>CM057824.1:34051273-35457939 GCA_030068075.1 Paguma larvata
TACAGAGAAGTTAAGACATATGCATTTGCTAATACCTGCTTCCCCAGCCAACACATCTCAGCCCAGTTTCCAACTGGGTAGCTCCATGGCCTTAATGAGCTGTAAGGGCGTTCATTTTTGTTAATTTTGCAGCCGACGATTTCTTCGCTGGTTTAAGCGGCCTGCAGACTGTGATTTGTTAGTTCTCATTAGAAGGGAAAAGGTGTAGTCCCGCACTCGGCGGCTTTCATAAATCACATTTTCAGGTGGCTTTAGCATGCTGGAACATTTCTGAGCACAGGGCCTGACATGAATAATCCCAAGGATGTGGCTCTATGTTGGGCGGCAGCACTCGAAGCCCGTCCACGATCCCATCTGTGATTCACCGAACATTCGTGCTGAGGCACAGACAAAGGTGAATTAGTTCCAGACAAAAATGCATTGATGCTCTATTGAATAGTCAATTATTAAACACATAATGGAATCTGTGGTTAGCAAGGCATACTGAAGATGTGCCATGTTTGCACAATTTCTAACAGAAAAGGAAGGCTGGCTCGTAGCTTTTGAAAAATGAAACAATTCACTAGCATTTAAGGCCAACTTGGAAACACACCACTTTCCTTACAGGTGAATGTGAGCTTTCTCTTCATTATTCACACCTTATTCCATTTCTCCCCTTAATTAGACCTCACGGCAGTCAACTCTTATAAGTCAACAGTCAGCAATCCTGGAGGGGATGAATAAGGGTGGGTTGTCCAAAGTGGTACAGCATCCAACAATCTTTATGTTCTGGGTTTGTTTTGGCCTTTATTCAGCTTATGTGTAAATATGGATGTGTGTGTTCTGAAATTCATAGGGCTTCAAGCTAAATAGCGCATTGCGCAGCTCGCCTATCTTGGTCTCAAATCCTCCAATGGGTTACAAAGCATCCCTTAGAAGGTATTCTTTTCAACAGGCTGGCTTCTACTACTGCCTCAGGCCATCCTGGAAAGCAAGAGGGGCCATTTCAGCAGTTTGGATTCAGAACACTGTCCTTGTAGCCTGAGCTGGAGGATTAAAGATAAGGTCGGTAAAGGACTTCTTTTAAACGCTGACAGTTGGTTGGTGGATCCAGTTGCTCTAGGTGCTGCTACGACCTATGTGTCTTTGAACAAAACACCTCCCTCTCTGGTTTTACCCATCTGTAAAATGGGTGGAATGATTAAAACAAATCTTTGGTTGCTCATACACACATTGAAAATCAGATGCCAAGATTTGGATGTGTATATGGTTTATCGAATAGTTTTAACTTACATGGGGTAGAAACACGAGATTTCATCTTTCTCTAATCACTGCCCTCAACTGTGGTATGCTGACTCAGTTCTGTCCTTAGCAACAGCTTGGGCAGATTCTACCACTTTCCTGTCTCTTTGAGTTATTGGAATGAGTCCATTTTTTAAATGTTTATTTTTGAGAGAGAGAGAGAATGAGTGGGGGTGTGGCAGAGAGAGAGGGAGACATAGGATCTGAAACAGGCTCCAGGTTCTGAGCTGTCAGCCCAGAGCCCGACATGGAGCTCAAACTCCATGAAATTGTGACCTAAGCTGAAGTAGGATATTTAACCAACTGATCCAGGCAAATTGGAAATTGAGTCCATTTTAGAGATTCAATCTGAAAGTCCATTTAGATCCCCTCTCCTCTCCTCCCTCATATAGACTTAGTGCCATGTGCTATGGTCTGAATGTTTGTGTCCCTCTAGAAGTCATATGTTGAAATCCTAACCCCCAAAGGTGATGGTATTGTAGGTGGAGACTTTGAGAGGTGCTGCAGGCATGAGGGTGGAGTCCTCATGAATGGAATTAGCCTCTTACAAGATGCCCTAAGGAGCCCCCTCACCCTTTTCAACACATGAAGTTACAATGGGCAGTCTCCAATCTGGAAGAGGTCCCTTACCTGACCATGCCGGCATCATGATCTCAGATTGCCAGTCTCCAGAACCAAGAGAAATAAATGTCTGTTTTGTCTAAGCCACCTGGTCTGTGGTGTTTTCTTATAGAAGCCTGATGGACTAAGATACCATGGCTCTGGGGACTTATAGAGAGGAAGGGGGTATGGTTTGCTCTCTGGCCTGGCACCTGACATCTGGGGGTATGGGGTTTGCCTTTCAGACACCTGCTCCCCTCTACCCCTTAGGTCCAGAGCTGAAGACAAGGAGAAGAAAAGGAGGCAGCAGAAGTCTTCCCTCACCCCTGATAACTGGTCAATGGAGAGAGCTGTGTGCTGCTGGCCTTACTGAGATTTGGTGCAGGACTGACTCTGGATGGGGGCTGATATGGTGGTCCCCACATCAATGGTGTACACAGGCTCTGGGGGCAGCGTTGAGCTTCCCCCAGCTGAAGACTTCTTCAGAAAGGGGGGAGAAACAGCATTTCCTTTATTTCATCCAGAGTCTGTGTTTATCCCCTTCCCAGTGGGACACGCATGGATCATGGTCTCACCTGGGCCATCGGTCACCAGGATGACCCCTAGCTTTCGCATGCTACCACACTATGGTAACAAATAAATCCTCAAATCCCAGTGGCTTAGTGCGACAAGAATTTACTTCTCACTTAGGTAAAGTCTGATATGGGTCAGCAAGGGCTAGCCTCCACCTGGTAACTCAGGGCCCCAGACTCCTACCACGTGGGATGTCGCCACCTTCACAAATGTTCTCTGAGATCTTTGTGGCAGAGGAAGAGAGGAATGGAGCAGGTCTGTTACTGAGTCAACCTTGGATACCCTGGACTTTAATTTCCTTAATGAATGCTCCATTTCTTTTTCACGGGCACTCCCAACATTTGTCATGTGTAAGGGATATTTCTATCTCCACAATAGATTATTGTAATGTACTTGCCCAATAATGTTACAATGAGTTAGGACCAGACTTGTCTGAGCCACACTCGAACTGATAATGACACTGTGCATTTATATAGCCCTTTTATTTTCCAGGAGCTTTCAGATTTATCAACTCATTTCACTCCTTCAACATCTTTCCGAGGAGTGAAGACCTGCTTCCTCCCTGTACTGTCCAGTTGGAGAATCCAGGTTCAGCACGACTCTGGGCCTCACCTGAGCCCCCCAGGTGTGGCTGACTCTGCCAATGGTCTGGTGGCACCGTGAAATTGGGGTGACGACAGGGGCGGATGGGACCCTCGTGTCCCTCTTGGACCTTCCTCTCCTTTCTGTCTCCCACTTCCTGTTCAGGCTGGTCTTCACCACCTATCTGGCAACTGCCTTTCTGTGTTCACTGCCACCACCCTGGGTCTTTCAGGTACCTCAGTGTCCAGTTTAATAATGTAGTAATAATTCATCCAACTCCCCTTGAATGCTTGATTATTACATCCTAAGCGGAACAGACCGTTTGAAGTGGAGTGAATGTATCCTTTCTTGAAATTCCCAGAAGAGAAATTTTTTAGGCTCTTGTAAAATGTGTTAGAATTGTAAAATGTAAGAAATTTGGCATTTTAAATTGTGAAATACAAATCACAGTTCTGTTTGGTATGAAACAATATAAAATTGCAATTTTTGAAACAAAAGAAATAAAAATAGAGACTTTGAGTTAAACAGGGTGGTTTTCACACATTTGCATTCATCCCTCCTGCCTCCTGAAATACCAATAAAAATGGCAGAAAAGGGAATAAAAATGGAATACATTTGCCAAGACAAAGAGATTAGGAGTAAAGAGGACAGTGGACAAGAGAGATCAAGGAATTTGGGAAGATGGGCCGCCAAAAGTGAGGTAGCTGAATGCATGCGTCTGTAGCCTGGATGCCTATGAAAATCTCAGTCACAACCCAGACTAGAAGGTCAGGATGGGAAGGCCTAGGTACCTCTGAACACAAGAGGAAGACTCAAGACAGTAGACAGAATATAAGTCTGTGTAAGGAACAGGCAGATGCCCAGACCTTCTTCTTTGTTTTTCTATGGGAGATGGCTCCAAAGAACTCTACCAGGGAGGTCCTGAATTCAGGACATCTGATACAGGTGCAGAGGGGACTCTGGGGAATTGCAGTGAAAACAGAAGAATCAAGACAAAGTCCGTAATTGATTGGGGGGAGAACCCAGGCCCCCCTTCCTTTGCTCAGCTCCTACAAGCATTATGACTGCCTAGCTTATAGTACCCATACAGAAGTCAGGAAAAGTATTCCAGAATGGGGGAACAAAAAACGGTAGAAGTACGAGTGAAGGAAATAAAGAAAGAAAGGAAGGAAGGAAGATAGGTATGGGAGAGAAAGAAAGAAAGAAAGGAAGAAAGGAAGGAAGGAAGAAAGCAAGGAAGGTAGGTACAGGAGAAAAGAAAGAAAGAAAGAAAGAAAGATAGGTACAGGAGAAAAGAAAGAAAGAAAAAAAGGAAGGAAGGAAGGAAGGAAGAAAGGAAGGAAGGAAGGAAGAAAGAAAGAAAGAAAGGAAGGAAGGAAGGAAGGAAGGAACGGAGGAAAGAAAGAAAGAAAGAAAGAAAGAAAGGTAGGTAGGTATGGGAGAAAAGAAAGAAAGAAAGAAAGAAAGAAAGGAAGGAAGGAAGGAAGAAAGGTAGGTACGGGAGGAAAGAAAGAAAGAAAGAAAGAAAGAAAGAAAGAAAGAAAAAGAAAGAAAGGAAGGAAGGAAGGAAGGAAGGAAGGAAGGAAGAAAGAAAGGAAGAAAGAAAGAAAGAAAGAAAGAGAAAGAACATAAGGAAAGAAAGAAAGGAAGAAAGGAAGAAAGAAAGAAAGGAAGGAAGGAAGGTAGGTACAGGAGAAAAGGAAGGAAGGAAGGAAGGAAGGAAGGAAGGAAGGAAGGAAGGAAGGAAGGAAGGAAGGAAGAAAAGAAGAAAGAAAGAAAGAAAGAAAAGAAAGAAAGAAAGAAAGAGAAAGAACATAAGGAAAGAAAGAAAGGAAGAAAGGAAGGAAAAGAAAATTACTCAGTCTACAAGGTATAAATCTAATTAATAGAAATTCCAGAAAGGGAGACGGACAAGATAAGTGGGGAGACATTATCAAAGATATAATAAAAGTACATTTGCCAGACCGAAGGACTTGAGTTTCAGAGAGAAAGGGCTTGTCACATGCCCAGCACAGTGGATGAAAAATGACCCATGCCAAGGCCAGAGTACTAGAGATGAAGCAAAGATTCTAACACCTTTTAGGGTGGGAACAGGAAGGGAGACAGAACACATCACACAAAATAAGTGTGAACCAAAATGGGATCAGACTTCTTAGCAGCAACCCAAGATGCTGGCACATAAGGAACAATCCTCCAAAATCCTTAGGAAAAATGTTCTCCAGTCTAGAATTCTCTGCATGGCCAAACTGTCAAGGATAGAACAATGACCCGTCATGCACCCATTTTTCAGAAGGGTGTGCTCCACAAAAACGAAGGACTCAACAAACAAGCCAAAACAAAAACTGTGGGATCTAGGAGACAGAGGAGCCAACATAGAGGTAAAGAGGAGTTGCAGCTGATGACAAAGGATGTCCTGGGTGACAGATGCACAGCAGCTCCAGACTGGTGCAGGAGGACACAAAGATGTTATCGGAAAAAGAAGTGGAGTGTAGAGATTACCTCATACATTTACCTGAGACTTGTTGCACAACCAGGTCGGCATTTAGCATGAATTAGTGATTGATGCCCAGAAAACAAGGAAACAAAAAGGCAAGGCAATTCCAACTTCAGGAAAAATGAGAATGTGTACAAGAAAAAAATACACGTAATTATAATATGCTATTTGTCTCAGTTGTGAACAATGTTTATGTGGTTCTAGAAATATACACACACTAGTAATTCATCCAAAAATTGTGACATGATTCAATCAGGAGGATGGGAAGGAAAGGTTGTGGGATGGCAGGGGGAGAGGGAGGGAAAGAGGGCTCGTTTCTCACCTTTTATAATAGGAGTTGATAGATGTTCCCTGAAACAGAATCAAGGACTGGACTTAACGAGTGTCTTACTTAGCAAAGGAAGACACATAGCAGAGAAGACATGCAGAGGAGTAGGAATTATTTTCCGCAGGACTAGGGGGACTAGGGGATGCAGGGACTAGGGTGAGGAGTCAGAGGCAGGGCAGATCTAGGTTTTACAGCACCTGAAACACACACTTTGGGGGCGCTCAAAGAAAATAAATTACGAATACAAAATTAGGAGTGAAGATTGAGGAAGGGTTTGTCCAAAATGGGAGTCTCTGAAGGTGAAGAAATCAATCACAGTGTCAAGATGCAGATACGTCTTCAGAGGACAGGGGATGCTATCTTGTCACTGTAAACTTTAGGTCATCATTTGTGCTCACTATATTACATGTATATTCTTTCATGTATATTTTTTATTTTATTTTAAAGTTTATTTACTTTGAGGGAGAGAGAGAGAGTGAGAGAGAGAGAGCAGGGGAAGATGAGAGAGAGAGAATCCCAAGGAGGCTCCACGCTGTCTGTGCAGAGCCCGATGCGGGGCTCGAACTCCAAACCGTGAGACCATAACCTGAGCCAAAACCAAGAATTGTATGCTCAACCTACTGAGCCACTCAGGTGCCCCTCTTTATATTCATTTTTACAAAAAGAAAAGCAGTGAACACATTGCTAAAACCCAACTGATGATGTCCACTTTAGTGAAACCATTCTACTTGGCTTTACCTAGTGCTGTCGGACCAAACCAACCCGTGCCCGTTCACGCTTGCTCAACTCTTTGCATTGCTTGGTCATGAAGTGCTCCCCTTTCCATTCGGAAAGTTTTAAGTGAATTTTCTTATAAAGTTTTGTGCCTGTTTAACCAAGGGCCCTAGCTCTAATGTGTTAAAACAAAATCTGTCCCCCTTCTCTCATGTACCCTGTACCCAAGGTTCAGGCGTGCAGACCTCCTTTTGAAACAGGGACAACTCCCTTTTGTCCTAATAGCCATCACACTTGTCGGGCCAGTTCCCCTGAGGAATGGAAATCCTTTTTTCACGGGAGAGCTCAGTTGGCACCGTAGAGGCTTTGTTTCAGTCACAGAACTCAGACCAGAGCTCAGGGAAGCAGGCAGGAAGGAGAGGCATCAGACGGCTAAACATGTGGGTGGGACAGAGGCTCCTCCTGAGCCAGCCTTCTGCCGGCCCCCTTCCAATAACTTGCCTAAAGTCATCCAAAAGAAGGCTGTCATGCTGTAAAAACGGTTCCGCTGGATTCGATTATTCAAAATGTTTTAGCCACATCCAATAGCCATGCATCAAACATCAACTGTATACAGGGCATCGCGCAAGTCCCTGTGCTGGAGGAGAGATCCCAAAATGAGGATCGGAGGGACCCCTGCTTGAGTAACACCTGGCCTTGCCCTTGAAGAGCCTGTGACCTAAGACCCAGGCTTGCCCAGCTCAGCTCAGTTTTGAAGTTGCCCTCCACCTTCCAATATGAATTGGGCCCTTCTGTGCGCCAGACTCTGTTCTCAGAGCTGGAGATTCACACTCAGAGAGAAGAGATGCAGTTTCTGACCTCTGGGAGGTCACGGTCTTGTCCTCACTAAGTTAAGGCACATTCGTGTAACTGCAGCTGAGAGAAACAGAATTCAGAGAAGGTGAACGAAGGATCTGTGATGGGGAAATTTCTTATGTAGACAAGAGTTTTGTCCTTTTCCTTTGACCCAGCTTTATTAAATTTACAAAGAAACGAAGAAAAAATACCAAGTGCAGAGGTATTATGAGCATTATTGATCAAATAAACTTGAACTTGTAGCCGCTGCAGTTTCCCCCACTCCTGGGATATGTATTGACTATGTGCTGAGTCAGGGATGCCTGAGTGACTTCTGTTAAATCATTAAAAGCCAGCCTGGGGGCCTTCCTCCAGGAAGGCTTCCAGGACATCCAGGTGGATGGATGCCCCCAAACCTCTTGTGAGACCCTCTATAAAAGCACAGATCACATGGGACAGAAAACCACCTGTTTCCCTACCAGACTGTGATTAACGAAGGTCAGGGAATGGCTGGAAAACTGTGGTGCCCAGTCCAGAAGTTGGCCCATGGTAGATGCTCAGAGGATGCTTCTTTTTTTTTTTTTTTAACATTTTTATTTTATTTTTGAGAGACATAGAGACAGAGCATGAGCAAGGAAGGGCAGAGGGAGAGGGAGACACAGAATCCGAAGCAGGCTCCAGGCTCTGAGCCATCAGCACAGAGCCCGAAGTGGGGCTCGAACTCACAGACCATGAGATCATGACCTGAGCTAAAGTCGGCCGCCCAACCGACTGAGCCACCCAGGCGCCCCATCAGAGGATGCTTCTTACATGGAACAGGGCACAGTCTGATCCCCTGCTCTTGCACATGTAACTGACCTCCTTCGGGCTGGCTGGTGACTGTCAGAGGGTGAGGGAATAGGCAGGTGGGTGGAGAATGGGGTGGGGCATAGAAGCTCCCCCCAGGCGTGAGTCATTTCCAAGTCTGTTGCCTCTAGAGCAAGTTGGGCAGGTGCTGCTTCTCTTTGGTCTCAGGCTAGTTCCCACTTTCCTTGCAAGGCTGCAAGAAAGATGGCCAGCACTGATCCCCTTCACATGTCTGGTGAAAAATAGGCATTCAAAAACTCAGGCTTGCAGTACTGAAGCTTAAACTTGTTTTCCTAACAGTTCATATCTCTCTGGCATGTGATGATCTGTTATTTTCCATCTAAACTTTGGGCTAATGTGAAAAATGTGGTAAAGTTTGGGGCATGGGAGTCAAAAGCATTTTAAAATGAGTATTTTTAGATTTGATAGCTTAAAATATTTACTAATCCTAATGGAACTGAAAGTCGATCTATTTAACGGGTTAAAATTCAAGCAGGCAAATAACCTAATTTAAAAATGGGCAAAGAATCTGGACAGTTTCCCAAGGAAAATATACAAGTGGCCAATTAACACATGAAAAGATGTTCAACATAATTAGCCATTAGGAAAATGCAAATCAAAACCACGTTGAGATATCGCTTCCCACCCACTAGGAGAGCTGTAATCATAAAGGCAGATAAATGTTGGCAAGGATGTGGAGAAACTGGAACTCTCATACACTGCTGGTAAAAATACAAACTGGTAGGGCCCTTTGGAAACAGCCTGGCTATTCCTCAAAATGTTAAACACAGAGCTACTGTATGACCAGCAATTCCACTCCTAGGTATATACCCAATACAAATGAAAATACGCCCATAAAAATACTTGCATCCAAAGGTTCACAGCAGCATTATTCGTAACAGCCCAAAAGTGGAAACAACCCACATGTTTGTCAACTGATGAACAGATACACAACATGCGGTATATTCACACAATGGTGCCTCACTTGGCCATCACAAGGAATAAAATGCTGATAGATGCTATAATAGGAACATTATGCTAAGTGAAAGAAGACAGTGATCAAAGAACACACACATCGTATGATTTCATGTGTATGAAACATCCAAAGTAGACAAATTTATAGAGACAGAAAGTAGATCAGAGGTTGCCTAGGGCTGGAGAAGGGGGAGTAGCGGGTGACTGCTAATGGGTACAGGGTTTCTTTCTGGAGTGATGAAAATGTTGGAAAACTAATTGTGATGATGTTTTTGCACAACTCTGCAGATATGCTTAACAGTACTGAATTGTACACTGTAAGTGGATGAATTGTGTGGTATATAAATTTTATCTCAATAAAGCTGTCATACCAAAGTCTGAGCGGCATCTCTCTGCAGCTTGCTGTGATTCCACAGGCTCTCTTGCCACTGAATCCACGCAGGGGCTTCTCCCCTGCAAGGGCTTATCTGGTGCCAGGAGTCATGTCAGGCACTAGGCCCAGTTCCTCCCACTGGACTGTGAGATCTTTGGGGGATAAATTTGGTATCTTCTGCTTTGATGCTCCCTTTGAAAGTACACACAGTGCTGAGCACCAGGAAAAATCACTTGTCAATTGATTGGTAAATATTGATAAATTGGTATATGTCTCTTAAAACGCAGAGAGGGAAAAGAGAAACAATCCTCTATGTTTGCCAGTATCAATAGGTTGTGCCTGTCAGAGAGGGGAGGGACATGGCCGGAGCCAGAAACAAAATGTTTGGGTGTTTGAGTGGGAGTCGTTCCCACCTCTGCAGTCCTTCTAAAGCTGGTGGGCTGGTGGGAGCGGGGGAGAAGAGGACAGTGAGGAATGGAGGGGCCTGTGTTTTCAGTCCAGCTTAGCTGATATCTGGCCTGCAGCTTGGGTTCTGGGACCAGCTGTCCACCTGTGAGAGAAAGGCCTGGAGGCTAAATCTCAAAGATGCCTTTGAGATTATAGCCCGCACACTATGTGATTGAGTCTAAGGGAAAGATCCTGATTGGGGTCTGGAATGTTAGCTCTGCCACAAGCTTTCAAGGGTTGAAATCCCTTTCCTGGTCTGAGCTGTCATTTTCCTATAGGTACTAATCTGGGCTGGGCTATGGGGACTCTGTCTTCTTCTAGCAGTGCCCTTCCGGATGGGAGCACACCCAGATGGAGACCTTGGGTCCTCGTCTGCTGGTGCCCACACTGACTTGAATCAAGAATGTTCCCTTCCGTCTCCCATTCCCAGCTTGGTTTTTCACTTTTCCTCTCGTGGAAAACAAAACAAAACAAAAAAGGCAAGACAGAGTGGTGTGATTAGAGCAAACCAAGAAGGAGGAGGAGGTGGTGAAGGAGGGGCAGGGGGAGGAGGAAGAAGAAGAGGGAAATGAGGAGGAGGGGAGGAGAAAGAAGAGAAAGCTCCAGGGGCCAGGGCTGAAGAGGGGGTGGAGTGGAGGGTCTGGTATTGGCAGCAACATCTGGCGAGGGATTCCGGGAGGGTCAGCGGCAATACTAGGCATAAGATGGTGGGCATCGGTCAGCTATCCTTCAAGCCACTTTGGGTGGATGTCACGGCAGCATGTGGGCTGGTAGCGCATCCCTGTCATTCCCCCAGGATCAAGCATCTGCCCACCTGCCCAGCGTGGTCTTCGTGTGCCCTGACTTAACCTGCCTCCACAGGGTCTTCTCACCCAGTGATATCATAATACGAGCAATCGCTACCACACTGTCAGTACCAAGTACTGCAATTCCTTATCATATCCCCATGAGGCAATTACATCATGCCCACTTCACCGATGGGGAACCAGAGCGCGCCGAGATTAAGGCATTCTGTGGAAGCTTCACAGAGTCCACATGCACCTGCTTTTGCAGACCTGCGATGCTGCCCCTCAGTGGCTGGGCTGGGCTCTTCCCTCTCTGCACAGGCCCTCCTCCCTGCCAAGCCCACCACCTGTGGGCGAAGGCTTTCAGCCAAAATTCGCTGGCATTTTAAGGTTTAACCCGGACTTGATCCTGAAGAGTCAAGGCTCTAAAAAAGAACCATCCCGGGGTGTGTCCCAGAGGGGGTCTCATTCACAGTTCCCAAAAGAGTGGGGGGCGCTCCAGGAGGAATGACCTCTCATGTGACTGATTCTGCCTCGAATTCCAGGGCATGCGTGCTGCAGGACAGAGATCCATAGGGCTTTAGCGTCAAACCAACCCCACATTCCCAAAGAGTGCTCTGAGCCAGTGTCCCGCTGCCACTAGGAGCGTCCCTTGGGAGGGGGCCATAGTCACCGGCTATTTGGCTGGAGCTGGGTCAGATTTCACATGCTGACTCTCCAGGGCTACATTCTCCGGTATCCATAATGGAGTCTGTCAAAATGCTTGTTAAGACTATTTTTAAAAAGTCCCATTTAGCATCGAAGTGATGCCAGAAATGCAGCTTATAAAGAAAGACGACAAATGATCACTTCCTCTTCCAATTCTGTCCGAGGCCCAAAGCTGGAAGACTTACTGCAGAGTCTATTCTTAGATGTTCAACACAGAAGTTTCTTTTTTTTAATTATTTTTTTAAAATGCCAATCAACATGTAGTGTTATTAGCACTCTTTGAGAGTCGGTGGATAGTACGTGAGCCAATGAGGTAGATTGTGATCAACAGAAGAATTGCCATTATGGAGATAAAAGCAGGGTGTTACGGTGACATATATGTATTGACATGGATGAAAGCCAATCTCTAGCTGAGTGCCGCCTTCCGGCAGTGTTTGGGGGCAGCTCTGGTGTGCTAAAGAAGACCCACGGGCAGTGTATCATGAAGGCCCTAGATAATAGTAGCAAGCACTTTTGTAGCACTAAAATGGTGCCAGATACTGTTTCAAGAAGTGCTTTCCATATTTATATCTTTTAATCCTTATAATCACACTAGTAGGTCAATACTATTATTATCTTCATTCTACAGATAAGGAAACAGGCTTGGAGAGGTTAAGTAACTTGCCCAAGGTCACACAGTTGGTATGTGATAGAGCTGGGGTTCAAAACCCAGGCTGCATAGCGTGGGCTCTTAACCTGTGCACTGGCTCTCTCTCAGATGCTCAGATGCATGGTGAAGGTCAGGCCAGCAGGGTCGGGGCAGGGTCCCTGGAGGAGGTGGATGGAGCAAAGGGGGTATTCTGGGCCTGGGCCGTGTGCTCTCTTTCACTATTTTGCTGACCCCACTGTGTTTCTAGCCCTCGTGGCTGGTCTCTCCCCGCCACCTCTCCTTCTTGTTAGCTCTGTGACAGTAGAAGTTCCACCTTTTGTCTTCTTCTCTATGCCTCTGGCCCCTCATCCACGGTCTGCCGCAGGGATGGAGCTCAGTGAACTTAGGCTGAATGGAGTTGTTGACAAGAGGCAGAAAGGAGTATAGAGGGTGGCTCGGGGTGTGCATGTGAACACAATTATGGCAGTGGGAATGAATGGGGGGGTCTCCAGAGGGTCTGCTGGGAGCAGAGGGTCCATCGGGAGTCTAGGTCAGAGAGGAAAATTGTGGAGGAAGGGCCCTAAATACAAGGGAGGAATCAAATCCAATGAGGGTAAAGCCACTCTTGAACACAGGGACTTCAGACACGTGAACAGTCTGGGGAGGGTAAATTGATCCTGAGGCCATGGGAGACCATCTGAGGTATCTAATCATGGACCATCCAGTGCAGACAAGAGCCCGTGAAGATTTCTGGTATCTGTGAGGGGGAGGCTCAGAGCAGAAACTGGATAAATCAGCACAATCAGAACAAACTCTGTCAGTTAAAAGCCAAAACGGATGGGAACTTGCCCAGCTGAGACACAGGCAATATCTCCAGTGGGTTTCAGGAAGCTCTTGCCAAAGGGGCTCGCAGCCGGTCTCTCCCTCCCCACTGCTGCCTTGGGGAGGAGGCCAGGGATTCTGGTCAAAGTCCACTTGGCCATTTCCTGCTGGAGCCCATCAGCCCCGTGTTCCTCCTCATGGTCATCCTTGCTATCACACCGGCAGTGCCACCAACCCTTCATCTTTTCCCCAGGGTTGCAGCTTCAGACATATTTTCCTCTGGCGAAGGGGACCCAGCTCTTTTATCCCACTCCAGCATGCTGGAGTGGGAAAAAAAGAATTGCTCACCCTCAGCAAATTGATGCAAATGCCAACTCTGATTTGAAAACCGTCCTGTCATTGGGAAGCTGAGTTTCTCTCATATAAGCTCCTCTCGAGTTCCCAAGGGAAGTAGAATAATCATTTATAAGAATAATAAAATCATTTTCCTGATCTGACAGTGTCTGCTTTCCAGCACACTCAGCTAGGAAGCAGGTGCTGATCCCCAGGGCTCTGTTCTGCCAACAGACCCTTTCTTCGAAGCGCTGGAGTCTTTCTGCACTGGAAGTCCATTGCACAACCTGGCTAGTGACTTAGAGGCGGAACTGAGGGCCCCTTGTAGACGTTACACATGCTATTTCCTCATCTTTCCAGTTTTGCTAGGGTGTCCTTACCAAATTCAGACTGGCCCGTCCTCCCCTTTCCCGGGTAGTGTCACTGCTGGCACTAGTAACAGTAATAGTAACTATTATTTATAAAGCACTGGCCATGTTCTAAAAGCTTGTTGGACATTATCACATTTTAATGTTCAAAATTTTGTGGGAATAGTATTTTTATCTGTATTTAGGGATAAAGACAAGAAGACACAGAAAGGTTATGAGCACAGTGAGTGCAGATCCAGGACACAAAACCAGGTAGGTGTCTGAGCCATGCCCTTCCGTGCTCTCCTGCCCAGTTCTCTGCAGCAATGCCACGGTCTTGTCCGATACAAAAGAGGTAGCAGTGAGGGCCATTGTGGTTTCTAGGAAGAAGGGGGTTGTAACAACATCCAGGGTGGAAGGCATATCCTGCTGGTGGAATGAAATGATCCGTGCAATGGGTGATTAAAGACCCCACGTGTGTCCTCATTGTCACATCACTTTAGGACTTCAGAGTACATGACTGTACTGTTGAACGCAGATCTGATATAGAGACAGTCACGGCTCATATTCACCGAGCCCCAGCTACATATTGGGCGCTGTATGTACATAGATGCCATCTAACTGTTCAAGTGATCCTTTGATGGAGGTATTGCTAGCATTTCCATTTTACACTGAAGAGGCTGAGGCCAAGTCCAGTGAAGTAAGTTGCTCAAAGTCAAGTCTATTAAGTGGCAGAGCCAGGATTAGAAACCAGGGAGATTACTCCCAGGCCACCTGATCACAAGCTGAATCTTGTGCCCCTGTGCTTTCTCCCTGGTGGGTTTCCCCCTCTCTCCGCAGTCGGGACCTTGGTTCCCAAGGTGGAGCTCCTTATGCCCTTGAGTTCGTACTTCACCATCATCACCCATCCACACAGGGCCCCCCTCCAGGTCTGTTTGTTTGCCTGCTACTTAGCTGTTTCTTTCCTCCCCCATCCCTGATCTCCACACACCCATCCTCCCCAACTCCCTTGAAGTTCTTACTCTAATGAGTTTTATGTAAAAACTTGAATACGCAGGGGTTCCTGGGGGGGCTCAGTCAGTTAAGCATCTGACTGTTGGTTTCAGCTCAGGTCGTGACCTCACGGTTTTGTGGGTTCGAGCCCTGCATCAGGCTCTGTGCTAGAGCCTGCTTGGGGTTTTCTCTCCCTTTCTTTCTGCCCCTTCCCCACTTGCACTGTCTCTGTCTCTCTCAAACAAATAAACAAAAACTTAAAATAAATAAACAAACAAACAAATAAATAACTTGGATATGCATGTCTCCTTGTAAAATATCTGGAGTTGTCTTATGCATAGTTAGCTTTTAATTTATTTAAAGCGTACCGTGGTGTAACACCCATTCTGGTTCTGACTCTGCCCATTCAAATGCATGCTTTTAAGATCTATCCATGTTGATTTATGCGCATCTAGTCCGCAGCTTCTCACTGCTGCTTGGTATTTTATTCTCCAGCACATTTTGCTTAATTATCCCCCTAGCGATGGACCCCTAAGTTTAAGTTCCTACCACTAGAAATAATAACCCTGTTGACAAACATCCTCATACTGGTTCCCTTATTAGATCTGTGGGAAATCTCTGGGTTATATAAATGGGAGTGGAATTGCCAGATCATGGGACATAAATACCCATAATTTTACTAAATTCCGTCAAATTGCTTTCCGAAACAGCTGTACCAACTTAGAACTCCCAGCGAGCAGTGCACAAGTATTCCCAGATCCTCAAGTCCTCACCTGAACTATGAATTACCCACTTTCCTAATTTCTGCTACTGTGAGGGCTGCAGAGCAGGGTCTCATTCATAATTTAATTTGCATATCTGAGATTAGAAGAGAATACTATTCATCTCATTATTCATTTTGTGTGAATTGCCTATTCATATCCTTCCTCCTTTAAAAATAGTGGGTTTCCTGTCTTTCTTTCTTGATGACTTGGAGTTCCTGCAGAGTTTACAGTAGCTATTAATCCATTATTAGTATTAGTGGAATACCTTCTTCCGGTCTATCATTGATCTGTTAACCGTGGCTGTGGTGCTCTTGTTAAACCCCATGACTACCAAGTTTTGACGGCTACCTATGTTTGTCTTTTTAGCCCTTACGCTTTGTGCTTCTGGCTATTTGATTATAGATATTCAACTACGTTTTCTTCTATAGGGTTTATAGTTTTACTTTCCGCGGTTAGGTGTTTATTCCATCTGGAATCTTTCGGCATAAAATGACTGTGTAGCATTCTCTGCCCTCTTATGTTAAGCCAGTTTCCTAACACCACTGAGCAAACAGTCTTTTCCTTCTCTCATTATATGCGGTTCTACCTAGATCACCTGTAAACTTCCCATACACACATGGGAGCTGCTCCTTGGCACAGAGCGCCCCTTCTGAGGTAGACGGGCATTTCTGTGTCTTGTGCAGGTAGGTCCAGAGAGACCTGCACACTGACGGGTGCCATGCGTAGGAAGGGCTGCGCTCAGATGGTGCCACTGACCTCTACGCTGTTGTAATACACGACAGGATATTAATAAGGACCTGAGATGGCCTCAGCCTCTTGCTCAGACCTGGCTGCAAAGGAGCAGACTGTATTTTATACACATGGGTTTGTGAAAGCCAGATGTGGATCACAATGGTGTGAGTTTGAACTGTACCACCTATAAGCTGGGTGAACTTGAGCAAATCACTTCATTTCTCTGAATCTTAGTTTTATCGCCTCCAAACGAGGGGCTAAGAATATCTATCTCACAGGGGTATCGAGAAGATCAAATGAGGTACCTTGCACATTTCCCGGAACGTGGCAACTGCTTCATAAATGATCGTTACCTGGGTGCCAAAAACAAACAAACAAAGAATAAATGTTTGCCAGGCAGCTGTGTAGGCAGGGCTTCTGGGCAGGAGGGAGCAGTAGCACAAAGGCCCTGAGGCATAAAATAGGCTGACATTTCAGGAAACCAGGAGCGGTTTGATTTGGCCGGAGCATAACGTAGAGAAGGGGAGGGACGGGCATGGTCTGTCGTGTACCCATAGACAGTTAATTACAGACTGTCTTAGGTGGTTGTCTAATTGCCTTGCACGTGAGTCTGTCGTCTGGTGAAGACGGCTCTTTCCACGGTTTGAGACTCTTGTCTGGAACCCGGCTTGGCAACAGGATCAGTCTGGACATTCCTGATGAGGACTGCCTCTTCGGTTTCTGGGCTCGGCCATCAGCAAAGTGAGTCATGGCTGGGCTGGCAGGGAGGCTTCAGAAGTCTTGGTCTGGGGTAATCTCCTGAATGCTGGACTCTGAGGGACTCCAGCTGGCCTCAGAGCTGCCTCTCCACAGGCTGGAGGCAGGTTGCAGTTTGGGGCGCCCTCTGACCACATACTTCTTCAGCTACTGCCTGCCATTAGGTTCCAAAGCCAATGCCACTTATTTTTGTTTTCTGCTATAGCAGCTTCATTTCTACCACCGATTTCTGTATTGGGACTCAGGAAGTGCGCATGTCCCTACATAAGGGGTTTACTGTAAGAATCAGACTTTTCATAGTTTTGGGGGGAGCTGGGAAGTGAAGGGCTGTGTTATGAGCTGAATTGTGTTCCCCAAATTCACACATTGAAATAACCCTCAGTACCTCAGAATACAACTTTAACTGGAAATAGAGTTTTAAAGAAGTGAGTAAATTTAAAATAAGGTCACTAGAGTAGGCTCTAACCCAATATGATCGGTGTCCTTATAAGAAGGGATGAGGACACAGACTCACACAGAGGGAAGAGCATATGGAGACAAAGAGGGAAGATGGCCATCTACAAGCCAAGGAAAGAGGCTTTAGAAGTGAGCGGTCCACCAGCACATCGATCTGAGACTTCCAGTCTCCAGAACTGTGAGAAAATAGATTTGTAAGTCACACGGTCTGTGGTACTTTGTCACAGTAACCTGAGCAAACTGATACAGTCTGGAAGGGGAGGTTGGACGATCATAAAGAGCCACTACCCATCCTCCAGAAGCCCTGATATGGATGGGAAAGTCAGAGCTTGAAAGGAAAACTCTGAGAATCCAGCCAGGAGCCACTGCTGAAGTGGAAATGTGACGGGGGATGTCGTGGAAAGGTCTGTGGGCCGCTGTCGCATCTCTAGCCGCCACCTCTGTGGTTACCAAGAATCTAGTGATGAGCCTGGCATCACTGTTGGTGATAGAACTAGAAAAGGGGAAGAAGAGCTGGGCGCAGAGTCATAGGGAACAAGCTGGAACCCATCAGGCATCTCTGTGTCATCTGTCACCTTCTCTGACCTCAGAAACCTCTAAGAGAGAAATGACTACTGTGCACATCTACCTCCCAAATCTTGTGTGAGTTCCGCTTTTAGCCAACTTGAACTCGGGACTCTAGAGAGGAGATTCTGGGAAACATAGCTTCCAACCTGACCTAGTCAACGAAAGAATAGTGCATTTGATTGCACTATTGAGATGGTCCGGAAAACAAAGAAAGGGAATCTGAGCTCTAATAGGCTGTGTTAAGTACCACAAACTATAATCCTCATCGTGGGAACATTAAAGGCTCCCAGAAGTCTTGCTGAAAAGAAGCCCATTTAATTTCGATCAAGCATTCTTTAGCCACTCACCCTTCTTTCTCCTGGGCATAGCAACTATGCTCAGCCTGGGTGCACTGGACGAATGGATGTTGGGCAGTTAACCACCCTTCTGCTCAATTCCCTTCTTGGCCATGCTCACCTCCCAGATAGCATTTCCTTCCTCAGATGGCGCTTCTGCCCAAGGGTCCTCCGTGCCTCACCTTGCCGGTTCCTGTCCTGCCCCTGGGGTCACACAGCATTCATCTGAGTGTCGAACCCACCACGCTCTCCTCTAGCCACAAGTACCCGTGATGAATGAGGCAAGGCTGAGCAGTACTAACCTCGAGTCCATGGGGAGGTCCGGTGGATCATATGCGTGGAGGGGCTTTGGAGGAACTTGGCCCGGGAGTTCCTGGCACAGTCTGTCTCTAAAAATTGTATTTTGTGACAGACTCACTTTTTGAACAGATTAGAGCAGATTTCTTGCTATTCCCATAAGAGCATCATGCTCACTCCCTTGCACGGCAAGATGCTTCCTTGAGTGGGAGAGGATGGCAATGGCGACAGTGAAGTCACGAAGGAACATTCACGTGGCCTAGGGAAGTCCCTGGGAATGTAGTCCACATGTGGCTCTTCCTCACCGTGTGGGTCTACATGCATACAATGAGGCCCAGCTGTTTTAGGACAAATGATAGGGATTGTCATTTGGATAACACTTTAAACAATCAACCAGATGTTTCCAAATATATTGCCTCAGGGTCCAGGTTATTGTGATGTTTATACCTTGTCCTACCAGGTCCTGTGGATCTGAACAAACACATTCTCCAATAGCAGAGTTGCCACAAATGCCCTCTGTCAGCCAGACAGAAATGAGCAGAGGCTGGCTTTGTGCTGTTACTGAGGCCCCTATTTTCTTTGTCGATCCAAGCACTCATTGAAGACTTTAAAACTAAGTTTTATCTAAACCTGATCACACCTAGGGATTGGAAAAATGAAAATAAAAAGACAGACATATTTCTGACAAGATTGTAGCAATTGGTTAGCTTGACAGGGCTTTAAATAGCTGTTATTGGGACAGAGCTGAAGAGTCTAAAAAGAGTGCATTCCAGCCCTCCCTCCTGCACCCCACTCCCAGAGGTCAGTGGGCAGGGGAGCTATAATTACACCTCCAGTGTTTTTCATGATAAGGAGGGGATTCTGAAGCCCTAGGTTAGAACAAAAGCAGAGGCCTCTGTTCAGTTGGGCATAGTTCACAAATCTCCTAGCTTTCTCCAGATAAAAACAGTCCCGAGAATTCCTGAGGGACAAGATTCCCTGGAGGGGGCCAAGAGATGGAAATAGTTGCATTTATTTTAAGTAGCTTGTAACTCTGGACTCAAAGACCACCTCTTCTCCACCCTTAAAATCTGTGGAAACGAGGGCTTGGAAGACAGTGTGTTTGCAGTGATTTTCCATACTCTTAGGGAAAAATTCTCTGTGGGTAAAATTCCCAGTCTTTCCCTGAGGAACCAATCATCGGAAAGACGCCATGTGTCTGGGTGGCTGAGCAGGTGTGTTTGGCACGGGGCGGGAGGGAGAGAGGCCAAACGGTCACCCCAGCTCACAGCCTTCCCTTGGCCTCCTGGCTGTCCTGCCCAGACCCTGATCAGGAAATCTGTGACGGCCACCCCAGGGACTCCAGGGAAGAAATGGAAAAGGAGAAGGACATGGTGGAAGCCAGCTTTCTAGCAAAAAATATCCTCCCTGAGGCCAGTTCAGTCTGGAGCAGAGACACCTGCCAAGCGGACGCATTTTCCAAAGAGCCAGCAGAGGGAGCTTCGAGTGGTAGCCAACAGCCTCCGAGGGCCTCAGACGGGAGCATTAGCAATTCTGATTTCCATCTGTTTCTCTCCGGTTTCCACAACTCCAAAATAACAAAGGACCCCTCGTTAAAGTTGGTGGTGGGCTTGCAGCACGCAGCTGACTGGGGGCGCGGATCCCACTGGGCGGCGGGCTTCTCACGGAGCACCGCAGCCCAAACTGCGCAGTGAGCGGTGTGCGGGCACATCCTCCGCGGGCGAGTTCTCGGTCCAAGCCAAGCCCCTCCCTGCCTCCCGGTGCTGGGCGTTGGGGAGGAGGGGGTGGGGCACAAGTAGCCGATGTGGGGGAGCTGTCCCCAACGTGGAGAGGTGAAAAGACGGCCGTGCTGCCAAAACTGGATCCTAAGGGACAGGGTGGCCTCTTAAGAAGGAGGCCATTCTGGTAGACACGTTTTCGAAAACCCATATGAACAGAGTAGAGTGAAAAAGACTCAGCCCGTCAAGGGAGGGATGACGCCTTGAATCTCCGGAAGGACCTTCTCCTCAGCTGGGGTGGATGGGTGCAAAGAGAAGCTTGGAAAAACTTTGATAGAGCTTCATTCTATTGTATTATTACTTTTTTCCTTTTTATTTGAGCTATAATAGAAATATCCTAAATGCATAGAATGCACAGATCTTGAGTGCACAGCCTGATGATTTTTTACCTTTGTGGATGCCCATGTGACAGCATCCAGATCAAGATATTCATTCAACATTTCTAGCACCCAGAAAGGCTCCTTTGTACCGTTTCGCATTAGTACTCACCCTCCAAAGATAATGACTATATTGACTTTGTCACCATTGATAAATTCTGCCCAGCTGTTGCATACATACCATGTGTTTGCTTTTGTGTCTAGATTTTTTTTTAGCCCAATATGACATCAATGTGGTTTGCCCATGTTTTGTTGGGCACCAGTAATTCATCCTTCCCTAATGCCAGCCAGCATTCCATTGCAATTTGTTTATCCATTCTTCCTATGATGGACACTCTGGTTGTTATCAGTTTTGACTACTATGAATAAAGCTGTTATGAACATACATTCTTGTACAAGTCATTGTGTGGACATATGCAATCATTTCTGTCGGGTATATGTTGGGAAAAGGAATTGCTAGTTCTAGGGTAGGTTTATGCTTAGCTTTAGTCAATATTGCCTAACAGTTTTGTAAAGTGTTGAACCAATTTACACTCTAGCCAGCAGTGAAGGGAATTATATGAGAGCTTTTAAACCAAGATTATCATGGCTGTACCTCTAATCTGACTCCCCACTGTTTTTCTGGCTCTGCTGCAGGCTCCACTGAGGTCAAGACCCTACCCGAGTCGAGACTAGGATCATGGATAAGGAGCTATCCAAACGGAACTTAAGAGCACAATGAACTCAAGGTGGGAGTCAGTCCTGGTCAGCGCTAGGGATCAGGATCGTCTGTGGCCAAGGAGAGAGCAAGTCCATCTTCTGATCCAGGACCAAACCAGCCTTTTTGCTGACACTTACTGCTCTTCATTCACTGTGATGCTGGTGTTTGGGATACTGGCGGCCATGGGTACAGCTTACTCGGCCCCTAGTGTGGGCCACTATCTCTTCCAGTTCTCATGACAATTTGATGTGGGGGATAACATTGTTCCTGCTTAAAAACTGAGAAAACCAAAGCTCAGCGAGGTTAGACAGGCCAAGCCAGGTACTCGGTAGGTGGAAGGGCTGAAATTCACACCCTAATATAAAACTATTGCTTTTCTTTCCTCTTGTCAAATTACTTATTCTTTGAAAATATGCATTTGGCACAGATTGGAAAGGATACAAATAGGAAACAAAAAGAAAGAGTAAGCCATCCTTCCACCTCCTGTTCCACCCAGTTCTTCTCTCCCAGAGCAAACCAGCATTAACTGATCGTTGGGTGTCCTTCCAGAGATCCTGCATTTACAAAGGCAGGTATTCAGAACATTGTTTTTCTCCCCACTGTCCTGCATCTTGTTTTCTTAATTTAACAAAACATGTTGGATAGCTTTTCATTTAGGTAGACACAATGACATCTTTTTCACAGCTGTCCTATAATTTAATCTTCTTCTTTTCATGGACATTTAGGTTGTTTCCAATTATTTGCTATTATAAACAATGCTGCCTCAAATAGCCTTGCATCTGCACCACCTCACACATGTGCAAGTGTGTCCATATGAAAAATATCTGGAAGTCGGATTTCTGGATCAAGTGTATACACATCTGAAGTTCTAAGTATTTCCAACCTGCCCTCCATTAAGCAAAACCAGTGGATCAACCCCAGATAATCTAGGAGACATTGGATCTCAGAGAATTGAAATACTCACCATCATTCCAATCTGCAGGCTTGGCACATGGTGTTTGTTGAATATGTATGAAAGAAAGAACCACTCTCCTTGGCCAGGCATCAGGAGGGGTTGCTGTAGCAGCTACCAGCTCCCCCAGCACCATGGCTATTCCTTCACTTCTCTCTGGGGCTTTCCCCTTGTTGGGTTGTCTCCCAGATTAGGTAGGAAAAAGACCACTAGAAAAGACAATTTTATCAGGCTCTCTGAAGAATGCAGAAGTTCCTGGTGCTTTTTCTCCTCTCCACTCAACCTTCTTAAATTCTCCCAAATTAGGCACAGGAATAGTCTCAAAGATAGTTAGGAGTGAACCCTGAGAGAAAAGCCACCCGTGGGTAGGAATGCATTGAGCCAATACTGGTGGAATTCCAGACACTGTATCAGATGAATGGCAGAGATGCATGGGGTGTGGGGGCTTCTCAGTGCTCCTCAGACCTCATTTACAGATGGCTGTCCATACCAAGGCCCAGCAGGTCTCACCCTCCATCCTGAGCACCTCCCTAAATAGCAGGCTGCAGGGGAAGAAGATACCTCCTCTTCTAGGACAAAAGGTGCCTGCCAACCACAGTCTTCATTTACATTTTGTCGACTTATTAAAGTGAGGTCTAAATGTTTCATTGCTCTCAATTACGCTTATTAATGGAAGCTAAAAGCTTCTGAGGGTGAAGCTTATTGGAACATATGGTCAACCTTCCATTCTGAGGGCCTGGGGCTGAGGAACACAGGGAAGTGAGAGGCTGGGATTTTAATAACCATTTGGTTTTTCCTGATCCTTTTTTCCCCAAATAATTAAATAAAAAGAATTCTCCTTGTGAACTTATGAGGGAGGATTGGAGAATTTAAATCAGAAAAAAATCAACAATAAGCTAGAAGATCTACTCAAATAATATTAATAGTATCTGAGGTTATAGATTTCAGAGTTATTTCTCAGATTTTGCTTTATTCCTCAATGGTTTTAATACTTCACTGGAGAAATATTGTGAATTTTGGGCTCCATAACAGACTCAATAGTGCCTCATTCACAGATGAGCAAACTGTGTCTCAGAAAGTGACTATGTCCAAAGGAGGAGCTCTAACTGTAAGAAGTAAAGAGAGAGTGCCTGATGTGTTGGGGTCATCAGGGAAGTTTTTTTGGAGGAGATGGGCTTTGGTTTTGACTTGAAGAATGGATAGAATTTGGTCACACGAAGAACAGGGAGAAGATATCAAGGTGGGGACACTGATTGAGCAAGTGTGCAGAAACAGGGCCAGGCAAGACGTATGTGTAGATGATGAAAATGACAGTTTGGCTTTAAAGAAAGGTTCGTGTAGGGTGGTAGGAAATGAAGTTATAAGTGGAGGTCAGGACTTTGGGGGAGATGGCTCTAGGTTTGCATTTTATCTATGAGTGATCTTTTGGGGGCTAGCACCTGGAGGGTTATGGAAACAGATGATCTGGTCATTAGGCAAGGTCATTCATCTTGGATCTGGTCCAGGAAACACTCACGCAACATGCTCCATGTTCCAGGCATACTGAAGGCACATACAGAAAAACGCCATGGCCTGGCCATGAGGAGCTCACGATGTCCCGAGGGAGTTTTGGTCCAAGATGGGAGCCAAAGAAGATTAATTAGGAAGAAAGTCACATGTGTGAAAAGACGTGGGCTTTTGTAGGTGGTGACGGAAAGGAGAACAGATAAGGGAAGGCTTTTGAACAAGGGGCTAGTGGTCAGGGGGGTGATAGGACTTTGATCATGAGGTGGGGGGGCTAATGTTTATTGAATGCTTCCTGAATAACCCTGGGAGAGGGTTTCTCAGGCTCAGCACTGCTGAGAGTTAGGGCTGGATAATTCTTTGTTGTGGAAGCTGTCCTGTGCCGTGTAGGATGTTTAGCAGCATCCCTGGCCTCTACCTACCGGATGCCAATAGGATTCCCCACAATTTGTGACAATCATAAGTATCTCCAGACACCGTCAAATGTCTCTTGGGGGTAAACATCACTCCCAGTTGAGACCCGTTGTACTTTGAGGTAGGTGTGTTATAATCCGCACTTCGCAAGTGAGGAAATTGAGTCTCAGGGAAGTTAAGTGACTTCCCCCGAATCCCCTAGCTAGGAAGTACAGCAAACATGTTTTGAACCCTTGCGATCTGGCTATGAAGCCTGTGTCCTTAACACAGTGAGGCTGGATGAATGGGGGAAATAAAAGTAATCCCACCTAGCACGAGGGAAGTAGCTGCTGAACCTGCTGCCTTCCAAAAGTCATTCCCAGTCAGCACACTTGGAATGGGGCTAGGTAGGAGGACAGCACAGCCCAGCACTTAAGGAAGAGACAACTGGTCAACTAGAATTCTCCCAAGCTGGTAACTCTGAACTTTAAGGAATCAAAGACAGAAACATTTATCTTTCCATAAAGCTAGGCTCTCACGCTCCGGGGTGTCTGTTGCTGATACGTTGCAGTATTTCAGAAGTGATTACCTAACTTGCTTTGGATTAATATGCATTTTGTGGTTAAAAAGTTGATAGGCAAAAAAATAAATATATATATTGAAATCAGGAGATCATGTTTGCTTCTTCTCAAATCTAATTCTTCCCAAATCTAATATAACTGCCACTATATAATCTATTGGTCTGTCAGTTCATCATACATTGAAATAATGTAAACCAAATTTATAAACTCAAACACCTGGTAAATCAGTTAAAAAACACATTGTTTCTCAGAGTACCCTCCCTGCCTCTTCCAACCCATTTCCTGCTGTTTCTTAGCATTCATTTATTTATTTGACAAATGTGATATTGTGAATTTAATAGCATTTAAGTTTGGAGCTAGAGATACTAGACAAGACACAGTTTCTCCCCTGGAGGAAGTCACAGTCTATTGGTCAGTGTGGGGCAAGCATGTGCATGACAGAAGAGGTGTGAGACAGCCCAGAGAGTGGACACAGCGTGTGCAAAAGCCTAGAGGCATGACAGAGCTGGAGTTTTAGAGGAATTGCATATCAGTTAGGCTGACTGCAAGGCAGAGTATAGGTAAGAACACAGCATGCCTTCCAGGCAAGGTGCACCCCCACGGGGTTCTCATTCCTTTCCATTCTGGCCTTTGTTTCTGTTTTGCACCCCACCTCTCCGCTGCCTTCTACCTTCCAATGCTTTGCCACCCTTCAAATATCAAGTCTCCTGTCCACCGAGCCTTCCTAAGTACTGCCATGTTTCCAGCCCCTTCTCAGACTCCTCATAGCTCCTAGTGTCCGCATCCTCCTTTGGGTAATAATCTAATTTTTATCAATAGGCTGAGGTGCCCTGAGGGCAGGAGTTATGTCTTATAATTCTCTGGTTTTCCAGCAGACATTTAGGAAAGGGCTGTACTCAGCAAACACTCTATTATTTATGTCTTTCGGAATTTCACGACATCAACTTGAAGAGCTGGTGGGTGTTGTTCTGGGTGAATTTGACTGAACCCCTATCTGTGGGCATTCTGGCTGTATAGGGTACCACCTGATATCATACTCTCCTGGGTTTCCTCCCGTTTCCTTGGTTTGTCCTTCTTGGCCTCCCATTTCACCTTTCCTGCTTCCGTATGGCCTGGCATCCCCAAGGTTTTGGCCTTGGATCTGTGACCTCTTCACTGTCCACCTGCTGCCTGGCCAAGTTCCTACTCCATGGCTTTAACTGCCACTCACTTGCTGAAAACTCTCAGGGCAGCTGAGAACTCTGCCTGAACCCATGAGGACTGCTCCTGCCCCCAGGACCTCCAAACTTACCATATGCCCAATAGAATTCTCATCCTCACTTCCTCATCTCCTCAAGCCTTCTCCTCCCTCTGTGTTCTGCAGCCTGATCAGTGGCACCAGTGTCAATTCAAGATGCCAATCCAGGAATGTAGGTAACAGAGACTTCTTTTTCCTTCCCTAATCTTAGCAGACACAAGCCGGCAGAAGTTCCCCATCAAATTACTTATGGAACCTGCACCTTCCTCTCCATCTCTCCTCACTATTAGTTTGTAATTCATTATCTTCCCTGAGATACTTGCCCTTGACTGCTCTTCCTGTCTCAATGGGAGTCCCACTATCTTTTTGAAAACCAAGACTGATCTTTCCATTCTTCTATTTAAAAATTTCAGGCAAATTTTGGGGATGATATTTAAAGTCCTCTGGTGAAAGCTCATAACTTCACTCCTGCCATCCTTTCCATCAAACTACTGGATGGCAGAGACCATGGAACACAGGGACTCCATAGTGTTTGTTGAAGGAATAAACATGTTTTGATTTTATTGGCTGTGATGTGAGTGTGTTTTTAGTTTGGGGGTGGATAACATCATCACCCACCTAGCATCATCTCAGGGTCTTGTTCAGATTAACAGGGTCTGACCTGAGACCTTTCTGCATGTTCTGTTACCTCACTGTCTGTTTCAGAAAAGGTGGATTTCCTGTCTTGTCATTAGGTCATTGTCCAATGTCCTGCCTTATCATTCAGGTTATGTCAGGGATGAGCGTTCTTCAAAAGGGAACTGGCGTCCTTTTTATTAATAGGCTTGGCTGATTCCATAAAAAGAGGACTTAGATCCTTACTCTATAGTATTTGTGAGAGAATCAGAACCCTAAGAGATTTTTATTTAGTAGGAATAAATCTGTCTAACCTGGCAATTCTCGCTGTGCTATTTATTACTTTACTAGCAATAACAATATCTTACGTGTTAATGCTTTCATGATACAAAAGTGCTTTCTCATGCAGTATCTCATTTTTATTGTTGATCTTTGTGTGGTCGGAATGGCAGGTATTACTATCTGAGGAGCAGAACTGGGATTTGGACTTGAGTTCAGTGGACTCTCGATCTGGTGCTCATTAGACTAGGGCCACAGTGTTGTCTCTGAAAAACAACTCACCTTTGTAAAACTGCAGTGTGTATGTTTTTCTAGTTTATTTTATTTGAGCAAAATTTTTTCCACTTTCTGCTTTTATTTCTTGATTTCTATCTCATTTTCAGCACTGGTAAGATAGTTGAATAAAATAGTGGCCGAGGTTCTCTTTCCGTTTTAGCATTTTCTGGCAACTAACCAGAGAAACTGCTGCTCTGATATTAGTATTTTAGGGACTGCACGGGACTCAAGTTCCTGCCTACAAATTCTTACCCAAATTTCAGCCATGCAAGATGAAAAGATTCTAGAGATCTGTTGCACAACCCTGTGCCTGTAGTTACCACAATTGTACTGCATGCTTTAAAACTGGTTAAGAAAATAGAGCTCATGTGATTTTTTTTTGTTTTGTTTTTTAGTACAATAAAGAAATTCTTATCTGGGCACCAAAAAGTCATTGCAACCGAGATAACCAAGACAGGAGACTATGCTAGCTTTAGAAGACAGCCTTGCCCTTCCAGATGATGAGAGCAATTGTCCTGAAGAGAAGAACCACAGGGCCAGGCTGCACCGGTCGTATGCCTATCTGGTCCCATGGGGCCTAGGTCCCCAGGGCTTTGCAGTACAGGCATCACCATGCGATGCTAAGGGAAGCCCTTCTTGGTAGGCAGGGCCCAGGAGGACATGAGAGGAACTGCCTGGCACATCTGTGTCCACTTTCTCTGTCCTCCAACTCTGCTGATCAAACTCTAACTCTTCAAAACTCAGCTCGAATATCATCTCTTCTAGGAAATCGTCTCTCATCCGTCAATTCAGAGTTGTTCCTGCCTGGGTGATCCCATAGCACTTCTGGGTTCTGTCTTTCAGAAAAAGGCAGTATATAGTGCAGGGTCAAAAACTTGGACTCTGCAACTGCGCTGCTGGGTTTGAATCCCGACTCTACCACTCACTAGCCATGTGAGCCTGGGTGAGTTATTTCATGTCTCAACTACTTTATTTATGAAATGGAGATGATGATGATGAAGAAGAAGAAGAAGAAGGTATCACCGATCAAACAGAGCCACTGCAGTGAACAACACATACAAGCGTCCTGTGACCACCATTATTACAATTGGCACAGTTTGGCCACTAATAGAACTATGTATGTGAGTCCAATGCACTGAGCACATAATCGATTTAAGTAGGTATTTGTAGAGTTCCACTTTACATAATAGATGTTCAATAGGCATTTGTTGAATCGTTTATTGAATTTAAATTAATCAAGACTTATACAGGAAAATAGTATTGAATCAGCAGCCAATCAATGAAAGTTTTGTTAAGTGCTGACCAAGAGACTAGCCTGTGAAGACTTGTAAGCCTTAGTATAGTATAAAATGTACTACTCTCTGTCATATAATTTTGCTTTTACTATAATTATAAGTAATAAATTCCTTTAAGGACCAAATTCAACAGTGTGGCACAGAAGGGGATACTTCATAGATATTTAAACAAATTTCTAGTGAATTAAATTTTTCTTTGAGTTTAAACTAAAAGGATCAGTTTATATAAAAAAAGAAAATATCCAAGTCACCCAAACTCTTTCAGGGAACAGTCCCGACTTAAGGCAAATGGTGACAGCTCCGTCATGTTACATGCCATTCACTGAGCAGCGTAGAAATTACTGGTGTCTCTCTTTGATTTTTTAAACCTTTTTTCTTGAAATAATTATCGATTCACAGAAAGTTGCAAAGACAGTGCAGAGATGTCCCCTGTCCCCTTTACTCAGTTTCCCCTACTGGTTACAGGTTTTATGTCACTGTGGTACAATACAAAAACCAAGCAAATTATGCTGCTACAATGTATGTGTGTAGTTCTCTTCCAGAACCGTGGCCTTGTTTTAAGCAAGAAAGCATGCAAACTAGTGCTGCTGCTCTGGAAAACGGTGTGGAGGTTCCTCAAAAAAATGCAAATAGAACTACCCTATGACCCAGAAATAGCACTGCTAGGAATCAACCCAAGAGACACAGGAGTGCTGATGCATAGGGGCACATGTATCCCGATGTTGATAGCAGCACTTTCGACAATAGCCAAATCATGGAAAGAGACTAAGTATCCATCAATTGATGAATGGATAAAGATGTGGTATACATATACAATGGAATATTACGTGGCAATGAGGAAGAATGGAATCTGGCTATGCGTAGCAACATGGATGGAACTGGAGGGTATTATGCTAAGTGAAATAAGTCAGTCAGAGAAAGACAGATGCCGTATGTTTCCACGCATAGGTGGACTTTGAGAGACTTAGCAGAAAACCAGCGGGGAGGGGAAGAGGGAAAAGGAACAAAGCCACAGAGATGGAGAGAGACAAATCATAAAAGACTCTCAAAGACTAAGAACAAACTGAGGGGTGAGAGAGGTGTGGGGGGGGGAGAGTGGGTGATGGGCACAGAAGAGGGCACTTGTTGGGATGAGCACTGGGTGTTGTATGGAAACCAAATTGACCATAAATTACTGAAAAAAAAAAAAGCAAGAAAGCAGGAGGGAAAGCTTCAGTGGAAACAGCACACAGGCCTCTGAGTCGGCATTGGCCTATGAGCCACTGGAGTGGGGGCCATCCTCTAGAGGCCCTGCAGGAGATGTATGAAGGAGCTTGCAGGCTGTCCAGGCTCCCCAGACAGGCAGAAATGTGGGTATGGAGGCGGAGATTTGTGTGCTGGTTTGTCCAAATCCTGTCTCAGTTTGCTTTTCCCTCAGCTCAGGGATTATCTGTGTCCCAGAGCATAATTCTCCAATAGACCCCCGATCTTAGGCTGGGCTTGGTGCCTTCTGCTAGGCTCATAAACACAGTGCTCCAAGAGCCCGATCCACATTTATGAGAAAGAACCAAGGAAGAACCAAGTGTGGCTGAGATACCCACAACTCGCCTTGTTTATGAAGCTGCAAATAACCCGCTTACTGAGGTGTCGGCGACGGTATTTTATAGGGGTTTAGAACACCTCATAAAGGACTTTTATTTAGCATGCTTAATTTTAAATAGATCCTTAAATTGCAGGGCATCTAAATGCCAGTGTTCTTTGAATATTTATATACCTTCTCCGAGGAGAAAAACAGCAGGAATGGCCAAGCCAAGGGGAAAGCCTGGGCTGCCATCCCCAGCTGCTTCAAAGGGAAAGCTTTGGGAATGATGGCAGGGAGTTTTCTCTCTTATTGGTAAGGCTGGGAGAGAGATGTGGCATTTAAGAGTTCTCTGGCATCTGTGTGCTGAGATTGTGGCAGAGAAACATCCTGCAAGTAACAGGCCTTGCCTCCCCGGATATGTCATAACTCATCACCTAGGCAGAGCCCAGTGCCAGGCACATAGAATACGTCCCATCATAATGGCATTACTTTTTATTACAAACACTTTTTGGGGCTCTGAGTTGGCTCAGTTAGTTAAGCAGCTCAGGTCATCTTCTCACAGTTCGAGTGTTCAAGCCCTGCCTAGGGCTCTACACTGACATTTGGAGCCTGCTTGGGAGTCTGTCTCTCTCTCCCTCTGCCCCTCCCCTGCTCATGTGTGCACGCACTTGTGCTCTCTCTCAAAATAAATAAACTTAAAAAAAAAAACCACTTACTGGGTACTTACTATGTGTTGGGGACTCTTCCAAGCACTTTACAAGCCTTAAATCATTTGGTCATTAGAACAAGCTTATGAAATGGGATCTTTATCATCTTACAGACAGAGGCGAAGGTACAGAGCGGTTAACTGAGTGGCTCCAGATCACACAAACAGGCAAGTGGCAGAGTTGGGGCTCAAACCCAAGCAGTCTGGCTCCAGAGTCTCTGCTCTGAACCACTGCTCTGTGCTGCCTCTGTTGTTAGGTTTACTGCCTCTGCGATCACTAAGTATTGATGATCTATAAGCACTGCTGAGTCTAGCCTTGAACGTGCACCAGTATTACCTGGAGGGCTTGTCATACAGATTGCTGCCACACCTTAGAGTTTCTGATCCAGTGGGCTTGGGGTGAGACCTGAGACTGTCCATTTCTAAGATGTTTCCAGGTAATGCTGATGCTGCTTGTGTGGGGCCCTTACCTTGAGAACTATGCAAAGGCCAGCTTCTTCTCTCTTGTATCCGGCATGGGGTAGGCTATCACAGACTTTCTCCTCCTCTTGCCTGTTCGTGGCTTCCTAGATTTCATCTCCTCCTGGTGTTTGCTCTCCTAACCTGTTTCACTTGCTCTTCTTTTCTTGGCCCTGCAGAGACAATATGGTTGGTAACCCTCTCTCCAGCCCAGGGCCAGCCTTGTGGGTGTAGTCACAAAGGGTCCTCTGTTTAGAAGGCCCCACACTAGGGGTTTCATGCTCTGTGACTGCCGTCCTAAAATTTGCAATAATCTATCTTTGAATTTGTGTTTTCTTTCTTTTTTTTTTAAATTTTTTTAATGTTTATTTTTTTTAAATTTTTTAACGTTTATTTATTTTTGAGAGAGAGCATGAGCAGAGGAAGGGCAGAGAGAGAGAGAGGCAGACGCAGAATCTGAAGCAAGCTCCAGGCTCTGAGCCATCAGCACAGAGCCCGAAGCGGGGCTCGAACTCACAGACCGTGAGATCATGACCTGAGCTGAAGTCGGCTGCTTAACCAACTAAGCCACCCAGGCACCCCTGAATTTGTATTTTCTAAGTGAAGTCCAATGGGACAGCGGACTTTGGCGCATTTTCTCATTCATACATTCACTTATGCATTCAACAAATTTTCACTGAGCAGTGATGAGATTTAAGAACAGGGGATATGGAGATGATAAGAAAAGCCCCTCCTCCAGAAGCTCATACTACAGTGGGGAGGGGTGGGGACACAGACAACTAGGCTGTAAGACAGTAACACTCTAATAGGGAGGTACAAGGAAGCAGGAAGTGATTAGTCTGCCCCTCATCTGCCATCCTCCCCTCCTTCCTTCTGCCAGAATGACAGATTCTACGGGGGAGGGAGGGTTCCACTGTATGTGAATTATCTTCAGAGAAGTGGGAAAGCACTTCCTTGGACCAGGTGGGCTCAGTCAGTCTTTCATGGCCCTGGTGGTCTAACCACTTCACAGTTTGTCTTGCTTTTGCTGGTGAGCAGATGAAGGATGAGAAAGAACACCATCAGGAAGCTGCTTTCCTGGGACGTGTTAGGAGATTAACAAGCAAAGTTAAGGAAGATGGGTGGATGACCCCGTTAGAAGAAAGTCCAGGGAGCTTGGCTTCTGGGTGAAGGAACTGTGTGACCCAGACAGAGAAGGGCTGTAGAGTTCATGTCACCTGGGAGTAGAACACATTCAGGTGGATACTGATGAGAGAGGCAGAACTCTGTGCCGGACTCTGTTCTAAGAAAGTTACTCCCTGAGAGTTAGTACGTATGTATGTATGTATGTATGTATGTATTATTTATTCATATTTAAAAATTTTTTAAAGTTTATTTATTTTTAAGAGAGAGACAGAGCACGAGTGGGGGGAAAGGGCAGAGAGAGGGAGACACAGAATCTGAAGCAGGGTCCAGGGTCCAAGCTGTTAGCACAGAGCCAGATGCAGGGCTCAGACTCATGGGCCATAAGATCATGGCCTGAGCCGAAATCAGATGCTTAACTGACTGAGCCACCTGAGCCAGTCTTAGGTGCCCTGAGAGTTACTATTTAAATATGGTGTTTGTTGCCTAGAAAGGTGCCCATGACAGCCACATGCTGCTCAGTCACGTGGCCACACCTATCTGCAGGAGGGGGAGGGACACACAGTCTAGTGTGTGCTCAGGGCAACAATCAGCCAGCCTCTGCTGGGGTAGCACATGTCACATGAGGCTACCACCACTGTAGTGCAGGACAGCCACCCAAGAGAGAGTTGGGAGACTTTTGATAGAAAGCTGGGAACCTCAAAAGGCACATCAGGTTTTGTGATGATGAGAGAGAAATGTGTCACTCTGGAAAGGATGTGTTTTAGTTTCTGCCACCATTTGCCTACACTAATGCTTTGGCTATCTTTGTCACCCATCATTTAGCTCGTTTAAAAACAATGTCACACTTACAAGTGTGACAGCGCTCCTCAGACGTGTGGGGATGCTGCTGAGCTGTGAGCTCTTCCCTGCCTGTGGAGCCCAGTCCAGTGGAGATAGAGATAGACATGGAGATGGAGATGGAGGTAGAGACGGGGTTCTGCATGCCATTTGGGGCACTCTGTTCTGAGTCTGCTTGGGGGGCTGTGGGGAAGGAGAGGAGAAGCTTCTGGCAGGGTCAACAGGGGTCAGGAGAGACCTCAGAAAAGAGGGAACACAAAAACTGAAAGTGGAGTGATGAGAGCCTAGCTTTGAAACATTCAAGTTTTAAGAGCATAGAGTTTGTGGTGAAAGAGATCTCAGGACAAAATCCTAGCTCTGCCACTTAGCTGTGTGGCCACAGAGAAGTTACTCCACTTCTCTAAAGCTTGAGTTCACCTTCTGTAGAATAGGTACAATAAACCACACTTGGAAGTATTAGAATAATAGTTCTCCTTACGTGGTAGCTCACACAAGGACTCAGGTGTGGGCAGAGCAGAAAAGGCACCATAGCTTTGGGAAGAGCCAGAGCATGGGTGAGCATACAGAAACAGCCAGCTTCACGGTGGTTGGAGGGCTGGGTGTAGAGATGAGGGTAGTGCAGGGGCGGAAGGGAATAAAGCTGGATGGAGAGTGCTCTTGAAGGGTTCCATGGGTAGTGGCATGGGGGTGGGGTCTTTGAGGGTTTCTTTTTCTGTTTTTATTGAAGTACAAATAAGTGTCATATTAGTTCCAGGTGTACAATATAATGATTCAACAATTCTCTACATTGCTCAGTGCTCATCATGGTAAGAGTACTCTTAATTCCCTTCATCTACCTCACCTATCCACCCCCCACCTCCCCTCTGGTAACCACCAGTTTGTTCTCTGTATTTTTTGCATAAGGGACTCTTAAATATGGAGAACAAACAGAAGGTTACGGGAGGGCCTGTGGGAGGGAGGGATGAGCTAAATGGGTAAGGGGCATTTAGGAACCTACTCTTGAAATCATTGTAGCACTGTATGCTAACTAACTTGGATGTAAATTTTTAAAAAATTAAAAAAAATTGAGATAAAAATTTAAAAAAGAGTGTGTTTTTTGTTTGTTTCTTTTTTTCTTTGTTCATGTTTTATTTCTTAAATTCCACATATGACCAAAACCATATGGTATTTGTCTTTCTCTGACTTATTTCACTTAGAATTATACTCTCTAGATTCATTCTTGTTGTTGCAAATGGCAAGATTTCATTCTTTTTATGACTAATATTCTATATAGAGAGAATACATCTTCTTTATCCATTCATCTGTTGGTGGACACCTGTGTTGCATCCATATTTCAGCTATTGTAAATAATGCTACAAAAACATAAAAGTGCATATATATATATATATATATATATATATATATATATATATATATTTTTTTTACGCTGGATGTGAAGCCTAACATGGGGCTGATCTCGCAACCCTGAGATCAAAAGTTGGACGCTTAATTGACTGAGCCACCCAGGTGCTCCGAGGTGCATGTATCTTCTTGAAGTAGTTTTTATATTCTTTGGATAAATAGTAGTGGAATTACTGGATCGTATGGTAATTCTATTTTTAATTTTTAAAGGAATCTTCATACCATTTCCCACAGTGTCTGCTCCAATTTACATTTCCACCAAGAGTGCATGAGGGTTCTTTTTCTCACATCCTTGCTAGCACTTGTTATTTCTTGTGGTTTTGATTTTAGCCATTTTAAGAGAGAACCTGAATAGATATTTCTCCAAAGAAGATACACAGGTAGTCGGTCAACAGGCACAGGAAAAGATGCTCAACATCACTCATCATCAGGGAAATGCAAATCAAACCACAGTAAGATGTCATCTGGCACCTGTCAGAATGGGTCTTTGAGGGTTTTTAAGCAAAGGAGTGGCAAGTTGCATGAAGCAGTGCTGGGTATGTATGCTGAATGGCCCCTAGAAACACCCCCTCTGGGACCCTGTATTCTGGAAGCTGCAGTTGTAGAGAGAAGCTGAAATGAAGGCAAGCATGGTGTCCCGTCCTCCCTGCCACTGTCGACTTGTTATGCCCATGCTGTGGGCGTATGAGGCAGTCGGTCGGCACGTCCCTGGAAGGGCAGATGGTGTCACAGCATTGCTATATACACCAGGAAAACCCTCTAGTGGAGCCATTTAGAAGGGAGCCAAGAGCTGGCACACAGAGAGAAGTCAAGCCCAGTTCACTAATTATACCAACTTCAAAACAAACAGAAGATATGGGCTCTGCAAACGGCGTGGGGAAATATCAACATGCATAAACAGGAAGGCATAGGAGCCATATGTTGGCTGCTCTCCACCCACATAGCTTCCCCAGAAGCTGGCCGTTCATCCAGGGCCGTCTGAGGATGACTGGCAGGGAAGCATACGTACGGATTGGAAATGAGCAGACATATCAACTCTACAGCGGCTGCTGTCACCATGGCCCCATCTCTGCTGTCTGTGCCATCTTAGGCAGTAGCGCACATGGCAGCCTCTTGCCCAACGGAGTAGGATAACCCATCTCGGGGGAATTCTTGGGCCCTTCTTTTGACAACCTTAGGGTTAAGCGAGTTCAGTCCCTGCAATCAGAAATACTGGGTTTAAGAGTTAGTTCTGCCCCTCACTAGAAGGGTAACTTCAGGCACTTTAATAGACCTTTGTGACCCAATTGCCCTTAACTATAAATGGAGATAATAATGCCCACCCTACAAGTGAGCCACTCATTCTTTCAGCAAATATTTCCTAAGCACTTACTCTAGTTCAGACCATGTTCTGGCCCCAAGGGATGGGGGATAAATAAGACAGGCCCACAAGAAACTCTCAGTCTAGCAGGAAAGGCGTTCATACCTAGGGCCTCAATGCAGCTTGCAGTGGGCATCTTAACCCAGCTTGAGAGGCTACAAAAGAAGCTTCCTGGAGGGTTACCATTTCTGTGTGAAGCAGGATACAAGAGCCGAGGGCAAGAGGTAGGAGGGGTGGTAGGATCTTAAGGAATATGAGAAGGGTGTGAAATGGTTGATGAGGAGAATATGAGAAGCAATCAACCAGGGATGGCCAAATGGTGGCCAGAAGAATCATTGGGACAATTGAAGGATGTCACATGGATGAAAGCAAGTGATAATTACCTAAAAGCAATAGTGCTATCAGTTTTTGCTAAGTGTCCTGTTGGAACTTTTAATATTTTTCTTTATAGAACCTCCACTTGGTGTACTCATTTGCTACAGTGGCCTCACTGCTTTATGTTCCCTGATGGATCCATGTGTATTCCTGCCTCGTCCATTTTTTCACATGCCCTGCTCCCCCTCTCCATTCAGATAGACTCAGCCTATTCTCCAAGCCTCTGCTCTGGGCCAGCTTCCTCCAGGAAACCACCTGGGAGCCACTGTTGCTCTATCTGTTGTGTGAGTATCTTCTCTTCTGACTGGGGTGGTACAACAGCCCAGGCTGTCAAGGCCTCTCACTTGGCTGAGTTCATATTCCCTTGGGTCTCTCTTAGATGGGTTCCTGACTCAAGACGGGCACTCAGAGATAACATCTGAGAAGAACTGACAGGTGTGTCTGCCCTCAGTGAGCTGAGTGATAAGGTGGGAGACAGACCATCTCAAGGGCTGTATGTTTGTGTGATACGGATTCTTCAGGTCTTGCAGGAGCATGGATCACTTCTTGTCCCTCTCTGGATCCCAGATCCCAGCACAAACAAGGAACTCTGCTTCCTCCTTCCCTCTTTTCCTTTTGATCCCCTACGACTTTGCTGAACATAGACACTATGCAAGGACCAGAGGTTGTAGAGTTAAAAACATTGTCCCCCAAACTGTACAGTTTTAGCTCCTCTGGTTCCTGGCATATCATAGCCACTACCTAAATATTTGTTACTTTAGATTGAAGTTTCTGCTGAGGAGAAACTTCTGACTCTTTCTGGATGAATCCCTGATGCCTCTTCATTTCCACCGTCACTCGGCTCATAGAAACCACTGGGCTTCTACTCCATGATCTGCGGTCTTCTGGCCTCCAAATGAGTGACCAGTGGGGAGACGGAGCAAGGGCTCCAGAACCTCAGAGAGTTGAGCTGTGGGGAATTTTCCCAAAGCACAGAGGCTTCTGGAATGCCTGAGTACTCCATCATGACTACATTTTTTACTCTTTATGTTCTTATCTGCAGGGTGTGACACTATTGATGGGCTGGGGCACTGGAAGGGGTGTGGTTTGCTGAAGGTCTTCATGCTACTTGAGGAAGAAGGAAGCAGGAAGGTTTAAAACAGGGTGTCTGACAGAGAGCAGCAGAGACTCAGCCCCCTCACGACAGCAAGCACGAGTAGGAACCTGTTTTCCTATGAGAGGGAGATACCCAAACACCCCAAGGGCAAAGGGAGTCAGGTGGGAGGGGCATCTCAGTCACTACAATGAAGTACCCAGACTTCCAGGGCACTGGCAGCATGCTGGGATCATTTTGCCATCCTTCCAGGGCGGTGCCTATATCTTGTGGAAAGGAGCTCAACTTGGAGAAGTGACAGGACCTGTGAGTGGTGGAGCTGGAATGCAGTCAGGGTCTGCCTCCATTTCTTAAAGACCAGCAGCAAGTCAGAAGGGACTGAAGGCATTAATAGACTCCATGGGACTTGGTTAGCTTAACAAATCCAGTGAAGAATCAGATTCTGTTTATTATACTTTTGCCACCTAAGTGTCTGTTGCTGAACGTGATGGGGGGCAGGTGGGGTGCGGACTGGGTCAGAAGGAGAAGAAGGCCCAGCCAAGCCATCTGGGCCACCTGACACAGGCCCAGTCACATGAGGGAGGGCCGGTGGGCCATGCTGGGGTGTGCAGACTATCCTGAGGGCAGCAGGCCTGTTGAGGGGTGCCTGGGTGGCTCAGTAGGTTAAGAGTCCGACTCTTGGTTTCAGCTCAGGTCATGATCTAGTGGTTCATGAGTTTGAGCCCCACATCAGGATCTGCACTACCAGTGTGGAGCCTGTTTGAGGTTCTCTCTTTCTCCCTCTCTCTCTCAAAATCAATAAATATGCTTAAAAAAAAGAAGGGTTCTCAGGAGGGGCAGGCAGTGAACGTTATAGTTTTAGGGGGACCAGAGGGTGGGAGAGGCGGCAAGGCTGGAGGCTATGAGATCCATCATGGTGCTGGCATAGAGGGTCTATGCCAGGTGCTGTGGGGAAAACAGGCTTGGAATAACTTGGTCCTGCCCTCACAGAGGTGGGGAGCAGACCTGTGCAAATCCCTAACAGATGCTCTCGTATTGCAGGTGAGATAGGCCAGGGCAGAGGGTGGAAGACACCTTTAGGATCAGAGGAGAGTGAGCAGGGAAGCTTTCCGAAGGAGGGGCATTCACGCTGAGCACTGAAGGACGGAGGAGGCCCTGACAGGTCAACACAGGTAAGACAAAGCTGGCCAGGGTAACACAGGAAAGGGTGAGACCAGGGGTGTGACACATGGCTAAAATTGGCAAGGTTTTCTCTTTGGCTAGAAGAGAGCAGAAGGAAACAAAGCTGGTGAGGGGTCTGGGGCCTGACAAGGAGTCTGGGCATCACTGTGTGAAAACTGAGAGGTTCAGAAGGGCTCTGAACACTCGGGGGTATTGTGGGAGGGTGGGCTGGCAGAGGACACAAGTGGGGCACTGGGTCAGAGAGTCCGGTGGAAAAGAAAGGCCACACCACACAGTTCAGTGCAGCCAACTGAATGTTCTAACAGCTTTAGAAGCAGTGGCAGCTGCAAGCACTGGTGAGGTAAGGACAGAGAGGAGAAGTCTGCCGGTCCACATTTGGGGCTGCCTCCTGGGTGCTGGAGCCACAAGGTTATGCAATCGTGGCTAGAGATGCCCGCTGAAGCAGAGAGAGCACAGGGGATACACACCCTGGCTTCTGTCTTCCTCCTGATTTCCCCACTGGCTGAGCCAGTCAGAAGACAGCTGAGCCAGGAGCTTGGGGAATGCAGCCCAATGCTCTGTCCTGCACAGCAGAGTGGGGGAAGAGCCAGAGCCCCACTCCCCAGTCCAAGGCTGTCGAATGACAGAACCCTCCACGGATATCTTGATGGATATCCTGACTCTTGCACTCTGGTCCTTGTACGCCATCCTTGGGGTCCATGGAGTCCTGGGGTGCACGCTCAGCAGCCTGGTGGTTACAGAGGATGTGGGGGGTGACTCCCTCCCCGCTGGGACATAGTGATCAGTGAGGCCTGCCCAGGGGCTCCAGGCCTCACCTTCCCACCACCTCTGGGCTCCTCACTGCCTACACCTCTCACTCCCTTTTTGCCCAGTCGGCATTTCCCTGCCTTTTCATAGTAATCACCATTGACAGCTATCGACTGGTGGTGACTGGCTGAAACCTGAAGGTGCAAGAGTGGGCAATTTCCTCGTGTTCTGGTTGTGCTGCACCAGATGCAACGAAGTGAGGTGCTTGTCTCTCATCCACATCTTGTCCAAGCCTAGCGCTCACTTCCCATTTCTCTTCCTAAAGAGGGCCTCTTTGGTGTCCAAGTAAGGACATCATCACCTCCTCCAGAAAGGCTTTGTTGACTACTCTAGCCCACAGTGACATCTTCTCCTCCCTGAAATCTGACAGCAGGTGTGATCGGCATCAACCCTTTAATGCTGGGACGAGGCTATTTTAAGGCAGAGTTTCCCAAACTCAGGGTGTATCACATCACTGGGAGGGCCTGTTGAACCATAGGCTTCTGGGTCCCACCCCAGGGTCTCTGATTCAGTAGGTCCAAGACGGGGCTGGAGAACTTGCATCTCTAACAAATCTCCCTAGTGCTGCTGCTGGTCTAAAGTGATAATTACTGCTCATTGGGCTCATTCCATTTCCTTAATGACCCAGTAAGAGTCTGTGGGTGCAGGGGACCTTAACTATCAAGAAGACACTTACCCAGTGCTCTTCAGGTAAAAACAGGTGCTTGATAAATCATTGCTTATGTAGTACCTAGGGAAGATTTCTTTTTTTCCCTGTGAGTGGCAGGGGAAGGGAAGAGAGAAGACTTTAAGGTTATTGGGCTGAATTTTATGATGCTGTAAAACCTTGAAACTTACCATGTATAATGTCTCTTTCTGATTCTGCTAAATGAGTTAACATGTGAAATGTTTAGAATAATGTCTGCAATATGATAAGTGCCACAGAAAGGCTTATTGTTATCATTATTGGTGTGTGTGGGATTCTGCTGAACTCCTTAACCTGAGGCATAATCTCTGTGCCAGGACACAGTGGTGACAACAAGGCTGCCTCGGCTTTGGACTAGTTAAGATTTTCTGTTTTTGTGGGGTGAGATATGCCCAAATGTCAGCAGCACCTGCCTTCTGAGGGGTGGATTATGGATGAGCTTTATTTTCTTCTTTATACTTCTCTGCACTTCCCTAATTTTCTACTGCAAACATGCATTATCACCATTAGAAGCAGAGAAATGTTATTTACAAAACCCTGGGCATCTCTAACACAACAGTACACAAGACTCAAGTTCAATCACTTCACCGCCAGCATGAATACTATACTGCTCTATCTGGGGTTAGGGGGCTTCTAATCACTCTTTCTTTCATGTATTCATTTATTCACTTAAAATACTGATTGGGTACTCAGCATCCTGTTCTAGGATTCAAAGGTACTGCAGTGGGGCAAGCAGTTAAAAACATGACTTTGCATCAGCAAGACCTCTAACCCAAGCTCTGCCACCCTCTGGCTGGGTAACTGAATGAATTACTTGCCTTCTGCTTGTCTCAATGTCCTTATCTATAAATGGAGACCATAATGCTAGCTGCCGTACATGTGTCTGTGAGGATGAGCTGTGGGAAAGCCCATGGCCAGCATGTAGCCAGCACTTGGCTAAGTGTAGGCTGCTATTACTGGAGTCCTTGCCCTGAGAGCTGGTTTCTGTTGCAATGTCATAGTAACGTCAGGGATCCAAGAACACCCACACGGATGGCTTTCTCCACTCTCAGAATGCTTGGTTTGGTGGGGATTATTACCCTCATCTTTGAGGTGGGGAATGTGAAGTCTAGGGGATGAAGAGAATGACTCAGTGCCACACAAGCCCCCAAATTCCTGGCCTGATGGGACCCCCGTGTCACATCATTGGGCATATAGGCTGACACAATGTGGCAAACTTTCTCAGCTGATGGCTTTGTTTTTTGCTTTGCATCAAGGAAGTAAGTCAGTTTGGCTGCCTTTTGTGCAAATTCTGCAGCTCCGACATCCACTGAACTAAGGGAGACCTTCCTTTCTAAGGAGTGAAGGCCAGAAGAATGATTCTAACTTAGTCCACACTGGGGACATTCCACACCTGCCACTGCAGAAATGAGGCTTCATGGCACTACATTGTGTTGAGCAGCAACAAAACCCCTTAGGAGCTGAAAGCTGCCACCTGCAACTAAGTATTTTTATCTCAGGAGCACAATGAAGCTTAAAACACTAATGAAAACAACCTTCAACATTAATAATAAGATTAGAATAAATTGGGTAGCAATGGCATGCCAATGAAAAAGTAGGTGCCCTGGGAATGTGAGAGCCAATGGATTCCGTGCAAAAGGCTTGCCTGCTTCATGTAGGGCATGCCATTTTAGAGAGGGTGGTATCCCTTCCCCAAGGGAGAGACCTCATGTGTCCATCAAAGGCCATTGGTGCCCTTCCCAAAGAGGAGCCAACATGGGTAGGTGTAAAACCAACTTCCCTGCAGGGGAGGTGAGAGACCCAGTCTGTGGTCTCAGCTCCAGCATGCACCGGCTGTGCGTAAGTTACTTACCTCTGAGACTCAACATTCTGAACTGTAAAATAAGAGTAATAATGTCATCATCACAGAGATGTTGGGAACATGAAATTAGAGAGTGTGTACAGAATTTGCCCGAGACCTAGAGGGCACCATATAAATGGTATTTTTGTAATAAACAAAAATTTGGTGAAGCTTCATTTTTGGTGGTGTTAGGGGCCAAAATCTTCCAGAAATGAAAATCTTCAGTTAGATGGCACTTATGTGGGTTTCGTGATTTGTTCTTTTATTGAGAAGGCTCTTTTCACAATCGCCTCCACGCCTCTGCCTTCTTAGGCACTGTTTATTGCTAATTGCTCTTCTAGTCTTTTGCTTCTCTTCACTATGAGGCTGTCAGCTGTGGGTTTTTTTTTCTTTTATTTTTCATTATGGAAAATTTGAAACATATACAAAAGTAGAGAACATGGCATAATTAACTCCCATTTGTCCCTCATCCTGCTTCAATAATGACCAATTTATAGCTAGTCTTTTTTCCTGTATACTCTCTACCCACTTCCTTCCCCTCCACTCCAGACTATTTTAGAGTGAATTCCAGTTATTGTATCATTTCAACACAAAATATTTCAGATTGTACCTCTGTTAATATAAGGACTCAAAAAATCATAGCCACAATACCATTATCACATTATAAAAATTAGCAATAATTCCTCAATTTCATTTCTAACCTGTGCTCAATGAACCTGAATGGCTCATACATTTTTAAGTAGTTTGAATTGTGATTTAAATAAGGTCCATCCATTGTGGTGGGTTGATAGAACTCTTTTTTTTAATGTTTTAAATTTTTATTTCTTGAGAGACCACAAGCAGGGGAGGTAGGTGGGGGGCGGGACAGAGGATCTGAAGCAGACTCCATGCAGACAGCAGAGAGTCTGATGTGGGGCTCGAACTCATGAACCATGAGATCATGACCTGAGTCGAAGTCAGACACTCACCTGACTAAGCCACCCAGGCACCATGGGTTTTTGTCTACAGGTTCTCCTGTATTTTTGTCCCTTAGAGTTTATTTATTGGAGACGCTGGTCTAGGTCGTCTGCCCTGGAAAGTTGATCAAGCTTTGGACTTTGTGGATTGTATTCATGTGCATAGTCTAACAAGTTCCTCTGTCACTTGTATTTCTTGTAAAGTGGTAGTTAGATCTAGAGGCTTGATTATAGTTAGGTTCAGTTTATATGACCCTTCATAGGTGGTGCTATGTGCTTCCATCAGGAGTCACAGCATCTGGCTGTCTCTCTCTGTCATGGTGGCAGACGGTGATATTTGTTGCCTAGATCTGTTAATTCATTGGCAATGGCGAAATGTTGCTACACCAATTCCGTCATGCCATCTTTGTTCATTAGCTGGAAATGTCTATAAATAGATCCTTCTCTTCATCAACTCTGCTGTTACCCTGAGGGATAGTTCATTTAGGAAAAGCAAGATAAATGCTTGATTGTTTCCTCTTCTCTTCACCAATTTTTAAGATAATTAGTTGGCTCATTTGTGCCTTCCAATGATGACTAAATTGCTTATTTTTTATTTTCAGGAACTCATGTATTGAAATCTATTTGATATTTATTAATCTATTCCAATTTTATCATTATTGAAACTCAAATTGCCTCCCTACTGGCCAATGGGCACTTCTCCAGATTTTCTCCAGAATCCTTCCTACATGACCCTAGAAGACTTTGAGAGTTTATTTGTAAGTATGACTTACTCTATGCAATTCCTGCCTGAACCTTTAATTAAACATTTCTACAAGGATTCTTGGCTTATTTTAGTGGCAAATGGACTTGACGATAGCTCCATGTTGCTGATCTAGTCCTTGTTTCTAGGGTTTTTTAGTGGAAAATAAGAAGAGTGTGTGTGTGTGTGTGTGTGTGTGTGTGTGTGCACGCACATACACATATGTATGATGAAATATACTGTGAGTTAATTCAGATTTAGGATGATGAAATTATACTTAAACTCATTGGTCTTATGTCTATATGCTTTTTCTTATTGTAAAATACCATTTCTTAATGTCACTCTTGTGCTTTATTGTACAACATATGCACAACAGTCTAAGAATAACGATACAAACACCACCACGAACGTTAGGATTTAAACATTAAACCTGAGTTTAAGAATTTTTTGCAGTTCTTTTTGTCACTAGGGGTGGATGTGGAGTCAAATTGCCCTCTTAAAATTGCATGGATTAATCCCTCTTTGTGTAGTTATGCTACCAACTAAGTTTAGAGTTAGGTTCACTTATTTCATTTTGGTTTCGATTTTAAGGGAATTACTTTTCTAAACTTTAATTTTGTTTTCTACTTATGTAAACTATTCACATAGTTCCAAAATTAAATCTATAAAGCAAGGCATGTTTAAAGAAATCTAGCCCTGATTTGCTTTTAATATAAGCAAATATGTTTTACATATATATATCTTCCTCTTGTAGGTAACTGGCAGAATAGTGTACAATTTCTTTACTTTGCATTTTATACTTAATATATCCTAGAGATTTCTCCCTAGTAGTATATGGATTTATTTTTCCTTTCTTTTTATATGTAGTCCCATTTCTTATCAGTATCACTATGTCTGTCTCTAGCAATTTACCTACTGCCTTAAAGTGTTGAGTCTTTGTCCCTTGAAGGGTAGATCTCCTAGCTTATGAGGACTGTGTGTTAACTAAGAGTTAACAGATTCTGAGTAAGGACCCATGGAACTCTATAGTAAGGAATGGGTCTGGTCTTTCTGGTAGGTATTGGAAATGTACTTCCGGCACACTTATTGGTCAATAAAACTTAGTTAAATCAAATTGCTTCAAACTGTTTTAGACCATTTTGCAATGATAAGAATAGTCACTGTGACAATAAGAGCCACCACGTTCACATTAGATTTATCCACGACATTTGGTCCTTTTGGCTGGCAAAGACATCGGTGTCTGAAAAATCATTATTTTGCTATTAGAATTTCTTTTGGAAAACTTGTCATATCTGGGGATCACGCAAGCTTAAGGATAAAAACAGCATTTGGCAGGATTCATTCTAATGAAGGGTCATTTCGTAAACCAGGAAGAGGCCCATCTTCCTTAACATTATTTGACTGATCGATTCATCCATTCACACGTTCACAGTGAAACAGTTTTTTTGTGTGTGTACATCTACCGCATCGAGATGCCATGTTGGAAATTGGAACAGTTTCCCTTCCTCCTGTGAGCACATGAGCATCTGTCCTCATTTTCCTGGAACATTCCTATATGACCTGTCCATTCTTGGTCCCAGATGGTGATTTCTCCTTCCTTAAGCACATGTTGAAACCCAGGCAGGGGGCAAGGACTGGCTCATGTCTGCAAACACTTGCTCAGATGTAAAGGAGAACATTGGATGCCTTTAGTCAAGTCTTCAGTTCATCCTGCTGAAAGCATCTGTTTATTTCTTATAGTTAATTCTAGAATGAACTCAGGTCAAATAGTTTCAGGTCTTCATAAAATACTTAGGCTTTTTTAAAAATGAAAGCTTTTATTACTTAAGCATTAATAATATAGTTGTTTGTGGCATGAAATAATTCGCCTTCTTCTAAATATAAACCCTTCTCTGTTTTCTCATAACTAACAGGGTCTTTAGTTCTGGGACACAGTTTGCCTTGTCCTCTGTAGAACCAACTCTTTTTTCAACAAAATATAAATGGGGTAGGCATAGTACTGAGATAGGGAAACTGAAGGACTCCATAAAAATCTTTCTCTCCTTTTCTTACTTCTATTCTTTCTAGGACTTGTATCCCATTTTACCCATGCCTTATAATGCAAATGTTGTATGTCCTCCTTGTAAGAGACAAGAAGTTCATGATTTCTTTAGACTAGATAATGTCTAAGGAGGCACTAGGTAAGAATTACTGGACAGGGCCATCATATGCATATTCCAGGCCACTGATGCTAGATACCTCAACATCCTGGCTGCAAGGAAAAACACCTGAGCCCTTGTCTTTGTCCTATTGGCAATAGACTATCTCTATGGTAAACCCAAGGGACTGGCTTTTGCAGCAAACTCTAGTTCCAGAAGCAGTGTCTGAGAATCAAGGGGGCATACTCTCTGCTCCCCGCCTGGGGCATGTGAGATAGAAAGGGGGTCTGGGACTTGCCCAAAGCCATTCAGTGAGGACACGGGTGTCTGAGCACAACCCGGAAGCTGGCTCCCCCAAAAGCTTGGCCAGCCAAGCTTTGAGCTGATGTGACTTGCTTAACACTCCCAGGAAAAGATGTTTGTTTCTGGTTTCTAAGCATTATCTGCCATTAATGAATCCTTTAATCAAACTCATTAGTTGTATTTTTCATTATCTAAAATGACCTCTGGAATAAGGCCCCCTACACTGTTCAGAGGAAGTAGCTGTATATTTTGCATCTCATTTATCAAACTTTTATGAAGTAGCAATTATGTGCATGCTTCACGAGCCAGGCACGCTCTGAAATTGCTGGGAATGTAATTTTTCTGAGTACTATTTCATTGCTGCCTCTCCAAGTGACAGAAAACAAAGCTGATGGTACAAGGGAGACTCTGCCTTCAGAGAGGAAATTAAAGAACCGCTTGCTTAGTACATGTCCTTTCCCTGGAACACCAGATCTATTCTGAGGTTCTGCTCTGGATGAAAGGGATCTAAAATGCAGTCCTCACACCCTGGCAGGGGCCCCTGCCCTGTGTCAAGTCACACCGCATAGAGCCACGGCCACACAGAATGGTCCCGCACTAGCCATCCCTCACTCAGTGCCTCTTCCCAGACTTTCCATCAAGGACTTTGAAGGAGCGGGAGATAGGAGGTTTTATTAAGAATTATTTTGCATTTCTATGAGTACCCTGGAGATCTCAGTGTCAGGCCCCTGCCAGCTACTGTGCTATTAACCCATTTCCTTGCCTTTCTTCTGAGTAGTAATTTTCAGTGTGCCTCTGCCAGCCTCAGCATTACCTGGGAACTCTTTGAAATGCAAACACTCAGGCCCCAGGCGAGACACACTGAATCAGAACCTCTGGGGGCTGGGGCCCACAGTCATCTGTGTTTAACAAGTCCTCCAGGGGCCTCTGATGTTTGCTCAGGTTTGAAAACCACTGCTCCAGAAAAGGGGGAAAGAGACATATACTTCAGCCCAACAATCATTTTCAGAGCTGGACTCAGCTGAGTGATGGAGAAAAAAATTCCGTGAGCAGCCATGGCCTACTTAGGGGCGGGGGAGGGGGTAAGATTCGACAAACTGATCCATGCTGTGGCACCAGGTGGGGTGCAGTGACACAGCAGGGGCATTAAAGGGTCCCTTGGCCTCATCACTAGAAGAGGGCCTTGCCAAGAACCATGCCTAACTCAGTGGCTCTCAAACTGTCACATGTGGGCATCACCTGGGGACTTTCAAACTACTGATGCCTGACTCCCACCTCCAGACATTCTGATTTAGTTGAAATGGGGCATGTCCTGAGCAATGGGAGTTTTAAAACTCCCCAAGTGATTCTAATGTGCAACCAGGCTTGGGAGCCAGCGGTTTCACCTGTCAGGCACAGCACCCTAGTGGTGGGACTCCAGACGGTGGGAAAGGAGGACGAGGAAGGCACTTAGCTGCCTTTCTGCTGCCTCTCCAATGACAATGTTTAAGAAGAGGTCAGCTGTGCTGCTTGTGTAAAAAGCTGGCATTGGTGGTCAGAGTTACCTCAAAGCAATGCACAATGCGTTTAGAGAGGAGATTCCAGACAAATCATGACTTCTCTGAGACGGAAAACATGCCCCTGCTCACCTTGTTCATGAGGCTGCGGCAGTGCTAAGCCCAGCCTGGTCGGAGGCCTTCGACTGCTACAAGTGCAACAAGACTGCTACGGTGTCCTCAGGTGTCCCCAGGTACTTGTTCCTTGTCAGTCATCCCCGGTGATGGGTGCTATCTTGAAAAGGAAGAGGACTCTGGGGCCCCACTGGTGTAGGCCCCCTCCCTACTGCTTCCCTCCCCGAGCTCTGGACCTCTCATGGCAGACCTGAGGATAATAAAGCCCCTCACGTGTCTGTCGTGGGGGTGAGGATGAGTTTCGGCTACCGCACGGGTACGCCTGGCACCTTGCGGGTCCCTCCACACCTGTGTGCAGTCCTCCTGTTCTCAGACCGAGCTTGCCTGAGAAATGAATCCTCCCCAAGGTGTGGGTGCAGGTGTGTTCACACGACCACACATGGGAAACACCTAAGGAGTTAACATGCTCACACCTGATTCCTGTCCTGCGGGTTCTGATGTAACTGGCCTGCTGTGGCCTGTCCTGGATTCTTAAAATCTCCCTAGGTGTTTTCACCGTGCAGTCAATGTGAAGCATCACTGGTCTGCCAGAATAAAGAATGACCTCCCCCGATGTGCTCCATGATGTCTGAATAAGGATCTGGGGTGTCCCAGCCCAGAGGACCATGTGAGGGCAGTTTCGGACTCTGAGGCAAGCCAGAGAGATGGGTGTTTGGTAAGAGGGGGTCCTCCTGCACCCCTACCTCAACCCCAAAGGCAGTGGCCGTCTGCCTTCCCAGAAGGCCAGGCTTGGCTGAGGCATGCAAGACCGGGCTGATGCCTGACCTCCTGCCCATGCTCAAGTTCCCCAGCTGCCATGGTTTGATCTCCTGGTAGCCTCAGCAGCAGTTTGCATGCGTTCTGATCCAGGAGGTGGGAGGTCCTCACACACCTACATTTGCTGGCGTTCTGTGGTCTTGCCAAGTCTCCTCTCTCTTCCTCCTCCCATCCTTGACACACCCTGGGGAGAGAGCCACTGCTCCCTTTGTTTTTCCTTCACAGACTTAGCCACGATGCTTCATTTCTGGTATTAGAAGAACGGAGTTACTTTAGACCAGGTGGTCCAAAGCCAGAGTGACATGCGGGAGGACAGTGTTGTAGATGTCCCCCAAAAGGAGGATGTCTGGGACTAGGCCAGCACCGTGGGATGCCACAAGTACCTTGTGGGTGGTGTTGGTCTAGGGCAGTTTAAAATGAGAACTGATCATTGTTCAACAAGAAGCTTGGGGAAAAAATTCAGCCCTGGGAGTTGGATACACCACAGGTGTCAAGCCCTCATCTGAATCTGGCACAGAGAGAGCATTTCACCAAGTTATTCTGGGATAAATTTGCTGGTTCTCTCTTACTCACCGTTTTCCCAGCATCACCGCCAACCTGCCCAAACCGCCCTCTGCTATGACAGTGGTGTAGAGGAGGGAATGTCATGGGGATCTGGATACATCACCTTGCCTTAGACTGAAAGTTTCTGCTCGTTTCTCAGTGAGGCTCAAGGTTGGACACGCTCCCACCTTTGACATTCTGAAGAGGTCACATCTAAAGGCCTTGGTGCACACAAGCGAAACATCCACATATGAGCTAGGAAGTGGGCCCCGGATGTCTGACTCATCCTGGGGTGCCCAGAACTCAGGGCCTGGCACATGGTAGATATTCAGCGAACATTTGTGAGGAATGGTGGTGGGTGCTCCAGCCATGTATCGACAATAGCACAACAGCGAGGCCTTTTAGTCAAACTATTGTACTTGGTGCTTACCTTGTGTCAGGCACTAGGCTAAAGCAGTGATCAAAACTAGATCACGTCCACACCTTCAGGCAGCTTACAGCCCGGAGGGGAAGGAGGGCAGTGGGCAGATCATCACACAAGTGCAGTTTTTCAAGGTGGGTGTTCAGTCTGATTTGGGGATGGGGATTAAGGAAGGCCCCTGACGACATGACCTTGGAAATGAAATACGAAGTGAGGATTAAAGGTGTTGAGAGTGGGAACATCTTCTGTGAGGGCCCTGAGGTAGTAAGAAGAATGGCTGCCTGCAGTTCCTTGTGACTGGAGCACAGACAGTGGAGGAGAGAGTGGGATGAGGTGCATTTGGAAGGTGGGGACTATAATCTTCAATGATATTGAAGGTCAGAGACTAGGAGTTTGGTCTTTATCAGAGAAGCCACTGTCAGCCAGTTCTGTCACTGCAGGTGTTCTGTGTGGGGCTAGACTGTTTGCTCTCATTAAAATCCCTCAGTCTCCTTTGTGTAGGAGGTCTGAGAGTCGATTTGTAAAAAACCCCCTGCCCCCAGGTGATTCTCCCATATTCTTAAGTTTTGGAACCATGGACTTAATAAGTGTGTCATTGATAACTGAGCCTAATTAATTCTACTTAGGCTCTACCCAAGGACTACCAAAGAATCGTGGGACACCGTTCCCTGGCACGTGGGAGCTCCTAAGCTCTGGGTCAGAGCCCAGGGCAATTCTGGAGAGAATGGGGCAGCAGGAGCCATTAGCAACCCATACTCACTGCAGCGGGGGATATACTGAGCCTCCCACCTCCTGGAGTTAATTCAACCCCATTTTTTTAAAAGAAATATTTATTCTGAGAGAGAGAGAGAGCTCAAGTGGGAGGGAGAGAGAGAATCTCAAGTAGGCTCCAGCATAAACCTGATGTGGGAAGCTCAGTCTCACCAACCAATGAGATCATGACCTGAGCTGAAACCAAGAGCCAGAGGCTCAACCAACTGAGCCACACAGTCGTGCCTCACCCCCAGTTGACAGATCCAGATAAGGTTGTTTGACCTTTTGTACTCCATACCCCTATCTCCTCAGAAAAAGGCCATACCTTCCCCCTCTACACCTATCACTCAGGATAGTTAGTACTGGGATGGAGCTGTCACCCCTCAGCAAGGCTCTTTCCTGGTTTTTCAGAACTGCCCTGGGACTGCTCAGGATCTGGATTTTTTCTGGGGAAGAACTCCAACTGCCATAGGAAAAGAGGTTCTCCCAGGCAGATCTGGGATTCCAGGCATGTGATACACACTGGGGAGGCTTTCACATAAGGCCAGGGAAAGACCAGGATTGGGAGGCAGGGCCGTGGGGTTTAGTCTTGGTCCTTTGTTAAGCTCCTGGGTGAGACCTTGGTGGCCAGATATGCTGTGCCTATTTCCCCTCTTGTTGATGGCCACTGAGGGCAGTTTTTGCTTTCAGTGCCATTTTGGGTTGATTGGCTGTGCCCTTTGGAGCAGTACATTTCTGGGCTTAGCTGAGAAGAGTTCCATGGTTGATTAGAGGTGCCGCCATGGCTGAAGGAGAGGCTCCTGTCTAATCATTTTTTCCTTGGTTGGGTGGTTTTGAAGGTCTCTTCCAGCCAGGCCAAGGAAGAACCTCTATGGAACTTTCCCTGACTTGGCCAAAACACATTCTTTGTCTCTTTCTTTGAGCTTATGAAGTCTGTTTGCTCGTTTTTCTTATCGGGCCCATTGGCAGGTGCAAAATACTGCCTTGTGATAGTTCTGGTTTTATTTGGATATATGATCAGACTCGCCCATTATTGTGTAATTTTCTTATTTAACCATTTGACTCTTTAAGTACATTATAGCTCCTGGAGGGCAAGTTCTCTAGTTGCCCTATATTCTCTAGATGGCTTCCCACACAGATGGTCTTCAATACAGGCCTGTTGAAAAGGATGTGGAGTGGTACATATATACAATGGACTACTATGTGGCAATGAGAAAAAATGAAATCTGGCCATGCGTAGCAACATGGATGGAACTGGAGGGTATTATGTTAAGTGAAATAAGTCAGTCAGAAAAAGACAGATACCATATGTTTCCACGAATAGGTGGACTTGGTGAGACTAAGCAAAAACCAGGGGGAGGGGAAGAGGGGAAAGAAAAAAAAAGACACAGAGAGGGAGGGAGATAAAACATAAGAGACTCTCAAAGACTAAGATCAAACTGAGGGTGAGGGGGATGAGGGAGGGGGGAGAGGGGGGGACGGGCATTAAAAAGGGCACATGTTGGGATGAACACTGGGTGTTTTATGTAAACCAATTTGAAAATAAAGTATTTTAAATTAAAAAAAAAAAAAAAAAAAAAGAAAAGGATGTGGAAAGACCTCTGTGATTTGATTCAGTTTTATCTGACTTCAAATGCTGTGAAGCATTTGGCACCCAATTGGTTCTGGCCTGCATATTTAATTTATAATTTCAACAGTTAGGATGGGTGCTGAGACCCCCCTCACCAGGCATGTGCACCCCAAGTGCAGTGTGTATTGGCTGCTCATGGTTCATAGCCACTGTTTCTCAGCCAAAAGGGAACCACTCTGTTCAGAAGACTATACCAGGAACTGTCCTCCAAAGACTGACTCTGATTTGGGAGACGTGTATACAAAAGGGTGGGCCCCTTGACTCAAGGAGGACCTGACTTTCTGGTTCAGTCTGTACTTCAAAGGTCCCCCTGGGATGAGGCTTAGGCTACAGTGTGCTCAGCTCTTCCCCTGTCCCCTGTGCTTCCCTCCCTCCCTTTCCCTGAGGGCACAACCCCAGGGAAGACCCCATCTCCCGCTCTGTTTCTAGGGAGCATGCTCCAAGACAATGTTTGCTTTTTAATCTCATTTGACTCTTAATTTCATCCATCAGAGAGAGAGAAAGAGAGGGAAAAAAAGGATCTGTTCAGCCTCCTATGTTGCTAGTTTTGGGCTACAAACTGTGGAAAATTTAATGAGAGAGAAGTCCTTGTCAACCCACATATGTGCCTTTCTAGCAAAGTCTCATTTTTAGGCATTTTATACCAGAGTCTCTCTTATTTCTGGAGATGACCCAGGAAGTTCAATATTTCTACATCTTCCAGCGTGACCCTCCCAGGCAGCTTCCTCCATTTGGAACTAGCTCCCAAAGTCTTTGTCAACCTTAGGTTACCATAGTTATTTCCCTAAATATGGTCACTGTGTGCATTTTCTGAGTTACAAATTGGGACTCATGGTAAAAATAGAGCAGAACATGTCCCCAGTTTAAAGCTGCAGTACCAGAAAGATTGTGGGGGTGTGGAATCCCTCTGCCCAGGAGGCTATGCGGTGGTTGCCTACCTGCCCAAACTTTACAGGTCTAGAGGTCCCTGGCTGCCTGAGGCCTATTGATGGGGTGTGTATTGCACATGTGTGGGCTGTGCAGGTCGGGGAAGCCAGGGACCTAGACTGGACAGTGTAGGAAGAATCCAGACCTCAAGAGCAAGGGCTTGGGGTCCCATGGCATCACCTAATTCCAAGCCTTAAACTACACAAGTGCACATATTCCCCATGAAGGCAGAGGCTTCTTGCCAGGGCTGGCTGGGCAGACTGGTTGGGGTACTCTCCATTGAGAGAAACCTAGGAATGTTGATGGTTGGAGAGGCCGAGGACCCCTTCAGGCAGCCAGTCCAAATGTGGACTGACTGTCACTAGTTTTAAGCTGTATCCTCAGAAAGATTTTCAAGGCTGGGTTCCCTCAGCCCAGAAGGCTATACAGGTGGTTGGGGATGGACTGAGTTTCACAGGCCTTTAGGGCCCATGCTGCCAGCTGACACGTGCATACCACGCATTGGCAGGCAGCACAGGTCATGTTAGTCAGGGACAGTTACAGGTAGTGTTGGGAAAAGCGTGGTCATGGGAATGTGTTGTTAGGAGTTGGAAGCATCTGCCTTATTCCGAGCTCTAACCTGCACAAATGTGCCCATTCCTACTGAAGATGGAGCTGGAGGAAACTGGAGCACTTTGCCAGGGTGGGGCCAGGCAGACTGACTCAGGGGATCCTCCAACGAGAGACACGTGGGAGCCTTAATTACTGTAAAAGCCCAGGTCTCCATCAGGAAGCCAGTCCAAAGGTAGACTGATTGTTGACCAGTTTAAAGGTACCACATAAGAAAGATTATCAGAGGTGGAATCCCTCTATCCAGGAGGATATGTGGGGGGGTTGGGGACCAGCTTGACATCCAAAGGCCTGGAGAACCTGGCTACCCACAGCCATGTGATATGCTGTGTACTATGCATGAGTGGGCCATGGAGGTCAGGACAGCCAGGGACCTGGAACAGGGCAAGCGTCGGGAGAGGGTATGTCTTGGGAGGGGGCTTTTAGAGCTTTGCCACCCACTTCTTACCATGCCGTGATGTGAGGTCTATACATGGAAAACTCAGGATCTGGAAAAACCTCACATGCTAATAATTAGACGACCTGAACCAGTCTTTCCAAGGCCTGGGATGGCTTAGAAGGCACAAGCAGGAATGGACAGCTGTGGAGAGCCCATAACTCAGCTTAGGACCATGGGTCTGGAAGCCACACTAGAAGGTGGAGAGGGCTAGTGAAAGAGAGAAGATTGGCAGCTTGGGGCCTGTGGGAAACCAATGGGGTCACACAGGTCTGGGCCCAAATCCCAGCTCCGTCCCTTACTAGCTACATCAACTTTGACAACTCAAATAAATTTCCCATTTTTTTCTTTTGTAAGATGGGGCAATATCTACCCTGCAGACGAGAATTCATGCCGTTGTATATAAGATGCCTGATGTTTCGCAAGTTCTTGATAGACACAACCAGGGCTCCATTTCTGGGTCAAGCTTTCAAGCTGGTTTTGTCTGCAGCCACACCCCTCCCAGCCTGGCCCCTCACGCTGCTGGCAAAACCCTTGATTCTGAATTACAAGGCTACAAGGTTTTCTCCATCGTGGGCTGGAGGATGAGACCCCAACTTACAGACAAAGGTGCTTGTTTTGATGTCTCTGAAGCGTGTTGAGCCTGTGCGGCCCAACACTGTGGGGTTTGCATTGCTGACAGGCTTGAGATTCCCTGGGCATTTCCCTGGAGTCGGCCCAGGAGAAGAACACCATGGCGGAATGTGGGCAGAATTTAGCCTCACTCTCCTGCCCTGAGATCTGCAGCAGCTGCTCTCCAATTAAGCATTTGATTTGGACGAGGCCACTGACCCTCCGTTCACCCAAGTAAATCCACTTCCTCAGGAATGCTGGGGCTTTTGCACAGATCTCACCCGGCTTTCCTTGGGGCTTTGAGGTTTAGAGACTTTCTATGATCATAGGCTGGCAGCACTAGATATTGGGGGCAGCTAAGTCCTCAGAGCCCTAAAACTGGAAGGGCACACATTTCCCCATCAGCTGAACTATGGCAGTCTGTGGGTGAAGCTTCCTCACCTAAGAGTCAGTCACCCTCTGGAAGATTGTCATGACTTTGCTCTCTCCAACCTAGTTCCTCCTTAATTCCTGGAGGCCCATCTCCCTGGTCTGAGATGCCCCTCACTAAATGTCAGAAAACTTAGCTCAGGGGCCAAGTTTTTGTAAATAAAGTTTTATTAGAACATCGCCATGCCCATTTGTTTACATCTTGTCTGTGCCTGCTTTTATGCTATGACAGGAGAGGAGAGTAGTTGCAACAGATACCATATGGCTGCGAAACCTAAAATATTTACAATCCAGCTCTTTACAGAGAAAAGTTTGCCTACCTCTTCACTATATCATTTAGGCAGGCTTAGTACCAGATCATACCTTGGGATAAAGAGGGGATGAGGTTGGGTCAGAACTTCCTTTCTGACAAGAAGCCCCCCTTCTGGGAAGCATAATAAACATCGGGCAAAGGAATATCTTAGGTTGCATAATGCAGGCTGTCCAAGGCATGTTCTGTAGACCCCTAGTACTATTATAAGGTGCTTCCAGATAGAGGGTTTCGAAATCAAAGATGTTTGAGACACACATTCCTTAACTTCCTCTTGAAGAGTCACAACATATGTTAGTATACTAAAGGCTCTGAGAAGTCCTGTGGGTAAGAAACTTATTTACTATGTATAACAATGTTTTTCTAATGGAAATTGACCACAGAATGTTTTTTCTTTGTTTTTTGTTTGTTTGTTTGTTTTTTTAACAAGTATACCCCAACCATAGCCCACAAAATTTAGAAACAGATTTGGGAAACAATAGCTTAAGAGAAAAAGTTGATTTTGGGGGTTTTAGATATTATTATTTGTTAACCCCCTGGTACTCTCACCTAGTTCTAGAAGAGGGTGAAAAGACCACTGGTACAGCCTTTCCCTACACAAAACCACTTTGTGCGTGTTGCAGAGTCTGGGATGCCAAGAATTCTTTCTTTCTCTTGATGACTTCAGGGAATTAGGGAGGGGGCTCAACACCAGCACTGTGGATGGCGAGGTAGGATGGCAGAGGTCTTTGCATCCAGAGGTAGGATGGCGAGGTAGGATGGCAGAGGTCTTTGTTTTTGGGTCTTCCTGCTCCTCCTCTCTCCATGGAGAAGCATGGGCATCTTGAAGGCAGGCAGTTCCACTGGAGAGAGTGCTAGAGGGTGCCCAGCCCTTCTTGCCAATCTCCCCCATCTCCCATATTGGCAGGAGTGACTGGGAACTGGAGGAAGGAGACACAACTTGAAAGGGTGGTTCTGGCTGGAGTTTGGGACTGGACCAAAGATACAGAGAATGCCTCAAGGAATGGACTGTCTGGGTGGGGAGGAAGACTGGTAAGGCAATACAACACTCTGTTCTGGCTGTCAAACCCTGATGCGTGACGCTGTCCCAGAAGTCTTCTAAGATCGTGAGTCAGCAGAGAAGCCAGACAGAGCCACAAGATAGTCAAGGCAGGAAAGTGACAGAACATATTGCAACCTTTAAACAAGGGCCAGGGAAGGAATTTTGGTTCTGTTCACCACTGTAGGTTCAAGCCCTGTGTCTCTGGAGATTATATATAAGATACAGGTTATGCAATGGAAAAGAAGCAAATCTGCAAAGTGGAATTAAACCCACTGAGACAATGAGCAGAACACCTGCCAGGTAATTTAAAAAATCTGAATGAATCAGCAATAAGAATCCATTTTATCTGGATTAGAATACCAAGACTTTTAGAAAGGAAAATAAATGTTAGAAAGGCTGCAGAAGCTTGGCCCTGTCCCACGCTGCTGATGGGAAGGAATATTGTTGCCACATTTCTCTGCACAGCAAGAGCCTTCAAAATGTTGCTACCTTTTGACCAGATGGTTTCATTTCTAGATGTCTGAGAGAATGATCAGAAAAGGAGAAGAAAAAGCTTTATGGACAAAGGTCTTCATGTAATACAATTTATAATATTGGAAGTCTTCTAAATGTTCAATAATAGGGTATGGATTAAGTAGACTCCCCCTTGCACGCTATGGAATATTTTACAGACTGTAAAATGATGGCTAAAAGGTGTTTTCAAGGACCTGAATTTGTATTTATGTAGCATTAAATGAAAGGTGCAAAACTGTAGAGAACTATTGTAATCAACTTGTATTGGTATAACATGGCAGCTAGTAAAATATTAAAATAATGTATTTATGAATGGCAGGATCATGAGTAATTGTCAAATTTTTATGCATTTCCTAGGTTTTCTTTTTTTTTTTTTTAAGTTTGTTTATTTTTTTGAGAGAGAGAGACAGCATGACTGGAGGAGGGGCAGAGAGAGAGAGGAAGACACAGAATCTGAAGCAGGCTCCAGGTTCTGAGCTGTCAGCACAGAGCCCATGTGGGTCTTGAACTCACAAACTGTGAGGTCATGACCTGAGCCGAAGTCGGACATTTAACCGACTGAGCCACCCAGGCGCCCCGTATTTCCTAGGTTTTCTACAATGATTATATATTATGTTTGTAACCAGAATATTTGAACAACTCCTTTAGCAGTTCAGGGATGGGAGAGAATGCTGGCCCAGAGTAATTGGCAGATGCTTCCAAGAGAACTCAGAGTTGAAAAAGGCCCTGTGTAAAATGACGGGTGCTCCTGCATGAGGCAGGCCAGGTGGGTCTTACTGTTCCCACTTGACAGCTACGGAGCCCGAGTCCCCGTGGGTAATGCTTGCTCAAGGTCACTCACCAGCATTAGTAGTCAAGGTGCGACCCCACCTCCCCATTCTGAGCACGTGGGTTTTTCATTAGGCCCAGCTGCCTGGTGACAGGAGGAGCCCACGGGCAGCTGCTGTCATCTCTCAGCCCTCAGCCTCTGATCGTTTATCTGGAGTGACTCGGCAGAAGCCAGCCTGGGACGCCTGCCCCTGGCCAGGCTGCGTTGCTCACGTGCAGCTCCCCGTATGTCTCGGTGCCAGCCGCTTGGCATCCCCGGGGGGCCCCGGGTGGAGCTGGCAGTGTTCAAGAGTGCTCAACTCCCAGGTTCACTGAGACTAAATCACCACCAATGCGTGAGCACAGAACGGGTAAGGTGTGTTTCCATCAGCTGTGTCTCATGCCGGGGGTGACTCGGTAGGCCCTGGGGTGCCTTCCAAAAGCAGCTATTTGTTTGAGCAACACTTGATCAGAATGTGCATTCTGGATTTTTTTTTTTTTTTGCGAGGTTTTCTGGGGAAAGCAGCGGCAGAGGCGGTTGCCAGGAAGCGGAATGTGTTGTAAAACAGCCCACAGAAAAAGAGTGGGTGACTTGGTGTGAAGAATAGGAACTTTGGTGGTAGACGGACTTGGGTCTGAGTTCTGCCACAGCCGCCTCCAAGCTGAGGTGCCTTGATCAAGTCACCAAATCTATCTGAGTCTCGAGTTTCCTTATTTGTCAAATGGGCATGATGATACCAACCTCACAGAGAGAATTAAACAGTACAATAAGGATGCCCCATAAATGTACTACCATGACTTTATTTAAAAAAAAAACAACTTTAGTACTCACTTTTAAATATATTTGGGTAATATTTGGTTTAATTCTAAGCATGTTGTAAGCGAATGGTGCAATGAGGAACACGGAGGCACAGTTTACATCAATTGGAGCCATCTTTCCAGGAGACTGCAGAGAGGACAAGCACACTGCAGTGGCTTTGGGGAGGACAGCATTGCTAAGTGGGTGGGGGGACAGTCTAAAGCCAAAGGTAGACTGCAGCAGGCCCCAAAACTCTGCCAACATTGAAAGAACCATGAAAGGGTCTGAGTTTGCCTTGCGTTGGGTCCTTGCTGCAGGAGGGAAGCAGACACCATGGTCCCTCAATCTGCTCATGGGCCACCTTCCCATCATGCATCTCTGCTCACATAATGCCCAGCCTGGAATGGCATCTTGGCCTCTCTGAGCCCCATTATCCTTCCAGATCTGCTCTTGCTGCCCCTACCCCTGCCTCTCCAGCTGAAGGTCACCAAGTGTGTCCACAGGGTTTCCTCCTGTCTCTGCCACTCAAACGGTACTTCTGCGTGAGAGGCTGTGCAGGGTAGGGGGATAAGCAGGGGTACCAAACAGACCCAGACCATCTGCCACTTATCCGTCCTGTGGCCAAGGGCAGGTTATGCAACTGCTCTGAGCATCAGTTTTATTATACGAAAATGTGAATCATATTTATAGTTATCAACTGTTGAGCACTTATTATGTGCCAGGCATGGTGCAAAGTGCTGTAAAGATATTATTTCCCTAGGTCTCTGTGCATATGAAATAGGCAGTGGTGTGCTGGTAGATATTTAACAACTCAGTCTCTAAAGAGCAAGCCTTGGTGTGTATAGTTTGCCAATGTCTGTGGTGTAAATATTTTCACCATAGTTAATTTCAACCTGCCAACTTGTCCCTGATTCCAGGGCTGGGAAGGGGATATGTGATTGACCCCCACAAACCATGAGAGCTGGTATCTAGCATACCTTGGGGGGGAGGGAGGGACATGCCATCATCCCTGTTCTGTGGGTGAGGAGACTGAGCCTCAGAGGCTTCTGTGACCTGCCTGAGCTCCCCCAACTGGTGACTGTGATGAAGGCTGTCTACCTCCACAGTCTGCGTTCCTTCTCCTCCACTCCCCTATGACACTGTTACAGGGATGACATATAATGTGGCACGTTGCCCAGCACACAGTAGGTGCTCAAAACCAGTGGCTACTCAAATGATTGTCAATGATAACCTCCCCAGCCAGTTTCCCAGGCCTCCTTGGCAGCTGGGTATAAGCACCTCTGGAAGAACTGGGGTGGAGGGCTCCCCAGCTGTCCCTCCAGCTCTGCCTCCTTTCTGCCAGCAGGTCCTACTTTTACCTATTTCCCTGGTGAGAACACGGAGAAATCCTTTCTCAGTGGAATAATGACCTCTGCAGCTGCCTGAGGGGAGTTTGTTATTTACACTATTTAGCCAAAGTTTCATAAACACATATTCAAGAAGATCCATTCTCCAAGGAAAAGAAATGGTTAATAGTCCTGCTGGTTACTGTGGAGTAGGAGAGGAAGAGAGAACACGTGCGGTCCTAGGTGGTCATTGCTGGTGATGGAAGCTTCCCAGGAATCCATGTTGTCACCCCTTAGTGATTTAAAGAAAATCTCTCTGTAACACAAGTGTGTGTGTGCATGTATGCAAACACGTGTGCGTGCGTGCACACACACACACACACACACACACACACACACACACACAAACTTCCAAACACAACAGGGTCAGCACTCCTGATCTCACTATTGAGAAGAGTGTTATGAATACAGATTGAGGGTTCCTTTGAGTATCACCAAGGGAAGTACTGAGGAAACCTACTTTTCCTCATTAGGGAGGTGTAGATGGGGGGACACGGCTTCCTTTGGGGTCTGGCCTGGAGGTGGTCCACGAGAACAGCTTCATCCCAGAGATCAGTCTTAGGGCACATGATTCTGACTTGGGGGAGCCCAGGCAATGGTAAGACCAACGAAAATAAACATCAGATACCCTGTGAATCATCTGTTTGAGTCCTCACCCCAGCACAATGACATAGGGGCTACATTTATCCTTACTTCATGGCTGAGCACACGAAGGTTTAGGGAGATAAACAACTTGTTCCAGGTCAGACACTCAGTTAAGGACTTTACAAGCACAACGTCTCATTTGACTCACCCAACCCATCATGCAGTTCGTGCTGCTGGTTTTCCATTTGATAAAAACGTGGGCTCAGAAAAGTTATAGTCAACCCCTGAGTCACAGAGCTAATAGTGATGGAGTGAATTATAGGAAGTCAGGTACCTTTGATTCTGGAGTCTGTACACATGATAACTAGCCAGAAACTCCCCTGGAAAGCCTGGGATTGTTCATCTCCCCCATGTCCCAGCCTTTAGCCTGCCTTCAGCTATAATGCTGCAGCCCAGCATTCAGCCTGTGCATGGCCTCTGGGGGATAAATGCGTTATGATTTTTGGATGTTAAACCCCCAAATGCGTTCTCATTGCCTGCAGGTGCCACACAGGTTCTATCCCTCTGTCTCCCATAGCATGCCAAGTGTACAAGACCCATTCCTTCCTCGTTGGGAGCATCATTCCATCCTGGCTGGAGGAAGGCAGTGTACTTCTTCTGCCTCTGAACCCCTTCACTCTGGCAACCTTGTTTTGTGGTAGACCTACAATAATCAATTCTCTACAACCCCAATCGCTGATCTTAGCCAGTGCCCAGGACTTTGGGAGGCTGGAGAAATGGGCGGTGCTTTCCCAGTGAGAAGGGCCCATCTCTTCTCATTGCCTTGGTTTAGGCTCCACTATCTCTCACCCAGGACTGGCTGTGTAATTTTCAAGACCCAGTGTGAAATGAAAATGCAAGTCCTCTTGTTCGACAATTACTAGAAATTTCTAGACAGTGACAGCAGAGCATTAAATTGAGGTGGTCTTTTCTAAGCATGGGGCCTACATGACTGCATGGCCAGCCCTGTGCTGGACCATGACAACTGTCTGCTGACTGGTCTTCCTGCCTCCTTTCTCTTGCCCTGTCTTCAAACCATTCTCCATAATGTAGTCACAGTGACAGCCCCTGACTGTACTTTCATGTAAGTCAGTGCACTGAGTCACACCTCTAAGGAGTGAAGGCCTAGGTGAACATGGCAGGCACTCCAAAACTGTTCCCCCTAGACCCTGTTTCTTTGTCTCAGCACGATTGACATGTTGTGCCAGATAGTTCTTTGTCATGGGAGGTTGTCTTATGCACTGTAAGATATTTTGCAGCATCTAAATATCTAGATATTTTGCCTCTACCTTCTAAAGGACACTAGTAGCCCCCATTCTCTCCCTTGCATATCATGACAATCAAATATGTCTCCAGACATTGCTGAATGTCTTGGCGTGGTTGGGGGTGCACATCATCCCCAGAAGGCCCAGAGGCATGGAATGTGGCAGAGCTCCTGGGAGGCATAGGTGGCAGGTGACGAGGGACCAAGCAGCACTTTTCCCTAGACATCACCATTCAGGCAGGGTTCTGTTCTGTGGGGGCTTTGCTGGGGGTACGGTTGTCCTTCCTGACATCTCTCTGTACCTCCTCCCTGACACCTAAACACATCCAGGTAAAACAGCAAGTCTGAATCCCTAAAACTTTTTTAAAAATCTGTTTCAACTTTCAGCTTATATTATTCTTTGGGTATTTTAAAGGATTTTAGAGATCGCTTAGATGAGGCCAATCACCTGTGTTATAGAGGAGGAAAGAGTCCGAGGGAGGCACAGTGGGTTTTCAACATGGTAGACATCCAACCCTTTCGCTGGGCTTCCCATTCCCCTTGTCTAAGGTAGCATTGCTGTTCTTTTCCTTGAGGAACCTCTTTCTTTGAGGAACCAAATTCTCATGCCAGATGCTGGGCTTGAGATAACCCTGTCTTTGGGCTGTTGGGGTTATCACATGACCCTAAGCTGACCAATCAGAGTTAATGCTGGAATTTGTGCTGACACTCTTTGGAGTGAGGCCCCTCTTTTCCGCCAGAGTCCCTGCTGAACTGGTAGGATGGAAGCCTGGAGTTCTTGCGGGAGCACACGTGCAGGGAGACCGAGTGAAAGTGGGCACATGGAGGAAGGCCGAGCTGAGAAACAGCCTGCGTCCGGCAGGCCTCAGTTGACTCCTGAGACTGGTCGGGCCTACAAGCAGACGTACCACTTCACTTTACAGTTTTGGGAGCCCATAAAAATCCTTTCTGTACTTCAGCCAGCTGAGTTGGGCTCCTAACACTTGTATCCAAATGGATCGTGACATACCTTGGGTTGCAAGCTCAGGGCTTATTTACAGCCAGATGCTGCTCATAAAGCCTTGTGAAAAAGCTTTGATGGGGTCGATTTTGTTGGCGATGGCCCCAGGAATCCGCTCCCGCCCCTGGCAAGGGTCACAACGAGACAGCGCTCTGGTGGCACATACTTACCACGCTGCTGTGAGGTTTCTTTACCCCTCGTTAATGCATTCGTAGGGAACATCTACCCAGAGACACAGCGAGGAGCAGGGCTCATAAATCTTTTAAACTGACATGAAAGAAAGGCTTTGATTTTTCCAAATCCAGGGCAGAAAGGGTAGCTTCTCTGTTTCAAAAATATTTATCTTTTAAGCATCTTCAGGCCCAGAGTTCATCAAGTGAATCTTCCTTTTAGCCATTAAAGTGAGCTGTTAAAAGCAGCCAGAATGGAGACCTATTTCTCTTTCATTTTGCTTACCCCATGGCTCCAGCTCTTACAATGGGTCCCTCCTCGGCAAGCCCAGACCGTTCTGGCCAGGGCTCTGGGTTTTGCATGATCTTTTCCAGTTTCAGGACAGCTCCGGTCCAGTGGGGGAGACAAAGAGTAAATAGGAAATTGAAATACAGGGAGCTGAGTGTGCCTTAGAGAGAAGCATGGCAGCTGTGTGAGCACAGTGGCTGGGTGCCTTGTCCAACTTGGGCATCAAGAAAGACTTCCTGGAAGAGGTGACAGCTTACTTGAGCCTCAGAGGAAGACAGTGATTAAGTAGCTGGAAAAGAAGAGGGCGCATTCCAGGCAAAATAAATGAATATGTGAGTCAGTCTGGTTGGGGGTAGCCAAGGAGAGCTGTATTTATTCAGCCTCTTATTGAAAACTCCCTGTGTCCAGCGTTTTTAGAGCCCAGTGAAATCTATATCTTTGAAATGAAGCGAGCAGAGGTCATTGTACCAACCCCTGGTCCTGAAATAGTAGGGCATAGTCTTAAAACAAATCTGGTGGGGGTGGATGGTCAGGCAAAACGGACAGGTGACAGCTGGAGGTGGCAGGTGGCAGGTGATTCATTCGTCACTACTGCCAGCCCACATTTGTCACCATTTACTATAAACGAGGCCCTGGCTGGGCCCTGGGGACACAGAGACCCTGCCTTCGAGGAATTCACAGACCAAGGGAGTGAACAGATGTCAACACTGTGTGAGGGCTCTGGAGGTGTGGGCTCCATGTGAGGACATCTCTGTCTGTGGCAGAGACAGCATAAGGAGCTTGGGAGCCCCAAGGAGGGAAGCCCAATCTGCCTGGAGAAGTCTGAGAAGACTTCCTAGATGTGGTAGCATCAAGCAGAGACCTAAAAGACAAATGGGAATTACCCAGACAAAGAAGAGTGCACAGAGGGAGACTCACCAGGTGGAGGGTGTATGGAGGGCAAAGTCCTGGAGAGGAGAGATCAATTGTTCCTTCAGGATATTGAAAATGGCTCCACGTAGCAAGAGGGCAGGCCTCTGGGGGAGGAGCGGTGCCTCGGGCCACTAAGGAGTAGATTGGGATAGATGGTGAAGGACAGGGTGGGGTAGAGATGGGGAGAAGGATTGGGAAATGTTACACAGGTATAATCAGCAGGACTAGGTGTGGGAGCGAGAGCTGAGCTGGAGTCCAGTGCTTGTTAATAAGGAGGGAATGCAGGAGGAGAGGGTTTGGAGGAGAGCGGACATTCCCTTTCACCATATTGGGCTGAAATGTTGTAGGATATCCCACACTGGGGGCTGGAACTGTGGGCCAGAAGCTCTGTGGAGGCTGGGGGTGGAGAGACAGGTAAGTGAGTCATTGACAGGCAGTGGAGGTTGAAGCCAGGAGTCAGCTATGTTCATGGGGTAGAGGATGGGGGAAGGAGGGGTGGTGAATGAGAGTACCACTGGACTGGAAGTGGATCTGGGCACTAGCAAGAGGCAAGCTCTGGCCAAAGATGAGCCAGAGAGGGGAAGGGTAAGGAATCAGGAGTAGGGGAAGGAAGGACAAGGAGCAAGTGGCCTCTGGTGTCCATGACCACAGAGAAAGGGGGCATGGGGCTTGGCTTAGTTAACATTATTCTGCTCAGCAGACCAGCTTGGTCACATGGTGGGAGCCAATTTCTAAAACATGCACAAAAAATAGGTGGTTAGCTGATTTGAAGCTGAGTCGCTGAATGACCCAGTTTGGGAGGTGGTGGTTATGGATTGTCTTTTTTGGGGGCTGTCCATTGCTTTTTGACTTCTTCTATTGTTCTTCTCTCCCACAGCACGGCGTCCTGGCTGTCTCTCTACTTCATTCTTTCATTGGCTAATGCTTAGAGAGGGCTTCCAACAGTACTTGGCACATAGTAAGAGCTCAGTAAGTGTTAGCTTTTGAAAAAATTATTTGGGGGCCCCTGGGTGGCTCAGGCAGTTAAGCATCTGACTCTTGGTTTCAGCTCAGGTCATGACCTCACAGTTTGGGAGTTCAAGCCCCATGTTGGTTCTGCATTGACAGTGCGAAGCCTGCTTCGGATTCTGTCTCTCCGTCTCTCTCTGCCCCTCCCTCATTTGCAGTGTCTCTGTCTCCTTCAAAATAAATAAACTTGAAAAATTTTAAAAAAATAAAAAAGTAAAACATTACTTGTTATTTTGAGTTGCTGGTTGTGGCAGACTACTGTAAGGTGATCCCCTGCAAGTCCTTCCCTTGTATAATCCCCTCCTCTTGGGTGCGTGTGGAACCTGTGCCTTGCTTCCAATCAGCAGAATATGGCAAAGGCGAAGAGATATGTTTTCCTTGATGAAGTTACATTATCTCAGCCAACGTGATGGGATTAACTCCTGTGGTCACATCAATGTTATGTGAGACTCCTTAGCAGATGAGATACACACACACACACACACACACACACACACGCTGCTGGCAGTGAAATGGGAGCAGCTATGACCTTAGTGGCTAACATGGCAGGGACACACGAGCAGCTGTCCCTAGGATCTGGGGCCCTCAGTCCTCCAGCCGCAGGAACTGAATTCTGCACAACCATGTGAGCTAGCGGTCCCCAGCTCCAGGCAGGAACACAGTGTGGCTGACGTCTTGATTGCAGTCTTGTATGACCCTGAGCAGAGCATCCTTTGAAGCTGTGCCCAGACACCTGACCACAGAAACCACAAGGTAATAAATATATGTTGTTTTAAGTTGCTCAAGTAGTAATTTTTTAATGCAGCAACAGAAAACTAATACATCGATACTCAGTGAACAAATGGTTATGAAGCAAGCACCACTGGCACAATGGTCCTGAAATAGTAGGTTCCCAGAGCAAGAGTTTGTCTGTCTGCAGGAGATGAGAGTGTTAGGAAACCCTTCTGGGCAAAAGGAAGAGCTTGCAGTAAGGTCCACAGGCCTGAAGAGGCTTGAGCTTTCTGGCTGGTGAACACTTGAATGGGTGAGAACCTGGGGCCTGGAATAGAGCTAAGTGGCCATCATGTCTCCTATGGCCTTCACAGCCACACAGAAGCTGCAGAAGAGTTCCGGATGGGGGAATGACTAGGGGGAGTAGATGGCGAGTTGAGGGCAGGCAGCTTGGTCTCTACTGTTGGTGCAAGGCCAGCATGGTGGTGGTGTGCTTTTCCTGAGATGTCAGTTATCACGTCCGCAGCCTCCATAGGTCCGCCGGGCAGGACGTGACCCCGGTCAGCTGGAGATTGTAACACTGCCTGTCAGGGTTCTTGGAGCACCCTGTGGATGGTCCCTCTTCCCAGAGCTGTGGCTATAGCCAAGGCATTCTTGGGTTTCAGACCTTTTCGATTGCCGGAGAAAGTGTTTCTGCTCTGTGCCACATACACGAGGGAAGAGATGCATCAACAAAATCTAGAGGAGGTGATGCTGGCTCCTTACTCCAGCAGCAGGGGTACCTGGAGACCTCTCTCTGTTTCTTTCATCAGCTATCCAGAAATCCAGAAGCAAGACATGGGTTTCCATGCAGGCATACAGTTTAACGTCTTAACCAAGCCTTTCTTCTCTACACAGAGTCTCTCTGCTAAGAAAAAACACTGATGCCGAGTCTGTAATCCACAACGCTCTGATTTCTCTTGCAAAGAAGCATTTTACTTCTTGCCAGGACAGGCCTGGAGCTGGGGCAGTGTTTCACGGGCATTTACTGGAAGGAGGTGAGTATGGGCTCTGCACCCGATCAGATGCCTCTCTCCACATCCCCTTCCAGGCAGCTGCGTGGTGTCTGCTGGAGCAGGGAGCCCTGGAATGCAAGCAGGAGATCCTGGGGTAATAGCCATTGTCTTACCAGCCCCAAGACGGGCGGCAGTTGTTATTTTTGTTTAGAGGTCTCAGTGCTGCGAGACTGGCGTCGCCTCTCGTCTCAGCATGAGCCTTGGGAATCACACGCTCAGTGGCAGCTGTGTTTCTGTAGATGTGACAGTAAATATCCAGAAAATTGAGTGCTTTCTGGTCCTCAATTTAAGAAGTCATTTGCTGGATGGTGCTAACTAAGAACAGTCATTAAACTTGAGAAAGCACCCTTCTGCCTCACTCTTTAATTAAATGGAAGAGAGAAACAAAAACCCGGCTTTGTGAGGCCCCAGGCTCTGAGCAGAAATGCCCGCAAGGGAGGGAGACTCAGATGTGGTGTGGCTGCTGCTTCTCTCACAGGTGTGGCTGGCACGGGGGTGAACGGGCAGGCGGATTCAGACACGGGAGTGCTGCGTGATCTCCATGCTACAATCACGAGGCGGGGGCAAGATGGCGGTAGGGCGGACAGGAACAGCCTGAAGATGTAACTGCTACATGCTGAATTGTGTCCTCTCACAATTCGTGTTAAAAGTCCTCACCCATGATGTGACTGTATTTGGAGATTGGGCCTTTAACCAGGTAATTAAGGTTCCATGAGCTCACAAGGGTGGGGCCCTAATTTCATAGGACCGGTGTCCTTTTAAGAAGAGGAGGAGGGGCGCCTGGGTGGCTCAGTTGGTTAAGCAGCCGACTTCGGCTCAGGTCATGATCTCACAGTCTGTGAGTACCAGCCCCGCGTCAGGCTCTGTGCTGGCGGCTCAGAGCCTGGAGCCTGCTTCAGATTCTGTACCTCCCTCTCTCTGTGCCCTTCCCCTGCTCATACTCTGTCTCTATGTCTCTCAAAAATAAATAAACGTTAAAAAAAAAATTTTAAGAAGAGGAGGAGAAACCAGGGTGTGCGTAGGACACAGAGAAGTCTGCCATCTGCCAGCCAAGGACAGAGGCCTCAGGAGAAACCGAACCTGCTGACACCCTGATCTTGGACTTGCCAGCTTCCAGAACCGTGAGAAAATAAATTTCAGCTGTTGAAGCCCCCCCTCCCACTCCCGCCGTCTGCCCCCATCTCCGTCTGTGGTATCTTGTTGTGGCAGCTGGAGCTGACGGTACAGGAACCACCCCAAGATCGGAGCAGGCAGCAGGGGAGGAGGGCAAGATTTAGAGGGTCGGGCAGATCTCAGAGGCCAAGGCCAGTGAGGCCCCCCACTCTACCCACAGGAGGGTGATAAAGGCTTAGGTCCTAGGGGTGGGGATTTTTCTGGGATGGGCATAGGCCTTGAGGCTCTGGTTTGTGGAGGTACAGCTCCTTCTCTCAGGCTTTCCCTCACCTGCAGTACATCCTCTTCTGGGAACCGCCTTTGTTGGGCACTCTTCTCTGGTTTGGCCAGTGGAGTCAGAGGAGCCCAGGGGCTGCTCAGCTCGAGAGGGCATGCCTCTCCTTGCTTCCCCGTGAGAAGCCAGGGAGGAACCAACTCTGGTGTCCCTCATGCAGGGAGGTCTGAGGTACCTGGCTTAGGCCAGTGGCCCTTGGCTGATGGGGGAGTAGGAAGCCCCCAGAGGTCAATACTGGGCATGGGCCTAGTAAACGGGGCTCTGGAGCTGCTGTGGCTTTTGTGTATTAGTGTGGCTTAATCCGGTCTGTGATCTGAGCAGAAGGAAACTTTTTGCTCTTTGGGACTGCATGCAAAGGGCTGGAAATTTCAATGATGGTGTGATGGGGCTGGGGTAGCCCCTCTGCCCCCTTCTTCAGGAACCTTTGGGAGTGGTGGACACCTGGGTTGGGACTCAGGTCAGGGGTCCTAGCTATGGCTATTTCTTACGAACACAGAGATTGTTAAAGGGGGTGTTGCATATATTTGCTTGGATTTTCCAGGAGGCTTGTCATATCCAGGGGTGTTTGCCTGGCCAGTGGCTGCAGCACTAGTCAGGGAGACCCTGCCCATCCCCCCTAGCAGAAGCTTCCTAAAGTGAGCAGTCCTGAGACAATAGGATGCTTGTGTTCTGAGTACCTGACCTGTACTCCCTAGCACTGTGGAGTCCTCAGCTCCTCCTTCCTTGACCTTGGGTTTAGCCACTGTGGACCTGCCTGGGACTGGCTGTCTGACCTCTCTGTACACCCACAGCCAAGTCTCCTCCTCTGCTGTGGGGCTTGGGGGAGGAACACATGATTCAACACCCTGGCTTTGACCTGTAGTGCCGCACAGTGCAATCTGCCAGTCGTTCCAGTGATGAGAGCCAACACAACGTGGTTTGAAAATAGTTTCTATTTTCTATTTTCTATAGCACCCTGATAAATCCTGTGAACTTGGGCTTTTTCTTACCTTTGTCTCGTTCTCAAAGTGAGGGTAAAACAGTGTACCTGAGGAGATGTAGTGGGGATTAAGCAAGTTGCCACGTGTGCAGTCTGTAGTTGGTCCCTGGAGCAGAGTAATCGCTCAAGAGCTATATGGTCCCAGTCATGATCGTTGGTAATACTGTGGCACCCTTACCACCACTGTCCATCCAGCCCTTCCCTGTTTCCTCCTCTGTCTGGTCTTTGTAACCTACCACAGCACCAGTTCTTCCCAAATCCACTTACAACACCCTCGTCATCATTATGTCACCCACACAGAGGGCACCAGCAGATGGCCGGGGGTCTGACCCACACCCTGCTCCCAATGTCCACTGCTCTGACTGCACTCCCACTGCACCCAGCGTCCCAGCCTCCTCACCCCTTGGAGGGGCTCATGTGATTCTTCCTGACGCCCATCCCATCCCTGAGAGACATGATAGTTTTGATATTTGGATATATTCTTTCTGCAGAGAGTGTATTATTTCAATGTGTCTGAAAAGATCAGTGTTCTGTCTTAAGTTTTCTTGTGTGAAAAAGTGTTAGGCAATAATCTGTGGACCAGTGAACACAACACATCGAGCATGAAGTCTTTATCGGTGAATTTTGTGCTTCTCGAAAATATGCTTTTGATAACAAAATATAACTATTCAAAAAATTATAACAAGAGATATGTATTTGTTGATGAAGTGTCCTGTTGTCTTCATCTTCCTATAAAATAGCTTGGCCAAACTATTTGGGAGAGTGAGTATACATGGTAAAATTATGTGGCCAAAATATACCTTGATTATAGATGAGGGTATATGAGTCTTGCTAACACTGTTTGTTTTATTTTCTTTGGGATTAACATTTTCTAAGTTAAATGGGAGAGAAAAGGATGGATAGGTGCCATCAGATGCAGTGCAGAGTAAAAGTGGGTAATGTTAATTGTCGATAAACATCCAAATCAGGTATTCATATATTTTGAAAGTGACACATTTTGTATTAGGCATTTCAGGTATTTTTGTGGAGCCATCTGGCATCTTGAGTCATGTTCTCAGCATTCACAGCTTTACTTCGGAACACTTTGCCCTGACCTATTTCTCCCACCTGCTGTGTTCTGCCTCCCCGTCCCCTTGGCTATGACCTGGTGGCTCATTCTCCTTTTTCTGTCCTTTCCTTCCCTGGCTCTGAAGGTGGGTCTTTGGGAGAGCAGACCTAGCTCTCAGAGCTGACCACACTGTCTCCAGTGGCCTTAGATAAAGACCCCAGTCCTGGTGGTGAGAACCTCCTGTTTCTCAGAGGCCTCCTGCTGTGTAGACAGAAATGGAACCGCAATTTATATAAATGAAACCAAGTTTCCCAGTGCTTATCTGTTATTGCGTAACAGGAGTGGTAGGTTTGGTTTTCAGCACACTTAGGGAGTATGCTTGGGATGAGCTGCCTTAAAGTACAGGCCATGTGTCGTCTTTAAAAAGGGGGTCTCAGGGGGGACCTCAGAGCATTATACAGACTGCTTCACAGCAGCTGAAAGGAAATATAAAGAGAGGCCTGGGAATAACTAGCTGAGGACACACAGCATGTATTGATGCACTGTGGGTCCAGAAAGCAAATATATACCCCTAAACCAAACATGCCAAGTGCAGGTCTTCCAAGGTATACTGATTGACTTGTGAGTGAGCCCTTCCCCCCTCACCCACCCCCCCGGGGTAGCTTCACGCAGCATGCTCCTGGCTGGGTAGCAGCAGGGACTTCATTACTTATAAATTGTAGACAGTCACAAACAACACAAGATGAAAGCTGGTGAGAAATGAGAGGTGAACCTGGACATCCCGTAGCACCTCCTCTCAAATGGTGCAGTGTCCAGGCCCAGCTGAGGTCTTCCTGTTCCCAGGAATCCTTCCCTGCCTTCTTGGCTGATGGGGAGTGGTCTTCAGGGCTCCTTGAGCTGTCACTCCATGTGGCCCTTCCCCATGCTGTGTGTATTGTCCATAGTGATCATTTCATGTTTTTCTATCAGTCTGCCAGCTGCCCTGGCTGTCTGATGAGTTGGCTTGTCCCCAACAGGACCTTCACCTTGCACAACTTCAGAGGATTCCATTCACACATAATACAGTGTTGGGAGAAGAAAAGAATGGGGTAAAGCTACATGCAGCGTTGCTTATGCAGTGAGGTAACCCTGGTCCTTGAGGTAGAGCACCTCACTTCCTGAATGTTATAAACATTTTTTAATTTAATTTTTATTTTTTTAAGTGTTTATTTATTTTTGAGAGAGAAAGGCAGAGGATGAGCAGGGGAGAGGCAGAGAGAGAGGGAGACACAGAATCCAAAGCAGGTTCCAGGCTCTGAGCTGTCAGCACAGAGCCGGATGTGGGGCTTGAACCCACGAACTGTGAGATCATGACCTGAGCGGAAGTCGGACTCTTAACCAACTGAGCCACCCAGATGCCCCATCACCTCCTGACTGTTATGCACAATATTGAAATCTACTTCAACAGTGGAACTCTCACCTTGGCTGACTGCAACCCTTTCGTGTCTATCCATCAGCAAAATCTAAACAAAACCGGATAAGCACAATCTTCAAATGGACCCCAGGGTGAGGACAGTGTCCATTCAGAGGTCACAAAGCCTGGGCCTACAGCACTGTGCTCTTCTCCTGGATCTGACTGGCTGTGGCCATCTGGGACCCTGGTGATTGTGGCAGCTGCCTGCCCAGAGACAGGAAGACTTGGATCGGGACAACCTGTAGGAGAGGCATCTAGTGTGCTAAAGACTGTCTGTCCACACAAACAGGGACTCGCTTCCTCTGTCAAAGCTTCTATGACTGGAAAACAGTCTTTGGGAAGAGGGTATAAATGGCATCCAGGGCTGGGATTGTTCTCCTGACAGCCATGTTTTGGAGGAAACCATGAGCCCCTGCTTAGAACATAAGATCTGGGAGAGGATTCTTCTCCTCCCCGCCCAAATCCTGCACATTGACACACCAGCACTGGTCTTAAAATCTGTGTCAGCCCTTGGGAGCATCTTGTGGGTCCATCTCCAGGGAAAGAGCCCTGAGAAGAGGCCCCTGTCCCCAACTTGTTCCTGGAAAAGCCACCTGGGACATTGCCCTTATTGGGTGCTATATTTGATACCTATAACTGCCACAAACTGGGTGGCTTCAGACAACCAGAATTTATGCTCTCACAGTGCTGGGGGGCCAAACTTCTGAAATTGAGCTGCAGGGCCATGCTTTCTCTAAAGGCCTGAGAATCCTTCCTTGCCTCTCCTGGCCTTTGCTGTCTCTGGATGGTCATTGTCTTGTGGCCACATACTCCAGTCTCTTCCTCCTCCTCTGTGTCTCTCTTATAAGGATTCATATGATTGAATTTGGGATCTACCCAGGTGATAGAGGATAATCCCTTTTCTCAAGATCCTTAACTTAATTACAGCTCTTGCCAAATAAGGTAATGTTAACAGGTTTTGGGGATTACAACACACACATATTGTTTTGGGGTCCACCATTCAACCCACTCTACGTCGTTATCTACCAGAGGGATCTGCATTTTATCATGCTCTCCATGAGTGAGCACAAGGCCTGGCATTCAGGGAGTATCGTGTGACACTTGTAGAAAGGACAGATGAATTGCACATGCAGAGGGGCCGTGAATCTTAGGAAATGTCAGTAGCTAGAAGGAAGATGGTGTGAGTTCTGTTTCTGTCCCCATCCTTGACGGAGCAGCCTCCTTTCCCAGTAATAGGTTATTAGACAAAACATGGCTGAGTCTCTCAGAACCATGTTTGAAGGTGTTTTACATTCCACAAGTCATAAATATTTGGGCGGGGGAGCAAAATCATTTCCTGCAGCAGTTGTGGAGGGCTGGTAAGTGGGATGTGAGATTTTTGTTCTGGCCCAATGCAGAGGACATGTGCTGGAATGCAAGATCTCTGCTTGTCTTCCCAGCAGCGTGATGGCTATACTTTGATACAAGCCAACCACCTGTGACCACCTGGGATAGACTGAAGACTCCCAGGAGATGAGGTTTGATCTCTGGCCATCAGGCTCCTGGGATGGAGATAGCAGCTGTTGGCCCTCTGGCCTCTGCCAGCAATGGCTGTCAGGGAGGAATGAGATACATTTCATCAGGAAAGTCAAGGTGGCCATGGGTTTCCATTTGGTACCTTGGGAGTGGGTTGAGCCTGAGAAAAAACGAGTGGAACCAGAGGTGATATGGCCACGGCTTGAAAGTGGAGGCCAGTTGGGAGAAGTTGGTGAGCACAACAACAGTCCCTGCATAGCCCAGAAGATAAGAGTTTGACTCCCTCAGCCACACTAGGTCTCTTCACTACACACAGCAGCTGACATGGTTAGGAATGCTAATTCAGGCTCTCTCCCTCTTGGCCATATGGAACTGCTAGTTGGAATCTATTGTGGTCTCCCCAGATTTGCTGTGTGACCTCTTGAGCCCTGAGCAAGAAGCAGGATGAAATCCCCTCTGCCTTAGTTTCCCTTTGGCCTCTATACAATTCTGCCCGACTTGGAAGCGAGGCTCCAAGCAGGCCTTCCCATCTGCTTCTATTTGTTTCCCTTTCTGTTTTTCTTATTCACTAAAGATGGCATTCTTCCTGCTGGTTCCCGCTTATTTATTTATTTATTTATTTTTAAATGTTTATTTATTTTTGAGAGAGACAGATACAGAACGTGAGTTGGAGAGGGGCAGACACACACATGCACACACACACGCACACACGCACACGCACAGAATCTGAAGCACGATCCAGGTTCCGAGCTTGTCAGCACAGAGCCCAATACAGGGCTGGAACTCACGAACTGTGAGATCATGATCTGAGCCGAAGTCAGATGCTGAACCAACTGAGCCACCCAGTCACCTCTGCTGGCTACTATTTAAAGGGATTTTCCCTTATACCATTTCTGCTCCTCCATTTCTCCCACCATAATGATTGGCTGGATGCTGAGGAACACCGTTAATGCAGAGGAGTATAAAAAGCACATCAATTTAACGTTTTCTGAACATTAACCCTGTTTTTCTTATCTTATCTATAAGAATGTATTGTTGTGTGCTTTGCATAGAGTTGTGTCAATGATGCTTTCTTTCCTTGAGGAAGTCACATTTAGGAAGGAAGGAAGAAAGAACTTTAACCTAAAAAATTTTAAAAACAACAACAAACATATAAGGAAAACCAACAGCAAGAGCTAACCATTCCAAGGGAGGAGAGCAGAGCTCTCGACTCTCTGTGGCATAGAATCTCCAGCAAGGAATGGAACTTGGGGTTAAGAGTCATAAAAGATGGTGCCTTCCATGTCCATGTTTGCAATGTGGAGGTACAATAACCAAAACCATTTATGGGGGTTTCCTTGACGTTCCATTGTCAAGGGGACTCATTTGCCTCCTTTGTATTAGAAGCACATTGCCAATGTATACGTAATTATGCCCTTGTCTTTCCTTGCAAGATTCCAGTTCAACTGCATGTTCCTGTGGCTTAGAGTTTGAAGTCTCCCTTAAGCTAATAAATGTCTGACCTTCCTAAGGGAAGTATGAACAAAATCTTGGCTTCCAAGCATTATGAGCATTCCTGCTGGAGACATACATTAGCTCATCATACCAACCTTGACTATTAGTTCCTTATAGCACACCAGATTAGCTGATTTGTAGTTAATTCAGCCAGTTACAAATTCTTCACAGTCAAGTGCTTAACTCTGAATCTGATGCCATATCTATCTCATGCAGTTTTAAGATGGTCCAGTGATTTCACTACCTTAAAGGTTGCACACAATTCGATTGATAATTCACAGCTCAAATGTTTCCAAAATGAAAAAAAAAGCTATTTCACAAATCAATTTCCCCAACTGTTCAATTTTTTTGTCATGAGTTCTCAATTTAACCACTGGAACTGGATCATTAAAAAAAAAATCTATTCTCAAATCATCACATCCGAGAGACCAGGCGTACTCCTTAAAAACAAATGCCAAAATAGTCTTTTAATGTTTCTAATTATTTGCATTTATAATAAGATTTTCTGATCAAGAACAAAGCATGCACATTGTGGGAAAAAGTTAACCATAAAAAAGCACAAACAGCGAATATCCCTTTGAAATCACTAATAATGTATCCACAGTTAGCATTTTGGAGGACATCCATCAAACATTTTTTCCCCCCGTTAGGTTGAACCACATGAAATTGCCAATATTCAATCATTTTTGGTCTACAGAATGACAGTTTTATATGATTTTACCTAATGCAGAAACATACATACATACAAAACTCTATATTTATTTCAAAACTTGATTATTTTTGCCTAATACGTCTAAAAACAATTTTCTATGTTTAAATATACATTTTATAAAAGTTTTTCCTGGATTTTATTAAATGAGTCTCATACTTTAATTAGTTTCCTATTGGTGGATATTTGCTACTCCCTCTCCCCACTTATAAAATGTGCTGTTGTAAATAAGACTACAATAAACATTCTTGTTCCCGTCTGACAGTTTTCTAAGAATAACTTTTTAGAAGTAGATTTTTTGGCTCAACAGATTTGAAGGTTTTAAATAATATTGATATGTGCAGGCCAAAAAAGGTGGGTGTCAGGTCTTGGAAAGAGCATTAGACAGGGCTTAGCACATGACTGGGTTTGAAACCTGCCTCATCCGTTTGCCTAACCTGATTTTATCCTTTGGTAAATGGTGTTATATTGATTTTAAAGAGTTGATAGAAAGGTTAAATAAGATATCTTCTATCAAGTGTCTACTACACTCCTGATCTATAGAATAAGCTCTGAAGAGGTAGTTCCATTCACACTAAGGCTCACAGGCATAGACCATCGTAGTGTTTTGTCCAGGGGAACACAGCCTTTGATGATGGGACTTTAGATATGATGGAGGCCAGTAGGAGGCGTAATACCTTTTCCTCTTTCTTCTTATTTTTAATGTCTCTTCCTTTGCTCCCAATTCCCAAATCTCAGAGGCCAGTTTTTGTCTCTCTCTCTCCTCGAATTCTTGGGAGGCTAAGCCTTTTTACAAATCGCCCCACCTCCCACATGAGAAGAAGGAGGCAAGAAGCAGTTCAGTGTAGGATTCACAGCACAGGGATGCCTGGAACCAAATCCCAACTCTCCTGCCCTGAAGCTCTACAATCCTGGGCAGGTGACTTGACTGTTTTATGCTCAATTTCCCTCTTTGTGAAGTAGGAATAAAAATAAGGCCCCTAGATGGCCAGAAGAAGTTAGCACAGGTAAAGCACTTAGAACAGTGCCTGGCACACAGTTAGTAGCCAATAAATGTCAGTCATTTCCACTCCTCCCTCACCAGAAAACAAACTCTGGAAGAGCAGAGGGGTTTGACTGTCCTGCTTACTGCCAATTCCCCAGTGCCTACAACAGTGCCCTGCATGCTGCAGGCTCTCAGCCAGTATTTGATGACTAAATGAGCAGTTCTCTGAACACTTCCATTATAAGAGCATGGCTGTGGATGCTGTTGGCGCCACATTGTTGTTTTTCACTCACGACAGAGGCATTCTAGAGTTTGCTCTTAACTTCTTTCTCTGTGGGAGAAAACATAGTTTCTCAGGCATACATATTTAATGTGACTTTAGCTGCAGGAGCATATTCCTTTAGTGCATGTGAGTCCCTCCTGTGTCTGCACAGTCTGACAGGCATTTGCTCTTTGCAACACATATTTATTGATCTGATCCCAGTGTAGCGGCCCAGGCATTTCACCCACAGTGTCCTATGGGAGGGCCATCCCCAGTTATCAGACATCTGACTTCGAACAGAGCACACACACACACATATGCCCACATCTTCTGCCCTCAGCCAGGGCCCCAGTCTAATGGGAAGCATTTCTTCTGCTGAGCCACAAATGGCACAAAAGATGATGAAAACAGTAAGAGAGTTGCAGAGGGAATTCATGGTGGTGAGCAATATCTCAGACCACTTTAACTCAACCAACTCTTCATTGAAAGGTGCCGTGCACCAGGCAGGGGCTAAATGTTGGGAAAATATATGAACAAGACACAGGGATAATTAGGAGGCCAGGGGCACCTGGGTGGCTCAGTCGGTTGGGTGGCCAACTTCAGCTCAGGTCATTATCTTGTGGTTCGGGAATTCAAGTCCCATGTCAAGCTCTGTGATGACAGCTCAGAGCCTGGAGCCTGCTTCAGATTCTGTGTCTCCCTCTCTCTCTGCCCCTCCCTGCTCACATCTGTCTCTCACTCGAAAATAAGTTAAAAAATATTTTTTAATTTTAAAAAATTAAAAAAATAATGAAACCACAAACCTGCCAAGAGAAGGTACTCTATCTTATTCATCTTTGTATCCCAGGGTCACAAGGTCCCGCACAGAGCAGTCTGGAAATGTGGAATAAATATACCAATGCAAAATGAGTGCTCAGCTATGACCATATTGTATGTGTCTCCCAAGGTATGTGAGTGGAAGTGGCATCTGTTTCTGCAGGGACTGGGATGGGGCATACCCAAGAAGTTGCCTACGATGCAAGACTCTAAAAGAAAAGTGACCCTGGGTTACAAAGAGTCATTTTTTCCTGTTCCCACAATAATTGAGATGCATGTCTTTTGAAAATAGAAGATTTTGAATGGGGGCTGTGTGGTAGTCGGAAAAATGGTCCCTCAAACTCTCCATGTCTAATCCCTGGGATCTGTGAATGTTTTCATTTTAGCCAAAGGAACTTCACAGATGTGATTAAGTTGAGGATCTTGACATGAGGAGATAATCCTAAATTATCTGGAGGTTGGGGTTAATGTAATCAGAAGGATGCCAAGAGGGAAGCATGACAGTCAGAGTTATAAAAAGTGACATGTTGTCAGGGGCAGAGGGAAAGACACTGGGGATGCTCTGCTTCTGGCTTTGAAGACTGAGGAAGGGGCCACCAGCCAAAGAATGTATGAGGCCTCTAGAAGCTAGTAAATGCCAAGAAACAGATTCTCCTCCAGAACCTCCAGAAGGAATGTAGCCACTTTGATTTCAGGACTTCTGACTTTCAGAAGTATAAGGGGAAAAAATCGGCTTGTTTGATCCACTAAGTTTGTAGTAATTTGTTACAACTATAAAGGAAATACACACAGGGTTTCCTGGAAAATCTGGCTATAACACTGATTGTTATAACATATGCATATAACATATGTGTCGTGCAAACTGTTTCACATACAAAGAGGTCTGTTTAGGAATGGCTTCTGGGAAAATGGCGTATCTAAGCTTAGCCACAAAGAATAAATTAGATTTTAAAGGATAAAGATGGGGATGAGGGGGTGAGGATTTTAGAAAGGGAGGGCAGTAGAAGAGGAAAGATTCCGCCAACATAGAAGTACTCATCTTTCTCATTGATGATATGCAGGTGTCTTGGGCATTGGGGTAGTGGCAGTGAGACATGGACCTGGAAAAATGGGCTGAGATGATTACTGAGATCTCAGAATGCTGGGTCAGTATTTTATGGTTAGTCACAATTTGTCTCATTCGTTATGGAACTCTCCCCACTCAGTCTGTCTTTCCCACAATTCCACCAGACTACTGTTATCTGGGCTACCAATGACTTCCATGTTGTCAGGTCTACTGGGTAATTCTCATCTAACTTGACCTATCAGCTTATCAGCAGCATTTCACACAGTGTATTGCTCCTTCATGGAACTCTTTATTCACTCAGACAACACAGCTCTCCTGGATTAGTTTTTCCTCCCAGATTCTTCCTTCTCACTCCTCTTTGCTGATTTCTCCTCATCACCTTAACGATGCCTCAGGGCTCAATTCCGGATCCTCTTTTCTTATCTATCTACACTCATAGCCTAAGAGATCTTATCCAGTCCCATAATGTAACTACATGCTGATCGCTTTCAAATATTTATCTCCAATCAAGACTTCTACCCTGAAGTTTTGGTTTATCTACCCAACTGTCCAATGGATGTCTACTTGGATATTTAAAAAGCATCTCAAAATTAACATGCCTCCAACTAAACTCTTTTTACCCTAAAAATGGTCTTCTTACTATCTTCTTGATCTTGGTAAAGTCCAACTCTATTCTGCCTGTTGCTCAGGTCAAAAATCTAGGAGCCAGCTTTGGTCTCTGTTCCTTACATACTACATATAATTCATCAGCAAATATTTTCAGCTCTACCAAGGTCTATAGCCCCAAGGTCTGTAAGTTTTCATGATCTATACTTCTGTGGTTGAAATCCAAGCACTCATGAATTTTTTGCCTGAACTATCATTATGGATTTCTGGTTGTTCTTCTGCTCTTGCCCTCTCCTCCATGGAGCAGTCAAAGCAATTTTTCTAGAACAAGAGTCAGACATGTTTGTGTTTGGCTCATAATTCTCCAATATATATCACTCTTACTTAGAATAAAGCACCTTACATTGGCTTACAATGTCCTACATGAAATTGTTTCCACTACTTCTCTGCTCTCATCAGTCAGTTCATCCTTTGCTCACTCTGCTTCAACCACACAGGTCTCTGTTCTTCCTCAGACACAACAAGATTCCATGTTTAATGTACTGTTCCCTCTGCCTGGAATGTTCATCCTTTCACTGTCCACCTTTCTTTCTCCTTCATTCAGATGTCTGCTCAAATGTCACCTTCCTCCTCTATCCTGAATAAAATAGCACTCCCTTGTCACTATTTCCTCACTTTGCTTAATTTTTCTTTATCTCATTGTTATCACCTAATGTTTACTTGTGTCCTTATTGTTGTTTCTTTCCATTGGTATGTAAGCTCTGTGAGAGCAAGGACTTTGGTTCGTTGCTTATCTCCAGGGTCTAGGTACTCAATAGGTTTTTGAGTGAATGAATGAATGAATGAATGATAAGAGTAAAAAGTGATCTTTCCTCAACTATTTTCATTGTGTCAGGCACAGTGTTAGATACTTCAGCATACTTTTATTTTCTCATTTCATTGTCATCGTGGAGCTTATATCAAACAAGCTGAAAAGGTAGATAATAATAATTCTATTTTGTACCTGAGATGTGTTTCATATGTCATGGGGATCCACAAAAGCATTTTGCACAGAGCAGTGATAAGCTAACTTTACTTGGGAAAAGGCCACCCAGGGTGGGCAGAAGGAGCAGGTGTGGGGGTGGGAGCACAATGACCAAGACAACACCATTCTCTAGGCATGATGGGTGAAGTCCTAAACTAGAACATGTGAATGGAGAAGATAGGGTGGACACAGGAGACATTTCAAAGTCAGAACAATATGAGTTAGAAATACAGGGTTCAGAAGATATGTTTCTGTGAGGCAAAAGGGGGTCTGATTGAAGCATAAACAGGAACCCAGGAGAAAATCTTATTTGAGCTTGGTTAGAGGTAGGTGGAGTTTACAGGGTCTGAGAGACATCCAGGTAGACATGGGAAGAACACAGAGGAACATAGGCTCTGAAGCGGGAGGAAGTTGGGGGCACTGCAGATACAGGTTTGGGAGTTAAGAGGGTAGAGTGCTAAGCATAATTAGGAATGGGGGACGGGAGAGGTAAAGGGGAGAGATCAGTCCAACCAGACTACAGTGGTTCTGTCCTTATGATCAGGAACACGGGCTTCAATTCTGGGCCACTGTTGTTAGAAACAACACCTCTCTGGATGCTATGTGTGTGGTGGAGAGATGACAGTAATGGTCAAGCCCAGAAAGGGGACCCAGGCCATGGGCATACAGAGAGGGAACCACTAGAGGGAGTGTGATAAGATGCACTTTCCTTTCAGATCCCTCCTCTAGATATATGAACACCCATGTCCAATAACTTCCCCTGAGCATCGTGTGGGCTACACCATGTGGGCTTGTGGACTTGGTGTTGCTGGATCTTTCAGGTTTACAGGAATATCTGGAAATCTGTATATTAAGGTAATACATTATTTTAAAAATTTATTAACACTATAGACAAAAGAAAATATGTCTGTAGACCTAACTGAACCCTTGGACCGTCTATTTATAACCTCTACAAAGACCCCCTTGGGTTACATTTTGTGCCAAGCAGCTCAATAACCTTCAATAAAATTAGGTCTCCCCCCAAATTAGCTTTGCTGACTCTGGGGAGTTTTGGGGTGGTTGGGAGCCCCAGGGGTTGCCTCTGCTGGCTGCGTCTGATTTCAGAGGCCATATTCAATTTTACTTATTCAATGAATATTTACTGAGCTGAGCTCAGCATTGAAGATACAATGGTAAATAGGACAAACATGACAAACATACTTTTAGGACCACAGGCTGTACCAGAAGGCATGTATAATAGGCACCTAATCACATTAATAAATATAATTAAGTGACACATGCTAGGACTGAAAAGCAGAAGGCATGAGAGAAGAGTGTAATGAGGATTAAATTTAACCTGAGGAGAATGACCAGAGAAAGCCTGAGGAGAGCCAGGTGATGAGCAAAGAGAACCTTCTGGGCTGGGTGGGGATCAGCATGTCCAAGGCTCTGTGGGTCTGAGGAATTTGATGAAGAACTAGTGATGCCTTGGATGCTGGGGAGCATGGGGAGAGAGCAAAAGAGAAAATGGCTGAACTGGCTCCCCTGTGCCTTGTGGAGTGAGGCAGAATTTCATCAGGGAGAGACCTGATCTACATGCCTCAACAGGCACCGTGATGCTGAGTGTGGAGGAAACAAAAGTGAATGAAGGGGATATAGTGACAGTGGCTTACATGAGAGAGGACAGAGGACAGGGCTAGGGTGGGGACATGGAGAGGAATAGAAGTAGTCAGAATGAATATTTGGGAGTTACAGCAAATTGGATGCAATGATTACCCTATTTCCATTAAATATAACTGCTTGAGATAAGCCAAGCATTGCTTGCTGCCACTGGCACCAAAATCCCTGGTTAGACTGGATCCGGGTGGAGGATGATAATTTGCTCTTTATTTCTCAAGTGTTGTGGATGACTACTATTTCCTGAGAGGAGCTCTTTCACCCCATGTACCCACAAACCTCAGTACATGCTGGTTCAGGGTCTACAGGTTAACATTTACCTTCTGAATTTGGTGTTAACCAAGTGGTTTCCAAACACGTTACACGGGTGTGGGGACACACACCAGAGATTCTCCACTCGCACTTCCCAAGAAAGTAGTGATAGTTGTTAGTTCATTAAATGCTTGGCATTGTTCTAAATGCCTAACATAGAGTTGGATGATTTAATCATGCTATTATTCCCATTTTGCAAATGAGAAGACAGAGGTACAGAGAGGCTAAAAACTTGCTTTAGCTTGTATGCTTGTATGTGTAGCAGATGTCAGCACTGGTAACTGAACCCAAGAAGCCTAGTCCAAAGTCCACGCACTTAAGCCCTACTCTACATATGTGAGTAACGCAGCGTTCTTCAGATAATGGGGTGTCATGAGTACACTTCACTTTGTATTGCTGTGAAAGACTCATGAAGTACTTTGCCCTCATCACCTCCATCAGACCACCGGTAATGTTCCCAGAGGGGATTTATCCTGGCCATGCACATCTTGATGTCTGCTTCTCCAGCCAGTCCTTCTCTAGCCCGGGGATGCGGCTGAAAGAAGCAATTTGGCATTGAGTCTCTGGCAGAGAATGCTGCTGATTAGACCAGGGATCAGCCCTTGATCCAGGAGGGATCTTTTTATGGGGTGTCAAGAGCCCAGAAGTGGCCAGAAGTGAAAGGCTGGTCCATCAAGGGGGATGATCTTGAGCTAAGCTCATAGCAATTTCCTTGTAGGGCTTTGTCTGGAGGATACAAATGCAACTGGCCCATAACTAACAAGAGGCCAACAGGGCAGACATGAAGAGTCTAGGGAGGAAGATGAGCAAGGCAGCGGTCCATACTTCCAGGCCTGAGTTTCTGTTTCCATACATTTCCTGTGAACAGCAATGCATTTGTCTGATCAGGAGTTTTCTCAGAAGGCTGTAAGTGCCTCAGGAGGCATTTTCCTGATACAAGGCTGTAGGGCAAAGCAGATGCCTATGCATCCAATAGAGACTGGCCAGCCACTCCAATTTATATTTCCAGGAAGCTAGTACAGGTGAAACTCCAGACTTCTTGGCAGAAGAAATCTAGTTCCCTGATTACAGAGCCCTGTGACAGAAGGGCTTGTGTTTTGTTATTCCACTAGAGTGGGGTTGGTTGGGATGGGTGACCTAATTCCTCAAGCTCCCTGAGTCTCATCATTCCTGGGGCAGCATGCCTTTGACAGGGGCAGCATTTTTGTCATTGCTTTGCATCCTCTTTCAGATCCTTAAGTTTATGAGATGCAACCTTTGGTAAGCCAGTCTAGGACTCTTTTCTTTTTTTTCTTTAAAAATTTTTTTAACGTTTTTATTTCTTATCGAGAGACAGAGCATAAGCATGGGAAGGGCAGAGAGAGGGGGAGACACAGAATCTGAAGGAGGCTCCAGGTTCTGAACTGTCAGCACAGAGCCCAATGCGGGGCTCAAACTCACAAACTGTGAGTTCATGACCTGAGTCAAAGTTGGACGCTTAACCGACTGAGACACCCAAGTCCCCCCTAGGACTGTTTTCTAACGTGTTCTATGGAATTCTAGACTTATGATGTTCCCCCTTTCCATTCTTAACCTCCCCCTCCCCTTAAGTGTTCCAGGTGTTAACAAGTTTGGGAGACATTGTCTGCTACTTTGTCCTTAGAGATTCACAGAGTACATTAGTGTGTTATATAGCTCTCTGAATTCCATAACAAGGAAACTTCTTTAACATTTCTCTCCTAAGGTTCCCCAAATGTAAGTGGCCACAAAAAAAAAACACACCTTTTTTTCCCCATATGATTAGCTATTAATAACCCATGGAACCAGGATTCCGTGGAATAGACTTTGGAAAATTATACTCTAAGAGATAGCAGGCATAATCATTCAGCATGCAACAGACCACTGGCAGCTAATTCTATTTTAGGCCTTGTGCCAGGCACTGGGGTCACAAAAACTTCAGGCCCAGGCCCTGTTCCTAGGGAGGTCAGCTGGGTGAGGGAGATAAGAATAAAGAACACAGAGAGACAGTTCCCAGGCCATCCTGAGGTAGTGAAGGCTTCCTGGAAGAGGGGACACTTGAGATGAGTCTCCAAGAAAAAGAGTATTGCACCAGACAAGGGCCCAAGTCTTGCAGGGGCTATATTCGGCACAGAATGGATAATTAATACAAATTGTTCCAGAATGGACTGACCACAATACTTGTAGTAAATGCTTAACCATCACTTTCCAGTTAATGGGGAAAAACTATAGATTTTGGTTCTCAGCAAAAGCACCTTTAATGATTAAGCTATAGACATTTTTCAGGCTCATTTCCTTTGTAATTGAGAAATCGGCGATTTGGAAGAGCCATCTTGGACCTCTACACAAAACTTACTGACCTGTTTCTGACTTCACTGGAGCATGTGAAGCTGATGTTGCCAAGGGCCAGTTTAGAGAAGATTAGGCTGAGGACCTGGCACAAACATGTCTGTCTACCTTTGCAGAAAGTGAGCAGATGGACAGAGAGGTTTATGCTTTCTGGACAGTCATTAATGAGCCATTTAGAAACCATATCAATTCACTCTGCAAAGAACCAATTTGTTCCAAATGGCTTAGGACAGAACGTAATATTACTAATACTTACTCTGCACCTAGCACTGTGCTAGATGTTTTCAGACAAGTTATCTCATTTAATTCTCCTAATGATCCTATGGCAATCGGAAGATAATGTGTTCATTTTACTTATGAAAAAATTGTGGTTTAGAAAATTAAAGTGGTTGGCCAAAGGTGTTACTGGGGCTCTGAGGAACGTTTGAGGGAAGATCCAAGTCCCTATCACACTGTCTTATGGTGACTTTTTGTAAGATAGAGAAGTGAAAGTAGTCAAAAAAAAGTCTCTGACCCACACTTCCCTTGAGATGTAGATTAGGTATAACTGACCAACCATTCTGTATCTTGGAAATCCATGGCCCAGACTCCAATTTGTCACCCCTCCTATCTCCTTATGTCAGAAGATATTTTGTCCTTTACCTTCCTATACTTCATGCATATGTGGATAAACGCTCCCCTTGACCTATGAGGTGATTCTTCTATAAATCTCCCACTTCACCATCAAAAAATGAACACCAACTGTGGTTTATTGGCTGCTTTATTGGCATTTAGTGGAGAATGCAGAAAATATTAGAGGCCTTTTTTCAACTCTTTTTGCATTTGTCATGTCTTGGAGGTGAGTGGTATACCTTTATATTTAGCATGCTATTAAGGCTAATTATACCTCTGAATCAAAGGAGATCGTTCAAACTAAATGGGAAATGATTAAGTGCAGCAGAGTCTGATTTTCTAGTAAGATGAGCTTCCAAAGAAACCTAAATGTAGAACTGGGATTTCCATCAACTGGGGAGATGAAAGTGCAGTGTTCACATGGCTGGAGGGGTGGAGGAAGTGAATCTCGATTCTCCTGTTGGGTGTCTCCTTGGGATGAGCAGTCCAGAGTCCAGTGCTGTCCTTGGTCCTGAAACATTTTTTTCCACAATGATGAGGGAGGGCACAGAAAACCATGTCAAGAACCAGGACCTTGGAAAAGTTGGATTTTTATTTCTCTTATAAAGTCATAGACTCTCTCTGGAAAGAGAAATTAGCTCAGTTATTCCTGCTCTGATTGCATTATTCCAACACTCATCAGCACAGCTCAATGTCTGAAACAAGGAGGCTTTTGTTGAGCCTGGGGCTCCAAGGTACATCTCCCCTTCACAAATACTTCCAATACTTAAATACTTCCAATAGGGAGTCACGAGCTCCAGGAATTGTAACCCAGGTTAGAAGCACAGACTCTGGGATACAGATATTGGTTTAATGTTTTCCAGTTTGTTTTTAGATGCAGAATATTTGGTTGAAAATCTTAAATAGATTATCAAGATGTACAAAAGATAATAATTCCCTGCTTTTCTGAAGTAAAGGAAGTGTCTGAAACTGCAGCTACATAGTCCTACCCCCAGGAAGCTCCTCAAGAGTTTATGCGGATACTCAATGGATTCATGGTACAAACCTGAAAACCAGTAATTTCAGTTCAATCTTTTCCTGGAGTTTGACTGCTTGTTTAATTTTTTTTTCATTTGAAACTAAGTTCAGAGTAGCTCCTGCAGAAAGCTTTCCTTGATTTCTACTGTGAGTTAGGGGCCGTGCTCTCCCACCCCTGTACTCTCTATTATCATTACACTGATCACTCTGTTGGGTAACTGTGTGTCTCTTTTATTGGACCCAGAGGTTTTTGAGAGCCAAGATTATGTGCCTGGAACATGGTAGATATACAAAGAATACTAATAGGCTGATGTTTAATGAGCCTCCCACTCAACGCAAAGCCAGAATTCATCTACAGCATTTTGAAGAAATAATTTCACAGCCTCTGCATCCACATCTCCAGGGATAGGGAAATCACACCAAACTGAGGTATCCTTTTCCATATTAAGATTCTTATGAGAGTAAATGTCTTCCTCTTCATTTGGAGCCCAAACTCATCTCCCTGCACCTACTACTTTCTAGGGTTATATAGAACACTGGCGTCACTACTATTCCATAATCTGACCTTCAAGTACTCAAGGAGAGATATCACATTCTTCATGTCTGGGCTCAACCCCATTTATTCCTTATGGGACATTATTTTGAATCCTTTCGCCTATTCGTTATTAGCTCCTGCACAGAAGAAGTTTTTCTATTTCCTTCCTAAAGCCTGGAGTTGGATTTTGAAAGTTGTATATATGTATAAGCATCTCACACTTACTGGTCTTAGCTTGTTAAAGTGTTCTTTAGCCTCATCTCATTGCTCCAGTTTAGCATCACCCCTAGGTTTGCTCCTCCATACTTTCAGGATCCTTCTCTGTCTCATATTGGAAAACTTTTAAACTCGAAGGTAAGGAGGTATCACACAGCCCTTTGGTTCTTTTAGGAGAGGGACTGTTGGTGTGAAGCCAGTATTTCTTTTATATAGGTTACCTTGAGTTGGAATTAAAAAGCAAGATGGGGGGCGCCTGGGTGGCTCAGTTGGCTAAGCGCCGACTTCAGCTCAGGTCATGATCTCACGGTCTGTGAGTTCGAGCCCTGCGTCAGGCTCTATGCTGATGCCTCAGAGGCTGGAGCCTGCTTCACATTCTGTATCTCCCTTTCTCTCTGACCTTCCCTTGCTCACACTCAGTCTCTATGTCTCTCAAAAATAAAATAAAAACGCTAAAAAAAAAAAAGCAGGATCAGTCCCCGCCTCTCTCTGTTCCTCCTCCATTCATTCTCTGTCTCTGTCTCCATCTCTCTCTCAAAATAGATTTTAAAAAACTTAAAAAGAAAAAAGCAGCATCGAGACACTTAGATGGCTCATTCAGTTAAGCGCCTGACTCTTGATTTTGGGTCAGGTCATGATCTCATGGTTCATGAGACAGAGCCCCATGTCAGGTTCTGCACTTAAAACTCAGGATCCTGCTTGGGATTCTCTCTCCCTGTCTCTTTTCCCCCTCTCCCCACTCACTTTCTCTCTCTTTCTATATACACACACATACATACACACACACACACATAAAACCAGGATCTGTGGGGGCAGTGATATTTGCCTGTTTTGTTCACTGCTGTTTCCTCAGTACATGTAAGACTGTTAGGCATATTCTAGATGTTCAAGAAATATTTGTCAAATAATTGAAATATGAAACATTAATGCTTCCCTTTCCTGGACTCAGACACAATGGGGATGATGCCAGAACCCATGTCAAAAGAATTAATTGACTATCACTCAAAGGTCCTCAGGCTTCAATATGCAGTGTAAGATTCTCTCTCCCGTCTTGCTCATGTCTGCAAGGTGAGGAGGTGCCTAGGACAGAGTTAATTTATTTCCAGTAAATAAATTACTTACTTATGTTGTGCTTAACAACATAGGAAAGTCAAATGGAATCTGATGATATGAATAAAATGAGTGGAAATATTGATAAAAAATACTAAGGCTAGTCTATATTTTGGGGCTTTATTATGTATTTAACACTTCACATGCATTTTCTCACTTGAATGCTCTCAGTATATCTGTTATTTTAGAGGGAGGACATAATTCACAAGTCCACCATCTATTCATAGCACAGATCCCCTCAAGTACTGACAAGCTATAAGTTTCCTGAGGTCAAGACCCGACTCTAGACTTGGCTGAGTCACTACTATGTCTATGCACAAAGCTGACCTTAGGAAAGATCCATTTACCTGAGACAAAGAAGATAGATGAGAGCAGGGGCAACCAGGGAAAATGAGATCTATTGAGAAGCTGTTCTTATTCCTGGCATTGGGAACGGTGTGGTAACATGGCAGCATGAGAAGAAAGGGGAAAAAACGTGTTTGTGTTTGTATATGTTGTGTATACACACACACACGTATTTAATAATACATGGAAACATGTTTTCTTAAAGCTAGTTTTAGGTAAATTGAAATTTACCTAAAACTATTGTCTTCTTTTTTAAAAAAGCCACTATTGTCTTCTTTTTTAAAAAAGTAAGCATGATCATGGTGTAATTTAATACAGAAAATCCACCTCTTTTAAATGTACAACTCAGTGAATTTCAACAAATGTATGCAGTCATAACCACCACTACAATCAATATATTTAGAACAACTCCATCACCTCCAAAAGGTCCTGTGTGTCTCTTTATATCCAATCTTCTCCTCCTACCTCCAGCCTCTGGAAACCATTGATCTTATACTTTTCTCTATAATTTTATCTTTTTCAGAATGCCGTATAAGTGGAATCAAACAGTATGGAGACTTTGTGTCTGACTTTCTTCACTTAGAATAATGCTTTTCAGATTCATCCATGTTGTTGCATATATCAGTAGTTTGTTCCTTTTTATTGCTGCCTCTTCTATTTTCTGGAAGAGATTATGCAATTGGTATCATTTCTTCCTAAAACATTTGGTAGAATTCTCCTGTTAAGCCATCTGAGCCAGAAAGGTAGATTTTGAAGAATGAGAATTCATTGGCTATTTTAGATACTTGGACATTGGGTACAGGGAACACTGTGCCCTTTCTTCCTTCTCCAGGGAGACTCTAGGGTCCATATATCCCCCGAGGGCCTCCTACTTGCTGCTGGGTGGGTTCCAGATCATAATGCACAGGGTGGGGACAGGAAAGGAGGGAAGAAACTGTGGCAAGAGTGAGATGTCAAAGAAATGGCAGCCATGGGTTTCAGAGTAGAACGCAGGAGAGAGCAAAACAACACAGCTTCACACCTCCTCATGGCCTGTTTATTCAGGAGAGAATCACATCATCAAGGTCACATTGTTGTTTGTTTGCTATTTCCATCTTCCCTAGAAAGAGAAAGAAAGCAAGCTTCAGAAAGAAGCTTCTTCTCAGGAGATTTCCAGCCTCGTGTCCAGATGAAAGTGGTTTGGATGAGCCTTAGATAAATATCTGATTGCTATTATGGGCTTGGTGAAGCAAAACTTCGAGATGCTTTGAAGTATTCCTGATGCTACTAAAAATTCTCAGTATTTAACACCCTGGGGTCTTTCCAATGGGGACAGTATCGATTTGATCACCCTGGGCTCTTGCCTTAAGGACAAATCTCTGTGGCTTCTCTCAGGCAAGTTTGCTGAGATTCAGGCCCTGGAAAGTCCTTCTTCAGCTAAAGCTTGACAGGACATGGATTGTGAAGGGATGCCCTACTTGAGTACTCACAGCAACACACACTCCTGGTGTGAGGTGTGGCCATCTCTGATGTCCTGATTACAGTGTACTGCTCCAGAAGGCAGGGCCTTTAAAAAAATCAACAAGAGTGCTAGACATAGACAATGCTAGCTCACTAAGGAAAGGGGTCCAGAAGGAATGTGGGCACTAGGACCGAGTATCCTTAGGAAGTTCTCCGGAGAGCTTGGTCTTACCTCCTGTCTTACTCTCATCCCTCCTTTACCTCCCCACATTCCACCTCTTGCCATTAGTCTCCCATCCACTCTGCCTTCCCAGCTCTTCAGTAGAGTTTTCTGGTTTTTGGGGGGGGAGGGGTTCACTTCCTATAAGCTGTTTCCCAAACATTTATTAAGCAATTCTTGTATTTGTTTGAACCATGCTCTGTTAGGAGTCCCATCTTTGTGCTCTCAGAGCATAATCAAGTCATAGCTAAGGAGTGACACACCTCTCCTAGGTACAAGTGCCTGGCTGATAGGTAGGCTATTAATAATTAACCCATTAGGACGGCTATTATAAAACGAAACAAAACAGAATAAAATACCCATTAGTGGAGATTGGAGAAATTAGGACCTTTTCTGCATTGTCGATTGTGGCTATAGAACGGTGCAGCTGCTGTGAAACAAGGTTTGGCAGGTCCTCAGAAAATCAAACATACAGTTACCATATGATCCAGTAATTCCCTTCTGGGGATATGCCCAAAACACTTGAACACAGGGACGTGAAGAGGTATTTGTGCACCCATGTTCACAGCGGCCTTTTCACAATAGCCAAAAGGTGGAAGCTATCCATCATCAACTGACGAATGCAAAAATGTGGCAATGAAATGCTATTCGGTTTTTTAAAGGAAGGAAATTCTGACACATGCTACAACATGGATAAACCTTTTTAAAAACATTATCCTAAGTGGAAACAGGCAGTTGCAAAATGACGAATTTTGGATGATTCCACTTATGTGAGGCACTTAGAGCAGTCAAATTCATAGAGACAGGAAGTAGAATGGTTGCCAGGCACTGGGGGCAGGGATAATGGAGAGTTGGTGTTTTGTGGGAAGAGTTTCAGTTGGGGAAGAGGAAAACATCCTGAAGGTGGATGGTGGTAAGACTGTACAATATGAATGTACTTAATGCCACTTCAAAATAGTCACATTTGTCAATTTCATGGTATGTATATTTTATCACAATAAAAAAAAGCAATACATTCAATCGTCTTTCCTCAATAGAAGAGAGAATAAAGGCAGAGTCACCAAGCTGCTTCTAAACGCTCATTGGGAAAATACATGATAAGCTCTCTATCATTTCTTTAACTATCAAGTGCTGTCCAAATAGAAGGAAGTAGTATAATATATAATATAATTTAATAAAATACCCTGAACAGCAGGGGGGATGTATTAGCTAGGATCTTTTGTATAGCAGTTAATAGAAAATTCAACATAAACTGGCTTAGAAAATAACGGGGATTACTGGAGTAAAAATATCCACTGGTAAGTGTAGTTCATCAGAACTCTGACTTGGAATTTCTATATATTCTTCTACCCTGCCATTCTCTTGAGTGACTTCACTATCTTCCAGGTTACCCTCATGTAGCAAAATAACAGTTATCTGAGAAACAATGCCTTTTATGTGCTGAGGGAAGCAGAGAAAAGAGATGGAGAAATAGTACCCTGGGACTTTTGCTAGTTTTCCTTTCCTGGTTATAGATCTTGTGGTCTCCAGCTGCATTCTTATCCTTAAGTCCTGAGAGCCAATCTGCACCCTTAAGGTATATTCTTTTTTTAAAAGATTTTATTTTATTTTATTAAATATTTATTTATTTTTGAGAGAGGGAGAGGGAGCTCAAGTGGGGGGAAGGTCAGAGAGAGGGAAAGAGAGAATCTCGAGCAGGTTTGGCACCATCAGCGCTGAGCCTGGCTGGGGCCTCAATCTCACAAACTTTGAGATGATGACCTGGGCTGAAACCAAGAGTTGGACCCTCAACTAACTGAGCCACCCAGACACTCCTAAAATTTTATTTTTTTAAGTAATTTCTACACCCAATGTGGTGGTCAAACTTACAACCCTGATTGTCACACACCCTACTGACAGAGTCAGCCAGGTGCCCGGTAAATTCTCTTTTTCTGTTTAATCAGCCTCAGTCAGTTTCTGTTACTTGTAATCAGAGTCCTAACAAACAGTGAAACTCCTTTAGTTTATTTCGTGTTTTCTTTTCTTTCTTTCTTTCTTTTTTTTTTTTTAATCATTTTTGTCTAGGCTTCTGAGTGAGTTATCTCTGCTAAAGGAACCAGGCTATGGAGCCAGTCTATGTTCAGACCCTTCCCCCAGCATTAAACTGACTCATTGTCCTACAACCAAAGCTGTGTACTTTGACTTATTTTCTAGGAGAATTCCAAGCCTCTTGGGTAAAAATACCCCTACAAATTACAGCCAACTGTCCTTCTGACAACTTTAAAGGGAGCATATTTTAGGATCAGGGTGTGGCTCTTACTAACCATGTCTCCTCAAATTTATGGTAAATTCAGGTGTTGAGTCAGCCACTTCCTGCCTCCTCCTAGGGCCCAGCATGGAGTCAGTGCCTACAGCTGAATCTAGAGAGAACTAACTGATTGATGACGTAGAGGCAGTGTTACATTTCTGATTTCTCACCAGCAACTGCCTTCCTTTACAAAATAGATCTCTTGGCATGATATAGGAAGTTATATTAGTTTAAAGTAATTGCTTACACTATTCAAAGTGCTCTGCTTAATTGCTTCTAAAAGTGAATAGAACTCAAGAAGGGAAGAGCTGTAAAGGCTGATCTGTTCTCCAGCTGGATCCTCTTACAAGCAAATATGAGTGGTTTCTAGTTTACAAGAAGCTGGGTGATTAACTAGAGCCATGTCTAGTTTCCATTAGGCCCTAAGGGTAATGAAAAAGGGAGGTATCTGTTCTGAAGAAAACAATGTTTGCTTAGTCTTTTGTTATTAAATCAAACTGTGGGCCTCATTGGCGACCTCCCTCCCTTAGAAAACAAAACAAAACAAAACAAAAATTCTATTTGTGTTTTGCCTACTCTGCCATTGTTCTGTTGTTTCCTTATATTCTTGTGGAGTTGGAATCTGGGGAGAAACTGGTCCTTATGAATCTATCTATCTATCTATCTATCTATCTATCTATCATCTATCTGCATCATCTGTCTATCTTTTTAATGTTTAATAAACTGAAGTGAATTAAGTATGTAGTTCCATTAAGCAGGTAAGGTAAACTCTTTAGAAGGGGATAGGCAGGCAAATTAGGAAAAGAGTCTGATGAAGTTTTGTGTGCTCAGTCCAAGGACTCTTGATCTCAAGATGTGCTACAGTGGAAAGATAGGCCTAGGAATATATGAGAAAACAGTAATTGCCTTCTTTGAATTGGAAAGAGAGAGCTGAGGCAGACAGAAGACCTCCCAGAAGTCAGCCTTCATGAGTTTTCAATGTAGTTATCTTGGAAGGATATTAAGAAAATAGGTGGTGGTAATGGGTGGAGAGGGGGTGGGGAGAGTTATGGGGAAGATGTTTTTTGGGAAGCATTAGGAGAGAAGAGCAATTTGCAGGCTTTTCTGTAGAGTCTGAAACACAGCTTGTATTTTCTGTGCAAAATGATCAAAGACAAGATTCAGGAGGGAAAAGCTTCAACTAGCCTCATCTTCAGCAAGAGCTCTGGCCGATGATAAAACTTTCCATGGTTGGAAATGGCTGAGGTGTCAGCCCGAGTCTTCTTCATCAAAGCCACCACACACATGTTCATTAGAAGAGGATAAATGACCATCTGCAGGTCATGGTCACACACTCTCCTACTTAGAGAGGAACTGGATAAAGGTGGGGGGTGGTCGCTGTCCAGACCAATATGTTCTTCAGCTGAGGAGGTGCCTGGAGAGTTCCACACACAGAGGTTCCAAGGAGTTGTAACTTAGGCTGGGCCTAACCACATGGGGGCTTGGAAGGACATGCCCCCACAGAGCCTCCTGGAGCATGAAAGACAGCGTTGTGGGTCCAGGGTTTTGTTGTTTGAGCAGGAAAGGTATGGAGCTTAGATCTCTCCTCTTTTTAAAGGTAGAGCTGAAAATATTTGCTGATGACTTGGCTAAAGGCGTAAGGAGAAAAGACCAAGGTTGGCTACTCTGTCATCTGTCATATCAACGTCATCATGTGCCTACCTCATGAAGTTGATAAGAAAAATAAATGAAACCACCTAAAGCCTCATCACATGCTTTACCTACTTAGTAAATTTTAGATACTGTTGGTATTACTGTTACTATAAGTCTTTAATATTTTCCCCAAGACACTGCCTATCACTCAGAACAAAACACATTCTAGATCTTTCAAATAGAGGAATTTAACACAGGGAATTGGTCATGCAAATCATGGAAGAGCTGAGAAGCCAACCCATGGGACAGTAAGGAACCCCAGAGTTTAGGAACAAGAGGAAACTGCTATCAGTTTCAGTGCTGGAGGAACATAAGGAGGAAAGACTAGAAGACAAGGCCATTATGGTGGATTGAGAAACATGGTGGGGCCCAGCCAGTGGGAGGTGGAACAATAAAGGGATAGATTTAACAAAAAAATGCACAAGGTCTGCTTGAATCAAGCCATAAAACCTTCCTATTAGATTTATCCCTCTGTCTCTCCAGAGTCAGGGTCATAGGAGAAAAGTAGCCTTTGTTGCTCTTCCTTGCTGAGACACCACCAGGGTTAATGCAAGACAAGAAGGAATACTCTGCTTTCTTCCTTCTTTCTACCTTCTAGTCTTCTGTTAGTGTTCATATCAGCTGAACCTACCTGGGGGTAAGTTGGCAAGGAAGCCTATGGAGTGCAGCTCAGTTTCATACAGAGAACAGCAAAAGAGAAGGGAAAGAATACAAGAGCAAACAAACCAATGACCCACATTACTTATGAAGCCCGAAGTGGTGACCCACTGCAGTCCTTGGGAGGTGGTGGAGTTGGTCTTTAGTCTCTCCAGCCTTTTTGCCATTGGCTCGTCTGCGGCGGACCAGCCGTCACAGAATCGAACGGTTCCTGATCGGAGGGTGAGGATGAACTGATACACAAAGCACAGTTGTTAAGGGAGGGCTGGCGCTCCCAAGTGTCACCAGCCCCGAATTTATTTTCACTTGGGTATTTATCCACAATCTGAGGGTGGTGTACATGCAAGGCATGTCTCCTACCACAAGTTTTCAGCATGACGTTATCCAGGCAAAATGTATTTTGCTATATCAAACTTTACAAAGGCATTCTGAACCTCCCCACACGACCTGGTTGCGGTTCCGACTCCAGGACAAAGGCTGCACTCAAAGCCTCCGGCTCCCAACACCGCTCAAGGTCTCTGACTCTCAACATCTCTCAAGGCCTCTGGCTCCCAACACTTGTCCTTTACTGTTATTTCATGCTTGTCTTGCTCATTTAAGCCTGATTTTGGGGCATTTTTTCTTTTTTAGGAGTCGATGACTGACAGTGGTTTAAAGAGCTGCCTATTAGGGAAATTACACTATAGCATGCTATATAGACCATGAAGCAAGGGAAGATGTTCTAATGGTGATGTTTCAGGCTTTAAGTGCACAGGCATCGTTTTGGTTCTTTTCTTATTTATTTTGACAGAGAGAGGTAGAGAAGAGAGAGAGAGAATCCCAAGCAGGCTCCATGCTGTCAGTGCAGAGCCCAACGTTGTGTTCATTCCCATAACCTGTGAGATCATGACCTGAGCAGAAATCAAGAGTCAGATACGCAACTGACTGAGCCACACAGGTGTCCCGGTTTGGTTTGGTTTTTAATTCTAGAATACTGAGAATTACAACATCTTTACACTATCTCTCCCCATTCCCACATTCCCCCAAACTCTGTTTATATACACAGATTACTTCATTTGTCATCACAATCCTGTGAGGTAGATAGACAGGGAATGATTTTCCCCTTTTCCAAAGAAAGTTCAGTGAGGTGAAGAAAAGTGTTCAGTGTGATATAGCTTTAACTGGTAGAGCTGGGATTCAAATCCAGGTTTCTCCGTTCCCAATCCGGGAGTGTCCCCATTTCAAATGATGCGTTTCTCAAGAGAAACATATTGGGTTCAAGGACAATGACATTTATTGGAGTAGTTCATTTTTTCTGCTAGTGAAGTGCCTCCTTTATCACATACTAAATCTATGTAGTCTTTTTCTAGAATATTTTATTCTCCCCAATTTAATCTATGTATCTAATCCTGCACAAATATCATGCTGTTTTAATTACTTTAGGTTTAGAGTGTGTTATAATATATGGCAAAGACTGTCCCCTCTCCATTCTCCTTTCCCTTCCTCTTTTTCTTAACATTTGTATCAGTTCTTCTTGCATATTTTCTTTTCCAGGATAAACTTGGAATCTGCTCATCAAATTCCAAAATGAGATCTATTGGACTTTTGATTGGAGTATATTGAATAGCAAATTAATCTGAGGATAATTGTCATCCTTGCAATAGTGAATGTTTCTATGTAACAATATGGGCTATCTCTTCATTTATTCAATTCTTTCTTATGTCCCTTGGTGAGATTTTATGGCTTTATTCAAGCAAGTCTTGCACATTTCTTGTTAGATTTATTCCTAGACTTATTACAGTTTTGGTTGGGGATATGAATAAGGTATTTCCTCCCATGACATTTTGTAATTGGCCATTGCTGATGTAGAGAAAGCTCCTGTTTATTGTACACTTTTGTATCCAATCACCTCCCCAAACTCACTTGGTTTTAATGGCTCTTTAGTGCACTATCCTGGGTTTGCTAGGTAAGGAATCAGATAGTTTCCCCTACCACATTTAAGCTGTTCTTCCTTTTATGCCTTAATCCCCCCACATACACCCTATAATTTATCTTATTGCCTTTATATCTTGTCTTGAATTGTAGTAATGTCTGTGTATTTTATTGCCTGTAGTAGATTGTCTGAGAGTAGAAATTGTCTTATTTATCTTTACACTATCTCTCCCCACTCCCCCAAGACCCTAGCATACTACTTGGCATAAAGTGTATAGTATATGATCAATAAATGTTGCTATAATAGTTAGGCATGCCTTGTAGTGTAGTGAATTATGCATATTAAAATAAGATTAGATTGTGTGTTAAAATAACATTTTGTTTTAACCAACCATATCTTAACTTGACTTCCTTGTATTCTGAAGCTTTTTCCCCAGTTCAGGCACTAAACTGGAATCACATTGCTCTGGAGTGGGAAGGCTTCAGAGTACAACAGAGAATAGAGATATCGAATTCTTGGTTTTGAAATTAAAAATTCAGGCCCAAAGAAAAAGGCAAGGCTTTGTGGTTCAATGGAATTTCATTTCCCTTCCTACTCAGCCCAACACACACACACACACACACACACACACACGCACACACTCCATAAGACTAGAACAAGAATCTCAAAAGAGGGAAGGGAGGGACAGTGAGGCTGCACAGAAGTCAGCAGAAAGAGCCTGGTACCTGTGGCTCTGTCTGAATAGGGCCTTCAGTGACCCCAGGGAAGACGTCATTCTCTTTTTGCATGAGCAGAGGACACTGCCCCAACTGAGGAGCTGTATTTGTTGTTCTTTAAGATGCAGTCAGGGCACCTGAGAGGCTCAGTCAGTTGAGAGTCTGATTCTTGATTTCAGCTCAGGTCATGATCTTATCGTTTGTGAGATCAAACCCCTGCATCAGGCTCTGTGCTGACAGTGAGGAGCCTGCCTGGAATTCCCTCTCTCCCTCTCTCTCTGCCCCTCCTCCTCTCTTTCCCTTGGAATAAATAAATAAACATTTAAAAAAAGATGCAGCCTCAGAAGATCACTCCCTGGTGTTAGTCAGCAGGTCATTGTTAATGAGCTAACAGGAAAGATGCCTTCCTGGGCCCTGAGGCTTTGCTACATCTCCATCCTACCATTCCCATGCCAACACTTTGCTTTTCATAGGCTAGGGCACTCCTAAACTCCCAGAGTGGACAGGGGGCCTTGAGACATATGGCAGTGGCAATGACCTAGAAAGAAAAGCCCTTGTCATCTGCATCCACCCAACCCTTGGCAGGGGGGCCTAGAAGAAATCTGCTCCATGCCTCCCACTTGGTGGAGGCAGAGGGGAAACAATCACCTGTTTACAAGTAATCTTTTGAGGGTAGAGATTGGCTGAGTCAATGGTCAGTCCTCCTCTGTGCCTGTCTACCACCCCCATGGCCTGGCAGAGGGCCTGGTGCATGAAGGATATTCAGTAGCTATCCGCTAGGTGAAGGTGTGCAACTCAGCCCAGCGCTGCTTCAGAGAAGCAGATGGAGAGCTGGCTTAGAGCAGCAGGACCAGAGAAAGCCCCTTCCTCCCATCCTCAGACCAGCCACACCTATAAGGGGCCTTCAGGGGATGAAGCTGCTGGCTGTCTGCTGCAAGGGCCTTCCTGGGAGCTGCACTAATGGATCCAGAACTTCAGTCTCCCTAGTTCTTCAGCCCCATGGAGGAATTGGCCACAGGGAACTGGGGGTGGGGTGAGGTGCAGTGCTGTGTAGTCTGGGGAATTGAAATGGGTGCCATTAGGGTGTTTCAAGCTGACCCACAGCCCTAAATAAACACTTGAGAAAACCAGAGAATGTCTAAACCGGGAGGGCTTCAGAGGTGCTAAATCCAACTTAATTCTTGTACTGCTGGTGCCCCATGAGGGGTAGTGGCAGGTCTCTGGTCCCACAGTCAGAGTCACCTCTACACACCACCCTCTAGGCATGAAGCCCTTTCCACCCCTCTGATCACAAAGCAGCCTAACTGCTTGTCTTGGCCCAGTCCATTGTAGCTTTGTGCTTCCATCCGTATCACCACGGTACTGTGAGAGCAGAGGCATCCTGCCTTCTCTCCTGGAACACCCAGCATCCAGACTGGTGAACAGTCCATGGGTGTTTGTTGAGGGAATATATGAACGTCTCTTCCTCACTGCTCAGTCAAAATAGGGGGCCGAAAGATGAAACAGAGCCACTCTCCCTCTCCCCACCCCTCCCCTGATGGCTGTGTGCCCTGAAGTAAGCCAAGTAGCCACTCAAGGCTTCTTCTGCAAAATGGGAGGTGTCATGGATGCTGCAAGGGCCCAGCAGGAGCAGGCAGCACAGAGCTCCAGGAGTGTCATCTTCTCTGGTATCGTGTGCTCTACCTTTTGCAAACATGGGTGGCTCTCGTGGTAGTGTCCTGGGGCTGCTATAACAAGTATGCCAGCCAGGGTGGCTTAAACAACAGGCTTTTATTCTCTCACGATTCAGCGCTGGAAGTCCGAAGGCTCGATGTCAGGGGGACTGCTTTGAGGGATAGTCCGTCCTTGCCTCTCCTGGTCTCTGCTGGTTGCTGGCAAGCTCTGGCGTTCCTTGGCTTCTAGCTACATCACTGCAATCTCTGCCTGTCTTTACATCAACTTCTTTTCTGCCTCTCTGTTGTCATTTTCTGTCTCTTATGAAGACACTCTCTTTGAATTTAGGGCTGCCCTAATCCAATATGCTCTTATCTTGATCCTTACTTTAATTATACCTGCAAAGATCTTATTTTCAAATAAGGTCACATTTTGTGGTTCCAGGTGAGACATGGGTGTCTGGGGACACCATTCAATCCTCTGTGGATCTGTAATTTTATTATCCAGATTTGGTTCTCTGCTTCTTTTCATCCAGGCACGTCCCTTCTAGTGAGAGCCGGGCTTGTGAGTGACAGCCCCCAACACTTGCAAAGGAACAGGAGGGGAAGGAAACTGTGACTGCTTCTTAGGGGTCTACATGGATCCAGGGCCCCACCAGGCTCTGTACGGCCCTTACTGTACCTAATATTCCCAGCAGCCTCCATGAGATATCTCCTTCATCTTCCTAAAGAGAAAAATACAGGCTTGGAGGAGTGAAAAGTCATCTAAGATTGTACAGGACACACTAGGGTTCAAGCCCAGGTCTGTCTGACCTAAAGTCCAGTTTTTTCTATTACATCCATTATAGAGGAGTGACTGCTGGGCGCTTGGGATATGACAAAGGAAAAGGCCCCATAACACGGACCTTACATTCTACGGTGGGGACAAGCAGTGAATATACAGGATGACATTAGGAGGGAATAAGTGCTCTGACAACAACATGCCAAGGTCATGTGACAGGAACCTAGAAAGAGTGGATTTCCACAAAGACTTCTCCGAGGAGAGACACCCAAACTGAGACTCAGTGTCAAGAAAGAGCCAGCCATGGGCACAGCCCAGGCAAGGAAAGTGGGAAGTTGCAAAGGCCCTGAGGTAGAAATAAATTTAACAAGTTAGAAGAAGAGAAAAAAATCCAGTAAGATTGGGATGAAGTGGGGTGAGAGTGGACTGAAGGAGCCAGAGGCTAGGTGATGCGAAGCCTTGTGAGTGGGATTAGGATCTTACATTTTCTTAGAGGTTCCTACATTGGGGTCGTGCATTTTCTTTGAGGCCTTGAGAAGGACACGATTGGAGGTGGGGTGTAATGTGCCCTAACAGGTGTTTCTAGAAATTATCCACACTCTTGTATAGAGAACTGATTACACCAGGCCAAGTGGGGAGCCAGAGAATGGTTAGGAGGCTAGAGTGAGGGTCCGGGTGAGAGACAGCACCTGGAGCAGGACGGAGGCCATGCAGGTGCCCAGAAGAAGTGGAAGGAGGGAGTTTGGGGGCAGAGCCAGGTGGGGTGATGGGTTAGATATACACTGTGATTCGAAGGAGAAAACAGGGGTGGCTTCCCTGTTTTGACTTGAGCAATAGGGTGGAAGGAGGTGCCCCCTTTACCAGGAAGGCTTGTCTGATGAGGGTGAGAATTTTGCTGTGCGTGGGAGGGGGCAAGCGTGGGAACGCAGAGCCATCCCACCTCCCCCATCCCATTCCTTCCCACCCCTAGCAACACTGTAAGACCTCAGCCACCATCCCCTTCCTAGTGTACCTCGGACCATCACACAGTTTTCCCTCTGTCAGCTCCCTGAAAGTGGAGTGTGGAAAACCCAAGGTGGAGTTGGATGGAAATCAAAGGGAGGGAGAATTCTGGACCTGGTAACAGCTCTGAGAAGCAGCTTGTGGGGTGGGGGTGGGGTTGCAGGCCCTGGGGCCTTTTGGGAACAGGAAAGCTGCAGGGATGGAAAAGAGGGGCTCAGAACCAGGAAAGGGGGAAGGGGAAGAGCAAATGGCACCAACTTGCTGGTGGTAGGAATGGCAGCCTGAGCAGCAGGGTCAGAAACAGAGGGGTGGGAGCAGGCCCGAGGTGGCGGGAGCCGCAGCGGCGCCAAGAGGCGAGAACTAACACCAGGACCATTGGCGAGGCAAGGTGCCCTATTGGCATGGTGCTAGCTGATGGCGGGGTGCAGCCACCGGGTGACCCCGTCCCCTGTAGACCGTGCATCCCAGGGAAAGGATCTGCTGAGCAGAGGTACGCCAAGGGGGCCGCGTCTGAAACCAGCTTGCGTGTGACACTTCCTCCTTCCCACCTTCCACGTTTCCTGAGGGATTTCAAGTTTAACCGGTAACGAAAATGGAAAGCTAGAAGATCAAACTCTAACTGTGGTATATCAGGTGTCAGCCAGCAGCGGAGAAAGTATTATCCCCCACACATGACGCTCCTCCCCGCCGCTCAGATCACACCATGCGAGCTGCCAGCCTCCGGCTCCACGTGTGGGTAGGCCTGCTCATCTCTTTCCCCGTCAGAAAAGTCTATTCATCAGAACATTTCACTTCCCCAACACACATTTTCTGTATCAGGAGGGCTGTGTAGACGTTAGGTTTAAATGTAAATATTTAAAAATTGTTATTTATTTGTACCCATTCCCAAATGGATCTGAGGCAGCTTATGCATGAATTAGGGCAGTTAAGACAAAGATCTTTAAAAGAGCTTGCTGAAAGTACATTTAAAAAAAAAAAGGAAAGAGGAAACTGCATCAGGAAATCAGAATAAGAAGTAGTGATCTCTAAATTTAGCTTAAAGCTCATGGCATCCCTAGGAAAAAGGGAGGCACGCTTGTTTATTTAGTCGGCTGTGCCTGAACAAGGTGAGCAGCACACAAACATCTGGTGACGCAGTGCGCCATATTGGGGGGGGGTGGGAGCGCCTTCGAGACACACGGAGGTCTAAGATCCAGGTGTGACATTGGGGGAGGCATTAACTTCTTTGAGCAGGAGGTTTCTTATCTGTTAAAAAAAAAAAAGGCAATTATTGTAAGCAGGGTGCCTGGTAGGCCCTCTTCCTGTTCCTGGCTCATCATTCTAGGAGGAAACGTGTCATGGAGACCTTATGTAAGAGCCAGTGGATAACACAAGAGACAGTGCCATCTGGTCACGTCCACCTCCATTCTGCCCTGATGGCCCAGCCATCTCTTGGAAGAACAGTCCTCTCAGAGGAAGGAAAAATACCCCTGGTCCCAGGAAGTGGGAGCAGAGAAGAGCTCTCTGCCTGGGGCTGCTGTTTCGGGGTCCCCAGGGTGCCCCCCAGGTGAGCTAACTCCGTGCATATGGGGCGGGGCGGGGGCAGGGCGCTTGTTTGGGAGCAAAAAGTTAGCAGCACCAGCAGCTGCCACAGGTGCCTCCACTCCTTAGAAAGCCCAGACGTGACCGCGCACCTCTGAGGCTGGCCACGCCTCTCCACCTGGATCATCTTCCGTGTTCTGTGGAGTCCTGTTGTCTCTGGCACCTCTGCTGTGGCCGACCACTGTCCCGATGGGACCTCTCTACCATCTCCTGTTTCATAACAGGCTCCCAGGACACAAACCCAATTGTAAAATTTTTTCTGCATGCTCTCCTTTCATTAAAACTGGCCCTCCCTTCTGCCTCTGTTGAGGTCCTGCTCTCTGCCAGGGACATCGAGAAAAAGTATGGAGAAGTGAGATCTCCATAAGGGAAGGGCAAAAACAACACTAATGACAGTAGCCAGCATTTACTGAGTGTTCACAGTGTGCTAAACACTTTCCGAAGATTTTCTCATTTAGGCCTCAGGACAAGTCAGTTCTACCTCCATTTTACATGAAGGGAAAATTGAGGCGGAGAGAAGTTCAGCAGTTTGCCTCGGGTCACACAGCTGATGCACAGTGGGGGAGGGAGTCAGTTCACGAGCCTAAAGTATTAACCACTTCTCTTATCCATGTAGTTACTGGTTACTCCAGGTTTTTCCTACCGGGCACATTTCATTGCAAAAGAGCTCTTCATTTTTGTCCAAAGAGATGCACTAATGGTAAAATTAGCTATTTGTGGAAGAGGTATTTTGAGTTCATTGACTACCTTCCCAAACCCCTTAAATAACATCATGGGTGTTTAGCCTCTCTGTACCTAGTTTCCTCCTCCATAAAATAGGAACAGTAATGCATACAGATTTCAGGGTTGTGGCGAAGTTTACAGGAGTTACTATGTGTAAAATGCTTATAACAGTGCTGGGACAGGGTGGGCACTGTGGGAATATGATCATGATCACGGTCACTATTGTCGGGGCAGTGGCTTCCATCTCCTGCCACGTCTGAGGACAATCCTCCTACAGGGGAGCAGAGGGGTTCCCAGGGGAAGGAGAGCAGTAGCAGTAGCTCCCATACACACTCCCCTGCCCTGCCTTCTCTAGGCACGCCGACCTTGGTGGCCAGAGGGAGCAACCCAGGAGCTCTGGCCAAGCAGTGTGAGAGGGAGCAGGGCGAGAGGGCTCCTCCCCCCAGGCCACTTCCGGTGTCCCTCATCCGGGGACTCAGGCCCCTTGGCGCCCATACTGGGCCATGCCGGATGTTATTTCCTATAGCCAGGAGGAAGAAGAATTCTTTGATATTCCTTGCATCTGAGGGGTGGAAAGATCAGGTCATTCACAGAGCTGACTGTCAGGTGTCACCTCTTCTGTGCCTGAGTCCTGTCTTCTCTCACCCTTGCATTCTTGGTTGCATGGTTTGGTGAACAGGACACGTGACAGGAAATGTGGAGAAAGGAATCTGCTCTCCATAGAGTAGCATAGTCCCCCATCCCCCTCACCGCTGGGGTCCATAGCTCAGTGGGTATGGCTCCCTGCTGCTTGAGCTGGGCTCCCACACAAGTCTGGCCCTTCTGGGATACTGTCTTGGCAACCCTGCCTTCATGCACATCTAGGACCCGATTGCCAGCTTCTGGGGGGTGGCCATTGTGCATCCCACTCCCACTGTGCACATAGCCCTGAACATCACAGGGCACAGATGACCCTCGGGAGGCTGCTGCAGTGGCCATCAGCACCCCTCCTCCTGGGAGGTGGAGCTGTTCTCACAGATTCATACCATATCAGGAAAGGAAAAATGCGGTGTCATTTGGTGGATACAGATTCAAACCCATCACGATTTCCAGATGCTCCTAAATAGCCTAATTAGTAAGATCCAGCGGGTCAACCCACCACAGTGCCAGCTCTTTATCTGTATTATTATTCAATTCAGGAAATGCTTCCTGAGTACCCACTACATGCCAGGCTCTGGGCTGGGGATACAGAGCAGAATCAGAGAGGCACAGACCCCATCTCTTCAGGTCTGGAGGAGTGAGGTCTGGTGGGAAGACCTCCGTGGAGGTCACTGTGGAGACAGAGAAGTGAGAGGCAGGAAGCACAGCACCACGTGCAAGGCATAACACAGTGACCAGTATGTGAACTTTGGGCTGTTGCCAACTGAGAGTCAAGTCCAAGCTCTCCCTCTGTAGCTGTTGCAGTCTCAGCAAATGACATGACCTCTCTGAGCTCCAGGCCTCACCTGTAGATGAGAGCTAATGACACCTGTGCTGTAGCACCGTGGTGAGCAGTATGGGAGCAGATGTAATGTGTATTAGCTGACTCAAACATCCCAAAGGACCCACAGCCTGAGGATTATTACACATTTTACTGTACATTGTGAGTGCATGACACATTTAGTTGACGCCGCTGTGGCTGTTGTTATTATTATTAGTTATTATTACTACTATTGAAGTAAGTTCAGATTAAGGAGGACTAATTTTCTTGGTAGATGGTCAGGAAAGATCGCATAGAGGAGGTGAGGTCTTTGCAGAGATTTGAAGGGTGAAAAGATGTCCACCAGGCCGTCATCGGGGGAAGGGCATTGGAGATGCTGAGATGAAAATGGGCCCCACCATGGGGGGAGCCTCGGTGCAGTGTGGTGTGTTCCAGGAGTCAGGCAGCAGCACTGTGGCCTGGCCAAACGCCTCATGGACATTTCAGCCCTTCCCCTCAGGCTTCGGGAACTCAAGTGTGGAAATAGCTTCCTGCCCCACCTCTGATAGGAGATTCAGACATCTATCCAATCTCATGCCACCTCCTACACAGGTGGGCTGATGGTCACTCTGCTGGTGACTTTCCTAGTCCATCAGGTGCTCTATCTGGCTAGCCTGAAGCCCTAACGCAGCCGGCATGGGGACAGCTAATTGGCACTGAGGCATTGCAGGCGGCACAGCATCCTGGCCCCTGGCTGTCCCTGACGCAGTGGCAGATGGCCTGCCTTCTCCAGCCCCCCTGAGACGCCCCCTCGCAATTACCACTCCACAGCTGCCATGCGCGAAGGTTAGCTTGGTGCTTCAAATGTATGCCTGGAAGATTATGTAACCCTCTGGCAGAAGAAAGCCGCCACACTTGGTGAGTTTAGCAAGATTAAATGTGTCAACAGTCGGCTTTGAATATGAAATAATGCAAATATCTTCTTAGTCTCATTTGAATTAAAAAAAGTCAAGATCGGCTCATGTTCTGTCTAAAATGCTATGGTTCGAGGTTGTGTTTTAACTCATCCATTCATTCCACAAATGTATATTAGCGCTTATTTTGTTCCAGACAGTGTGATACATCAAGAATCAAACATAATTAAAGATTCCTGCCTTCAAGGAGCTTATATTCTAGTATGGTGAGATAGACAATAAATCATGAACCCAGTAATTGCATGCATTACCTAGTAGAAAGAAGCAGAAAAATGTCATGGAAGAAATGAAAAAATAAAGCAGGGGAAAAGAAATCAGGGGTTCAGGGTAGGGGAAGATATTGCACAATAAGTAAGGCAGTCAGATAGGTTTCCAATGGGAATTTGACATAGATTGTGGTTAAGGTTGACAGGTGTTTAGTAGGTAAGTCTGGGTGGTCTTGAGACATCTTTCCCAGTGTCATGAGCAACCTCGCTGTGGAGGGCTGGAGAAGCACATCCTCCCCACACAGGGTGACCACCTTTCCTGGGTTGTTTGGGATGGAAGGGCTCCCAGGACATGGGAGATTCCGAGCTAAAACCTAGGAAGTCCTAGGCAATGGGGGCAAATTGTCACCCTAACCCCACACTAGTGCCTCAGTAGAATCTTACTTCTAATCCAGATTCAGTCAACCATCAGCCTAACCACACAAAGTAGACTGGCTGTCCACTGTTTCAGCTTTGTCTTATTCATCTTTAAGTTTTTTTTAACATTTATTTATTTTTGAGAGACATAGAGACAGAGTATGAGCAAGGGAAGGGCAGAGAGAGAGGGAGACACAGAATCCGAAGCAGGGTCCAGGCTCCAAGCCACCAGCACAGAACCCGACGCGGGGCTCGAATTCACAGACCGCGAGATCACGACCTGAGCCGAAGTTGGCCGCTCAGCCGACTGAGCCACCCAGGCGCCCCTGTCTTATTCATCTTTAAAATTCCCCAGTGCATTGTTACAAATATTTGTTGTCTTAAGCCCAATCATTTCATTCGATGGGTAAACTGGCTCAAGATTTCATCAAGATCAAACATCAGAAGAGCTTTCTCATCTCCTTGTGTGATTTTTAGCTCACCTAGAGACCCAGGGAAAAAGGAAAGAAGCACCCATTTCCAGTGTACTTTTGAAAGTCTCCAGGGAAATTTTACTTGCAGACATTGTGGAACTGAAAACATTTGCCTCCAGTGAAGTTTGAATGTTCCCCAAAGATTCCTATTGTTGAGGCTCCTGTGGAGTCACAGACATTCAGGGGCATATTGACTTCAGAGCTCCCCCAAGAGAGGGATTGCCATGTTAAGCCGAGGGCTCCTGATGCTGAGCGGGGCCTGGCCTTTGGCAGGATGCTAGTCCATACCTTATTGGTCTTATCATTCTTTACATCACCCAGGCACTTCAAACTCAGCTTGTTACAGAACCAAACTCAGCAATTCCCATCTCCCCAACCCCTAAGCAAGTTCATTCTCCCAAGCTCCCACTCCAGGGAATAGTCACCATCCTCTATGAGCCAAGCCAGTACCCTGGCTGGTCTTCTTCCAATCATTCCCATAGCCCATGCATCACTCATGGCTTACCTTTCTTTTTTTTTTTTAATTTTTTTTAACGTTTATTTATTTTTGAGAGACATAGAGACAGAGAGTGAGCAGGGGAAGGGCAGAGAGAGAGGGAGACACAGAAAGAGAGAGAGAGGTGGACACAGAATCCGAAGCAGGCTCCAGGCTCTGAGCTGTCAGCACAGAGCCCGAAGCGGGGCTCGAACTCACAGACCAGACCGTGAGATCATGACCTGAGCCGAAGTCGGCCGGCTTAACCGACTGAGCCACCCAGGCGCCCCAGCCTTACCTTTCTACTCTGCCTCCTAAATCAGCCCTGCCCTCATCCCCAAGGCCACTTCTTGAGTCTAAGTCACCATCATCTGGCCCTTGGATGACAGCAAGTGCCTCCTTATGTCCTCAATGAACCGTCTTCAACACCAACAAAGGGATCCTTTAAACATACTCACTTGATTCTGTCACTTCCTTCAAAGACCTCCAATGGTTTTCCATTATTGATTGAATTAAGTCCAAACTCAGAATGGCATACTGTGCCCTCCAGAATCTTGTCTGGTTACCCATCTGGTCTCAATCCAGCCCCATTTCCTCCTGCTCAGTGTCTGACTGGACTCAGTAACTTGACATTCCTTGGGAGGTTTTGCCATGCTCTTTTTACTCACACCACTCATTCTGAAGAACCCTCATTTTCTATCTTATTTCAAGACTCAGCTGATGACACCCCGAAGGAGACTTGTCCTGACCCTTCTAGTTAGAACCGTGTGCTGTGCTACCAAATGTCTGCTGATATTCAATCCCCTCTCTGGCTTTCTAAGCTTATCCCTGTATCACAAAGCCTGGAAGTCTGGAAACTACACTACCCAGATTCCCTTGCCAGGAGAGTTCCAGTTTAAATTCTTCAAGTGACAGGCTTGTGCATGAGATGCAGAAGTCAAAAGAAAAGGATAAATCATCATTTACTTCCAGGAACGGCAGAGAGTTGCACGGGCAGATGGCGGATTTTTGTATTTCTTTCACTGCCTCATTTTCCTGAAAGGCAGCATTGGTTTTCCATTGTTATTACTTCCTCAGATCTCGCATCCGTTTGACAAGCATTGCATCTTTTTCAATAAATCCCTGCGTCTTGAAATGTGGAGAATGGTTTCCATTTCCCCGATATGGGTATTCCCTACTTTTCTCAAGAGAAATTGGTCTTCACATATCCAGCACCTATTCCAGTATCTGGCACTTAAGTACTAAATATTATTGTCACTAAGTTAAATTGAGTCATAAGAAGAAATGAAAACACTATGGGTCATTTTACTCTTCAAGGCCACTCCACTTCACTCATCTCATTGTATCTATTTCTTTCCACACTCCCTCTCTGTATTTGCAGTGCCAGATTGTGTATTGAATGAGATACAAGGAAAAGGGAAACATTTTGGAGTATGACAGTCATGAGTTCAAATCCCTCATCTATAACTCATCATCTGTGTGATCTTGAACAAGTTGTTAGCTTCTCTGAGCCTTAGTTTTCCAGTCTGCATAGTGAGAATAATTATGCTTTCCAGAGTATTTGTGAGAATAGATGCTCATTAACATGAATTCCTCTTCTCTTCCCAGGTAGAAGAGACACAGACTTTTTGAGATGAAAGTGACCTTAAAGATTATTTGTTACCTCATCCTTTGTTTTACAGATGAGGAAACTGAGGTGCATAGAGGAAAAGTGGTACAAAATTACAGTTATTTTTTTTTTAATTTTAGAGAGAGAGCCCAAGTGGGAGAGGTACAGAGAAAGAGAGAGAGAGAGAATCCCAAGCAAGCTCCATGCTCAGTGCAGAGCCTGACATAAGGCTCAATCCCACAACCCGTGAGATCATGACCTAAGCCAAAATCAAGAGTCAGGTGGTCAATGGACTGAGCCACCCAGATGCCCCCAAAATTACACAGTTATTAAGTAGGGGAGCCAAGGCCAAGATAAACTCTTCTGACTCCATGTGCAGTTCATTTTTCTGCTATAGGCATAGATAATAATAATGATGGAAACAAAAATAATAGTTTTATGATTGCCAGAGGGACAGAGATAGACTTTCCCTCAGTTAAGTCCCTTGATAAAGAAAGTATAGAGTAACATGCACTTTGTTCCCAGATTTCCTGTGACATCATGAATAAGCACTTACTGTTTGGCCAGTGAGATTTTGAGGTTGTTACTACAACATAACCTAGCCTATCCTGAGCAATGCAGGACGTAAGCTGTGTGGGAATCCTTGGCATTTGAGAGACGTGGGGTACAGCAACACAGACTGAAGCCACCGCTGGTATTGCAAACTGAAGTCCAGATTAGATGCCTGGGACTCTAACTTGCCAGGAACATCCATGTTCCCTATGGGAAGTGAGAACTATAGAGTGAGGTAGGCCTTTGGATTTTCCAACTGTCAGGGCCAGGCATTAATGGAAGAGGAAGGCTTTCCTGTCTCAGATGTGTTATTTGGAGTCTCGTGTTAAGCTGCATCCGGGACCAAGAAAGATACTTGTGAGTCAGTCTCATATCCATGTGTGTGATTCACAGGTTCCTGGAGCCACCTCCTCTCTGATGCTCTCATGCTGGCTTTTGATTGTTCTTTGCATGAGGTCTGAACATCCTGGTGGATTCAGGGACCTGAAATGTGGAGTTTTTGTCAGAGAAAGTAGAGGATTTTAATCCATGCATGGATAAAGAGGCACGAGGATTCTGGTTATACAAGGCCTATGCCATTTTCCTGGGTTATGGTGCCAAAACATTCATAAATGGAATTATTATGAACTCTATGCCTAAGAAAAGAAGTTAAAGCTTTAGCTAGCCAGAGTTTGTGCTCAAAGTAATTGGGGAAGCTCTGCTTGAAGACTAGGGTGGACTAAAGAACGTTTGCATAGATTGGAAAGGGGAAGAGGAGAACAGCCCTGGGAGAATGAGTTGAGCATAGTCAAGCAAACTTCAAGGCAGGACACTTACCATGAGCGGGAAAGGGAGCCTGGCACAGGTTTTGAAGAGATGTTTCTAAAAACACATGGAATTAGGATTGGCAGGGAAGTCAGGGGGGCCAGGTGGCAGAGTCGTGGCTGAGCCGAGTCCAGGTTAGAGGTCAGATGGGTCCCCTGCCTAGTGTGAGCCCAGGAGGGCAGAGACTTGATCCTGTTGACTGCTGTATCCCTGCATTCGGGATGCTTCCTAGAGCATAGTGGGTCCTCCATAGATATTCGCTGGATGAATCACTGTTGAAAAGGTGCACTCTGGCCTCTTTTGCTTCTCAAAGAGGAAGTGACAAAGATAGGCAGGCTATGTTTGCATAGTGGATACTTTTGCCTCTAATTTGATCTTCTCTCTTACTATGTGGGACCACTCATGACCACTCAAGGGAAGGCTAAGACCATAAATGTCTAGGCCTGAAAACAAAGAAATAGGAAAACAAAAGAAAGCACTAGAACCTAGCAAACAGTGCTAGCCCTACACGGGGGAGAGAAGGAAAGAGGCAAATCCAAGAGACAAGTATACATTTTCAAACTTAGCCTGAAAGGAGTCAGGGAATGCCAGAGAAGATAGAATGCCAGAGGGCTATCCCACTGCTGCAGAAGAGGGGGCGGTGGGAAGGAACCAGACGAGGAGAGGCGAGGTTTGGGAAGGAGCCTGTGGCACGAAAAGATGGTCTTCTCCAGAAGCATCAGCAGCAGCTCCGGTTTCTGGTGTTCTTGCAGTTGAGTCAAAAACTAAGGAGAAGGAAAATGCCCTGATGGACAGGACCCACAAGGCCTGTGCAGGAGGCAGAAGCAGCAGTGAATGGGGGACAAGGGGAGTGACAACGGTAGAGAAGCAGGGAAGGGGGGGTGTGTGAGAGAGCAGAGCCACATGCACTTGGCCGGGCCAGGTTCCTGCTTGCAGGAAGAAAGGGGCAGGAAAGACCCTTCACACAAAGCTGCCCCACGGGTACCAGGAACATAAGGCTCTAAGGGGCCAGTGAGAATTAGGAGGTTTTATAAATACTGTATGGGTTGGATGTGGCTGAGATGCAAACTCCAGTAAGACTGAGGCAAGGGGCTGCACCTTGGCAAATGGCAGTCTTACTGGCAATTCTAGTGAGTCTGAAAGCCAGAATATTTTCTTTCTCTGCCTCACATTTGTTTTCTCCATCTCCTTTCCCCCAGATGTCACCAAGCATCTGCTACATCCCAATGGCTGGCAGCAGAAACACGGGTTCTGAGAACATCACGTTACTGGCTAAATTTGGTGGGTGTGGGGCTGGGGCTGAGATATTCTTGGGTGCCCTATTGACTTTCAAACTTTTTGAAAAGCAGGACACATGAGCGATTTGAGATTGGATAAATCTGACCTCTGTGTCCTTCTGGGAGCCACACCCATTCCGGGTAGACCAGGCGACAGCAGCTGCTCCTGGAGGAGACACTCAGACTCTAGCTAGGGGAGTTCCACTGGCTGAGACCCGGGAAGATTCAAATCCGGACGGGGGTGGGCTTTTATTTCTTTGGATTTTAATGTGCGAAAGAAAGGGAACAGCAGTCTTGAATTTTGATTTCTCTCGAGGAATTTAATAATGGAGAGGGCTCCACAGAGCTGAAGTTCAGGGTATTTTTAAGTTGCTGGTACGGTGCTCCTTGGGGTATTTTTACGCTATCATGTGGTGTTTGTGGTATGGCTTCCTTTGCTGAGCTATATTGGACAGTGTGGCTTGAAATTTGAGACAGGAAATATAATCGGGGTGAATTTTTGGCCTAGGGTGCAGTGGGGACTTGGAATGATTTTACTTAATACCCTGTTCTGACCATTTCAGGGGCTTCTGGGGGTAACAGCTGAGCTGCCCATCCCAAGGACCCTGGGTAGTGATGGCCGGAAGTTGTGAGGGCACAGCTCTCTGCTGGCCTCCCCCTCCCTGGGAGGACAGGTGTTCCCGGGCTGACCACAGGCTTGGCTGTTCCGCCCATTTGGAGCAGTGGGCAGACTCTAGGTGGAGTTAGGGCAGAACACCATCCCACCTTCCTCCTGTTTCCACAGAGAAGAGGCTTCCTCCCTGCCATCTGCTAACTCAGTTGTCTCAAGGACAATAGAGCTGCTAATATTCAGAAGGCCATGTGTTGACCAGGAATAGGAATGTTAAAGACACTGCTCACAAACAACAAGCAAATCCGTAAGGTGTCTCTGGGCGCATTTGAAAACTATGCCCCCACCTGGGCAGGCAAGGTTTGACAGGAACTGGGGTTGGTGAGTAGATGACGTATTTGTGTCACCTAGGATGCTTGGTGAATGGAGCTGGGGCGAGACTGCACTCCCACTTGCCCCTTCAGGAAGTGCATTTGTGCAGTGCACAATCTGCACAGCCATACACAGCTGCCTTAAGTACCCTTTCCTGTTCTTGCCCTGGCCAATCCCCCATTACCAGGGGTATTTACATTGGAAGTCTCCATTCTGCAGGGATCATTGGAGGCCCAGCTAGCCCACTCTTCTCCATTCAGCTTCTCAGAGGCTGTGGTCTTCAAGTCGCAGGAGGACAGTGAAGAACAGCATCCTTTTTGGCTCAGATCGTACAGGGGGTCTTGTACCTGACATGAGTAAAACATCTGCATGTCCCTTCCTAGCTCCATATCTTGTGATGTTCTCCATCTGCCAGAGTCCAAAAGGGCAGGAGAGGCGAGAAGAACAGATCATACTTCACTCTAATCCCCAGCAATAATAATAATAACAATATCTGTCCCTTGTGTAGAACAATGGGGTCTTGTGTGTGGTGTTCAAAGCCTTTTTTTTTTAAGGTAGTTTAATACGGTGGCTTCTATCAGGAATGAATGATGTATAAACCTACACTTAGATCCATTAGAAGAATCACTTTTGCCTCTCCCTGAGCCTATCACCACCTAGGCTGCAAAATGCTATTTGTATAATAGGGAAGACACAGAGCCTCATTAAGACACAACTTTATAAAGGAAATGTGGAAGTGGGGAAAGACCAGGGGTAATTAAAGTAGAATTTTAACCAGAATGTTACTTCAGTAGTCGAGCCAAGTCTGCTCACGTATGACATGATCCAGGAGGGTTCTTTAATTAAGGACTTTGTGAGGTGGACAGAAAAATGTATTGAACGTGACTGAGCCCGGCCCACACAGAGAGAAGAAATAAATACTCTTGTCATAGTTCTATACATAAACTACAAGATTCGTGGTGAGTTCTGACCACCATTTCCAAGTCCCGCAGGAATTGGGCGAACCTGGGTGGCAGCAGGAACCCCTCCTCCTCCAACCTCTTCTGTTCACGACTGTGGGGAACCTCCAGAGCTGCCTGCACCGAGAAGTCCACTTTTTCCCTCCAGACGTTCAGTGCCAAGTCCATGGTCTTTGTTTCTACAAGTCTTCAATGCTCCTTAGAAGCACGGCCTCTGAGGAGACTCTGCATTCCTCCCGTGAGCTTCGCGTGATCTGCTCTAGGTTTAATTTGGGAATGGCCGCTGAGGCTGGGGCTTCTGCTTCCCTCTAACCTGAGTGCCCGGCTGCTAGTGCTTCCGGGGACTGAGAGGCTTCCGGGATAGTTCTTCCGGGAAAACTCCAGGCAGTCTGGAGCGAGTCGGTCACCCCACCGGTTACCCCGATTCTCCCTTCGTTCTAGCATCTGGGCCCTCTGCGCCCTGATGAGAATTCCCTGCTTGCTCTAGCACCTGCCCTTATCCCCGTCTCAGCTTCCTGAAGCAGCTCGCAGCAGAAGCCTGAGCATGCTGCATAACACGCCTGCCTCGGAACAGTGAATGAGAGTTACTATAGATAAGTACACTGAGCTTTTTCCTTCCTGTGTTCCCAGAGTCTTATGGAGACAGAAAGCCTCCCAGACACAGGTGTTGCTATAGGTCTTCAGGGTCCTGCTACAAGGCTGATACAACCTTGCCTAGGGTTTTGCTTTAGCATCCAGCCCCATTAAGGAACCCGATCAGAAGAGAGAAGTTTTGCTGTTTCCTGCGTTAAAAGAGCGTCTCTGCTGCTGCTTTGCAAAACTGGCATCCTCCCTGTTTCAGATTTATTCCAGGTCAAACATTCTGAGGTTGGTCTGGAGTCCTATCACTTTCCTCAGTTTCTCTTGTTTCCATGGTACTCATATAGCCAACTACAAAATCCCCAGGCTGTTTGGTTCTTTTCGGGGTGGGGGGGAGGGCCGGTAACGAGAGTTGGATCTGTTGCCACGGCGCCTAGGGCATAGAGAACCTTCCAGCGGTAAGTAACCATGTGACCTGACGCGGTGGCTCAGTGCAATTTATAGGCTCTGCCAGGAGTCACGTGGCACGGGCGTGCACATGGGTTTGGCCGGGGTGAGTTTTGTGCTGATACCATCAACTCCGGGGCAGAGGTAATCTGTTTGCAATTCTAAACTCATTATTTCTTTATTTGCATTCGGTATCGAAAAGCCAGTCATGAGAAACCCATTTTTAAAGCATCATTACTATAAAATTTGTTAAACTGAGTGTAAACATTTTATCAGCAATATGTTCTGGAGGGTTTTTTTTGTCCCTCCATTTTACTTTTTTGTTTTTTAACTGAAACATTATTTCACAGCTGCCTGGTTCCTAGGCGGGGTCACAAGTTAATAATGTCTGTACCTTGGAATGAACTTGGGCTGTTACTGGCTGTCTTGTGAATTAGGCCACAGTGAGTTTTTCATCCCTGCAGCTGCGGCAGGGAGCAGTGCATCATCATTATGAAGCTTTCTTGTTTGCTTTATCTTGTACCATCAAGTGTAATCAGAGGATCAGGAGGGCCCACGCTCCTTGGAAGGAGATTACAGGCCCACAAACATTTGGCTTACTGGTCTCGGTGGGGCCCGGGGGCTCCTCATATGAGGGAGTTTGCCTGCCACAAATGTTATGCAGACAGCAGAGACACTCTTGAAAAGAAAAACCTTTCAAAGGGGTAGAAATAGATTCCTGTTCAGCAACATCATCCTAGCACTGAAACGGCTTTGACTGTTGCCCTGTTCTGACGGTGCACCTAGGCTTGAGATTAGGTTTAAGAGTTTAGGATTCAAAGTTGTGTTCCCCTCTTCCCAGGCACCTTGTTTGCAAATGGAGTACAGAGCATTGCCAGAGGAACGGATGCTCTGTTTCTTTCTTTTTTCTTTTTAACGTTTTATTCGTTTTTGAGAGAAAGAGGGCGTGAGTCGGGGAGGGGCAGAGAGAGAGGGAGACACAGAATCTGAAGCAGGCTCCAGGCTCTGAGCTGTCAGCACAGGGTCCGATGGGGGGCTCAAACTCAAGAGCAGTGAGATCATGACCTGAGCCGAAGCAGGAAGCTTAACCGACTGAGCCACCCAGGCGCCCCTAAACAATGTATTTCTCCGTAAGGGGGAGATAATCACCAGATTCACCTGAGTTGAGTGCTGGCAGCACCCAGCTGTGTGACCTCAGACAAGTTCCTCAGCCTCTCAGTGTCATTTTCCTCCCCTCCGAAGTGGAGATAATAACGTTCAGCATAGAAGCTTCCTGCCATATACACATTTCAGCAGTGCTTATTTGCTAGCATTGTTCCTCTATCAGCTGCCACCTCTGAGGACACTTCCGGTGTGCTGGAGGGATCAGCGTGTGCAGGGGCTGTGAGAGCAGGGGCACAGAGACCATCTAAGGTTCATTATTGATGAGAACGGCCTCATCTGTTCCAGTCTGTGCAACAACCACCAAAGAGTAGTAGCTGCTCCTTATGTCTGTACAGTCATTCCGAATGAACTTTCTACATGCACATTCCTCACTCCGGTCTGAGGGTAGGACAGAACTGATTACCCTCACAGGCTTTAAGGGAAAAGATCACTTCGGGGAGAAGCGCACACTTTTATAGATCATTTGGAAAGCAGTTGCAGCCAGATAACAGCTAGCTTTACCCTTTGCCTGCAGTTTGAAGAAGGGCCTTGGGGAGTGTGTTCCTTATGCTCACGACCTTCACAGGGTTTGGAAACGGAACATTGGGGTTTTATGCTGGTCTTGAGTCGGTGCAAAGTGGGGTGGGGCTCCAGAGGCTCTGGGGTTGGCTGCAATTACCAGCCTTCCATGGAGACTCGCCTCTCCCTAGGGACCCATGTGGGTGCAGGCAAACGACTATAGTCTCAGAGTCCTTGCTTGGGTTCTGGGCAGACTGCATCCTTTAAAAAAAAAAATGCCGAGCTTCTGTTCTCAGGACCTTGCTTGCAACGCCATCTCCCAGCCTCCAATCCTCAAATGTACCTGTAATGTGTTAGCTGTTGTGCGAAGTGCCAGGGGAATGTGGTCCCTGCCATCAAAGAATTTGTAAGTTGGTGTGGGAGGTACGTATGTAAATATTTAATTACCACACGGCATGGTAATGGTCGATAAGGGGCATATTATGTTAGGAGAGGGATCTAAAGAGGTCCTGAGAGATCCAGAGAGAACCTATTGAAAGACAACATTTCTGAAGACTGGGTGGAAATACGCTAAGTGCAAGAGAGTAAAGGTGTCATAAAAGGGAAACAGCATATGCAAATTTCAGGAGGTGGGAAAAACATGGTGCATTTGAATAATTGAAATTAACTTCCCGTAGTTGAAGGACAAGTGCTCCCTGGGGTTTGGAGTGGTGAAGTAGCAAGTGGAGAGGAAAGCAAAGGTCGGGTGATGCATGGCCTAGACATGACAAAGAGCTTGGAGTTTATTCTGAAGACCACAGAGGGGGCATTGAATGACGTTTTGAAGAGGAATGAGATGATGGAATTTATAATAGAGAAAGTTTGTTCGTGGTATGGAGTCTGGATGCAGGCTAGAGGTGATGTTGGCCTTAATTAGGGAAATGACAGTGAGTAATGGATAACGAAGCATAAGTGTATTAATAGGCTGAGGAAGATAAAGGGATCAAAAATCCGACCTAGTTTTCTAAACTGAGCTACTGAGAGGTTAGTGGTACAGGATTCCCATTTTTTGTTTTGTTTTGTTTTGTTTAGATTGTAATTCTCTGGTAAAATGATCTATATATATTTTTTTCTCTTTTTTTAACGTTTTTTTTTTTTATTTTATTTTTGAGAGACATAGAGACAGAGCGTGAGCAGGGGAAGGGCAGAGAGAGAGGGAGACACAGAATCCGAAGCAGGCTCCAGGCTCTGAGCCATCAGCACAGAGCCTGACGCAGGGCTTGAACTCACAGACTGTGAGATCATGACCTGAGCTGAAGTCGGCCACTTAACTGAGTCACCCAGGCGCCCCTATATTTTTCTTTTGATCATAATAATTTATTTTAATGTACATATCTGATAACTCCAATATCTGGATCACTTATGGGCCAATATATTGACTCTTTTTTTTTTCCTTGGGTTTCATAATTTGGTCTTATTTCCTGGTATGTCTGGTAAATTTGTTATTGAATTCTGGACATTGTACTTAAACAGTTTTTGAGACCTTGGATGATGTTTTCTTTCTCCAGAGAGAAAGGTCTTCTTTAGTTTTGTTCTGAAACTTTAATGAGAAAAACATATATATTTATGTCAAGTTCAAGAAAATGTGTGTTTGATGTGTCATTGGGTCATGGGTCAAGTCTGCATATGACAGAGCCAGCAAAACAGGAATTATATAAGCAGAGATACACATGATCACAGAAGGAAAAGCCAGTGCCTGGCTTGGTTAAGTTTCAGTCTCCCCATTGCTCAGTGGCGTGTTAGAGGTCCCACAAGTGACGGGGAACAGACTTTGGATGTTGCAGAATTCCCTCTGACACATCTACCGCCTACAGTGTGCAGTGCATCTTCCTCAGATATTTCTCATTGTGCTCATTCCTAGGGACTGACTACTTGGGCACCTCCTGAAGCACCTCCCACTCCACCTTGGGTGTCACGTGTGCCAGAAAGTTGGAGTTGAACTCCACAGGGCTGATGCAGACCTCAGTGGCCTGGAGGTGCGTGGGGAAACCATAGTTCTACCTCCTGCACAAGGGAGCTCAGCAGATTGTGGCAACTTCCTCTCTCCAGGCTGGAACTGGAAAGGGAATGTCTTCTTGCAAGCAGATGGGCTATGGCAAAATCACCTTGATTTCAGCCATTCACTCTTCTATTTCTGATTTGCCCTTACTCCTAAGAAATAGCTTTCCTGGGGTCTCAAGTAAACCCCTAGGTGTTTACCAGGGCCTTCCTCATGGCAGGCCCCAAACTCCAACTCTTGGGTTGCTAGCACTGGGAGGCTACAACATGCCGTGCTTAGGTTTTTACTGTCTTGGCAGCTCCTTCCACTTGGCTTCTCAGTCTTATCCAATAGGCAGCTTGGAAATCATAAAATGACTGGACTGAATTTAGGTCTAATGTCAGCTTCACCTCTCTGTGGTTCCTTTTTCTTTAGGACCTTGGACCTTGAGCCTTGGTTTCTTTGTAACTTGAACTCCATTTTTGCCTATCAAGCCCAGTGAGACTGCTTAAAGCTCTAGACCATGGCTTCCCTCCCTGCCGCCCCACCCTGCACCCCACCGACTCTGTGTTCTATGCCAGGAATTGATGATTGACTCAAGGGGGAAAAGACTATGATGAATGCAGCACTTACCACAAAACATTTCCGCTTTTCAGAGATTCTTTCAGATTATAATTTTCTGGCAAAATGATCTATGTTTTTATACATTTTCTTTTTTCAGAGATTTTGGCCCCTTAAGTCTTGGATACTTTGGTTGTTCTCTGATGTTTTTGGATTATGATCCATCTTTTCTAGTTTTTATTAGCCATAGAGATAGTTTGATATACTCTCTTTTATCTTATCTGGGAGTGTAAGTCTGGACTTAAATTTAACATAATTCTTAAATGTGTATGATCATAAACTAGATCAAGGTTTTTATATTGATAGGCTTATACAAACAAAACCCAAAACAAATAAACTTAAGCCAATTTAACAAGTTTGGTTAACAAATTTAATCAATTTAAAAATCAGTTAAAAGTATTGTTGATTTAATATGACAAATGATGGATTATGTTGTGTGACTACTTCCTAATATATCAGATTTTTAATTGTGCTTTGTGATAATTCAATTCTCCTATCTTTTTGCTCTATCCAGCAACTAAATAGCTTAAACTCCAATTTATAATGGTATAATAAATGGTATATATACCATGGTATAATGGTATAATGCTGTGACATTTATTTGGCCTTCACTTTGCATAAACATTACATTTGTGCATAGATTCAAATATGTTCCTTTGTGGTTCTAAGCATTTACAATAGTGCGCTTTTGGCACCAACAATTATAGAAATGAACACAAACGTAGGCTATGAAATGGCATGGCAGTCCTTGCATTTTGGTGGTCATCTTGATATTTCAAGATGCACTAATGTTACTGTTCTTAGATGATCACTGAAATGAACACAGATTTAAAAAATGATCCTTATTGAGGCTTATTGAGGTTATTAAACCACACAACCATGGGCCCTAAGTCTCCTATCCTGATCTCAGCATTTCAAATCGACGGATGAAGAATGCCCAGGTCCAAGAACCCCTCTTCGAGATCTCAGGGTCCCTCGAAGCCATCTATACCCAAGGAAACCTTCCCCATACCCAGTCCTTGGCCAGTACCATTTGCTCTTCCTCATTAATAAGGAGCAGGTGCCCGAGGCACTGAGTTTCTTTTCCTGAGAGCCTGGGAGACAGGAATCCCCAGTGAGACTGGTGTAGCCTCTGTCTCAGCTAATATTTGTCTTCTTTTAATAGGTGTGTGTTTGTGTTAAGGACAGATAGGTGTGTATTGCATATGAGAGAAGGAGAGAGAGTGGGATGTTCTTTGAAATTCATATGTTGAAGCCCTAAACCCTCAGTAGCTCAGGCTATGACTGTATTTGGAGATTGAGCCTTTAAAGAGGAAATTAAGTTAAAATGAGGTCATTAGAGTGGGACCTAACCCAGTACGACTGGTTTAAGAGTTTATAAGCATTTATGAACTTACAAGAAGAGATTAGCACATAGACACACACAGAGGGAAGACAGTGTAAAGACACAGGAAGGGGACAGCCATCTATAAGCCAAGGAGAGAGGCCTCCAAAGAGACAACCGTGCTAACATCTTGACTTTGGGCTTCTGGCCTCCAGAACTGTGAGAAAATTAATTTCTGTTGTTTAAGCTACTCAGTCAGTGGCACTCTGTGATAGCAGCCCCAGCAATGAAGAGAAAGATGAGAAAGGGGAGAGAGAGAGGGAAGTAAAATGAAAAAGGACATGGTCATGGTGGCTGATGGGTGCAGCAGACAGAGCTCAAGGCTGAGGGTGCATCCCTGTCTGGTTGCCTCCCACTTAGTAAGGATCTGTGCTTTCAGAGAAGACAAGACATTCAGGCTTTTATTCTGAGATCTGTTACACAGCAGCAGCAAGAAGTCACAGGCAACTTTGTTGTAACTTGGCCCATGGTCTCCCTTTTGTGTTTGCCTGGCCACGAAATTGAATAGACAAGAGGGAAAAGCCACAGGAAGGAACAGGGAGAGACCAGGAAGCTAGAGGAAATGGTCTTGACCCAGATCTACGTGCCATTTTTTTAAATCTTTTTTTTTTTTTTAATATTTTACCCATCCTGTTCACCCACCTCCCAGGCAACCACCAGTTTGTTCTCTGTATGTAAGAATCTGTTTATTTTGTTTTTTAGATTCCACATATTAGTGAAATCATGTTGTCTTTTTCCAACTTCACTTAGCCTAACACCTTCTAGGTCCCTCCATGTTGTTGCAAATGGCAAGATCTCATCCTTTTTTTATGGCTGAGGAGTCTTCTGCTTCCATATCACATCGGTTTATTCATGTATCTGTCAGTGGACACTTGGGTTTCTTCCATAATTTAGCTTTTGTGAATAATGCTGCAATAAACAAAGAGGCGTAGATATCTTTTCAAAGTAGTGTTTTCTTTCTCTTTGGGTAAATAGTATTGGAATGACTGGGTCATATGCTATTTCTTTTTTCCTTTTTTGAGGGATCTTTATGCTGTTTTCCACAGCGGCTGCATCAATTTACATTCAGACCAACAGTGCACATGACTTCCTTGTTCTCCACATCCTCACCAACCCTTGTTATTTCACATTTTTCAAATACAACCCATTCTGACAGGGGTGAGGTGATACTTTCATTGTTTAAAAGCACTTTTTAAAAATCATCACACACACGCATATAAGCAAATTTCCCATAAGGTGGCCGTCAGTGGGGGGTAGTGGGAAAAAACATTGGTCTTAGAGTCAAGGGCCTTGAATTTAAATTTCAGCGCTGCGACTGACTCCTGTAAACCTTGGGTGAGTGCTTAACCTCTCTGAACCTGTGTTTCTGAATCTGTAAACTGGAGGTACTGACATCTGTTTCACACGTTCCTAGAGAATTAAATGAGAAAAATGTGTGGAAAGGGGCCTCGCCTAGTGTCTGGTGCGTAGTAGGAACTTAGCAGATACAACTTTTCTCCTTAGAGCAGAAACAAAGACTTCCCTTCCATTATCAAAATGCAGAGTCCTTCCCATGTAGCAGCCACTGCAGGGCACCGGGCCGGCACCCCCAGCATGCCACAGTGGCATCGAATATTTTGAATCGAAGCTATTTGGGAAACATCCAATTGAAGAACAACACTCAGACCCTCCTGTGTGTCCCCCTGAAATCAGAAAAACAATTTCCCATATAAAAATGCCTTCCCTGTGCTAAGAAGGGAAAAGACGCCCTTATCACCAGAGAGGAACTTTAAAGCTGAGAAAATTACAGAAACAAACCTCGTTACTGTTCTACTAATCTACCACCTCAGCCTAAATTCCGCTTAGAGTTCTTTACTAAAGCTCACAATATCTGTTTTTCTTATGCTGTAAATTCCTCACAAATTTATCATCTCTTTGTCTAAAATGTATAAAAACGGCCTGCCTCTGTCATTTCTTTGGGTCTCAATTTCCTTATTGGGCCTCCATGCAGGTGTCCTAAAACTTTGGTGTTTCTCCTCTTGTTAACCTGCCTCATGTGAATTTCATTTCAAGTTCAGGTAGAGGACCCTGAAGGGGAGGGGAAGGATTCTCCCTCTTCCTGCACCACATTAAAGTGCAAATAAAAGATCCCCGAGCTAGGCTGTGGTGCATCAGCATAGAATACCAGAGTGAGTGCAAGCGGGGCAGCGGGCACAGCGAGCAGGTGGGGACTAAGGAGAGAAGAGAAGTCTGGGGGCACCAGGGAAGTGGACTTCATCATCAGAACAGCCCGGAGCGGTCATGAAAGGAGACCCTTTTATACTGCAGAAACGCCACAGGGTGAGTATCCCTGGAAGTGAGCGGAGTGAGCTGCGGTGAGCCAGGTATCAGCACCTGGGCCACTGAAGGAGAAAGGCCTGGCTGAGGAGCTGAGTTGGGCTCAAGCTGCAAAGGGTTTGGAAGGAGACGGGCACGATCTGGGAGAGCGGTGGTTTTTGCGTGGTTTCTGACACCTGCCCTCCAAGCAAAATGCTCCAACCAAGGGAGACAAAGGCTCTCTAAGGAAGCCTGGGACAGAGACTGGGCAAAGTCTCGGTCATAGTGTTTCTCAGCAGAGAACAGGGAACATAAAAATTAACCTACAAAAAAACCCCACATGTTTTCAGTGTAAGAGAAAGCTAATAGTACCTGTGCTGTGAGAGACGCTTAGGCACGTTTATTATCTTCTTTAAATGTCTTCTTCAAGGGATAAAGTCACCTGATAAGGCCACAGGTTGCTGAGTCTCAAGTGAAACCACCCCAGGTTGTAAGTGTAAGACTCCCGACTATGGGCCTCTGTGGGCTGGTGTGGGAGTCTGGTGACGGTGTGTCAGGGTGGTGTTCCTGTCCTGCTGTCCAAACGGGAAGGAGACCTATTGCTGTGATTAGCCAGAACCACTTCTGGTATGTGCTTGTGGGGGTGGTGAGTGAAGGGAAAAGTGGGGAGAATGCTTTTAATGTTACTATTTGTGTGTCTGCCCCAGTATCTAGCGTAGGGCCAGGCCCTTGCTAAGTGTTCAGTACTTGCTCGTTGAAGAATGAGGATGAGGGTGGGCTGTGGGGGTGGGGTGGGGTAGGAATAAGGAGCTTTCACTAAAATAACAAACACTGACACACTGCTTGCTATGTACCACTAAGAGATTTGCAGATATTAACTCTAACTCTCCCATCATCCTTATGAGGTAGGATAAAGATTATCACCCCCATTTTATTTTTTTTCAATTTTTTAATGTTTATTTATTTTTGAGAGAGAAAGACAGCACAAGTCGGGGAAGGTCAGAGAGGGAGGGAGACACAGAATCCCAGGCAGGCTCCAGGCTCTGAAAATCAGCACAGAACCATGAGATCTCGAACCGTGAGATCATGACCTGAGCTGAAGTCAGACACTTAGCCAACTGAGCCACCCAGGCGCCCCTGTCATCCACATTTTAAAAATGAGAAAACAAATACAGGAAAGTTGAGCAATCTGTCTAAACTCTGGGATTGCCAGTAAAATATAGGATGTCCAGTTAAGTTGGAATTTCATGCAAACAGGGAGCAATTTTTTTTTTTTAGTAAATTGTGTCTTAAATACTGCATGAGAATATTTATACTAAAAAATATTTATCTAAACTTCCAATTTCACCCGGTGTATTGTATTTTTATTTCCTAAATCTGGCCACCATCCTCAAGTATGGCAATCAGGAAGGGACAGAGCCAGGATTAAAATTAAGTCTTTATTTATTTATTTTTTTTAATTTTTTTTTTAAATGTTTATTTATTTTTGAGACAGAGACAGAGCATGAGTGGGGGAGGGGCAGAGAGAGAGGGAGACCCAGAATCCGAAGCAGGCTCCAGGCTCTGAGCTGTCAGCACAGAGCCCGACATGGGGCTCGAACTCACAGACCACGAGATCATGACCTGAGCCGAAGTCAGACGCTCAACCGACTGAGCCACCCAGGCACCCCTAAAATCAAGTCTTTATACTCAGCTGTCGCATTTGGAATTTTAAATGTGCCAAGTGGTTTTTTGTTTTTTTGTTTTTGGGAAACATCTTTAATAGCTTAACTTTTTCCCTGTTTTGTGGTCAGTTTAAGTTTTCTACTTTTTGAGTCCCTTTTGGTAATTTAGGTTTTCTTAGAAAATCCTCCATTACATTTAGATTTTCAAAGTAGTTATCATAGTGCTTTGCTTTAATTTTAAAATTTTCGTAGTGTTTGTAATTTTATCTTTTGTTGTTGTTCTCAAGGCACTTTTCTTTTGTGGAAGGCCTAGACTTCCCATTGTTTTAAGCTTTTTCTCTATTACTTATGACCCCGATTTTCTCCATTATTTATGACCGTATTTCAATAATTTCTGTGGTTTTTTTTTAAAATTACTTCTGTCTCATTTCATTTTCCCCTGTACTCCTTCCATTTTCTTGGATTAGAGGTTTAGTTCATTATTTAAATTTTTTCTTATTTCCCAACACATAATGTAAAGGTTACACATTTTCTACTAGATTTCACTATTTTCCTGATTCTCATGAGGTTTTAATATGCAATTTAAATTCTAATTTTCTAATTAGAATTCTAGTTTTGATTTTTTTTTAACTCACAGGTGATTTAGAAAAGGGGTTTCAAAATTTCCTACTGGTTTTTTTTTTTTTTTGGTTTACTTTTTACAGACCAAATTTTTCTTGTCATTTTCTGGTTTTATTGTATGATTTCTATTTACTTGAAAACATAGCTCATTTTTCCCTTGCGCCCCAATATATAATCAAAGTTCCAAGGAAGTTTGAAAAGAATGTATTTTCTATTTGAGTATGAAGTGGTGTGTGTATGCACATAGAATTAAGTTTGTTAATTATGACTCAAGCCCTCTATAATTTTATTTCATATTTATCTACTAAATTTTATAAGTTCTGAGATGAGTGTTTTAAGGTGTATTAGAGTTTCTTAATGGGATTGGATTTCCCTGTTTGTATTTTTGGAAGTTATTGCTCTATATATTTTAAAGTTACGTTATTGATTCATTAAAGCTTTTTTTCCCCCTCATTAAAGCTTTTTGGTTGTCAGAATATCGTTATGGATTTTACCTTTTATCATTACAGAATATTTTGTTTTACAATACTTTGAGCTTCAAAATCCACTTTATATGACATAATACTGCCATCCCAGCTTTCTATTTGTTCGCTCTTACCACCACTTTTCAACCTTTCGCCATCATTTTTAGGTATATGCATAGAGCAGAAAATTGGACTGTGCTTTTTCGCCCAGTCTTAGAGTCTTTGCTGTTTTGAAAAACAGCTTTATTGAAGAATAACTGATGTACAATAAACTGTACATATTTAAAGTGCACAATTGTACACCCATGAAATAATCACAACAAAGATTGCTTTTAATGGCTGCCTAATGATTTTTTATCATTTTTAATAGGGACAATTAAATTCGGTGGCCATAATTAAAATAAAGGACACGCTTGGCCTTATTTTATCTTATTTTGTGCTTTTAGCACTATTACATATAATTTGTTCCTTTTTTTTTTTCCTTCACCAATTTTTACTGCATTGGTAGAGTTTTTATTTTTAATTACTATTTTGGCCTCCACAATTTGGAAGCTTTTCTAGGTGTTTCTATTTTTTAGTGTGTATATATGTTTTGAAGAGTATATTCGAGTCTGCATTTCTCTATCAATATATTAAATGTCTCTATTTCTCAAGAGGAGACTTTTTAGTACTGTTTTTATTCAATTCAGTTCCAGCCACATACCCCACGTGAGAATGAAGCTGTTAGGTGACTTCTCTAGTCCCTCTGTCCTTCTCCTTCCAACTCCTGGATGTTGTAGGACTCCTCTTTTGCTTCTTATTTTTGTATCTTTTAGCTCTTTCTTTTGCAGCTGCCAATACCCTTACTTCCATCTATTCTGATTTAGCCATCACTGTCACTTGCTCAGTCCTCCCAATTGCTGTCTTCATGCCTTTGTCCTGTTTCCTTGGTTGCTGATGCTTTTGGCACTGGACTCACCATTCCATCTTGCCCGTTGTGGTCATCATTCTGAGGGCTTCCTCACCTGTGCAGAGAGTATTGGCTGGGTCAGTACTCTCTGAGTTCACGCCCTCTTCTCTTCCAGTTGAGTTTTCTAGATGTCCCTTCAGTCACTGACTCAGGTGCCCATGCCCAGACTGTGTCATCATCCATAAGTAAGCTCTTTCAGTCATTGTGACGTCATCTCTCCCTTCAGCCATTATGATGCCATCTCTCCCTTCAGCCCCTTGCTCTGGTTCTCCAATCTGATTGCAACACTCTTTCTTCTCCATGATCTTCTCATGTCCTCTTCTCTCTGCTCTTCCAGCTTGGATTCCATGATCCAGCCCTATAGCTTCCTTGAAAATCCTATTAACTCACTTGCTCCCTGCACCCCCAACCTCTGTGCCTTGCAGTGAGTAGAAGAGTGACCCTTCCCCAAAGGTATGCCCACAAGGAGTCTGTAATTTGAGAAAACAAATCTTCAGATGTAATTAAGTTGAGGATCTTGAGATGAGATCATTCTGGATTAGGATGAGCCCTAAATCCAACGACAAGTACTTAGAAGAGAAGACAAGGGGAAACAGACACAGAGGCCCAAAGAAGAGAAGATGGAGGCAGAGATTGGCGTGGTGTGTTTATAAACCAAGGATTGCCAAAGGTTGTTGATGGCCATCTGCAACCAGAGAGGGGCATAGTGTGAATTCTCCTCTAGAGTCTCCAAGAAAGATCCTCTGCTGACACATTGATTTCAGACTTCTGGCCAATGGAACTGTGAGAGAATAAATCTCTGTTGTTTTTAAATATTTTTATGTTTATTTTTGAGAGAGAGAGTGAGCAGGGGAGGGGCAGAGAGAGAAGGAGACACAGAATCTAAAGTAGGCTCCAGGCTCTGAGCTGTCAGCTCTCACTCATGAACTGTGAGATCATGACCTGAGCCAAAGTCAGATGCTCAACCAACTGAGCCACCCAGGCGCCCCCAAAATCTCTGTTGTTTTAAGCCACCAATTGTGTTACAGCAGGAAAATAATACCTTCCTGCTTAAACACCTGACTGGAAAAGCCCTGAACTATTTAAAACCAACTACTTGCATATTCCTCACCTACACCCCAACAACCAAACATGACTGGAAAAATCCCACGAAGCTCCTGGCAGCCTACACTAGCCAGACTTTACTCCTACCTCAGTGGTACTCCTTCATTTCTCTTGGATGCCTAATAAACATCTCAGATTTAACAGAAACAAGCAAATCTTAATTTCCCTATTGCAGTTGTCTGCATTTCAGTATATTACCTCAAATTCGTGAATCATCCTTTCTTCCCGTTTCTCACATGTCCCATATCTAAAACATCAGCTCTACCTCCAGAATTTCTCCAAATGCAATTGCTTCATTCTCTAGAGCTTCCCATTCTCTAGAGCTCTGCTCTGAGCCACTATGATATTTTTCTAAGGTGATGGCTGTGGGCCCCTGACTGATCAGATCCTGCCCCTAGATTCTAGAATGTAAATCTGATTATGTTATTTCGTTCTTGAACTCCACCTCCCCCCACACATTTCCATTACACCCTAGCCCTTTCCATTACACTGGGAGAGAAATTCAAACTCTGTACTATGGTCCCTCAAGATTCTGCCTACCTGTGGTGGTCACGGTTTGCTACCTGCTGTAAAAGATTGATTTGCCTAATACTCAACATTGTCTTAAACAGTGCAGTTTTGGTTTCTTGCTCACATACCAGCACTGAGGTAGGTGACCAGGCTTGTGAAGTTGTTTTACACACAACCATTCAGAGATCTAGGTTGTCCTCATCTTCAACATGTGGCTCTCTTTCAAAGTTACCTTTGTGACCATTTCCATTCTAACTAGCTGGAAGGGGAAAACAAGGCCAGAGGAGTACATATCGGTGGTTTTTAGGGGGCAGAATTGAATATCGCTCTGTTCACATGTTCTGGCTGGAACTCTCATGGCCACACCCCATTTCCAGGTAGGCTGGGAAGGTGATCTAACTGTGCGTCCGGGAATAAGAGGAAGAATCAGATTTCAGTGAGTTAATGACAGTCTCTGCCACAATGCCTCCTCCTACCCAAGTTCCCCACGCTCAGCCACAGTGGTTTTCTTTCTGCATATAGGGACACACCATGCTTCTTCTCAAAAACTGTATCTTCTGCTCAGAGAGCTCTTCTCTAAGTAGGCAAAGTTGTCTCCTCCTTATAGTCCGTTCTCAAATCAAATGTTGTCTTCAACTCTGCCAAAACACCACCAGCGTACCTGTTCCTCTCTCCTCAATACCCCACTAAATCTTCTTTTCAACATTGAGTTTCCGAATAGGAGCTTCTGGAGGGCTCTGTCTTATCACTACTCTACCCTAGAACAAAATAGGGACTTAATAAAAAATTTTTTGACTAACTCCTGTTCTTTGAATATTTCATCTTACCTTGAGATTTTTTTATTCTGAATTTTTTTTAAATTAGAATTCTCCCTAAGTAATTTCCTTAGAAATATGCTTGGGTGTCATACCTATTAAGTCTCCCTAGATTGAAAAAAAAAAACTTTCTCTGCCCATATGAATATTTTATTGGATTGTATAAGATTCTTGGATCACATACTTTTCTTGAAAAACTAAATATATATTATGCCACTATCTTCTGGTGTCCAGAGTTGCAGATGAGAAATCTGTTGCTGCTCTGATTCTCCTGCCTATGAAACTCACCTTCTCACTGTGTTTGGAAGCCTGTAAGCAAATCTCCTTATCCTGAGTTCAGGAATCTAATCAGGTGTGTATCTTATTTTTCATTATTTCTGCCTGACACTATGTGTTATATTTTTTAATATAAAAATGTATATGTTTTTCAACTCAAAAGAGTTCCCCCTCCCCCCTTTTTTTACATGCATGCTTCTCCTAGGTCTGTTCATGACCACCTCTTGCAACTCTGCATTTTTTATCTTCGTTCTCCTGGATCTACTCTCCATGTCTTCTGTTCTTTTCACCGTTTTTTTTGTTTCGTTTTGTTTTTTTTTTTTTTTTTTTTTTTGCTCTTCCATAGTAAGATAGTTCTTTGACTTGATTATGAATTCCGTGTTCAATTGAATTCTATTTTTTAGTTCTGCAACTGCATTTTTCTTTTTTTTAACGTTTATTTTTGAGAGGGAAAGAAACAGAGCATGAGTTGGGGAGGGGCAGAGAGAGAGGGAGACACAGAATCTGAAGCAGGCCCTAGGCTCTGAGCTGTCAGCACAGAGCCGGAAGCGGGGCTCAAACCCATGAACGGTGGGATCATGACCTGAGCTGAAGTCAGATGCTTAACTGACTGAACCACCCAGGCGCCTCTACAACTGAATTTTTCAACGTTGATTTTCAAAACATTTTCTCAAGCTTTTAAATATTCTCTAATTGCAGAGTTTTGTGCAGTTCTTTAGGTTTTATTTATTTTTTCTTCTGTTTCTTTCAGTAAAGATTCCTCATTAGGATGAGGTCTGGCTCTTTTTTTGGTCTCTCTTCACACTCCATCTCTTGACTTGAAATCATCCATTCCATGCCCATGCCAGTGAGTATGGCTTCCTCTAGCACATGTTCGGATCAGGCTGAGGGTCTCAGACAGCAGGGGGTTGGAGGACTGGAGGAAAAGAATCAGGAAGAAATGAAGGGCTGGGTTTTTCTCTCAGTCCTGCCAGCAGTGGGTGGGTGGCAGCTCAGCTCTCTCTGTGCCTTGGGGTGCTCGCAGCTCAATGTCTTGGGCCTGCTAGTGCTGCTGGGTGGTCAGATGTCTTCACCTCAGACTTTGCTAGAAATGATCCCTCCTCTCTTCTCACTGGGACCCACATCCTGCAGGTGATAGAAGTACATCCCACTACCCACACCTATTCAGTCCCCTTGGAACCTGACACATCAGACATGCATCACAGCTCTTTGGGATTCAGCATCAGGGTTACCCCATCTTCATGGTCAGTTTTGCTTACTTGTTGCATTACTGCTGCAGGGAATTTGGTGCTAGAAGGAAAATATGGGATAGAAATGTGGGGTCAGGCTGCCATCTTCTTACATTTCCCTCTTGGTTCTTGTCCAGTGTGTACTTGTAATCATGCTCCTAACTCCATTCCCTTCGGATCTGGGCCAAGAAATGGTCAATAACAAGAACTCCAATGAACCATCACCTTGTTCCACAGGGATGTGGGTGGGAGAAAGGGGTTAGGGCCAGAAATGGAAGGAGGAAAGACGGGCAACATCTATTGTCTTCCTCTTAGCGGTGCTGTGATCAGATGGGCGTGAGACCTCCTGCTCAGTGGGCATTTTCCCAGTTGCAACCAGGAGGCAAACAGGGGCAAGAACAGGACAGCTGTGTGGGCCTCTGGTGCAGGACTCAAACCAGAGGGATAGGAGGGGTCCTAGATGTTTTGTACTTTCTAGCCCACTCCCCAGGTAGGGGAGTAGTGGTCATTCTATTCTGCTTGGGGGACTTAGCAGATACATGTGGGAAGTAGATTGGCCAGAGATATGGGATGTAAATTTTGGCCATATACCTTTTTAAGAAATGCAACAGAGCTTTCTGATTGCTGAATAGGATTGAGAAATGTAATATATTTGGAAAGCAGGTTAGAGTTCATCTGGGAAGAATAAATTGATTCTTCTTTAGTGTTTGTATGTCTTTAAGGCTTAGACAATCTATATAGTTTATCAGAGAAGAAGAACGTTAATGCTTCTTTCCAAACCACACTGATAAAAATCGAAAGTCAAGGAACCATATTTGTAATAGAAGCTGAAGCAAACACAGATGATCCCCAAGACCTACCAACTCAGGCCCTGCTGGTATCACTGTTCTAACTAAATCAGCTGTTTATTTGTCTGTCTCCTGTGTGTCTGGATGGGTGCTACATGCTGAGGATACTGAACTGTATAAGACAAGATTCGTGCCTCCAGAATTTCCCATATTGGGAACAGGATATGGATTGGGGGAAAGGAAGACAATACAAAAAAAAGGAAGTGGGATAATAAAGGGAAGTGTGAGATCTTAGAGGAGAGGAGACCCAACTCAGTAGGGATCAGGAAGATTTCCATGGACGTACTTAGAGCCACTGGCAAAGCCAACTGTGTACCTTCAGGCTGAAGAAACCTGTGGTATTATGCACAAGTGAAAAAACAATCCAGCTCAAGAGAATCTAAAATACCTCCCCACAGTTTTACTCTCAGCCCCTATGCAGAGGCACCAGGTAGGTCTGGTCAGTGTTTGAAACCTAGGAGCCCATGGCTGGGACAATGCACCTACAAAGGTGACCAGGAGTAGTGAGTCAGAGGACAAAGAATTGGGCATAAAAAGCTGAGTGCGCCCAGCAGCAGACCAAGCAGGGGCAGGAGCAGACCAAGAATGGCAGGCAGAGACATGATTTCATGGCCAAGGACTTGAAAAGGAGCTAGTTGGAGCAGTGGCAGGAGTGTTTGCAATGGCAACTGTCATGATAGTGTTAAGTGACACTTGTAATGTATGCAGTAAGGTCATAAGAAAATGATTGTGACCACAAACCAAAAGAGAGGTTTGAGTTCAATGGTAGTTTAATCCAAGACTCCAAAGGATGGAATGAGTCCCGTGAGTGGAATATACCACTTCCCAAGGGTAAATTTTTAAAAATCCCTTAAGCTTATAAAAATTGCCTGAAAGACCATATGTATTCTTGAGTTTCCAGTAACAATTTTCAAATTTGAGAAAATATTCTCCCCTTTTGGATTTTTGCTAGTGTCCCAGATGTACTTGTCAACATAGGTGTTCTCCTCTTCCTCTTCTTCCACCTCTTCCTAATGGAAATTTATTGAAATATAATTTGCATACAATAAACTGCATATATTTAAGGTGTGAAATTTGATGAGTCTTGCTGTGTGTACACACTCATGAAAGCAGAATCACAATCAACCTCAAAAATTTCATCATGCTTTTTTGTAATCCCTCCCTCCTTCCCACCAATCTCCAGTCAAACACTGGTCTATTTTCTCTTGTAAAGTGTTAGTTTACTTTTATTAGAGTTTTATATAAGTGTAGTCACACAGTATGTGCTCTTTTTTGGTCTGGCTTCTTTCACTCAGCAAAACTATTTTGAGATTTCTCCATGTTGGGTGTATCAATAATTATTCTATTTTATTGCTGAGTAGTACTCCATTATATGGATATACCACAATGTGTTATCCATTCAACTGTGAAGGGGCATTTGGCTCCTTTCTAGTTTGGGGCTATTACAAGTAAAGCTACAATGAACATTCAAGCACAAGTCTTTGTATGAACACATACTTCTCTCCTGAGTAAATACCTAGGAGTCTAACTGGATCACATGATAAATGTTAAGTTTGACTTTTTAAGTAATTGCCAAACTTTTTTCTAAGTGGTTCTTTTGTTTTACATTACTGTCAGTGGTGTGTGAAAATTCTATTTGCTTGCCAACTCTTGCCATAGTGAATATTTTTCATTTTAGCCATGTTAATGGGTGTGCGGCAGTATTTCATTGGGTTTTGTTTTTTGTTTTATGGTTTTTGGTTTTCTACTATATCTTAATGCTGGTTTATTTTTGACAGATAGAGTGTGAGCGGGGAGAGACACAGAGAGAGGGAGACACAGAACCCGAAGCAGGCTCCAGGCTCTGAGCTGTCAGCATAGAGCCCAATGCAATGCTCACACTCACAGTCTGTAAGATCATGACCTAAGCCTAAGTCAGACATCCAACCAACTGAGCCACACAGGTGCCCCCATTGTGTTTTTAATGTGCATCTTTTCAATAACAAATGACCCTGAATTCCTCTTTCTCTGTTTTGTAACCATTTATATATCTTCTTTGGTGAAAGCCTGCTAAAATCTTTTGTCCACTGTTAAATTTGTGTTTTTATTTTCTTAATGAATTTTGAAAATTCTTTATATATTATAGATACATGGGTTTTAAAAATCAAATATATGGGTTGCAAATATTTTCTTCCCATCTTTGGCTTCTCTTTTCATCCTCTTAACTATGTCATCAGGAGATTTTAATCTTGACAAACCCCAAGTTGTTAACTTTTTTCTTCAATGGTCTGTGGTTTTGATGTAATTTCTAAGAAATAATTTCCAACCCAATGCATGAGTATTATTTTAAGTTTGGGTGTACAAGCCTGTCCAAAATTAGAACTCAAATATATTATTCAGGAAAAATCTCAAGACTCTGATTTACACTTATTTTCTTTGAAATAGCTGCATTCTCTTGAGACTTGCTTCACAGTCTGGATCAGCCCTTGGAGCTGTCACCCAGAATTATTGCCTCCCAGAGGCTCTGTTCTATTCCGGGTTATCAAGAGAAAATACTCTCTCATGAAGACTAGAATGGGAACCTTCATGGGCACTGATTCTTGCCTTCCTCTGCTACCCACTCATTCTTATGCCCACAGTCCCAATCAGTAGGGAAATAGATCTTACAGAAGGGGGAGTATTAAAGTATGATGTATTGTGCCTGGGATTTCCTGGCGTGTGCTTTCTTTAGATTTCAGGGACAGGAGGAAGGGAAAAGTGTGCCCCCAACATTGCTCAGGCCCCTATGCAAAACTGACCATATCCGTAGAAAGGGAAATGGGAATCACCATCATTGAAGACCTACTCTGTGAGTCAGCTCACAGAATCCTTCGTATGACCTGTGAAGATAAACATTACTGTCCTTACTTCAGTTAAGACATAGGCTCAAAGATGTGACGTAATATGGGGAAATAGGTTCTACTTACAAAAATGGGTTAGAAAAAAGCTTAGGGCAGAAAGCCGCCACCATGAGGTGAAAGCACCCGAGGTTAGCTAGTGAGATAATGTAATAGGATCGGGAGAAACTTGTTATATCACCTGCAGGAAATTACTTTCCATCTGACGCCAATGTGCCTTGACCACAAACTCCACTTTCCCCCCAGGCCCTTTGGTTCTTACCCAAGTTAATTATTACTGTCCAATTGTTTTTTCCACATTCACCTGTGTAAGATGTTTTCTTCACATTCACCAAATAGGTAATATCTTGTAAGCTCAATTGTTGGAGAACAAGAAGTCAGAGGCATCATAAGAATGTCCTGAAGGAAAGGGACAGAGCAGCAAGGAACTGAAAGCAGTTCACTTCCCAGGTTAGAAAGCCACCGGGACTGCTTGTTCTCTCCAGGACATCATATGGACACTGGGCCAGGGATAAGAATGTTTTGTCTGGCACCAGATGTACTCATGACCCAGTATGGAATACACTGCAGGTGCATGACCTGTCAGGATGCCAAATACTATGTTGTATGTGCTTGCTGTTATCAGACAAGTAACAAAATAAAAGAGGCTTGAGCCAGGAGACTGATGTTTTGGCTTCTAGAGAGTTGTAGCCCCCATGCTTTGTAATTCTCTTGTCACTGCGCCTATGGGACCTGTCTCTGTTTCACTCAATAAATAGAAACAAAACTGCTGTTTGGGTCTCTTGTCTCCTTCTGTACATTAGCCTCTCTCGTATTCAATTCTATATCCACTCTCTTGCTGGACAAGACAGAACTCTAGACTCATAATCTGCGGCAGTATAATATCTCCAGCTTCTCTGAAAGTAAATGGCAGATTTGGGCTAGAACTCATGTCATTCTAAGTCACTCTAACTAGAAAGCTCCTCCTGGGCACATCAAGCTGCTTCAGGGAGTGGTAACCAGTTTGATACATTCAAATCAGTTTGATACATTTAATAAAAAACACCCCCAGGTTAGGCCTTTGTTTCCTGTGGCTGTGGATTGTCTCTGATTGGGGCCATAGGGCTCATGTGAAGATCACTTGTTGTGGGTGTCATTCAGAGCAGCCCAGCACATTGGGAAGAGCCTGGGCTTTGGAGTCACAGAACTAAATTTAAAACCCAGTCTCACAATTTAACAGCTGTGTGATCTTGAGTTAGCTTCTTAATGTCTCTGAACCTTGGTCTTCTCAGTTAGAAATAAGGAAATTTGAGGGGTGCCTGCATGGCTCAGTTGGTTGAGCTTCCAACTTTGGCTCAGGTCATGATCTCACAGTGGGTGAGTTCAATCTCCGTGTCAGGCTCTGTGAGATAGCTCAGAGCCTGGAGTCTGCTTCAGATTCTGTGTCTCCCTCTCTTAGCCCTTCCCCTGCTCATGCTCAGTGTCTCTCTCTCTCTCTCTCTCTCTCAAAAATAAATAAACATTAAAAATTTAAAAAAAAAGAAGTAAATTTTATATGTAAGGTCCTGCTGCTTGGAGCAATGACTGATGTAAAGCTGCTCTGCAGTGGAAGACAGATGCATGAGTGCAGACATGGGGAGGCCCAGACCAAAGTGACATCTGCTTTCAGACTATTTGGAAATATTCAAAACATTACTACTGTACAGGGACTGTGAGCAACCAGTATGTGTTCTTGTTCTGGATAGGAGTTGAGTTCAGAAAGGTTAAGAAAAGTTATCCTTCCTACTCAAGGTGAACCTATAAATAAAAATTCCAAGACCCAAGAGATAATCTAATGCTAAGAAAGATTGACAATTGTGAGCGAAATCCACAACAGATGAAACAAAGATGACAGTGTGAAAATTACTTTTTAAAAAGTATATTTAGTATCCTCAAAGAGATAAAGAAATGGCATCTATTAATAAAACAGAAATTTATGAAATTAAATAGACAAAATGAAACAGGGCCAGTGGATATGAAAAAAATTGAAATCCTGTTAATACAAACAAATGAAACATTAAAAATATTAATGGAATCAACTCCAGATTGGAAGTCGAAGAAATTGGAAGGTAGTAGACTTGAATTAATTTGAAACACAGCATAGAATAAAAAATCATTTGAGACATGGAGAGACTTTGAAGTGTGTTAGAGTTTTCACAAAAAAGAGAATAAAGGAAATGATGGCAAAATTAAATATGCATCTTAAAAAAACAGAAGAAGAAACATAGATGTAAATCTACCTGACCTTGGATTAGGCAATAATTTCTTATATGGCACAAAAAGCACAAAGCAACAAAAGAAAAAATAGATAAATTGAAAATCATGAAAATTAAAAACATTTGTGTTGCAAAGGACACACCAAGAAGGTGAAAAAAGATAACAGACAAATGGGGAAAAATTTTTGCCAATTATATATCAGGTAAGTGACTGTATCTAGAACATACAAAAATTTCTATAACTCAATAATAAAAAGATAAAAAACTCAATTCAAAATGGACAAAGAATCTGAATAGGCATATGTCCAAAGAGGATATATAAATGGCCAAAAGCACCTAAAAAGATGCTCATTAACATGAGCCATCAGGGAGATGTGAATCAAAACCACCACCAGATACTGCTTCATACCCCCTAGACTGACTAGAATCAAAAAGCCAAGTACCGAGGATGTAGAGAAATTAGTGCTCTCCCACCCTGTTAGTGGGAACGTAAAATGGTCCAGCCACTTTGGAAAATAGTCTAGCAGTTCCTCAACAGGTTAAATTCTGTTCCTAAGAATACCCAAAGAAAAGATATATGTTCCCATATATGGGAACTTGTAACTGGATGTTTATAAAAGCATTACTCATAATGGCCCCAAAGTGCAAACAATCTCAATGTTCATCAACTGATCACTGGATAAATAAAATATGGTATATCCATACGACGGAATATTATTTAGCAACAAAAAGGAATGAAGTACTAATACATGCTGTAGCATCAATGCAACTTGAAAACATTGTGTTTAGTGAAAGAAGAAGCCGGTTACAAAAGACCACATAATGTGTGATTCTATTTATAAGAAATGTCAAGGTTGGGTATATCTATAGAGATAGACAGTAGATTAGGGTTGCCCACAGCTGAGAGGGAGGGATCCAGGGAAAATGGTGAGTGACTGCTACTGGGGATGGGGTTTGTTTTTGTGGTGATGAAATGTCCTAAAATTGATTGGGTGATGACCACACAATTCTGTGAATATATTTTAAATCATTGAATTGTACACTCTGAGTAAATTATATAAGAATTATATCTCAATAAATTTTTTATTATAAGAATATAAAGGTAAATGTAAATACAGTAAAAAAGATTAGTCCGTAGCTTCCAGATCACCTACATGAAGAAAGAATAAAGAAAGCTTGATTAATGTAACAGAAGACAAGAAACTCAGAAAAGAAATTAAACGCAAAGAAGCAGGCAAATAAAAAATTACCTGTTAATAAATAAGTCTAAATATATCAGCATTCGAAAGTTTAAAATCACCTACCAAAAGTAAAGAAAATTGATTTATTATAAATAATAAAAATCAAACTTTTTGTTGTTCATTAAAGACATAACACAAAGTCAGAGAGAATATTTGCAAGTAAGGAAATGGGCAAGATATACCTACTAGTACAAATCAAAAGAAAGAAATCTATGTGGCATTTTCAGTATAAGAAAACAGAATTAAATGGAGGGAGTATTATTAGGAGTAAGAAGTCCTACATATTGATCACATATTCCAGTAATAAAACATAACAGTCATGAACATATAAGTCATGATGTACTCATACAATGGAATACATCATAGCAATGAAAATGTATCAGCATTGATAAATCAAATGCATTGAGTGAAAAAGCAAGATATATCTCCAAATATAAAGAATGACACTTTTATGTCAGTTCTAGAACATAGAACAATGTATATTGTACATAAATAAACATATGGTCCATGACTTTATAATTTTATGACATATTTGAATAAATGCTTGCTTCCAATCACTGCTCTTTAATACAGGAATTTCAAGGATTGAAGAAAGTGGTCCCCTCCCAAGCGTGTACAATTTTCACCAATAATGTGATTAAATCTCCACTCTGATTCAAATTCCAGAATGCTACAACATCCCTGGTGTGCTGCTCTATGCTGGGCATAGAGAAGATGAATGAGATGCAGCCGCTGCCCTGAGGGCCTCCCGACCATCGGGCCTGAAGGAAAGGTAGGCAAGACAGAACAGAGAGAAGGATGGGAGAAGTCCCAGAAAGCACATCTCTTCAACTCTGTGAACTCAGGGAAGACTTTCTGGAGGAAATGCCTCCTGCAGTCTAAAAGGATGAGTGTAGCTCTCCAGGTGAAGGTGGCGGGTGAGGCTGGCATGAAAGCATGCCCCAGAGAAGCATGGGGTGTGTGGCTACATGTATCTACATGGTTTGGTCCTCCCAGTTTGGGTACAAGGTGCATGGTGCAGGTAGTGGGGGTTGGAGGATCTAGCCAGAGAGATGGGCAGGGGCAGATCAGCAAAGACCATGGAGGCATGCCAAAGAACTAGGGGTAAAAGGGGCTGCTGTAGGGTTGTTAGGCAGGGCAGGAGCACTGCCAGACTTGTGATTTGCATACCTCATTCAGGCAGCCAGATGGAGGGCTTGGACTAGAAACAGAAGATGAGTTTTGAGAGCTGAGGAAGACCTGAAACAGAACCCGGGGTTGGTTGGAGAAGTAGGTAAACTTGATAGGATTTAGTGAGATTGGCATGAGGAGAGGAGGAATCTGGGAATGCAACCAGGCTGGGGCTTGGGTGATTGCTAGGGGGTCATCAATATGTGGATGGATGGGGGAAGACAATCAAGAATTCCTATTCTGAAGCTTTATAGTCATGAAGCTTATGAGGAGGAATTCAGTCAAACCCCCTCATTTTCAGGACTGCCCGTCGTGCAGTTTATACAGGTCAGTGACAAAAAGTGGCAGTGGGGGGGAGGGAGGAGTGATTTGTAAATTATTTCTGCTTGTGGCTTTTTGATATTTCCTTGTAATAATTATCTTCATTTCGTATTATCTGTGACAAGGAACACTGACAGAAGGATCGCAGTGCGAACTTAAGCATCACGGAATTGTATTGGAACCAGAGGATTGCTAACGTGTATTCCTGACATTTTAGCAGTATCAAATCTGATTTTGTCACACTTACAAGGTACTGTGAGCCGGCATCCAGAGGCGGTGTGTTATCATCGCCTAACATAGTGTTCCTTAATTATCAGCACTCTCACGCTTCCTGCATAGCAGATTGGAATCGCTAGAAATAGCACAAACTTGAAAATTAGAGTTTTTCTCTTAAATAATCAGGATGCTATATTTATAGTGTTCACGGGATGGGTGTCTTAACAAAGGTAAACTAATCTCATACTCAAAGGTGAAGTTTTTTTCTCTCTCTCACAGTGTGATTCCCCCCTTCTCTAGGGTCTATTTTTTTTTCAGTTTCTCAAAATTTCCACAGCATGAATAATTCTCTCCATTGTCCCCTCCCCAATGGGGTGTTTCTGCACTTGGCTTGCCCTTGTGATAACTCACTCTGTGGGCAAGGAGCCCATGATAGAATGGAAGATTTTGCTTTTCTTTGCAGTTATTCACCAGCCTGTGACATTACCAGCACTCAATCGCATGAAATGCAACATTTTTTAAACTTCAACAGAAGTCTAAGTACCTTGTCTAGGTTACTGAGCTCTAAATTACATATACACTACTGCCCATCACCTGGCAGTTAAGTGAAAGAACGAAAGAAGAAAATTAAACAAGGAATGATGGATGGACAGAATTCTGAGTGGTCCCTGGTCCAGAAATTAAGTGTATGGAATCAGCATTTGGAGATGCTCTCCCCCTGTAGGTCTTCACCCTTCTTCTGTATCCATGTTATCTTGCATCACAGGCACACGATACCCTTTGGGGAGCCGCCATGCAGGCCCACCTCCCTAATACGGATGCCTGCTCCAGAATCCCTCCTCCATCACATCAAAGCTGCCACCTTGCATTTTGGTTGATACCGCTCATTTTAAGAAGAAAGCAACCATTTGGAACTTACCTATGTCAAATGCCTGGCATCTAGCACCCTAGTGGTTCTCAAGTTATAGGAATTTTTCAGGAGTGTGAAGAGGTGAGGAATTTCAAGCCCTGGGAAGAGTAAGATATTCAAGGGGCTTAGAGGCCTTCTTAATGGTATGGAAGCTTTCAGCTAAGCTGTCTGTGCACAAGGCCAGCCTGGGGAGAAGGCACTGCCTGCACTGTCAGCGTCGCTCACTTGGCACTTACATGTTACACGTTTGCTGTAAACTTCACCATGAATGATAGGCTATTTCTGGCAAAGACATTGTAAACTTGAGGAAAGGGATTATAGTTAATACATCTTTGTTTTTGCAACGGTGTAACTGTGTACAGTGCCTGACTGTTTTGGGTGTTCAGTAAATAGATGCCAATAATAGAAAGAGAGAGAGCAAGAAAGAGAGCAAGGCAGAAGCAGAGAATGACAGAAACAGAACAGGGAAGTCTTTAAAATGGGAAGGTAAAGGAATGTTAAAATAGAACATTGCTGAAAAGAAGGGACAAGGGACTAAAAGGAAACATAAGGAAAAGTAAGATATAGGAACGCATGGGTGGCTCAGTTGGTTAAGCCTTGGACTCTTGATTTTGACTCAGGTCATGATCTCATGGTTTATGAGCTTGAGTGCTGCTTCAAAATCTATGCTGATAGCATGGAGCCTGCTTGGGATTTTCTCTCTCCCTCTCTCCCTGCCCTTCCCCTGCTTGCTCGCTCTCTCTCTCTCTCTCTCTCTCTCAAATAAATAAACGACAAAAAAAGAAAAAGTAAAATATAAAACAAAAGAGAAAACTCAAATTCTAGGTTCTTAGGCTTACAGCTGGAAGAGACCTGGAGGCGAGGGACTGAAATCTTCTCCCTTCCAAATTGGGTTTCTGTACCTCAATCTTCAGAGTCTTTTCCTAGTATCATAAGAACTCAGCAGGGCCACATACTCAGGCAGGGTCCCTCTGAAGCTGGTGGACATTGTAGTTTTTGGTCACTGGCCCGTGATGTAAGGCTTCACACAGGGAATCAAAACTCTGAAGGGAGGCTGTGGTGAATATTAACTGCTTTTGCTACCTAGCATTATGTCCTAGCATCATGAATTGGGGTACAATTCACTTCTGGAGGCCCAGCCATCTCTGCACTCAGGATTGTGTGTCCCATGGCCACTGTGAGTGATTCAGGGATGGGCACACCACCCAATCCCAATCCTAGACAAAAAACTACAACCTGGTGTTTCTGGAGCGTTGAGAAAGAAGCCCAGCTCCAACCCATCATAAACATAAAAAGTGATGTCAAAAAATTGCCTAGCAGTTTCCAGCATGGAGGAGCAAATAGATCTTTAAATCCTTTCCTCAAAACATAACTAAGAAATGGAAAAAAATTGTCAGAACAACCATTTCAGAGTCTGGAAACTGACCAGAGGCAAACAACATATTGAGAAGTGCTTATTCATGCAAATATCCCTAAGCTTCAGGTAAGCACTGTGGGAGTCTGTGGCACTGTTGCCTGGGACTATTCTTATTCCTCATTTCCCTCCTTTTAAAATTGGGTGTCCAGGTGGTTCAACTGGGGTGGGGTGTGGCATGAACATCAAGAGCTTAATTATGCCTGGGAGGAAATATTTGTAAATCATATGTGTGTAAAGGTTTTGTATTCAAAATATAAAAAGTTTTATAACTCGATAATAAAGTAGCAACTCCATTTAAAAACAGGGAAAAGACCTGAGTAGACGTTTCACCGAAGGAGATATATGAATAGCTTCTAAGCACATGAAAAGGTGCTAGATATTACTTAGTAAGGAAATGCAATTTCAAACCACAATGGGATATCATCACCCCCACTAGGATGGTTCTAATCAAAATGACAAAGTCAGGTGCTGGCAATGACATGGAGAAACAGAAACCCTGTACATTGCTGGTGGAAAATAGACTGGTATAGCCACTTTGGAAAGGTTTGGCACTTAAAAAGATAAACATAAATACCTTATGACTTTGTAATTCCACTCCTAGATATCTACCCAAAAGAAATAAAAATACATGTCCACACAAAGACTTGTACACAAATTTTCATAGCAGCATTATTTATAACAGCCCAAGGTAGAAACCATCTAAATGTATGTCAACTGTTGAATGGATTAACAAATGTGGTATATCCATACAATGGAATGGTTTTTAGCAATGAAAAGGATCAAACTACTGATAGACTCTGCAACACGGATATGGGTGAACATTGATGGCAGTCTAAGTGAAAGAAGCCAGACACAAGAGACTGCATGTTACATGATTCCATTTATATAAAATGTCCTAAAACAGAAAACCTAAAGCACAAAGCAGATTTGTGGTTGCCTGGAGCTGGGGCAGGAATTGATTACAGACAAGCATGGTGAAACTTTTTGGAGTGAGGAAAAAGTTCTAGCATTGGATTATGGTGATGGTTGCACAACAATATAAATTTACTAAAAAATCATTCAACCGTTCAGTTCCAAAGGATGAATTTTATAGTATGTACATTATACCTCAACTCTGTAATAAACAGAGAGGTCTAGCTTCACTAGTGGACAGAGACATACAAATTAAAGGACCAAAGAAATAACATTTGTCACCTATCAGATGGCAAAAAAATTAAAGAGTTAAATATCACTGGTAAACATGCAGGGAGAAAGTCAGAATCCCCATTTCAGTTTTTTAAAAAATAAATATGGAAAATCATAGGCATAAATACAGCATCTATGTCTATATTTTAAAGCGTTTTGTTGCTGCATTATATTTAGCACAAAATTAAAAACAAACAAAAGCTAGAAACAAAACGATTGTCTACCAATGTGGAATGAATAAACTGTGATGCTCCACGCTGTGGCTGGAGAGTTCAGTTACAGTTGATTGGAGGAGAAAGGGAGTTGATATGGAGGACTGAGTAGGTGCCCAGTCCTTGGGAGGGCTGGAGGAGTGGGGTCTAGTTTGAGTCCAGGAGTGACTCTCAGGACACCAGCATACAACTTGCCCACCACAGTTGTTGCTCTCTCTGCACAAACATAGCAACAGTGGGGGATTGCATTATTCTTAAGTATGTGCTCCCCTTCTTTGTAAGAGGATTATACTTATCTACCTCATTAACATTAAGCTTGGCCACATGACTTGCTTTGACCAGTGAAATGTCAGTGGGAGGGATGTGTGCCAGTTCCAAATAAAAGCTTTAAGTGCCTTCATATGGTTCTGCCATCTCTCTTTTTATTATTTATTTATTTATTTGTGTGTGTGTGTGTGTGTGTGTGTGTGTGTATCACGCTCGGTGTCACATAAGTTAAAAATACATGCACACATTTGGGGGAGAGTCATAACTGGACACAAGAGGACTTTCTGGAGTGTGGACTGTGTACTATTTTTTTTTAATAATTTATTGTCAAATTGATTTCCATACAACACCCTGTGATAATCCCAACAAGTGCCCTCCTCTGTGCCCGTCACCCACTCTCCCCCCTCCCACACCCCCCTCTCCCCTCACTTTGTTCTTAGTCTTTGAGAGTCTCCCATGTTATGTCTTCCTTCCTCTCTGTGGCTTTTTTTTTTCTTTTCCCTTCCTTCCTCTCTTCCCCCCCCCCCCGATTTCTGTTAGGTCTCCCAAAGTCTACCTATGCGTGGGAACATATGGCATCTGCCTTTCTCTGCCTGACTTATTTCACTCAGCATAATATCCTCCAGTTACATCCATGTTGCTACACATGGCCAGATCTCATTCTTCCTCATTGCTGTGTAGTATTCCATTGTATGTATATACCACAGCTTCTTTATCCATTCATCAGTTGATGGACACTTGGTCTCTTTCCATAATTTGGCTATTGTCGAAAGTGCTGCTATGAACATCGGGGTACACGTGCCCCTGTGCATCAGCACTCCTGTGTTTCTTGGGTAGATTCCTAGCAGTGCTATTGCTGGGTCATAGGGTAGCTCTATTTTCATTTTTTTTGTGCCATCTCTCTTTTTAATCTGTCACCATGGCATGTCCTAGATAGGTGTTCCTTGGTCAGCCAGGGCCCTAGAATAATGAACACAGGGGTAGAGTCAAATCGAACCCACAGCCAGTGCACAACATCAGGGAGAAATCACCCGTCGACTTTAGCTGCTAAGAATTTTTTTAAAGCATCATAACCTAGGAAAAGGTAATAAAGCTAGATGTCCAGGAAGTCCCAGCCCCAATTGCTGGATTCAATGTACACTGCAGCAGTTGTCTAACACAGCAAAATAACTGCCCTGTGCCCCGACTCCTACAATCTGTGAAGCTAGGCACCCGTCCCTGGGATTCCTAAGACAGCTCCCATGTCTCAGCCTCCACGACTGTGCTCAGAGAAGAGGCAAGAGCAAAGTGTTTCCATGCTTTTGACTTCCAAATCTCTCTCTCTTTGCCTGTTTGGTAGAAACTCAGTCAAATGAGGAGCCGTATGTTTAAGAGGGAGAAGATGGAGTCGTTAGCATGCAGTAAGACACACTGAGAGGATTAGAATACAGTTGAGCGCACTCACCTGCCATTTCTGATGCTCATCGCATGAACTATCGTTTCAGGTTTTAAAAGAGTGACTTAACCCTGGTCACTTAGGCTGATCTCCAAATGGCATTTCATACTAAGTGGTGGCTATCAAGGATTAATGGTGCATGTCAAGAGAATACAGGAGCCAAACATAGGGGGTCCCATTGGCTAAAGTTGGGAAAACTTGAGTAATTTTTAAAAATTGCAAAAGATAAAAGTGCAACAAATATATGCAAATGAGTTTTAATGATTTTAAACCAATGTTAGTGAAGTGACAGATTTAGACAGTGGACTCCCCATATCACAGGGTAAAAGGCTTTTGGGAAACTTTATGAAGGATGGGTAGGCTGACAACACATGAACCACCAATCCATTTCATTATCACTCAAAGCAAAACAATCACATGTAATGCAGTAGGAAGCCAAAAGAATTGAATATAAATCTCATCAAGCCTCTAGATCTAACTTCCATTTTATAAGAAGTATTCAGGATAGAAGAACATATTAGTTGCTACTTTGAGGCTGTGGTCACCTTAGTTCAGAATGTGGCAAATTCTACTGAGCAAATGACCAGGTTTTTTCACACACACACAGCCTGTTTAAAAGGAGATAAGGGGAAAACTATTATGAATTAAAAGTGACTTAAGAGAAATGTCCCAATAAAATGTAACTTGAAGACTTTCTTTAGAACCTGATTAAATAAAACAAGTATAAAAAAAGAGACCCTTTTCTTAAGACACTAAGGAGAATCTGAACACAGGTTATTAGATGATGCTAAACAGTTATTCATTTTGTAAAGTGTAACAGGTATTATGATTGTTTTAAAAATCCTCATGCTAAAAATCTGTGGTAAATGAAATATTTATAGGTAAAATACAATGACATCTGAAATTTGCTGTAAAATACTGCAGCACTCACTAGAAAGGACAGAGAGAAAGAAGGAAAGGAGAGGGAGAATGACAGAGAGAAAGGGGAAAGAGGGATAGTAAGAAAAAGAAGAAGAAAAGAAAGGAAAAGAAAGAAAAGGAAGTAAGGAAGGGAAGAAAGAAGAAAAGAAAGAAAGAGGAAAGGGAGGCTTAATCATCTTTTTAATTGGGTATATTCATTTTTCACTGTCGCTGTAATAAATGAACATGAACTTAGTAGCCTTAAAACTCCATTCACTTACCACCTTGCCATCCTGTAGGTCACCAGAGTGACCTGGTTCTCTGGGGGCTAACCTCACAATGTTGTCAGAGCTGTGCTCCCCTTCCAGAGGCTCCAGGGAAGAATTCATTTCCTTGTTGTTTCCAGCTTCTAGAGGCCCTGGTTCACTGCGCTTTTTATCTTCAAAGCTATTAGGATTGCATTTCTCTGGTCATTCTTCCGCAGTTACATCTCCTTCTCTACAGTCAGTCAAGAAAGATCCTCAAATTTAAGGATTCACATAATGAGGTTGGGCCCACTTAGATAATCCAAGATAATCTCCTCATCTCAGTGTATCTAATATAATCACATCTGCAAAGTTTTGTTTTTTTTTTTTTTGCCACGTGAAGTAACATATTCTTAGAGGATACAGTGCGAACATCTTTGGGGGCTACCATGATGCCCAGCATAGGAAGGATTAATGAAACAAGATTGGCAAAATGTAAATATTGATAACTGTTGAAGCTGGGTGATGGATACGTGAGAATTCATTACACTTTTCTCACTTCTTTTGTGTATGTATGAAAATTCTCTTAATAAAAATGTACAAAGAATATGTTAGGTATATTACAGCTGACTATAGAAGATTTTACATGATAAATTATAAAGTGGCAAATGCAAACTTCATAGGAGTATAACATAATCCTAGTTTTATAAAATAATGATTAAAATTCTATAGATTTTTCTTCTTTCTCTCACTTACCTATCTATAATTAAGTGAACTTAGAAAAAGCTAAGATAGGATGTTTAGGTAAGCTGTTAATATATTGGTAATATAAGATGTGTGCATTGGAATAGATGAGAAGTAGGCAAAACTCAAGTAAGAGTTCAAAGAAGCAGTCACTGGATTTAAAAAGCAAACACATAAGTCCACCTAGGAAAATTTTATGAAAATATAAAGATATGTGCATATATCTTTATATCTGAATATAGAGGTATATGAATGGGTGGTCTCCTAAATCTAGTTATCTCAGGGTAGAAGGTATTTTGGGTGACTTTCATTTCTCTTACACTTTTACATATTGTTTGAAAATGTTTTGCACTACACATATATTCTGAAAAATCCTGAAAGATACAGTAAAGGGATTTTAATTGCGGAAAATAAAGCAAATGTAAATGAGTGTTCTTAATGTTCCTAGTGTCAGGGGCTGACCCTCCATCCTGTTCCTTTCCTCTCTCCCACCTCCTAAGCAGAGGAGGATCACTACTACCAACAATGGAGATGACCCCATGTGGTTCAGAAGGAAGAAAGTATAGCATACCCAAACATTGGACTGTTAGAAAATACACAGAATGAAAGATTGGTACTATTAAAACTTTTTGAGCAATAACTTAAAAGAAACAGATACTACAACCATCAAATGAAGGACAAAAAAGGGAGGGGGTGAAGAGAAGTCAAGTGTAATCAAATCAGTAGATAAAGAAAAGCTCAGAAGAGAGAAAACATTGACAGAAAAAACACGCTAAACAAATAAAAATATATATATTACTAATCCAGGTGTAAACTTTTTCAACTAACCCATTAAATACAGGGACTATCACGTTGACTAAAAATCAAAGTAAAGTCTTAAAATCCATTTGTTTGCTGCTTGTAAGAGTCACAAATTAATGTAGAAAAGTTAAAAATAAAATAGGGAGGGGTATCTTGGGGGCTCAGTTGGTTAAGCATCTGACTTCGGCTCAGGTCATGATCTCTCAGCTTGTGAGTTTGAGTCCCGCTTTGGGTTCTGTACTGACAGCTCAGAGCCTGGAGCCTGCTTTGGATTCTGTGTTTCCCTCTCTCTCTCTGCCCCTCCCTCCCTCTCCTCTGAAAAATAAACATTAAAAAAGTATAAAAATAAATAAAGGATGGAAGCAGTGATTCAGGCAGATGCTAGCCCAAAGAAAGCTGTTCTTTAAGACAAAATAGATTTTAAGGTGAAAAGCATTAAATGCTGCATGATTAATGGTGTCATTTATCAAGATATAATTATGATCCTACACTCCTAATGACATGGCCTAAAAATAGGCAGGAATACAAGGATGAATGGACAATCCCCAGTCTTAGTAGGAGGCATTAATAAGGAGCTATTACACACGGGCTAGATAAAACAGATCAAAATTAGGGGCTCTCAGACTCAGGAGTCCTGTGCAGAGAGGCACACTGTTATGTAGACTGAAGGTTTGTGTCTTCCTCCAATTCATATACTGAAACCTAATCCCGGGTGTGATGATCTTTGGAGGTGGGAGGTGATTAGGTCATGAGGGTAAAGCTCTCCTGAATAGGATTAGTGCCTTTGAAGGAGACTCCAGAGAGCTCTCTCACGTGAGGACACAGAATCTGCTCCACTTCTCAGTCTTTTTTTTTTTTTTTAAAGGAGTCCTGGCTTTTTTTATTATTTTTTTTTAAACATTTTTATTTATTTTTGAGAGACACAGAGACAGAGTGTGAGCAGGGGAAGGTCAGAGAGAGAGGGATACACAGAATCCAAAGCAGGCTCCAGGCTCTGAGCCATCAGCACAGAGCCCGACGCGGGGCTCGAACTCACAGACTGTGAGATCATGACCTGAACTGAAGTTGGCCGCTTAACCAACTGAGCCACCCAGGCGCCCCTCCACTTCTCAGTCTTGGGAAATGTGAGGAATAAATGTGTGGTTGTTGAGCCGCGCTGTCCATGGTGTTTTTGTGATGGCAGCCTGAAGGGACTAAGACATAAAGAAATGGGAGTGGGTAGGGAAGAGAGAGGTTTGGGGTCCATGAAGCCCTTTTCCAGTTGCCCCAGGGACACCTCAGTTAAGGTCATATGAGCATCTCATTTTATCTTTGCCCTGTGCTCATTCTAGTTGCGTTTCTGGGAGAATCTGTCACCCAGTAGTCTGGGAAGGTCAGCCAAGTCTTTAAGGCCAAATCCCAGCCAATCCAGATATTGGAATACAAATTGAAAAACATTATTTGCCAACAAGATACATTCTTTCAAGTATATATAAGTTTTGGATCAGGCACAGATGAAGGAATGTTTCACTCTGCAAATGAAGGATTGAAAAAAATAGTATTAACATGAATGATGTTTACAATGTGCTGTTAACATTCCTTGTGAGTGAAACTCAAACGCTAGAGTGATTACTCACTCTACAAACAGCTTGCTCGCTTCGCAAATGGTTTGCCACAGGGCACCTTTGAGTAATGAGCTCCTTAGTGCATTCTGCACAGGGCTCCTGTTCCCAAGGTGCAGCCAGCAGCAGCTCTGGGGCCGGAATCCTCCAGAGGAAGGCACCTTTAATTGGGTACACTTTGATTTTTGCAGAAAGAAGCTGAGTTAGTTTCCTGCCACTGGGAATAGTACCACAGCCTTGGGGTAGGTGTTGGCACCAGGCTGCATACTCTAGGCGGCGCTAGGGAGCCAGGGGCCACTGGTGTTCCAAAGTTCCCGTCCCTGAATTAATTGGTTACAGGTTACAAGTCCACACAGTAGTGAAACTGGAAAGGGTTACGGTTATGACGCCAGCCTTAGTGAGAAGTACCAGACCAAGGGGAGGGGGGATTTAGAGTCCACTGTGCGTGAAACATTCCTAAAAAAGATGTGTTAGGCCATAATCAGAATGGAAAATCAGGGACATTTTAATAAGGTTTAAAATTAAGTGGGTAATAGAGGCCCACTGTGGAAAAACATGAAAACATGGCCAGGCAAAAGAAATAAAATATAATTCTCCACCTAGAGATAGATAATTACAATGAACGTTTTGGTATTTTCATTTAAACTTTTTTTTTCAATGAATATATATCTGTATAAGTATGTGTGGTTTCTTAAGGAAAGTAGACTCACACAACATACGATACTCACCTAACTGTAGAGTAAATATTTCTTGCCATACACGTGTAATATAAAAGTATGTACATATATATATTATGATACTCCATTACATGGAAATATTATACTTGGTTTCACCCATCTCCTGATGCTGGACATTTAACTTATCTCCATTTTAACTATTGCATTAGGTGTTCTCAGACACTCATCTCTGAACACTTCTCTGTTTGCTAAGGATAAATCCCCAGAAGTATTATGTCCAGGCCAAAGGGACTGGGCATTTGTCAAATCACCATTTGAGGAGATTTACCAGTTGGTTCTGTCTCCACCAAATATGAGAACATCCAACATCATTTCACCAACCCTATACCTCAACATTTATCTTTCCAGTGACCTGCATTTGTTTCAGTTTGCATTTATTCTGCAGCTGGTGAGATTGTGTCATTTCTGAGCGTAGGCGTATTTGTGGCTCTCTTGCACCTCTGCCGTCGATATGAGCACATACGCAGGCATATGACAGACACATGGAAGAGAGTCAGATCCCTCCACTTGTCTAGCAGAGGCCAGCCTGGAGGAGCAATCGGCCAGGTGGCCCCCAGAAGTGTAAGGAAGTCCAGAAAGATAAATGCATACCTGGTCCCAGAAATGTGAGCAAGGAATGCTTATTTCTGTGAATACTAAGGTTTTGTGATTGTTTGTTATGTGGCATGGTAAAAACTGTTATTGAAGGTGGCTGCTGCAAGTGAGTTGGGATGTGTGTGGAGGGGTGGGGGGTGGGGAAGGTGTGCACCAGAAGGACGATGGCTGAAAACATGTAGCAAAAGCAATAAATGCCCATTATGCTGATATGTTAAGGACTTGCAGCCTGTCTTCCGCTGGATCCATTTTGGATGCAAAACCGGAAGGAGGTAAATGCTTAACTCCATGACAATGGCATTTCAGATGGTGCTGGAGGGAGAGTAGCTCAGTCTCCTTTTGCAGCCCCAAATGGGTTTTGTGGCCAGGCCAGAGTTAGAGTTCTTCCAGGGATCCTAAGAACATCATTTAGTGGGGGGTAAAAATGAATAGTGGATGTGGTTTTAGCAGAAGGGCAATAAATTGAGAAAAGACTTTTCTCTCTTCCCACCAAGGAGTCTCTCCTCTTAATGGTCCTGTCGATGGTATCTCTTAGGAGAGACCTACAGTAAGTGGTAGTTTCAGGGAAGCCGATTGCCAAGTTCAGCCCTCAGAGCTAGCTTCTGAGAGCTAGCTGGGATTAACAAGAGACACAATTACAATCCAGGGGGGAAACCTCTTCTTTGTGTATATGCTGTTAGATTTCTATGGTACTTTACCCCCTTATTTATTTCTCAATTACATAGCACATTTCTTGGAGGAAATGGGATAAAATTGTAGCAAGAGACCTTTATGCCACTAGTAAGAATTGATTCGTATTGTGATGATCCTCAGACTTGGGAAGGGGGTTTTGTAGGGCAGTTGTGAAATTTCTCTCCCACGAGGCTCATAAAAACAGGGTCGGGCTTTGGCTGATCTGGGGGTGGAAGAACTGGTTGGTCTGCTTGGGTGTCCTCTTTTCCGGAAGCAGGAACAGAAAGATTAGAAAAACTAAAACCCTAAAATCTCCATGCTTGCTGTTTCCTCTTCCTGCTCCCACTTTGTGCAGCCCCATTAGGTTCTGGGATTTCTTCTCTCTGACCTGCACACCTGCTTCCTAGGAAAGGGCCACTTTTGACCTTTGTCGTTGTTTCCATTTGCACCGTATTCCCTTCCCCAAGTTGTGTTTGGAAGCCACGAGAGGTGCCACAGTGGAAAGAATGGGTTCTGGGCTCAGACATCCAGTCATCCACATACATTGCATGAGGGCTTGCCATGGGCCAGGGATCGCACAGAGCCCATGACTCAGAGCAGCCTCCTGCCCTCATTCTAACGTGGAAGACAAAAATAAACCCACAAGCGAAAATGGAGGTAACATGCTGCCAGGTAGGGATGAGTGGTAGAGACGAAGCAGAGCGAAGCATCAAAAATGATAAGTAGAAAATCGTGCATTTCGGATAAGATGGTCACGAAGGCTCTCTGGAAGGTCACATGAGCAGAGACCTGCGTGAGGTGATGAACAGGCCTAGTGGGAATGTGAGGAAGCTAGCGCCAGGCCCTGCAGTTGGAATGTCCTGGGAGTGTTTAAGAAACAGCAAGGAGGTCACTGTGGCTGAGCTGGAAGAGCAGATGGAGAGCCATCAGCAGGGAGACTGGAGGGCTGGGCCAGGGGCTGGGCCGTCCGGGTGCTCGTAAAAGTTTCAGATTTTATTCTGAATGACGTGAGACTGAGACAGCTTGGAAGGGTTTTGAGCTGGGAAGTGACAGGATCCGACTCCCATTTCTGCCAAGCGGCTCTGGCTGCTGTGTGTGTGTGTGTGTGTGTGTGTGTGTGTGTGTGTGTGTGTGCAGAGGGGGAGGGGGAGGCCAGTGAGGAGGCGGTGGCCGCAGTGCAGGGGAGCAACCATGTGTGCTTGGGCCAGGGCAGTGGCAGGCGAATGATGACTCACTTTGATACGGAGTCTGAATTCTGGCACTGCTTCTTACAAGCTGTGACCTTGGCACGTTCTTTAGGTTCTCTGAATTTAAATTTCCTCTAAGAAAATCAAGGATGGAGACACTTCCTTTTTTCAGTCACTTGGTGTACTGCAGGCCCTCGGTAGCACAGTAACTAGACAGCCCCCCAACCCCCCTCCTGGATATTGTCCTTCTCCCCCCGAGAAGGGATCCCTATAACCAGGGTTAAGCCTCGGGTGCAGAGGGTTGAGTCCATGCTGTTCATCAGAGTGTGTGGCCCAAAACCATCATGGTCCATGCAAGGGCCTCCCACCCCTTGTTTTATTTACTTCTTTTCCATTCCCTGCTCCCGCTCTCCTTTCCTTGTACTCTAACCAATCACCTGAGTGTTCAATGTGTATCTTCTTGCAAAGGCCTAGAGGTGTTCTGTGTACATGTGTTTTAAATTAGCCTACATAGTGTTGTATCTTATATTTCATGTTCTTTCTTGTTTTACTGAACTCTGTTTTCCAGATCCATCCTTGCTGCCATGTACCTATTTGGTTCATTGCTACTCACTATTGACTGGTACCTATGCCATCGTGTGCACATCCACCACCACTCACCTAGCGGTGCTTCCACCCCCCGCAGCCTGAAATAACTCAGCAGCCTCATACTGTGTCTCTTGGACAAGGAGCAGGGTGGCTGGGTCATAGGTATTTGCACATCTAATTCGACTAGCCGAAATTTCCAGAATGGCCACACCACTCCCAGCGGCCATACATGGAAATGTGCATACCCCACAACCCCTCCAGCACTTGGCATTATCCAGTTTTCCAATTTCGCCAGTCTAATAAGTATAAAGAGATGACACTTTGTTAATTAGAATTTCCCTGATTACTAATGAGTTTGAACATCTCTTTACATGCTTATTAGCCTTTTGAGTTTCTCTTTCTATAAATTGCTAAATCATATCCTTTGAACATTTTTAATTTGGGGTTGCTGTCTACACTCCCTTCAATTTACAGGAGTTTCTTGCGTATTCTAAAGAATGAATTCCTTGTTGATATTAAATGCCACAAATATGTTCTTTCATTCTGCCACCTATTACTCCAAAATCTCTTTCATTGAATTGGAAAATAATTTCGATATGATCAAATCCATCTGACTTTTGCCGTGCGGTTTGTGCTTTTGTGGTATTGTTTAGGAATTGCTTTCCTCATTCTATAACAAAACAATAGTCTGTGTCTTATTTATTTTAGATGTTAATCTCACACACTTAGATCTTTTAACTATGTGGAATACAGTGATATTAGGTAGGAATCCAGCTTTGTTTTTCTTGTGTCCTAGTTTTTCAACACTATTACTTACCAATTTTTTCTTTGATTTATGGTGTTAGTTTATCATATGAGAGGTATGATAATGGGTATTCTCTGTTCTGTTCTATTGGTCCATTATCTGCTTGTAGAACAATACCAGACTGTTTTTATTACCAGGGTTTCATACTATATTGTATTATTGGAGAAAGAAAGTTTCTTTTCTTTTATGAAGGTTGTCCTAATTAACTATAGATTTTTATCCTTCCATAGAAATTATTGAGGTAAAATCAAAAGTTATATGTAATGTTAAAAATTTATTTAGCTGAATATTTATGATCTTTCCACGTTTATATGTGTAAAATTATATCTCAAAAATATATACAAAGAATAAAAGTCCAGAATTAGGCTAAGGCCACCTTAAGATATAGAAGAGTTTACCACCCCAGAAATTTTTCTTGTGCCCTGTGCCAATCCCACCCCCCACTATGATTGTTTTAGAACCTCACATAAATGGAGTTAGTCCACATTTCTTTATATATAGATTCTTTAAAAAATAATTGTACTGCAGATGTGGTGTGAAAAAGAGCAAGAGAGTCTGGAGTAAGTCTTTGTGTCTCCCAGGGAAGGCGTGGACCTTCTCTCAGGTGCTAGTGGGTGAGGAAGGCTAGATCAATCTAGTCTCTAATAGAATTGAGTCCAGGGCTTCTTTGCACCTGTAATTTGATTCAGTTACCACTGGCCTCAAATACTGTAAGAGTCAGATCAGGACTTCCCCTTGAGGAGGAACGGGGATCTGGGGACCCAGAGCCCTGAATGTCTCTGTACTTTACGGCTCACTTGCCAGCTTTCTGTGCTGAGGAAACTCTCTGCTGTTGGGAGTTTGCACTGGTCTCCATCCTCACCCTGTCTTTGTGTCTCAGGAGACCTCTTGTCCTCCTGCCCCGCTCCAGTTTTCAGAGGGCTGCTGTGGTGCACCTGCTGAGGCCCAGGGTACTTCAACAGGTTTTAGCTCTTCTGCCCTGTCCCCAGCACACGGCAGCCATTGCTTGTGAAGGCCCAGAGTTACTCGGAGCAAATTTCTTCAAGTTTTTCATTTCCACGGAAAGTATAAAGCGTTTTTAAAATCCCACTTGGAAAATTGATTGTAACTGTCTTGAATTTATAGGCTGAAGTTGGAAAAATTGATATTCTTGTAATATTAAGTTGTCCCATTCATGACCTTGGAATGTATTCATTTACTCAAGCCACATATACACGTATTTGTATTTATTAGAATTTAAGGGGTGCCTGGGTGGCTCAGTTGGTTAAGCGGCCGACTTCAGCTCAGGTCATGATCTCACGGTCTGTGAGTTCGAGTCCCACATCGGGCTCTGTGCTGGCAGCTCAGAGCCTGGAGCCTGCTTTGGATTCTGTGTCTCCCTCTCTCTCTGCCCTTCCCCTGCTCACGCTGTCTCTATGTCTCTCAAAAATAAAATAAACGTTAAAAAAATGTTTAAAAAAAAAGAATTTAAAATTTTACTTCCTATAGGTTTTTTAAATTCTATTTTGCAGGTTTCGTTTCTATTGTGAATGATATCTTTTTAAAAATTATGTCTGCTAATTGGTTATTACTGGTGTAAGGAAATGATATTGATTTTCTGAAGTCGCCCTTAAATGGAGCGATTTTGCCAAGCTCTTTTATACTGTTTGATTCTGCTGGTGTTTCTAGTTAGATGTTTATAATGTTTCCTAATAGTGAGCATTTTATCTGTTTTTCAAAGTCTCTTCTTTTCGTTTCCACCGGCCGAGACCTTAGCGCTCTGTTGATTAGTAGCATACAATCATTTTTATGGCACCTTCCATGTCCCTGCTCCTGCCTCATGCCTTCCTGGCCACAGCTGAATCGAACTAGAAATGAACGCCTGACCCAAGCTGGGCCAGTCAGATCCTCTCCCCCAGGAATCTGGAATTGGAATTCTGAGTTGATGGTCAGTCTCTACTAGGCAGGTGAGTTGGAAGGTGTGGTCAGAGTCAGATAGGAGCAGCCACGTTTCATGGTTTGTACACAGAAACAGGGAGAGAAAGAAACAAGCGTGTTAACGGAAACAGTGTAAGAGTACAGCCGGGGAGAGAGACAGACAGACAGATGGACAGAGACAGATAAAAGCACACAGACACTCCTAATGCATGAAGAAAGAAAAGCAGAGAAATAATCATGGATCACAAGACACAGGGAGAGGCACACACCCACACATGCAGCCACACATTCAGGATGAGAAAGAGACGCACAGACACAAATACTAACAGACATGGAGACAAATGCAGAGACAGACACAGCAGACACAGAGAAAGACGGACAGTTTGGAGTCACAGGTTCAGGGGGGCTGCCGGAGGTCATCACAGGTACAGAGGCAGAAAGTCTGCCTCGGCTCCTGGAGTGCACAGGGCTCGCTAGGCTCACCTGTGTCCTCAGCTTTGGTGAGGTTCTTCTGAACCCTCCTAACAGACCGCACTTTACTAAGGCTCACCCGAGGGGCTTCTCCCTGACATTAAGTGCACAGTGCAGCCCACAGCGCCCCTCCACACTCCAGTGTTACACAAATGTGCCTGTACTAGAAAGTTCAAAGACATGAAAAACCTAACCCTTCCAGATCAGAAGTCTTGATTGTTCCCTCCAGAACACCGCACCTTACTCCTTCCTGTGTTCCCAGAAGCCTAGGAGCTGCCTTTGATTCTTCCCTTTCCCTCAGCCCCTACTGCCAGCCAGCACTTTGTCCAATTAGTGGTGTCTGATCCTTCCACATCTGCTCATCTCCTGGAGGTGAGGGTCTAGCCACCATCATCTCTTACCTGGATCACCATAGCAGCCTCCAAACTGGACTTCCTACTTTCATTTTTGCCTCCCATTCTTCACACGGCTGCCAGAAGTTTCCTTTTAATATTTAAATTTTCTGATAATATACCCCTGCTTACAACCCTTTAATAGCTTCCCAATTTAACTTTGCACAAAACCCAGCTCCTACCATGGTGTGCTAGGCCAACATGACCTGCTCCTGTCTTTCTCTGTTCTTTCCTCAGGTGGCCCTCCCTCAGTCACTGGGATCCACCCCAACACACAAATTCACATTAACCTCTGGGCCTTTGCACATGCTAGACTCTGCCTAAAATGGTACTTCCTATGGCCAGCTTCTTATCATTTAGTTCTCCTTTAAGTGTTACTTCCTTAGGGAGAATGGAGAGACAACTTACAAGTGCAAGGCCTTCTAAAGTAGACCTTTCTTCTACAGCTGGCACCTCAATGGCTTCCTTTATAGTCCTTACCTGTCTTTACCTTCACTGGTCTATTTACTCTGTATGTGTGCATGCAAGTGCATGTGTGTGTGCACGTGTGTGCGCGTGTGTGTGTGTTTACTACTTACGATGCCCTCCCATGTGTCTGGAAGTCCTTGATCCTTGATGGCAGGAAGGTTCCACACATTCTTCAGCTGTTAGGGGTCTTACCTCCTCTGAACCCCCAAACCACTTACCTTCTAAGCTCTTACAATCACACTGGCAAGGGAATATGTTTTGGGGTGTCTGTCTATATCACAATTGCCTCCTATTTGGACAGAGCGCTTCCCCATTGCCACAGGGAAGGGGTCTGACCTGATTATACCATGTGACCCATCTCTACAATCTGCCCCACCACTGATTGGACCAGACTGGACAGCTGACCCAAGATGGGACTTCTACTTTGGGCCTGAAAGGCGTTGATTTCAGGCAGTGTTTTGGGGTGCGGCTGGAGCCAAGCATGTGGGGCAGCCACATGTGACCTGTGCTGCAGGGGCTGTTTGCCCAGAGAGAAGAACGAGGTAGAAGGAAGGGCAAGGGTGATTCGCTTCCCGTCTCTTGAACCAGCCCTTGGGGAAGCCCAGCTGCTTGGCCTTTTCCTGGGCCCCCGTCACATCTGAATCCTTGCCATGAACACTTCCCTGGCTTACATCTGTAACCAGTTCTAGACTAATTTGAACAGGTTTCGGCTACCGATGACCACACAACTCTGACTCACTTGGATTTTCACATAGTGTTTTATAGTTACCTCATCTTTCTTCTGCGTGTTAAGCTCCCGGAGAGCAGAAATCTGATTCCATACATCCTTGTCTCCTCAGGGTGCCTAGTATAGTGTGATACGTAATAGGAATTCAATTGCAAATTTTTAAGATAAATGGACTTTTCATACTATAAAATATATACAGGTGACCTTATTTATATCGTCTATTACAGAGACGCACATACGTTTATAACATTTTTCAAGAAACAGTGGTTAGTATTAAAAACGCTTAGTATTGGGGTGCCCGGCTCAGTTACTTAAGCGTCTGACTCCTAATTTCAGCTCAGATTATGATCTCACACTTTGTGAGATGGAGCCCTGCATCAGGCTCTGTGATGACAGCACAGAACCTACTTGGGATTCTCTTTCTCTCGCTCTCTGCCCCTCCCCTACTCACACACATACGTGCACACTCTCTCAAAATAAATAGACATGAAAAAAAATGTTAAAAAATGGTTAGTATTGACACAATGGATACTTAAGAAAATTATCATTTTAATGCAAACTTGGGAAACCATGTCTTGTAAGTAACAAATTTTGTCAGAATTCTCTGCTCCAGAACCTTCAGTGACTCCTAGTGACTGCTAAACTATATTTGGAGCTAAATTCAAGACCCCCCCAGAATATGGTCTTGGGTTCCTTTCCATTCTCTCTCTTGCCTCGTCCTCCAGGTTCAGTGGTCTCACCCTAGCCCTTCTCTCATCATCTTGCTCAGACTTGTTTTACTCTTTACAACAACCTCCCCCCATCATCTTTATCTCACTTCTCTTCATGAGGTCTTTTTCAATTGCTAACAATTCAACCATCTCCCTCTTCCTCCAGAACTTCTCAAAGCAGTGGGCACTGGACCACAGAAGTGAAGGAAATACCTGCCCAGGGCAATGGGCTCGAAGCACTGAAGGGCAAGCCATAATCCAGACCATGAATACAACATTCCATCAATGAAATAATTCCCATGAACTCCTCTGGAGTCCTTACCATATGCAGACACTGTGTCAATTTGCTAAGGTTTTCCTTAATCTTCCAATGGTCCCTTCCCAACGATCGTTGACATGGACAATTGGTATTTCCTCAATCCTTCGTAAAAGGATAGAAAACTACAGCTTCAAGTGGCCGTTGCATACCAGACTGAAGCCCATTCACCCATTCCTGTAGAGGCATTCTGGAGTCTTCAATAAATTAGAACTTTAAGAGTTTAAGCACTTGAAACTGTGGGAACACAGAGATGACACACTACACTTAAGGGCACCAGGGAGGACTTCCTGGAAGAAGCCAACTGAATTCGGTTTGAAAATTATGGGCAACTTTGTTTCCTGGCCATCCATTTTAAAACCTGCCTTTGTGGCCTTCTGACCCCACTGTCTCTCTCCTAACAGACCTGGAGAGGTGACTAAAGTTTGGGTCATTCTGCTGAAGACCCCTTAGATAGACCAAAAATGCCCCAGTGATATGTACATGCATACTTAACTTTTCTGCACTTTATTTGCTAAAGAGCAGCATTGTCTTCTCATTTATTTCCAGGCTAATTCAGACTTTCAGAAATTGAGTTTGCTGAAGGTGAGGGACCGCTGGACACAGGGTCACAGTTGGTCAGGATCAGAATCTGCTGTTTTCTATATTCAGCATCTTAATGCGGCTGGCAAAAATCCATGCCGTGCAGTTGCTGCCTGCAGCACAAGTCTCTTTGGGTCATAGAAAACTCTATAATACTCATTTTTTTGGAAATCGAAGGTTTCCCTTCAGGTAACACATCAAGATTTACAGTACCTTGGACAAAATTAGGCATTAGATTAGGAATTCAATGCATGACAATCTATCTTCCTTCCAGAGAGATATTGTTGCACAAATCAGAAAATCATAGCCTGGCTGTATAATCAACAACATTTCATTCCAGAAAGCATATTATAGCTGGAGTGATAAAGCCTATTGAAGCTGTGGATGGCATTTCCTGAGGTTTCTGAACAACTGTGCTTTCTGGGAACCCTAGTGGTTTTCCAAATACATTTGAGGATTTTCAAGTCAGCTCTGTTTCCTTATAACCAGAGCTGATACAGCCAAGGTCGCAGGTTCATTGCAACAAGGGACAGTTTTCTTCACTTTCTACAGCTATATTTTCCATCTCTAAACATGCTCCAGTGAACCTATTCCATGTTAAAAAAAAAAAAACAAAAATAATTCCATTAACCCCGCATCCATGCTTGCTCCAATCTTATTTTTCAAATCCTTTATGGCCAAGCAGCAGCAATAATATGTGTCCTATTTACCATGACTACCGTTTATTCCACACCTACTATTTGTCAAACATATTGTTTTACCTAATTTCACTTAATCACAACAACCCCATAAGATTAGTATTAATACCCTTATTTCTAGGTTAAAAAATGGAGGTTCAGAGAGGTCGAGAAGGTGGTTCAAGGTGCTGCAGCTAGGACCTTGCCCCGTGGGGGTGGAGTTTCTCCAGCTCTTCCCACTCACGCTTCACCACACAGCAGCCAAGCTTCTTCCTCCATGGGGCTACTGCAGTGGCTCTCCCTGTGGGCACCCGTGACTATTGCTAAATCCGATGGAAAGTGTTCTTTACCTTGCTGGACCTCTCTGCAGCATTTACCAAGGGCATCTTCCCTCAGCCTCCATGGCCCCAAGATTGTTGGTTTTCTCCCTCTGTTTCTGTCTCCTGAGGGACTTTTCTAATTTCTGTTGCCTCTTAATGTTGGTGTTGCTGGGAATTCTGTGCTAGGTCCTCTGCTCATCCTACACGTCCCCATCCTTGGATGGTCTCACACATTCCATCTACAAGCTTCCAGCTCCCAAGTCTGTGTCTCCAGAGTATGGTATCTCCTTTCTGTCCCAGACCTGCAGCTCCCACCACCCACTGGACATCAATGTCCCCAATGCCCTGTGGTCACCTGAGATACTACGCAAAGAGAAATTGTGACACAGCAGTCCTAGGGGGTGATCAGAATTAATCTTGTCAGACCCTGCATCACTGTGGACCTCAGTCACTGGATCTTTCTTCATCTCTGAGAGCTCCGTGTGGCCCAGGCTCCCCATCGACTACCCCCCTCTATATCTCCTTTGTGCTCCCTCAAAAGCAGAGACCTCTTCTCTGAATGATTCCTCCACCTTCTTGCTCTTGTTGACACCTGATTTTCCTCCAAAGACATGGCTTCCTCAGCAGCCTTCTCAAGTGAAGGCTATCTTTTGTCCTTCAGAGCCAAGACTCAAGCTTGATGTCCTCTTTGTCCTTATTCAGTTTCCCGATGGTCATTTGTTCCTTCTTCCTAGACCTCAATCCAGATATTTCCATTTATAAACACCTCCCTGTTTGACTTGCATGTCCTCAGATTATATGCCATCTAGCCTGTTTGTTGCAATTATATACTATCCTCTTGCTCAGTCATTTTCAGATTTCACTCATCAAAGATTTTTGTCCCTGGCTCCCTGGCTCATTTATCTCCTCCACTATTACTACCCTCATTTTTGGTGGCTTAGATATTCATGAAATGAGGCACCCAAATTTTCGACCTCTTAGTTGCTTAACTGCCTCACCTCTGGTGCTATTTTCATCCATTCTACCTCAGTCACTGCCTCCCATGGGCACACTGAAGACTTTCTCATTAGTAATCACTGCACACTCAAAGTCTTAACTCAGAGCAAGCAAACTGACCACTGCCAGCTTTCCAATCTGTTTCCTGTGCTGCCTTCAGTTCAGCAATTCTTGGACTCCCTGGGATTTTAACATTGAGCCCTGCCACATTTTCCCTCCCCATCAGCCCTACTTTGCTTATTTTCAAACATATGTTTTCTTACTGTTTACTCTTGAACACACCCTTGCTTTTCTTTCCTTTCATTGTACCTTCCTGGAAAAAAAAGAAACCCAAATTCTGTTAGTCAAAGCCAGCTTTCCATCCATTCTGCACATGCAATTAAGCAGACAAACATGCCTGGAGACACATATCAGGTCTCATTTCAAATTTATCATTCCAGATCCCAAGTGGGTCCCCAGATCTAGACAGTGTTTGCCGTGATCACTCTTTTCTCGAGTTTCCAGCATCTCCTCACTCTGCTTATAATCATCCACTTCCTTCATCAAGAAAATAGGAGAAGAAAACTGCTTTGCTCTCCCACCAGAATGCCCATTAACCTTTCATGTCCAAGTGCTCTGCCTTTCCCTCTGTGACAGTGGGCGCACTCCTGCTTCTGTCAGAAGCCAGCCGTTCTGCCTGCAGGCAGATTTTCCTCCTAGGGTTTTCCTCCCTCTCCTTTTTGTAATATGAAAGTGCCCTCCTCTATTGACTCATTCCCATGGGCATACAAGCCTGCTGCAATCTTAACAACAAAACCTTCCCTGACCCTGTATTCCTCTCGACCGTGCTAGTCCTCTGCTCCCTGTTGTAAAGCAAAGCTCTTTGGGAAAGTATGCACTCACTGTCTCCACACCTCACCTCCCACTTTTCTGACCCCACCTCAAATAGCTTGTGTCCTCACCACCTTACTGACTCCACTCATGTTGAGATCACTCACCTCCATGTTGCTGAATCCAATAATCTAGTCTCAGTCTTTGGGTTCCTCTCTCAGCAACATCTGCATTGTCAGTCACTCCTTTCTTGAAACACTTTCTTCACTTGACCTCCAAGACGCCAGGTGGATTTCTCTCCTGAAATCTGGACTCTAGCTACCTCTTCAGTAGCTCCATTCTTGTGTCTAATTAGCATTCCAGGCTTAGCAGTATTGTTAATTTCTACCCAATCTTATGTCCAAATCTTGACTCAGCCACTCATGAATTGTGACAGATTGGGAAAAAGTACTTAATATCTCTGTGCCTCAGTATCTTATTTGTAAATTAGGTGTAATAATATTACCTAATTTATAACATCGTGGCAAGGATTAAATGAGGTAATAACGTGAAAAGCATTGATCTTAATGCTGGCATACAGTAATAAATAAGTAACAATAAGTGATAAGCAAGGCAGTTTTTCTTATGTCCCTGACCCACAGTGGTGCCTCCTTTGGGTGTTCTTCACTCGGTGAGTGCCGTCACCCAGTCACCTAAGTCAGAGCCTGCGATTACCCTTGATTCCTTCCTTCTCCCTAATCTCCTACATCAATTGATAATCAAGAACTCTCAACTTTACTCTCCCTTCTCCCCTGTTTTCCATTCTTGTTGCCCCTTCTGCATTTTGCCTCTTGTCTGGCTGTAGCTCCCTATTGGTTCTCCAGTCCTTCCCTCATCCTGCAGCCAGAGCGAAGTGACCACTTTAAAATGCATATCTTGGAGTGCCTGTGTGGCTCATTTGGTTAAGAGTCCAGCTCTTGGTTTCAGCTCAGGTCATGATCTCATGGTTCATGAGTTTGAGCCCTACGTTGGGCTCCAATGCTGACAGGCCGAGTCTGCTTGGGCCTCTTTCTCCCTCTCTCTCTGCTCCTCCCCCACTCGGTCTCTCTGTCTCTCTCAAAATAAATAAATAAACTTTAAAATTCATATTTTCCCATGTCGCTCCTCTTCAATTTCTCCCCATTGACCTCAGAAGAAGATTTAAATTGCTCATCCTTACTATGCATTACTATTACAATGCAAGACTTGTCAGAATTCGGCCTTGGCTTCCTTGTCCAGCTTCCCCTCTCATTGCTCCCCACTCTGTTTCCAAATCCAAGGTTCAGTTTTCCTGAACCACTTGCCATCCCCCAAATTTGCCCCGAGGCTTTTGTATATATAGTTTCTCTTGTCTAGGCCACTGTACTGCCCATCACCTTTACCTGTTAACTCACATCTGAGACCTCAATCCAGATATTTCCATTTGTAAGAGGCTGGCACTGCTTTCCCTGTTCTGGGTTAACTGCCCCCTCCCACCAGTGCTCATACAGATTCCAGTACTTTCCTTATGATTTTCCATTTAATTATCTGTTTATTACCATTCAAGTTATCTGTTTCCCCACCAGAACTTGAACTCCTAGAGGGAGAGACCTCATGCTCAAAACTCCTGGAAGAATGCATATTTTTAGTCCTTTGACCTTCTTAGAAGATTTTCCAGTTTCTTGATATTTTAGATGTGCAGTTAATTGAATGTACTACACATAGACTGGTAAGTGTGTCTGGGAATTCATTCGTCTGGTATTTATAATGAGGCTGTGGGATTCTATGGTCTCAGATTCTTTTCTAATCCTAAAATGCCAGCAAGGACTTCCTGGTGAGTCAGGCCTGGTGATGAGGCCAGAGTGTCACCCACCAGAATAAAAGAGCTGAGGATGCTAGGGAATTCTGAGACCCTCCCTAACTGGTCTAAAATAGACGAGCAATGGACTTACTTTCTACTTTTCCATCCAGTTGTTTAGAAACCATGTAGACACTGTCTAAAAGAAAAGTTATTAAACTATTTACTTTGGGGAATGACATATTCATTTCATTTTCATATTCATTTTCTACCTCAGCTTCTTAGAATAATGGAGAAGGCAAGATATAACAATTAAATGGTGCCACTCCCCAAAGGCCACTTGCTCCAGTTTATAGTCGTGTTCCTGCCACACAATAGCAAATGATCCTTCCTACAGTGGCTTCCCCCTTGGTGTGTTAATGAGTCCTCATGCTTAGAAACCGATGCTACCGCAGACCTCACTGACTCTTCGGGGAAGGCTAGGGTTGAGCAGTTGTCTGGCATCTCGATGAAGCTCACGATGGAGGAACAAACTTAGTCATGGGTTTTCAGAGAAATCAACTTGTCTATTCTGGATGCCTACTCCATGCTGGGTCTCTGTGTAATGAGTCTGGCAAAAATAAAAGAGAGGCGGTGATGAAAGGGCATTAAAGATAGAGGAAAAGAGGCAAAGCATGTATAGGAGTCTGGTACGAGAAAGGATAGCACCAGAGACCTGCATTAATATGCATTTCTCTGAGGAAAGGCGGTAGGTGTGGAAAGGGAGAAGGGTTGAGAAGTGGCATTAGGGGGCCACACATGAAGGTAGGGAATTCTCTGGGGTTAAGAGCCCTCCAGTTTCTGAAATTCTAGGACAAGTTAGTACTTGGCAATATTTGGGGCCAAGGTACTGCCTGATAGAATGGATGGACTGAAGATACTGAAAGAGTCTGAGACCATCTCTACCTGTTCTAAAATATCCAGGTAGCTGGTTACATTTCTTCCTTTTCTTGTTTAGTTGCTTGAAAACCACGTAGATACTATATGGACAGAAAGTTATTAAGCCACCACGCTGAAGAGATTTGCTTGAATTGTGAAGGCAGCGGAGAGCCCTGGAAGATGAGACAAGGCAGTAAGTAGTGTGGTTTATGTGGTCCTTTAGGAAGAGCAGAGGGGAGGAGGAAGTATTTGAGGGCAGAGGCAGGAGGCGAAGGCCCAGTGGAGAAGTGGCTTTCATGGCGCCAGGATCATCTGCAGGTAGTAGAGGAGTCGTGATGCTTTCTCATTGCTGCAAACAGCCACAGTCGGGGCCCATGCAGCCTGGCAGAGGGTGAGGCATGCTGCAGGAGTCCTGACGCAAACAGGCTTCAGTCCCTCCTGCTAGCCCTTCAGGTACCGTCTGCTCAGCCACCCTCTTCTGCTCCATCACCTTGGTCGCCAGTGCTTCTTCCTGACTGCCCCTACCGCTGGTCTTTGAGTCAGTCCAGTCCACCTTGCCTCAGGCCCAAGCTCCTTACCCTCCTGTCCCAATCTTCCCTTCTCCTGCTTGCTCTGGCATAGCCGTCACTCAGCTTCCCAAGTTAGAAGGCTGGCCTGGATTTCTCCCTTCATGTTGTATATCCAACAAACCTCTGAGTTCTACCAATTTTACTTCCTAAACATTTCTAGACTCCACTGCTCTCAGTCTAGCCCCCGTTGTCCCTGGCCTGGTTTACTGTCAAGGATTCCTAGTTATTTGGCCTTCCTAGGCTCTCTCTCTCTCTCTCTCTCTCTCTCTAGTCAGTAATACCAGAGGGACCCTTCTCCTGACTCTCCACTTCCCCTTCAGGAGACCATCAAAGCCATTTAGTGTCTCCTGTAAAGCTCCAGCTCCTGCCCAGCTATTATACTCCCTGCTCTGTGTGGAATGTTCCTGTAGCTCTGGGCGAATTGTCTTTTCCCTCCAAACACTGCCTTGCTTGCTTACAATCTTCCCACTTTTGCTCATGCTGGGTCCCCTTTCTGAGATGCCCTTCTGATTCTCCATATTTCTCTATATCAAGTTGCTGCTATTCCCTTTTTAAGGCAGATCTGGAATCAAACTCTCCAAGAGGCCTTGCTCATCCCAAAGCTGGATCAGGGGACCTTCCTTCATGTTCCAACAGCCTCCTGGCTCCCTTTCTCATAGCATCTGCCACCTGTGCTATAACTGCTTTATCTTCACTCATTGCTTTGTGTGTCCCCACAGGATGGTAATTCTGTTGGGTTTATTCCTGTGAGGCCAGAGAACAGGCTTGATGCAGTTATCGTAGGCACTTAATATACATTCATTGGAGAAATGAATGAAATGACAGGTAACATGTACTGAATGCTTCTCGTCTGCCTGGCCTTGTGCTTAGATGATCTCATCAACCCCACGTCATCCCTGTCAGGGAGGTATTATCACTATTATGCCCTTTATGGTTGAGGAAATGGAGGTTTAGAAATTTAAGCGTCAGCGCCAGAATTTAATCCCAACCATATCTATTCTGGAGCTTGCGTTCTTTGTCAGAAATGAAGTCCCCCACTACCCCAATGAGGAAGGCTGGGTTCCAAGCCCATTATCACTGCAGAGCAACTGCCCTCCGGAAATAAAACACAGGTGAGAGGACAGGCTTGGGGCTCCCCTGCTTGGCCTTCGACATCACACAGCTGATCGCATTTGCGGCTCCCCCTCTTCCTCCTGGGCCACCAGCCTTACTCCTCAGTTCACATCCAGCCACGACTCACCTCTTCTCCTCCCTCTGCCTCTGGATGGGGGTTTTGAATTGCCCTCTCCATCCATGCTGCCTCCTTTGAAGGGCCTCTGATGTAACCTGCCACAGGCAGGCTCTGAGTGAATATGCTAGAAACACACTCTAACAGCTGACATATTCCCAAATCCCAACCCAGCTGAGGCCAGGGTTGGGATCTACCCGCTGCCTAGTTCATCTTCCTCTCTGGCTCGAACTATCAGTCTATCCCATCTCTGTCTTTTATCCTGTGTACTGCTTAGTCTAGCTCGGGCTTTGGGCACAGCAAGGAGCTCGATAAATACTTGCCGAATTCAATTGAGAACTATCCTGCAAGCAGAGACCTGTGATTTGCTGCCCAACCTGCTGAGGGATGTTCCAGCCATTCCCAGAAGGGGGTTTTGTGTAAGATGCCCACTGGCTCAGCCTCCCAGCATCTACGTAGGGTAAACTCCCCATGAGACCCAGAAGATTAACCTACAAGGAAAATCATCATAATATCTTTATTGTTCCTACTGAAGCCATTTTCACATGTGGGACTCTGTTAAGAAGCAGGATTGAGTCTTGTTGATTTCCACATCAGTGAATCAAATCTTGGTCGTTTTTTTTTTTTTTAAATAAGGTTTGCATATCCTGGAAAAAAATAGTTTGTGTGTGTGCCTGTGTGCATGGTGAGTATTTTAAGGCTAAAAGGATTAACTTTTTGAGAGCTCAAAATTCTTTGGGGGGTTTTGTGTGTCTAAGTCTAAGGCCCTCCAATATTTGAGATGTGATTCTTTGTTTGATATCCAATCCATGGTCATCTTACTACTTTCTGTAACAGACATTTGTAACACAGAATCCTTCATTTTAAATTTCTTTTGAAAAGCAACAACCTTCCAACAAGAGGAAAGATTTACATGTCATCTTTAGCTCCATTTGGAGTGAACTGTATTTGTCATAACCTCTTTGTTCGGAAGAGGAAGAGGAAGAGGCCAGCTGCCCACACTGCTGATGTGTGTACTTCCATTTGTTTCTAAGCCGCCACATGGCATAGAGAACGCACTAGTCACGAGCTCAGGAAGGGTTCCACAGTTGAGAGGGTGGAGAACCTGGAACTTGGTGAAGAGTACTCTGTCACACCAGCCCAGGAGGCATCGGTGGCCTGCAATGCACATCACAGTCTGAGGACAGAGGCACAGAGCGGATTTCAAACTGCCTACTACCAGGGGCTTTCGTGGAAGTGGCCAAATCAGACACTTCCTCATGCATGGCCAACCATCTAACCAGTTTAATCTGGAAATCTCTGTCCAATCCACAGGAGCACAGCTTGTCCATAACTCCCTTATCTTTTATTGTTACCAGTGTTTCAGGATATGTGCTCTATTCTTTGAGACTTATCAGACCACATTCCATGGGTCAGAACGACCAAATTCATCTCTTTTCAGAAGTCCATTTTCATTCCCTCAGTGGCGGTCCAATTTTATTTTTATTAAATAGGAAAACCCTGCAGCTCTTTCTAGTGCATTTCTCACCCACGGAGGCATATTTTCCTCTCTAGTCTTTGGAGAGGTGTGAGACTTGGAGGTTTCTCACCAGCTGGGGTCATCTCCACTCTACCAAGAGTAGAGGTGATCTGGAATGAAGGGTCTTGGCATGAATTAAATCAAGTTGCCTCATGGACTCTCTCAACATACACTCCATTCTACTCCACTCTGATCTCCTCAACACACCCTGGACAGGCTTCCACTTCCCCCCGACGAACCTGATCTTGCCTGTGCAAATGTCCCATGCAGAAATTTGAGCAGAACTGCAAACATGCCACTTTGGATATTACCAGACTCATAAGACCATATATATTTTCCTAAAACTGCACTTTGTAATTGGATGAGTTGTTGGAGATGCAGTGCTTGCAGAAATAATTTGAAGCTGGAATCTTAGTGGTTTGCTCTTATTTCTTGGCCTGGAAACCTGACCGGGGGTCTAGGATCTGTAGACAGGGAGCCGCATGTGACTTGCCTTTGTTTCTGCTGTGATGGCAGCAATCTACCTTCAAACAGCATGCGGCTGGTCTCCTTGGTATTTTAAGCAGCTGTCTGTCTTAGGCTCTAGTTAATCATTATTTCCCCACGATTGTAATTAAAACTGGCAGGCAAGGATGATCTCCTTTTTCGTAGCCTTGATTACACATGGAGCCTGATTCCAGGACAGTTAGCCTCTGGAGTCTGGAATCTTGGAGTCGGGAAGTGAAGTTGCTCTTTGGAGTCAGCCTCTGCTACAGAAGATCCCGGCCCCAGGTTTCATATATGTGCTGTATGATTGTTGCTGTCTGTAAAACCTCATTTGGGGACTCCGCTCCCTCTCTCTTCTTCTGGGAGTCCTGTCCATGCTGGAAGTCTCTCTCCCTTGAACTGGTAACAGCAACCAGCATACAGCTGTGAAAACAGAGCGGTGGGATCTGCTGGACGTGGGATATGTCTCCCTTAGAAAGTGACAAGGCAGAGTCTAAATCCGGAACATGACCCTGCTTGTCCCCTACTAACCTGAGAGTGACAAATTAGGCCTCAGAGAAACGTTGGCTCTTTAGGCCATTCTCACCCTGTGTCTCCACCAAGCACCCTATGTCCTGTGGAGGCACCGACAGTTGTCTCCAAAACCCTTTGAGATATATTTGGAAAAGAGATTTTACAAGCCCCATCTGTCCTGCTTTGTGATTACCCACTGTGCAACTTACTCCTGCTTCCTCAGGAAAGGCAGTCCCCTAGCAAGAAACAGAGTCCCTCTGCCACCCTGGTCACTTCTGCCACTTCTGCTGGCCCGAAGTCAGCTGCCCATGCAAAGCAGGACCTGCTGATTCCCTTAATGAAGCTGAAGGGGCCTGTCACGTGGGCAGGGGGTGGGGGGTTGCTGTCACATGGGCAGTGGCAGAGATGCTCGAGAGGGGAGGCGAGGGGAGAAGATGAGACTGGGCTTAGCAGCCCTGATTCCCATCTTCCCACGTTCAGCTTTTCCTTGGAGACTCCTGGCAAGTCAAGGCTGCATCACCATAGTGGCCTCAGGCAGTGCCACTGCCCTTCTGAATCCAGTGATTCGTGGCTCTCTGCTTATTTCCCCGTGGGCAGCAGCTGGCGACAGGCAGGAATAATTTAAGTGAGACTCCATTACGAGTGCCTGGATAACACTAGGGAAATAAGCGCACGGTAACTGGCAGCTCAATCCATCCATGGCTGTTCTGGGAGGCCTCCTGGACCACCTCCCTTCAGCAGAGGCCATCTCTGCCTACCACTCTGGCCAGCACATCCAAACCCCTCAACTCCAGGCTCCTCCAGCCTCCTCCCAAGATACAACATCTTGTCTGATGATCATCTGCTTCCACGAGCGATGCCATTCACTGCCTTTCTCAGTTTCCAGACCCCCACTCTCATTATTAAAATCCAACACGAGTTTCCCAGCTTCTCTTGTGTCCGCCAAGGAGCAGTGGTGGGAGCAGGGATGAGGGGTGGGCGAGTTCAACGTGTTTCCTTCTAGAAGACGTTAACTGGCAACCAGTAGGGGTAAGTAGAAATGGTAAGTTTGGGTTACCTTCAATTTCTCCTCCTTTCCCTCCTTGCTGACCAGACTTTCTCACCCAAATCTTTGGTGTGTGGTGGTAGAAGACCGAAGGTTCTGTTAAAAGGAACTCATTTTTCCAAGAAATGTGACATTGTTAATTATTAGCAATGCTTTAATGCCCTATCCTCTTGGGTCATTATTGTCTCTTTTTCTGCCTCCCCTTCATGATATGAGACTCCTGTGGGGACGTTCTGGGGTTCTTTTCTTTTCCCTCCCTCCCTTCCTTCCTTCCTTCCTTCCTTCCTTCCTTCCTTCCTTCCTTCCTTCCTTCCTTCCATCCTTCCTTCCTTCCTCTCTCCCTCTTTTCTTCCTTCCTTCCTTCCTCCCTCTTTCTTTCTTTCCTTCCTCTCTCCCTCTTTGTTTCTTCCTTTCCTTTCCTTTCCTTTCTTTTCCTTTCCTTTCCTTTCCTTTCCTCTCCTCTCCTCTCCGCTCCTCTCCTCTCCTCCTTCTTTCCTCTCTCCCTCCCTCTTTCCTTCCTTCTTTCCCTTCTTCCACCCTTCTTTCCCTCCTTCCTTCCTTCTTTCCTTCCTCTCTCACTCTTCCTTTCCTTCTTTCCTTCTTTCCTCCTTCCCTCCCTCCCTCTTTTCTTCTCTTCCCTTCTCTTCTCTTCTCTTCTCTTCTCTTCTCTTCTCTTCTCCCCTTCCTTTCCCTCCCCTCCCCTCCCCTCTTCTCCCCTCCCCTCTCCTTCCCTTCCCTTCCATTCTCTTCCCTTCTCTCTTTTCTTTCATCCATTGCCTAAAATACAAGTGTTGCCAATAAGAGCTCTCTACAGACACATGAAAAGTTGTGTCCAGTAGACAATGTTTTGTGATGTCCTACTGGAACCCGTGGCCTGGAATGGAGACAAGGTTATGCCACAGAGTGTTTAACAACTAACTTTTAATGATATATATTGTAGACACTATAGCATCTAATGAATAAAAATTTCTTGAGTGCCAACTGTGTGTCTAGTCTGTGCTAGGTGATGCAGATAAAGAGGAAGAGACTTGGTTCCTGCCCTCCAGAGGCTTGCAGCTCTGCAGGCTCTGTCATAATCATTCTGTGCTTTGCTTTATAGTTTTACCATATATGAATCCATCCAGAAGAAATACAATTTCTTTTTGCCAAGGTTTGAGATTTTACATGAATGGCATAATACCCCAACTCGCCAGTCTTTTGTGTCGGGCTTCTGTTGATCAACATTGTGTTTTGAGGATTTATCCACGGTTTTGTTTTTGAGTGTGTAGCTGTACTTTGTTCATTTTCATGGCTTTGTTTCATTTCATTGAGTGAAGATGTCACAATTTACTTATCCCTTTTGCTGTGGATTGACATTTGGACTGTTTGCAGTTGTGAACTATCACAGTGTGTGGCAATAGGTGCTCTTGTTCATGTCTCCTGGTTCATATGTGCAAGAGTTCCTCCAGGGCAAATATCTATAGAGTAGTGCTTTTGGGTCACTGGATATGTATCTTTAATTTTACTACATAGTAATTTGTCAAAGAATTGTAGCACCTTCCACCCCATCAATAAGATAAGATACTTCCTATTGCTTCAGGTTGTCATTAATGTTTAATAAGAGCAGACTTTTAATTTTGGACAACTGGTGGTTATAATTCCATTATAAATTAAGAAGTCTACATATATTTGAGATACTAGACCTTAGTTCAGTTAGATGTATCACACATATCTTCTCCAATTGTGGCTCCTATTTTCACCTTTTTTATGATACTGGATGAATACATATGTTTAAGTTAATGTAATCACATTTACTAATTTTTATTTTATGATTAGTATTTCACATATATATGTATTTTTAAAACTCCTCTACCCTTAAGTCATGAAGATATTCTCCTATATTCTAAAAACTTTATAGTTTTGCCGTTATGTAGGTTTCTTATGTACTCGGGATTGGTGTAAAGTAGGGATATAATTTCATTGGTCTTTCCTTATGCGTATCTAATTGTTTCAGCACAATTTATTGAAAAGGTATTAAGCCCTCATTGGTATCCAGTATCTTTTATCCATATAGGCATAGGTATGTTTCCTTATGCTCTATTCTAGTTCACTGGGGTGTTTGTCTCTGAGCAAATAAGCACTCTATCTTAATTACTACAGCATTATAATAATTCTTTTTTTAAACTTTTTTAAATGTTTTTTTATTTATTTTTGAGAGAGAGGGACAGAGTGTGAGCAGGGGAGGCACAGAAAGAGAAGGAGATACAGGATTCGAAGCAGGCTCCAGGCTTTGAGCTGTTAGCACAGAGCCCGACATGGGGCTCGAACCCATGAACCATGAGATAATGACCTGAGTCAAAGTGGGACACTTAACTGATTGAGCCACCCAGGTGCCCCCAATTATAATAATTTGTGAAACAGAGTAAGACAATATCTACCACCTTGTTCTGCAAGAGTGTCTTGATTTTTATTGGCCCTTTATACTTAATAAATATATTTTAGATAAGGTTATAAAGTCCCACCAGATAAACAGATAAATAACCTTTTTGGATTCTTACTGGCATTGCATTGAATTGATATGACGTTTTTTAGAGAGAAACGACATCTTTAATATAAAAAAATACTTTCAATCTCATAACTTGGTATCTCTAAGCATTTATTTCAGTCCTTTTAATGTCTCTTGATGTTTTATAGCATTCTCTATAGAGGTCTCTTGTTATAATTATTCCTAGTTATTTTTTGATGGTTGATTTTTTAGAAATATTTTTAATTATCGTGGCTTATATACAGAAATGCAAATGATTTTTACATGTTTTTGTGTCCAATAATCTTGCTAAAGGCTCTTATTGATTCTAATGATTTTTCTATAGATTTTTTTACTTCCACATTCAGTCATATAATCTGCAAACAATAATTGTTTCCTTTTTTACCCCCAATATTTATACCTTCTTCTACTTTCTTTATTTTTTAAAATCATGCTAAGTCTTCCAGTGCAAAACTGAATAAAAGAAGTGAGAATAGCATCTTTGCCTTAAAATCAGAAGGGAAAGCTTTCAGCTTCATAATTAAATATGACATTTAACATAAGATTAATGCATGTATTAAAATATCATATATGATAGATATATATTACATATATAGATATGCATATAGATTGCATATGTTCTTTTGATAAAGATTTGGAAGTTTCCACTATAGTTTTATACTCACAATTTTCTGAGACTTTTTAAAAACTATGAATATATATTGAATTTTATTTTATTATTTTTTTAAATAAGTTATTGTCAAATTGGTTTCCATACAACACCCAGTGCTCATCCCAACAAGTGCCCTCCTCTGTACCCATCACCCACTCTCCCCCCTCCCACACCCCCCTCTCCCCTCAGTTTGTTCTGAGTCTTTGAGAGTCTCTTATGTTATGTCTTCCTCCCTCTCTGTGTATATTGAATTTTAAAAACACCTTTCTGCATCCTTTAAATTAGTATTCCACTTATTTCTTTAAATATGTTAATGTAGCAAATTATATTACTCTATTTTCTAAAACTAAATGAACCTTGCATTTCTGAAATAAGCTCCAATTTTTAATACTCCGTTAGATAGTTCAGGTTGATAATTTTTTTTTTTTTTGGAGGAGGGGAATTTTTGCATCTAAGTTTACAAGCGAGTTTGTCTTGTAATTTTCTTTGTTCCGTGCTGTCCTTGTCAGATTTGGTCATCAGGATTGTGTATACTAACAAAATGAGTTTGGAATCATTTGCTTGCTTTTTTATAATTTAGGAACTTTTATGTAAGATTGGAATTATCAATTCATTAAAAGTTTATTAAAACTATAGCCTAGCGCTTTTAATGAGAGAAGATTTAAATTACTGGATGACTTCCTATATTGTTTGAGTTAATATTCTTAATTGTGTTTTTATTATAATTCTATCGTATATGTTTACGTTGTTAATTTGTATTTAAATTATTTTGAAATTTTTCTATGTAGCAGTTTCAAGCATAACTCAATGAACATTCTTATACCCTCCACCTAGATCCACTGATTGTTACCATTTTGCCACACTTGTGTTCTGCTCTCATGAACTCCCTCCACCCCCTCTTCCTCTGTCCCTCTCACACACAGGGACACATGCATAACTATATATACACATACATTTCGTGTGTGTGTGTTACTTAAGAGTTACCTGTAGTTATACTATATCACCCGTAAATCTTTCACTATGTAGTGTTTTCCTAGGTCACAGGTAATTTGATAATGAAATTACTGTATTATCTAATATTCAGGAATATTCACATTTCCCATAATGTTCCAGTAATAGCATTTACAGGTTAAAACATTTTTTTAAATGTTTACTTACTTATTTTTGAGAGGTGGGGAGAGGCAGAGAGCAAGGGAGACACAGAATCTGAGACAGGTTCCAGGTTCTGAGATGTCAGCACAGAGCCCAACACGGGGCTCGAACCCAGAAACCGCAAGATCATAACCTGAGCCAAAGTCCGACGCTTAATCGGCTAAGCCACCCAGGTACCCCTTAAAAATTTTTTAACTGATCTAGTCTCCAAGAAAATAATCACATGGTGCACTTTTTATTTTTCTTTAGTTTCCTTCTCACTAGAATGATTCCCAAGCCTGTTAAAAAAATCTGTCATAATATTGACATTTCGAAGATGATTTTCAGCCTTTTAGGAATTTATTTCATCAGTTTTAAAATTTACCAGCATAGATTGTTTATAATATCCTCTTATCTTTTTAATATCTGTGGCACACATAATTTTGTCCTCTGCTTCATTCTTAATATTGTTTATGTTTAATATTGCTTATGTATTCTCTCTTTTTTTCTGGATTAATTATTTCAGAGTTTTTGCCTATTTCAATAATATTTTTCAAAGCACAATTCTGACTTTATTGTTCCCCTTTTCATTGTTTGCTTTCTATTTAATTGTTTTCTCTTTTTATCTTTATTGTTCCTTTTATTTTGCTTGATTTGGAAGCTATTTTAATGTTCTTTGCTTGGCTCATTAAATGTGAATAATTTTATTTTTGAATGTAACCACTAAGGATATAACTTCCCTCTCTGTGCTGCTTTGGCTGTACCCAAAATGTGTGCTTTTTAATATTTTGTTCGGTCTTGTAATTCTGGTATATTTTCTTCTTTGATTTATGCGTGTTTTTGTTGCGACTTTCAGCTTCCAAACACAAAAAATTTAAAGCCATTTGTCTTCTTACATTTTTGTTTTCATTTTATAACTTAATTGTGTTATAAACCGAGAAAACGGTGCATATATCAGTCTTTTCATTGACTTGAGACTGGCAGTACTGACTAATGCACATGGTTCCTGTGTGTTCGAAAGGAATACATATTCTTCGATTGTTGGGTATCACGTGCTATAACATCCTTTTTATTCACCTTAGTAATTTGCGATTTATATCTTCTATACATTTGTGCATTTTTTGCCTACTTAATGCCTACAAGAACTTACTAAAAGAAGTCTCGTAAAGTCCCCTACCATGAATGCTAAATATTTCTCTTTTTCCCTTAGTTCCTTCAACTTTTTGCCCTGGTGTATGTTGAGGCTCTGTTATTAAGAAACTAGAAGTTTAGAACTGTTTTCTCTTCTTTGTGAATTGGAAGTTTGATATTGATGTAGTGGACCTTTTTATCTAAAAGCCTACTTTGGCGGATGTTAATAGAACTACTCATGTTCTTTCGGTTAACATTTGCTTCAGCTACCTTTAGGCATCCTTTGAATTTCATCTTACCGAGTCCTTACGTTTTAGACAATATGTTTAATTACATCTCCCAAAATCAACATATACTAGGATTTATTTTCCAATCAGGCAATCCATATCTTTTAACTGAAGAATTAGTAACTGAAAAGCTTATGGTTTTAAAAAGTTGTATTTACGTCTAAGCGCTAATTAGGTACTTTCTATTTGTCCCACTGTTTCTGTCTTCTTTGGATTGATTGAGTTGCTGTTGCTAGTGTTGTTTTTTCTTCTAATTTTATTTTTACCAGTATACCTGTTTGGCACTTATGTCTTCTGTGTTTACTTTTTTGGTGATTACACTGCTATTTCAGCATGTGTGCTTTACAAGTTATAACAGTTTCTAGTGACTCCTCTGCCTGCCCTTTGTCCCGCACAGCTGTCCTGGATCCACTGGCTGAAGCTGCCTACAGAAGTGTCGAGACTACCACCAACAGTGGCTTTTCCAGTTTCTGTTTTCAGCAATAGCCAACAGCTTCCTCTAGCACCTCCCAAATTCTGAGGCTTGATGCCCACCTGACTGCAGCCTCTAGTGGCACCCCCTAGCGCAGATGCTAGCAGGTGGTCCTGCCAGCACCGCACCTCAGTGAATTCTCTGCTGTCCAGTGAGCCAAGCTTTGCTTTTCCAGTGGTTTCTGAATCTCAGTTCTGCAGGAAGCATGGAGAACTCTTCCTTGGCAATCTAACCCACCCAAGAGACAGTGGTTGTTTCTTATGTTGGCCATTCCTGTATTATTTATAAATCTTTTTCACTCTTACTAGCAAATTCCATATTACTCCAGTCACCATTAATAATTCTTTATGTTAAATTTTCTGCATTCAAATCACTGTGATGTTTCTAATCTCCTGTCAGGACTCTTGACTAATATGTTCTCTACAATATATATGCTATTATAGTCCAATATTAAAATTCTATCCCATTTCCTTCAAATTTGGCAATGCTTTTATTATTTTACACCGTGAACGTTTGTTTGCACAGATATTTATCGATACCTTTGCTCCTTATTTGTATTAGTGTCCTACTGCTGCTGCAACAATTTGCTGCCAACTTAGTGGTTTAAACAACACAAAGTTATTATCTTGCAGTTCTATGGCCCAGTTGTATGTGTCTCACTGGGGCCCAGATCAAGGTGTTGGCAGAGCTGCATTCTTTCTGGAAGGTCTAGGGAGAATTCATTTCTTCACCTTTTCCATCTTCTGGAAGGTGTCCACATTCCTTGGCTCCTGAATCTCTTCTTCTGTCTTCATATTCAGCCTGTTGGGCTAAGTCTTTCTATTGCTTCCATCTCTCCAACCTCCTCTCCTATTCCGCATTTAAGGACCACTGTGATGACACTGGGTCCACTCCAATAATCTGGGACATTCTCCTTATTTTTAAGGTTGACTGAATGGCCACTTGAATTCCATCTGCTACTGTAATTCTCCTTTGCCATGTTAGGTAATATATTCACAGATGCCAAGATCAGGATGTGGGCATCTTTAGGGGCATTATTCTGTCCACTACACCGTTTCTTCTTGCAATGAGTTTCCATCTGGGATTATTTCCCTATTCCTTTATAATGTCTCTTAATGAGAGTATTTTTGGTGATATGCTCTTTCTTTTTCTTCTTCTTTTTTTTGGTCTGAAAATGGTTTTATTTCATTCTCCTTCTTGAAAGACAACTTTGCTGGACGTAGAACTATAGCTTGGCATTTCTTTTCTTTCAGCATTTGGCTCCCACTGTTGCTATAGAAAAGTCATCAAACCGTTCCTTGTCTGCTTGCTTTTGAGTCCTCTTTTTCTAGTGTTCTCACATTTCACTTTGATATATTTTGACGTGGATTTCTAAAAATATTTACCTATTTTCGAACTTATTAGAATTTCTATGCTGGAGACTTGGCGGCTCTCAACAATTCTGGAGTATTTTCAGAAATTATCTATGTTTACATTATTTCTTCCCTCTTTTCCTCTTTTGTCTTCTTCTGGAATTCCAATTATATTGGATTTTCCCTCTATCTTTCCTTTACTTTGACTTTTCTTTTACATTTTTTAATCTCACCATCTCTCTGGCCTGAATTTTTAGTAATTACTGGGATCCAATTTGCAGTTTGAAACTCCTCTTTAGCTACATACATTTATTGACTAATTTGTCCATTAATATGTCTACTTTTATCTTTTATATCTAAAGATGTATTCTATATTTTCTATTCTGTTGATATTGCCAAGCTTCTCTTTTATTTCTCTAGGTATATTATACATACTAATTTAGATTCTTGTGTCTCTAAATTCTGATGTCTGTTGTTTGCGTGTGTCTGTTATCTGTCTTCTTCCATCTGTCATTTGTTTCTGTTAGTTTGTATTCATACATATGCACAGAGCTGAGTTTGTGCTGTTTGTCTCACTCCAGACTTTACCTGTGGGGGTACCTGGGTGGCTCAGTCAACTGAGTGTCCGACTCTTGACTTTGGCTCTGGTCGTGATCTCACGGTTTCATGAGTTCAAGCCCCATGTCCTTCTCTGCGTGCTGACTGAGCAAAGCCTGCTGTGTCTCCCTCTCTCTCTCTGCCCCTTCCGCGCTCATGCTCTCTCTGTCTCTCTCTCTCTCTCTGTCTCTCTCTCTCTCAAATTAAATAAACTTAAAAACACAAATCAAAACTTCACCTGTGTTGATTCTTCGAGGTCTATGTTAAGTGTGACACCTCGGTGTATACATTTATTTCTGCCACCTACTGATGCTCCCACCATTGGACTTACATTTCAATTTTTTGCTTGATTATTTTTTGAATCCACAGTTAACATATTTCATCTATGCAGGGCTAGACTTAGATAACAAGGGTTCTCGCTGTCCCTTTCTGTGTGGTCAATTTTATTCCCCATCCTCTCTCGTAAATAAAGGTGTGACCTCCTAGACTGGAACATAGATGTTAGGTTCTGAGCGTCATATGCTAGACAGACATTAATTAAATCACTTAGGGCCAAGCCAGCTCTGTTGTTCACACATGTTCCAGGGGTTCTGGTTTCACTTCATTTTGGATTCTATAGAATCCTTATTTTTGCACGAGTCCTACAATGTATTGAAAACTCTTCTGTTTTGTCTGTTACTGTAATATCTAACCTATTATACTGTTGAAGATGGAAAGTTTTGATTTTTATTTTATGATTATCATCATGTATTTTGGTTTTTCCACTTGATATGAATCTTATTTAGTTTTTTGTTCTATTATTTATTTTGAGAGAGAGAAAGAGAAAAAGCATGAGCAGGGGAGGCACAGAGGGAGAAGGACAGAGAATCCCAAGCAGGCTTCATGCTGTCAGTGTGGATCCCAATGCAGGGCTCAATCCCACAAACTGTGAGATCATGACCTGAGCTGAAATCAAGAGTCAGACACTTAACCAAATGAGCCACCCAGGTGCCCTGTGAGTTTTACTTAATTTCATTTAACTGCTATGTAATATCCCATTGCATGAATATATCATAACTGAAGAACTCATTTTTTGTTGAAGATATTTGTATTTTTCTGCAATGGAAGATGCTGCAATGAACACTTATATGCATGTTTTCATGTATATATATATTTTATTTTATTTTATTTTAAATTTTTAAAAAGTTTTTTAATTTTTTATTTTTTTAAATAATTTATTGTCAAATTGATTTCCTTACAACACCCAGTGCTCATCCCAACAAGTGCTCTCCTCTGTGCCCATCACAAACTCTCCCCCTCCTCACCCCCCTCACCTTCAGTTTGTTCTTAGTCTTTGAGAGTCTCTTATGTTTTGTCTCCCTCCCTGTCTGTGTCTTTATTCCTTTCACCTCTTCCCCTCCCCCATGGTTTTCTGCTAAGTGTCTCAAAATCCACTTATGCGTGGAAACATATGGTATCTGTCTTTCTCTACCTGACTTATTTCACTTAGCATAATACCCTCCAGTTCCATCCATGTTGCTACACATGGCCAGATTTCATTCTTTCTCATTGCCACGTAGTATTCCATTGTATGTATATACCACATCTTCTTTATCCGTTCGTCAGTTGATGGACACTTAGTCTCTTTCTATGATTTGGCTATTGTCAAAGTGCTGCTATGAACATTGGGGTACCCGTGCCCCTATGCATCAGCACTCTTGGGTAGATTCCTAGCAGTGCTATTGCTGGGTCACAGGGTAGTTATATTTGCATCTTTTTGAGAAAACTCCACACCATTTTCCAGAGCAGCTGCACTAGTTTGCATTCCCACCAACAGTGTAGGAGGGTGCCTACTTCTCCACATCCTCGCCAGCATCTATAGTTTCCTGATTTATTCATTTTAGCCACTCTAACCGGTGTGAGGTGGTATCTCAGTGCGGTTTTATTTGTATTTCCCTGATGATGAGTGACATTGAGCATCATTTCATGTGTCTGTTGGTCATCTGGAGAAGTGTCATCTTTGGAGAAGTGTCTATTCATATCTTCTGCCCATTTCTTCACTGGATTATTCATTTTTCAGGTGTGGAGTTTGGTAAGTTCTTTATAGATTTTTAGACACTAGTCCTTTATCCAATATGTCATTTGAAATTATTCTTTCCCATTCCATCAGTTGTCTATTAGTTTTGTTGACTGTTTCCTTTGCCATGAAGGAGCTTTTTATCTTGATGAAGTCCCAATAGTTCAGTTTTGCTTTTAATTCCCTCGCCTTTGGAGGTGTGTCACATAGGAAATTGCTGTGGCTCAGGTCAAAAAGGTTTTTTTCCTGCTTTCTCCTCTAGGATTTTGATGGTTTCCTGTCTTACATTTAGGTCCTTCATCCATTTTGAGTTTATTTTTGTGAGTGGTGAAAGAAAGTGGTCTAGTTTCATTCTTCTGCATGTTGCTGTCCAGTTCTCCCAGCACCATTTGTTAAAGAGGCTGTCTTTTTTCCAGTGGATGCTCCTTCCTGCTTTGTCAAAGATTAGTTGGCCATATGCTTGCGAGTCCATTTTGGGGTTCTTTATTCTATTCCATTGGTCTATGTGGCTGTTCTTGTGCCAATACCATGCTGTCTTGATTATTACCACTTTGTAGTAGAGGTTAAAGTCTGGGATTGTGATGCCTCCCACTTTGGTTTTCTTCTTCAATATTACTTTGGCTATTCGGGGTCTTTAGTGGTTCCATATAAATTTTAGGATTGTTTGCTATAGTTTTGTAAAGAATGCTGGTGCAATTTTGATTGGGATTGCATTGAATGTGTAGATTGCTTTGGGTAGTATTGCCATTTTAACAATATTTATTCTTCCAATCCATGAGCATGGGATGTTTTTCTATTTCCTTGCGTCTTCTTCAATTTACTTCATAAGTATTTTATAGTTTTCAATGTAGAGATCTTTTACATCTTTGGTCAGGTTTATTCCTCAGTATTTTATGGTTTTTGGTGCAATTGTGAATGGGATTCACTTCTTTATTTCTCTTTCTATTCCTTCATTGTTAGTATAAAGGAATGCAACTGATTTCTGTACATTGATTTTGTATCCTGCAACTTTGCCAAATTCATAGATCAGTTCTAGTAGGCTTTTGGTGGATTCTGTCAGGTTTTCCATGTAAAGTATCATGTCGTCTATGAAAAGTGAAAGTGACTTCATCCTTGCCTATCCTGATGCATTTTACTTTGCTTTGTTGTCTGATTGTATATACATATTTTAAAATATGTAACTAATGGATACCTTCCCAAGAAGTCCCCCTAACTCCCCATACTCAGAATGTGACCTCTTGCAGGTATGATTCGTCCAGTTATGAAAGGTCATCCTGGACTAGAGTGGGCTCGTAATCCAAGAGCACATGAAGATGGCCATGTGAAGATGCAGAAACACAGGGAGAAGTCCATGCGAAGACAATGGCAACATTAAAGTTTGCTGCCACAAGCCAAGGAGCACTTATGGCTACCAGAAATGGGGAGAGGCAAGAGAGGATCTTCCCCTAGAGGCTTCAGAGAGAGAGAGCTTGGCCTTGCTAACATCTCGATTTCTGAGGTCCAGTTTCCCGTATTGTGAGAGAATAAATTTCTGTTGTCTGAAGGCAGCAAATTTATGGGACTTTGTTATGGCAACCTGGAAAACTACACTAGATTGTCGAAAATATGCATATATTCAGTTTTCATAGCTTCTACCTAATGCTTTCTAGAGTAGTTGTACCAATTATATTCCCACTTTCAGTAATAATACTCCCATTGTTCTTCATTCTCGTCAGTGTATGGTATTGTTGGACTTTTGAAACTTTTTAAATTTTGTTATGTGTGAAATGGCACCTGTTTTGGCTTGTTCAGGCAGCTATAACAAAATACCACAAAGAGGGCAACTTAAGAACAATGGGAGTTTATTTTCCACGGTCCTGAAAGCTGGCAGTCTGAGATGAAGGCGCCAGTGCCCTCAGGTGAAGGGCTTCTGGATTGCTGTCTCCTCATTGTATTTTCACCTGGAGGAAGGGGCTTGGGAGTTCTGTAGGGATAGGGGCTCTTTCATAAGGGTGCTAATCCCAGCCTTTAGGACTCAGTCTCTTCCCAAAGTCCCCCACCTCCAATCACCTCAGGGGTTATATTTCAACATATAAACATGGAAGAGATACAAACATTTAGATCAGGGCAGTATTTTCTTATCATTTTAAATTTCTGTTTCCCTGATGACCTGTGATATTGAGCATCTTTTTGTGTGTTTATTTGCCTTTCAGATTTAGTTTTCTATGAATTGCCAGTTTACAGATTTCCTCTAGTTTCTTAATTGCTTAGTTTATTCTTATTGATTTTGTAAGAATTCTTCATATATTCTGGTACCAGTCCTTTGTTAGTTATAGAGTTCAGAATATCAATTTTCCCTTTATGGTTTCACATTTCACTTCATTTATGGTGTCTTTTAATGAACAAAAGTTCTTAATTTTAATGTACTAAATATATCAATACTTTTCTTTATGATTCGTGCTTTTCGTTCTGCATTTAGGAGATTTTCCCTTTTAAGTTGTAAAATTATTCTAAAACTTCTTCTAAAGTTTGTAATCTTGCATTTTTTCAGAGGAAGCCTTAGTTCTATCTGGAATTCTTTTATTACCATTGATGGAGTAATCCATCCTTTCCTTCATTGACTTCTAAGCACATATTCAGTTTTTATACATGTATCGATCTATTTCCAGGCTCTCTATTCTGTCCTATTTGTCTGTTGCTTCAGCAATATCACACAATTCTAAGTACTATCATTGTCCATTTTCTAACTTTTTGTGTTTCATGCGCCACTGAAAAATCTTGGGAATTTTTTCCCTTCCAAGATCACTATTAAATACTATTGTTTTAAAATACCACCTTAGCTTCATTCCATAAGTACTATTATGTAGTATTTTCACTATCGTTTAGTTCTAAATGCTTTTGAATTTAAATTTTTATTTTCTCTCTGAGCTATAAACCATTTAGAAGTTTTCTGCTCAATTTCCAAATATGTGAGCATTTTAAAACAGTTTTTGTTATTAATTGTATTTTAGCATAATGTTGATAAAAAATGTTGTCTGTGTGATGAAGATAGATACCTTAATATTTGTTGCCACTTGCTTTGTGAATATACAACTGTGTTTGAAAACTAAATTGTATACTTTAATTGTTCATTGCTAGGTTTAAATTCATCCATTAGAGCAGAATTGTTTATTCTGCAAAAATTCTCTATTTTTACTGAATTTTACAGGTTTGACCTACAAATTACAAAATGAAGATTCTTTTTTTTCAAATTTTATTTAAATTCTGGTCAGTTAACATATAGTGCAATATTGGTTTCAGGAGAATTCAGTGATTCACCATTTACATACAACACCCAGTGCTCATCATGACAAGTGCCTTCCGTAATGCCCATCCCCCATCTTAGCCCATCCCCCATCTTAGCCCATCCCCTACCCTAACCTTCCATCAACCCTCAGTTTGTTCTTTAAGAGTCTCCTATGGTTTGTTTCCAGTTCTCTCTTTTTTCCCCTCTCATATGTTCATCTGTTTTGTTTCTTAAATTCCACATAGTGAAATCATGGTATTTGTCCTTCTGTGACTTATTTTGCTCAGCATAATAAACTCTGGTTCCATCCACATCATTGCAGATGGCAAGGCTTCATTCTTTTTGATGGTTGAGTAATATCCAATTTATATATATACCACGTCTTTATCCATTCATTGTTCTGCTTTCTCCACATCCTCACCCAACACTTGTTGTTTCTTGTGTCATTAATTTTAGCCATTCTGACAGGTGTGAGGTGCTATCTCATCATGGTTTTGATTTGTATTAAAATTAAGCATCTTTTATTATGATTGTGAATTCATGAATCTTCCTGTAATTCTGTAAGCTTTTGCTTTATATATTTTGAGATTGTGTTATTAAGTACGCAGAAGATTAGAACTGTTATATCTTCCTGGCAAATTTAACATTTTATCTTAATGCAATGACCTTCATTGTTTTTGGTAACGCTTTTTTATACTCACATATTAATGTAAAAACACAGTGTAATTTTTGACTTTTCTATGTATTTATATTTTAGGTGTTTCACTTGTAAACAACTTATGGCAGCATTTAAAAAATATCAAATTTTGGGGCGCCTGGGTGGCTCAGTCAGTTAAGAGGCCGACTTCGGCTCAGGTCACGATTTCACAGTCTGTGAGTTCGAGCCCCACATCGGGCTCTGTGCTGATGGCTCATCAGAGCCTGGAGCCTGCTTCGGATTCTGTGTCTCCCTCTCTGTCTGCCCTTCCCCTGCTCATGCTCTATCTCTATGTCTCTCAAAAATAAATAAACGTTAAAAAAAATTTAAAAAAAAAATCAAATTTTGAATTTCTATTGTTAGTAGGTAAGTTTATACCTTTCATATTTAGTAGTGATATGTTTGAGTTTATTATATCAATTTATTTTGTTCTAATAAATATGTATATATTATTATTAGATACACATTATTAGCATATGTTTGTTCCTTAACTGTCATTTATTGAATTGATCAAATTTTCTACCATTATTTTCTCTAATAATTTGAAAGGTATTATATATTTAATCTTTAATTGCTTACCCTTAAAATTTGAACAAAAACATTTGGTGAGCAGTCTAAATATAATCCCTATCTCTATTCTACTTTGGAACAATACCTGGAGCCTGAAATATTTTAATTCTGATGTTTTCACTCTAGTTTTCATGTTATTTTTGCCCAGGAATTTCTTGCAATTTTGTTTATATGCCACTCAAATTACTCATCTTTTAAGTTTATTTATTTATTTTGTGAGAGAGAGAGTGGGGGAGGGGCAGAGAGAGAGGGAGAGAGGGAATCCCAAGCAGCCTGCACGCTGTCAGCAGAGATCCCAATGTGGGATTCAAACTCATGAACCGTCAGATCACGACTTGAGCTGAAACCAAGAGTTCACCATTTAAATGCCTTAGCCACTCGGGGGCCCCAAATTACTCATTATCTTAAGTACTGTTTTTTATTTCCTTTGAATCTTCTTTACATCTCTTACATGTTCTTTATTGTTCTCTACTCTTTCTTTTATCTTAAGAGTTTCCTTCCATGAGGGTCTCCTAGTAAACTAACTCTGGGTGTCTGAAAGTGTCCTCATTTCATATTCATTGCTGAATAACAGCTTAGGCATTTAAAGAATTTATTAATTATGGACATGTCTTAAGCACTTTGGAGATACAGGCATCTGATCAGTTTCTATGAAGGGTTTAAAAGAAGCCCTGATCTCTGTTTGTAAAGTACAAAATTTCATATTCATGTATATGAATCATGTTATATAAATCCTTAGAATCCTTTCTCATTGTTTGCATAGCTGCTCTCTGAAAACCCTTTGTCCCCTCTCCCTTTCTTCTTAGTAGATGCAGTATTAAATCAATCTTTAGACCTATTTTAGGGAAATGTATTTAGTTTGGATTTTAATAGTCTGATTTAGGAGTATTCATCCTCAAACTCTAAATCCAAAAAATAGCTTAATATTTTTTACAATAAAGTCAGTTTCCAGTATTCAGTAGCTCATGGACTAACGCAGGAATGGAGCCACAATTTCCCATTTTGGCAAGGCTCGGGTTTTTAATGTCCTTCACCTCCTCCACTGGCGAATACATACCGTTTATCATGTGCCATCCACTCAACACTGGTTTTTGACCTTCCCAGGTGTTGTAGAACATCATGTGAAGGTGATAGAATATCTCCTGTCCCCTTTGGACACATGATTCACTACACATAACCATGCCAACTTGGAAAAAATTTCTTAAATATTGAGAAATTGAAAGGCATAAAACTTTAAAATACTTGGACCAATTTTCTTGGAGCAGTCTAGAATGTCAGCTGTTACCCTTAGACTAGAAGGCTCTGAAAGGGGAGCAGCATGGGTAGCCTCTTTCTCTGAATTGTGAGAGCAACAAAATGCTATCCTGTCACATTCATAGGGACCTCTCCATTGAGATAGTTTTTGTGGAAGGCATTTCTTGACTCCTAGTTCGGTCTGCTCCAAGCATGTTAAGCACTGGCATTTGTGTACTTATTAAGCCTCATTATGTAAGTGGACATGGTGTAGAGAAAGAGCTCCAGAGCAGAACTCCAGACAATTAGAACCTAGTCCAGGCTGTGTGACCCTAAGCCAGGGGCTTAACCTGTCTTCACTTCCATTTCTTTGTGTATAAAATGAACACAGCACCTGCACTACAAACCCCTCAAGATATTTTCTTACTCTCTACCACTACCCACCATTAAGGATATTTTGAATTTTCCAGGAAAATGCTCAAGCCTCATGAAAATATCAGTTCTATTTTCTTTTTATAAGAAGAGTGTACATTTAAGTGATTTTGTAACACAGTGTTTGGTGAAATAGAAAAGAGTGATACAGAAAAAAAAATCCTCAGTTCAGGGAAGGTAAACCGTGTACTCATTCAATAACTATCTAACACTCATGTGCCAGGTACATGAGTCTCTCTTCTCCTAAAATCTGTATCATATTGGAAGAGACAAGAAAACATGAGCAAGTGAATTCATAAGGAAATAGCCGGAGAGGTGATATTTAAGATGAGACCTGAATGCCATGTGATGGTCAGAGGGAAGCACAATCCCAGGAAGAATTCAAATTGAAGGCTGAGAAGAGCTTGTCCTGTTCATAAGACCAAAGGCCAGTGGACAAAGGAGAAAGGGATCTGAGAAGCAAGCAGGAGCAGATCAAGTAGGGCTTTGTGAGTTAGCCTAAACTGTTTTTGTTTGACTTCAAATATGATGGAGAGCCTCTAGAGGACTTGAAGATAAATATGTGCTGGAGAGTTAGAAGAGACATCTGTTCGGGTAGGACTGAGTGGGCTAGGTGGGGAGGGAGAGGGAGAGACTGCAACAGGTACATTCATTTCTTGGGACTGCCTCAACAAAGTGCCATTGACTGGACAGCTTAAACAACCCATTCTTACAATTCTGGAGGCTAGAATCCGAGATCAAGATGTTGACAAGACTGGCTTCTTCTGGGGCCTCTCTTCTTGGCTTATAGATGGCTGTCTTCTCCCTGTGTCTTTACATGGTCTTCGCTCTGTTGAGTATGTATGTCCAAATTCCCTTTTCTTTTTTTTTTTAATTTATAATAGTTTATTTTCAAATTGGTTTACATGTAACACCCAGTGTTCATCCCAACATGTGCCCTTTTTAATGCCCATCACCCCCTCTCCTCCCTCCCTCATCCCCCTCACCCTCAGTTTGTTCTTAGTCTTTGAGAGTCTCTTATGTTTTATCTCCCTCCCTCTCTGTGTCTTTTTTTTCTTTCCCCTCTTCCCCTCCCCCTGGTTTTTGCTTAGTCTCACCAAGTCCACCTATTCGTGGAAACATATGGTATCTGTCTTTTTCTGACTGACTTATTTCACTTAACATAATACCCTCCAGTTCCATCCATGTTGCTACACATGGCCAGATTTCATTTTTTCTCATTGCCACGTAGTAGTCTATTGTATATATGTACCCCATCTTCTTTATCCACTCGTCAGTTGATGGGCACTTGGTTTCTTTCCATGATTTGGCTATTGTCGAAAGTGCTGCTATGAACATTGGGGTACACGTGCTCCTATGCATCAGCATTCCTGTGTCTCTTGGGTAGATTCCTAGCAGTGCTATTGCTGGGTCATAGGGTAGCTCTATTTTCATTTTTTTGAGGTAAATTCCCTTTTCTTATAAGGGCACTGGTCATATTGGATTAAGGCCCATCCAACTGATCTCATTTTACCTTAATTACCTCTTTAAAGGCCCTCTCTACAAATACAGTCACATTCTGATCTGCTGGGAGTTAGGATTTCCACATATGAAATTTGGGAGGTGGGGTTCAATTCAACCCAGAGTAGTAGAGGATATAGTGCGAGCTAACATGTAGAGGCAGGATTGGCATAGAGCTTTTTGACAGACAGTTAAGAGAGCATCCATAAGCATAGTTTACATATAATGGAAATCAGATTACCAATAGAAGTGAAAGCCAGGCTGTTAAGAGTCTTGAACGTAGGTAAGGGACTTTGACCTTCTGCTATAGGTCACGTGGAGCCTTGGGGGATACCTGAGCAGTGGGGGGAGGGCTGAGTATCCATAGTTAAGCTGGTTGTGTGAACACTGGGTAGTAGGCAGGTGGGGACAGGGGAAAGCTTGGGGTGTGGGACTCAAGTCAGACCCTTAGAAACAGAGAGGGAAGAAAGTAGGAAGAAACACTCCAGGGAAGACCTGCCAGTAGTGATTTGGGGAGCAGGGAGATAGGACTTTATCCTGGGAAGCTGTGAAAGCTTACTGAAAGGCAAAGTCTGCTGTGTAAAACTTGCAGGGGTGTTATGATCAGGATGACTCAGGACAGCCCACCTGGTCTCTATCCAAACCCAGCACCTAAAGTCATAATGGAAGCTGGACATATTGTCTTATTTGGCTGGAAAAAATACAACTTCAGAGGCAGACAGACCTCAGTTCAAATCCCAGTTCCTTCATTTGTAGCAGTATGTGGAGGTTAATTTTATGTGTCAACTTGACTGGGCCATGGAGTATTCTGGGTGTTCTTATGAGGGTGTTTCTGGATGTGATTAACATTTGAATCAGCAGACTGAGTAAGGCAGATGGCCTTTGATAATGTGGGTGGCCCTGGTCCAATCAGTTTAAAGCCTGAATAAAACAAAAGGCTGACACTCCCAGAGTAAGAGAGGATTCCTCTTGCCTGATTGCCTTGGTTTGTTCCTCCTTTTGAACTTGAACTAAAATCACAGCTCTTCCTGGGACTCAAGGCTGTCAGCCTTTGGACCGAAACTACACCATTGGTTCTTCTGGTCCTCAGGCTTTCAGATTCAGACTAGAACTATACCATTGACTCTTCTGGGTGTCCAGGACCTAGATCTTGGGACTTATGAGCCTCCACAATTGCGTGAGCCAATTCCTTATTATAAATCAATGTCTTCTCTCTCTCTCCATATTTATTATCTATCATCTATCAGATATAAATATATAGATATGTATATCCATCTCTCTTTCCCTCTCTCTCACTCTCCTTCTCTCCCATTGGTTCCATTTTGCTGGTGAGCACTGACTAATACACAGTATAACTTAACATCTTTGAGCCTTAGTTTACCTGGGTGTCTGATGGGAGTAATCACCTTTCAGAGCTGTAGGATGACAGAGGTAATATATAGATAGATAGATAGATAGATAGATAGATAGATAGATAGATAGGGTCTGGCTTATAGTAGGTGCTCAATAAATGGTAGGTTCCTTCTTGTCCCCTTTTGTGGAACAAAGCTCAGAAATGATAGAACAGACACATGTACTGAACTGCTCCGGTAGTACAAGAGGACTGATGCTTTCCTTGGAGTGTTGGCAAAGGTGCTGGTAAGGCTTGAGCTGGTGAGGTACCACGTGTGGAACCACATTTTGCCTGCATAGGAAACACCAAACCCTGGACTAAAGATCAGGAAAAAGGCCACCAACAACCCATGTGGCCCTGGAGGAGTTCCCACGGTCACTATTGATGGCTCTATTTACGGTATCTCTACCATCTGCCAGGGAAAAGGTTCAGTTCTTTGCAATTCATTTAATCTTTTTTTTTTAATGTTTACTTTTTTTTGAGAGAGAGATGAGCGCAAGCAGGGGAGGGACAGAGAGAGAGGGAGACACAGAATCTGAACCAGGCTCCAGGCTCTGAGCTGTCAGCACAGAGCCTACGTGGGGCTCAAACTCACAGACCAAGAGATCATGACCTGAGTTGGAGTATGACGCCTAACTGACTGAACCACCCAGGTTCCCCTCATTTAATCTTAAAAACAACGTTATTGGGATGCCTGGGTGGCTTAGTCGGTTAAACGTCCGACTTTGGCTCAGGTCAGGAGCTCATGGTTTGTGGGTTCAAGTCCCATGGGCTCTGTGCTGACAGCTCATAGTGTGTAGCCTGCTTCGGATTCTGTGTCTCCCTCTTCTTGTCCCAGGCCGGTTCACCCTTTGTCTCTATCTCTTTCTCAAAAATAAATAAAGATTAAAAAAAATTAAAAACAACAAAAAACCTACATCCTTCTTATGTTAGTCCCAGTTCGTAGATGAGGAAACGAAGGTCTAAACAGAGTAAGTAGCTTTCTGGAGTCATACATGGTTAGAAAATGGTAGAGCTGGGTTTCGAATCTAGGTGTGTTTGATTCTGGAAGTCATTCTCTTTCTACCAAGTTTTTTTGGTTCCTCGCCTTTGTCTCTACAAGTCCTCACATTTGAGCTACAAAATGGAACTAATCACACATGACTTACCTCAGCATACTTTTCTTTCCCTGGTCTTTGTTGCAGGGAACAAATGAAACGGTGTTCCAATTACCCATGATGCATTATAAACCCACCCCAAAACTTACTGGCATAAAAAACCATTTTATTGCACTCATGGATTTTGTGGGTCACAAATTTAGGAAGGGCATAGTGGAAATGGCTTCACCCTGTCCCATCATGTCTGAGGCCTCAGCTGAGGAGATCCAAACAACTGGAAGTGAATCGGCAGCTAAGAAATGGAATTGTCTGAAGGTTCTGGGATGACTCAAATGTTGGAATCAGCTGGGGTTATCAGCACACCTGTATGTGGCCTTCTTATGTGGCCTGAGGTCCTTGTAATATGGCAGCCTCAGGGTAGTCAGACCTTGCACCTGGAGGCTCCAGGCTCCAAAAGTCAGCATCCTAGTGGGAAAGGCAGAAGTTGTGTTACCTTTATGATCTAGTCTGGGAAGTCACATAGCTTCACTCCCGCTGAATTCCGTGGGAAGAAGCAGTCACAAGTCTGCTCAGATTCAAGGACAGGAGCAATAGATTCCATCCCTCAATAGGAGAAGTGTCATTGGATTTTATGGCTGTGTTTTGTGTTTTTTGTTTCTTAAACCACCACAGGGTATACAGGTCCAAGGGAAGTACAGGAGAGCATACTGGAATAATTTCTTGCCATAATCAATGACATATTTGTTTTTAGTCAGGGCACTCTGCCTTGCCAAGCATAAAACACTCATGTCTAAACAGTGTTGAAAATGAACTAGATTTGGTCACGAACAAGCTTGCCTTGCTTTTTCCTAAAGAGAAATGCCTAAACTTTAAAAATCTTCTTTGGCAGCAGCAGTGTCTGCACTAGCATCAAAACATCTGAGAGATGTTGAAAATTCTGTAACCTCTCCAGTTGCTTGTGGGTCATGAAGACCTGGCTTTGCCTGCTGAGATGGGGGAGGGGAACAGCAAATAGCTCCAGTTCTTCAAGAATCAGATTTTCAAACCTTCCTTTTAAAGTTAAATCCTTTTAATTGAATGAAGTCTGGGTCCTGTAGAAAGCCTCTGCTTAATTTTCTTTTTAAAAATTAAGTTTCCAAAAGCTGCTATAATTTATTTATTTTCTTCACTTATCAGTCTACATTATTCAGGGGCTGTGTTTTGGTGCTTAATTGGGCAAAGCATCAATGACCCTGGTGAAAACGGGAGGGTTTGGCTCTGCTTACGTCAGGCCTGTTCCTGTTAGATTCTATTTTCTGAAACAGGAGAGTTATTTATTTATTAAAAACTATTGACCCAAATAAATTGTCTGAGATTCATTACGGCACCACCAGGTGGGACCCTGGGCTTGGGGCATAAAGTGACCAAGGCCTTACATCATCCTGCTCACCATTTTTTGAGTCTGGTCTTAAAGGAACATGCACCAATAGCAAGTCAAAAATAAAGGGTACAGCCTGAACCAATTCAGAGATTTGTATTACTATTTTGATAACAATTGGTTATTTATTACTCAGAGAAGATGGTGGATAAAGATTAAAAAACAAATCAAGTCACCAAAGCTACCTTTTCTCATATGAAACTATTTTTCATTGCTCACTTTTCCTACAAAACAATGGTGTGTGGGAGAACGATGGGATTTGGAATTAGGCAGACATGAATTCATATTCTGCATAATTATGTGAATGTAGATAAGTTACTCAAACTTTCTAAGTCAGAAATCTGGTTATAATAAAACTGGGAAAAATAATACCTGCTGTTGCAAGGATTAAATGAAATGTGGAATGTAAAACCCCCATTGCAAAGCCTGGCACCGAGTGACACATTAACTATTGGGTTGCTTTACCCACTTCCTGCATCTGCAAGGGCCCAGAAGGAGCAGAGGGCACAGCAATGCTCCACACAGATGACGTGGACTTGAAACTCTTGTGGTCTGAGTATGTCCAAGGCTGAACTTCCTCATCTTCATCCCCTCAGCGAGACTGGTGCCTTTCTCCCAAACAAAACTGTTATGAATGGCATTTCAGAGACTTGGGAAATAGGTTGAAGAGGGGGACATTTTTATATTTATTGGACATTGACCATGTGGCAGGCAACATACTGAATATTTCACATACATTTTCTCATTTACTTCTTGGAATGACCTTATGAAGATAGGTGTAATGCTTTTTAATCACCCCATTCCCAAAACATAGTGGCTTAATACAACAACCATTTGTTATTTCTCATGAGTCAGCAGGGCAGCTCTGATGTGGGCCAGGCTTGGATGATCTTGCTGGGCTTGCTTATGTATCTGTGGTCCGCTGGTGAGTCAATTGTTGCTGACCAGCCTTGGCTGCCCTTGGGTACCTGGACTGCTCAGCTCTGCTCCTTATAGTCTCTCGACCTCCTGCAGTTACCCTGGGCTTGTTTGTATGATGGTATGGTGGTGGCAGGGGTCCAAGAAAGAAAAAGGAAACATGCATGTTACTCTCCTATTGGCCAAAGCAAGTTATATGGCCAAGCTCTAAGTTGGGGTGGGAGAGTTTATCCAAAGGGAATGGATTTAGGGAGAAACGAGCAAATGAGTGTCATTAGTGCACTTCATCTCCTGCAAAAGTCATCATTATTATCCTTATTCGTAGAGGAGGAGGTGGAGGCTAGCAATACTGTGTCGCTTGGTCACTGGTCTGCTCCCTACTATCTCTCTGTCTGTTGTGTTCTTTCTTGGTGATCTACTGAATGGGGTGGGGATGTTTTCCAATCAGCTGCATTTCCTCTTCTTTATCATTATTTAGTCTGCATTTGAAATTTCATGCAAAATTTTTGGGACTAACCAATTGGTCCTAATGAAACTCTGTAGACTGATATCAAGGGACAGTGCAGGTAAGTTACTGAGGTAGGTCTAATGATTAGAGAAAGTGAAGGAGAAGCAGATATGTAGTTGGATGGAGTGCAAATGAAAGAAAATGAGACAAATTTATATTTCTCCTGTATATGCTGGTTTCCTTGATTTTGGCTGGGTCAGCTTCCCTTTCTCCATGCCGTCCTGTCTAGATTTGGATACCAAGTGTGAAAAAGGCAAGATTCTGGTGTTGGCCCAGGCATTTATAAGCCTTTTGATCTTGGGCAAGGAAGTTATCTAACTTACCTTAGCCTCTCTTTCCTTATGTATGAAATGAGAATAATAGCATAGATGTTGGTGTGTAGGTAAGAGGGGACCTGTAGGTGAAGGCCCTGCTTGGTCTGAGCCTTACTGCAGCCACCACAGTTCACTGCTGCCCCCTCCCCCAACCACTCCTAAGAACCTTTTTGTGCCTGGAAATGCAGAAGAGTTGGCCTTCACAACTGCAGCGGCTCTGGGTGAGCTGCCAGGGCGGTGCAGAAAGGCTGAGCAGCGCAAGGGCTGTTAATGCATTTTATGGCTTTGTCAAGCACCCCAAACAACAGTTATTAATTATAGGATGCTCTTGAGACACTGTTGCAATATATACATTTTGTTAATTGATTTGTATAGGCTCATATCTAGCAACATAAAGAATGTGCGGGACCATAACATTTACAAAGCATTGTAATTGCCTTTAACTGCCCTCTCTTGCTTCTCAGATAGGAAACAAAGGCTTTGAGAAGAGGACAGACAACTCTTTTTGCCCATTGGACCTCCAGTACCTAATCCAGTGCCCAATGGCAGGGTAATACAACCTGTCTAGGTGCTCAGCAATTGTGTTGAATCAATGAATAAGTAACTTTTGTTTCTCTATTTCTCTATTCCTTTTTTTAAAATGTTCATTTATTTTTGAGGGAGAGCGAGAGAAAGTGAGTGGTAAGGGGCAGTGGGGGAGAGGGACAGAGGATCCCAAGCTGATTCTGGGCTGACAGCAGAGAGCCCCATGTGGGGTTCCAACGCACAAACTGCCAGATCATGACCAGAGCCAAAATCAGATGCTTAACGGAGGGAGGAGTCACCCAGGTGCCCTTCTTTATCTATTCCTTATGAACCTGGAATTGTGTGTGATGTTGGCACTGCATGTACGCAAATACGGTCAAGATTTATTCTGAGCCATTAATGTTAATTGAGTACCTTTATGAACCTTGCATGGCCTTGAGGTGGTGCAAGACGGGCATGACCCCTGCTCTCAGTGAACTGACACTCGCTGGCATGAAATGTTGCAAGGCATGACGTCAGGTGATCTGGTCTCAGATATGCAGGAGTGACAACAGAAAGGTGGTAACTTCTTGGTTAGGTAAGTTTATGTCCCCACTGCCGCCTCTGCAGCTCCAGAACCCCAAGTTTGCTTTTCGGATCTGGTCCATCGGCTTCTCAGAGCCACAGCTGCCCCTGCCTCTCCAAGATGGTGCGGAGTCTGGCCATTGCCCTCCAGGTCCACTGAGATTTACCCTGCCTGACAGGTCCAGGGCAGCACTCACGCTCTCCAGCTCTCGCGTGTGCCTGGCGCCCTCCCCAGACCAGGCTGCACGAAGCGTCCAGATGCCTGGCCAAGGACAGGACCCGCAGCGCGCGCCAGCCCCTCAGCACTGATATCCATTCCAAGGGCGTGGCAGGGCAGGGTCTCCTACTCCCCAGCAGAAGACTCGCAGGCTCCAGGTGCCCACTTTCTGAGGGGGCCTGCCATCCCCTGGGACAGGCAACGGGGAGAGGCAACGGGGGCGCGGCCGTCAGGGCTCCCCGCAGCCGCCCGCCGCCGTCCTCGGGGAGCCGAGTCCTGCCTGAAGCACCAGCGCCCAGAAGCGTGAGGACGCTGGAGGAAAGTTGGGGGTCGGGGCCGCGGAGCCGAGAGCGCGGAAGCCGGGCCGGTGTCCGCGTCTCATGAATATGCAGGAGCCACCTCCCTCCCTCCGTGACGTCACGGGCCGTCCCGGGGTGAGCGCCGGAGCCGCTCCGGGTCCGCGCCAGTGAGCGCGGCTGCTGGCGGTGAGCGAGCGGCGCGGCGGCGGGCAGCGGAGGCCGAGCGCGGCGGCGCCCGAAGCGCACCCAGCAGGCAAAGCTCCGCGGCCGCGGCCCGGCGGGCGCCGGGAGGCGAGAGCCGGTGCGGGCGGCAGGCGGCGGCGGCAGCTCGGCGGCGGCGGCGAGGATGCTGACCGGGAGGCTGTGCTGGGTGCCGCTCCTGCTGGCGCTGGGCGTGGGGAGCGGCAGCGGCGGGGGCAGCCGGCGGCGCCGCCTCCTCGCGGCTAAAGGTGGGTGCTGGGGAAGTTTCCTCCTCTCTGAGGAGGGAGGCAGGGCGGTCTTACGGGTGCAAGCGCTGGGACCCCGGCTCACGCTAGATTTGCACGTCTTCTCTTGCTGCAGCTACCCCGGTTTCTGGGCGCCCGGGATCCCCGAAGTGAGCTCCCTGTCCCCCCAGAGGCTCCACCTGCAGACGCCGGCCCAACCCTGGGCGGGGTCCAGGGACGGAGGAGAAGGGGAGGTCTGCGAGGTCCCGACAACTTTGGGGGGCTGTCTGCGGCGGAGTGGGGGCGTAGTGCGGGAGTCGCGGGCCCCAGCCCGCGGCAGCTTGAGCAGGGAGAGAAGAAGAGGCAGTTGACCGCTCCCGCCCTGAGGGAGGGAATCGGCGGCGGTGCCTTCAAAGGAGCGAGCAGAGCGTGTCCCCAGCTCGGAGGCGGGTGGAAACTTGGAGGCTCCAGGGAAGGCCCCCCCGGCTCGCCTCAGGTTCCCCCCAGGGCGGCTGTGGCTCCCCTGGGAACGCGCGACCCCCGGGTGGGCCGCGGAGTCCAGAAGAAGTGCGAGATGTGACTCCCCCCACAGCCTCTCCGACTGGACTCCGCTCGGGCTCGAGCCGGCGGAGGTGCCCACCCGGTGGCAGGGGGAGATCCTGGCCTACCCCCTGCTCCCTCCCAGACGGAAGCAAGGTCCCGGTAAACGCCCGGCACTGTTAGAAACAGTGGGCTGGTGAGCAGTGCGTACTTTGCCACCTGTCTGGGTGCGAGGAGAGAGCGCGGGGTTGGGGGCGACCAGAGGGCGGATCTGAAGGAGAAGGTCACGTGCCGGCAGGACCGTGAGGGGAGGGGCGAGGGAGCGGCCGAGAGGCAGCTAAGTGGCGGTGGGCTCTGGGGAGGTAGCGGGAGATATCTGGGCCGGAGCGCCCAGCTTAGTGGTAACTTGTTGATTCTTAGCGCTGTTGGCGAGGAGGGTGTGCTCTCGGTTTGGGGGCTGTGGCCAAATCTGCCAGGTGAGGAGGAGCTGGGGGACGTGGTCCTTGGAATCTTATCTGACCATCATCAGAGGGCGGAAGGGTTTGCACCTGTAGATAAACAGGCTCTATTAGAGGCAACCTGATTTGCCAGCTGGGTTTGAACTAGAGCTTACCAGTGGCCCAGGGAGGGAATGTATACCTGGTTTCATTACTCTTGGAGGAGGAGGAGAGTGAGAGGTAGCAGGTTTGCCGCTCCTGGACCTCAGGGGTGCTTCTCCCACAACTTATGAGTGATAAATTTGAGAAGAGAGTTTCTGTTGATTCTCTAACCTTAAATTTTTGGTGACATGGTTTTGAGACTATAAGCAGATGTACTGGCTTTTTTTTTCTTCAGCCACCCCTCCTTCCCCTCCTGTATCCTTGAGAGGCAGTTTCTTTTTTGGGAAGACAAGGGAAAACATTATGAAAATGTCTCAAAGTGTGGCAAAGAAGTCGCCGATATGAGGAATCATTCTGCGAGACTGTTGTTTTGGTGAAAACAAGAATTAAAAACAAGCTTCCAAACCTTTTGCCCTCCTTCCCCAATATAGGCACTTTGTTAAAGAGGCAAATGATATGTTTTTGAAGATTTTCCATCACGTTGTAGCAGAGCAAATGGTATATTTATAAGCAGCTGTCTGCAAACAGGGGAGCTCACAGCAAGTGAGGAAAAGGGAAAAGCTTGTTTGGGTAGAGGACGTGGTGTGCTTATGCATTGCGGAGTTCTCAGGTCAGAATAGAAAGCTTTGCAGAGATAAGAGAGAAAGATGAAAAAGAAAAAAAAATCCAGGCTCTCAGTGATTCACGTGTATGTGTATAATTATGTGCATTTTAACCAATACTTTTCATCTTCCTCACTTAGAACATATTCATTTGGCGGTGAAAACAAGCCATTTGTTTTTCCAGTGTAAAAAGTTGATTGGCCCTGGAGGGGTCAGGGTTGCTGTGTGAATCCCCCTTCTTCCTTCTTTCCTGTTGCAGCCACTGGGGGGCTGCAAAGAGCGCTGTTAGCTGCATTTTTTTTTTTTTTTTAAGACAAATGTATAATAGTTGATCAAAACAGAGACATTTATTATGACACTTTAGTTGTTATTTACAGGACTGACTTTTCTTATTACAATGCCTTATTTTATGTTTCCAAATCTCACATATTTTCTGAAGAACGTGTGAGACAATAAAGGTATGCTTCCTACTGCCACCGACGTTGCCTTTTCTGAGGTTCATATCATTATTACTCACATGATTGGAAAAGAGAAAAGTCAGGAAGACATGTGAAGAAGATTGAACAAAAATTAGCTTTCTTCCTGAATACAATTCTGTATTCATGTGTAGAAGAAAATTGGGAGTGTGGCATCAAGCTGCCTGGCAGAGTTGAACGCGCCCTCAGGACAACTGTCTGGAAGCACGCCTTTCCAGCTTTGGGCTCCTGTAAGATGTTGTGTCTGTGTGCGTGGCTCATTTTGCCTTTGTGTTCCTTGCTTCTTGCTGCAGAGAATCGAGCAGCGAATCCCCTACAACTGTTTGGGGTTTTCACCGAATCCCTGAACTTTCAGTGCAAACATATTTCTGATTATGCCAGGCAGTTATTATAACCAGTTTCCTTTACTCTTCTGTTATGTTGGCTACTCAAAAAAGGTGAACACTTCTTAGATTTCTTGAAAAGACCAAATCCCACTCATCCTCAATCAGCTATGGTTACTGGACTGGGCATGGATCCTCTAGACTATGTCTTCAGACTAGAAGATCACTTTCCTCAGCCTAATTCCTTCTGTTACTCATCACATAGTCAGGCTTAGACATGGCCTCCCCTAGGAACCTTTCCTGACTGGTCTCCCAGGCTGGTCACCCCCAGAAAACTGTGGCTCTCCCTCTGGCATGCCTGTGCTCCTTGTTTGGCCCCAGCTCTGCTCTGCGAGGCTTGAGAGCTAGAATCTTCTCCTGATCCTCCCTGCATCTCCAGGGCCATGCTGCTGCCTGGTCTCCAGGTGTAAGCTGAGTAGTCCGTAGGGATGGATTAATGACTTCACCTGTTTGCAGCTGAAGTGCTATTGTTTCTTGATGTAGATATTTTTTCTTCTATATAAAGTAAAATAGGGGCTTAGAGAAACCTGGTTCCAATCCTAGTCCTACTGCTTCCTAGCTAGATAATCTAGGGTAAATTAAGGGTAAGATAGGGATCCAAAAATCTACCTTGCAAAGTGGTTGTCAGGAGAGGGCTTAGAAATCATTTAGTTCATGGCATGTAAATGGCACTAAATACACAGTGACTGTAATTATTTGTCACTTAAATACTGGGTTCCAGCATCTGAGGTTTGGTGGAATCCCCTCTTTTTGACCTCTTCACAATTCAGTAGCTTTGTTCGTATCTTCTCCCAGCTCAGCTCTGTTCTCTGTGTGTGTGTGTGCGTGCATTGTGTGGAAATATTGTATATAAATTTAAGTGCACATATACATTTGGCTTGAATTGTTAGAACACTTAGCCACTTTCACTAGTCTCTGGATGCCTTTGAGGCCAGGGACCCCTTCTCATTCATCTCAAAAGTCCTGACACTTGATGCAGGGCCAGCCCAGAGTAAGGACTCAGCAATGTGTGCTGTATAAATAAACAAACATGTCTCCATGGGCCAACTCTGGAGGTGTGGGGGTTCTGGTCTCTGGAGGAAGAGCTTTTGTGGTTGATTGGGACTGTTAGGAGAGGTCCCTGCCCAGTTAGCACTTTTTCCCCAGGTGTGCTGTTCCAGGAAGCAGAGAAGCATCCTTGTTTTGCCTAAGGCAACCTCTCTGATGATGCATATTTACACGGAAGGAGGTCACCAAAGGTATGATAACCAAATGGCAGCTTGAAGCAGATTATTTTTATCATGTGTTGTCTGGCCCACCACACACTGGACCCTGCGGAAATGTTTCCGTTGGCGTGATAAGTATGAGATGGACCAAGAGAGGACTGCATTGAGGGAAGGCAGCTGAGCTCGAGACACGCACTGAGTAGGACAGAGGGTCGCCATCTTAACTGGTTGGGGCTGCCATAACAAACATCCTGGAGACTGGGTGGCTTGTAAACAACAGCAATTTATCTCTCATGGTCTGGAGCCTGGAAGTCTGATAGCAGGTGCCCCGCAGGGTCGGTGAGAGCCCTTCCAGATCGCAGATGGCTGACTTCTCATTGTACCTGCACAGGGTGGATGGCAGAGAGAGGAGGCAGGCTTTCTCCTGACTTTTATAAGAACCCTAATCCTATTCTTGAGAGCTTCACCCCTATGACCTCATCTAACCCCTTTCACCTCCCAAAGGCCCCACCTCCTACAATACCTTGGGGGTTGGGTTTCAACATACGAATCTTGGGAGGGCAAACATGCATCTGTGACAGTCGTGCTATGAGCTTTGTGGGAGCATCCAGGCAGAAGGCAGGGGGGACACTGGTCTGAGAAGGATGCCTTGGGTGAGAGGCCACTGTAAACATGCACTGGGCCCTGTTCTTTAGCCTTATCAGCCAGTAGGTACTTCTCAGTCTTCTGTTATTCTCAGTGAGGGGAACAAAAAGATAAAGCAAGTTCCCGATATCAAAGAGTTCACCCTCTGTCTAGGGCAGACATCACGCATGACATGAACTACTGGAGAACTTCATAGCTGACGGGAAAAGGGTAGATTGTATATTACAGACATCAGAAAAATCTTGGAGGAAAGGGAGAAATTGGCAAGGATGGGAGAAGTCAGGAAAGATTTATAGAGCAAATGAAAGGCAGCTTAATGGGTGAGTAGGCACTGGGTAAGCAGATGGGGGGGCAGGACAGTGAATGCAGGGTAGTAAGAATGCACATGATTGGTACACAGGCAGGAGTGAAAAGGGAGCTTAGCCATGGCCCAGTACATTTCTGCATACAGGTGAGAGCTAATAAAAGAGCGAATGTTTATTGAATGCACACTATGGGCCAGGCACTATTTTTAGCATTTCATGTGTCAGTTGGTTTGGTCTTAATGCCAACCCTATGATGCAGGTAGAATTACTATCCCATCTTTAGCAGAGGAGAAAACTAAGGTCCAGAGAAGTGAAGTAACTTGCCCAAGGTCTCCCAGTTTGGAGACTGTGGAACTGAGATTTGAACCCAAAACAGTGTCGTTGGTGTGGATTTCCCATATCACCTGGGCTTACCTACCAGTGTGATATGATGTCTGCTCTGGGAAGGGTCTGAGTGAGGTCAGGGAGCCTCTTGCTACCCTGAAAAGGCATCTCCTCAGTGTCTGAGAACATTTGGATTTCACTACAAGTTGCTGAAAGAGTCAGTTTCTCTGGAAGCCTCATTCTCTGATTCACTTCTCCATGAGGAGTAAGCATGGCTTCTCTCTTCCTGTCCAGGCAGCTTGAAGCCTTCCTCACCTCCTGTCATGCTTAGCCTCAAGAAGAGAAGATAGCTGTCTGCAATGCATGGTCTGAGATGTGCTTGTAGGGGTCTCCTACACTAGGAAGAGCTCCTTGGCTGGCCTTTCATATGGGTTAAGCTTGGGCCTCTTCTGACTTCTTTTTTAAGCATGCAGGGTGAATAAAGGATACTACAAAGAGTTTCAAGTATATTAGATATACCTGAAGGCTGGACACTGGGGAGAATGCGGAAGGGATGCTGAAGAGAGAGTGTGGTAAGGGTGGAAGGAGATGGTATAGATGGAGTAGCAGGTATCTGACTACTCATAAGGCTGCCTTTTTTTCTAATGTCATGGAATGAGTATACATGTCAATTGTTCTTTTCACAGATATCCATTTTATAGGTTAATAAAGGAACCCCAGAGGGCATACAGCAACAGAGCCGGAAATCAGACCAAGGGGTCTTACAGTTTGTGGTTGGTTATAATCTAGCACCAGAGAGCCAGGTGATGTCACTCAAAGCCCACTTCTGCCTCTTCTTAGTGGTTTTCTAATCCTTGGAACAGGCCCTTGTCCTTATACATTCTTAGGACCTTGCTTGTCCCCAGCTCAGTGCCCTCTGCTTAGATCAGTCCTCCAGGGACATCTCTGGCCCTGACCAATTTTCCTTCTAGCTCATTGTGAGCCCTGCTTGGAGGCCCCCCCTCCAGGATGCTCTAGGGTACCATCAGCCCCATGTATGCCCAAACTCTTATCTTCCTCCAGGAATCTGCTGCTTACTTGGTGGCTTCCATTTGGGTGAAGGGTACCTCTGTGCACTCACCCAAGTCAGAGCCCCAGGAGTCTTCTGGCATGCTACTCTCTCTTCCTCCACCACAGGCACAGCTCTGAGTGTTTTATAGATATTTATACTCCTTGTGCCCTCTAGCCACTCAATCAGATGCGTGCTTTTATTATCCCCATTTTAAAGGTGAGAAAACCAAGGCCAGGAAGGTTACGCTACTTACCCAGTTCACACAATTAGTAAAACAGTAGGACTGAGAATTGAATTCACCAAGTCTAGTTTCAGAGACTTCTCCTCCATTGTGTCAGTGATTCTCCGCACCCAGGGTTCAGGGAGTTGAGAACCACTCGAGACAGTTGTAAAATAACATTGATGCCTGGAACCCACTTCCAGAGATTTGGCCAGGACCTGGGATTTCCTTTAAAGTTCTTAAGTATTTCTGATGCCTGGCCAAAGCTGAAAAACATTCCCATTGGCTGCTAATAGTTCTCCAAGGAACCTTTGTTTCTTTACATGGGTTGCAAGGTGGCTTCCAGGTGGAGGCCTTGTTCCTCTATATTTTACCATTTTTAGTTTCCCCTATCAAAGTGCCTATTGCCTTCCTGCCTCACTAGACAGACTTTGAGCCCCTCAAGGGGCAAGCATCCTGGCCACGTCTGTGCAACCAGTGGCCAGCACTGTCCAAGGTTCATAGTGACTGCTGAGTGTGGAGGGAGGGAGTGTGTGCCAGGGTGATGCCACCCATGTTGGCTGCGAGGCCCTGAGGAATCTGCCCTTGCAAATTTCTCCTGGTGAGTGCCCTTTCCTGCTCTTGGTCGCTGGTAGGAACTGCTCACTGGTCCTCTCCCCTTTAGTTATCTATCTTTCCAAACCAATTAACAGCATTCACTTTGCAAAAGTTGAAAACGCTCAGCTCTACAGATGAGTCAGGAGAACATTAACCACACCAAAATGTATGAGGGCGTCAACTCCCGCAGATGCCATTGAGTTCTCACTGAGAAAGGCTATAAACGCCATTCTCATTGCTTCTAAAAATGCCTAATTGGCTGAAATTTGACTTAAATTTTGCTGATTTAAAAAAAACACATCATTTTTGTGACTTCTACTGCTTTGCATTTCCATGTTGTCTCTTGTAGTATATAGTTAAAAAAAATCTGCAGTCTTCATGCAAGTCTGACAAGAGTCACTGTGGAGAATGAAAGAAAGCCTCGTGACCTGGACCCATTGATCAGTGTGAGTCTGGGGGGCAAATCAGTCACCCCTTTGGGGTCTGCCTTGTGCCACCCCATCCTCTACCCAAGAAAGTTCTGAGTATCCACATGAAAGTGGATCACAAGGGGATCAGATCTAAGAAACTTATTTTGAGACTTTGGGACTCCCCCAAACAAAACCCTGCATCTTTCTCTTTTTACACTGCCTTACCTATTTAGTTAAGTATATTTTCAGGAGAAGTTTGAATTTAGTGTTAAGTCCCTTCCCAGCTCTTTGATATACAGCCTGCATATGTCACACAGCTGGTGGTCACCATGGTTACCCAGGAATGCAGCAGCTGCAGGTCCATAAATTTTCAGAGAAGAACCAGTCAAGACTGTTAATATTATGTCAAGTTGTTGTGTCGTTTTCCAATTTGCATGGATAACTGCATTGCAGCAAATTAATTAAAACAGATAAATGTTAATCTAATGCATGTCTCCTTGTAATTAATGAAATATAGCCATTACAGGGGTGTTTGATTTATTATTTTAATTTATAAAATGCTGAATTCTCCTATAAAGTTAGATATAGTAATAGGAGAAGCTGACCCATATATAGCATTAAGAAAAATAATCACATTTCTATAAATTAATCACTCTCTAAAAGGATATAGTTCATTAACACCATGAACTGAAAGTGTTAGATGTAAATTAGATTAACCTTTTTAGTGACACTTCCATTTATATTGCGTATTCTCTTCAAACCCAAAGCACTTTACATATATTAATTCAATTAACCCTCCCCAGACCCTTGTTAAGTAAGTACATATATCAAAGTTGGAAGGGAGGAGAAATGAAACCCTTCAAAGGTATTGAAATCCTGGTCTTAGGATGCATTATTTATGATTTCCTCTGCAGAAGTACAGTTTATCCTGGACTTTGGGTGCTTGAGAACATGGGTAGATATACAGGCTCGCTCTCTGGGCTGCCACAAAACACTTAGCATGTCACTCTATCCCTGAAGCCAGAGATGCTTCTGTCTGATGCTCAGGCCGCATGCTCTAAGGAAACTTCTTATTTCATCAAAGGCACCCCAGTGACCCTGGATTTGGCTGTGAACAAGGCATCTCCAAGTGGGTGTGGGTGATGAGAACTTAGTACTCCACTGAGGCAGCCAGTGAGTCATCTTCTCCTGGACTGGCTACTGTCCCACAACTGTCTCCCCTTGACCTTCTAGACACTGAGGATGGGCCAGAGAACAAGACCTTGGGATGTGAATGGGAGAAGAAACAAGGAGTGACATAGAAATAGAATTTACCCTTTCATCTAAGGTCTGTCCTTAGGCCTGCCTGGGTGGGTGGTAGAGACTGCTGTCCCTTTACCTGCTGGGGTAGAGCTGGAGTCCCTGAGAGAGGAAAGATTTGTTCTCTGTCTTGCTAAAAGATGAAAGTTGTCTGAGAGAGGATCTGGTTCTTTTGCTGTAGGTTGTCACCAGGAATGTCCCATCATTACGGGGGCCGTGCCTGTCCGCAGGACCTACTGTCATTGCTCCAGTCTAGGCACACAGGGGAGAGGACAGGGATAGGGGCTTGCATTTGGCAAGCTTACGGAGAATGAGGGGTGGAGACTTTAAGCATTTGCTTAGCTTGATTGAATGGTTGGTTGAGATTCTGAACATTTATTTTCCCAGCTCTTTCTGCTTCAAGTTCTCAAATCCACAGGTATTCCACACTTTAAACACTTTTGAAATGCAGTTCATGTCAGATAACAGCCTGCCCTTTAGCTAGTGGTTCCAAACCTACCCTGGGCAACCTTAACCTGAAGGGAGGAATCACTAAAAGTTGGACATGAAATAGAGTGTAGAACAAGTTTGGACTGTGGGAGATTGTTTTCCCTGCTTCTGGACTTAGAAAATCACTTACTCTAGTTCTCCAGGCTCACGTGCAAGGGCAAGTTAAGCCCACACAGTCCTAGAATCTCAGCTCATTGTGCTCTGCCAGCACTCCTTGGCACACAGCTCTTTAAAGCGCCCCAGCTCCTTACCCCCAGACCCTGTCTGGGAGGGGTGAAGAATCAGTACATAGAACCAAGAGCTAAAAGACAAGCCCCCACTCAGAAATACACAGAAACTCTGGGCAATGAAAGAAGTATTGAGTTTGTAGTTCATGGTATTTTAAGATCCTTCCTTCTCCCCTCCCCTCCCCGCCCCTCCCCTCTCCTCCTCCCTCCCTCCCTCCCTCCCTCCCTCCCTCCCTCCTCCTTCCTTCCTTCCTTCCTTCCTTCCTTCCTTCCTTCCTTCCTTCCTTCCTTCCTTCCTCCCTTCCTTCCTCCCTCCCTTCCTTCCTCCCTTCCTTCCTCCCTTCCTTCCTTTACTACCTCCTTCTCTGCCTCCCTCCCTCCTTTCTTTCACTTTTTGGTGTTGTTTTTATTTTGTCTGCTTGTTTTTGTTTGTGAGAGGATGGATGGTCATTTGGAGTAGGAGAAAAGTCTGAAATTATTCATAATAGGAGTAAAAAGAATTTCACATCCTAGACCCAGATTTTACCTTCCTGGATTTTTTGTTGGTAGTTTTTCTAAAGGGAAACCACTTATCTCTACTTTATTGCACCATCATCAGAGATATCAAGATGGTTATGTCTTGCTTGATTATTAGTTTTAAAATTTAAGACTTTTTAATGATTTTATTCTTTTTTTAATTGGATGTCATGAATACAGCTTTTTAAAATTGCACTTGCATCTTTTCCTCTTTGAACAAGCCCCTGCCTCCTTTCCACTCCAATTTTCCAGTAGTTAAATCCCAGCCCTCCTACCTAGAGGAACTGAAGTCTGAGACTAGCAAGGATCTTTGCTTGAAACTGTGACTTTTTCTGGAGTTTTCTTTCCGGACATGTCTTACCACCTCTTTGTTCTGGAGCCCGTGGGAGAAAAGGGAAAAGCTGACAAAATTGTTGAGTCAACCTTCAGCACCTCTGTCATTTCACCTTTCCCTCATCCTGTGATTGCTCTTCCAGCTCAAACCCACCCCTCTGGGTGTCTCTTATCAAGACCTTGATGGCACTAAAGTCTGCTTTTGGAGTTAGGGTTTGGTTACTCTTGGGAGCCACTCTCTAAAGTAGTATGAATAATGATGAGCATCATCATCCTTCTCATCTTATGGTTTGTTTTCTTGATCCAATGGAAAATGGGAGAAAGTATTTTTAGAAAACTTTGCTACTTCTATCGATTGGAACTGCCCATTCTTACTAAAGACAGAGGACTTGCTATATAGTGATAGCTTCAAAACAAGTCACCTGGTTCACACTTTCAACTAAATGGGCTCCTTTATAGGAGTTGTGGGGCCACCATGACTCCTGCCCCAAATCTACAAGACACTGGTGCCTAAATCTCTACTTACATCATCTTATCAGAGAGGAAGCCCATGTGACTTGCTGGGAAACTAAGGTAATGAGACATGATGCCTGGTCTCATTTGGTGATGTTTGCATTTATAGAAAGAGAGAGTGCTACTCCATCCATAAGGTTAAACAGTCACACATTGGTGGCATTTAAGGCAGCATGGTAGGCTGCCTGGAGGGCATAGAGAATGTGTGAAGCAGATGGGTCTCTGTCATGGTGCTCAGACCATATTAGAGTGATATCACTTCCTGTGCCCAAATTGGACTCTCCAGGGATGAGTCTATGTGACATATCTTCTGTAATCTAAAAGCCGGTAGTGACTGGCCACAGATCTTTGGAAACTGGGCTCCTGCCCATGCCGACTGCCAGTGCTGGTGGGTCTTGAGTGCCTTCTCAGTCTTGGATCCTGGCATGAGGCAACCTGATATTTAGTATGGATAGCTTCTGTGGCAACGGGTGACCCAAGTTCCCTGCCTTGTGGGCCTTTCTTGTGCCTCTATGCTGCTGCACACCATGCCTTACCTGCTGCCCTACTTTTGCCCTGCTTGATAGCCTGGCAGCAGCCCTCACTGAGGGCACCTCTCCTGGGAATCCATCCCTTCCGCCCACTGGCCAAGGGAGGTATTCTTCTTGCTCCATTACATAGCTGCCATACAGACTTCCACAGTGGCACTTATCAGATTGTACTGTTACTTGCTTGCCTGCCCCTCACTAAACTGTACATAACTCAAAGTCAGGGTCTATGACATCCTCATTCCTGTGTCCTCAGGAGTTTAGGGCATAGGGAGGGTGGACGAGTGTTGGCTAGAGCTCCTTGGAAGCCACTTCTTTGCCTCATGTGGGTTGAGATGGAATTTTCCTTGTTAAATTTTTCTCCTTCATCCTCCTGTGTCCCCAGTGCCTGTCTTCCCAGATTAGGCACCCCTGAGTAGGGCTGGTGGGACAGGATGATTTGGTTAGGAAAGGTCAACATCCCAGGTTGGCTACTGGCTTTCCCTGGCATGTGCTGGTGCATTTCACGATGGCGAGATGGAGCCAGGCTGGAGATGAGTGACCCTCTGGGTGTGAGACAGGTAAGGGGGAAGCTAGATGGTTCAGAGTCTTGTACCTCTGAAGCTGATGATGCTGGGGGCTATTGCCAGGGTATATCTTCTTCTGGGATAAGTAACGTAGATTAACTTTCCCATCAATGAAATAGCTTAGTCATAAGCTCCATCTGTAATTTGTAGCCTTGAACGTTTGGGAGACCATCTTCTGTCACTGCACTGATGAGAATTTAGTTGTGGCCGTCGACTGCTGCAGGTCTAACACTCTCCCCACCACACTCTTCTGTGTTTCCCTGGGAATCCTGCATGTTCTCGTCCACAGTCTCTTAAACCCTAGATCGTAGAAATCTGACATATGTAAAGCATGCTCTCTTTTCCAAACAGGTCATTAAAAGCACTTTGCAGTTTGTGATGTCAGATGCATGGGTATGTAGAGACAAGGATGAAGTTCTGAATAGAATAGCTTTCTCATCACTTAAAATGGGACTACCACATGGGATGAGGCCCATGGAGTTCTCCCACCACAGCTAAGGAAGCAGGCAAGCAGGAAGAGGTATCGAATTCTGGCTGTGCTGAGATTTCCAGGCTGTGTGTGTAGTCCACAAAAAATGAGCAAATGGGAATCTCTCTGAAGTCAAAACATTTACTTCTGGATCTAAGGATATCCTTGTTCAGTACTGAGCATTAAAGCTTTGGAACTGTGCATAGGCAAACCCCACCTTCCCCAACCAGACCAAAACCTAGAACTTCTGAGGCTGGCATTGGGAAGTAGAGCTTCTGGCGGCCCCCCACAGGGCTGTGGTCTTTGGGGGAGGTGGCTAACAGCTCTGACTATGACCCTGATATCTCCCTTCTAGGGGCAGGGATTTTTGTGGATAATGCTGCCACTCCCTGCATGGGCAGGGGTAGGAACCCAGACCAGATGGAGATACCCTCTTCCTGTAGCTCTGGCTCAAGTGGGAACATTTCCCTTTATTCCCACATCGAGACTAGAGCTTGGACCCAACAGGGTTTTACTAAAATCTCAGGGTCCATAACAGGGAAATAAAGCAAAAGGATTATGAATCCAGACCATTGGTTTTCATCCCTGTCAGAACCAATGGCCTCTTTTTACAACAAATATTTTGTAGTGCCCCCATTGTTATCCTGCAATGAAATTTACTGATACTATTAACTGCTTGTATACATAATTTAACAAATCAATGTAATGCCTTAACTGAAATATAAAGGAACTCAAAGGAAAACGTATAATAAAATAATATGTAATGCCCTGGGCCCAACTCTACTGGAGAAATTAATGGATTAGATCCTTGCTGTGTATCCCACAGCTATAAATGCACATGGATCCACATATATTGTATTAGCAGTTCAAACGTCATGGGCAGTACTGGGGTGACGTGGTGAGAGATTTCTGGTGAAGTCCTGAACAAGAAAAGTACACTCTGGCTTCAATTTATAGGGCGGCTGTATTCCTGGAAAACTTGGGGTTTATTAAAGCCATACAAACAATATTTAGCTGACCCATTCCAGGGCCACTGGCATAAGGAAGAGACTATGGAGCTCTAGATGACATGTTGGGGGACATTCAGCCCAAGAGATGCCTGGAGACCTGCAGTTCACTTGACTCACTCACTCACTCATAAATTCTCAGATCTAGGAGTCACCAAAGGTGGATCCCATATGTGCTTACAGGCTGAAATTGCCTTAAACGGTAGACAATTTCTGGAACTATAGTCTTTCTGGGTGCCTTTGGGGAAAAAGGAGAAAATGCAACCTGGACAACTGAAAGAAGTTGTCATATTTCACAAGAAGATCTTCACAAGAATAAGGCTTCCCAGCAAGGTGTGTCAGAAGACCACATTAAGCCCATCAACCATGTACTGGAACGTTATTTAGACCAGTGGAAGAGAGGACTGCTGCTTTGTCTCGTGTTAAATATAGAGATATCTGCTGGTCCTTCCCCTCTTCTGCTACTCTTCTCCATAATCACAAGAGTAGGTGGGAGGGGAGGGGGCAGACCACACTGGGCCCCTCCATCAGAGACTTGGGAATGCCTTGCCTTTGAAGGGGGGCAGGGAGAATAGAAGATCTTTAGATCAGACAGGAGATCAATGTAAAAAATGACCTGGATTGAGCCTTGGGAACTGAAAGAGAGTGAAAAGCTATGGAACGGGCTGAATGTCTTTGAGGCAGTTCCTACCCAGTGAGAAAGAGGAGGTTGAAGTAGCATAGTTGCGAGGACACCATTTTATGCTTATAACCCAATGGATTAAACTCCAACAAACAGGATAGAGTACTTATTATGGTCAGTACTGATATTTTAGAGTTAAAACCCTGTTCTCTTGGATGGAAAATTCTTCCTTAGTGTTCTCACTGATAACGTAGAGGATGAGGGTTTTTTATTGTGTTGTTTTTAATCTCTAGGTGTCTTATTTTTCACTCTCCCTTCACATAAGCTTGAGGTGTTACTAAGAGGCTGAATCGCCAAAGAGAGTTTCTGTAACTTTGAGATGAAAATGCATTTTAATATTTAGATTTAATAGGAAGTGGTATATCCCCTTAATAAGTAGTTCAGTGACATTTGGTAGTTCTGTAATATTTGACTTGGAGTGGAGTTTATAAAAATTTCAGCCCAACAGTAACTTCAGGGCACTAAGGGATGTATGTATTTCTGAAATGAGAAGACCTGGTTGACATTCTGATTCTAAAATCAACATCATCTCTTATGCGTCACCATATTTTCAATTATAATGGACTATAAGCTGTGAATTTAAAAGCAGCTTCCCTGCAAGTTCCCGCACAGACCCAGCTTGTGTGGAATAAAGAGAAGAGCCTGGGTGGGAGGGAGAGTTCTCACGCCCACTCTTCCAACTTAACTTACTAAAATGCTTCCTTCTCTGAGATGGCTTTGGTTCCACCCCACCCCCACCACACATTAGTTCCTAGGGGATTTTCTTGAAAGTGGAATCTTTTCTAACTTCATGGGGGAATTTGCATCCTGATTTGCCTGAGATGGTTGAACTTGGGAAAGGTAAAATCATGGCAGTAAAAGCCTGAGGTTGTATGAAATACCTCTGACAGCTAGACAAAAAGTATTTCTAACAGGAAACTTGGGGATTAAAACAAGTGTCTAGGGCATGGTGTTCTGTTATCTCTTTGGCATTTCAAGATGAATTCAGACTTTCTCTGCTTGTTTGTTTCCCATTTCAGCATCATCTCACTCTCCAAGTAAACAAAATGCCTCAAAGGATTATATCAGGTTCCAGGAATTGCAGTCTTTGGCAGCGGTTAAGGTCAAGGGTTACCCTTAGATAGTCCTAGGATGCAGTGGTTTTGTGCAGTACTGTAATTTTTTTTCTTTGCCAGGAGGCTCAGAAGCAGACCTCCGCACCAGAGGGTAGTCCCAAAACCATGTCTGTGATGGCCAGTCCAGGATGAAGAAGGGCCAGCTCTTTTCCCCATTCAGCAGGGCTAGAGGAATAGAATAGGTGAACCTACAACCAGTGGCTTAGAATCAGGGGCTTCCTCCTGAGGGGATGTGCGCTTCAGGCTAGAGATAATGACAGGCCTTGACCTCCTCTTTAGCCCACGTTGTCATCAGACTCAATGAGATGCGGGTTGGATAGAGACTAGACAATAGCCATGGGGATGTGTGGTGGGAGGGAATTTATGTGGCCGTGGACGATTGTAACAGACACCATCAGTGCCCTGTCCAAATTCCCTCCGTGCCTGCCATTTTCATGCATTCAGGCCCTACTTACAGCACCAGTGGCCCTTTGCCCGTGGCTTTTTCTGGCTATGAGACCCTTCTCTTTCTGTATGTATGCCAGGTGAGAAGACCGGGAATTAACCCCCGCCCCCAGGAATGGTCCTCCACCAATGACTGACAGGAGTTGGTGGATCAGTACCCCAGCACACTCACCCCTCTGTGAGAGAACACCTGCAGCCTTTCACAGAGTCCCCTGAAGTCCCTGGAAGCCTGGGCTCCCCTTGCCCATGGTGGTGACTTGCTTCCATCCTTTGTTTCTCAGTCCCTGCTCCACCCACTACTGGTCTTTCCTGACATCACCTCCCAGATAAACTACCTGCACCTGGACTTAGGCAGGGCCTGCTTCTGAGGGACCTCAAACTGAAAGTGGGAGTGAACAAGAGAAGGTATTTTGTAGAGGGTGCGAGTTGTGCTCTCTCTGGGTTCTTCCTCTATACCATCCTGGCGATAAGTCTTAGATTTCAGGATCTGAACGCTGGCGGTCCTTGGCACACCGGGCCCAGCAGTGATGGCAGCTTTCTTTCTGGACCCAGGACTCTCAAGGCCCCTTGAGGGCAGGGTGGCCCCAGCTCCTTCCTCAAGATCTGGGCTAAGGTACCTCCCTACCCTATTGAGGTGACAGGAGTTAAATTAGGCTGAGTGCCTGTAGCGCACAATCATTCACGCGTCTGGGGGAACATCTGGATTCTGATCGCAGTCAGATTTCTCGAGTGTCTATTTTCAGCATTCTCCCAGAGCACCTATAAGTGAATTTGCAAAGCAGGTACCTCTGTCTGCGGCACTTCCTTCACTGATGTGGAACAGCTGGCAGAAGGAAAAAACCTCCGCCTCACACTAACCCGGCTTGCCCACTGGTCTGAATTCCTGTGGTCATTCTGTTATTTCGGGTGAGGCACTGCAAAACCTGACTGATACAAATTCTGCCCTTTCTCTGAGAGACTTAATGTGCTGAGCCATTGTCAGCTGAGCCGTTTGATGTGAATTAGTCCCTCAGCTTAGCTAAGGTCACATGGTCTGGCTCAAGTGTATGGGATTTAGTATTTTTTAAAATTTTTTTGACAACCAAATGACTTTATTTCAGAGGTGAGTGTTATCAGCATATAAAATGTATGTAAATAGGCCATTGCAGGTGCTGAACACAACATCTTATTTATTTAAAAAGTTCTCTTAATTCTGGGTGGCTGACTGATGCGTGGTTTATAAAAGTGTATAGATCCTGGGGTATGGATTGGTGTACCGGTCCTGATGACGCCACTTAGAAGCTATGTGATCTTGGAACAGTTGCTTAACTTCTCTGAGTACCAGCTTTCTCATCTCTAAGATGGATATATTAAGTCCTATCTCAAGACGCTGTTAAAAAGACAAAGGGCGCCCAAGGACATAAAACATTTGGTATACAAGAGTCTGGTGTTCTGGTTATCTTTTGCTGACCAGCAAACTACCCCACAGCTTACTGATACGAGGCAATCATTTTATTCTCCTAGATCCCATGGTTCAGGAATTTAGATAAAGGAGAGAGAGGGAGGGAGGATAGCCTGCCCCTGTTCCATAATGTTGGTGGTCTTGAATGACTGGGGGTTGGTTGGGATAACCTGGAGGTTTCTTTATTCATGTCTCTGGTGCCTTGCGTCAGTAGGGCGCAAGGACTGAGCTCAGCTGGGGCTACTGACCAGAGCCCACACAGGGCCTCCATTGTGGTTTGGTTTCCTCCCTGCATGAAGACTTTGGGATAGTCATACCTCTTGCCTGGTAGCTCAGGGGTCCAGTGCCCAGCGTAGAAGCTGCATGGCTCTCGTAGAGCCAGGCGGACCCCTCTCCTAAGTCATTTAGAAGCCAGTCCTTCTCCCTCAAGAGTGACTCTCATTAGATGATTCTTCCCTGGTTCTGTTTGTCTCTGACTTTGTCCTTTGCCAAAGTAGTCATGAATTTTCCATGGCCCAAAAGGGAAAGGATGGAGGATGCTTATTTTCTAGGCAGCAGGCCCAGGGCACACCCTGTGTGGGGGTGAGGGGAGGGCCAGCATGCATGGCAAAAATTCTGGAGGACAGACAGGTCCCTGTAGGAGGTTGGACCTGAAGGCCAAAGGGGGTGGGGTGTGTGGTAACAGTGGTGAGACTTTGGGTTAGTTGTCCCTGTCCTAGAGACTTTACACACATAAGCTCACATCATTCTCATAGGACCCCTGTGATGTGGGTCTCATAACTTCTCCATTTTGTAGGAAGAAGCTGAGTCTCTGACTAAGCTTTAGTAAGTCTGTCTGCACTGGCCTTGGGACTTGAAGCCAGATATGTCTGACTTCAGAGCCTGTGCCCTTAACATCACTGTGGTATGCAGCATCCCACTTGGTGACGCATTTTAATATTTTATTCTCTACTGTGCATTAATCATTTTCCCTGACTCTTATTCTATACTTGCTGAGGGCAAGAGTATGTCTTTTCCTCTTATGTTCCCCTCCTGTGCACACGGGAGACCCTCAGAAAATAAAACCGGGGCTTGGCAAAGAGGCCACCATCTCTTTTCAGGGGTCCAGTGAAATGATTGTCTTGTTAGCCACACCAGCTGGCCTCCGGTAGGTTGGGGCACCTTCTTTCAGCAGGGAAGGCATTGTTGCTTATATCCTAGTCTCCAAAGGAGAGTTTGTTCTAGTTTATTATTGAAGTATGGGTTTTGAAATTGAAACACAGAAGGTCTAGTAAAGGGATGTCCCATTTGGAATGGGCTCTCTTTTTTTCCTGTTTTCAGGTTAAAAGCAAAAACCACGAAGCAAACAGAATGAAAACCCCCTAAAGAATATTGTGAATGGCTCTGACAGGTTAAAGCTGCTGGATAAATGTGGAATTTACATGCCAAAGACCTGAGCACAATGCTGATTGTCATTCACCAGTAATAGCATTCCCTGAAAAGCTAAAAATCTTAATTAAACAGACCACATAATTTATATTTGTTCTATTTTAAGTGTCCCTTTGCCTGAGAAACTACTCAGACTAGACTATTGCTCTCCCCGAACTTAACTGCAACAAGGCTGGGTCGCTTCCTCCTTGACCCCTCACCCCTACTTCCTCTTCCTGGGTTTGGTAGGCTGCCTAGAGCATAGGAGGTTTCTGGAATGATTGAAAAGATAACTCTCTGCCCTCAAGAAGATGTAAGCTTTAGTGGGGAAACCAATGAAGTGACAGATTAAAATATTAAATGGTGATTCTGGACAGGAGGGCAACACAAGCATTGAGTGCGGCCGGAGTGTCAGGGCTGGTTGCAGATGAGGAAAGTTGAGGAGGGAAGAGGATGCCTGCTCTGAGCAGGAGGAGGGGGATGCCGGCCGGTCAGAGCTGACTCTCAGAGCTGGGGCACACCTGTTGTCTCATCCTATAGGTCAGCCCCGCCTCCTCTTCCTGTAGGACTGGGTGCCCTTCTCTTCTTCCTACCCACAACCTCCATTCCAGATCTCCACTGGTGGAGAGAGATCAAGTCTCCTCATCTGGGAATTGTGAAGCTTTACCTTTCTCCTCCTATAATGGTGCCCTGATTCTAACCTGTATATACCTCAAAAAGACTTAATGCAAGCTTTTATTTTTATTTTATTTTATTTTTTTTAATTTGAAAAGCTGAGTTTGCCTACCAGATAGTGAAGGTCTGTAAAGAGGCAGAGCTCATGTCTGAATTCATCCCTGTTTCCCAGCCTGGTAACCAGCTGTCAACTGGGTGAGGGCACAAAAGAATGAGTGGATGTTGATTCAAACAGATGCCTTGGAGTGTAGGACTCTGAGGGTTCTGGAGAAAGGAAATGATGTCAGCGAAAGTCCCAAAGTTAGGAGAGAGCATGTGCTGTGTAGGTACATGCTGAGACTGGCCTTTTTGCCATAGACTTCCATATGAGGCCTGGGAAGAATGGCACCCCCTTTCCAATGTTGGGCCCTAGAGCTAGTGGGGCTTGGCTAGCACAGGAAATGTTCTCAGGCACAAATGGTCTCAGAAATACCACAGGAGCCCATGTATCAGACTCATCAAAGGCAAGAACTTGCCCTTGTTTTTCTGAGTCTTTTTTCCTGCTGAGTTACTGCCTGTGAGTTACTACCCATCAGTGGGGGATCTGTGTGTTTGATGTTGAGCCACACTGCAGATGAGGCCAGGGCCATACAGAGACAGGGCCTAGCAAGGGTACCAGTGTTGCTTGCTCTCCTTCCCGAGGGGAACCTGGAACTACCTCCTACTCAGAAAGCTGGCCAGATCACATACTGTGCCTGCCTGATGGATACATTGTTGCCCTGGGATAGAGTATGGCCACCAGAATCCTTATCCCATAGTGACATCTCCTGGGATCTTGGGGGTGTGCTAATGTCAATGAGGACCAGGAATACAGCTGGCCCACTTTTGGGAGGGCTTACTGGTCACAGGGTGTAGGTGCCCCATCTCCAGCACTTGTCCAAGAGGTATGGGAGTGAGTGATGCGTGCTCATTTTTTCTGAGCTTTATCTTTCTGCTGTTCATATTTCCCTTTCCTTTGCCTCAATAGTTACTTTTGTCCTTTGCACAGCATGCATTTCTGTACAAAAACTGAGATCCATGGTAGCATGTGTTGGGGGAAAATGAATAAAATAATAAATTTGATTTTTGCCCAGGGAGGCATGATGAACCTAGAAGACGTTGCTGGCTAAGATGTACTTGGTGGGCTGAGGGAATAAGCCCTGGGGGAGGAAGATGCATTAGAAACCTCTGCAGAAATATACCTGGCAGGCCATGCTCCTTCCAAGGAGTTGGTATGTATTCCTGTAGAGTCAAGATTGGACAACAGTCTCATGCAAAGATAACCCAACATGATTGGGAAAAGAGGTACTCTGTGAAGCATTGTGCATCATGTCTCCATAGGTATACCATATCATTCAATTCTAAGATGAGGTTTTTTTTTTTCAAATGTTAACGTCTCTAAAATCAGACTGAGTCTTATAATCATTGTCCTAAATGTCATGAAATATGATAAATGGCAAGCTGTTTCATTCATTTGCCCATTTGCTGTCAGATCTGTTCCTGCTCTTCTGTTGCTTCCCTCTCTATGGCAGGGAACTGTGTTCTCCAGCTGACTTGCCAATGGCTCCTGTTTAGGTACAACCAATGAGACGCACTGGTGGAAGACTGAGGAGAGTGAGAAAGGGAGAAGCCAAAGTATTCCTCCCTCTCTTTCTCTACCTGGGGTGATCCCATTGTTGCCATACATCTGCCCTTGATAATTCCCCTCCTGCAGGGGAGGCCTGACCGGTTTTCAGGTTGGGCTCTATTGATGATTTATTCTCTATTTGTCCCTCCAGCCCTGGATGGTAGTGGCTTCCTGCCTTGCCATTTGCTGTTTAGTTTCCCTATACTCCATCCTTTGGGTAACCAGTTCACTGCATTAAACTTCATTTCTTTGAAGTACCTACAGAACTTACTGTTTCCTTTGTGAGATCCTGACTAATATAATGATATATCATCACAAGATGAAACACTGAGGAGCCATTATTTCTCTTCCCCAGATCCTCACATTCTACTGAATCTGGTATGTTGAGGTTACCAACAGTCCCTTTGATGCAAGTCTCAGAAGATTCTTTGAGGTCTGTGGCCTTCAACAGCGTACCTATCCACTTTTGTTGAATTTCCCTTTTCCCTGTTTGCTGGAGTATCCTCCCTTCTTCCCCTTTGCTTTTTAAATTTCCTCAATCTCCTTTGCCCAGACACCTCTTCTGCAACTCCCTTATATGTTGGGTTCTACAGATTCCCAGGATTCCTCTGCCTTTTTTTCACTTCACCTGCCCACACCCACAACTTTAAATACAACCTTTCTGCAGCATGGAACTCTATCCCAAGCTTCAGACACAGAATTCCACTATCCCAAATCAAAATGTTCTTGACTGAACTCCCTTCTCCATCCCTGACCATATACCAGCTCATTTCCCTGTATTCAGTATCTCAAGTAATGGAGCCTTATGCATCCTGAGATCTAGACTAGAAACATCAGAGGTTCATTTGAGACTCTTCTCTCTATCTCCCAAATCCAGCTGGTTTCCAAACTGTATACCCAATGTCATGTATAAATATTTAACAATCAGCTCTCTCTGATTCATGGCACTTGTCAAGTGTTTTAGTGTAGATATTCCCATCATGGCTGTGATTTCGAGATACCAGTGTGACATCAGTGAGCATGCATTTGGGAAGGGATGTGCACAGTCCGTTCTTGTGAGCTGGTATACACCTACGCTTCATATCACTGTACTATCACCATCCTTTCATCCCATCTTCTCTGCCTCAGCCTTGTCCAGGCCCCTGTTGAGATGCCTCCTCACTGCCTTTTCAGTCTCTTTCCCTTCCAAGCATCCTTCACCAGACCTGAGCATATCAGCCACTAGCTGAGAAGCTTTAGGAGTTTTTCATTGCTTAGGAGAATTCCAGAGGTAGAGTCTTCTTGGCCTTGATCGTGGAGGATGTGCCCATTCCTATGTTCCCAAACCTAACACTGGAGTGAGTCACTAAGGGGCTGATTCTCTTGACATTTTGCTTTTCTATTCTTTCTGTGTCTTTCATCACTTTAGCTGTTTGGAGTATGCAATCATATATTTGCTTGGTGGGCTGTGCATTCATGACCATGAAAGAAGCCAGGGGATGGTTCAGCTTTGCGCCCGGGAGCTGGGAATGGGGCCAGGGGATTCTTACCATAAAGGGGTAAATCTTTTGAATGTGTCAATCATTTTGGGCTGCTGCAAAGATGCTCATGAAACAAATTATAGTTTAGAGGGAAATTATTAATCTTTGGGAAATTATTAAATAGATCTTGAAAAACTGAAGATTCTCTTGGATATGTGTTACAATAAGAGAAAACAGATTCAAGTGCATACCATGCCTTTACCTAATTCCTAGCCCTTGCTTCTAGAAATAACAAGAATTTGCCAAATGCCTGCTTGGGTTGGGTACTGGAGATACAGAGATGAGCAGGGCATGGCTAAGGTCATAGGCTAGTAAGTGACCATGGAGTCCCAGTATTTCTGTCTCTTGTTCATATAGGGAAGTCAGGGAAAGACTTCTGAAATCAGCCTCAGCCAATTATTGCCTTATCTTCCTCTTTATGCATGCAGCCCAAGTCCCATCGACCCTACTGCCCACCTCCCAGGGCTCTTGTTTTGTTACAGTTTTGATTAAAATAGCAGATGACTCTGAAAAGCTGACTGTGTATAAGAATATAGAATTATTCATTTGTGTCATCATTGTGTGAGCATGCGTGCACATTCCTGCCTCTTTACTAGATATTATGACAATGTGGGGTGGGGGCGACAGGAGGTGTAAATGCAGGAAAAGATCCCACCTCTGCTTTTCAAGGGGCTTACACTCAAAATATAGATAGAATTGGAGTTTCAACAAATTGTAGGATAAAATTAGGTGATAACATATGGTGTGCACCAGTTGGTTCTCTAGGTGGTCTAAAAGTGGAGAAAGGGACATGGATTCAAGTTATAGAGTGGTAACTTGCAGTGAAGACATTTCTACATTTTCACAGATGCAAGGATTAGAGGAATGCAATCTGGTTCTTATCCTTACAGCAGGGTTTGCTTTTACAAGGAACAAGAAAGACTAGAGGGTTTCTTTGAATATTATTTATTTTATTTATTTTGTAATTTAAAAAATACATTCTCATTGTAGAAACTTAAGGAAATATGCAAAAAATAGTAACAATGCTTAAAAATTTGCATTAAAAGATTAAAAATTACCCTTATTCCCCATCACTCAGAGATAATCCTAAAAATATTTCAGAGATTTTTCTATGCATATTTTTACATAACTTAGTTCATACCATATATACAATTTATATCTTGCTTTTTTTCACTTAACATTATCACATAAGTATTTTTCCAAGTTATTAAAAACTCCTTATATGCATTGCCTTTAATGGCTACATAATATTTCAGTATGTGAGTATATCCTAATTTATTTGAGCAGTCATTTTGTCAGATATATTAGTGGTTTCCTTTTTTTTTGTTATAAATAATCTTGTAGTGAAAATTTTGTGTCTTTTTATGTCTTGGGATTCAGTTCTAGAAGAGGTTTCAAAGGATAAGGACTTTTAAGTTTCCTGATATGTTTTGCCAAACCGCTTTCTAAGAGGGATCCATTGGTTTATATTCCTATTTAAAAATTTATTTTTAACATTTATTCATTTTTTGAGAGACAGAGAGAGACAGAGCATGGGGGTGAGGGGTAGAGAGCAAGGAAGACACAGAATCTGAAGCAGGCTCCAGGCTTTGAGCTGTCAACATAGAGCCCAACACGAGTCTCGAGCCCACAGACAATGAGATCATGACCTGAGCTGAAGTTAGATGCTTCACTGACTGAGCCACCAGACACCCCTATTTATATCTATTTATATCTCTCTATTTCTCTTTCCTTTATTACCATTTTTTAAAATTTTTTTAACGTTTATTTAGTTTTGAGAGTCATAGAGACAGAGCGTGAACAGGGGAAGGGCAGAGAGAGAGGGAGACACAGAATCTGAAGCAGGCTCCAGGCTCTGAGCTGTCAGCACAGAGCCCAGTGCAGGGCTCGAACTCACAAACTGTGAGATCATGACCTGAGCCGAAGTCAGCAGCTCAACCGACTGAGCCACCCAGGCGACCCCCTTTATTACCATTTTTAACAGGTATAATTAATACACAATAAGCTTTACATATTTCAAGTGTACAATTTGATAAAAATTGGTATATGTATATACCCATTAAGCCAGCATCACCACAAAGATAATGAGGAAATCTGTCACCTCCCAACTTTTCTTCATGCCGCTTTGTACTCCCTCCCTGCAGACAACCACTGTTTTGTTTTCTGTCACTGTAGGTTTGTTGGTATTTTCTAGAATATATATAAATAGAATTATACAATATGTACTCTTCTTTTTGTTGGGCTGCTTGACTCAGCATAATTATTTTGAGATTCATCTGTCATAGCATATATTAATCATTCACTCCTTTTTATTACTGAATAGTATTCCGTTGTGTGGATGAGCCACAATTAGTCTATCCATTCAGTGGATGCACATCTGGGTTGTTTGCAAATAAAGTACCTACGAACATTTATTTACAAGCCTTTAGTGAACATATGTTTTAATTTCTCTTGGGCAAATACCTAGGAATGGAATGAATGAGTCATATGGTACTTGCATGTGTAACTAACTGGCATCTTTTGTTAGTAGTAATTACCTCTTAGGATAAAACATAAATGCATTATAATGATAATAATTATTATTTTTAAATGATTTTAGCTGGCTCATTGGACAGTGCACTGGCTCCCTGATCAAAGATGAGGGGAGGGAGGAGTGGAAGTGAGGAGGGGCACAGAGACCCCTTTCCTGCCCCACTTTTAGGTATTCAGCAGAGAGTGACCAAGGGGGAGGTCTATGCATGCTTTCTACAACCCAGTGCTCCCCACAGTGGGTGTGTAGCCCTGGCTCTGCTCAGGTTACCTCTAGACCTCTCCCCATTTTCCTCTGAAGAACAGACTCCAGTCCTTCTCGTCTCTGGAGTGTTCTACTTGGGTTCAACTTTCTTTCTCTTTTCAGTACTTTGTGATGAAGTGACCTAGTCCTCCTCTGCTAGTCACATCACCCTCTTTACCTTGTGTACACCCAGTACTTCATAAGGAAAAAACTAAGCATCATCAGCCATCAGAGGAGGGAGTGATCAAACCTACCTCCCTTGGGCAATGGGAGAAGGGCTTTTGAAGCGTATGGCACTCTGAGAAAGCAACACAAGCTACATACAACACAGAACCTTAAATTGTGTGGTTCAGGGGACAGTAGCAGAGGAAGGGAACTGCATTTCTTGTTCAAGCAACTTTCCGTACACCATAACATTGCGTGGTCATAATAAACACGTGGACTAGATTATTGTCTCCATTCTTCTGATGACGTAATGAGACTCAGAGAGTTTGGGAAATCTGCCCAAGGTCCCAGCTAATAGGGAGTAAGCTGACAGAGTACACACCCTCTTTGAAGGACCGGGGTACGCCTTGAAATGGCAAGAAAAAGGGTGAGATCATTTTTGTCCTCTGAGTGGTGTGAGGCACCTGCTCTTTTTCCATTGGTCCTGGAAACGTGAACTCCTATGCTCTGCAGATGAACATGCCGTGGCTAAAAGGGACTGTACCTCCTTTTTCATTCTTCCTCCTGGGAGCACATTCTGTGGCAGGATGTGAGCTGGGACCGTTCCATCTGCCCACTGAAGCAGCCCCAGGGTGTCTGGCTCACACATGGCCTACACTGGGGCCCTGCATCCCAGCGTCTCTGGGTAGGAGCTGGAAAGACAGAGAATAGTATTGTTCCTGTGCCAGTCTTTCTTTAGTCTTTTCTGTGTCTTCTTGGAGTCACTCACCACACCGATCCTAGAGACGAGTCTCTGGTATATCTGATAAGCTCTTTTTTGTGAGTTCTGTGAACTGTTTTATGTTTGTTTCTTTGTTTGGGAACTGCAACCCTAACCAGAAGGCCTTTGCTTCCTGGCTTCACGTTCTGGCCCATGGGAAGGATAATGGCCGTGGTCTGTGTATCTCTCAGCTTGACGAGGAACTCTCTCTAGGCGGTGTCTTACACAGTACTGGGCAGGGTGCTGGAGCAGGGCCTCGCCCTCGAGAAGCCTGTCTGCATGACCCAGTGCTGAGCACAGGGCCTGGCACTCAGCAGACGCAGGAGGGAATAGCCTCGCAGGCTGGCATGCACACCAACACCAGCACAGGCCTGGGAGATGTCTCCCATACTTTCTACACTAACTCACCTCAGGGTACAGATTCCCCAGCTTTCTCAGCTAACTGCACCCTTTGGGTCTTGGTAAATTTTTTACAGTACCCCTAGCCAAATACATATATATATATATATATATATATATGTATATGTATGTATATATGTATGTGTATGTATATATGTATGTGTATATATATATATATACATATATATATATTCAATGGTTGTGCTTATTAAATAGATTGGTCCTCAACATTTAATAAGTGTTTATGTTCTTACAACTTGTACCTATACGGCACTGAACAATGTCTCAGACGATGGAATCACATTGGACACTGCCATACTCATGTCTTGTTCCACATTGATTTGCCTTTTATCATAGAAGCCCTGAAATCCAAGGGTCACCAAGATGTGGTGTCGTGGAAAGGATGCGGCAATCTCATGTTGAAATTGAACTACCTGAAACTAGTCATTTGTGTGCTGTTTGACAGATGTTATCACAATTCCCTTGAAAATCTAAAATTTGCAGTGGCAACTCTGTGAATTTGCTGGGGCAGCCCATGCTGCATCAGCTCACAGTTTGGGAACGATGGCCCTAGTGTCACTGCCCTCCCTCAGCTCACATGAGTCTCATCTGGTGCTGACAGTGTCCTCTGTTTCAGGGATAGAACCGTGCAGAAAGTGCTTGTGAGGGTCTCTTAGTCTAGGGGGAGAACAATTACGGTATAATCCAGACTTGGCCATGCTGGAGATCAGGGCAGGTGTTTACACATGACATGTGAAGAGGTCATTGCATCTAAGAGACTGTGTGCTGGGATAAGGTAGGTGCGGGATATGCTGCCAGCACATGTTCCAATCCAACCTGAGAACCAGAGGTTGCTTCTGGTGGAGGCAACAGTGGATCTTGCTGTCACGATGTGAACGGGACGGGGAGGAGAGACAGGATTCAGGGATGAATGCTGCTGTGCTCCAGCATCCAGTATGGGCCAGGCCACCCAGGAGGAGCCAGGGTGGGGCTTGGAGTTGGGTGGAAAGTGCATTTTGGGGTCTGAGCTGCCTTCTTTTTTTTTTTTTTTTTTTTGAAATGCATTATATTTTTATTTTATTTATTTTTTCTTTTTTTATTTATTTATTTTTATTTATTTTTTTTAATTTTATAATAGTTTATTTTCAAATTGGTTTACATATAACACCCAGTGTTCATCCCAATGCCTTCTGAAGAGGGAGTGAGTCAGGTTCATGCACTGAAGGGCTGAGTCCAGTGTCTTCTCCTCACAACCTGCCACCAGTACAGCGCCAAACCTTTCCTGTGATGACTCTTTCTTCATTTTTATTCCAACAAAAATGTAATGTATTTCGCCAATGCTATAAACTGTGTCTTCCAGGAGGTGTATTTGCATCTCCCAGCCACTTGTCTTTGGCCCAATGCAGGTGCCTCTTTATCTCCATTTGGAGAACGACCTGCCTTGTCCTTCAGAGCAGCAAGTTGACAAATATCATCTGATGTCCCTCCCAGGCACCCCCGTTCATCTTGATGGCAGGCCTGAGACACCACCACCACATTGAGATTTTGTACTTTGGGAGTTTTCTTCACTGATTTCATTTCGTGTGCTCGTGATTTCAGTGCCACCATCTCTTGGTCCTCAAAAGTGTACATGATATATTTTGGTGAGGAAAATGCTTTCCTGCAATTCCATTCAAAGGCAGTTTAAAGAATTAATGAAAGGCTCTGTCATTTTCCCAAGCCTGGTTGTGGGCAACGGTTCTGCAGGTGAGGGATTGGCATTGATTGATCCTTTGACAACAGAACTATCTGAACCAACTTCTTCACTTTGGTATATCAGGTGCTGTCTCTCACAGATTTTGCAGTGGCCTGGAAGGGAGCATTTGGACTTCTGGGCAAGCCATGTGCAGCTCTGGGCAGAGACCAGCCTGCTCTGTCTCTACTCATAAGCCCTCCCTGGTGTGGAGTGGGAAAGACGACCTCCATGCCTGAAACTTGGGCTTCCCAGTTGTGGTGGTGGAGCCTCTGCTCTGGTGAGTGCTAAGGGTGAAGATGGGCAGGTAAATGGCAATGTTCCACCCAGATGTGAGGCAGGGTGGCCCCCTATGTTAAATAGTATCAAGAGACAGAGAGGCAAATCCATTCCTTTCTCAGAGTGCCAACCTCAGGTCTGGCCCAGCCCTCTTGAGTATCAGGTAAGACACCAGAACCTAGCTTCCTTCCATTTTGGGGGCCCGTCCCTCCCTCTTGCAGAAGCCCAGAGCCCTCACATATTCTCCTGTGTACTCCAACAGTCTCCTGCATCCTTACGAAGCTCCAGTATGTCCCAGCCATATTCTCAGGCATGCTCATTCACACATTACCTATAAATCCCATGCACTTCTCTCTCGTGCCTCTCTCTCAAGATCAACTGCCATGACAACCTGTTCAGCAATGGTTTGATGACTGGAACATTGAGGTAGCATTGTCTTTTTACCCCTACAGTGTGGGAGAACTTCATCAACACTGGCTTGTGGAGGATAGAAAGGTACTGGAGTAATGGGGGCCAGGAAAATGGACCAGATAGTTGAAGAGGTACCCTGGGCTCTGACTTATCAATAAATGACATAGGAAGACATGCGTTCTGCAAGGCCATTGTTGCCATCCAACTAGATCTTAGCTGCAGGTGGGGGTGACACTGAATTCTAGTCTCAGCACCCCGCCTGGGGTGAGGTATCAGCCCACTACCCAGTCAATAGCTTCTGCTGTCTTCCACAGTCTACAACCCATCGTCCACTCTGCAGCCAGAGACATCATCCTCAAACCCAGAACTCACTGAGCCACTCTTTTGTTTAAATCCCTTCAGTTGCTTCACTTATATTAAGGCTAAAGTCAAAGCTCCCTAGCCTGTGTCTGTGTTCCTTTATGATCTCGTCCCAGTTAACAGTCGGCCCTGTGGTGGTTGGTTGTTCCCACGCATATACCATGATGGCTATTATCCCTACTCTTGCTGATGCTGTTTCCTCTGTCTGAGATGACCATTCTTTTCCTCCTGTCTCCCACCCAAATTGTCTGCTAATTCCTATTCATCTTTTCAGACTCATCAGGCCAGGCTTCCCCCTCTCCAGGAAGCCTTCTCAGGGTGCTGCTAGCTGCGTTGGAGCCTCCTCTCTGAGCTTGCATAGTGTTGTGCTATTCCTTGGAGCATGCACCACACTGCAATCTCATGATTTAGATATTAATTTGTCACCCTCACTGAGCATGAGATAGTTGAAATGAATCATTGCAGTCCTCGTAGGTACATATGTGTTTGTTGATGGACTGAGTGAATGAAGGGAAAGTGCTCAGAAGCAGGGCTGTGGCTGAATCATTTTTGGGTCTGTTTGTGTGAAGTGGCAGGCCCTAAGCCAGAGGCTGAGGGAATTGAGAAGAAGTGTCCCTAGTAAGAGCGAGGCAGGGGTCAGCACGTCATCCAGCAGCCGGGATCCTAGACCGTCACCACTGGGAAACCAGAGTGTAAATCAGGAGTGGAAGATGTGTAGGGGCATAGATGTGTGTCAACGTGTTGAGGATGGAGGAAGACTACAGCTTGTTAAGGCTCCGCCTGAAAAATTGCCACCATCCCTGGTAAAAGAGCTTGGTGGAGCTGGTGCCCATACCAGTGCTGCTGAGCACCTGCCCTTGCTGATGGAAGTCAGGGACTGACTTGGAAGCCACAGGGATGATGCATGAATTGGGTGGATTTCAGGAGCAGTGGGATAAGGGATACTTTTGAGGGATCCTTTGAGTAAAAGCCCTCTTGCCATTTCTCTGCCTTCTTCTACCATCAACCCAACATCAACTTGCAAGGTAACCTTGTCTTTTAAATTGTGCTCATTAGGATATGATTAATTCAGTTCACCTGACCTCGGCATCAAGGTCAGATAAATTGCCAGGAGTGGGTGCTGTCATCTCCCCTCTGCACCTCAACAACACTAGGCTTCGAGGAAGGACTGCCAACCTTGGTCATGGCTGTCATCCCTGTTTGCCCTTCAGGAACAAGCCAAGGGTTTGGCATGTGGGACTCAAGGTGCCTAGAGGAAAAAATCCCATACATTCTTTGGGAGCCTAACTGTACTTTTTCTGTATGATTTTGTTTCCAAGACTATGAATGCCTTTCTGTCTTCCCTTTTGCTTTAGGAAGGGCTGTTTTGTTATCAAAACTGGAGAGCCAATTTCTTTTTTCATGAAAAATGAGAACTCCCAGTTTCCCAAGAATAAAATATTCCAATTGTTTTGGATGTTTTGAAGTTATGGGCAAATTACTATTTAAAAATGATGACACAACTCCATGTTTTTACACATCTCACTTGTGGAGATTGACTCATGATAACATGCATGCAATAACAGGCAATGATTCTGGCTTGTGAAGATAAAATAAGGATGTGTGTATATGCGTAAAATACATATATACCCACATTTACATATATACATATATATGTGTGTGTAGCAGCAAACAATTAAAATATTTGGCATAATAAAAATACTTAATAATTGGGTATTTGGTTTAGAATAGGTTGAGAACCCCAAAAAGGTCTCTCTACTTGAATGGCAAGTATGCTTTCTTGAACTTGTGAGGCCCTTAGAGAATTTAGCACATGGGAGCCACAGTGACTGGGCCCCTTGGAACTCTGAAATGCTATTTAATGGAATTCCAGGGATAATTGAGAATTAGTCTTCAAATCTGTTCTCTTTTATAGACCCTTTTGTGTGTTTTAAGTTTTAAGAATGATAATAGATTGAAGACTCTCGGCATCAATATTATGACCTCATGACTACCATCATCCGAGAACTCCCATAACTAATTTCTTTTCCTTTTTTTCTTAAGAAGAAGGGAGAGGGTAACTTTTTTTTTTTTTTTTTTTTTTTTTTTTACAATTTTGTGTGCTGGTTAGTTTGGATCTTGAAGTATTCCAGAAACTCAGTACGTAGAATATATTGCCACATAAAATAAGGCGAAAATGCAAAAAGAAATTAAATATATTTTAAGAAACTCAAATGAAAAATTATTGACATTTTAATTCAAATTCATGTTGGTGAGTCTGTTCTCCAGCAGCAGCAAAAGACATAAACTCCTTTAATTTGTTCATAACTTTAAGCTATAAAAGACATCATTATTAACATTTTTTTCTCCTATGGTAGCATAGCCTTCAAGTTTAAGAGCTTGGAAAAGTAAAGAGAACATGCAGAGTATTAATAAAATGAAATTGTGTGGGGCTTTGTATATAGTACTTTTTACCCCTCTGGACATTCTCACATGCATTCTCTCATTTGAGGCCCCCCAGCCTGCCTGTGAGATGGGCAGGGAGGGTTTTGTTATTCCCGTTCATCAGAGCTGATACTAAGGTATGGAAAGTTAGGTGACTTGCTCAAGGTCACTTAATTAGTAACCGACAAGACTGCTGACAAAAACAAGGTCAGATCCTGCCAAGTCTAGTCCATTCTGCTATCTGATGGCTTTTGCTGCTTCCAGTCTTACTGCCTTACTTACCCCGGGTCATTATTAATTCTCCGGATGGTTCCATCTTCCTAGGTGAGCTCCCATCCCAGTCCACCTCATCTCAATTATCTTCTTCTACAGTAGCCCTCCAGTGCCTCCCCTGTGCCACAGTCACAGGACTCTTCCTAGAGTGTATCCACAGTCATATCATTACCACTTGGAGACTCTTCGGGGGCTTCCCATTGCCAAATACATAAATCATCACTTCCTCTCCACACCCACCTGTGTTTCTACGCTGCCTTCACCTAGTCTCTGGGCATCCTCAAAGCCCAGCCTAACTGAGCAGTTTTCTCTACTTGGTCCTGCCTGCTCTCCTGACTACCTGCTTTGTGCATGTTGTAAGCTCCACCTGTAAGAGCTACCCTCCACCACTACACCATGCATCTGTGCCCCTGGCCCCCTTTCAAATGAGACTTTCCCAAAGTCAAGAATCTCTCTTCCCTTGAACTCTATAGCCCTTTCGACCCACATCATAGCATTGATTGACTCTGCCCTGTGACACTATAGACTGGCTTTGTTCCTCTTATTAGAGTCTGTGGATGACTTGAAGCCAGGAACCTCTGGGTCAAATGGCATAAAGGTTGGGATACCAGTTCTGGAGCCAGACCCATCTGGAGTCCAGTCACTCTGTTCCCCTCCAGTCATGGGACATTCAGCCAGTCATTAGGGCATCGCTGTAAACACCTCTCGGCCTTAAAAATATGCATCCCCCTCTCAGAGATTTAGCTGTAGTTTGGGCTGGGGTGTGGCTGGGCATTAGGATTTTAAAAGCTTTTGGGTTGATTCTGATGAGCAACACAGTTTGAGAGCCACTGGTTTAACCTGCTTGAGTAAGTAGACCAGAGCATGCTCTCAGATAAAACAGCTCTCTCCCAGAATTCCTGCACCATGTGAGATGGAATGCATAAAGTACCTGGTGGGCTGTGCTCTCCATATGCTGCCCGTAAATGAGCGTTGTTACAAGTGTGATCCAGTGCTGTAGCCTCCACAGCACCTCCACACAGAGGTCCCAAACAGAGTAGGTGCTCAAAGCTTAGTTCTCAGATAGGAAGCATAAGAAAAGTATGTGCTTTTGTGACCGAAGTGTGACCTGCAGTAACTCTGGGGACCATTCTGATGACAACGGTTGCTGCAAGCGGTCTCTCAACCACTTCGTGTTGCACATCCCAAACACAGCTTCAGCTGGCTGTCGTCGACCCTCTGTCCCCCATGGGCACATGCGGCCCGGTCACCTGAGGCTTCCTCCTGCAGCCCCACTTGGGAAGCGCTGACTAGGTGCTGACACTGCTGTTTTCAAGGGGGAGCAGTGGCCTCTTTCTTCTCCAAGTCGTGATGGGCCAGCAACCACGAGAAGGCATGCATTTTAGAAATAGCTCTTAAACATAATGATAGGATTTAGCTTCCGGAAAAGCTAAAGGAACAATGAGGAGACCCATTATCTGCCTGCCCTTTGCCCGTGTCAAATGTTCTGCACCACGTGATGGAGGGCTGATGGTCTTAGTAAACACTTACTTGGGTAGGCAATGCTGCCTTAAATGATGAATTTTTGCCTTGAGGAAATCAATCAAAGGGAAGATGATGGCCTAGAATTAGCAGGCTTTCTTCTTGGTATTCATTTGTGTTTCTCAAGACCAAATAGCTATTAGTAGTCCTTCCTGATGTCAGAGAAAAGAAATGACCACTGAAGATTTGGGATCTTAGTGCTGTTAAATGAAATGCTTATGGAATAAATAGTACCTCTGATTATGAAGGTTATTGAAGAGCTTCAGTGCTCTGCAGGGCTGGAGAGAAATAGGAGGAGAGGCCTCATAAAAGAGTAGTCAATTATTTTAAAGATGAGTTGGCATCTTTTAATTCTTCTCTGGATAATGAAATATCTATTTGAGCCTGAGGCTATTGTAGCATGTCTGGTATATTCAACAAAATTTATTCAACAATCATTTGTTGAGTACTTCTCTGTGCCTTCTCTGTGCCAGGCCCTGGGCTGGGGGCTGGAGGTTCACAGAGGAATGAGCCACAGTCACTGTCCCTGGAGAGGTCTGTATCTGCTGGAGAGAAGTGGAGGGTGCAGAGCAGTGTAGACTTCCTGGAGGAGGTGTGGCTAGCTCAGGTTTGAAGGACGTGGAGGGGCTATCCAGGAGGGAAGACTTGTGAAGTAGGGTAAGGGGTTTAAGTCTGTGTGACTTGGGCTTACCCAGGGATGCAGCACTGCCTTCATGAGCAGGTGCACTAGGTTCTCAGCCCACACGTGGCTGTGGAGTGCAGACCAGGCCCACACCATGGTTACAAGGCTGGGCACAATGGAGCCTCCTCGGTGAGCTGGCTGTGGAGTCAGGAGCACAGGAGACACAGATGCTAGCCCCGGCTTTGCCTCATGGCTGTGTATGATATCAGCCAATGAGGTCCACTGAGCTCCAGTGTTGCCATCTTCCCAGTGCACCCTATGACAGGCTCTGAATCCCTGACCATAGGTGCTGAAGAGGGTCAAGGAGGCTACATCTACAGAGACTTCCTGGTGGGGCCCTGGGGCATGTAGCTCACAGTTTGGGGTGTCCTCCTCTATTTTCCTTCAGCATTTCAGTTCTCCACCCTGCTCACAGACCGCGAGATCATGACCTGAGCCGAAGTCGGCTGCTTAACCGACTGAGCCACCCAGACGCCCCTGTATCATGAACATTCTTGTGAGGATCTGAACTCTTTGTAAGTTCTGAGTCTTGAGGAGGAGAGGACACAGCATGGTCTGTGGATCCCCAAAGCAAGTCGCATGTGAAGTTCTGCTGCTGCCGACCGCACCGCCCAGCCCCTTCCCAGAGTCTTGCTTTTTCCTCAGTAACATGCGGGTGATCACCATTAAGCAAAGGCTTGTGAGGATTCCATGAGATCATCGATGAAAGCTCTTCGCAGAAGCCACAGTCCATTGTTAGCGCTCATTAAATTGTGGTCAGTAACATCCCCGATGCCATGGCAGTTCTTACGGTGAGAGGGGTGTGTGATGAGGAATGTGGGCGGCAGTGCATGTGGTGCCTCGCACCGTCTCAGTCCAGGATGAAGAGTGTGAGAGTTGGAGCACCATTGCTTTCTCTTGCCTTGGCCCACAGTTAACCATCAGCAGTGCTTGTTGAACGAATGACTGGATGGATGGATGGATGGATGAATGACTGAATGAAAAAAAAAAAAAACAATGCCCCTCTGGTATTTTTAACTAGGGATTTTGTCTGCCCTTCTATCTTTATTGTTAGAAATTAATTGCTCCTTTAGTCTACCTTGAAAGTATAAAGGATTCCTGCAGAGTTTTATATATGAGTGAGATGTTAGATAGTTGAATTCTTGGTGAGGCTAGTAGGCAAGGGAACCTGTGTTTGTTTGGTGCTCTCTGTGAGCAGGGCACTGGGGGCCTTCCTGATTTAAGGCCTTGAAGCCAAGACCCTTGATCCAGAGGTTTGCAAACCAGAGGTTTGCAACCCTGGGCAGACCAAGCCCAGAGCCATCCCCACACCTCTGCTAAGTTTCCTTCACCACTCAGGGGCCACATCTCTGAACTGGCATGGGGGAAAGCCTGTGGCTGAGAAGAAGGCAGGTATCTGAGGCCCTAAGCATTGAGTTACAGCCACAGCCTCATTAGCTGGCTCAAGTTAGTGGCCTAGACTTAGAAACTCAGCTGAGGGGGGCACCTGGGTGGTTCAGTCAGTTAAGCATCCGACTTCGGCTCAGGTCATGATCTCACGGTTCGTGGGTTTGAGCCCCACGTTGGCCTCTGTGCTGACAGTTCAGAGTCTGGAGCCTGCTTTGGTTTCTGTCTCTCTCTCATTCTCTGCCCCTACCCCGCTTGCGCTCTGTCTCCATCTTTTAAAAATAAATAAACATTTGAAAAAAAAATAAGAGAAACTCAGCTGAGGCCTGAAGGACTCATCTCAGATGATGGCTTCAAGAGTGTGTGTGTGTGTGTGTGCACACGTGTGTGTGTGTGCGTGCATATGTGTGCACGTGCGTAGGGTGTCTGACCTAAAAGCATGGCATTGGGAGGATGGGGTGGGAGAGGGAAGGGTTTATCCTCAGGAACAAGAGACTGTCAATGAGTTTGGAACACCTGAGATTGGGCTCTGGGGCAGAAGGAGGCTGGGAACTTGGGGTCAGAACCTGCCTGGCATTTTCAAGAAGAGCATTTTCAGGAGGCTGACATGGTCTACTCAGGCAGGTTTCTGGGAAAGGATGGTCCCGTGGTTTGGCCTGGCATTTGTGAAGTCTGGTGCTCAGATTGGGGTGGAAGCTGCTGAATTATTCACAACAACCCTGTCTTTGTTGTTCCTATCCCAAGTGGCTGGTTCTATGGATCTTCCCACGACTCAGGGTGCTATAACCTGGGAGAAAGCAACTTGACTTAAACATTCTGGAGAAACCTTGCAGAAGTTGCAGGTGTGGGGCCTTAGGGTAACTTCACTTGTTCTGTGAGAACCAGTTTGGGAATAGGAGCCATGGGGAAAGGACTAAAATCCCTGATCCTGTGGACCCAACCAAGAGTCTCCCCTGGCAGTTCTGCCCATGTCTAGATCTGCCCCAGTTACTTTGTCAGCTGTCTGCTCCAGGGAAAGTGATACCTCAGGACTAATTTGGACCTTGCTCCTCCCTTGCATCCCCAGAGGTCACTGTGTGATCTCCCCAGAGCTGTGTGAAAGGAAGATGGGGTGTCCACGAAAGAACAACACCGTCCCTTAGGGAGCTGCATTGGCCAAATTTACGTTCATGCTAAATGTGTTACAGCGTATGTTTCACTGAGTAAATTGAAATTGGGCAGGAAGGTTTTTAACCAATTTATCAGTCCAAGTAAACCCCTGTTAAGAGGTAGAAATGAGCTCTTATGGGGATAATAGCCATAGGAAAACAAAGTGCAATAATATTCTTCTCTTTCCAAATTATGTATAAAATCAATTGCTGGGCCCCTGCTCACAAACCTAATGTCTTGTGCTGTAGTTTATTCCAGGAAACAGGCCTGAGTGGTGTTGGCACACTGGCAGCCCTCTGGCCCATACAGGAGGTCTTGGGTGTTTGTCTTAAAGAGATGAGCTGAGGGAGGGGTGTGCTGATTGCCTGGGTTCAGCAGGGTGGTAATGGTGTGGCCTCACAGTGGGACCCTAAGGAGACATGGGGTTGCTACTTGGCCTTGACACTGACAGGGCACAGCTCATGCTTTATCTCATACGATGCTGGGACACTGTCAGTCTTCAGAGTTGGAAGCTAAATTTCAGATTGAGGAAGGATCTCCGGAAATGCCTCTCAGGTGGTGAAGGAGAGCTGGGAATGGTGTCCTCACCCCTGGGCCTAGCTTTGAGAGCTGTTACTTCCTGGATTCCTAACTGGGGGTGGGAAGGGGAGGCACAGCCTCAAGAACTGAAGCGGGAGGTGCAAGAGCAGGAGGAAGACTGAGGGAGACAACCCCTTGAGCAAAGGGGAGAGTCTGAGCGAGACAAGTGAGATCCCTCAGGCTCTGGGATGGGGCTGCAGGAAGGGTGCTGGGTTTGTGCTTGACTGTGCCTTCCTTCAGGACAGACACCATCTGCTGTGGACCCACTGGCTCCCAAGAGCACAGAGTAGATGCTTGTTAGTGTTAATGAATGAATAAATGATTGATGCTGTTATCCCTAGCATTGATTGTAAATATGAAATAGGGTCATGGGAAGAGATCACTCAACTGAATCAAGACGAAGGGACTGACGGAGGCCTGATAAAATGAACTTTGGGAGATATCGTTTCTAAGAAAGGACCTGTGGTGTCTGACTCTTAGACACAGTGCTAAGAAGGGAAAGGCTACAGGCTTCTGGAAACAGTTTTATGAAGACCAGGAACTGGGTGCTGATCGTACGAGTGTGCTAGCATCCAGCCTAGGCTGACACACAGTGGAGCTTGGTGTGCGTGTGTGTGCGCGCGCATGCCATGAACAGGTGAATGAATGGGCCATTTCCCCATCACCTTTCTACATGGAATGCTTCCTCAGATGGATCAGAATAACCCCACTGCCATGTGGGCAGACCCTTCTCCCTGGTCCCTGGGGATCTGGCTGAATCATAGGCACAGTCGTTACAACAGCAGCTGCAGCCTAGGAGTTGCCATACTGAGCTCTTAAGGCATGTCAGGTGCTTGCTGAGGGTTTCCACAGCAGTCAGGAGGCAGGTACTGAGACTGAGGTTTGGGGATAGCACTAAGCTGACTTTTCCATGGTGGAGTGGGGGAGTTCCAATCAAAACCCTGCAGAACACAACTAATCAAATTGTTATGACCCCTGTGCGTAAATCATTGATGCTTCAGAAGCCATCCAAGACTCTGTCACCAAATATTTCTGCAGAACAGTCATAGCCAGCCGACCAGCCCGGAAACTTTAGGAAGAGCCTGTTCTGCTACCCTGGGGTCAGGAATCTCCTGTGTGACTCTGCCCTTGGCTTCTGAACCCTAATCCCCTTGTCTGGGATTACAGCTCAGCTAGGATGGGCAGGGCCATCTAAATTTGCCACGAATCTGAATGTTAAGGCAAAAGGTACTAGCATCTGCCACTTAAGGGAGCAGCTGCTGTGCTTAAGGACCTGTGCCAGGTGCTGCACATGTGGAATCTCAAAGAATCCTGAAAACAGTGCAGGGAGTAGATACTGCTCTCTTCAGTGTGCAGATGAGGGAAACTGAAGCTCAGGGGCCTTAAACAACTTGACCAAGACCATTCAGCTAATGATGATAGAGCCAGGTTTCACATTTCAAATGGAGTCTGCCTGAGCCCAAAGTCCTGCTTTTCCCACCCACCCTCACCCTAGTGTGCCATGCACAGTCGTGTGATGGATTCACCCCAGGCAGATGGCTGGGTCAGAAGATAGAACAATGGTCCTGGACCTGGGCTCAGCATATAGCCTGGCTTGGACAAGTCATCTCACTTCTGCAAGCGTCTTCTTCCACATCTGTAGTAGAAGGGTGCTAAATATGCTGGGGGTTGATGCATCTGGGGGTATTCGTGCACTGCTATGTGTGTATTGATGTGAGTACATGTACATGTGTGTGCGTGTGCACGTGTACATGTGCACTGGCAGATTACAGACTTCCAATCCTCCTTAGGAGTCATACTTCCTAGAAGGAAAATATGCAGTCTGCACCTTTGGAGACCTTTTATAATGAAGTGCCCGCCCCCTCCATCTGCCTCCTCTTCCTGCGGCAGCCAGTTGCCACCTGGGCCCCAGCCCTGGGATGGACCACCAGCCACTTGCAAACATGAATCAGTGGGCAGGAAAAGACAAAACCTCCAACCTTCCTGAGCCTGCTTAGTGCACAGAAATAACATTTGATTTGTCGGTGAGAATGGGAGTCAGTGTTATTCCTGCTATTTTCTCAGATCTTCCTGGGTCCTTATCTGATCTCTTATCCCCACCACATCTGTTCATTCAAGGCTTGGGCAGTGCCTCTGAGCCCCATGGGTAATCCAACTGGAGGGTAGGAGACAAATCGAGTAGGAAGGGCTGCTGAGAACACCAGCTCATGGTGGGAAGACCCATGGTGGGGATGGTCTTCGTGAACCCCTGCCTCCCCAAGACTTCATGAGTCTCACTAGACTGCCCTCTCTTCTCTTGTTCCTTCCACAATCCCCTGTTGGTCTTGAGTAAAATGACAACATTGGCCATGAACAGTGTCAACTAGTGTGGATTTTAATACTTTTGTCCCCTCATTCTTGAGTCTCTGAGGAGCCTGATAGATTAAGTATTCTGGTGTCAAGATTACTGGGATTCTTCTGTATCATTCCGATTCCTTGCAGAATTTGAGGGACCGTGTTTCCTTGTCCTGATATCTTACTGGGTCTGTTTGGCCTGCAGAGTGGAGGCAGTACCCAGACCAGGCAGCCTGGGCACTGCATAAAAGCCCCTGCCTGGCATGGAACAGACCTGCTGTTGCTTCTGTGTATTGGGCAGGACAGAGGTCAATCACATTATTTGTTATTCTTCACCTGCCGAGAAAAATATAGCTTTGACATCGAGGTTATTTACCCGTGCTCTCTGCTCAGCACAATCTTAATATTTCTCTGGCTGGCCTGTTTCTGTGACACGTGGTGATGTGGAGGGCATTTAGGTATTTCTCATTTTGGCAGTGAAAGGGGGCTGGTTCTGAGGAAGATCCCCCCAAACAGTGGCATCAGCTTCTGGGGAACCCTTTGTTGAGTTCAAATACCAGAGAAAAGGCTTGTGCAAAGTTGAGAGATAACCAGAAGGGACATTTTGTCCTAGCAGAACTAGGAAGCAGAGAGTAGCAAAAGATCCTTTGAGCTCATCTGTTCAATAGTTCAAAACACTTGAGTTCAACAAAACAAGTACCTCCTGTTATCAGGCACTATGCTAGGCCTTTCTCAACCCTACTGGTTATAAAACTCTTTGTTTTTCATGGGATGGTTATAAATTTGTTTTTGAACTATTGGTCTGGGGATAATATCTCCTTTTCCCTAAAAACTCTCTGATACGTGAGTGCACAGGGCAGAGGGAGTTAGAATGATTGTATAAACTTAAAGTTTACAGGTTTAGATTCTGTTTAGTTGCTTACATTGTTTGTGCACAGAAAGTGCACAGAGAACAAGAAAGACAAGATAGATCTTAAAATTTTGAAAACACAAAACATTGCACAGAAAAGAGGAAAGTGACTAAGGCATTCATGTGACTTAGCTGTGAGTGACATTTGCATAATCATAACTGTGCCAACACCAAATATTAGGCTAACCAGAATGAAACATAGCTAACTATTGGGAGGACTAGGGATGGTGTGTGTGTGTGTGTGTGTGTGTGTGTATGCATGTCTGTGTGAAGGTGTGTATATGTTTACGTGTGTATATGGATGTACGTGTGTGCGTGCCTAGGTGTGTGCATGTGTATGTGTGTTTACATGTAGGGAGGGGAGAGAGAATAAGAGCTAGATTCTCATCTTCCAAAGTGGAAAGTCAATAGATGATGCTAGAGGTGAAAAACGAGGTAGCAACATAAACCTGTGTATTTAGAGATACAGAAGTAAATAATGAAAGAACCATCTAATACAGTTAAAAGTGGTTGCCTCTGGGAAGTGGGAAATGGGGCACAGAGAAGGTTCAGGATAAATGTTATTTTTTTTTATAACAAGCCCAGTAGAATTATTTGACTCTTTTAACTATGTGTATGCAGAACTTTGATAAAGCACAAATTTTAAAAAAAGGGTAAATATGGAAAAGTGGGTTTGTAATACCCAGTGGATGGCCCTGCTCCCGCCCCAGGATGTATACGCTGACTTCGGAGGCCCACCCTAGAGCACTGTGAGCCCTTGACATCTGACTCCGAGGCCTGGATGGCAGTGGCCTCTGATCCATGACATGACCGGGGCTCTAGGCCGGTCTGCACTGACTGCCGGGCTCCTGTGTCCTGTGAAGGCTTCACTAGCAGTGACTCCTGCCCAGCACAGCAGAGCCCCTGAGATTAGTCACCTGTTGACTGAGGGTGTTCAGGGTGGATGCGGGGCAAATTTGTTGTCATTTGCTCTTTACATTTCCTTGCTCATGAAACTCAAAATAACTTCAGTCTATTTCTTTTGCCTCATGCCAGTAGCTGAAGCCCGGATTCTTGTAGGGTGCTCCAGAGGGAGCTTCTTGCTTGCTTTTGTGAGGAAGACTTTGTAATTTTTGTGAATCGGGAAGAGCTGTTTGCTGTGCTTTCTACTGGATCACCATTATTGCCACCATCATTGTCGTCATTGCCATCACCATCGTCATCATTGGCCAGTATCTATTTCCCAAACCGAGCTCTTGGCTTCTCCCTCTCAAGCTTATCCATCCCCCTCAGTGACCCCCATCTCAGTCAGGGGACTCCCCTTCCGCCACTTATTCAGGCCATCTTGTAGTCATCTTTGACTCTTGTCTGTTTCTCTCACTCCACATCTCATCCATTAGGATATTCTATGAGTTCTGCTTTGAAAATGCATCCATAATCTGTCCATTTCTCCCCCTAGACTGTCTCTACCCTCTCCAGGCCACTGTTGTCTCTCACCTGGATGACCGTAGTAGTCTCCTGACAGTCTGATAAAGCAAATCTTAAACTCTAATGCCTCCCAGGGACACCTGCATTAGAATCTAAAGTCTCTACAATGATTAGCAAGGTTCTGCATGATCCTCCCACTTGTTTGGCCTCATTTTCCATCATTCTGTTCCCAGCTTCTCTGCTGCAGCCACATTGCCCTTCTTGAAGTTCCCTGACCACTGCCTCTGCCTCAGGGCCTTTGTACTTGCTGTTTCCAGATAGACTCTTCTCCCAGATATCCACATGCCTCGCTCCTTCATTTCATTTAGGTCTCCTCTTCAATGTAAGGTCATCAGAAAAGTCTTCCATGACTCTCTTAGGTGAAGTGGTTACTTCTCATCCCGTGCACATCACTGTCATGCCTTTATGCTTTCTTTTTCTTCATAGCATCTGACATTTCTGTACTATATTATACATGTATTTATTTATCTTGCCCTTTAGACTATAATCTTCATGAGTGCATTTTTCGTTTGATTCCCTGATACATCCACAGACCCAGAACAGTGCCGTCACATTGTAGGTACTTAGTGCATATTGTTGAACGTCCCAGTGAATGAATTCCACTTCCAGGCACTACACAGAAACATTGGGCTTGTGCCTGCATCCGATTTTTCATACCCACGGAGAGTTATGTGACCATGGGGAGTGGCCCGTACTGACTTCCAGCAGGAATTGTGGAGGTAGTATACTGCCTTCTTAGTTCCCTCTTGTAACTCTTGCCTGGAAGGCTGGAATGAATGGTGTGTGGTATGGGGGTTGGGACAGAAAATGGAGCAGAGAATTCCCCGCAGTTAGCAAACCTTTATGCGTGTGTTTGATTGGGTAAATCAAAGCGACCTGTGTCTACGGGTCACCTGCACATATTTGAGTGTACTAATGTATCTCAGTGGTATCATCTCTTTCTCTCAGCCTCTTGGAAAATGTCATTCTTTGAACTGACTTTTTGAGAAGATTTGGCAGAGTGCATGGGGAGTGATACAGCCTCCACTCCCAGATTGCCCTCTGTGAACATGTAGTGATATTTAACAAATACTTTCGAGCATCTGCTGTATTCTTAGCTCTGTGCTAGGCCATAGAGATACAGATGGAATATGAGCCCCGAAGTTTAGGTCTCTTCCTAGGGGCAAGAGTGACCCACAGAAAAGAGCATACGTCTTTGTGGGTATTGGTGCCCTTTGAAAGTATAGGCCTCCCGTGTAACTTTTATCATTGCCCATGCTTCAATATGGCTATGCCAGGCTTCCGTTACTTGGACTTTCTTCTTCGACAAATGGAATACCAGACATTAATTAAATGTCAATGACTATTCCTGCCAGCTCAATTTTCTGGCTCTATCTAATTAGAATTAAATGGTGAGAGAGGTTAGGCAGACTAAATCAAAGGAACAAAAAGAGTTCAGGCTTCCAAAATGTGTCCCTACATTGCTAAATCAATTTCAATTAGTTGCATAAAGCTGTCTGGCTGCCTTATGAAGCAAGATGGTTGCCTTTTCTGAGAGAATCTTTGTTCTTCCCACTAACTACATTGACTTTGGGCCACCCAGTGGCCTCCTTTGGGCTCACGATGTAAGATATGCAGATGGAAAGACAGGCTTCTAGACCAGGACGCTCAAGTGGAGGAGGCAATTCTGTCTTTGTCCAAGGCTGCCCCACCCTGGCTCCTCTCTTGCTGGTCAATTTCTACCCTTTATTCAGACATGGCTGGTAGGAGAGTCATCATGATTTGTGTGTTCCCTTCGCTCTATTGACAGATCAAGGGAGAGTAGGCCTAAGAGATGAGGAGCATGCTAATTCAGGCAATAATTATGTATTTGCTGTTTTGGAGAAGCCAAATGCACTGTGGGCAGCTTTTCACAACCAAATTCAGTGTTCATCAGCAAATTAAAATATGCTACTAATTTCTTTTCTGTGTGTTTGGTTCTGATTGACTTTTTGTGTTTTTAGGTATTATTGGTATTACTATTGTTAATTTATTTTTAGATTACAGCTGAGCAAATGAACTTATCACATGCTTCAATTATTCTTTAAAAAGTCTTTCAGTGTTAATTTTTAATATGTAACATACTATCATATGTCATATAGTATGTCATATTAAAATATCTTAATTTTTTTTTTTTGAGAGAGAGAGAGCATGGATGAGGAAGAGGGTCAGAGGGCAGGGAGAGAGAGAGAGAATCTTAAGTAGGCTCCACACTCAGTGTGGAGCCCGATGAAGGGCTCAATCTTAAAACCGTGAGATCATGACTGGAGCTGAAATCAGGGGTCAGATACTCAACTGACTGATACACCAAGGTGCCCCTTAAATGTTTTTTTTTTTTCAAAAATATTTAATGTTTATTTGTTTTTGAGAGAGAGACAGAGCATGAGTGGGAGAGGGGCATAGAGAAGGAGACACAGAATCCGAAGCAGGCTCCAGGCTCTGAGTTGTCAGCACAGAGCCTGATGCGAGGCTCGAACTCACAAACTGTGAGATCATGACCTGAACCAATGTTAGACTGAGCCACCCAGGCACTCCAGTGTTTTCGTAATTACAAAATTCTCATGGGTTCCTAAGTGAACGTGATACCCTTGGCATTAAAATGCTCTGTGCAGGCTTAATTCCTACTGATGATTGTTGATGGTTAGAAATGCTGGGTCTTTGACAATGCTTAGAGAGGCTTTTTATTTGGCATCTGCAACTTAGAAACTTCCATAGGTCTGAGAAAGCTTGCACCTGGGTAAAGGCTTCCCAACCCTGCTCTACCACTAGGTTGAAGGATTCAGAACCTAACCTGTTGGTGAACACAGGTTGATCCATAGTTTCCTAGCGCTGCTACTAAAAACCCTCCTGGGATGTTATTTATATCATGGATAAAGTCTAAAGGCTTAAAGATAAAGGCTTTTATTGCCTTCTGGGGAGAAGAAATGTGTATACAAGAATATAAGAGAAAAAATTGTTGAGGACTCAATAAAAATTAATAAGAAGTAGATATAACTAAATAATATTAAGATAAGTTACTAATGGTGATGTTGACCAGATTCCAGATATTGATTCAAAGAAAAATATGTATCTTGATGTCTGTGCACCAGGGTTCTATAATGAACAAAACTCCAAAGCAGCTTTGGATAGTTTAGAAACAAAAGCAACAACAACAACAAAAAAACCTCAGAGATTTGCTCTTTCCTAGGTAACATCTGCCTCTCATCGAGTATTTTTTTTCCCCCTAAAATTACTGGTGGGATTTGGGCTTGGCGTTGGCACATTCTGTCTGTGTGCTTTGGTCGGCAAAACCTGGTTATGTGTGTGTTACTCACCTTTCATAAGCAGTCACTCATGCAGAAATCTGTTTACAAAAAGAGTGGACTGGAAAGAAAAAAAAAGATGAGAAGGATGGTTTTTATCTGATTTAATATAATCTAACTGCATTAAAATCTTAATTAGAAAAGAAATTTTAAGCTGTGGGTCTCATCTGGAGAAATATGCCTGTAAGCTCTCCTAAGAGAGAAATGAGCTCTTTTCTAATTCACTATCATAACTTGGTGCACGTATTCCCTTCAAGGCCTTGAAATAATCCTTGATTTTTAACCTACAGCCGTGAGAATCCACATATCACTGTATTATGAACTTCAGTGATAGGAGACATTATTGCGTATTACTAAGACTGTTATTCTTTGGATTTCTAAAAGCATAGAATTTGTGTGTAGAGCCTATTTTTATTAAATCTGTAAAGACTCGTGTGATTTAAATTCCTTGGAGAATCAAGAGGTCACATTTTTTCCGCTGCATTATAGTATTAAACTGTATCATTATTTAATATGTACTATTTAATATATTTTAAAAGTCAACTCCCAGGTTATTTAGAAGATACTATGTACTTTGTTTTGTGTAAAGCACTTCACATTTTAGATGGGAGGTTCCCTGATCAATGGCATGTTATTAACTTTGTATATTTGTAGTAACATGAAATTAAAATCCAGCAGTCTGATGCTTCTAAAATAATGAATATGTAAAGCAGTATTATTTCTTAATCATTCATAATTTGATGCAAGCTCCTCAAATCTTCTCCTTTCATTACACTTCTTTTTTTTTTTTTTCTCTTGGTTGTCCCTGGGAACCAAAAGTAAAATTTAGTGGAGTCCGTCCATGATTTAATGAGCTGAGCAATGGGCTATTTATAACAACGACATGGTCAAAACGTTCCTTATGGATGTTGAGTTGGGGAGAGAGGGAACTCGTGAGGAAGTATGTTTGAAGAATCAGTGGGAACCAGAGGTTACAGATACCCATTGCTTGGCAACTAAGGAGACTCATAAATTCTACTCTTAGCCAAGAACCTGGGTTCTTACTCCAGGAACTATTCTCCAGGATGACCCCTGGTCACAGTGGCCACAGGTGGTCAGTGTCCCTCTTGAACAAGGGTTAGTGTCATCAAAGATGTTGCTCCAAGAGAGTAAAGTATCATCTACCAGCAAGAGATGCATCAGGGTGCTCGATCTGCTCCCTCCCTCCAGCCCATTCCAGTTTGGTGTCTGTACTCACTCACCATCGATTGTGTTCTCTGCTCACTGCCTATTCTAGTGGGCCCTTCTCCATTCTTTCTATTCTGTTTCTCAGCAACATTTACCATAGATGGCCTTTCTTCCTGACAACACTTCCTGTTCACTCCTGGGGCATCAGAGTTTCTATTCTTCTTCTCTCCCAAATCACTCTGTCCTGGTCACCTTTGCTCTTTCTACCTCCTCTGACCATTTCACGTGGTTTCTCTGGACTCTGGTTAAGGTGCAAGTCTCAGCTCTCCCTGCATCACCAGGGATCCCATCCAGCCCTGGGATGACATGTCTTTACTACCATAGAAACATGAAAGTTTCCAAAATCTACACCTCTCACCCCAGCCTCGTATCTCCAAGTCTCTGCTTGGTATTTTCTAGCTGCGTATTTCAAAGTCCAAAACAGAAGCAGAGCTCTTGTTCCCCTGCTTTCCCTCCAAAATGTATTGTAAGTTCCAGAATGTATTGTAAATTTTAAAGTAAATTAGTACATTGCATAAAGGTTTTTGTCATGAATCATTACTGTAATTATTAATGCTAACAGTTATCTTTCATTACATATCTTCGTTGCATGCTTCTGTGGTCCTGGGTATCGTGCTGTTATCTATTACTTCTTTCCTTGCCCTTTGAGGGAATATGATCTGGTCCCAGAGAGGCTCAGTATCTTGCTCACTGTAAGTGGTACCATGGGCGTCTACGCTTCAGTTGTCTGCACTCCTGCCGGCAGTCCCTAGCCCCAGCTTCCTGTCACTTGATGCAGGGGCCAGCATGCTGTGGGTTCGGGGCGTGGTCAGGCCACCCCTGCTGGCCCTCTCTGAGGACACATTCAGCTTGTCGTGTCCAGTGGCAGAGACTGTCTCTGGTTTCCCCTGCCCTTCAGCCCAGACCATTCAGAACACAACTTGGCTTTTCTCTGTTGCTCTGGGTGGGTCTCCAAAGACCCTACTCTTCTTTATGGACTGTGCATTCCTATATTGCTTAACCATGCTCATCTCTGCCATCACTGGCTGGTCGGCATTCATGGGCTCTCGCCAGGCTATAAGGGGAGGTATACCTCTCAGGATCAGTGCAGCTCTGGCACCAGAACATGGAGCTCCAGACATGTGGGTCTGTCAGCACCACCCACTGCATGCTCTGGGGTTGGTTGTGGCCCGGTGTTACTGGGCCATGTTTGAAAGGTGGCAGACATGCCTGAGAAACAGTTTTAGTATGAGGGCTTGGAATCCACAGGGAAAGATACATCTAGTCCTCACTGACTGTTCTTATGCACCCTCCTTGACTTAATGGTGTATTGTACACGTCTATTACTCAGCTCCATGCTGTTTGAAAGATTTCTCCTTGGCATAGCAGTCCGAAGGAGAGAAGGCACCCTTACTGATTTTAGTTCCTCTTTTAGAGAGTCAGATATTCTTAATAATCTAGTCAAAGCACACTGAAAGTATAACTGCGTTTTCCTTATACCATGTGAAAAGATGCTGAGCAATGACCATGCCCAGTGCTGGGCCCTCACACACTGCTGGTGGCAAGGGGCTTTGGCAGCACGTATCAACTGGTCTTAAAATGTTGATATCCCTGGGGGCACCTGGGTGGCTCAGTCGGTTAAGCATCTGACTTTGGCTCAGGTCATAATCTCTCAGGTGCTGGGTTCAAGCCCTGCGCCAGGCTCTGTGCTGACAGCTCAGAACCTGGAGCCTGCTTTAGATTGTCTCTGCCGCTCCCCCACTCATTCTCTCTCTCTCTCTCTCTTAAACATAAAATGAATATTAAAAAAATTTGAAAAGTTGCTGATACCCCTGAATTCAGTAAAGTCATAGAAATTTACCCTAAGGAAAGAATACAAGAAAGTGAAAAAACTTACATTTTAATGATAATCGTGGCATTTTCTACAACAGGAAACACTGGGAGATGATTGGAACCACTAAAAACAGGTAACACAGTAGCTGATTCAGTTCATCCGTCCCAGGTTTCAGCCTGAATTTCAGATATTCCCACCTTTTCTGCCATTCAGGATCTTTGCCAAAGGTTGCCTGGCATTATATCATTTGTTTAGAGCTTATATTTCACAGGTAAGAGAGAGATTAAATAGAAAAGGAAAAGCAAAAAAAAAAAAAAAAAAAAAAAAAAAAGAAGGAGAAAGGAAAAGCACTTCCTCAAAACTACTTTTCTGCAGACCAACAAACAGCTCAGGGATGCTGTTGCTGGCAGTGGAATTTATCCACCTCAGGTGGTAGAAGGTTTCCAGGCTTCCAGCGCACTTGATCCTCCTCGTGGCCCTGTTGAAGTGCCAGGAAGACAAAAATCAAATTGTGCTCCCCGAGGGCCGCAGGTGAGTCACCAAATCCCTGGTGAGTTCAGCCTCTGAACTGCAGGAAGTGGAAAAAATTAAATAAGTTGCTTTCGAATTTGTTCTCAAAACCTGTACTACCTGTATAGCAGCTGCAGGTGTTACTCTGAACTCCAGAACAATAAGGAAGAGGGCAGTGATTCTCCCAAGGAACGAGGATGGTCCCTCGGAATTCTCGAAACCGTAGGATGGGCCGAGTTCCAATGTAGTATTGAAAGGCCAGTGCTGGATACACCCAGCCTTTCCAGTTGTATTAGCATTGTACAACTGGCATTTGTTTCTCAAGACCTCTTATTAGGAATGCTACTTTGGGGACCTTAGGGATATTTGCAGAATGGGGAGGGAGCTGATACAGCTCCAAACTGCCCTCAGTTTTCGCTTTCAAGGAAGCACTGACTTAGAGCCACCAGCAGGGGTGGCAAACATTTCCTTCACCTTGTTAGGCTCAATTAGACTTTCCCTTTAAATTTCATGCATTAAAAATAAATTAAAAAGAAACAAAAAAGATAAATCATGCTACCTTCACGAAGATAGGCAACCTTCAGGTAGGACTTTTAAAGCACTGTATTGACGCAAAGCACTAGCATAATGAAGAGAGCCCCCCAATATGGTGACTCCTTGGTCTATGTCCCACAGTGTCTGTAGAGCATCAGTCATGCCATTAATTTCCACTTACCACATGTTTATTAAGCATCTACTGTGTGCTGGTTGCTCTGCTAGATAATGAGATACTAGGGTGAATAAGAGATAGTTCTTGTCCCCAATGATTTCCTGGGCTTCATGGGTAGGCTAAGAAGTAAATGGATATCTGGAGGATATGGGAGCACTGGGGAGTGCACCTAACTTGGCCTGTGTGGTTAGGCAGGCTTCCTGAAAAGGCAGGGAGATCCTCTTTTAGGGAGCAATGGGTAGGGAGGGTTTTAAGCAAAGGAAGTTGCAAGTGGTTATCAGAGAGCATAGTGGGACTTGAGTACTGGTGGGCTAAGTATTGTCCTTGTGCAAATAAAAGTCGATTGCTGCTTGGTGGGTACCTGCCTGGATTTGGAAATTTTTATATAAGTAAATTCTATCAGGAGTCTGAGGCTTGCAACACAGATGGAATTGCTTGGTAATTACCTAGTCACCCCTGGTAAGCTTAAGGACAGAATGGGACAGACAGATGTCATCTTGTGTGTATAATGTGGAGAAGAGTCCAGCTATACTCCCTCCTCAGCAGATACAGGGAAAGCTCTGCTCTCATCTGGTTTATAATTTGGGGAGCGCTGGTCTTCTTGTGTTATTCAGTCCACTCCCACAGCAGCCTTTGAGGGCGGAGCCAGTAGCCCAGGTCACTTGGGTGAAAATGGGCAGGTTGGGTCCAGGACCTTTGGGGATTTCAGGTCTGATGTTGTAACCCCTACCAGTGCCCTGCTCCTGTGGCCGTCTTGGCCTCAGGCCTGGTGTGGGTCTGGCAGGCTCCTTCACAGCCGCTGGGAGCCCGCCTGACCACTGCAGGGCCAGGATGTGCCTATTCTGCAGCTCGTCATAGACTCCTGCTTCCTTTTCCAGTCACTGTTCTCCCGTGCTCCGGGGCTGCACTTCCTCTCCCTCTGTCTTTTAGAGGCTCTTCGCTCCTGTATGGGTTTTTGCTCTCCATTTGCAGAGAGAGGCTGCTCTCTGTGTGCGGCTTGTGCCCATTACATCCATATGACCTGTCACAGAGCTCCCCCACTGCCCATCCCTCTGAGCCTGTCTTTGCTCTGTCTACTCCCATTTCCCTGTGCCTAAAGCAGGGGCTGCCTTTTCTTGGGGCCTGGGCTCTCACAAACTGCATTGGGGAGCAAGTCTGGAGCCTACTAGAGTCTTCCGATTTTTTCCCTCTATAAAGGTCATGTGAGAATCACTTTGAATAATATATTCAGCAGTTGTGCCCTGAGCCTTACTGCATCTGAGGGGTCACCAAATGGCAAGCTCCTTCTTTCCACTTGGCAATCAGCGAGCCCCCTACAAAGTGCTACCATGGCTTCTCCCATCCACCCTGCACGTCCATGGTCCTCCCAAGTTTCCTCCTTTCCGGAAGGTCCCTGCCAGCAGCAGTGTAATCCATGTGGAGTTGAATTAGCAGATTTGAAAAATGTGATACAGAAGTTTTAAGAATGTCCCTTTATGCACAAATTTGGAAATAATTTGATCCTCCCATTTTTTTTCTTACAAATTGTGTGATTTCAAAGCCAGATGGCTGAACTATAAACTGCACTCACCCTTGAACTGGTAATAGAAATACCCCACTCTTTATTCACATCTTGGGAATCTTTTTGCTGCTGGCATGCGTTGACAGGCTGTGAGTCGTTTTGGTAACTATTGTGCTGTTATTTTAACATGCATTGTTATTATCACTGAAATCTTCTTTTAATACCCTATAGAGGTATAAATGTCATTCAGGTGCTCATTAAGAAGCATTGTTAGTCTTGAAAATTATACCTGAATGTCAGTAAGTTTGGTCCAGAAAGTAGACCTGATAAAACACCAAGAAGGAGGCCAGACCACCACCACCTTGATATGCTGTCTGGTAATGCGGGCATGAGCACTCCATGGACTATTAGGGCCAGCACTGAGAAAATAAAAGCAGCTTTAAAATAAAGTATGTGTCAGTGTTTGCAGATTGATGGGCTTCCGGAGTTCATCCCCTTTACTTTGTACTTATCCCCAGATCCGAAAATGTACCAGTTTTAGATTGTTTGACACCTTCAGAAGTGTATCCTTTGCTTAAAACGCAATCATCCTGCACCATCAAAGAGGTTCATCTAATATGTAAAAGTTGTTTCTAACTTTTTACTGCGTCTAATCAATAGTAACTCAATGCTTAATAAAGAGGAGAAAGCTCGCGACAGAGAGGTCCAAGGTAGAGGCCCATCTGGTGTGTTAAACCGGTAGATGATGTGTGTGGGACACAGGAAGGTGCCAGATGGGACACCCTTGGAATTCTCACTGGGATGGCTTAACTCACAAGTTTCCCCTAAATGTGCCATAACTACTGTTGTTGGTATGCAAGACACTTTAAATCAGTAGAGATAAACCATTTTTATGTTAATAGCTATGTCTTTATTTTAATATTGTCTTAAAGCATAGCTAGCGTATCAAACTCATGATTTAAAGGTTTCTTTTTAAAATAAAATTATTTAAATGAACAAAATGGGCCTATTTAAAGAAACATTGTAAGTAAATAATAATATAACAGAAATCATGGGCATATTATGCAAATAATGTAACACTGGAAAATGTTGGTTTTAGCTTATTTAGGTAAATATGGGTGTCGGGTTGACAGAAATCCTGGCAAACATGTATTGTTCTTTTGGGGCAATATATCGCATAATTGGATGTAGTGTTATTTTATATGTGGCTAATTTCAGAAGCTAAAACAACCGTATCTATTAAATGCTATTTTATTTGATTAATAAAAATGCTAGATTGTTTTAGGATTGAATAAATATAAAATGCTAATTGGATATAAAATCCTTATTCATGTGATCATGGGCATCGCCATAAAAGTATAAGACAGTTATTACTGTTTAATATTGCTTTAATTAGAAGTGCTCTTCTAAAAGTTGGAAGACAATAAGCCTCTCCCCACAGCTGCACCCAAGGAACTGAAGTGATGTCACCATGAGACTGGAAATCAAAGTAGAACAGGGAGATTTTCTTTTTCCCAAGAAGGCATAGGTTGATGTTATGGTTGTACTTTTGAAGGCCAGCGTTTAAATAGGCTGCCTCAGAATCGTTGAATTTAATTTGGCATTTACTTAATGTTTACTATGTACCATGCTCTATTAGGTCCTGGGGAGGTGGTGATGTTTAAATGAACCAGGATCTTTTCAGGAGCAAGTGACAGAAAATCTGACTCAAACGGGCTCAACCAAACCAAGAATTGATAGGTTCACACAGTGAAAAGTCTCTGCATGGACTTCAGGCATCGGTGAATCCAGGTGCTCAATCAGTATTATCAGAACTTAGTCTCCTCCCTCTCTCAGCTCGGCTTCGTCTTTACTCTCTGAGGTTCTGTTCATGTGGTAGCCCCTAACAATTTGAGTCCAGCATCCTCTGGTTTCAGGTGTAACAGAAAGCTTCACTCTGTAGTAACTTTGACATAATTCTCAGCACTGAGACGTTTTGGCCAGTGTGCTTGCCTGTTCTGTTTCCTGGGGTGAGGATTGGATCACTTGTGTGGACTGAGGGTAGAGAAGGGTTCTTCTGGTACTGACAACCAGAAGAATGAGAATGCACAACAAATTGTTCTGTCTTCAGGGGCCTCATTGGTAACGGGGTTGGGGGGGGAAGGTGCACTTGAGTAAGTCTTTTAACAAAAGTGCAAGTGTGGAGAGAGGATTTTAGGAAGAGCGTCAGAATGCACAAAAGCATGGAGGTATGGATGGGGATGAGGCATTCAGCAAATTGAAAACTGGGAATTTCGGACACCGACTCTCAAGAATAGAACAGGGTGCCGTGTAGTCATAACAGAATCTCCTGGGCATTAAAAGAATGTATCCTGCTATTCGACAGCTGCCTGCTCTTACCCTCTGAGAGAGGGTGAGAACGGTGGGCACAGAGCCTCTACTGGAGGCTTGGAGTCTGCCTGTACAAAGCCAAAAGGAGAGAGCTCCCCATGAGCCGAGGCTCTCCTGCAGCAGTGCCAGCCTTTCATACTCTTGTTTCTGTAGGCAAAATAGAGCATCTCTGCCAGCAAGTACTTATACCTACGTCCCAGGCTCACTAATCAAATCAGAGCTTCACTGTCCCCTATCTGCTGCACCACCAAGTGTGCACCAAGCATCCCTGGGTGCCTGGGGGCCCATGAAGTGCCATGGGAGAATCACCCAAGAGAAACAAGGGTTAGGAGGTGCGTGGGGGCTGCCAGGAGCTCTGGGGAGGAGCAGGGGACTCTTGGGAAACAGAAAACTGGGGAGTATGAGAACTGAAGAGTTGAAGGCTGCTCTCCTCCATACCGCTTTATCTCTTCTCTGCTTCCCTCCTCTCTGCTTCCCTGGAGCAGCCCAGACTACCCTTGAGAGAGGAAGCTCAGAGGCACACTAGCAGCCATCAGGGCTCGAGACCACATATGGTCTAGAAAAGTCCTTGTGTTCCTCCTCTCACTCTTCCCTGTTGCTGTCTCAGCCTGCTCATGTACCCTCTGAGGTCCTCTCTCTTGCATCCTGTCAGGGAGGACAGGGAGTTAATCATTTTGTGCTCTCTTCTTGCTGTTCTGCCTCTCGCCCCAAGCCTGTTTTCAATTCCCCTGTAAGGGAGGAGGGATGATGGGTCAGCACCTGAAATCTTCATTGGGCCACACAGTTCTGTGTGTGTGTGTGTGTGTGTGTGTGTGTGTGTGTGTGTGTGTGTGTATGTAGGGCACTGGCTGGGGCGCAGAGCTTCTTTCTCTTTTGTGCCCCCAGGGGGAGATCTAGTCTGGTCCCTCCTTCTCTTCTAAGCTTCCCATTTGTGAGTAATTTAGGCCAAGACCTCCTTCTGGGCCCAGTGGTCTCCCTTTCTCTTTCTGCATGCAGAGGTTGTGGAATACATTGGTCCCAAGATCTAGATCCATGTGGCTTTAGCTCCATGGAGCCTGTGCCTCAGGTCCCGTCTCAGCCTGCACCACAGCCTCTGTACTGAGGGATACTCGACACTCTTTGTATTCCATCGTCACTGCTTCTTCACCGGAGCCTGCAGGGAAGAGGAGGGGGTGAGCAATGCCAGCCTGGCTAGTCCTGGGTCTGTGGACAGTGAGCAAGTGGGCACCAAAGCCTCACCTTCCGCCCCTCCTTTCAACACCATCTGCTGAAGGGCCTTTTGTCTAGACGGTATGCTCCCACTTCTTCCATGCCCCAAAAAGAAACTCCTAAATTGTGCCTGCATCCTCTTGAGTATTAATTAATTAACACTCAGTTAGCTTATTAATACAAATACCTGAAACAGTGGATAAAAGTGTAGGCTTTGTGGACAAACATATGTTTGGTTTAAATCCTGACTTTGCCACAAACCAGTATATGATTTGGGGCCAACTTAAGGCTCAGTTTGCTTATCTGTCAAACAGGGATAAAAGATGGACCCGGTAGTGTTCGGGGGAATCAACAAAAGTATATGATGAGCACATGGTAAAGACAGGCTGCTGCGTCAGTGAGTCCTGTGACTGGGACAATGAATCTGTAAGAAGTAGGGCTGGTCCCTGCGAGCTGCTTGCTAGGGGCCGTCTGGGGTAGCCCCACTGCTTGCTGTTGCACAACCCGTAGGACTCCTGTGGTGGGATCTTCACAGGACCCAGGGAAGGTCACCAGTGGATCGCTCTCAGTCCCCAGGGATGACGGTCACCTGCCCTTCGTACCTAACAGTGTTGGAGGTAAGAGAGCAAAGCTGCTCACAGAGATCCTCGGACAGACCCCGTGCTTTTCTGCCATGCCTGAACCAGTCCAGGTCTTGGGTTTGGGCATTGCATCTCTCTGGACTGAAGTGTGTTTTTCTTTAAGAACTTTCAGCTTGTCTATTCCCAGTCCCATCTTTAGGTTGGCTTAGAAACTGCCAGTGACCTTTCCTTGTGTTTCTATAATATTCTGTTCCTTTCCTTATACTTTCATGTCCATATCACTTGGTCCATACACAACCTTGGTAGGCATGGTACCATTTGAGAGATGAGCAAACAGACATAATGTCTTAGATTTCCTGATTTCTCATCTCATGCTTACTTACTCCATTGCTCTGAGCCATATCTGGCATTTGGTCTTTATACCCACATGGAAATGATTTTTTGTGACCTCTTACTGCTTTTATTATTCTGTCCTGGTTGAGATCCTGGGCTGCAAGCAGCCTTTCCAGAACGTATAGTGTCCTTGAGAGGACTAGCCCCCATAACCCCCTGCCTTCCCCTTGCTCATCACTCCTTCCCCTGGTCTCTGCGCCTATTTAGTGTTTATATGATGCTAACATTGTGCATGTGATACTAATTCTGTGCATATTTCCCATGCTTCTTGGATGGTAGAAATTAATTAGGCAATCAGTAGCAGTTAGTGAAAATATATTCAGTTCCATACACTGCTGGGCAGTGAAGGCAATGTAAGAATCGAGAGATGTTTCCCTTGCCACTATGGGTTTACGAGGAAAAGATGGTTCCTTTTTATGATTTCCTCTCCCCCTTCTCTTCCTTAAAATGTTGATGCTCTTCCTAAATGACTCAGTTCTCAAGCTCAAAGACTTTGGTTTTGAACCAAAAGAAAACTATGCGTACTGATGTCTTGGCCTTCATCTGTCTGACACTTGCTGGCTGCTTGTTCTGAGCTGTGGCTCTGACTTTGAGGAGTTTGGGGCACATATGGAGAGTTGAGTACTGGTAATGCCAGCCATGCCCCTGGGTCTTCTCTGGCCTCCACCTTTCCAGGCTAAGTGCTTGCTTGTGGTGAGCATCCAGAGATGCATTAGAGGAATCACATTTCCTTCCTGAGCTGTGAACATCCAATTTTCCCTCAGGGACCCAAAATGATCCAGTCACCCATGAACAGAGATATTTCTTTGGGAAATTGGTTTCCGTTTCCAGCCTCCACACCTCACAGCATAGCATATTTCCCACATGTCAAGCTAAATATGCTGTTGTCTATCCTGATTTTCCCTTCCTCTCAGGAACCCAGCAGGCAGGGGCCTGTGCTCAGGGCTTTATCAAGCAGGGAGCCACGTGGCAATTTTATGGACTCTGTGTCCTACTCTGTCAGCTGACTTTTCTCCTCTTTTGCCTGTGGTCCCTCGAATTCTCTCTGGGTGGCCTAAAACTCCGGACATGCTGAATGGGCTCCTGTGTACAGAATTCACCCACTTTTGTACATACTTCCTCTCAAGTAACTATGGGGAGAGCTGTGTGGGAAGGTGGAAGTCTTCGCAGGACCAGTGCTGATGTCTGACATGGTCATGACTAGGAAACGCTGTCAGGTTAACATGGCTGCATATCCATCTGCTGCCGATGTTCATGTGTAAGAGGGGCATGGAGAACCTTTGGCTCAAGTTTCCAGTCTGCAGCAGTATAGACAGTAGGTCGGTGCTAGTTACAGATGACAGTGTTCTGGCAGTCACCAATATTCCATTGTACCTGTATTCCAGATTTGTAAAAATTGGACCTCAAATATACAGAATTGGATTAATCATAGTCGTTTTTGTGACCCATATTATCATTGGTTCTTTCTTATTTATTTAACGATATGATAAACACTTGTGAACCCACATATAAATAAAAATTATATATTATCAATAACTTAGGTCTACCCATGTGTCCTCCCTCATCCCTACTATCCGCCCTCCTTACCCCACAGAGGTGTTCATGATTCTGAACATTGTGATTATTATACCCTTGTTTATTTTTTAAAAAGTTTTTTTTTAATCACACATAGCATCTAAACCCTAATTGTTCAGTTTCACTTGTATTGAGCTTAATAAAAGCTCTCACTGGTTATCTTCTAAGATAAAAAGGACCTCTGTTTTTCCAGTCAACTTTAAGATTTACTCTGTGTATATGTGTAACATTCCACTGTGTGAAATAACCACACTTTATTTGTCCATTATGCTGTTGATGGGGCTTTGGTTTGGTGACTGTCCAAATTTACAAGACGATGCCAAATTGCTTTTCAATATACTTGTATCATTTTACACTCTTATTGGCAATGTATAAAATATCCACATTAAGCGGCATTCTTTTGGACATTGAGTATTATCAGACTTAGTATTTTTCTGATTACAGGAATGTACAGTGAAATCTCATGATATTGATTTTCCTATTTCCTCATTGCTCTTAAGGCATAACATTTCTTCATATGTTACTTGCTGTTAAGTGTTTTCTCTTCTGTGAAAATGTCTGATAGTATCTGTTGGTTATTTCTACTGGGTTTTGTATTTTTCTCATTTTTTGTAGGTACTTTTTATAGAGTCTTGATATTGGTCATTTATTTCACAGACATCTGCTTTGTTTCGCAGTTTGATCTTTCTCTTTCTTTGAATCCTCCTTCGATGAATAGAAGTTCTTAGTTTTAATGAAATCAATTGTATAAATTTTTTTTTGTTGCTAGAACTTTCTGAATCTTATTTAAGAAATCTTTTCCTATCCCAAGGTCAAACAGATACACACACACACACACACACACACACACACACACACACACATGCACACACACGCACACACAGTTGATTTTTGTGAATGATGAGTTAGAGATCCAATTTCAATTTTTACACTTGGAGAACCACATTTTCCAGTTCTGTGGATTGAATTATCTCTACTTTCCCCTGTGGTGATCATGCTGTGTCTTTCATATATTAAAGTTCCAGATAGGTAAGGATCTCTTCCTGGGCTCTCTATTCTGCTTTGTTGGTCTTTTTTTCTACTCTTATACCAACACCATTGTATTTTAATTATCATACTTCTATATTTAGATTTTGCATCTGGTAAAATAAGTTCCTTTATTCTTCTTCAGAAGTAGTGTGGCTATGCTTTGTCTGTTTCTCTTCCATATACATTTATGATCAATTTGTCAACCTGATTGAAAAAGCTTGTTGTTTTGAATGAAGTTGCATCTAATTTATAGGTCAATTTGGAGAACAGCAACTTTTCTCAAAGTATTAAATCTTCCTTTCCATGAATGTGGTATGTCTCTCATCTCTCCATGAAGAAGAGGCTTTGAATTTATAGTTTTATTAGGACCCTGGAATTACAAAGCATATGTTTAGAAGAGAGTGTCACCTTCTTCCTTCTTGCCATTCAGAAGTTTGTACAGTCTTAAAGTAGGGGAAAAAATGGACATCTAGGCTGGTTAAAAAGTTTTCTTCTCTGTACTCAGGGAGATTATGAGAATTCAGATGAAATCATCTCTGTAGAGGGGTTGGGGCAGTGACTAGTCCAGGGAGATATCTCAGTAATCAGAATAAAAGAGGATGTAGGGAAACAAACCTTCCTGAGCTTAGGAATCAGACAGACCTGGCTTTATTATATCCTTACACCTACCAACCAAGAGACCTGGAGTTGGGACTGCACATCTCCTGACCCCAGGTCCCTTTATTTAAATTGGGGATAATAGTATGTACAATGCAGGGCTTCTGGGAAGGTTCTGTCAAGTATGCAGTTCAGTGTTTGGTGCTTGGTGCAAGATGGGAGCTCAGTAAATAGTGGTTACCTGGGTGTCTGGGTGGTTCTGTAGTTGAGTGTCCAACTTCAGCTCAGGTCATGATCTCATGGTTCATGGGTTAGAGCCCCATGTCAGGCTGTGCACTGACAGAGCTGAGCCTGCTTCGGATTCTTGGTCTCCCTCTCTCTCTGCTCCTCCCCTACTCGTGTTCTCTCTCAAAATAAACAAACATTAAAAAAAAAAACCCTGTTTTTTAAAAAAAGAGTGATTACCTTCCCTGAATTGAGACTAGGCTGCGATGTTAACCATCTCCCATCTGCTTCGGGAGCTGCATAGGTCCTTCCCTTCAGGTTCTGTCACCTGCCCTGGCCCAGAGTGGTATCAGAAGCTGACAACCCTATTTCCTCAGCTGACTTTCTGACTTACATTCTAGTCACACACAGAGGCTACACAAGATCTAAATAGGTTTCTGGAAACCTTGAGGCTGATTTTCAAATGAGATTACCTCTGATGGGAAGAGCAGGAACTTCAGGTTCAGCTTTCCTCTTTTGCCTGGACCTTCTGATTTTTTTTTTTTTTAATTCTGAATCCTCCTATGACCCCACTATATTTTCCCATCCCCATGGCTTGCCTGGGGCAGATACACTACAGCTGTGTCAGCTCTTTGGAGAGGAGTTATCTCCAGGTATCAGCCACTTGGGGCAGTCTCCATGGTGATGGCCTGAGGTGCCCTGATGTGTTCTTACCCAGACTTCAGGGGACCCTGGGGCTGGGGAATAAATCCTGCATCTCATACCTACCTGCCTCAGGCCCCAAGGTGGGTATTCCTCCACCTGTGCAGCTCTCTAAGGGGGAATCTGAGCCATAAATGAGGCCCCTGTGGTTAGCTGCGTGGTCAGGGAAAGATAGCTGTTCCGGGGGTCTCAGATCAATCTTAGATATGCCTGACAAGAATGGGACCCTATCACTAAGATATATCCAAGTAATCTCTGATGTTCTAGCTTACAACCCTAAACCAGATCAGAGACAGACACTTTTGTCATTTACTTAACTTGCATTAAATACAACAAAAAGCACGAAATGAGGAGTAGATGCTCCTAAGCCTAAGTTTCGTTCTCTGTGTAAATTATATGTATATATATATATATATATATATATATATACACATACATACATATATATGTATATGGAACATTTTCAATTCGAGATCTTCCCATTTTTCTGAGATCTCCATTGTCACACAAAAGCAAGTAAGAGACAGCATGTTTAATGAGTGTTGACAATGTGTTGATTACTATGGTGGCCTTTTATATAATTATCTCTTTTAAGCTTCACAGCCGCTCTGTGGGGATAGCGATGGTTAACAACATGACCACGTTGTAGAGGAGAAACTGAGTACCAGGCATTACTGTTTAGTTTCAATTAGATCAAGTATAGAGGTTCTTAACATGTAGTGGCACTCAACAGATAATATCCATTTCTTGTTAATGAAGAACCTTGTTACCTGGGTGGCCTTGAGGAAGATATTTAATTAGTACTTATCTTAGAAGGTGGTTGTGATAGATGAGTTAATATACATGTGAAATGTTAAGACCAAGCACATAGTATGTTCTCATGAAATATTAGCTATGCATGAAATAATGTATAGTAGGTCATAATCAATAATTAATATAATTGTGAATAATAATATCAAATGTTAGAATTATTGCCTTGTATTATCCATGTGTTGATCTATAAAACAGGGACTGCCCAAATGGAGAGGGTCAGATAGGAAGCTGAAGAGTGTCAGGGTCCATGTGATCTCCAAGTACCGGCCAAGGATGCTCCTTGCTCTGACAGAGCAGCCCACGATTTACATCTTATGCTTCCTCAGCCTACGTTATTTCTCTCTTCTCAAGTTTCTCATCCTGTTTTCTTGTCTTGCCTGAGAGATGGGAAAAGCCACTCCATGAGTCTGCATCCCTATTTTTCCATCTTTCACACTAACCAAGGGCTTATGAGCCTGAAAGTCCAGTATTAGGGGCTTTTATTCTAGGGTTCTGTGGTTGTTGGCATGTGTCTTGATCCTGGGGCATAGATCATTGGGAAAAGCACACACGCAGATAATTTATCAAAATATCTTGTCCCACTTAAAAAAAACCCTCCAATATTGGCTTATTTGCTACCATTGTACATCCAGAAACTGAAGCTCAGAGGAGAAAGGCCGTCTACCAGGCATACCATTTACTCATCCATTAAGTGATCCCATAAGTAACCCCAGAGGAAGGTTGGATTCAACCCGGGTCTGTCTGAAGTCAAAATACAGTACATTTTAATGACATGTGTATTAGACTATTTGGCTGTTTCCTACATATCTCTTACGCTATTTTCCTTTCTCCCCCATTCTTTCAGTCGGCACAGTAATGCGGCTGTTTTTACTAATCCTGTCATCTGCTTTGTCCAGTTTGCTGTCCTGATGAATCCTTAACTTGATACATTGCATGTTTCAATTGTAAAATGCCCTTTTAAAGTCTTTCTTGGGGTGCCTGGGTGGCTCAGTCGGTTAAGCGGCCGACTTCGCTCAGGTCATGATCTCGCGGTCTGTGAGTTCGAGCCCCGCGTCGGGCTCTGTGTTGACAGCTCGGTGCCTGGAGCCTGCTTCGAATTCTGTGTCTCCCTCTCTCTCTGCCCTTCTCCTGCTCACGCTCTGTCTCTATGTCTCAAAAATAAATAAATGTTAAAAAAAAAAAAAACTTTAAAGTCTTTCTTACACTTTCTAGTTTCTTTTGCAATTCCATATTTTTTCATTCATTTTGGTCATTTTGCCTTCTGTTTTCAACACATTCATTATAATTATTTTTTTAATTTAAATTTTAGTTATGTTCCGTACAATATTGGTTTCAGAAGTAGAATTCAGTGAGTCATCACTTACATACAACATTCAGTGCTCATCACAAAATGCACCCCCCTTAGTCATAATTATTTTAAAGTCCTTGTCTGCTAAGTCAAATATCTGGATAATCTGTGAGTCTGTTTCTATTATCGTTCTTCCCTTGATTATTGGTCAAATTTTTTTTTTTGCTTCTTTCTATGTCTAGTAATTATTTATTGTATGCTGGTTGTTACATACAAAACACTATAGAGACTTTGATATTATTTCCTATCAGATGGGGCTCCTCCTCTTTTCCGTTAGGTGCGTAGGGTGAGAAAAAAATCACCTGAACCCAGTGAAGCGTACATATTCACACATTGCATACCAACCAGTGTCCAGTGCCTCTTTGAGGTTTCTGTGGTCAGGCAGTCTTCCTTCTTGCAAGGAGGAAGGGACAGTTTCTTTTACACCAGTTAATTAAATGAGTAGCTTCATTAACATGCAATTCTCTTGTTTAGTCACAGAATTAAAGCAAAAGAGAGCAAGGTGGCTTGCTTAATGTAAGCAGATGAGTAATCTGACCTTGGTTTCCATTGATGACAGGTGCCATCTGGAGAGCCCTCTGGGGAGGGGGAGGTGCAGACATTGATGAGGTGGGATGCAGGAAAACAGTAACTCCACCTCTGGCCATCTGGATCCAAACACGGGGACTCCATAGTTCCCCTGGCACCACGAAGAGCCACACACAGGGGCAGTTGGAAGGGTGGAGCTTTAGAAATATTTAGGAGGTCTTTCTTAAGAGATCTTCTCTGATGCTGGGGCTCTCCCAGGGACCTAGTCTATCTTCATGGCCTTCCATTAATTCACTAGCATAATGAGCTTTTCATCTGGGAGTGAATCCTTGGGGAAGACGTTCGAATTGGAAAAACAAACAAATTTATAGTCAGGAAGATACGGTTTCTAAGCCCTTCAACCAATACCACTAAAACTGAATGCGAAGAGCTTCTTGTACTAATTTGGTTTCTTGTACTAACTTTTGGCCAGTTTGTAAAAGAACCCCTGGATTTATTTGTTGGGGGCTCCATGGATTTTATTGGTGCTTAGCAAGTTATAGAAATCTAAAACTCTTCTCCATCCTAGAGCAGGCACTGATGTTCAGTTCTCCACAATATGGCCATAAGTCCCTTCTATCGGTCCATTGGAATCAAAGTTTATGATTCATAAACAAATACAATTACATCAGGTAGCCTCCATCTCCTGTGGCCATTGGAGAAAGGTAGAAAAGAGAATGGTAACCAGAAGCTAACCCTGGATATCACCACAGCTGGGAAAGGTAGGGCTTAAGCTGGGTCTCAGGAACCCAAGGGCAAAGGAGCTAAGCAACACATTGTCCTAGGGGTGCAGGGATTTCTTGGCAGGGTGTTTCTGAGGAGGACAGTGTCCCATGATTTCTTGGCCATCAAGGTGACCTCTAGTGCCCTCATGTCAAGCATGATCTTGGTCCTAAACCACATCTATGGGTTGACTTGCATCCCCCTCCTTGACTCCAGATTTTCCCACCTTGTGTTGCGATTATCACTTACTCTGTTCATAGCCCTTACTGTCCGCGCTTGCTCTGTGATGACATGGCCTCCCTCCCTATCACTGGTGTTAGTCTAGCCTTGGCTACATTTCCCCAGGCTGTCTAAAATAGTCCTACCAGGATCCTCTCTCTTTTCTCACCCTCTGCTCACCAGGATTAGCACACAGAGCCCCATGTACCTTTCTTTGTGTCTCCTTGTGACCCTAGTAAACCTTCTACATGATAGCCTAATACGTGCTCATCCCTGAGCTGAGTGCAGTGAGAGTAAGTGAAACAAAATTCCTGCTGCTGAGTTGCTACATCTACCTGAGGAGACAAAATTTTCTCAATTCTAGGTGGGGCTATACTGGGTTATGCGCTAAACCATGTAGTGTTGATAAGTGCTAGAGAAAATCTGATGAGAGAAAATTCATGCATATTTAAGTGGGAGGAAAAGTAGATCTTGACCTGCGGTGTGTGCTCTGACCCACTTCTGGATTTTGACCAGCATCATCACCAAGTAGCAAGGTGTCTGGTAAGCAGCAATGACAAAAAAAAAAAAAAAGAAATGATAAACAGAATTTTAGAGGTACCAAGTCACACATACCAGAATGGTGATAAATCACAGTCTCTACTATTGACAGCTTAGTCAAACATTAGGCATTTTTCCTATGGGATACTTTGTTTTATTCTTTCTGGAAAATTTAAATTGCAAGAAAAATACTTTTGGCCACAGATTTCATAATAATCTTCCTCCTACAAATCTAAAATAATCTCATGAAAAATTCAAAACCTGGCTTTTAAAATCCCTACCCAGCTTTCTTCAGCACATGAATCCTCTAGCAAGGGAAGCCTTTCCTTAGTCCTTCCACAGATGTCCACGGAAGTGGATGGTCTGCACAGGCCCCTGCAAATCTCTCTGAACCTCTGTAGGAAGCATGGGTCCACTCAGTCTCTGTGGCTGGCTGTGCTTCGCCACGCTTCCCTGCGTCATCTCTCTCCTAAATAGGATGCACGGTTGGTCAGTGTTTTCTAATCAAGAGTGGTCCAGTTCACTCCATCCTGAATTTATGTCCCCACCACCTCTTACCAGCTGTGGGACACTCCCTATGCTGTTTACTTTCCATGCCTGCCTCATTTCCCCAATTATCGAATAGGCAGGCACATTCCTAACTACTGGTGAGACTGTCGTGAGACTTATATTTAATTTTTATAAGTACACTGTCTGGTATATTATTTATATTCAATAAACAGTAGCTCTATCACTAGGGACTAGAATGAAGTGAATGAGGCACAACCCCCCGCCCCCGCAGAACTAAAGTAATATTTTATGGAATATTTTAGAAAATCAAAATTTATGTAAAAATCCATGATATCAGGGCACCTGGATGGCTCATTCAGTTGAGCATCCAACTCTTGATTTTGGCTCAGGTCATGATCTTGTGGTTTCGTGAGTCTGGGCCTCGCATCAGGCTCTGTGCTAATGTGTGGAGCCTGCTTGGGATTCTCTCTCTCTCTCTCTCTCTCTCTCTCTCTCTCTGCTCCTCCCCTGCTCACACTGTCTCTCTCAAAATAAATAAATAAACTTACAAATTTAAAAAAAAATCCATAATGACAAATGGTGAAATTTTAAATATAATATCAGTGTACCTGGTTTTTCCTTTGGCTCCAACATGACTTGGCACAGTGGTGGTAGTGATGCATGACTACATGTCGGTACCCATTCCTGCCCCTTTGTTCCTGGCCCACCAGGAAGTCCTGTTTACTCTTCACCCACTAGGGATCTGAAAATTTGGTGGAATGGGATGGGGGATCGTCCATTTTGCAGGGGTGGCTTCACCAAGCTGTTGGCTTGCTGAAGAAATAGCTTTCAGAAGACCGTGGGTGTGCCCTGGAGCATGCAGGCCAAGTAGAGGCTGAATAATGAAGAGTAAGCCCAGGCTGGAGTGTGATCAGATGAGTGTAGAAACAGGACACAAGGTAGCAGGAGAAGAGGGTATGCTGGCAGCTGGTGTGATTAGGACACCATGAGCAGTGACATGGGGGCTGCTGGCCAGGGCTGTGTTCTAATGGGGCAGCCTTTTCCCTTCCCCCATCCCTTCCCATCCCAGTTGCTTTTGGAGTTTATAGTAATCCAGTTCAAGAAGTGTAGCAGAGTTGCATCATGCTTGAATTTAATTCCTTCTTTTATTTGTGTTACCAACAATTTGAAAAGGAGAGAAAGAGAAACAGTTGAAATAGTGCTGGGAATCCTCTACCATTCCACTCTGAGCAGGCAGGCCCCCGAGTGAGCATGTGGGGGGGCAGTGGGAGTCCTGGCCTGGCCTGAGTTCCTCACACTGTGGTGTGAGAACCCTGTGATGCCCAGTGCATCCTTATGTTTGTGTACTTGTGTGTGCATGTGTGAGACTGTGTACCTGACAACTCTTTGTGAGCTGGATAGCCAGTTCCTCTGGCTTTCAAAGAAAAAAACCAATGACCTTGTCCAGTAGTGGAAGAAAGATGCTGGGTGGTTCCGTATGTACCTTCTGGACAATTTAAGGAATTTCTTAGAGGTATTGTAGCTCATCTATGATTTTCATAGGATGTGGATTTAGAACCTCGTCTTTGGGGGAGATAGAGTTTTGTTTTTATTACATTCATCAACTTATTTAACTGCCAGTTGGTACTGATTAAGGATTCTTGGTCTAATCCTGAGCCAGCTGCAGGGATGCCAAGCCTAGTAGGATGTGGTCCCAGCTTCAGGAGCTCATGTTCCAGTAGAGAATGATTGTATTTAAACAGTTGATTCCAGAATAGAGGGAATGGTTTTGGGGGCATGGTTCTGTGGGGGTTATGGCCCTTCTTCTTTCTTAAGTTCTTGAGTTTATCCCATAAATGTTCCATGTTTCTTCAAGGTAGCAGCTGTGAGCAGTCCAGCTGTCCCCAGACACTATAGTCTGGATCTTTGCAGTGTCTAGTGTGACCATACCACTGGCATCCTCGTCCCTTTGGCCAGTAATCTAAGGCTCAGCTTACCTCCTCTTCCTGCAGTGTGACTCTCCTGATTTCTTCAGCCTCCTGTGAACTCCTTCCATGCTGTGCCGATTGAGGAGGTGCAACCTGGTGGGTGGGGCAACCCCAAGAAGATGGGGGCTGCACTGCTCTTGTAGGGCCTGGGAGGCTATGTAAAACACAGGCAGCTGTTCTTGCAATTGATGGGGATCTCCAGGGCCCAGAGCCCACCATTTGGCCAGCTCTGCATAGCACCTGCTGTCTGCCTTCTTCAAATCTGCCAGGGGCAGAGCCAATGCTTTGCCTCCATCAGGGCTTCCAGAGTTTCAAAGTTAACAGAATTGTCCTAATGATATGAACAATCAGAGGATCACAATTTGGCTGCAAAAGGACATCAGAGAGTTAGTAGTGTTTATTTGCCCAGCACTTGTTTTTAGTGATGGTGACAGTGTAGCTGGCTGCAATTCTGCCCAGCCACTGGCTTGGTTGCTGAAGGCCACATTCTTTATTATGCTGAAACATCTGGGAGAAATGTGGACGATGGTATCAGTCACCCCAGAAATTGATCCAAATGGCATTTGTCTTGCAGATTTTCCCAAATATTTAGATGTTTGGCATACATAGACTTTTTTTTTAATGTGAATTTTTTGGCATCAGGCAAGCATAAGCCTTGTTGACTTTATTTTTGCATCAATGTGTTTTTCTCTACTAATATTTAACTAATGTGCTGTGTTACAGATAGCTGAATAAATATGAAATATGTAATGGACTTGTGCTAAACTGTTTTTGGCTGTAACATTGAAGGAAGGTTTGTCTTTCTCCAATGTATCTGGGAGGAATATTTTCTTATCCATTATACTTTTCTAGCCATGCTATTTTCTGTTCTTTGTTAAGGTCTTATTTCCTAATTATAAGTCTTGAGATTTAAAACTGACCTTGGTGAGTCATTGTTTGCTTTGGAAGGATTTCTTATTTATTCCTTTTTATTGTGCAAGTAATTCATGTGCATTGTACAAAAAATTAGATAGTTCAGATAAGCAGATATAGAAAACAATTTAAAATCACCAATAATCCCATCACCCAGAAATAATGACTGCAAACATTTAGTTTGGTGTTTATCTGTTCAGATATATTTACTTGCCATTCATTCAGCAAATATTTATTGAATTCCTGTTTTGTGCTCAATACATGGAATTATCCTATATATATTCTTTGAGACCAATTTATTGCTCCTAGATGTGTACATCTTTCCAAGTCAATAAATGTGTGTTTACATTGTCTTTTTACATGTTTTTTTCAGTTGCAAGGGCATATTAACACATTTTGTTATTACTTTTAAGTTTCAATTATTATAGTTTTCTGTTATTATAAACATTGCTGCAACAAAGGTCCTTATAAATGTTTCGTTGCATGCTTATCTGACAAGTTTGGAAAGTGTTTCATATGTATTTACATCCAAATTGTAAAGGTTAGAAACCAATACAATTATAGCCTCTACCCCACAAAATGTAGCAATATTCATGAGTAATGAGTGGTAATGAATTTACTGTCTCTGCAATGGGTTTTTACCTATGGTCTGGCCCAGACTTTGCTTCGTGAGGTTTGCTTTTGATCGTCCTTCAGTTTCAATTAGTCTTTCTCGACTTTCCATTAGACTGGATTTGTATTATTATTGCTGCCACCCCCAGCCTCCAGTAATGTCTGTACCTCTCCTTTCCTATTAAGATCACTGCAGACAGGACTCTTGTTTATTAGGTTCATCACTGTCTTTCCAACCAGTTAGCGTGCTGCTTGGCTTCTAACTATTTGTCAGATGAGTAAAAGTAACAGTCTGTGTGGTCGTCTTAGGCTTTTCTTTGATTATCACTTCTATCTTTTGGCAGATTTCTCTGCCCAATTAGGCGGCCCTGGTTTTTACTCTCTGGGTTGGTGTTGGTGTAGAGACTCCTTCTGTTACTGAGATGAGAGAATATTCACTCACAAACATGAAAATTCTAGAAGCGGGACTGGCTTCAGGCATGGCTAAATTCATGTGCTCAGTGACTTTCCCAGAAATTCATCTTTCCGTTTCTGAGCTTGGCTTTGCTGCGAGCCGATCTCCTTCTCTGGAAGGCATTCTCTGGTGAGGAACAGCCTTCGTCATTCCAGGTTTGCATCTTGGTCTTTCCTGAGAATTCCATGACACATCCCAGCGAGGATTCTGAGAGGGCTGACCAGGATCACAGGCCCTCCCCTGAACTTTCTATTGTGCATTTTATGGAGTCCTCTGGGAACTCCTCCTGGGAACAGGAAACCAGAAGGAAAGAGAAGACAAAATTGATTGTTACTACCAAGCGCTTTAAAATTGTTGTGAGATCTTCAGCATGCCTCTCCAAGCCCAGCTTTGTTGTTGCTGGTGCTGTTCATGTAGAAAATTAGAAAAGTAATGCTGGCTTTATCGTTATGGGGACCCAATGAGATAATGGACACGAAGGCACTGTGGCAATTATAACATATTTGAAAAAAAAAAAAAAGTTCTCTTCATATTCTAGATTTAGAAATCCCTTTGTCTTTATTCCCTAGGCACAGCTGAGTGGCCTGTGTGTTCCAGAGGTGATGGAGGGTGTCAGTTAGAGGGCTGGGGTCTGAGCTCTGTGGGCAAAGCCAGGTTCCCTCCCTCACCTGCCGGGAGGCCTCTCCCTGCAGTTAGAGCATAAGCAGACCCTGTTGGACAGAGCCAGGGACCCCACCCCAGCAGCTCTGGGCTTGAGCCATGGCATGCTAAACTGGTAGCTTGTTTCTAGAAATCTGTCATCTCTGATTGGTGACATGGCTGTGGGTCTGTTACTATGCCTCCACTGGTGTTTTGGTGGGCGCCTGGCTTTAGGAAGGGGTCTTAGCATAGCTGAGGAGCTAGCGGTAGGGTGCAGGAGGAGATGGCTCTCTCCTGGTGCAAGACATGCCTGCTAGCAACCTTAACCTGCAGACTGCCGGCTTCTGCAACCCATTTCTCTTTACCTCAGACCACACGTCTGCCCTCCATTTGCAGTGCTGACTCTCTCTGAACCTTAGAATCCATTCTCTATAAAACTATCCCAATTGTGCACTTTAAAATGAGTTAACACATGGATACCACCTGGCCCAGGGTTTAGTATATACTTTTAAGTTTACCCAATGCTCATTATCTCCCTGGCTAGTCCTTCCGATGATTCCCCACAGGGCTTGTTTGGTTTTGGATGATGTGCCAGAATATAACGCTGGTCCTTCCTCAACCTCTGGACTGCTGGGGCCCCTTTCACTGGCTGCTGCCACCCTCATGGCAGAGTTTCACTGAGTCGTGTGCAGGAGGGCTAGGTGTCTAAGGAGCAGGACCTAGGGGTCGAGCTCAGGGTTGGGTCAGCAGGACAGTGGGTGTGGCCTGGGAGCAGGGGCTGTGAGGGAGAGTACCCCAGCTTTGGAGGGTGGAACCGCCGTGAGGCCATGAGTCCGGAGCAGCCTCTGGGAAACCTGAGGGCCATTGCAGTAGCTCAGGGGAGAGCACTTGAGGTTCTGACTTCACTGAAGGTGTGCAGGAACCGTGTGAGAAGGCAAAGAGAACAGATGGGAGACTTGGGGCTCTGCACTGATGAGCACACAAGGTGAAACCTAGCCTGGGTGCTCCTGCAGTGAGTATGCTGTTGGCTCCTACTTTCTCTTTGGCCTGCAGCAAAGAGCATGTGCAGAGTGGGTGCTCAAGAAGCAAGCACCTGCTGAAGCAAGAAGGAGAGGAGGGAGGGAGGGAGGAAGAGAGAGAACTGGAGAACAACTGAGTAACAGGGTCTGTGAGCAATGGGAGGGAGGGGAAAAAGGAGGAATAAGAATGAATTCAGGGTATCAGTAAGGATGCTTTCACTGCCAGCACAGAAAATACAATACAACACCTCTTTCTCTCTCAGGATAAGCTGACTGGAGGCAGGCTTGCCAGAGCTTGAGTGGCAGTCATAAGCAATGCCACCAAAGTGCCCAGCAGTTTCTTCCTCCCTCACCCTTACCCCTTGTAGGGCCTTAGTGTGGAAGCAGCTCCCCATACATATGGGTCTTGGGGGAGGTAGGGGGAGGGGCAGTCTAGAGGAGGAGGGGTGACCAAAGGCATGAGGGACACACTTCAGGAAGGCGAAGCTTTCTCAGACACCTCAACAAACATTGGGCAGAACTGTGTCTCCTGACCTTACCACTAACTGCAAAAAGGAAGGGTCATTAGCTTTTGTAGCCTGTGCAGAGAGGCAGGTGAGTCAGAATGGTTGGAGAAGGTTGGAGAAAGCTTGGGGTGAGGGATAAGTTCTCTTGATCCCATAAGGTTAAGCCTGGGTGACTGAGGGGCTGCAGCTGAATTCACCCGGTGAGGAAGATTAGGAAGCAGGATGGATTTCACAGGGAAATGGATGAGCCTGAAATTCCCAGGTGCATCTAAATAGAAACAAAGCCGGGACTGGAAATGCAGCCTAGAAGTGGGCAGGGTGGGGGTGGGGGAGATAGATGTGGAGGTGTCCCTGGCAACCACAGGGTGGGCGTGGCCTTAGAAGAAAGAGTGCTGCCTTTGTCCAGGCAGCTGGCAGGAGAGGGGACCCCCCCCCCCCGCACCCACCAGTGTCAGGGCAGCACAGGGTGGTGGGGGCCTAGGGAGGAGAGCTTCTCCTGTGGCTGGACAGGGCCAGCAGCCCAGGAATGCACCACTGGGGAGAGTGGGGGGCCAGTGAGATAACCATATCAGTTCAGGCAGAACGTTTTAGAGAGCATCTAGCTGGGAACCGAGGCATCACATTCAGGTGGGGGAAGCCTTAGAAGAGGTGCAGCTCTGTGAGGGAGGGGCAGGGCTGAGGGCAGAATCTGCGGGCTGTGCTGCCCAGGGCCCAGCCCACAGGAGGTGCTGAGATGGGGAAAGGCAGCCAGCTCTGGCTTTGAAGAGGGGGCCTCGTTGTTACCTCTCCCAGTTCTTTGTTTTGGCTCACAAGGATCTGGAGGGCGTCGCTGGGAGTGTGGGAATAGAAAGAAGTGCATGGAAACGTGTGGGTGATATGGAAACAAGATGGTCTGAGTGCCAAATATTGAAATATCTTTTCTTTCTGAGGCTTCTGCAACCCAAATATATAAACTGAATATATGAACACACCCTGGTACGTTATAGACAATCTGAAGCTTAGGTCTAAAGTTTTAATTTAAGAAAATTTAATTGCAAAACACTAAAAATAATCAGAACATAAATAGCAGAGCAAGCCTGTCATAATTGCCAAACTCAAAACCGTAACTGAAAAGAGTATAAGATACTGTAGAGAATGTACCAGTTGAAAAAAATAAGCAGATTCTTTCGGATGTCGCCAGCCTGTGCTAGAGGTGGGGGGCAGGGTCCTTGTGTACCTGCAGGTGCCTAAATCACTGTAGTCTGAGCCCCCTTCCCACTGCCTGGCCGGAGTTCAGTGCCGCACCATGTCTTCCTCACCAAGTATTTCTGCAGCAGCCGAGGGAATGCTGACATTTATATCGACAAGTGCTAGTCACCCCTTGCTCCCCTTGCCAGCCTCGAGGACCAGGCCAGTGCTCTGCCCTTTTGCTGAATAAAACACTCCATCCTTTCTGTGATTGTGTGCCTCCATGCCATTTTCCCACTCCACAGCTAAGAGAGCCTCAAGTGCACTCCTGAATAATCAGTCATTGTGAAGGGCTGGGGCTGTGACCAGGTCAGTTTGCCTGGGGTGAGGGTAGTGGCGAAATCCTGGTAAACTGACCCAGGGTGGCCATTCTTGAGGAGGAACCTGCCCAGTGGGGACCTGGAGGCCCTTTGGGGATCCAGAGGGAAGGAGGTAGTGTTGAGGCCCTATGGTGGCAGGGAGGATGCAATTTTAAATAGGAGGCTGTTTGGTCTCAGAAGGTGATGTTGAACAAAGACATGAAGGAGGTGAGGGAACCAGCCATGCAGATGTGAGAAGAGTACCCAGCTAATGGAACAGCAAGTACAAAGGTCCTCGGTAGGGCATGTGCCTGGCGTGCCTGTGTCTGAGGGACAGTGAGGAGGCCATTATGACTGGAGGAGGGCAAAGGGTGGGGGAGGGGAGGAGGTGTGGTCAAAGGTGTAAAGGTGGGTGGGGATGGGCTCATGATGGCTTTGCCGCCATTGTAGGGACTTTGGATTTCACTGATTGAGATGAATGTCCTTGCAGGAGTTTGAGCAGAGGACCTGACTTAGATATTAAATAGGTCTCTGAGTGCTCTGTGTCAAGAATTGTGAAGGGTCTGCTTCTAAACTAACAAGCTCACCCGTCTCAGTTGTACAGATGCTGGCAGACACGAGACTCCTGGTCAGAGATAAACGGTTTTATTACTAACGGCAGGCAGTGCAGCTTGAGCTTCTTGTTCACGTTGATACCCCTGCTCCCCAAGTCCCACGTGGGCAATTAGGAGCAGCCCACGTGGATGCCTTGCATGTCACAGTGGAGGAGCCCCCAATCTTATGAGGGGCTATTGGCAGACCTGCCCCAACTTGCCCTGGAATCAGACAGTATCTTTTTTTTATCCTGTTCGGGAATCAGTCTGCTCTCTGTCCAAGAAGGAGATACTCTGTCTTTCAGAGTGTTTGCATATAAACATCCTTGAAATGATAGTCTAGGACAAACTTGTTACGAGACATTCAGAAATGCCATGAAGAATTACCCCCAACTCCAGGATGACAATAAACTGGGACGAGGCAGGGAAGCAGGAGGTCCCATCAGGAGACTGTTGCAGTGATCTGAGAAAGAGATGATGGAACTCAGACCAGGATCGAGAAATAAAAGCCAAATTCTTTTGTGCATTGCAAGTGACGTCAATAGGATTTCCTGACAGATTGCATGAGAGTGTCAGAAAAGAAAGGGGCAAGGACTCCAAGGGTTCAGCCTGAGCAAAGGAAGGATGGAATTGCTGTCAGCCGAGCTGGGGAACATGGTGGGAGGAGCATGTTTGGTGGCAAAGAGCAGAAGTTTTGGACATGATAAGTTTTTTTCCTATTAGAAAATATGGTTTGGAGGGGAGCTTTTAAGAGCTTCAGGGTCTAGAGCCTTCCCCACAGCTCCCAGGCACATGTATATGGTCGTGCACACAGTGGAGGCCCATACCGGCTTGAGGCACCAAGTGGACCAGGGTGGGGAATGGTGACCACATTAGTCTCTGGACTTCAGTGTGAAGTGGCTTCTTCCCAGTATGAGGGAAAGGAGTTGACATTCCAGAAGCAACACAATGGAGAGGAGACCTGGAATGTGATTTTTTTTCCTTGTTTGAGCCTCCTGTGACAAGCAAAGGTCGCCTCAGGTCTGACTCTGGCCTTTCCTTCCACCTGCAAGTGGTGTGGGCAAGTGTCCTATGGTGGGTGTCCATGCCAGGGCCCAGGAGCTGCATTATTGCCCCATCCTGGACTATTTATGAGCACGGGGTCTATGCCAGAGATTGTTTTTCTAAAGGATCTGGCTGTGGAGGGGGATGCTTTGCAGAGCACCCAGAGTACAGTCTGGTTTGGTGTTTGCTTTTCTTCTTTTAAGGAAGGATGGAAAAGAGTGGTTTGCATGTTTGAGGCTGAGTGATGGGTCTACACTTATGAAATAAAACTTCAGGACACCTCTTTTCTCCACATTTTTACAGAAAAAAGTTTGTCTTTCTTTCCTTCCATTCCATTATCTCTGCTGAACAGCTGCCTGTAGTTGCTGCAAATGTGCATCTGAAAGCTGCTGTCAGTCGGGCACGATGCTTCCGTTCATGCTGACCTGACTGCCAGGTGCAAACCCGCTAGCAGCTGGGACGTGATGCTTCTCTGAGTGCATCCTCAGGTCTGAGGGGGATGATTTAGCCATACGTGGGGAACACCAGTATTTATAGCTGTCTTTGCTCAAAGACCCTTTCATGCGAGGGTTGGGGTCTGGCTGTAATAAGAAACTTGTACAGAAGCTGGGGAGGTATTTGATCTGGGTTTTTAAAAGGAGTGCCTTTTTCCAGAGCTGCTCCACGGGGGGGAGGGGGTATGAAGCCCTGGACTTTCGGGAGGAGCTGTGGGTCCCAGAGAATCAGTGTGCTTTGCCGGCTCTCTGGGGAAGAATGTGGGGGTGGGGAAAAGAACGAAGGTAGCCTGTGGGTTGGCTCAGGTGAAGGCTGAGCTCCCTGCTTATTGCCTGCGTGGCCTTGAGCGGGACATTTCTGTCTGTGTCTGGTGTTCTTCCTCTGTCTGCGGAGTAAGCCCCACTTAGTGTGTGAAAGTATCATTTCCAAGCTAGGGAGGGGTCTTAGTGGTATATTCTCATTTTCCTGACCCAGGAAAATGCTGGGAAGTGCTGGCTGTGGAGATACAGCTTCTGGATAGGTCCTGCTGGCCCCACCCATCCCCTTCTCCCTGGATTGCTGCCCTTGAAGGAACCCCTGCCCCTGCCATGCACACAGGGCCTGGCGCTCAGTAGGTATTGGGCCCTGCTTACCTCACATGGGACCCTTAGCTTTTCTGTTCTTTCATGTTACTCCTATTTTAAATGCTTACTGAATTGATTTACAGCGTGCCTCAGCTTCTCAATGAATGGATTGTTACATGTCTATGCCTTGACCCTATCTGGGCCTCTCTTCTCATTACTGCATGAGGCTCTGATCTGATCCTGGGGATCGCCCCAGCTCTGAAGGTCTGGTTTCCTCTATATAGTGATACTCAGGGGACCCTGCACTGGTCATGCAGGAGGGAGGTAAGCACTACTTGCTTCCTAAAGCCTCAGCTCTGTCATTGTAGAAAAGAGATAGTGTGATGGTTAGTTGTATGTCAACTTGTTGGGGCCACAGTGCCCAGTTACTTGGTCAAACATTCTTCTGGATGTTTCTGTGAGGATGTTTTTGGATAAGATTAACATTTAAATCCGTGGACTTGGAGTAAAGCGGATTGCTCTCCATAATGCAGGTGGGCCTCATCTAATCAGATGAAGGCCCGACTAGAACAAAGACTGATCTTCCTCGAGCAGGGAATAATTCTGCCAGCAGTCAACCTTTGTATTGGAACCGTAACATCAGCTCTTCTCTGCCCTTCAGCCTCCAGATTTTGGGCTTGCCAGAGTCCATAATTGTGAGTTCCTTAAAATTTCTGTCCCCCTATTGGTTCCTCTGGTTCAGTTTCAGAGGAACCAATTGTTTTTGTTTCTCTGGGGAGCCCTGACTAATACAACATAGTTGGGCCTTTTTAAGAAATGTTCCTTAGACTCGTTCCCAGGCCAAGCATTTTAGCCTCATTCTGATTTTGGTGGGAGTCTCTGAAGAGTTTAAAGCAGAAAAGGGACATGATTGGATTTTTATCTTAGAAGGATGCTGGGGAGGGTCAGGCATTGGGTGGGGAGACTGGTGGTGGGGCACAAGTGTACTTATCCAGGTGGGAAATGGGGATGGAGTGGGGGGCCGAGGTGGGCAGATGTTGAGGCAGAGGAACCCAATAGGAAGCAGGACCCCTTGCACGAGGGATAAAGGAGAGAGTCAGGGTGAGGCTGGTTCCTGGCTCAGGTACCCTGGGGATGCTGATGGCTGATAGCACAGAGGGAAACTGAGCTGGGGCAGTAGGTGGGGAGGGTGCTGAGTTTTCCGAGGTGCACATCACCCTGGATTAGCCTCTGGGTCATCCTGAGGGAGGTGCCCGGGCAGGGGCACGGATTTCAGAGATGCACACTTGGGGGGGCGGAGTGTGAAACCCTGTGGAGTACGTAGAGCTTGTCTGTGTTTCCACCGGAGCGTTGTTTCCCAAGGGACGGCATGCCCAGGCCTTCACCCAGGAGCCTGAGACAAAGAGCAGGCTGATAATGCCGGGAGGGAACATTCGGTACCTGTCACCAGGACTCGGCAAAGGTGGTAAACACCGTCTGGTGCCAGCCAAGAGAAATAAAAAAAAAAGACTCTGAGAAGATCCTACAGGGAGGGAAGAGGCGCAACGCTTGTGCCAGAGGGAGCAGGGGCGTGTTGACCGTGCGTGTGTGCGCACACTCACGCATACTCAGGTAGAGCCCGCACACGTGCACTTATGAATAATTGAATCTCTATGAACCTACCATCCAGTATCTCACTTCGGCTTCACAGACCTCCTCTCCCATCCCCAGTGACAGCTTTATTGTGCTTGACAGAGGAAGAGAGTGAGGGCCACCTGCCTGCAGAGAGTCTCCAAGGGACAGAGGCAGCGGTTCTGGGCCTAAGTGTTCCCTTTGGGTGCACTGTGGGCCCATCTAAGGATGGCATACCGAAGGCCAGACAGGCTCTGGGCTCTCTGGTGTCACCGGGAACAGCATCCCTCCTCCCCCCTGTCTGACTGGCCTCCAAGGCAGGACTCTGACACCAGGGTTATAAATGCATCTGTCTGGGTGCATTATCTAAATTGTTATGTATCACCCTGGGTAATGGCAAAAGTAAAAACCGCTGTTAGCTCAGTGAATAAATCCTTGGTGTTGATCAATCATCGCATGGTGTAGACTCTTTTAATAGGCACAATTTACACGGAGGCTTGGCAGACTGCTCCGGCTTCTAATTGCAGATGGAAAACGGATGCCGATCTCTGCTGTGCCATAAAAATGTAAACTATAAATGACTTAAATGCTCGTGTGCTCCCTTCTCCACCCAGCACTCATTTTCACCTCGTATTCAGATACAAATCGGAGAAAAAACTACTCTCCTGCGAGATAATAACTTTTATGATGTCAGGCTCCAAGCTCCTCCCATCCGATGCCCCCCCACGTGCTTCCTGGAGCCAGGGTCTCCCCAGGTCTCAGTCCTTGGGGGCAAGCATGGTTGTTAGCTCTGCAGACAATCCCCAGGCCCTTAAGTGCCATGATGTTATTACAAACTCTTAAGTACTCTGAGTTACTGCCCCTGTGCTCGTGAATACTCCTGTGGGCTGAAGGGATGGGAAGCTTTCCGAAGAGCTTAATTCCAGCCTGGAGCCCTGGGAGCGAGTGGATTCTAATGGCAGCCGTGTGCCGCTGATGGGCTGAAAACAGGTTAGCACAGTTGACTCGATGATGCGGTTTACCTGCAGCCTCTGCAGGAGCCAGGCTCTCTATTCTGTGTGTAACTCTCCGTCACAAGCAAGCCCCGTTCTGTTATAAAATTCCCCTGCAAGGGTTAGCGCCATGGTGTGTGCCTGATACTCTAATATGGTCTGGGTGGGCTGTGTGTGCATGAGTGTGTCCCTGTGTGCTGGGGCTGGTTTTGAATTCCAGGAGTGCTGAGGAAGTATGTGTGACACTTTGGGGTGATTTGGGGTACTATGAAGTCTCCTCTCCTCAAGGCTTCCAAAATTTTACTTCCCCACATGCCACTATATTTGATATTCCACCCGGAAGAAATGCATTTCTTTGGGGTTTACGTCTAGAAGCCCCCCATTGAAGTCCAGATAAGAAAGCTACCATTGAGCCCGTTTCCTTGGTTAATACATTAGTTCAGATTAGAAAGTGGAGCCCAGAATGTTAATCACGAGGCTGTGTTGTCCAGCACGCTCACTTCTGGGGAGAGAGGCACAAAGACCAGAGAGGGAGTACTCCTTATCCAGCCATGCAGTGGGCAGAGTTGGGGCCCGGGCACAGCTCTTCTGACATGAGGTCACCAGAGGGCTGTGGCCCACGCCGTGGCTGTGTTGGTGGGGGGAGAGCGAAGACTCCATTGGGAACTCTGGTTCCATTCCAGGGTGGAAGGGAGTGGGACAGGAATGGAATAGCCTGTGACCGAATAGCAACCCAGAAGCCTGAGGGAGCTCTAAAAGAGAAGAGAGGAGCCCCAGGGGCTCTGCTCAGCACCACGCCCCCTCCCAGATGCTTCTAGAAGGAGCCTGGCAGTTTGGGGGTGGGGAGCAGGAACACAGGCCATACAGAGTCTGAGCCACCCTGTGTGCAGATGGGAGGAGCAGAGAGGACTGTTCCTCCTGCATTCACAGTACGCTGACTCTGGTCAGCCTCCAACTGTCCACAGGGCTCGCTGTGCTCCTAGCCTCCCTTCCAGGGGCTCCCCACTCCTGCCGCACACAGCCCCAGTGCCTTAGCCACACGAATGCAAGTAAGAGAGGAGGGGGTAGACCTCGGTGGGCTGCCTCATGGGCAGTTGGGCTGTTTCCCTGGACTGATGTGATGGTCTGTGTGTGACCTACCAGCACAAAGAGCTCAAGGACATTTTTAAGTAAGATTTTTTTAAAATAAATCAAGTGATTAAACATAGACAAATCGAGGAGCATCATTAAAGAAATGCAACAGATTTTTTTGTGCCCCTTAGATATTTTATAAGCCCCCAAATGTCTATGAAGGTCCATTTGTCCCTCGGCTTGGCCCCTCTGGTAGTGTGTCAGAGCTGCACTGGGCTCCGGCTCCACCTCTAGAGGACTGACAGTGGGAGGGACAGAGAAACAAGCCAGGGGTCATCCCAGTGTCACGGTAAGTGGCAGGAGCAGTCCATGTGTGGTGTGCAGGGAGGATCTGTAGACCCTAGAGATGGAGGCACACTAGCCGGGAGAGGTGCCAGCTGAGCTGAGAGAGAGGGTACCCGGCAGAGAGAACTGCACGTGGGGAGGCCCGGACAGTATGGCAGTGTGGGCAAGCCGGGGGTCCTGAGGCTGAAGCAGACACTGAGGGCCATGGGGTGTCAGGAGGGGAGGGTGACAGTGAATTAGACAAGGGCTGTCTGGTGAGGGCTCCACTTGACATTCAGCCTGGAGGTCACGGGGAAGGCTGCGGGGAAGGTCACTCCTTCAGCAGGAGTGGCATCTTTGCAGAAGGATGTTTGGCCTCGCTGTGTGCAGAGCGGGTTGGAAAGTGGCAGCAGCAGGCAGGTGTTACCTAGCAGGGCCAGAGCACTCTGTAAAATAAGACGAATGCTGGTGCGACTTGTAGAATATTAGATGACTTGTTATTATTGTGATGGCTGGCCGGCCCTGTGACAGCTAGGTCATAGACCTCTGCAGCCAGGCCCAGAAGTGGGCTTCTGATAAGACATGTGAGAAGAGCTCCCTTCTCCCCACTTGGGTCCCTCTGAGGGCTAGTGTCCTCCCGACCCCACCAAGACACCTGCAGTTTAGGGCAGTGGTGACCGGGGGAGGCAAGTGATGCAGAATTGGGAGGGGAAGGTGTCAGCCTTCCACAGTGACGTCTACCTGTCAGTGGGAGACCTGTGTCTGGGGAGGCCCCTCCTGCTCTGCTGGTCACCCCGTCCTGGATGCTGGACACCACTACTCACCCAAGAACAATGGGTCAGGGAGCAGGCATGAATTTCACCAATCTCACCCCCCAGGGGAGGGGACCCAGCTGCAGGCAGCAAGAGGAGAGACTGTGCTGCGGGGTCGGAGCTGCCTTCTGGGATGCCTTACAGAAGGTTGCTGGTGCTGCCATCCGTGCCAGTGATGTTGGTGGCATGAGTGGAGGAGGGGAGCCCAGGAAATCCACTCCCAATGAGAGTTCCAGGCTGTGCCAGGCGTCACTAGAAGAAAGGCACCGTCTCAGAAGGGGTCTCCCCTGAAGACCCACTGGTTTGTGAGATGCATTTCTGGTATGGGTGTGAAAATGTTGTCTCTTTTATCTTAAAACAAATTATTGGATGCCCACCACGTGCCAGACTCTGCTAGGCATCAGAGACACTAGTGACTATGACAGATCCCTCCACCCACCCTGGCCTTTTTGGAGTAACTGAGTGGTGGGGGAGATGAGGAGCAAACAAACCCCACAAACGCAGTTTGATTACTCCATGGCACATGTCATGATGGTGAAGCCCAGGGTCTCATTATCTGTGAGTCTTATATTTCTTCCTCAATTATGACCAAAGAAGGGAGTCAGAAGGTGGTGAGGACACCAGGGAGAACCCCAACACTTCTGAGTGAGGACCCAGAGCAAGGCTCAAAAGCGGCGGTTGCCCTTCCACTTGAGAATTGGACTGGCTCCTATCCCCACTTTCCTGGCTCTGGACTCCTTTCTGAAAAGCGAACACATTGAAGAGAGTGGGTGGAAATTCTTCAAACTGAAGAGACCTGGTGTTGTTTTCCTTGAATCTTTTTTTTTTTCTTTTGAGAGAGAGAGGACACAAGTGAGCAAGGGCCAGAAAGAGAGACAGAGAGAGACAGAGAGACAGAGAAGTAGGGCTCACCTGGGGTTCATGTTTTTAACACAAAGTCGGGCTTGTGTTCACCCAATGTGTGACTCGAATTCACAAACTGTGAGATCATGACCAGAGCCCAAGTCAGATGCTTAAGGACTGAGCCACCCAGGTGCCCATGTTGTGCTCGAATCTTCAAGAAGGATTGCCATTTGGTCCTGGACTGGCCCTTGCTTTTCTGAGCCTGTGCCCCCTTTGTAACAGGAGTGCCAACTGGATGATCCCCCTGGGGTGGAGCTGCTCTGGGTCCCTGACACTCTGGGCATTTGCCTCCCCTTTTGTGGGAGCACCTAATGCCTTCATTCCCTCAGGCAGGTTCTGCTCTGGCCCCCAGCACCTCTGTACAATCAGGCTGCAGGGGATAGCTGCCCTGTGTGCAGTGTCCTGGTCCTGTCTTCACGGGGCAGGCACAGAGCCTGCTTGTATAGCTTGCAGTATCACGAGCTGATTCTGCGGCCCCAGGGGGTGCTCGAACTGGGCACCAGGGTGCCTTTGTGGCAGCCAGTGGCCACAGGGGAGCTCTGAGCCGACTTCTTGTTTACCAGGTGGATTTTCCAGGACACACAGTGTCTCTGCCACCTCCCCTGCCCCATTGCTCTCAGGCACTGTTGCTTCTTGGCGGGAGTCTGGTCCCAAGGAAAACGAGCTCAGGCTGGAAGCTCTTGGCCTCTGCCTGCATGAAACCTGGGGTTCCGGGCCCTGCCTGTTCCAGGCCTCAGGGAAGCTCTCCTTCTGGATATTAAGCACTCGGCCCCTCAAGCCACCCTACCTGGGTTTGAACTCCAGCTCTGCTAAATGTATAGTACAGCCGGTCTGGGTCTCAGTTTACTTATCTGCAAAATAGGGGTAATGATACCTAGTTTGTAGAAGGTGGGGATTTAATGAGGGAGTGTATGTGAAGCCCTTACCACACTTCCTCATGCAGCATTTGTACTCATTAAATGCCAGCCTCCTTGTGCTTATTACTAATAAGACCTTGTAAAGTCTGAGAATGGAGGAAGGAGCGCTCCCCAGTGTGGACATCCCATGGCATGGGAGGCTTCCTGCCTGCAGTGCCCACCTGTGACTGTCCCTCACACCGTGGGCAGCCTGGGGACAGTGCTGCCCTCCCCCAGAGAGATCTGGACTGGGCCTACCTTAGCTGGGTGTCCTTCGTCCTGGGAGATGAGGGTTTCTTTTCCCTGGATATCACTGATGGGGTCAGATGAGTTTTAAGCCTGCTGGGCACCCTTGGCCTGACTCCAGCAGGGGGCCAGTCACTAGCAGACACCCTGTGGCTGGACCTGAGTGTGGGTGACATACAGCTGGCTGTGTATGACAGCTTCTTGTCAGTGCAGAAGAGCAATCCGTTTAGAGTCTCATGGTGTCCTGAAGGTGAAGAAGATACACATTGTGGAAATAGAGATGTAAAGACCCAAATCTCAGCTCTGTAGCCTCGAGAAAGTCAGTTGGGTTTTCTGAGCCTCAGTTTTGTCTTCCATAAAATGGGGATGGTAACCCTCATCTTGTAGGATCGTTTTAAGACTTAAGACACTGCATGTAAAGCACCTGGCATGTATTTGCTTCTCAATAAATAGTTGCTGTTCCTTTTGTCAAATAAATATAGCCAATGCTAGGGAATTTACCTCTTTAGAGTAAACCTTCGTGATCACTAGACTAAGAATTGTAGAGCTGGAAGGAGATATTTGGCAGAGGAGAAATTAAGGCCCAGGGAGGGCTGGTACTTTGTCCAGGGTCTCTCTGGTCAGGAACATTGCTGTTCCCAGATCCTTTCCCTTAAGCTCCCTAGTGTGTGTGTGTGGGCATGGCTTTGAACGTGACCACAGTTCTGTTTTTCCAGTGGTTTTGTTTCCGCTTACTGTCTTGGGTTCACTAGAAATTTGCTCAGCCAAATCCATTCATGGGTATGCTGACCCGAACCAGAGGTGTGTGCGTGTAGCGGTGGGCCTTCAAACACACCGACAGAAATGAGGGGCGCACAGAAAGGTGCGCGTTCCTCAGGTGTTCACTTGGCAAGAGTGGAGGTCCGGAGGCTCTGTGTGAGGCTCCTGACTTGCTGCTTGTGCACCTCATTCAGCAAGTGACTCATCCTGTCTTGAGCCTCAGCTCCGGCCTGAGATGACACCAAAGAGCTCCACCATTTAGAGTTTCTGTTATTGTTAATATTACAGATGGCTATTTCTCTCACTGCTTCCTGATGGATGTTCTTGTTGGTGGGGTTGATATATGACAAGGAGGGCATTAATTTGTTTCTTCATGAGAAAAGCAAGAGGAGGAGAAGAGAGAGATGAGATAGCTGGTGGCCAAAGAGACGTCCAGGGAAGTTTCGAAAGATGTTTTCAGTGTGATATATGACGTAGCCCTCTCTGAAATCTTTAGTAAAACTGTCTTGTTGGGTAGACTACACAGAGTTGGGTTCACTCTACTGGGATAAGTCTGGGCACAGAAGCAGCTCCAGGGGGCCAGGAGTAGAAGTGATGTGTGGCCGGGCTGGGTGCTTGGTCCTGGGAACGGAGGAGGTACGGGGCACAGAGTTGGGGAGGTGAGATCGGGAACTGTGGCTGCCACTTGCTAGTAATAAAGGAGATGCTCCACTCCTTGCAGGTGCCCAGACCTGCTGGTCCTGCAGGTGGGAGTGACTGCAGACCCACCCCTTCTCCAGCATCTCTGTCCCCTCCCCTACCCGCTTCCCCCAGTGTGATGGGAGGAGATTAAGTTCCTAACCCCATCGGCAGGGTATTGATGAGTTCTCTTGGATGAATTCAAGCCTCAGCACTTCAGTATTCTTGACATGAGGATATATCGCCATGGAAAATATTGGAGTTGGGAACTATTAAAGTGTTTTCTGAAGCCAGGCTGTGGACTGCAGATTTATAGGGAAGGGTTTTGTTAGGGGGGAAAGTGCCGAGAGCATAAAAGCCGACCATACCCAATATCTTTCCCAGACAGAAATGATATTTCAGTAGGTAAAATAAATAGTATATGGAAAGGCTTGCAAATACATCACCGCGCCCTTTATGTACTGTGTGGGGTATGTATGTGCTGAATGTGTCCCAGGGCTCAGAAAGCAGAAAAAACTAAATGGACAAGAAAATTTCCCTTTCCAAAAAGGGCCATCTTTTCTCAGCTTCCTCTTTCTGTCACAGAATGCTGTGGAATTTGAGGAATGGAACTGATACTTGTTTCTTGTTGGATCGGTCACAGGGATAGGAGGGTGGTGAATGGAGTCTCTGCCTCAGAAGTTTTGGTTCCTCAGGTCCCTCAACTTCTCACTGCAAGATGACGCTCCAAGGCTGTATAGGCTGAGTGTAAGACCTTCTCCATTCTCCAATCCCTCTCCTCTCCATGAGCTCCATTCCCAGTCAGGAATGTCTGAGATCCAAGAGCTGGCTCCTTGTTTTACAGACGGGTACAGGGGCTCATAGACAGGCGGTGAGACTCCCCATCTCAGAGCCTTCCCGCTTGACAAGACCTGTGGCAGGACACCACCTACTCTTGATCGAGAGCCCAGATTCCTGAGCCAGAGGCATGAGAGTGACCACAGGAGCTTCATCCTGCAGCCACTCTGGCGTGATAGCCTTTCCCACACTCAATGGAGCACCAGGGATTACTGCTGATGGAGTCACTGGGGTTGGTGCTGAAGCGTGCCTTCATCTGTGTATGCAGTAGAACTTTGAAAGCGAGCGTTGGTTCTCGTGAGGCCAGCCTAGGGACTGCATCACAGCCACACTGACCAGCAGGTGGGTGGAGGGCGGGGCAGTCAGCTTGGCCTTAGACTTAGTAGTAGGTCAGCGCATGTCCCTCTCAGTTCATGTCCACCTGGACCTCGGAAGGTGGGCTTATTTGGAAATTGGGTCTTTGCAGATGTCACTGGCTAAGGTGAGGTCGCACTGAATTAAAGCAGGATCTAAATCGAGCTACTGGTATGTTTATAAGAAGAGGAGAGGGCACCTAGCGATACAGAGGAGAAGGCCAGGTAGAGGCAGAGGCAGACCCAAGCCAAGGAATGCCGGAAGCCTCCAGAGGTGGGAGGACGGATCCTTGCCTAGTGCCTTCAGAGGGAATATGGTGCTGCCACCTGGGCTTTGGACTTGTGGCCTCCCAAACTGTAAGGGAATACATTTCTCTTGTTTTAAGCCACCCAGTGTGTGGTGATTTGTCACTGTGGCTCCAGACTCTAAACAGGTAGAGAGGGGCAGCTTCTGGTCTCCCTCCTTGAGGAGGGCAGATGGAGTGTGGGAGCTTACCCAAGAGATAGAATTTGAGAAATCAAGAATGTTCTAAACTGGATTTTCTGTCTTGGAAGTTGTGTTAGGCTTCTTCACAGAAACAGAACCGATGGGAATATATAAATGAAAGGATTCATTATGAGGAATTGGCTCATGCAGTTATAGAGGATGAATGAGAAGTCCTACGATCTACTGTTTGCAAGCTGGAACCCCAGGAGAGCTGGTGGTGTTACTGAGTCTCAGTCTGAAGGCCTGAGAACTAGGAGGTCTGAGAGCAAGAGAAGATCCTGGTCCCAGTTCAAACAATCAGACAGGAAACAATGAATTCCTCCCTCCTTTACATTTTTGCTCTTTTCAGGCCCCCAGCAGACTGGATGGTGCCCACTTGCATTGGGGAGGGCACCTGCTTTACTCCGTTCACCGATTCAGTGCCAATTTCATCTGGAAATTTCTTCACAGACACATTTAAAAATGATATTTTACCAGCTATCTGGGCACCCTGTGGCCCAGTCAAGTTGACATATAGACGAACCATCACAGAAGCTATGGTTAATAAGGATATAACTCTTGTAGAGTGAATGGTGGAGCTTCTATGTTACATTTAAAAAGCACCGCTGACTAGTGTGGGATGGGTCATGCAGAACACTTAGACCTTCCTTCTGGAATCGTATGGTGCATTCTGTGGGTCACTTCTATGTTCACGCTGTGTTTTGTTTAAAAATTGGTTCCATTTTCTCCTTTTGTGGGTTCTTCCCAAAACTCTCATAGGATGCAGAACATTCTCATTCTGAGAATCCAGTAATTCTCTCAGCTTTTCTAGAAAGTTCTTTCAGTCTCTTTGGAGGGAAAGTAGGAGTGGTCTAGAATGAATGGAAGAAGGAAGCATTGATTTTTTAAGTGAAATGAATTCTCTCCTTTGTTGGTTTTTTCCCTTATATTTTTACATTTTAAGGATGCCAAAAATAATGGTTTTTTTGACTAAAAGTCTGGTATACATATGGTATATATTCACAGTTGGATCTTGATCTGTAAAGGATGCTGGGAAAACAGAAGAACTGATGAGGATATCTGACTCATGTGTGCAAGGCCTGTGCCCCACATATTGGTTTTTAACTTTATTGTTTGGAGTTTGAAGTTATTGTCATAAAAACACTGTCAAGCATCAGAGTAGTCATCCTAAAACTATTTAACTCAATGCATTAAGAAGTTGATAGAGAATTTAGGTGTGGGGAATATCTATATGTGAGAAATACACAATATAAAACAGATAAGAAATGCTATATTGCAGATATTGAGATAGTATAAAATGTAAAATTAAATTTCCCCCAAAGCCCTAGAATTTGGAGTATTTTCATTTCTTGTGTTGGGATCATTATTCTTCACTCCTTCTAGGATTCTTACTTATTTCTACTTCTCATCTGATCCCTCTGTATCACCTGTTTAGTTTAAGATGCAGATCTTCAAAGACCCAAGTTAGAAAGAGCGTGGCTTTCAAAATTCCCGAAATACAGCAAATACCCCATAGAGTCCCTGAGGCCTGAGTTCAGACAAGCTAAAGCTATTTCTGAGAGGTTACATCTTTAGTGGTTTCTCTTAGCATTTCACCTTGGCCTCACATTTTCTGTTTTCTGTTCAGCGATAAAACACACTTCCAGCACTACATTTGGCAGCACCAATAATTGTCAGGAGTTGTGCGCTGGCCAAAACAGCAGAGCTGGGAGCAGCAGTAGGACCTCAGAGAAGAAGTCACCATTCCCTGTCTGGAGGGCTTGCTAAGTGTTGGCACCGTACCAGCTGCTTCACCTCATGTCATGTACTTCTCTTATGAGACAGGTGATACTACACCCATCACGAAGATGGAAATGAAGAGTTAGGTAACTGCTCCAATGTTCTACCTCTGGTGTCCTCAGAACCGCTGCTCTTTCTTCCATCCCTGATACTGACTCTCTAAAACTGAATATGTGCTGATCTCCATCATCAGGAAGTAAGGAAGAAGATAGAAGGTGGGAGTTGTGGTCCACTCTGGCAGCCTCCATTTCCTTCAAAGGAGCTCAGATGGCTGAATCTCAACATATAGGTGGGAGACTCAGAGCACACTGGGCCAAAGGGGCTGTGGAGAACCTGGCCCCCACATGATCCCTTGGAGGAAACAGCCTTAGCATGGGGAGCACATAGGGCTAGTCAGGTGCCTGGCACACAGTGTTTTTCCACACCCCTCTTCAGTCTTGTAACAAGAAAAAGGAGGGGCATCTGGGTGGCTCAGTGGGTCAAACATCCAACTCTTGGTTTTGGCTCAGGTCATGATCCACAGTTCGTGGGTTTGAGCCCCATGTCAGTCTCCATGCTGACATCCTGCTTGGTATTCTCTCTCTCCGTCTCTTTCTGCCCCTCTCCCACTCACGTGAGCACTCTCTCAAAATAAATAAATTTAAAAAAAGAGAGAGAAAGGGTCCTGTCATCTTACTAGAGATAATTTAACTGATATCAAAACTCCTGAATACACTTTTGGAATTTGTTAATTAAAAAATACATGCCCAACAACATTTCCACTAAGTACCCCAAATGGCAGATAAATTGTATCTTCTGCCTCGAATTCCCTTCAGTAGGACACATTATTAAAGTCAGAGAGACAGCATAACAGCTTTGCAGCATAAATTAGACTGAGGGAGAGAGGAGCTCCAGACAGTGGATGAGTTTTCTTCCCTTTTCCAAGTCAGGTCTTCTGCTGAGGGGACGTCAGCTTTGACACTGCCTCTTCGTGCTTTTATTCATCTTGGAAAATCTCAACATGCCACGTCAAAAGGCTAGGACACCCTTCTGCCAAAGATCTCAACAGGCATGCTAATGTTTTTTAAGGACCTCAAATAAATCCAGCTAAAAGACTGGCATTCCCAGGAAGCCAATGTGAGTCATGTTTTGCTTCTGTTTGGTTATGCTGTAAATCAAACTAGATTTTACATGTAGTACGTAAAGGGGAAGACATTCTTGGACCATGAAGATGTGAAGAGCCTTGTTTGGTCGTTCCTGGTTCTTTATTAATGGGAGCAACATACAGTTCTCAAGTGGTAGGGAGAATACAGCCTCCGTATCCATGAGGTGGCTCAAGTGTTGGCTACCTAAGTCATGGTGGCCACTTGGAAAGGTCCCTGGGAGGTATCTCTCACTATCTGAACTTTAGTTATCCAAATTTGGGTTAATAGTTTAGAAAGGGATGCCTAGGTGGCTCAGTTGGTTAAGGTCCAACTTCAGCTCAGATCATGGTCTCATGGTCCGTGAGTTCAAACCCTGCATCGGGCTCTGTGTTGACATCTCAGAGCCTAGAGCCTGCTTCATATTCTGTTTCTCCTCTCTCTCTCTCTCTCTCTTCTCTCAAAAATAAATAAATGTTAAAAAATAATAATTTAGATAAATACTTTGAGGTAGGGCAGGATCCTTTACTATCCAAACTCTTACTGCTTTGCTCTCCAGCTTTAGGAATTAAATAGATTCAGATAATTAAGTGACTTTCTGTATTTGGGAGAAGCATCCAAGTTCTTTCCATCCAATTGTATAGGTTTGAATATCAAGGAATATTTGTGATTTCCCTCTTCCTGGCATTTCTTGACAATGAGGACAGTATACATGAGTTGGAATTTGGTGTAATGGAGAGAAGACAGACTCAGAAGATCTTTCTTAGAGATGGGTCCCCACTGTGACAGCTAAATGAGATGGTGCCTCCAAAGCTAGGCCTGGGAAGAAAGCAGGTGGCTGGCAGCTTGCACGATTTGAGATGTGCCAGAGAAGATTCCTACGTCTTCAAGTGACTGTGCTAAGCCCGAACTAATTTGTGCAAAGTCACATGGTTAGCAAGAGGCAATGCTGGGATTCTAACCAGGCAGCCTGGCTCTATGCCCTCAGCCACCGCACAGCTAGCTGACTGATGATCTTGGGCAAGTCCCTCCTCTTTCTGGACGTCCAGGCCCCTGTGTAAAATGGGGAGGTTAGACTCAAGGGTTTTCTCCCCTCTCATGGTCCTAGTACTCTGTGGCGCTGGGACCACTGCGACATGCTGCTGTGTACCCAGAGCAAGCCCAAGGAGACGTAAGAGGGACCCTTTGACCCCCTTCTCCTGCACCCCAGGTAAAAGGAGAAGAAAAGGAAGATGCTGCCCCTTGACATATTGCATAGGGCTTGTTGCAAAAATTATATCTGTGCAAAATGAAAAGGCATACTGGGGAGAAAAGACCCATAAATTTACTCACCGGGAAAAATTAATTTGTTAAAAATATTTCACATGTAGCCATTTTATGACTGTACCTAAAATTTATTATTCTTCTGCTTTGTCTTTGCTCCTATCAAGACTGGTTTCTAGGGCCAGTAAGTACCATAACTGCCTCCCACCAGCGGGGCATTGGGCACACTGCAGGGTCTGCAGTGGCCCAGGTACCAGGAAACCGGACTTCCAGTCTCACATCCACCATTTGCCATCTGTGTGACCTTGGGCAAGTCTCTTGGTCTCACTGCCCCTCAAGTTCCCCATTTATGAAATGGCAGTTGGGGTAACAAAATATTCCTCTGAGTATTAGTGCTGTAGGGATGGGAGAGGCAGGCTGGCCCTTGGATTAGAGCAAGAACACTGGAGTCAGATGTGTCCAGTTGAATCTGCCTGTACCAGTTATCAGTCGGTAAGCCAGCATGAATCTCTTCACCTCTCTGAGCCTCGGGTTTTTTTATTTGTAAAATTGGAATAATGACCCCTACTTTAGACCGTTGTTTCAGTATTAAAAAGAAATCGGCCTGGTGCACAGTAGATAGTATATGAAAGTTGAGATATGGTCCGAGACACATCTTAAGGAAACGCTGGTGTTGCACAGATGTCCTATGTAGACCAAAGGGACAGAGAACGGTGGTGGGGTCAACATAGGTGCATCAGGGACCTGGCAGGAATCCATTTCTGTGCCCCCAAAGACAACAGCTTCACAGTGATAGCCAAAACCTATTTATTGAACACCTACTGTGTGCCAAGGGCTGGGCCTTGGAGAAGAGCCTTCCTTTTTCTGCTGTACTTTCTCTGGGATGCCAGGTATGACATTTCTCTCTTTTTTTTCCCTCCCATTCTAATGGTGCATTTATCGAACTGTTCCCTCTTGAGGCCATTAGCCTATTTTTAAAGCATGTGCAGAACACCCGATAATTTAGTTGGAGAGCAGGGAAATAAATATAAACACTGTTCATTCTGCAAGCCTCCTTCATTCAGTACCTATGCCACTAATGAAACAGCCAGCCATCAATTTAATAAACAAATTAGTGGATTAAAAAAAAAAGAGGCAGAATATTTTTCAGGGTTCCTGGGTTTTCAGGTGAGCTAGGAAATATGTGAAATTGTGTTATACATCTGTGCAAAATTATCTTTTTTGTGTGTGGGTGTGCATACCTGAGTGGGTTTTAAAGGGAAGAAGGTCCATAGTGCTCTTCATATTCAAAAAAGGCTGAAGATCAAAGGGTACAGCCCATTAATCTACTGAATCATTATTATTTTTAGACAGGAGGAGATTGAAATAAATGGCTGTATCATAATATATGGAAGAAAACATCTCTCATTAGCCTTTAGAAGCTTGAAAGGGTGCAGACTTTCAAGACTTCACCGATGAACGTTTTCAATTAATGTTGAGTAAATTTGCATTTTGTAAATGTGATAAAATGTGTATGACTCTGTATTAGAAACGTTCCCGACTCTGACAGAAACCACAATGCCAGAGCAGGGGGGTTAACACTGGCAATCCCGAGTCAACTCTCTGTTTATTTTAGAGATAGCTCTGCAGTGCATAGAAATTAATAAGTAATTTTCTTAGTGACAGCCTGAGGCAACTGGATGAATCCTTAAATCCAAGTGTATGCAGTGTGGAAAGGAGCAAATGATTCTTACAGAGAGTGTCTATAGCAGTGGGGGAGAGGGTGGTGCTATGGGGAAGCATCTAATGGGAATTCTCATATTTCAGTCATTAACCTAGAATGGGGATGTCATCATTCTGTCAGAGAAGGAGGGAATAAAAATCCCAGAGGCCACAGGAGTCTCAAATGCCAAATCAGAGTCAAAGTTCAAAATGGGGCTTGTCCTTGCCATGGAGGTATCTTGTGCTGTTCCAGGGAAATGATCTCTATCTTGCCATAAGGCATTGCACATGATTGCATGCCTAAAAATACTGGGTCTTGCCCCAGAGGGCTTTGAGGTTTAGGAGAGGCTGCCCTGCTGTCCCCTCCTTCATCAGCATCTTCTTTGGCTGGAAATCCAGCATCTGGGGTTCCAAGAGAGTGAGGAGCATGGAGGAAGGGCTGGGGGCTCGGTGGGGGTCGGTGTTGGAGTTTGACATCCATTGATAGCAATCAACTTTTCCCCTCTAACCCCTTCACTCAATAATTCATTCATTCTAGAGGTGAAGACTCTAAGTCAAGTAAACCTAGATCCGAACACACTTTTTCATCCATAAAGTGGGGATTGCAAAGCCTACCTCTCGGGTTGGCTGTTAAGCATATTACTGATGCAAAGCCCAGGGTGCAGAATAGAAGTTAGAACTGAAAGACTGCCCTGAGGAAGATGCAATCTGTCTACACCCACAGCGCCTTCCCTGGGCTTTGCCGTCCCATTCTTGACCCTCTTCTGCCCCCAGTGGTCTTCATAGGAATTCTCAGGAGCCTACCCTTAACCTGGTTGAAGGATAATCGACACACAAAGGACATTGTTTTCCGCCTAATCATACATATTGGAGCTCTTCTGAAATAAACATTTACCTTGTGGGGTTTTAAATTCTGGACAGAGTGCCAGCCCCATGGTGACTGTGTCAGCTAATGAATCATTACTGAATTCCTGCATCCTTAGGAATTCTGATCAGTCCCAAGACCTGAAGAGGGCTTGGAGATCCTAGTGGCACCTTGTCAAGGGAATGGCTAACTATGTCTTAATGGCTCATAAGTTGGAATGTCTTTCTCCATGGTGCTGTAAGCTTTTTGTAGTGTATAGAACAATAGGAAATGGATAATGTAATAGTCTCCTAGATGACTTTTTCCACCCTGCCCTGCTGTCCATTCCAGTTGCATGGTGTCCATTGACCAGTTGAGCATGGAGAAGCAACAGAGCAGCATGGCAAGAGGGTGGGCTTTGGAGTCAGCGTTTGAGTCCCAGCTCTATATCTGACTAGATAGTGCCTGCCTCATAGGGCTGTTATGCAGATTAAGTGAGAGAGTCCTTATAAATCCCAGGATGGTACCTGATTCATCAAAGTGCTAGGTGATGTTGGCAGTTATTACTATTTTGTCAATCATCTTCCTACAACACTTCATTGACCTAAGACTGAAGGTTTTTAAAAATTGTTTTTATTTATGTTTTTAAATTCCAGCATAGTTAACAATGTTATATTAGTTTCAGGTGTATGATATAGTGATTCAACAATTCTATACATTACTCAGTGCTCATCATGATAATTGTACTCTTAATTCCCTTCACCTATTTCTCCCATTCCCCTACTACCTCCCCTCTGGTAATCATCAGTTTGTTCTCTGTAGTTAAGAATTTGTTTTCTGGTTTATCTTTTTTTTAATTTGTTTTTCAAGTTCAGCTTATGAGCAAAATCATATGCTATTTGTCTTTCTCTGGCTGACCTATTTCACTTAGCATTAGACTCTCTAGATCCACCCATGTTCTTGCAAATGGCAATATTGTATTCTTTTTTATGGCTGAATAATATTCTACTATGTATGTGTATATGTGTATGTATATGTATGCGTATATGTATATATAAGTATAAATCTCATTTCTTTTTCCATTTATCTGTTGGTGGCCACTTGGGCTGCTTCTGTAATTCGGCTGTTGTAAATAATGCTGCAGTAAACATGGGGGGGCACATATCCCTTTGAACTACTGTTTTTGTATTTTTTGGAAGACTGGCAGTTTTAATATCGCCTTTAAGCCTCAGTAAGATCTGCCCTCTGTCTGCCTCTCCAGCCTCATCCTAAGCTCCTCACATGGGGTCCAGTCACATTTGTTGTCTTTTTGTGCCTTGAAATTGCTACCCTCGAACAGCTCTTTTCTGCCTGGTGCATTTTCTTCCCAACTCACCTTCCTAGCTGCATGTGCTCCTTTTATGACTTTCACATCTCAGCTGGAAGAGGTATTTCCTGAGCATCAGCCTGGGGCCAGGTCTCCTGTCATGCTTAGAAAATACCCTGTTCTTTTGTTTCATGGCTTTTATCACTAATTGTAATTATATACTTGTGTCTTTATTTGGTTAAAACCTGTCTTTCCCAGGAAATTGTGAGTTCTGTGAGGGCAGGGGCAGGGTCAATTTGCCTGTCATTGTTGCCCAGTGCCTGGCCTGACTGGGTGCCAGGTAGTATATGGCGAATGAGTGGTCCAACACTTACCTTCTGAAGCACTAGCAATTATAAACATTGTATTTATGTTTTGCTGCACTTTTTAGAACCATTTCCATTCGGTTTTCTAAAACATTTACAACCTACCTCAAATCCATAGGGTGATTTGTGCTGCTTTTAATGAAAACCAGATATGAGATCACTTGCTCAAGCCTCGAGGAAGCCCACGACCTCGCCAAGTGTTTGCCCTGCAGAATCAGATGCCACTGTACAGCTGTACTTTTTCTTGTTAATACTTCTGTTTGAAGTAAGTGGGAAATAATGATATCCCGAGGCATTGTCTCATAATACAGATCAGTAGGTAAAAAGCCCGAAATCTGGGCACAACTCAAGACATGTGGAAATATTTGGATTTGCATTTTAAGATTCTGCTTTTCTTCCTGATGATGCATGAAATGAACACGGTGTCAACCGCCACATCACAGCATCACATCCAGTGCTCTGCTCACCTCCATTATTCTTATCACATCAGTGAGGACGCTAGATTTATTTTTATAGGAGGCTGCACACCAGATGAAATGCAAGACATTCTGTCACTCATCAAAACGTTTCCAATGTTTACGTTATTATCATGAATTTTGACCTACATTTTAGATTATATTGGGTTTTAAAATTTTTTTAAATGTTTGTTTATTTTTGAGAGAAAGAGACACACAGAGCATGAACAGGGGAGAGGCAGAGAGAGAGGGAGACACAGAATCCGAAGCAGGCTCCAGGCTCCGAGCTGTCAGCACAGAGCCCTACGCAGCCTCGAACCCATGAGTCATGTGATGATGACCTGAGCTGAATTCAGGCGCTTAACTGACTGAGCCACCCAGATGTCCCTTAGATTATATTGATTTAAGGATGGGGGCATATTTAGTCTAATTTCTTGAACACTGTAACACTGCTACATAAAGCAAGCAATATTTTTTGATTAAAACATATATAATTATATAAAGAAGTACCAAATACAGAAATGTATAAAGGAAATAAAAATGTTACATAATCCCTACCCCTTAAAATAATTACAGCCTGTATTTTGGAGTATATAATTTTAGTCTTTTCTCTTGTGTTACAGGTACAACTATATTTATATATTAATTTGAAGTCATGCAGTAAGTGCAATTTTATAGGATCTTTTCTTTATCTGAAAACAAGTGCATTAGGGCACAATTTAACATTCTTAATTATTATTTTTAAACTCGAGAAAAACTTTTGAACCTGGAAAATGTAAAACATCAATAAGAAGAAACAGAACACTGTTATAAACCTCTCTGTACCTGGTACCCAGGTTCAGGACTATTGCTTCATCCGCTGCTCTCTGGCCTGCCACGGAGGTATTTCGAAACACCTGTCAACCATCATATCATTTCCTCCATAAATATGTGAGCCTGGATCTCTAGAAGATAAGGACTTAAGTTTATTAAATACATACCCGCCATGCCATTATCTCTCCTAAAACATTAATAGTGATTCCTTATTATCACAAAGCATGTAGTCACTGTTTATAAGCCCTATTGGCTTATAAAAGATTTTTATAGTTTGTTCGAATCAGGTTCCAAATAAAGTCCATAAATTGCAATTGGCTGATATGTCTCTTAAGCATCTTTTAATTTAAAAGTACCCCTTTGTGACACACACACACACACACACACACACACACACACACACTCTCTCTCTCTCTCTCTCTCTCTCTCTTTTTCCTCGTAGTTATGTTAATCTGTTCTGTAGAGTTTCTCACAATCTGAAATTGTGTCCCAGGGGTGTCCTTATAACATATTCCTCTCTGCTCAGTATTTCCTGTAAATCAATAGCGAGCTCTGGCACTTTGCCAGGGTCTGGTCTGAAGTTTTGGCAAGATGACCTCATGTGTGGTATAGCATATTTCCATGATGGTACGTAATGTCTGATTGTCTTCTGCGATGTCAGTAGTCAGCGATGCTTACTGCCTAATAAATTATTTTATCAGTGCCCGTGGAATAGTGACAGTCCAATTTTATCATTCCTTCTGCACTTATTAGCTGTAATACCTTTGTTAAGATAAACTTTCCTTTGTTAACTGTTTGGTTAGCAGTTTTCAAAATAAAGAATTAGTTCCTTAATCTTCTCTCCTCGAAAGAAACTAATGCATGTTTTGGGTTTTTCAAATGCATGGATTTAATATATTTGATGTGCTTCAGTCCATTTCAATTCATATTACTGATGCTCAAATTGTCCCATCTTTGGTTTGTGGAAGCTTCTTAGGATGGCGCCTGTGTTCTCTGAGACACAATTCCACAGTTTTTGATGACATCCTTGGTTTCCATTATGGCAATATATTCTAGGCTCATCTTGTTCATCTTCTGTCCCAGACCTACAATTAGCTATTTTCCTAAGGAGTCTTTTTTTTTTTAATTGGAAAATGTTTTTTTTAATTTTTTAATTTTTTAATGTTTGTTTATTTTCGAGAGAGAGAGAGAGACAGAGCATGCGCATGAGCAGGGAAGGGGCAGAGAGAGAGGGAGACAGATCTGAAGCAGGTTCCAGGCTCTGAGCTGTCAGCACAGAGCTCCTCGCAGGGCTCGAACCCACGACCCGTGAGATCATGACCTGAGCCTAAGTTAGACGCTCAACTGACTGAGCCACACAGGAGCCCCTGGAAAATGTTTTTTCAGATAGTGGGGGTGCTCATTGCTACTGAGTTTTCATTGTTTCTAGTTTTTTCATTAAAGATAGGGAAGATGTATTTGGTTACACTATATGAAATTATGTTATTGGTTAAAGTGATCCAATATTGACAATTTCACATGGTTTAACCAATTTTTAAGAGAAAACACATTATATCTTGAACTGATATATACCAATGAGATTGCTCTTACTTAACTTCATTAATCCTAACCATCTGAGCCCCTTGTTCCTAGTTATCTGGCAGACTAGTTCCTATTTCTTGCTCTTCTTTTACAGGTTTTTGTTTATTTCATTCATTCATTCATTCATTCATTCATTCATTCATTGCTTGTGTAATGAGTACGAGTCCATCACTTGCCTACGCCATAATTTATTTAAACTTTACTTTACTTTTCCTGGATATTTTGATTCTAGATTTTGTTTACTGTAAATGTGGCTGTGGTGAACATACTTGAATATGAATCTTTGTTGTGCGTTTCTGAATACTTTCTTAAGGTAAGTTACTAAAATATGGAATTTCTGGGTCAAGGGGTAGAGAGAACTTTTAAGGCTTTTGGTACATTTTGCCAGATTAATTTCTTCTTCTGCTTCCATTACTTTTCATGCTTAGGTTTTGGGTCTAATTCTCTATTCCTTGTTACACGGGTATCTCTAGTTTGTACTGCCATCTTTTGCATATTAATATGTTTTATTATTACTATTAAAAACATGTAAATAAATTAGTTTTTAATTTACTTTAAAACCTTGCATCACATTTTCATAGCTAATTGAGATTTAGGGCCTGCCTTAAAAACACTGTTGATTTCCTTCTTCACAACAATGTCCCGATGTCTCTCCACTGCCAACAGGTAGTTTGTGGGGACGAAGACAATTTGAAGACTGGATTTTAAGCTCGAGGAGGAAATTCTGTTTGATGTGTGTCGATGTGTATTTTATGTGTGTATGTGTGCGTGCACACACATATATAAAGTAAATACATATGTATTGTAAAGTATGTAACTTACTAAGCAAGTGTAAATAGATGAATTAAACCATATCAACTCAATCAAAAGACCACAGGAACAACTTACTAAGCATCACAATTGTTGAACTATGCGTAGATTATTTTGAGTTAGATAAACTGGAACTTTCTTTCCCTTATTTTAAGCTGCTTTAAGAAATCAAAGCTACAGGGGCGCCTGGGTGGCTTAGTTGGTTAAGTGTACTACTCATCCATGGCTCTCTAGCTCCTTCGCCATTTCTCATAGAAACACATCACTAAAGTTTTCATCAACACTCTTGAGGGACTAATGTGCAAACAAAGGAACACTGTGAACCCTTTGAAGGATCCAGAAGGCTCGTTTGCATAGATTAGATGTGGTCAAATTAATGGAATTGTTACAAGGTATGATATATTCAGAAACAGATTTCCACCCTTAGTATGGTTCTTGTGTGCTCTTTCTGTGCCTGAAAGGTAGCCCAAGAAGACCAGAGACTAATGTGCCCACATGTGCACATGTTTAGTATTCCTTCACCAAGCAGCCTGATCCTATCATATCCAGACTTTGCCCGTGGTCTGAATATTTTATTCAGCGATGGTGGCTTTTCCCACTAGTGAAAAGAAAGTTCGAGTAGTCAGGCAATTTGAAGAGATTAAAGAAAATGGAACACTTCTCTATAAGTGTGCCTTTACTTCCATTCAGTTTGAACCCAGTGGCAGGAGAGAAAGAAGAAAGTCTTGGCTTGGAGGCGGTTGATAATGCAATGCGAGTGACAGTCCCGATGAAGGGGAGAGAGTATTTTTCACAATTACATGGTGGAGTGTGCTGAATATGGCTGTTGGGCAGGCCCAGCTGTGAATCATTCATGTCTAGCTTGATGGGGGGGGTGGGGATGAAAGAAGAAAATGGGGCTTTGACATCCCACTCCTGTTGCGGGTGGCAGTGATAAATGGAGGAAATAAGCATCCTCCAAATCAGGTAGCCCGTGTGGAGAAGAGGCCTCAGAATAGAGCGTGGAGATGCTCCCACCAGAGCTTCTGTGAGCTCTTCATACCGCAATCACCCCTGCCATTTATCCCATTGAATCCAGAGATCTGGGGAGACGTAACTGCTCATTTTTATCATCTTGAGATGTGCAAGCTGTGATCGTGACTTTAATTGACCGACTTGAACCAAGTTTATTTAGAGCCACTTCCCAAGGGTCCGTGAGAGTCATTTGGCCACATACAGCCAGCTTATGGTTGAGATGGCCACCCCTTCTGCACAACCACCTGGTTCACATCAGCAGGAGAGGCTTCTAGGCAGGCTCTGCTCTCTCCACGTCCATAAGGTTGGGGGTCAACAAGAGAACTCACTTCCACCTTAGAAAGAACTTTGCTGAAGCCAGTCCCAGAAGAAACGCCGTCTTCCCTTTATGGGGATGAGTGGGGAGGAGAGATGGGGAGCTGGGCCTTAGCAGAAGTACCATCATTCAGGGGCCTGTGGCTCTTCATGTCCCTGTCTGTCTCCCTGGATCCCTTCCCTTGAGCACTTAAATTCTGTACAAACTCCTGGCCATGCCTTGATCCCTTGTGCTTTGCATCTCCTGCCCCTAATGTTCCTTCTGCCTGAAAGTCATTTTCCCACTTTCTGGACCTGACCATCTCCTGTGAAGTTTTAAAGGCACATTTATGTCATTTATGCCATTAGTGTTATTGCTTCTCTCGGCTCACCAGGAAGGAAACTGCACAGAGGCAGGGGCCTTGTCTGTCTGGATGGCCACTGTGTCTGCAGCATCCCTAGCCGAGGCATATGCACAAGTGGGTGAGAGAGATCTCTGCTAGGGTGAGGCGAGCAGGCTAAACTGACCTCAGTCATGATCCCTCTTTCCTGCTCTATCCAGCCCCTCGGCCCTGAGTCTTTATTTTTTTTCATATGACAGCTTTATTGAAATAGAATTCACATGCCATAGAATTAACCCATTTTAAAGAGCATGATTCAGTGATTTTTAATATATTCACAGAGTTGTGCCACTATTAGTACAATCAATTTTAGAACACTTTCGAATTTCTTGGAACATTTAGAACATCACTAAAACCCGTGCACATTAGCAGTCAATTCACAGTTAAGCTCATTTGATTCATTACGCATTTGAAACCAGAAAGAAACCCTGTACCCATTAGTAGTCACACACAACGCCCCCCTGGATTTCCCCATCCCCCCCTCCCTCCAAGCCCCTGGCGGTCACTAATCTACTTTCCGGCTCTATGGATTTGCTTATTCTGGCCATTTCATAAAAATGGAACCACCTTTTGTGACTGGCTTCTTGTACTTAGCATAGTGTTAGGGTTCACCTATGTTGTAGCATGTATCTGTACCCTGTTTCTTTTTTTTTTTTTTTTGCCAAGTAATATGCCATTGCCTGGATACATCATACATTATCTATCCCTTCATCAGTTGGTGGATGCCAACCGTGATTCTTAATGATGGTTCTGGTGTCACCTCTTCCAGGAGGGCTTTCCTGGCTCACTTTCTCTGTTTCTCACTCAAATATCATGCTGTGTGGGCAGGAGCACACCTTTCATTTCTACATCCTTGCAACTTGGCAACTGACCTAGTGTGGTGTTGACCCCCCCCCAACTTTAGGTGTCCCTTCTTGTGATAGCTATGGTGAAGATTTAGAAAATAAAGGAACAGGCAAGAGTATTTAGTAAACATCCATGTTGCTGCCAATCCAGATTGCTAACAGAGCATCAGATTTCCTTCAAGTCACTGCCTCTCTCTTAAAAAAAAAAAGAAATTAAAAAATTTAATCTATGTTCTCTTTGAATGTCAATCATAGTCACAAGCCTTTCTCTTTCCTCTTTACCGTCCATGGGAAACATTGTTCTTCTAGTCCATTTTGTATACATTTATGAATGCATATATGTCATGTCATAGTCATGAAAAGTATTAGCAGTAGTATTTTGGGTATATTTTAAGTTTTCCATAAATGATGCCACTAAATATATATTGCTCTGCAGTATTCTTTTCATGCAGCTATGTATCCATATTGATACGCAGACCTAGTTCATTCCTTCTAACGGCCGCATAAATTCCACCTGTACTCTCTGTTTACATAATATTTCTTTAAGCTAACTTCTTATGTAATTAATTTAAGGAAACCTTGCTAGCCTTACAAATGAGAAATAATTATTACTTGCCTTAAATAATGATACAAGGAAATAAAGAAATGCATGGTTATTAAAGTTAAAGTACAAAGTATAAAAAATTGACCAGAAGGATATCGTTCCCATGGCGACCGAGAGGAGAAAGGAATATGGCTAAGGAATGTGATCTAAAGGGACATAAACTTATCTGAGATATTGTCATGATTTACTTAAATGGAAAGCTGATCTTTCTTGCCTTAAATATTGATATAAGGAAATTAAAAAAAATACATGCCTGTTAAAATAGTACTCTACAGTGTAACTCCTACAGTCGACTTGTGCAGCACAGTTGTACATGGAACATACCTTGGGAAATACAGCCCAGTCCGTAAATGAGTGAATGCAAGATCGAATGCTCTGCAGTAGAATTTTGGGCATCACGCCAGCATCCCCACGGTGAGCTATGGTGAGAGTGAAGGCTTTCCTCAAGTCCTGCCTGTGCACGGGGTGACCTCAGAGTTGGCCAGCATTCTGCTAGCAGTATGGCAGCTGGCCCAAAGTAGCACTTACCAGGGGCCAGCACTGTTCACATGCTTTACGTATGTTAATTTAGTTATTACAATAGCCCTGCTAGATAGTGCTCTTTTTATCATCCCCATTTTACATGCCAGGAAGCTGAGGCAAAGAGAGGTTATGTAGATTGCCCAGGGTCACACTAGTAGTGAGTAGAAGAGCTGGCTGTGAGCTTGGGCATGGTGACTTCAGGCTCCCAGATCTTTCCCTCTGCCCCATTGGGACCTCTGTCCATCAGTGGGCGGAGCCGTGAAGAGCCCCTCCTCTGGGGGTGGTCCCTGGGTTAAAGTCTTCAGAACAGACTAGAAGGGAGCCTGCAGACTCCCTGTCCACTCCTACTCAGGCCATAGCCCTCCCACCTGCCTCAGTTGGTCCCTCACTGTGTCCGTCAGTGGTCCCTGCCACACCCAGTAGGAAAGGCCAGACTCAGATCCTGCCCATGACTCTGGCTCACCTAGACTTATTTCCTGGTCTCTAGCCTGTTTCATCATCTCCATTCCCTCCTAGTTTGACCAGTGGTGCTTAGCGGGCTGGCACTAGTGAGCCCCCCACACTTCCACCCCACCTTGTGTTGGTCCTTGTACACTGGCCCCATCTCTTGGGGGGGTACCTGCAGTTGGGAGCTGGAGTTTGAGCCAGAGTAACAATCAAAGGGATCTGGCAGTGTGGGGAATGGGGAGTCCATTCTGACTGATGTGCAGAAAGTGTCTTTAGGGAGGACACAGTGACCAGCAGGCCCCGCAGAGGGCCAGTTCTGCGGGGGAATAAAAAGGAATAAATTGTCTTCAACTCACCCCCTGCAAGTGGCCTTTGACTGACTTCTTTGTCTTCTTGAAGGCCGTTGTCAAGGAAATTCTGGAATTTCACAGCGAAATCAAGAAAACCATCTTTTAAGGCAAGTTTTCTAACCCGAGGTGCATAAAATCAATACATGATAAACAGTTTTAGCCTCCCTTCTTAAACCAGCAATTATAATCTCCAGATTAGAATTATTATTTCCAGAATGAGGGAACAGAACCAGCCATTTATTAAATGCTTATTAGGGGCTACATATTTTATTTTGTTATCTTATTTCATCTTCTCAGCCTCTCTGAGGGAGCTGTTACTACCCTTCAGTGGCAGGGCCCTGAGTGCTGGGGGCCAGGTAAGGGGTCTAGGATATGGAGTTAGGAGGTGCAGGTGTCAGGCCTCTTGTCTACTGCATCACATTAAGAGAAGTGCAGTGGAGTCCCAGTGGCTGGACAGGAACTTAGAGTCATGGGAAGGAGATGTAGGCTGTGCCCCAGCACAAAGCCTCGAGACAGTGATGGCCCCGGTGACCCCTTGAAAGGTGACATTTCCCCCTCCCCATGAGCTCACCATGGTTTGGTGCCATCACCTGCTAAATGTACAAGGTATTGTGTACCTCATCTTGTACTAAATCTGTCAGCATCAGTTGGTGGGAGGGAGCAGACAGAACAAAGATGGCAGCACCATTATTAGTGAAGGTTGGGATAGTTTGGTGGGAAGGAACACGGGCAGAAGAAGCAGATGTGGGAGTACAATTAGGCTTTGATTATGGGTCTGCAGTCAGGCAACCTGCTCAGTGCTGGGCCCTTACAGTATCTTTTTTTATCTTTAGTACAAGCACGTGAGTTTGTTATTCCTCTCTTATCCCTCCAGACTCATTCTCTGTGATGTCTGTGGTCTGCTCTGTGCTCCTGGAGGCTACCTGTGAAGTCTCCTTGCCTTCTTGCTTCAGGCTGAGTCTCACCAAAGGGGAGTCCCTGGGTTAGGCACCAGGGGAAGGTTATTGTTAACTTTCCAGTCCCTGAAGTCCTCCTTGGTAGAGGGGGTACAATAGCCATCTATCTCCGTTTTTGACAACTAAATGAGATCCCCCCGTATGAACTGTTAGTGCAGTGCCTGGCACACAGGAAGCGCTCAGTCTGTCATTATTTTCTCAACCTTACACTAGATGGCCTTGGACGCGTCTGTGCAGCTTTGAGTCTGTTTCTAGTCTGTGAATGGATGCTAACAACATCTCACCAGGCCTGCCTTGTGGTTGTGCAGGGCACAGAGGCCCACTTGGAGGGATTAACTAAAGAGAATTTAAGGAAGGAACTACTTACTATGCTGAACCATATAAAATTGCTAGTGATTTGGCCATTTTTTACCTACAAATAGTAGTTTCGCGCGGTTCAAAAGTATATGGGCAATGTAAGGTCACCTGTGAAGGGACAGTGAAACACCCAGGCTGGTGGGGTAGGAGCCACTAGCACCACCAGGCTGAGGGGAAGGGGTGAGTGCAATTAGCATAGGCAGTCAGGGGCTGTGGGAGAGGAGCTGGGCTGTAGGAGCTGCAACCCTGTGTGGAAGAGCGGGGGACCATCCTGGGTCCCACAGAGAGTGAGCTGGAGCAAGGATCACCCCAGCCTGTCACTCCTCCTGCCCCTGACTTTCCTCCAGGCGCCTCCCTTTGGTCAAACCCAGCCAGACAAGAGGGCAAGGAAGCTTGGACGAAGCAGCCCCTCAATGTCAGCCTCCTGCACTCAAAAGAAAAGTGGGGAATGGGTCTTCAGGGACAGGAAGGAAATCACCAGCTGCCCTGGGCCTGGTGCTGGTGGCTGCTTCCTTGTTATCCTCATTATTCTTATTGTTGGGGGTGGAAGGCCATGTCGACATGAACAGGGCTACAAAGACTGAGTAACATCAAAGAAAGAAATGGCACAACAAAAGGAGGCTTCAGAGGTTTTCCTGGATGTCACGCAGCCTCAAGGGTTCCCAGGAAGGGACCTCACATGGCCCCCACTCCTTGGCCCCTGCCCTCCCCCTGGGCCTCCTTCAACTCTAAGGAAGCAGGAAACTCGGCTTTCAGTGCCCATTCAAAACCCAGGTCAGGTGGATGGTGTGAACAGCTTCAAGGTCTTTGGTAGAACTGGGGTTTCAATGGCAAGTTGCTCCAGGCAAGGCTGTCAGGGGAAGCCATCAATCTTGTGGCATATGCAATTGGCACAAGTTTGCAGACCTTCAGGACTTTTTCTGATGAATGAAAAACAATCAGACCTGGATGAAATATCACAGACATTTATGAAGTGCATTAAAATCAAACTTGGAAGACTTTTCCTGCCTTTGATCAGTTCTGGATCCATCGTTGGCACAGCCACTGTGCATCTTCCTGACCAGCTCTCCTGTCGTTCATCCATGGCCGCCTGCATGCTTGCTGGGCCCTACCCAACCCATGGGGGGAGAAGCAGAAGTAATAGGGCTGGCCGCTCGCTGCAAGGGCCCATGAGGAGCACTCGTTCACACCATCTGCGGTTTCTCCGTCTGTGGTCTTACTCCAGGCTCTTCACTCCCTGTGAGGACTGTGTGATCATCTCCAGAGTAGGGTGCTTCTCCTCCTGGCCATACCTGGCCATACCTGAGGCCTGCATCTCACCTCATTTGTATCAGAGATGGTGAGGCCATCGATCTGAAGTATGGTCTGGGTTTCAGGATTACTGTAGAACCTCCCTGGGTGACTCTAGTATCCATGCATGCTTGAGGGCCACTGCCTCAGTTCCCTGGAGGGCTTGAAAACACAAATGACTGAGCTGCACCCCCAGATTTCCTGGTTCTGGGGCAGAGCCTGAGAATTTGCATTTGTCTCAAGTTTCCAGGCAGTGCTGATGCTGCTTGTTTGGGGACCACACTCAAGAACCATTGGCTTAGTGGAAACTGAGGCTCAGAGAATTTAAATTACTTACTTGATGTCAAATGCCCCTCAGTGGATAGAGAAATGAAGTCTTTATTCCTCTCCATGTCTGGCTAGTTGAGCCTGTATAGAGGACCAATATTTTCAAATGTTTCTCTTATCAAATTATCACAGGGTCCAAATCTGCTTCTCCCTCCTTTCTTGGTTTATTCTTATAGACCTGTGTTTACCAGATCATAAGTTTTCCTGGGAGGATGGGGAAAAGAAGCACTTACTTAAAATACATCTTTCTAGCTAGCCGTGTCTCCCACTACCATGAAGTGGGTTTGGAAACCCCCCATAAGGCATGCATTTGCCTCTCTGAGCTTCCTTTTAGAAGTGTAGCCCTTCCTGCCTCTCTCTTGGAAAACCCTTGGCATGGGCTCTGTAGCTCAACAAACCTGGATTCTAAGTACAGGTTCTCAATTCATAAGCTGTGTGGCTTTGGGCATGTTACCTAACCTCTCCAAGCCCACTTTCCTTCCCTGACACCCCAATGTATACAATGAGGATTTCATGAAGATTAAATAGCATACCTTGGGTGTGGGCACAGCACGTAATTTCTCCCTCCCCTGTGCAGGGCAGAAGCAGGCTATGTGGTAGGGACAGACACAACTGCCATCCAGAAAGCACAACTAGCCATGTACCTACAGGGGTGGGCACAGACCCCTCCCATGGGTGGGACTGGAAGGCAGGACTTTGATTGCATCCCCTTAGGCTCCCCGTCACTCCTGGGTGCAGGGAGGATGCAGGAGCCTGAACACAAGCAGCTCCCCACCCAAGAGGCCAGCCCTCACAGTCTGCAGCCCTGCTGTGCCCCCACAGTGCCTCTGCAGTCCTCTGGACTCTGGGCAAGAGGTAATTTCACGCCCCTGGCTCTCTGCACTCTGGTGATGGATGTGTGTAAGTGACCTTGGCCCCTCCAGCCTCCATCGGCACACATGATGATGTAATTGAATTTGTATACACTGTAAATTTTATTAGAGGAAAGCAATCTAGTTCCAATTCTGATTCTCTGGAGTTACTGGATTGTATCTGAGGATAAACTCGCTGGTCAGCTGGGCGGGGACAGAAATCAGGGCCACAGCAGCTGTGTCACTAGGTTTCACTGGGTGTGATAAACAAAAGTGTGCAGCAAGCCCCAAGAGTGCCAGTGCCTCCAGCATGGTGGTGAGCCTTAAGGGGAGGGACATAGGCAGAGGCCAGTGCAGGGGCTGTGCAAAGCAGGAGCTCAGCAGAGAGAGGAGTCTAGATCTGTCTTTCATGTTTGACTCTCTGCCTTCTGTCTTCCCCACTCACCACCTCCCTCCTCTCTGTCTTCCCTTCCTCCCTCTATGCTCTGCTTCCAATTCTGTTCCTTTGAGCTGTGAAGCTCTGGAAAACAACTAGCTCACCTGCATGAGCCTCAGTTTCTTCATCTGTGAAACGGAATCAATAATACCTATTTCAGAGAGCTGTTGTTGGGAGAGAATGAGATGATTACTGTAAAGGGCTAGGCATGTAGTAGGGACCCAGTGCCTGCAAAGAACTTTTCCTTCCCTGAACCCCACCCCCCTGAGCTCATGTCTCTGCTGCTGACTCCGGTGATTGAATGTCTTGTCTGTAAGACTCATGTCTACTAATTGCCTGTGAGTGAGACTTGGGCCCAGTGCTCCTGGATTACTATGGCCAGCTACAGTCTGCTGGGAAATTCCAGCCCCCACAGATACTTCTCTCTCACAGGACAAGGCTCTGAGTGACCATGGACAAGGGTCTGTTAGTGACCAACCATACCACAGAACACATGGGAGGGAGAGGTCCTTGGGGATCCAGAGTCAGGGGAGGCTTCCTGAAGGAGGTAAAAAGTGAGCCAGCCCTTCAAGTTGGGCCAGATGTGGGGTCGGTGAGCACAGTATGGAGGCCAGGCATTTATCAAGTGCCTTCCCTATTCCAAGAACTTTATATTGTCATTTTATTTAGTCTTTACCCTCACCCAAGAAGTAGGCAGGCTTTTCCCTCCTTGACAGGCGCTGAAACATTGGTGATAATGAGAGGGTGAGTGATTACACCCCAAAGGGCTGGGTGAGGAACATTAGACTTGGAAATCCAAGGGCACGCCTAACTTCCTACCTGGTAAAAGTGGGAGTAACTTTCTGAACTGGATCTGTCTGACCCCACAGACTTTGCTGGAACCACCTCTCATACCACTTACACACCCACCTGCACCCTGTCTCTACCAGAGGTCCTTACCTGGTAACCAGACAAGGAGACAAAAGCCCCACCTATGACCGACTAGTGTAGGCAGATCTGTCTGTAGGAGAGCCAAGGCACTAGAGTCTGCATTGTGCGTGTGTGTATGGGTATGCTCGTGTATGCGCATGGGTGTGCGTATGTGTCTGCATGTGCATGTATGTGTGTGTGTGTGTGTGTTTTTCATAGACAAATTTATTAGAGAGGTTGACTCTAATAGAGGGGGCTCCCCTGTGCTTAAATGCGTTTGTCGGCTACTGTTAACTCCCTGTGAAGGATGGCCCTGGTAGGGTTGGGCAGGAAGAGTGCACTCAGGAAGAAAACACCGCTCCTATTCCACCCCAGTGACAAAGGCAGCTTCCTCATGTGGGTACTAGCGACTAGTGCACCCCAAGTTTGATTTCCATCCAAGTTCTTAGAGACACAGCTATTTCTGGAACATATCGGGGAAATGCCTGTAGGTTTATGTACTGTTGTTTCTGAACTTGACAAAAAAAGTGGCTTTGATTTTGTTTGAGGTTTTGTGTTTTATTAATGTTGGGTTTTCCCTCCAGATAGGAAGGCAGCTCAGTGATGTGTAAAACCTCCATTTTCATTTCTTTCCCCTCAGAATTTCATTTCACTTCATCACCTGCTGCTTCCTATCTGAGGCTTCTCAGAGATGGATGGCTATGTCCAGAAACTATTTTCTTATTCTCCTTATCTTACTTGCTTAAACCCTGGCTCGGAGGGGCCTATCTCTCCCTTGAGGAGGCCCTGAATTTTCACCTGATTTTGAGTCACCGTCGCACAGCAAACAAGTTCTGTTTATCTTTCCAGATTGCAGCATTTAAGCAGGTCTTTGGAGGCAGCAAAGGGCATGTGTTCCTGAGAAAAAAACATGGTGGAGGAAGAGAGCTTAATTTTCTGAATCACATAGCTATGTTTAAATCCCAGTTACACCACTTAACTAGCGGTGAGACCCCCCAACAGGTTAACCAACCTCCTTCAGCCTTGATTTCTGCACAGAGCCAAGGAAGTAAAAATGCTTCCCTTCAAGGTTGTAGTGGAGGTTAAAAAAGGGATAAAACTAAGGCATCCAGCACAACACCTGGCACATAATAGGTGCTCAGTAAATGATTCCTTTTTTCTTCTATCCTCTCGAATAAGAAAACAAAACATGCTATGGTTTTGCACTACTCTTAGAACAGTGATAGCAAGTAGGAGGAAATATCTCATTTTCAGCACCTAGTTAACCATTTTCCCAGCCTGCTCAGTGTCTGGAGTTGTCCTTGGCACAATAAGGTATAAAAGAGAGAGGAAGGTGGGCCCCAGCTCAAAGGAGTCGAGTAGGGATACACATGACGAGGTAAGTGAGGTGACTGGGGGTCCTCATACTGGCCTCAGCCAGGAGCAGATATGCACAGTGAAGTCTGCAGAGAGGCTGAACTTCAGCGTGCCAATGGCTTTGGGTTGAATTTGGATAGGGAGAGAGAGTCTAGAATGGAGAGGGTGTTTGGGGAAGAAAGGCCACATTGGGGAAGTTATGTCAAGGAGGCAGAATGGACACTGGCATGAATGACTAGAGTGAGCCACATGGACTCTTGAATTAGGAGGCGTTATGGGAACATTCAGTGGTATAGCCTCAGTATCTAGCACAGTGCCTGGTACACACAGTAGGGCTCAACAAATTATTGCTAACTGCTGACTGGATGAATGGCTGGTTGGATGACCAAGACTCAGCTCAAGCATCACCTGCTTCAAGAAGCCTTCTCTAAGTCTCCTGCCAAACTATCTGCTGTGCCTGCAGGGTCCTGGGTACACCTCTGTGTCAGAAGCTATGCCCCATTGAGTTAGCCTTGTGTGTCTCTGGTCTATCATCCCCACTGGACTCCTGGGGGTCTTCCTGGGGACAAGACAATGCTCTGTATCCTCTGCCGGGCTCATAGAACCCCTAGGTTGGACCAATGCCCGCAGACACGGGTTAGAATAGGGAGCAGTTCCTGGATGGGAACTGAGAAAGAGAGGGGAGAGGATGTTTGCAAAACTCAGAGGCCTTCAAGGGCTACAAACTGGACTATTTAATTGCAGTGCAATTATGGGCATCTATATAGCTGTGTCCCTGAACCCCAGTAAGTCAAGACTAGCTTATATTTGGAGAAGTTGGGACTGTTTAGTTACAAACTATTTGGGGAAAAAATATGAACTCTTTTGTAACATTGAACAATGCCGGGTTCTTAAAACTGTGCCTTGGAAATTGTTTAGTGGATGGTGTCACTTTATGAACACTGAAAGCATGGCACCTATGCCCAAGATACTTGGCTTCAGTCAGAGGGTACAGTGGGGCCCAGGTTCCTGACTCCTGAATCCTCTTTGCCAGAACCCCTGCCTTCAGGCAGAGCTCCCTCCTGCAATAAGAGATGTCTCATGCCCTCCCTACTCTGCAGCTTCAATAGCAATTTCTTCAGGACACACTGGCCTGCTATTCTCCATACAAGGCAACCTCTGTGTGCATTAGCTCATGTGATGCTCATAATCCATGAGGCAGGAATCATTATCCCCATTTCACAGCTAAATCAAGCATGACATCTACCACCCCAGGCCACTCAGCAGTGACTCGTGGAGTTGAGATTTGAACCCAGTGCTCCTGATTTCTGAGCTAATGCTATTCTATGAGTGCCATGTTGAAAAAAATTACTCAAAACAGCAAAAAATTACATACAGCACCCACGCCTGGGAGCATTTATAATGGCAAATGTTTCCTAGCTAGACAGATTGCACTGGAGATAAATGGGTGCTTTTCATGGCCGTCTCTGCTCTCCTTGCCTTTCCCTGCCAGTAGCAATGTCTTGTCTTCTTAGATTTCTTTGGTCACTGAGGCCACCAGACTGAATTTCTTAGCATAGAAATGTTACATTCAAGAATTGAGTTTCCTGCATAGTATTTCTAGAAAAGTTAATCGCCTCATTAGTCATGTTTACATTCTGGTTTTAATTGCATCTTTGAGAGCAGATGTATTCATTTTTCTTCTATGTTATGGTCCTTCCTTTCACAACTTCTTAACAAAGCAGAGAGACCATCAGAGCACATGAAAAGTACCTGGTTTTCTTAAAATATACCAGCCACCTCCCAAAAATGTAGGGCCCAATTATCACTGCGGCTATAAGCTAATTATCAGGTACAAAATATGGATCACAACTAATTATCAGGATCTGACCTTATTTCCAAGCCATAGATTCCTGTAAACTAGGTTACCATTACTAACAAAATGGAAATTCAAGTAGGCATTCCAGAACTGCAGTAATGAGTGGGTATGAAATGTTTATCTTTCTAACAAATGGCACAGGCAAGAGATAATTTTTCTAGGCTTATGTCTGGTGAAATTTTCCATAAGTCCAGCATCTGCAAGGCCTTATTAGTGGGGCCCAGATGATGAAAAAATCCATTTCATTAGCATCCAGAATCTTCTGAGTCTTTTCCCCCACATCCTGAACAGTGTGTGCCCACTGTTTACAGAGCTCTGTGCTAGATGAAGTGGAAGATTCGGAGCCAGCCAAGGCTACAAGGGTTCTAGTCGGGTAGGTAGAAATGAGATGTGGTCCCAAATTCCTGTCAGGAGAGCAGTGGAGTCCCATGTGGGGAGCTGTAGGTGAAAGCACTGAGGGAAAACCCTCGTCTAGCCTGGTAATGTTAGAACTGGGTTTTGATGCATCACTAGGGTTTATTAGATGGGAATGAAGTGGAGGAAGCATCATGGATGGAGAACATGGCATGAGCTGATGTTGGGAGGGAGATGGAAAGACACATGGTATGCTCAAGAAATTACAAAGAAGAATAAGATTTGTGTGTCTATGGCAGAGGTCTTCATGGTGACAGTGTGAGCCGGGACAGTCCAGAAAGCATGTGCTAACTTTGGGAAGAACTTGTACGTGCTACTTTCCTGGGAAGGGGTAATTTTTGTTGGCATCTTAAAAAAGCCAGTGAGTGATTCCACTAAAATTTTAGATACCCTGGCCTGGAGGATAGCTTTTGTGAACTGAGCATTGGTGAACAGAAGGAGAAATATAGATATACATTAGGACAGACTGCAGGGGGCCTTAAAAACCAGGGTTATATAACTAGATATTATTTGGAACTCAGCTCGAGTGGGGTACAGGATGGAAAAGAGGTCTAAGAGGCAAGGTGGGAAGAGCTGGGTAGGGGCTGGAAGAGGTAGGAGGGGCTGAGGGAGGCTACTTTGCTTCCAAAAGGACAAGATGAGGGCCTGAGCAAGGGGGATGGGACTTAGTAGAAAGTAGAACATGAGAAGGCCAGCGAAACTGTGGAGGAAAAGATCAAAGGATTTGATGTCAAAGAGAAAACAGAGAAAGACTCATGACAACGGAGTGTGATAGGGAGTGAGCTCTGGAGCCAGCAGCTCCGCTGCTTCTTGCCTGCTCACCCTGGGTAATTTATGTAGCCTTCCAGTGCCTCAGTTTCCCTGGCTGTAATACTGGCTCCTCCATCAGAGTTTTGTGGGGGAGGAGCGAGTGAGCAGAGCTCCAAGTATCTAAAACAGCCCATGATGAGTGCCCAGGGGTGTCAGGTCTTATTTCCAGAAGACCGTCAGCTTTACGTTGGGCGGGACTTTGGTGCTGTGTGCAAAGCTGGCTCCCCAGGGCTGGGGACTGTGCTTGGAATATAACAGATGTGTGGTGTTCAGTGCCGCATGGGGGATGCAGTGTGACGTGGCAGGAAACCAGAACTCAGGCATGCATGCTCTAGGAGGAGGTAAGTGTGCTCATGAGCAGGGGACCAGTGAGAGCTACATGGGGACCCATGGAGTTCCCAGAGGACCACGAGGCCCTGACCAGGCTGCCTCCTCAGGCCTGTGTGGCAGGCCCTGGCACACTCGCCATCCTGTCTAATCCTTATGATGGCGTCCTTTGAGTTTGGCAATATGGATGTGATTATCCTATTTTCAGGCAAGAGATTGAGGTCTGGGCAGTGAAGAAGCTGACCCGTTGTTGATCCTCTCACTAAGATGGGTCTGGCCTTTGGCCCTGTGTCTTCCTCTTCCCATGCTCTTTCCATGGATCCTCAGTCTATGATCTCCCAAATTGCAATGGAAGCAATTAGTTTATAAGAAAGTAAAATGTCCAAAGACAGCATTTTAAACAAAAATTAGGGACTCGTAGTAACATATAAAGAACTCACATAAAAAGAATGACTTTGCTTAATGATGAGGTTAAGAATAACATTATCTCAGACAGATTCAGGAGGAACTGACGTTATAGCCTTGCCACTGACCAGCTCTGTGGTCTTTGACAAACTGCTCAATTTCTCTGAGTCAGTTTTCTCATCTGCAAAATGAGGATAGTGAGACCCCTTTGTGAGCAGCTAGGAGAACTAAGCATGTTTGTAAATGACTCAGCAAGAGTCTTGGCATAAAGAAAGAGTTCAATAAAGTGTTGTTATCATTCACTTTTGTATTATTTTACCTTATTTGTGCTGATAGCTTGGCCCCAAGGGGATAATGTTGTGAATGCTGTGAGGCTAGTCCTCCAGATTCAGGAGGGTAAACTTGGCATGAGGTCAGGTGGGACACCACTGGGGGTGTGTGCGAGGATGGAGGAGCAGGAGTCAGAGGCAGAAGGCCTCCTGTGACTATTACCAAGGCTGCCCCACTGCCAACTTGCAAAATTGACAAGGAGCTGCCTTGATACACTCCCCAAAGTCCTCTTATGAATGGGCTCTGCGAGGGCAAGGGCAGCCTCAGCTTTCCCAGAACTGTGGGAGTCCTGGGCCTCAGGGGGTCCCAACTCTGCCCCTCCCTAGCTGGCTGAGTAACCGGAACCTCGCATTGGCAGTGCCAGATGGGATGACAGATTTAATAGGGTCCAATGGATGCCTAGCTCAGTGGAGAGGCTGTCGTCTGGCTGTTAGACCAAGCCCATCAGTATCTGCACGCATCCTCAGGGTGCTTCTGAATGTGAGGTTCAGAGTAACAAAGCCTGTGTCTGAGCCGGGTAACTGGTGTTAACAGTGGTGGGCATTGCAGGGAAACATTTGAGCTTCAGAGACATAAATACTGAGCTCTAGATCTGAGTTTCATGGCTATGCCATTCGACATTTTCTGAGCATATCTTAGGACCAGGTCTGCTCCACACCAAAGGAACCTGGAAAAAGATGAATCCTGATCCCAGCCCTCAGTGAGTTTCTAGCCTGGAGAATGAGGCAGAGCAGTGGACTGACTGTGACTGGACACTAGATCAGTGCTCTGGCAAAGGGAAGCCCTGAGTAGAGGGGGAGAGGAGGAGACACCCCTTACTCAGGCTGGGGACCAAGAAGCAAGATACCTCAATGGTTCTCCACAAAGACTAACCTTCTCAATTTGCATGGAAATAGTAATGATCATAAAGTGAGCTTTCCTGGATCAAGTTCTGTTTTGCATCCCATGTGGTAGATAAGGCAGGTGGATAAATGCATGTGAATGTACTGTTTCCTTTACCTGGAGCAGTAGTTGGTCCTTAACACATGTTCACAAATCCATTCTGCCCCATGCTCTATAATGATGTGAAAGAGAAGAAAAGCTCAGGGGGCCGGCACTGTCTATCCGCTATCTGATGTTCCTGACTTTCCAGATGGAGGATCGCCAGGTTGCCCTGAAGCATCCACACTTGTAGATGGTGCAAAGGAAGCTGGCTTACACTTCCTGCCGCCAGCCTAGCTTCTCTTCAGATCTGGAACAAGTATTCTCCTAGGGCTGGAAGTCCAAGTCCCCTGCACCACTTTCCTGGACTGGAACCCTCTCCAAGAACACTCTCTACTTTCCCTTTCCTATCAGAACTACTGCCAGGCTATAAGACCAGAAGAAAGTCTTCCTGTCCAAGAAATCCCATCCATACTGTTGTAGCTCGCTGGGACATGAACATAGTTGCATTCTGTACTGGGGAGATGGAAAGTCCTGCTAAGCCCTGAGGGGGCCACGCTGTTTCTTGCCATGGTACCTTCGCATGTGTTTTTCTCTCAGCCTGGAACTCCTTTGGCTTCTATACTTCTTCAAGACTTGGCAAAGTCCCCAGAAGCCTGTGCTTGCCCCTCCTAACATTGATCACACAGTATTTAAAATGGTTGTTGATATAACAGTCTCCCTTATACACTTAGAGTTCCTGCCTGCTAGCAGTCCCAAGGTATAGGAAATGCTACATGATAATAATAATAGTTTTATTAATTATTAACTATTATTATTATTATTATTATTATTAATTAGTGGTGGTGGTGAAGAAGTGTAGAGAAAGAATTCCAAGTGAGGGCTCAGCATGAGTGAAATGAGTGTAGCATCCAGGGAAGGCCAGGAGAACGGTGGGTGTGTGCTGGAAGTCCCAGGCACCCAGTTTACAAAATGCTGGGTGCAATGATGCTAATCCTCCCTAAACAAGTGAATATCCTCCTCTGAGAAACACATTCTGTGTTTGCAAGTTATTGATCTCAGCAATTCTCAGCAGAGAAAAGGACCAAGTTGGGGGCTTCCTATCCTGCAGGCAGGTATGAACCCTTGTGAGGTATTAGCTTGAGGCGCTATATGATCTCCCTAAACTGCTCAAATACAATTATAAGGAACACAAGTACGTGATGTGAGTTTTAACTATAAAGACAAATCAAGCCCCACCACCGTCTCATGTGGCCACTGAAGGATCATTTAATCTATTACTTGGTTCCATGTGAGCAGACTTCAGGAAAACAAATAATAAATATTTGTAATTGCTGCTCAGAGGGCCTCCCCTGGCTGAGCAGGCAGGGCTGCAGACTGTGCAGGCTGGCTTTCCACTTCCCTAGAGCACCCCGTTGGCTGAGCCGCACCCCTGTTCCCAGAGCTGTCACAAGTCTAAGCTGTGACATAAGACTGAGCTCTGTGCTCACTGCCTGCATCCACATGTTCCCCACTTTCTGTAAGATCATCACCTGCTAGTAGGGTTGCAAGATTTGGGTTCTGGTCTTAACTCTTAGGTGTGACCTTGTGTGGATCACTTTTCCCCTCCAGACCTATTTCCTCATCCTTGACCAGGGTTCTTCAACATGTTTTTGTACCATGGACTGCTGTAGCAGTCTGGTGAAGTGTTTGAACTCCTCCTCAGCATAATGTTTTTTTTTAATCAGTAAAATAAAATACATTAGATTATAAAGGGAACTAAGTATATCAAAATAGTTACCATAATATTTATATATGTTGTTGGAATACATACATTTATTTATTAACACATTAAATGACACAATCTATTTGTAGGTAGTAGGAGTGATGCATATAAATTCCGAAGTAGTGGTGCATATAACTGCTATTTTGATATGTCTGTGAGAACTGTGATGTGCCACACAAACGCCTGTGAACTCTATTGGTCACAGAGTCCCAGGTCCTAAATCCATGGCTCACTGTGGTCTGTTTCCTGCATGCATAATGGAGGAAATTCTAAATTGCTGTGAGATTAGTGAGGATAAAGGTGCAAGTGTTTTCATGTCTGAATTTTAGACACCCCCTGAGTTCTACCCGTAGTAGGGGGTCCCAGTAGTGAACCCCTGGACTAGACAGTGTCTCCGGGCTCGAACGGCCCTGGCACTTGATGGGATCTGACTCTACAAGATGAGGCCACCAGGGGCGCCTGGGTGACTCACTCGGGTAAGCGTCCAACTTTAGCTCAGGTCATGATCTCGCAGTTCGTGGGTTCAAGCCCCACATCAGGCTCTGTGCTGACAGCTCAGAGCCTGGAGCCTGCTTGGATTCTGTGTCTCCCTCTCTCTACCTCTCCCCTGCTCATATCTCTCTCTGTCTCTCAAAAAGAAATAAATGTTAAAAAAAAAAAAAGAGGCCACCATTCCTCAGCTTGAGGCCCAAGCAAAAGGCAGAAAGGAGTAAAAGGAAAAGAACTTTCCCAACCCCATGTATATAGAGCCCCTGCCATATGCTGGGCAACCGTCCTAGACTTTTCATAAGCACTACGGTGCCCAGGGCTGGGCAAAGTCCTTTCTCATCTTAGGAAAAGAATGTTGGAAATAAGTCATGTAAAGATTTTATTTTTAGGTAATCTCTGCACCCAACATGGGGCTCGAACTCACAACCCCCCAGATCAAGAGTCACACACCCCTTGACTGAGGCAGCCAGATGCCCCGGAAATCAGTCATTTAAAAGTTAAATATGTAAACAGATTCAAAACCGTGGCATAATTCTACACGTCCATCTTTAACAGTTCCTGCAGAAGTCTGCTCCGAAATAGGCATTTTTAAATCACCACCAGATCCTTCTGCAATATCTCGCCACTCTTTTGTAGGTACCATCCTGCTTCATCAATCCTGACCTGGAGTACATTCTTTAATCTTTCTGAGCCTTGGTTTCTTTATCTGTGAAGAGGGTTGATTACTATTTCATAGGATTAAGCAATACAATTAGGGAGTAGTATGTGGACTGGCCTCATCTGGACAATCTACCTGTGACCTCTGGAGGCTATTCTTCACCTGGACAGCTTGTGTTACAAAGACTCTCCAGGGCCTTTTCTCCTGCTGCTGCCCTGGACCTGGTCTGAAAAATAGAGCACCGACCATTCGCCTGTGTGGGGAAGAAGCGTGAGCAAGGAGCCAGGTGGTGGTGAGTGCATTCTCAGCATGACTTGCTGGGGTACCTATGCACCTTGTTGTAGGCCCTACCCCTAGCTGCTAAAACCCTTCACTTGCCTCCCTAGCCCCAGAAAAGACCACCAGCAAGACCACCATTCCGTTTTGCTGAATAAGCATCTTGGAGGTATCTACTTATGCAAAAGGTTTTGAATCTCATTTTTCCTTTTCCGATTTCAGTGGTAATAATCTCCAAAGCTTTAGACTGGTTGCTTAACTTTGCTATGCTTCAGGTTCTTCCTCTCTGAAAAGTGGAGTAAGAATATCTTCCGTGCCTACGGAGAATCATGTTGTAGCACTTACAATGAAAATCAAAGCAAAATAAAACCTAATCACATGGAAAGAAGAAATGAAGCTTTTTTAAATGGCTTTTGGGTACAAATGAAAATCAAAACCACAATTACAAGCTATTAATAGAGCAACACTATATGCCAAAACTTATGGAATGTGACCAAAGCTGTACTTAGAAGCAAATCCATAGCCTTAAATGCTTCATAATCAATGAGAAAGAATGAAAATAAATAAAACATTCAACACAAGAAGTTAAAAAAAGAGAAATCCGAGAAAATTAGGAAGCAATAAACCATAAATACGGTAGAAATTAATGTATTAGAAAATAGAAAAACATTAGAATTTATAAGTGAATCTAAAAGCTGATTCTTCAAAGAAACCAATAAAATGGACATGTTCTTCTTAGATATAATCAAGAAAATAAGAGAGAAAGCACAAATACACAAGACTAAAGATGAGAAAAGGAATATAACCATGGATATGGAATAGATTTAAATCAAATTACGAGAGAATAATACACAGTGCTAAGCTATTGAAGCTAAGATATTAGAAAGTTTCCAAAATGTACTATATTCAGAGAAACTGTATGTTATTGGATTTGACTGAAAAAGTTAACTTGGCTAACAGCCATGGAAACCATTTAAAATAATGTTTAATGAATTATATTTAAAAAAAATGAGTTTCAGAGAAGGCTCCAAACAGACTTAGGCAGGATTTTACTGGAGCAAATGAGTGGATGAGGCAAGACAGTGAGCGGGCAGCCAAGGTGGAAGGCACTGGGGAATCAGGGGTTCAGGGCTGAGGGCAGGTGTGAGCAGGGCCTGGGGCAGATTGCACCTGGAGATCAATCCCCAGTGTACTTTGGAGACTTGGATGTGGCCATCTGTGTCCTGTCTTTCTCTATGTTCATGTTCGTCCAGGGTGAGAGCCCCTCATTACCTATTCACCCCTATGTTTCAGTGGGAAAGGGTTTTTGAAAACTTAAGTACTTGTACAAATGCAATTTTAACAGTAATTTAAGGGAAAGCACTACGCTCATTGTAGTTAAATTGATTTCCTACAAAGCTATTATGTTGATAATTTCAATACTTCAAGTGCTTCCTATATGTTTGAATGTGTTCACCTGAGAGTGGATGCCAAGAGGGCTGGGGAAGAGGGAGATGCCCTGGGAAGAAAATTTGCTTTTCTTCCTGGGTCTTCATCCAGCCTTCACTGGCCTCTCAGACCTCTGTAGAGTCTCTCTGGAATCAGAAGGTCAAAAGATGTTGGGATTTTAAAGGCCCAGTTCTCAGGGGCCAATAAATGCATCGCCATTCATGTGAAAGACACTGTTAGCAGGGCGCTTGGGTGGTTCAGTCAGTTGATCCTCTGACTCTTGGTTTCACCTCAGGTCATGATCTCACTGTTCACCAGTTCGAGGCCCAATGCTCTGACAGCACCGAGCCTGCTTGGGATTCTCTCCCTCACCCCCCGCCCCTCCTCACTCGTGCTGTCTCTCTCTCAAAATAAATAAATAAACTTAAAAAAAAAAAGACACTGTTAGCAAATGTGGTCTCGGGAGTGAGGGACACCAGACCCAATGAGCCATAGAAGGTTGCATGGGAGGGGCACGTGGGAGGCTCAGTCGGTTAAGTGTCTGACTTCCACTCGGGTCATGATATCATGGCTTGTGAGCTAGAGCCCCGAGCTAGGCTCTGTGCTGACAGCTCAGAGCCTATAGCCTGCTTTGGATTCTGTGTTTCCCTCTCTCTCTCTGTCCCTCTCCTGTTCATGCTGTCTCTCTCTCTCTCTCTTAAAATAAATATTAAAAAGAATTATTTAAAGCTCTAAGGAAATATTCGATCTTAGTTGGCTATTTTTAATTGGTGAAATCTGATTAATAATATTTAAACTCTGATCCTATGGAAGGATTAATCTTGTATGATCTGTTCATCTGTGGTATAGTTACCAAGTTCTCATGAGATTGGCCACCTTTTTTACATTCACTATCCCATATATGTTCACCCTTACCAGTGGATATGCAGTCATTATTCTACCTGTTCAACAGAATGGGAAATGAAAGAAATTGAAGAACTTACTAATAGTTTTTCAACTAGAAAGTGGCAGGGATGTGATTTATACCTTGAGTTTAACGTCCTTGATTTTTCTTTTTTTTTTTTTTTTTAAATTTTGTAATGTTTATTTATTTTTGAGAGAGAGTGTGTGTGTGAGTGGAAGAGGGGCAGGAAGAGAGGGAGACAGAATCCAAAGCAGGCTCCAGGCTCTGAGCTGTCAGCACAGAGCCCGACAGAGGGCTCAAACTCACAAGCCATGACCTGAGCTGAAGTCGGACGTTTAACTGACAGCCACCCGGGTGTCCCAAGGTCCTTGATTTTTCCACTCCACCATCCTACAATTTTCCAGGTAGGCACACGCCCAGAAAGCATATTTTCTGAAATGTTCCATCCTGTCCTCTGTGGCGCCCGTCTGGGAGCCCAGAAGCAACCTGTCTGTTTTCAGGAACAGATGTGAGCTGGAGAAGCAGTCTCTCACTTTTTACTTCTATAGGGAGGCTACACAGCCTCTCTCCTGGTGTTTTTCCAAGACTCTCTCTCCAATCTTTCTCTGATGCCTGAAATTCTGTTTGCAGGCATCAAACTTGTTTCATAATGAGAGAAAAGGCTAAGGGAGGGAAAGGCCCTGTGAAAGAAGACAAATGGCTGTATATTAACACGAAAGTATGACTGATTGTTGGGAGATGCTCTCCCAGAAGAAATTCTAGACAGGAAGGTGATTAGAGCTGAAGGCCCCAAACCTCTTATGCAGGAATATTTCTATCAGAAGGGAGTAGGAACAAACAGGAGGGGCTGCTGATTGCCAAGACAGACTTCCCATTGTACAACTCTGCCACCTTGGGAGAAAATCCCTCTATATAGGCTCCTGGTATTTAGTTAAATCAAAGGTGTAATATGTTGTTGGCTTCCATTCATCTGTGATCACTGTGACCTCCAGATCACCTTCTACTGTACCGCCTTCATTGCCCTTCACCTACAGACACTCATAGATGCTTAGCAGTCAGAAAATGATGGAGAGGAGGTAGACTGTGCATCGCTGTTCTTTCCCCTTCTGTGACCATCACCCTGGACCAGTTGTCATTGGCCCTCCTGTCACTCACATTTCCATGTCAAGGAGTTTGGTAATTTATCATCAGTGTATTTTAATCAGAGCAAGAGATGCCCGGAGTCATTTCATCAATCTTGAGGAAGGAGAGGTTTGACCCCCAACGCTTCCTGCACCCCCCAGTCTATGGGACTCCATGATGGATTACATAAGGTAATGTAGGGTAATGGAAAGGCATCTCACTAGCTCACAGAGGGACGTGGTAATGTCGCATAGGCTCTCTGAGCCTTGGCCTCTTCCTCTTTACACCAGGGACACTGTGCCTTCTGAGAGGGCCATTCAGGTACTGGCAGATGGTTGGGGCAGAATAGCTTTGAGTTCCTTACCCCTTTTAATTTTTGTTTTTAGAACACTTACTGTTGTTTTCTCTCTGGACATTCTTGTCCAGTTATCCTGCTCTACTGATAGGGCAATGCACAGCCTTCATCTGCTTCCCCCTTCTGAACAAATAACTCCCAGCTGATCTCTGCAGTCCTCTGTCAACAATGCCGCTTCAGCCTCAAGAAAGAATAGCTATACTGAGAACCTACTGTGAACCAAGTGCGTTGCATACATGCTTTTATTTGAACCTCCAGTTAGTCCAGGAAAGTAGGCATTATCCCATTTTAGAAGGAAAAGATGGAGTCTGGGAAAGGCTAACTGATTTCCCAGTGATCACACATCATCAATAGGGATGTAAATTTGAGCATAAATTTGAGTGTGTCTGTTGATTGGATGCCTGGAATTCAGTTACTGGCACCCTTTCTGATCACAAGGGCTCCCCTGTTGGTGGTCCTTTGAAGGAAGGGCACTTTCTTAGGAGAAATGAGGCTGCTTCTGTGGTTGGTATCTTTGCCTCACTGGCTTCAGGTAGTGGAAATGCCTGAATACTTGAAATAACTAGTCTCCTCACTTTATCCCGCTGCCTTCCTAAAAACAATAAAAAGCGACACGCATTAGGATACCTCTTTCTTGTTGACATGAAGGCTCTTCCCTTTTGGCAGAGGTTGTGTCTGTACAGTCTTGACACTATTTGTATAAAACTTGTTTTTCTATTCCAGGCTCTGGGCTGACACTGTGGACACAGCTCTATTATTCTAGGACTCCCACACCCATGGCAGTGGCAGACACATAATCAGACACTCCTCGGGAGATAGTTTCAAGGGAGGCAAAGGGGAGGGCCAGCCTTATTGCAGTTATGCAAGAGGCAGGGGGTATCCTGGGCTTATGCCACTCTTTCTGTGGACATCCTTGCATCCTGGTAAAATGTAGTGCTGAAGTTTGGTGGTAGGAGCCTGGAGCCACCTGCATTTGAATATCATACCTACTTATAAGCTCCAGGAATCTAGACAATTCACTTAACTGCTCTTGACCTTAGAATCTTCATTTATAAATAGACCCAAGGAACACTTTAAGAGTGAAGGTCCGGATAAACTGACACCTGGAGGTTCTTAGCACATTGTCTGGCACCTGGTAGATTACCCTGAGGCTCTATATGGACTGTTTACCTCTAGTTTATGCCTTTACCTTCTTCTTCCCATCCAGATGGAACTTGAAGTTTCTCTGAGTACTTGACTTTTATATGCATTTGCTATTAATGTGCATTGTTTCTTTTCCACTGAAGAACTAAATACATATTTGTTGAATCAAAGTTTACCTTGTGATAATTTGCTTTCTGAGCACACATTAGCTGGGGCATGACCTTTTTGAATCATCCTAATAGGATGACTAATTTCTATTAGGATGTCTGGTTCCTGGGGCACCTGGGTGGTTCAGTTGGTCAGGCCATGATCTCATGGCTTGTGAGTTCAAGCCCTGCCTTGAGCTCTGTGTTGACAGCTCAGAGCCTGGAGCCTGCTATGGATTCTGCATCCCTCTCTTGTTCTGCCCCTCTATCAGTCATGCTCTGTCTCTCTTTCTCTCTCTCTCAAGAACAAATAAAAACATTAAAAAGCATTAAAAAAGAAAGATGTCTGAATCCTGATGGAATGACCAGTGTCTGAAGGTATGGCCAGTTCTTAATGTGATGTCCAGTTGGTAAGAGGCCAGTTCCTGGTGGGAGGGCCAATTTCTGCCTCAAGAAAGGGCAACTATCATTTATTAAACATCTACCATGGACTTGACCTGGTACAGAGAATGCGTGGATCATCCGGGATTTAAAGCATTCCATGAGACCGCCATATAGATGGCTGCAGTTAATAGCCTGGCTTCTAATGTCATATTACCTGGTTAAAATTTCATTGTTGCCACTTCACACCTGTGATTAACCACTGTGTGTCTCTGTGATGATAATAGAATCTCTATCATAGGGTTCTGGGGAGGAATTGTCTCCTTTCACATAGTTGAATAACATTTAGTTGCCCTTATTTTTGTCCGTATCTTGTAGATAGGGAAACCAAGGCCTTGGAAGTGACGGGGTGGGGGGGGGGAGTCTCCCTCTTCCAAGAGGAAAACTCAAATTTAAATCTTGCCTGAGACCCAATCTGAATCTTAGAATTGTCCCATATTCATTTTTAGTTCAGGCCAGTTCTTTGCAATATGAGGACATAACTCCCACTCCTGGGTACAGCATGACACTGAGATCGGACTAATGGCAGGGCCATGGTAAACCTCTCCTAAGTATAGACTGGTGATACCCCCACCCCAGACCCCATTGGTGGGAAAGGGTAGAGTTCAGAGTGTTCATAGTCTTCATGGGTAGAAGCCAAGCTTGACTGGTGCCATTTGGCTATATGAGAAGTGAGTTATGACCATCCATTGCTAAATAACAAGCTTCTTGTCATAAGAGTGACTCTAAGCTCTTGTGCATTATCTCTTTTGATCCCTTTAGCCATGCTAGGGAGGTATAACAAATTTACCATAAGAAAGCTGTGGCCAGAGAAGTTGACATTTTACCTTATGGCACATGTTGGCAAAGGCAAAATTTGAACTTGGGTTTATTGGATCCTTTCACCTAGGCTCTTCTTCCGTCATACTGCCTTCTCCATGAAGATAGTACTACAGGGCCAGGAGAGGGTTCTGGCAGGAGATGAAAGAGCTGTTGGCAGCAGACAGTCTGTGATCCTAGTAAGCAATTAGGTAGATCAAGGATCTGTAGGAAGGAGATGAGATTGGGCATGGCATAGAGAGTCTATGATAAGAGGATACCTCAGCCTGCAAGTTCAGGAAAGTTAGATGAGGGCAAGATTGATGACCACGGGCCTTCTGGGATGCCGGGGCCCTCAGGGGCACCACCCACGAAGACAATGGCAGGAACAAGCGCTCCATAAACCTGACTCTCGCTCCTACTCTCGCCAGGGCTTTCCCTGTCTCTGGCCCCACAGTCAGTTTATTCCTGGTCACCTGTTTCTGGATTCTCTTTCAGTGCCAAAGTCCTGGCCTTCACCTACCTTGAGTCAGGAGATCTCATACCTGCAGCAGGGGAGTGAGTTGGTGATGATCCTTAGAGTCTGCTGAAACCTACACATTTCCTAGGAAAAGAGACACAAATGCTGCCTACAGCTTCAGAGGGTATCTAAGTCCCATGATAGGGGTTCCATCAATCCCAGGAAAGCCTATAGATTTGGTGATAAGTTTTGTATTAAACTAGTAGGTTGAACTGGTGGGTTGAACAGGAATCAATGGGAGCAGTTTCATGTGCAGTATTAATAAATGTAAAAATAAAATACTTCACACAAGAGGAGAAACGTGCAGTAATTATGAAGAAAACTTCAGAATCTTATTCAGAAGCAACAGTGAAACTGAGTAAGTGGAAAGAAAGAATATGTTCTTGGATGGTAGGAGTTAACATTTAAAAATGTAAACTATCCCATTATTAATCATTAATTTCCAAGCAATCCTAACCAATAGTGCAACAAAAGATTTGGTCATTTAGGTGGGTCATTTAGGTGGGAGTCATTTGGTCATACTAGGTTTAATTCAGAGCAGAGGCTGACAAACTATGGCTCGCCCAAATCCAGCCCACTGCTGGTTTTGTAAATAAAGTTTTATTGGAACACAATCATATTCAATTGTTTCCATGTGACCTGTGGCTACTTTCCAGCTAAAAAAGCAGAGTTTAGTAGTTACTATAGAGACTGTATGGCCCACAAAAGACTGAAATAATTACTGTCTCTTTAAAAAATTTTTGTAGACTTATGATCCAGAAAACTAAACACATGAAATATCTATGAAAACATAAGAAAAGATTGATATGGGAAGACTGGCCTTACAAATTTTAAAGTTTCATAAGAACATACTATTTCGATTAGTTTGGTATTGGCATAAGAATATAAAATTGCTCTGTGAAACAGAGGGTGCAGAAATAAGTCCAAGTATTGGCAGAGAACTTAAATCTCGTGTATGATAGGATGACATTTCAAATCAGGAAAAGATGGACTCTTCAATGATCTATGTTGATATCTAGAAAAAGGAAAAAAAAATCTCAATACTATCTTCATGTCTTAAATGAAGGAAATTCTAGATGAATACAATATTAAATGATAATCAATGGAATCCTAAAAAGCCTACAAGGAAACAAAAGCTACAGAGGAAAGAAGGTTGATGTGTTTTACTTAAAAACTTTTTTTAAAAGCCTACCCAGTTAATTTACTATAGTGAAGCCAAAAGGCACCTGAGAAACAAGACAAAGTAACCTTGTCCTGGGAGACAGAGCTTGAATACGAAGAGAGTCAACAAATCAATGAGAAAATAATAAAAGAAGCTAATAGAAAATCAGCAAAGAGCATCAACAGGCAGTTCCGATGTACACAATAAAGAAATGAAAAATAGCAAATAAACATAGGGAAAATGCTCATTCTTATGTTGATTAAAGAAGGGCAAATTAAAACAACTCTGATATATCTTAATTTACCTGTCAGATTAGCAGATTGGCAAAGATGTGAGAAGTGTCAAGGGTGTGTGGAAATAGACATTTGCATACATAGTTTGGAAAGAGTAATTGCAGTCTTGTCAGAGGGTAATTCGACTCCACTTAGGAACACTGTAAATTCACCTACACTTTGGCCTGGCATTGCCATATTTAGAAGATTATCTTACAGATATGCTCAAATGCCCAAAAATGCATGGAAGAGGATATTAATTGCACATTGTTTGTACTAGTAAAATAACAGGAAACAACCTAAATACCTATCATTTGGGTTTCATTGTGTCAGTGTTTCTCAAACCTGAGTACTGTATTGATTCCAGTTAAGGGAAAAGAAATTCTCAGAAATCTTTTCTGTTGAATTTAATTTTTTAATGATGTTTTGCCAAAATGTGGAACCATTGAACTAAGGACAAGCCTCATATAGTTCTTAAAATTCTATATACCGAAATCAAGTGTATAAATTATATATAAACAAATATGAAACCAATAAAATTCAAGATAAAAATATTGTTTATAAGATGCATGGTATATTCTGCCGAAATAATGTGTAGATGTCGGGGCGCCTGGATGACTCAGTTAAAGGTCCAGCTTTATTTAGCTCAGGCCATGATCTCACGGTTCGTGGGTTCGAGCCCTGCATCAGGCTCTGTGCTGACAGCTCAGAGCCTGGAGCCTGCTTTGGATTCTCTGTCTCCCTCTCTCTGCCCCTCTGCTCATTGTCTCTGTCTCTCAAAAATGAATAAACATTAAAAATTGTTTTAAAAAAATAAAGCGTAGATGTCAACAGTGGAGTTGTATACACATGGATTCAATTTTGTATAAAATCTGTACTTTCAGTTCAATACCTAATGAAAGGAAGGCGTGGTTACTAAATGGGCTTTAAAAACTATATTAATACATGTGAGCTTTGCTTGTTTGTTCAGGCTACTCAGATCCATGATTAATAAAAACTCTCAAATGCCAGTTTTAATGAGTTGTCATTGATAATCCCATGAAGATACTCAGTTTATTTGAAGATAAAGTTAGCATCATGGCCTATTGAAATGTGTGTTAAATAGTATTGAATCTAATTATCACTGGAACTGAGAGCAGAAACATTCTTTCCGGGTATTTATTACCATGCTTGTTGCTAATGAGTTGAGGCACGCTGTCTGGGCATAGACACGGGCTGCTGTGAAGGGTGTCATTTGGGCTCTGTTTTTGCCTTTTCTACCAGGAGATCTCAGTTTCTCTCCTTTACTTTTCTCCTTTCAAATAACTCTGAAATCTTTCTTTCTGCAGACTGCCACGATGTGGCGAGGTCTTCACTCGCAGTGGTTCTCCTGGGAAACCGAAATGGCTGTGCAGCAGCTTTGGGTGGTGCTTCCTAAAATCATCCTCCGGATGATCCCAAACATGGCTTTTACTCCTTTACTTCAGAGATAGCATCAAAATAAAAACTCGGAGTCGGCAACGTCTGAGCTGACTTCCAGGCTCACTGTAATATAGTGAAATCTGAAAGGGAGAAGGTGGGGTGGGAGGAGTTGGAAGGAGAAAGCATTCCCAACCCCAAAGTCGCAGTCACAGGATAGGTTTCCTAGGTAGGCTTGTAGTGTGTCTGTTGACAATGTTCTTGAGCTTTGGAACCAGGACAACATGGGTTCGGGTCTGGGTTCAGCCACCTACTCACCAGCTGACTGATTTGGGGCTTGCAGAATGGTGAGTGCCAGAGCTGGCTATGTGGGCAGCTCAGGGCCACCCACCTCCTTCTGCCAGGCCTAATTGACTCCAGCTCTTCATTCATGATGCCACCCAGCACCCTGCCAGTCAAGGTCCCCTAGGGCAGTGGAGGGGTGGGGAGAAGTGCACCAGGGCTCTCCTTAAAGATCGGGATGACACAGCTCTGGGTGGTTAAGTAGATGTTGGCAGAGAGCATTTAAGCATTTAAAATCCTTACATCAGATGTTTTCATGCACTTCCCCGCTGAGAAGTGCAAAGGGTGCTTGGTTTAACTGTGGTTATTTACAGCCCAGAGAAAGTGGCTGGCACTTCGAGGGAAGCCAAGGGTTTTATTTCTCACTCCTGTTTTCCATTTCTGTGATTTATGGTCCTTGGGCCTGGCAGAACTCGCTTGAAAAGCTCTGAACTCAGTCCACTCCCGCACTAGCCCTGCGGAAAGCAGTTCCCCTCTCTGGAGGCTCCGGAAGGCATAGGGGCTGTGCCCTTGCCAGAGGAAGCCCGGATGCTGGTCCTGCTGCCCAGGGTGGCAGTCCAGTCGGGCTGTCGTCCTTCATTTCTGACCTTGGGAACACCAGCCTCAGAACTCTTGGCCTGAAAACTGAGGTCAAAGCTACCACTTGCCATTGGTTTTCTTTCATTTGCCATTTGATCTCTGATTTTCCTTACATAAAATATTTATTTTCAAAAAAATTGCCACTTCTGCTCAGGGTTATTGTTACCCATTTTTTTGTCTTGCTTCTTTGGCACTCAAGTATCTGAGAGGTATTTTCTTACCTTGCCTTCCCCTTGGCCATGATGGCATTAAACAAGAGGCCCAGTCTGTTGGCCTGGGCATTGACAAAAGGTGCCTGTCCCTACTGGGTGGCTCCTCAACAGCCTGGGTGGGAATGGTGGTGTTCTTATCATATAGGAGGCATTTCATAAAGGGCTGCTGAAGGAATGGAGCGTTGAGGGATTCCCCGATTTTCTGAGCCTACTCACAGAAATGCAGTTCTGTCTTTCTGCCCACACTGATACATTAAACTATGTTCGTAGAGGTGTAAAAAAAATAATAATATTCATAGTAATACTCAAGGCAACTGAGCATGTACCTGCCTCTTCTAATGTGCATGACAACCTTGTAAGGAAGGTACTATTATTACTTTCATCTTACAGATGAGGAAATAGAAGCCCAGAAAGATTAAGCAGTTTGCACACGGTCACAAAGCTAGTTAGTTGCAGAGATGGGATACAAACTCCATTCCGTTTGACCCCCTACCCTGCCCTTATGGCCATTATGAGATACAGTCTTCTTTCAGATCATCTGAGTCCCTGTGGATAGTAAAAGGGTCCATGGTTGGAGCCAGCAGGGTTTTCCTTCCTCCTTCCCTCCCTCCCTTCCCCTCTTCCTTCCTCCCTCCCTCCCTCCCTCCCTCCCTCCCTCCCTTCCTTCCTTCCTTCCTTCCTTCCTTCCTTCCTTCCTTCCTTCCTTCCTTCCTTCCTTCCTTCCTTCCTTCCAGAGACAGAGCATGCAAATGGAGGTGAGGGGCAGAGGGAGAGAGAGAGAAAATCCCAAGCAGGCTTCATACTAAGCACAGAGCCCAATGCAGGACTCGATCCCATAACCCTGGGTTCATGACCTAAGCTGAAATCAAGAGTCAGTAGCCTAAGTGACTGAGCCACCCAGGCGTCCCACAGTTTTACGTCTAATACCACTTGAGTGGCTTCCATGGCTTTCTAGTTGGGGGCTCTTTCTCGTCTGCACCTCCTGCCTGAAGCACTCACTTGCCCCCTATCTCTCTTTGATACTTTTCATGGACACGTGTCTCTCCCCTGCATCCTTGCATTTTCATCATCTTGGAGCAGAGGCCAACGCTTCAGCTCTGGGAACATCAGTCATGCTCAGCCACACAAGAAATTTATCATTTTTATTAGCCTTTCAAAAGAACCTGCTGTTGGCTTTCTAGTCCTGCCCTAAATTATGCTTATTATTTTATTAGTGGCTACTTTAATCTTTATTCTTTTTTTTTTTCCTTTGGGTTAATTTTGCTCTTCTTTTTCCAGTTTAGAGAGATGGATGTTTTAGCTCATTAATGTTTGTCCTTTCTTCATGTGAAGCTCTACATTTTCCTCTAAATTCTGCCTCAGCTGCGTCCTATGTGTTTTGATGTGTATTTTTTATATCATTGAATTCAAAATATTTTCTCCTTGTATTATGATTTCTGACTATGGATTATTCAGAAGTGTATTTCTTGACTTCTAAACAACTGAGTTTATCTTCTGGTGATTGATTTCTCCTGAAGTACTTACACTCTTACATCCAGCAGAAGCAGGCTCCCGTTGACCACTCCTGACCTCGTGGCTTCCTACACCCTCCCTGCTCAGGCACAGTCTCTTTCTTCATTTCATAGATGAAGAAATTGAGGTTAAAGTCTTTGCCCGACATCCCATAGCTTGCGAGCTGGAGTTGTGGGCATGGAGAGAGGAAGGGGGTCCAGTCAAACCCCGTTCCTCTGGTTCTGAAGCTCAGCTCTGCCCCCTCCTTCTCTCCATTTCACAGTCACTGGGGATGTGAACAAATGAGAGCTTCAGTGTCTGCGGAAAAACAGAGGCCCTCACCATCATCACTCTTTAGGCACCAACTCCTGCTGCCCCACAGTCAGTCACCCCTTCACTTTGTGCCTTGTGCTCAATTTCACTAATGAAAGTTCCCTCTCCAGACTTACTGGGTGATTTTTTTTAAACATGAACTCAAGCTCTGGTCACTGGCTTTCTTCATTTCTGCCACCCCACCACAAGGAGCAATGTCCTACCATCAGAACAGCAAAAACGACTTCTACAAATGCAAAAATAGCTTGAAGGAAGGGCCTGCCTTGGGATGTGAGTGACATGTCATTTGAGCAGCCGACGGATGTCAGCGCCAGCCTCCCACACTCCACTTGACGGGCAGACCTGTCGGCAAGTGGCTCCTTTATGATTCCCATCATAAAACAAGTACATCTGGGTGGTTCATCCTTAGCAAATATTAAGGAGAAAAATGAGGACTCTGGTCATTATTTGGCACACAGGTTTTCATTATTGTGTTGTCCTCCAGCATGCTTTTCTCTGCCCGCTTGGAGGTAATCTCTTTGCTGTCAAATTATTCAAGTCAGCTGGGGAGAGAATTTGCTCCTGCACATGTCCTTTCCAGAGATCATCAATAAATAATAAATAAACTTGAGAGTTTCTAGAGCCTTCTGTTTTATAATGAGTTCATTTGAGCTTGAAGTAGTGAGAGGATAGTTTCTTTAAGGAGAAATGGAGGGAAGATATGGTCCAGAGATCCTGAGTGTTAGGGACCTAACCTGCCGGGTGTCAATTCTTCAAAAGACTTTAAATTGGTGGAGTTTGCTGGGTCCACAACTGGCCACGGGTTGGGGCAGGCTTGGGGCAGGTGATTCTAGCTGCAGGGCTGTCCCCAGGGAAGATGACTCCGAACGTCACGGAGCCTTCACTTGCTTGACATGAGCTAGGCGGCCGGTTTAGTTTGTGGTTTTTGTTCAGAGTGTGAACGGGGTGGGAGGAGCTGTTCATTTTTTATTGAAACAATATATATTTTCTCATACAAAGTTAATTCCTATTTTTTAATGTTCATTTATTTTGAGAGAGAGGGAGAGGTGAGGAGGGTGGGAGGGGGAGAGAGAGACACACACATACACACACAGAATCCGAAGCAGGCTCCAGGCTCTGAGCTGTCATTGCAGACCCTGATATGGGGCTCAAACTTATGAACCATGAGATCATGACCTGAGCTGAAGTCGGACGCTCAACTGACCAAGCCACCTGGGTGTCCCACAAAGTTAATGCATGTTAATTCTGGATAACCCTCCTACAATTTCAGCGTTTGCAGATAATCACTTTTGTGAGTAAATTTTTTAGACCTTTATGAAGGAAAAATGCACTTGTACAAAATGGATCTTACTGTGCACATTTTCTTTTGAATCTTACATTTTCAAGTCACTATAGAGCAGAGACATATTTCTTTGTCAATACATATTCTGGTATTGTATGTTAGCGGCTGCATTATATTTCATTGTATGAATGTACCATAATTTATTTAGCCAACATCGTATTGTTGGGCTTTCTCTCTCTTTTTATTTTCTTTCTGCTGTAAACAGTGCTGCAAGAAACAGCCTTAGAGCTAATTAGATATGGACATCTTTACTCTCTGTAACCTTAGGATAAATCCCTAGAATAATTGTCGGGTCGGCTAGTAGGCCTTCTTTTTAATGTTTTTGATTTGCAACACCTAAGAGCATTCCATTAGAATGCGAAGGGTCTCTATGTTCTCTGTCCCCAATATCTGACACAACAGACAAACTGGATGAATATTCTCAGGGCTGGTGAGTATGCATGTCCTGAGCATAGCTTCACGGTAGCACCTAACACTAAATTGAGTCCCTACGATCACTTCTGTCTCTCCAGCTGGGCTAGAAGCTACTTGCGATGAAGGATTCTTATTTACCTTTATAATTCCAGTGCCCAGTACATTGTAGGAGTTCAGCAAATACTATTTTGTCCGCTCATGTCATAAATTTTTACTGAGGCTGACTCTATGCTGGGTACTCTTCTAGGCATGAAAGATAGCCCCATGATCATCCCTGCTTTCGCAGAGCTTGAGTGGAAGTGCCGTGCGTGGCCAGTGACTGCCCTCCCCACCAGCAGTGGCTTCTCCACCCTCCAAGGCCCAGCTTCTCTCTGAAAACATCCCTGATCCCCATGGGCCACACCACGCTGCCAGGGAACTCAACAGCAGTGAATGCCTGCGTGATTTATTTGGCACTTAGCGTATGCAGTGTGAATTGTTTTCTATATTTTTATAGCTCTCTCTGGCCTCCCCAGCTTGACCGAGGACACCTTGAAGGGTGAGAACACCATGAAAATGGAAACCACAGTTTTTGCATGTGTGGGCTCATGGCTCCAAATGCTGCCTTACACGGAGATCGCTTACAGGGTGACACTCTACATGCCTGGACACACCTGGCCACACCAAGTGCTTTGGAACTGCAGGTTACCCGTCTTCTCTGCTCTGGCTCCTCAGCATTTGATTCTTTAGTGGCATTTTCTGCCTCGAAACTCACAAGGACAGCTAGCCCTAATTCTTTCAATGGAAAGCAAAGCACAGGACATTAATGAGATCCAAACTTAAGCAGAAAATGCATCTAATCCACAACACATGATTGTGAGCCTGGAGTTCTCTTGGACAGCCATGGGTAGAGCAGGAGAAGGGGCTGCCCTGCATGGTTGGTGAGGCTTTCCTGTAAAACTCCATCGTGCTGCAGACGGAGGGGTTGTGTCAGCCTCCCCTTCATTTAGAGGAGAGGAAAGAAGCCCACTCGATCCTTATGGTTTGAAAATACTCAACGCTGAAGTATTCTTCCATCCGCTGCCACAAAGCCCTTTCTTCATGTGTCCTTTTATCTCATATCAAATACCCACCTAGTTGTAGCTGCTAGCATTTGTAGTGGCTGACTTGCTCCTCTGCTGGGACAAAAGTGTTTGATGATTTACATGTGGACTCCCCTGGAATCCAATCCAGATTCGATTGTGATTCTTAAAGCTTGCAGCTGCATCTCAGGGCAAGTGTTTGGAACTGGAGGGAAATGAACCAACCCTGAGAACTTGCTAGGATTGGTCGAGACATTCCCCTGTAAAGGATCAACTGAGAACTTTAATTTTTGGGTAACAGTGGTAGAGAGGAAGGAGGGACAATGGAAGCAGAAAGTAGGGATTATTGTGTATGCTAGTGGATTTGGGGACTCCTTTGAGCTCTGCCTTCTGGACTCACAGAACCCTGTCCCCCCATCCTCCTGCAGATCAAGGTCAGGAGGGGCTTGTCTGTCACTGTGCTTTGGGGAAGATGGTTGGGGCAGAAATGACCCATATTTTTGCCAACATGGGCCCAAAGTGTGATACAATATACTGCTGTTAGCGCGAGAAAATTAAAGGTGACTTTTCAATCAGGATTGCAAGCTGACAGCAGCCTGTCTGAGGAGCTCCGGGTAATGAGTATATTGTCTCCAATAGGGGGCCTTGATGACTGATAGGTGGGAAGCTCCACCACAGTCTGGAATTATTATGCTCACTCACAGAAGAAGACAAGTGACAGCGCAGTGATCTATTAGTGCTGTCTGTGGGGTTAATGGTAAGCTTTCCTGCTGCTAGTGGTCTATAAAAGAGCAAAGAAGAGGGAAATGGTGCAGGGGGAAAATCAATAGTATTAGCAGAGTCATGGTAATAAATGCAATCATTTATTTCTGGGATGGTTTTTATTGAACTGGTTATGAACTTGATACTTCTTTTTGGTGTATAGGTTAGAGAGAATGGGAACTTGGGGGGTAAAACTCTAACTTTCGGGTAGACACAGCAGCCATGTTGAGTTGATTAAAGCTAATTTTCATAGGCTTTAAAAAGGTGAACTGAGAAATGAATGTATATGCAGATGGAGGAATTCAAGGAATCCTGAGGATAGAATGTGTGATATTTGCTGTCAGAAAGATCTGTTTTTTGAATTCTTGTTCTGCTTGTTATTGGCTGCATGATCATTGGCCACTTTCTTCATCTATAACAGGATAAGTATATCTGTCTAGCCAGGCTCTTTATGAGGCTGAAATAGCATCGTGTATTTCTGCAGACATCCAACGCCGCACCTACTAGGCAACAGCTACTTGTCAAGCCATGGATGTGGTTTGCCTGGTTCTGCCACCATCCTGGTATTTCATACTTTATTACACTCACCAGCGCAGTGACTTCTGGACCACAGACCAAGAAAGACTTGGGTGGTACAGGCAACCTTTTGAATCTGTTGATTGACAATAATTGCATTAATATCAAAAGTTTAAGGAGTCAACTCATATCTCTAAGTGATGTAGAAAGCCCCTCTAAAACATAACACTAAGCCCTGGAAATACCCCAGCAGAGGTAGAATATTCATATATCATGGGCACTATAGAAAAGATTAGTAGGGTGGATGGAAAGGAGGAATAAGATTGCATATAGATTATTTTTAATGAAGTTAGAATAGTTTTTAAAAGCTGGAAAAAAATCTGAGGAAAAAAGATATGGTTTTTCATGCTTAACTTTTTTTTTTTAAGTTTATTTTGAGAAAGAGAATGGGGGAGGGGCAGGAAGAGAGGGAGAGAGAGAAAATTCCAAATATGCTTTACACTCAGCATGCAGCCTGACACAGGGCTGATCTCACAACCTTGACATCACAACCTGAGCAGATATCAGGAATCAGATGCTTGGGACCCCTGGGTGGCTCAGTCAGTTGGATGTCCGGCTATTGCTCAGGTCATGATCTTGCAGTTTATGAGTTTAAACCCCTCATTGGACTCTCTGCTGTCAGCATGGAGCCTGCTTTGGATCCTCTGTCTCCCTCTCTCTGCCCCTCTCCTGCTCATGTTCTCTCTCTCTCTCAAAAATAAATAAACATTAAAAAAAAATTAGATGCTTAACCAACTGAGCCACCCACATGTCCCCATATGTAGCTTTTTAAATGGTCCAGTACATAGAAGTTTGAGTATTCTTGATTATGTGGCAGGGAAGAACAGGGAAGTATTAACATATACTTACTGTGGCAGATGTGTTTATGTACATTATTTTTACAATTCAGTGATATAAGGCATGTTATCCACATCTTACGGATGACATTAAGAACAAAATATTTAATGTAGACTCAAGTTACACAGCTGGAGTGAGGCTAGGGTTCACACTCTAGTCTCTTGGTCTTGCTGCCTTATGGAAGAGGGGATATTGGTACCTCGTCCAGTACCCTTCTTAAGCTCGGACAGCGGTTGGGTTTTCTGCCATCATCTCACTTAACTCACTGTATTGTTCTTGTCTGTTCACTAGTCTTAATCTCTGGAACCAACTTTACAATTACAAAGACTATGTGCTTATCATCTTGACCTCCAGGACCTTCCTGAGGTGGCTGACACATATTAGGTGCCTGGACAACATTGAGTGAATGTTGAAGATGGCACCCAGTGTCCAGCTTCCAGCCCTTTCCTTTGAGCCACAGTGGGTCTCCACTTTATCTATGCAGGGTCCTGTCTGGGCTCCTGTTCATCCCAACTCAACCTTCCTTCCCTGGTCCATGGGTCTTTTTCCATCGAGACTAATGCTTTCCCAGCCCATGGCTCCTTTGGCCTCCTGGGGCCCTCAGCTTTTCTGACCTGACCCCAGCTTCCTTTTGGATGTCTCCACTCTGTCCAAGATATTTCCTCCTTCACAGCCTTCCATGAACTTACCTGCCACTTGAGCTTCTTGGCTGTGTCTGCCCATTCCCCACCCATGAAGGTTCCAGGAAGCCACTACTCCAGATACCCTAAAATCAGTGCCCTTCCACACAGGCTAGGTGACATCCATGTTCTGCCACAAGAACAAGATGAGTGCAGGTATGCCACAGGATAAGTGCAATGATGTGACGAGGAAGATCTCAACCCACTTCACCACTTCTCATCTGTGGGACATCTAAGTCCCTAAGCCTCTTTATCCTCATCTGAGGAAGAGGGCCAAAGATCCCTATCGGGTAGTAAGTTTACAAAGACCAGCTTTGATTCCGACACTGTGAGAATGCTGGAAGTTCTGTGTGTACAGGTGAGTCCCAAGGGTGGCTGGTGGCTGGCTGACCTCCCACATCCTCAACTCCACAGTGTGCGTGGTGATCTAAGGGTGGCACAGCATGCAATTTCTTTATGGAAAATGGGCCTTCAAGGAAGAAGCTCCTGTCGATGACAGAATGGAACAAGCGACGAAGATGTATGAGAAAACGATAGCTCTCCGCAAGAAAAGAGGCATTCAGTGGGGGACATTTTGTACTAAAGTGGCATTTGTCAGTTTGGGTTTTCTCCCCCTTAGGGCAAATCCCTCACAGCTGTCAAGACACTGCTAAAAATGAACAAGGAAGAAAAGATAGAGAATATGAAAATGTTGAAAGCATTGGGAAGTTTCATTTGTTTCTTTGTTTGGAAAGATTCTGTTCTTAATGCCAAGGTTGATGTTTCTCCTTCTGCACGTTTGTCGTTAGTATTCTGCGTGAAAAGTTAAACACTTGAAACGGGTAAAGATTACCTGCCAATGCTTTCCCCATGAATCAGATTGAAAATGCAAACTGTGACATGAGGCAGAGGCATTTATTTTATTTAGTAGGGAATCAGGAGAGGAAATTGCTGGGTCCCTACACTGCAGCCCCAGGCGCTGGTAGGTCACACCAGCAAATTTCTCACCCTGCTTCCCCTGCCTCCACCCCCACTCATATCCTCCCCTTACCTCTTCCCAGCTGTACCCCAATATCATGCCACCACTACCTCCTTAAGAAGCACTTTTGAAATCTTTAAAGGGGGAGACTACAAGAATCTGTCTGGGAGTGGAGCTGAGTTTTGTTCATTTTGATCTGCTGGATGTAGCCATCTTTCTGCTCTGGAGGTCAGAGAGAGTTGGGGGTTAGATTATTATGCTCTGTCCCTTAATAGTTGTTTGGCCTTCAGCAGGTTGCTAAACCCCTCTGTACTTAGCTTACTTATTTATTGTTATTTTTTATACGGAATGCAGATACAACCACCAGTTGTCTGATCCATTTAATGAACCATAACCCCCTCTGTTGCTCACCAACCCTCCACTTGTCTGTAGTTAGTGTCTGGGCAAGGTGTTTTGCCCCAAATATTTGAAGACCACAAGCCTATTAGGAGTGCTTCACTGATAAAGCACCTTAACTGGAGCAGCAGGTGGAGGTCAGGTACTGCCTCAGACTCCCAGCAGGTGGATGCTCAGTGAGCACTGTTTTGTGCCCCAGGATAGGAAAGTAGTGCAAGAATGTAATCCTGTCTGCTCTTCCCTAAGAGGCATCTGTGCACAGCACACAGCTATGGGTAATAACAAGAATGAAAATATTGATACCCATTGTCCTGAGCCCAGCAATCTTTTTTGAGGAGTTTTTTCCTTCTATCTTTAAAAAAAAAAATTTAAGTAGTAAACTTTGATCTTCTGCCTCCATTCAGTAAGCATCAAAGATGGAGTCTTGATACTTAAATGTTTGATGTGACACATAAATCAGATATTGGTGGGAGATATTCTTCATTGCCTTTAGAAGGCTCTGAGCAAAGAGAAGTAATAGGTTTTCTTGATCTGGGATGTAGACTTTTCATGATGTTGTGTGCATCCCCAGAGGAATAGGAAGTCGAATCCCAATGAGTCAGCATATCTGGGGTGTTCTCTGCCTTTGTTGTGGCAAATTGGGTACCTGTACATCTTCCTGGTGAGAGGCACCAACACATGCTTGCAGCATCACTATCCTGTCCGTGTCTAAAAGACAGAGAGGTATGTATATGGGTATGTATATGAGAGTGAGGATATGATCATAGTCTATAAATAAACCAGCCTCCTTTCTTACTCCCTTGAGGAAGTGGCTGGAGTACTAGGCAGGGGATGGGACTGTGGTTCCCCTGCCCAGGGAGGTCCTGTTCAGTGAAGCCCTTAACCAGCTGTGTGAGCTCTGGCAAGATCCTTAATGTCTGTGGGCTGTCACTAATGTGAGAAGTAGGGGTGTATATGGATAAATATGCATTCATACGTAATCCAACTGCCTGACAAAATCTAATTTCCTATAGTAGCTGAGAGTCTGCCAACATCTGTGAGAAAGCAAGCTCATGGACAACTGCAGTAGAATGCGTTGCTGTTTTATAGTTACTTTGCCCAATTCACAGGTTCAAGGAGACAATATTTAAGAGTTGTCTGATATACTACATGGTACAAGGCACACTGATGCAGGATACAACCTATTGCTAAATTTGAGCAAATCCAGAAGCAAAAATTCTAGGGCATTTGAGGGAAACCTGAAGGGAGTCCTTCCATCAGATACCTGAATCCCCTCTCCAATATCTGCGGCAAGCATTTTCTATGCCTCCTTCCCCACCTTTGGTGACAGGGAATGAATACAGTACCCTTCTGATGAAGGCCAGTCACTTTTTGAATTGGGACTTATGTAAGCTATGTGTATGTAAGTGTAAGTGTGTGCATTTGCATGTAGGTGTGAATACGTGAGTGTGTAATCCATGAATTTGCTTCCAGTATGTGTGACTGAATCTCCTACTGTTTACCTTTCCAACATTCGGAAAGGTACTTTTCTAGGATTCGGATTTTTCTAGGATTGTCAGGTATTTTGGATTCTTGCAGCCTCCTTCTACTGGTACAGTTAATTGAGGGTTGATTTTGTTTGCAAATGTTATGCATTATTCATCCAGGGTCTCTGTGGACACCTCATTTCCTGCCTTAGAAAAGAAATCAACAGACAGATGGGTGTCATTGCTGTTGTATTGTTGCATTGAAAGAAAAATGGTGGATTGGAGTATTTTGTTCCTCTGTTTGCACAAGGAGCCTTTTCCTGCCAGCAACTTAAAAGGCTCACTGTCTCCTAGGGAGTTTTTTTGACCAGCATTGGATCTACTTACTTTCCTCATTATGTATATGTATGGAAGGCTGTTGTGTAAGATGATACTCGATACCTAGGGACATTATTCACAGTCCTATCCTCCTGAGACTATCTTCACTCTGAACTGGGGTGGGGGGCAGTTGGGCTATGGACACCTTTTGTGAGAATCTAAGTCCTCTGAATACACCTTATTCCACCCAGGGAGCTGACACAATTAATGATTTGTGTCTAGGTGCTGAGATCTGTCTGGTGAGCCTCACGTGTTGCTTTGATATAATTGGCTCTCAACATCCTGGCCAGGGCTCTGCTTTCACTTGTGCCTCTCCTTCAATTGCTGCCCTCAGGGTCTCACACAAGCCTGGGTAGATACAACCTCAATACAACCATGTTTAGAGATGAAAAACTTGGTCCCTGAAGACTCTCTAGGATTTATAGACTCACAGGAAGTTTTGAACTGTGTTCTGTGTAACTCAGTTGTGTATTTGCCAGATCCTGTGGTTCAGGCCTTTGTGCGGGTCCTTGACCAATCATGTTATATAGAGTCAGCTAAAGTACACATCATTTGCAGTGACTTCTAGAGGTCTCCTCAGAGGAGCATTGACCCATTAGTGAGATGTATGATGTTTTTACGTGTATTCAACTAGCTACAAATATAGAGCTTTTACTCACCTAATTTATAAGAATGTCACGAATTTTGCTGACTACCGTATGGTCATTTGAATATGTCATGCCAATGGCAGGAATGGCAAAGAGGTTTCCTCTGGTGTAGTGATGCCCACAATTTAGGTTGGGTGCCTCTGAAGTGCTATCTTGAGAAGAATATAGAGGCCGTATCTCTGTTCAGTGGCGATGAATGCTGGAATTAATTGCAAAGTCTGCTGTGGGCATGCAATAGCAGAGTGGTAGTGTGTATGCTAGATTTAGTGTCGTTCATGGAACATGGGCTCTGGAGCTGCATTTCTTCAGATCCTCCCTCTGATACTTCCTATAGTTGTGTGTGTTCGTATGCAAATTACTTAAGCCCTCTGTACCTTAGGATTTTCATCTGTAATTTGAAGATATTGACAGTGCCCACCTCATAGGGCTTCCCCATGGCTTGAATCACCTAATATGTTTAAAGTGCTTAGAATGATTCCTGGCACATATTAGTACAACATAAGTATTTGCTGTTATTGTAACTATTAATGCACATGCTTGAATTTCAATACAATGAAGGAATTAAGGTTAACCTGGTGCGTTTCACATAAATAGTCCATTTTGGGTCCTCAGGATTACCACTTTTTTTTCTAAAGGTTTATAAACTGTCTATTTAGATATTTCCTATGATTTCCTGGGCACCATTGTGTATCTCACAAATGTATTTTTGGATCCATACTTTTTTATTTCTTGAAAATTAAGACTTTTGCCATTTCCTAATATTTAGGAATTGCTCTCATTCTGTTAGTACACAGCCGTCTTTGGCAGATCCCAGTGACATATCAATTGCCCTTGTGTATCACACACAGTTTCAAGAGCTTCTTATTCATTGTCTCATTTACTCCTCACAATAGTCTTTTCAGGTCGACACTGTGATCATCTTCATTTTATCATTAAGAACACTTAAGCACTCTAATATCTCTAAGATTTGGAGAGCTTAAATTTAAGTCTTGTCTGAGATTGCTCATCTGGGAAATGGCAGAGTGTGAATTCGAACCCATTCATTGCTCACAAGAAAGGTAGTTTGAAAGGTAGTTTGAAGACCTTTTGTTTTGTGGAGGAGATCTTAAGAGGATCACAGCTGATATCTGAGACAGGATTTTGGAGCTGGGGTAAAGTTCTGGATCAGGAACCAGTGTCACTTAAGACCAAGCAGATAAGAGTTGTGATGTCCCATATTGCCTTTGTTGAGTTCAAGGGAAGGCAGTAGAAAAAAGACATTGAAATCAGACTAAGTTTTCCCAGTAGCTCAAGGAACAGGTCATTGAGATTGGGACAGAGTCCGGTAGGGGTATGGTCAAGGATTAGGCACATGAGCCAATTAAAATTTAAGAATATGGGGGCATCTGGGTGGCTCAGTTAGTTAAGCATTCAACTCTTGATTTTAGCTCAAGTCATGATCTTTTGGTCATGTGGTCAAAGTCTATATCAAATTGCGTGCTGAACATGGAGCCTGCTTGGGATTCTTTCTTTCTCCCTCTGCCCTTCCCCTGCTAGTGTGTTCTCTCTCTCTCAAAATAAATAAATAAACTTAAAAAAAATAAAGTTTACAAATATGAATTTCAGCCATGCTTCTTATTGAATTTATATTTTTAAGGTCCTAGATAAATTTATAATAGCCACTGCCTATAGAGCTGTCATTCTGCATTGGAAGAGTCCATTTTTCTACCTCCCAGAATTATTCTCTGTGTATATGTTCATCCTTCTACCCATCCAAGACTTCTCCATTCAGTCATCTCTAAGCTGGGCTGTCATGTTGCTGGACAGAGAAATGACTAAGATAGATCCCCATTTTTTTGGAATGTACTTTCAAAGGTAATCAGAGAAAAGAAAAAAAAACTCACTTATATGGTAAGTTGAGGCTTATTTAGACATCATTGTTAGATTTTGTGTGTTAGGGAACACCTAACCCATCCAGAGATGGGAGAGGAATGCTCCGGAAAGCTTTTCACAAGAGGAAAGGTTTGAGTTAATATGGTAATGTAAGTCATTTGTTGCTTGGGAAGGAATTCAAGAAAGCAGCATGTGGCAAGATATGGGAGATATGGTAATGTTTGGAACATTTGCAATCTGCAAAATTTTGGCATGGTTAGAGTATAAATTGCAAGGGCTAGACTCAGGCCATACCCTATGAGTCTCCTGGTCTAGATTAAAGAGTGTGAATTTTAAGGAGTTTGGAGCTGCCGATCTCTGTGGGCTGGATGAAAGGCTGAAGTCAGGAGAGTTTGGTATCTCACCAGCCCATCATTATGCTGTGACATCTCTGACACATTTGATTCTTTTGTGGCCCATTATTTTTCCCCCTCAGAAAACCAGATGCAAACACAATCACTTGTTTAAAATAAGATTTAGAACATTTTTATCACAGAAGAGATGGTGCTATCATAAAAGTCTCTGTCCCACAGGCAACATTTTCTATTAACAGTGGAAGATTTAACAGATGTCCATTATCTGAGAATGGATTTATTCTGATAATGGCCAGACAATGAGTTCCAGACACAGTTTATAATCCGGAGTCTCCTTTATTCTTGCACAGAACACATATATCAAGGTTGACTTTTATGTGACACCTGGACATGCCATAACTTACTGGGGGAGACTTTTTTTGAAACTATTATATTTTTAATCTAGACTACAGCTGAGCCACAATCCTCCACCGCCACCCCCACCCCATTTCACATTTATGTCCCCCAAGTCTACATTGACATTCAAGGTCATTTGAGCTAATCTACATAGAATTTAACTACAGAAAAACAAAAGAAGCCAGCTCTCCATGGCAGCTGTCACTTGGCCCCCTGCTATCACCTACTGTAATCTCAAATCCTTCCACCCCAATGTTTCTGAAGTTCTTGGGAGACTTTCAGTACCAGGATGGCTTGACCTGTCACAATGGATGTGGCGATGGCATGCATCATCCCTGAATCTCTTCCTGGGCTCTCTGGGAGAGGACTTCACAGCTTGTAGTAGAATATTTGAGACAAAACTTACAAATAAGATTTCATTGATTCTTTCTCCATTCTCCTAGTCACTCAATCTCTAGGTTTTCCTGGAGACCTGTCAGCTTAAAGGCTACTCAGGTACAACACAGCCCAAGCTCATGAGTGTTTGAGTCCTGTTCTCTGCTCACCCCCTCACTTCATGTTTCATTTGCCCAGACCTCTTGGCATTCTTACTCAGGGCTTGTTTTCCCGTGTGTGGTCTTGTGCCACCCTTCACAAATCAAGCTCAGTCCTTTAGTTCTTTTTGGGTTGACCTCTGGCTTTCCTTCTTGGCCAAGGTTGAAATTTGACCTTGGATTATGCAGTCTCTGAGTTCCCTGATTTAAACACTTAGGTGGCTCCCCTCAGTGCACGCCCTTGAGTCTATACCCCAACCTTCACTTCACCAGGAGGGGACTGGTGCCAGGTAAGTCCTTGAGATGTGCCCAATGGAGAAATGAATATTAGTTCAGTAGGCCGTCCATACCCAGGACATTCAAAGAGATTTGGAACCCTGCATTTTCAAGTCTACTCCATTTGGGTCTTCCTTTTCAACTTCTTAAATTGACCATTCTGCTCCATCTAGGATCAGTGGGGAAAACAATACAAAACAAAATACCAGGGCATTATTAATGGATGGACAAATGTAGGTCAAGTGCTTACTGGTATCTGGCATAGTGTCAAGTGATATGGGGGAATAGTGAGATGAAGTTATGACACCTTTGCCCTGGGAACTTAAGTCTAATTAGAGACTGGTCTAGATACAGACACAGCACTAACACACAGAATATAATTAGGGCACAGTGAATTCTCATGGGAAGAAACAGCTAGATCAACCAGGTGAAGGTGAGGGAGGTATGGCTGAGTGTGATCTTTGAAGGATAGGGCAAGCTTAGTCTTGGGAGAGGGGTAAAGTTTCTAAAGGAGAAAATTAAGGCTCAGACATAATATGAAAGATGGAAAAGGAGGTGGGAGGTGTAGAGGGTGCTGTTTAGGAGTGTGAAACAGAGCTTTGTGATAGGAAGTGGGAGGCCCACAAATGCCATGTTGGAAAATGTGAACCTGACCATGACAACAGTGAGGAGCTTTGAAGGCATGCAGGTCAAGTAACCTGATAGAGGAATCTTAAGCATCACTGGGCTTCTCCTGGTGTGGTGGAGTGGGTGGAGTGGTGCTTTGTCACCAGCTGTATTACCTTGGGCAAGTTTTTGACCCACAGCCACAACCTGCTTTTTTATTTTAAAGGTGGGCCAATGACAGTGACCTCCTGAGGGTGTTGTGGGGGTTGCTGTGAACAAACACCGAGCACAGCATGCTCCCCAACAGATAGTCAGTGCTTAATACATGCTTGGTCCCAATGGCATGGGGTAGACTGTGTGTGGGGTAGCTCAAGGGAGGATGAGATAGATAGGACACTGCACTGCCGGGTTGAAGAACACGCCTTGGTGACATGACTTGAACAGAAGCTCTTTAGCTTTAAACAAATGGTACGGAATCCAGAGACAGAAAGAAATCTCCTTCCAGCCGTTCCCCTCAGATTGTTGGCTTCCAAGGAGCTATGCCTTTGAACAAACAGGTTTTCACATGTTTCACCCACTGGGTAGTGTTAACTCCCAGATATTTTTGGGAGAAGGAATTTCTAGTAAACATCTGAGCCTGGGTGGCATGTGACAGTCAGAGAACCCGAGAACATTTCGTTACCAAAATCTGTTTACAGTTTGAAGACATTTTGAAAATGTTTATGGTGACTTGCTGCCCTTCTCTATGAAATCGCTTTCCTGAATCACTCAGTAAATGAAAACATTTCTTCAGTTTTTGTTGTTGAAGTGTAACAAGCATGAGCCAACTGTGACTCCAGGCCTTGTGTACTTCCTCCAAGCCAAGCACAAAGCCTCAGAAACCAACACAAAAGGAAAGGTATCCTGTTAGGGTTTCTGTTGATGATGTGCTTCAAAGTTATATTGTGTTTTAAAGCTTTGTTAGGAATGGGAACAATAGTCCCCTGCATTCACCTTTATTGCCCCGTCACATAATAATGCAATTTCCATTTGCATTGTCTAATTGCTTTACCTCTTGGTATTCCTAGTCCCAAGAAAATGCCCAGCCTGTAGTAGGTGCTCAGTAAATGTTTATTGAACAAACAAGGACACAATTAGTCAAGCCTGGCTGTGCTTCAAAATCACAGGGAGCTTTTAAAGAGACGATGTCCTGAGCTTCCTTCTTGCACTCTGGGTCAGCTGTTCCCTCAAAGTCTGGCAATGGAGGTTGCTGTGGGAATGATTCAGGCTATCCATCATCAATGAGACTTTGAGTCTCCTGGGAGTGCAGCGTGTGCCCCTGAAGCCTCCTGACCCTACCTGGAAATGTCTAGACCTGGGATGAGGTCTTTCTGTTCAACTCGCTAAGGAATCTTTCCATAACTACCACCTGGGAACATGCTTTTGGACAAACCAGGTAATCCTGCTGGGAAAAAGTACACCTTGGTAAGAGGACAAGGATGACATGGATGCTGTGCTCTTTGTCCTGCACAAACTAGTGATCAGTTTACTTAGCATGTGCTTAATGTTTACAAACATTGTTCCCTTCCTCTGGTCAGGAGCCTTAGAGGCAAGTGTTACTGTTTTATCCTGGGGAATCAAGAGGATGAGGGTCTTGTCCAAGGTTGCAGAGCTGGGAGGCCGAGCAGGCGCCCCACTGAGGATATCTGACTCCAGGGCTCTGCTCACAGGCACTGCAGTGTGCTCCAGGCTGGCGGAGTGGGGAGACTGAGATGAAATCACTTTGCAGAGAGCAGTGGGCTGGGAGTCAAGGCGACCTATGTCTGATTCCTGCCTCCGTAGCCTTAAACAAGTTAATTACAACATGCGGGGGATGTGCTAACAATGGAGATTCTGTTTGCTGTGAGCTCACGCAGTGCTTACTGTCCTTGGATGTGGGAGAAGGGACTGAGAAGCAGAGAATATAACCCTGAGAGAGCTCCCTCCCACCCCCCTTCCCTCCACAGTGTGTCTCTGACCATCACCAGGAAGGGTGGGTTGGGTGCTGCCTGAGATAGATGTTCCTCCTAGCAATGGGTCCTCCCACCTTAGCAAGATGGCTGGGGAGCCAAGGAACAGAGATGAGGGGTGGGTGGGCACTGCTGTGCTCTTCTGGGGGTCACCAGATCCATCCATTCTTCTCCATGATGTGTGTACACCAACTAGGCTCCTAGAAGGATTTAAGCCCTTCATTACTCTAGCCAGGAACTACAGAATTGTACAGAGATTGAAAAGAAAAAGTCACAGGCTTTAGACCCATTTTGTTACCTAACTGTCAACCCCAGCACAGCCCAGGCTTCCCCCAGGTGAGGGGGGCAGGGGCACTGCCTCCTGTGGTTGTTCTCTTAAACTTTATTTCACAGATATTATTATTACTTAAGGCTAAGTAAAAACCAGAGTCTACTTAAAGTCAAGTAAGTGGTAGTCAAGGTCATAAATAATGGCACCAGGCCATCCAGCTAGGAGGTGGCCTTACCACATGCCCCACCCACCTTGGCTTAAAGGTGTGCTTGCTGTCTTCCTGCGTCCCTCTTCTCAGTTTCTTCTTTTAATCCGTATTCCACTGCCCTCCCCTTCCTTTCCTTCCTCTACTCCCATCCTTAAAAAATGGGGTCTTCTTGCCCTCACATCCCCTCTGGATTGTGCACCATTTCATCTTCTCAGGTGTTGAGTTTCAGCATCCCCCAAGGCCAGTGACTGAGGGTTGGTGGAGTGAGGGGTGGGTTCTGTCCCAGTCTCTGCAGGGTGTGAGGGTGGCATAGATATCTCATTTGAGAGATGAGGTGGGAAGAAACGGTGGTGATCTTTACTCTAACTCCCCCCTCGAGAAGCATTTCTGAATGAGCAGTGTGCAAAGTGATTTTTAATAGCACGGGGTGAACATAGGTGGTTTATAGTTCTGTATTTATTTAATTGTATATTAAAATACATACAAGTAGCATGTTAACCCTATTCTCAGATATAAGTGATAATATCTGAAGACGGGCAACTCCGTAAAGTGGGTTTATTCAAATCAAGTAAGTAATAAAAACAAAGAGTAAATAAAAGTATGCATAGTGTCCAGATATGGCAAAAATCCAAGGAGGCAATGTCAGAGTGATCCAAGTGTTGGAAACACTACCCCAAGGGATCCGCCGTAAAGGATCTCATGCCCAGAGGGTGCAGTTCCTTCTGAAGTCAGCCAGTTCTCTCTGTGGGAGAAATTCAAACCCTTTTCATTAGCAGAGCTTCCAAATTCAGTAGGGAGGGGGACAGGGGACCTTGTCCAGGGTCACAGACTCAGGGTCCAGTAGCGAGGGGGGTGGAGAACTTGTCCAGGGTCACAGACTCAGGATCCAATGGAGAAGGGGGTGGAGGACTTTGTCCAGGGTCACAGACTCCGAAAGAAGCAGAGCCAAGTGTCAAACCTGCATCTGTCTGACTTCAGAGCCCATGCCCTTTCTCTTACTTTCCTAGAGGAGCTGTAAAGTCTCTTCAAACTCTATGAAATCTATGACTTGAATTATTGGTATTTTAATTTCTCTCCATGCCCTTTGAAAAATAAAATTGACCTTATATTTTCCCGGGGCTGGCTGATGCCTTAACTCTCACAGGCATTTTAATTAGCATCAATTCCATGTATTCAAGGAAATGAATTTTTATTTCAAATGGTGCAGGAGCCTCTGTAGGGAAGAAAGGAAAAACATATTAGCAAATGAAATGTTCAACGCTCAAAACTCTTTCTAATTTAAAAATGCAACATCATAAGTACCTAAATTAAGCCGCTAGTGTGCTGTGCAATATTAATGCTATATCCTTCAGTCTGTAGCAGCAATGGCAGACACGCATTGGAAAAAGCAGAAAACACGCCCCCCGCCCCCATGTCTGGGCCCCCAGGTTCGACTGTCAGGAAGCTCCCTTTGGCTATGGAAATTGGCAGTGTTCTGAAGTCTGGTGAAGACCCTGCCTTCTTCTTGTGGCAGGTTTCATTCATAGCAAACTAACTTTGCAGGAATGTTGTTTTCTAACATGTCAGTGATTCTCCTGCAGTCAGGACTTCGTAGGCATTACTGGAACCAGTGGGATTATCAAAGCCTTTCCGAGGTCTTGGAGTGACTTCAATTAAGACCAAGACTGATTATAGAAATTTAAGGAGATTTTATTGCCTGCATGGTGTCCCCATATTATGGGAGGCAGGTGGTATCCTCAACCCTACAAGAGACTTTCACAAAGATTTTATGGGATTAATTTCTTTATCCCTTTCTGATTGGTTCTGTCCCCCTCCCAACACCATACCATAACTGCTCATATATTAAGGATATCTAGGGTTAAGAGCAATATGATGGAGAGTATATTAATAGCATAATAGAAGAAATTAACCTGCAATATCACCTTTTGCTCTGAAAGTTCTCCATGAATTGTTACCATGTGGAGAGCATGATCTCTGAAACTGTCTTGTCAAGTGACCAGGCCCCTTTTTTTCATACTCCAGGTTGTTTGACCATATTCCTTGATGTTCCCAAGCCAAATGTCAAAAGTGAAAAATTACTTCGGTCTTACGTGCCCTGCTAACGGGGACAATGTATGTGTCCTGCTAACGGGTGTTCAACAAAGGAAGGCCGGTGTCACTAGAAGACTGGTGGATCCAGTGGGCTCTTTGCAACTCTTCCATTCCATATAATGTCAGCTAATGGAGAGCAAGTGACGTGCATTTTCTGCCTTACACAATAATTAGCATCAGGCTTTGGCATGGTTATTAATATTATTCCACTTCAACTGAAAACACTCCCACTTCTCATAATGTGTACAGAGACGTCGTCTGATGTCCTGATTATGAGTATTGGTCGTGCTGCATGAAAATTTTTGCACAAAATGGGAAAAGAAGACTGAGTGGCTGGAGAAGAACACCTGGGGGCTTGGGACAATGTCAGTGACCAGTGACAAACACCTGTGTCTCTTCAGCGCTATGTGTTTTCCAAGGACAGTGACAGCCGCTCCAAAACCTGTGATTAGCTTTAGGACTTGGAAGTAATTGAGCTAGCTACAAGCGGCACCCACACTGTTGGTGAGTGGGCTGCTGTTTATTTGTCTACGACAGGCTCTTGTTGCTAATGGTTGTGCAGTTGTGTCGAGCTGCTCTCCTAGGAGATAAAGCACAATGGGTGGATGAAGAAATTTAAGGACCCTGGATGACAATTTAGTCAGCTTCTTGGAAAAACAAAAGTGTCTTTCCCTGAGAACAGATTCTAAGGGAAAGTAATTCGATTTTACTAAATGACTTCAAAGTCTAGTTTCAGAGTTCTCTGACTGCATCATATTTGCTCCTGCCTTCCTGCTCCTGAAATCTCATTTTGCCTCTGGTGTCCAGGGGTTTCATGATGTCTCCAGTTCCCCAAATAGTTCAGGGCATAACTAATTCTGCTTCCAACCCCTGCCTTTTCCTCTCTCAAGCCAGTGCTGTCTAATGGAAATCACATTCTGCTTAGAAGTTTCACTCCTTTCCCAGTGGAAGGTTTCAGATAGTCCAATTGACACTAATGGCTCATAGTACTATAAGTACATGTCCCAAGAGCATTTGTGATGCAATAGAGGATAAATGTCATAGCTGGAAGGATTGAAGCTCTGATGGCAGGCTGTGGCACTGGAGGTAGGGTGCTGGAGTCTTGGGCAGGAGTACTTTCTTGGTACTCTATACTTTTGTTGAATGACAGGACCCTATTCCCATGGTTCCTCCTTGTGAGAGTTGAGTGGGAGGAACCATATCAGCCAGGATCTTCAGCTGGCCATGTATTCAGTGCAGGTGGAGATCCACCAAAACCTCCTTTGAAAATACCCAGAGGTACATACAGGCTATGTTGGAAGCTGGGCAGTGGACCCAGCCTCTTGATTCAGAGTCAGTCTTGTTTCATCTCACAAGGGACCTATGGTATCTTAGCCTGGAACTAGTGGGCTCTTCTGTGGGGAAAACCAGAGAAGAAGGGACAGTTCTCATTGTAGTGGACTTGGTGTTATATTCGTAGACATGAAGTGATAGCGGCAGTAGGCAGAGGTAAATAGAGCCCTTATCTGGGTACAGGAGCCTGGAACTCTAGCCCTTGCTCTATCATTAACCTTGAGTAGACTAGTTCCTGGTTAAATTTGGGTAGTCCAACTTCATTCTCTGAGTCTTGGCTTCTCGATCTGTACGATGGGAGGTTGGACCAGCTGAGCTCTCTAACTCCTTCCAGCCTCAACATTGGGAATAATATTATGGGATTATTACCTCAAATAGATGGACACTTTGAGTACGTATAATGTGCCAGGGACTTTACATGTATTTTTCTAATATAATAACAACTGTGTTATTACCTTTGCTTTATCCATGATGATGCCCAGCATCAGAGGGTTGGGATGACTTATGCAAGATTACGAAGTAGAGGTCCTGGGGCTGTGGCTTGGGTTTGCCTGTCTCCAGGCCCAGTGGTCCTTTCCTCTCTCCACCCCATCCTTAAACTGGAGGACTATACCACCCATCTGGTTTGCACCTTCTGCTTCTCTGCTCAGGGATTTCTTTGCCTGGCCTTATCGTGGGGCCATATTTCTCTTTTGATAACCACTGTCATCACAATAATCAAAGCTGCTAATCTTCTTCAGTCCTTATTACGTGCCTTTGAGCAGCTTACAGTCAAGTTGAGGAGATAAAGCATGCTAATGTGAAACGTTTAGGTAAAACCACACTAACTGTCCAAAAAGATACATAGTTGCATATGTGCTTTCAAATTCTAGAAAAGAAATAGAAGGGGTGCGCCAGAGAGCCCACACATACCCTCTCCTCCCAACTATCTTCAATTTCAGTGCAATTACAGGGCTGGAAGGCACTGGTATTAAAGTCTACAGATGGGCTCCTTTGAATAATTTGTGTAGTTGTACATTTTCATTGTCACAGGTGTTGGGAGTTTTCAGGAAGTGATTTAAGATCAGGAGATAAAGAATGTAATTATTTTCCCAAAATGCAAATGGGCAGCTTTGATTACATTGGATGTGAGTCCTTGTATTTTTGTTCTCCCTCTAAGATACAATGAAACTTTATTTCCTGCTATTCCTCTCACAGAAATGAATTTCCTAAACGCTTAGCACAATGCAATGATATAAGACATTGGGCAGAATATTCCTGAAAACAGCATTGGAAAGATAATATAAGTGGAATAAATTTGCCTATTCAGCTTAAAGGCCAATAATGGTGAGAAAGTAGATAAAGAAGACACCAATGAGAATCTTTGTTCTGTGCAAGTGCGAGAGCCGATCCGAGGTTTCTAGAACCCCACAAAGCAAACTATATTAAGTCTTGCAGCTTGGTAGATACCTACTTCTGCAAACTACATTGTTTTTACAATTGTGCTGGGCCTTCCACAATCCAAGTTGATATTTTCTACCAACTCCGCAAAGATGGTACAATCTGCAAAGTTAGAATAAGCCTTTTCCACACCATTAAATTTTAACATTTCACATTTCCAAGTATTTGGCTACTAACACAGCATTACTTTTAATGAGAAATCTCAAAGCTGATTTCTCGCCAGCTGTCATTGTTAAATTGCTTGACGTTAAATCCTTCAGCAAGACTGAGGGAGAGAGAGAAACAGCTATAAAGTGACATTAATGACTTAATCAAAATATGTTTGTTTGGAAATGTATAGACACTGCATATTTACTATTTTGAAGGCAGTAAATTTTTTTTTTTTTTTTTTGCTGGAGATTTTATTCACTCCCCTGGATTTGGAGGCAATTACTAGATACTCAAAAACATGCAATCCTCCCTGAATGAACTTCATTGTTTTACAATAGACATGAAGTTCTCCTGTTCTCCTCCCCTCTGGCTTCCAAGCCTCTTATTCCATGGCTCTGCATTACTGAGCTATAGATCCCAGGTTCCTAAAACTATTATTGTTATTATTTTATATTCTGCAAAAGCATTAGGAGTTTGCCCACCTAGGAGTAGGGGAAGAGGTAGAATTCACTGGACTGCCATGGCAAAACAAACAAAAAGAGCAAAGCGAACACTTTCCAGGCCAGACCGTAAATCCAGGACTAAAGCACAGGTTCGAGCCATTCTTAGAGGTAAGATCATATGTGGACGTCTGAAGTGACAAGAGTCCCACATTAGAACAGTTAGCGAGTGAGGGGTATGCCCAATGCCACACAATCCGAAGAAGGACAAAGAATCTGCTGGTCTCCATGTGGCCCAGCCAGTCTTATCCGATAGCAAGCAGCTTTTTCTCCTGGGGCAGATTTTAATGAACAAAAGCGGGAGAGAGTGGCTGCCAGGTTTTAAGGAGCTATTTGGAAGTCCCTCTCTATTTGTTTTCCTATGGCTGCTGTAACAAATTACTGAGAGCTGGGTAGCCTAGAGCAACAGAATTTGTTCTCCCAAGCTTGGAGGCTGAAAGTCTGAAATCAAAGGGTTGGTAGTGCTGGGATCCCTCTGAAGCCTCTAAGAACAATTGTAGCCTCCCTCTTTCAGTGTCTGGTGGCTCCAGTGTTCCTTGGCTTGTGGTTGTCACTCTCATCTCTGCCTCCATCTTCACCTGGCCTTCTTCTCCTCTTCTGTCCTTGGTGTGTCTTCAATAAGGATACCGGTATTGGGCTCGGGGCCCACCTGAATAATCAAGGATCATCTCGTCTCTAGAGCTTCAATTCAATTACATCTTCAAAGAGCCTTTTTCCAAATAAGGTCACATTCACAGGGTCCTGGATGGGGACATGTCTCTGAGGGCCACTCTAATCAACCCACTACACCCACCAAACTGCTGCCTCCATCTCATTGGCAAGAACTGAGCCCCACAGCGTTCCTGGCACACCCCTGTCTACAAGGGAGAAGGAAGAAGCACGTTTTTATAGCTGGATGCATTTCTCCTGTGGAATTCCTCTCAATGCAATGTAGGTTCATTTAAAAAGCTGGCAGAGCAGATTAAATCTATTTTCTAACCTTAAAGAAAATGCCTGTTGCAGGTTAAGGGGTAAGATGAACACAGGAGCCAAAGGCAGATTTAGAAGACTGGGTCAGTCTGGTCTATTGTCAGCCAGGCTCTGGGTCACCCTGTAAGGAGATGCTCCTGGAGCAGTAGCATGCTGCTCTTGCTACCTAATTTCTTTGAGAATTGATCATCAGATCTTGCAGAGACCTGTCTAAAGGCTGACAGACCTGTTAGATTTTCTCTATCCCTTTCTTCCCTTCCTGGGACATTCCACAAAGTCTTCCTTCCTGTCTCCCATAGAAACACATGTTCCCATACACATGCTGAATACCTCTCTCCAGACTCCCACATCACCACCTTCTGTAAATCACATTTATTTTTTTTTAACTTTGAAACTTTTATGAATTCTATTTTGGGAAGTCCTAGCTCTTCTACTTGTCCAGAGATCTCCTTTGCTGTGAATTCATTTCCCTTCTTGACTCAACATGGAGCCTTCTTCTGTTATTTCTCTCCTCCCCTCACATCATGGGGAAGTGGTTCCTGCCCAAGCCCCTTAGCTGTCTGTGGACCGTACCAAGGTATTAAAATTACCATCTGTGACCCTAAGGCAATGCACCTCATTCTGCACTTATTAACTTTGGGCAGTGATCAAGGTCAACACATTTTTCTTAAGCAACAGAAAATGATTTAAAATGTTGCTTTCAATATTCACTTCTAAACTCTAAAGGTAGAAGGGAAAACTGGAAACTATTAGATTCTCTTAAATTCTCTTTAAAACATGACCTCGTGATAGGAAAATATAAATTTGCAATCACTGATGATTTTCACTTTCTTCTCTTTCTTAAATGTACTTCGGATTACCCAGCCTCCCACACAACCCAGTGTGCCACTGAGGGTGCAGACGGAGTGTGAGGACTCACGCACAGTCCTCTCTGTGGGCAGGCAATAATTGCATGCGCATGAATGGCAGAGGTGGGTTATGAGGCTCATGTTCTAACAAGATGTGAGTGGCATCATTGGCCACCAGTTTGCTGTAGAGTTGTGAGTAGTCTCACAGCTGCCATACATCCCAGAGTGATGCTTCCTGATGGCGCCCATGCCCCTCTGTGATTCTGATTTCCCTTCTGCTCTCGTCTTGTGTCCCTGATGCTCCTAGAGAGGATGCCAAGACAGTCTTTACTGTAGCTTTTGTGATGCCCCTTGTGGTCAGGATGTATCACTGCAGACCCTTGTGGATGACAAAGGGGGAAAGGCAAGGTTATAGGAACCTGTTAGGAAAAGAGCAGCAGATGTGCTGGGGTGAAACCTAGGTTTCACTCCTAATGTTGGGGACTATCAGGTGTATGTCCTTTAACCACTCTGTCAGTTTTTCATTTGTAAAATGGGTTTTTACAAATGGCTACTATCTACTTCCTTATGAAGAATTTTATAAGGATCAAATGAGGCAGTGTTCTTGGTACACAGTAAATACTCACTAGTTAGGCATGAATTTCTGTCTCTTGCCCTCCCTAGTGGACTGCATTGCTTCATGCTGGCCACAGACTGACTTTGGTTGCCATTTTATCATACAGTCACCAACCGGTAGTAGTCATATTAACATTAATATGGGTCATCGCTGCATCTACTAAACTACTGCAATGTGTTAATGTATGTGTACTCTCTCCTAGAGGATAGTTCAGGGATTCAGGCTGGTTCTGTCTTACAGCTGTGCTATCTGGAAGATGCGGCCAAGTTAGATGACAGAATGATAGAAAAGGTGCATTTTTAGCTGCTTTTAACTGGATTGACCCAGAAGTGACCCTACTCAGTTCTGCTCATAGTCCTCTGGTCAGCTAGTTTAGTGCAGTTCCAACCCAGCTGTGAGGGAGGCTGAGACATGTAGGAGAGCACGTGGATACTTGGTAAACATGGATGATCTCAGCCACACTCCTTCATACCAGTGTGCCCAGCTCCCTGTTATTTTCCCTGAGGCCTTCTTAGTTCAAATTCTTATTTTTTAAGTTTTTTAAATTTATTTTCAGAGAGAGAGAGAGAGAGAGAGAGAGAAAGTGAGCAGGGGAGGATCAGAGAGAGAGGGAGAGAGAGAGGATTCCAAGCAGGCTCTGCACTGTCAGCATGGAGCCTGACGTGGGGCTCAAACCCACAAACCATGAGATCATGACCTGAGCTGAAACCAAGAGTTGGGCACTTAACCAACTGAGCCACCCAGGTGCCCCTCTTAGTTCAAATTCTTAATGAGAGAGGCTACTTTTCCAATCAAGCCAGACTACACCTGTCATACAGAGGTTGCTGGCTAGTCAGTGGGCTTCCTTTAAACAGCTGTCCACCCTTGTGACAGTCCCTTGTGACTAGGAGGGCCACAATCACATGGTCTGCTACCTCCTTGGCAGATGCTCTGTTAGGAGCATGTTCTCTCAGAAGGAGATATACAGGTGGAGTTGGCATTCCCAAACAGCAGTCGTACCAAGGAAGCTAGTCTGTTCTTCCTAGGGACCATCCAGGACCAGTGGTCCATGATTTGGGAGCGAGAAACCTACTACATACAGGCATAGTTTCAGGCAATCCTAACCTTCCATAGACATTGCTTTGCTGCAGACCCTCACTTTAAGCCAGACTGGTGTCTGTAGTGACCGAGCAGCCTCCTTTTTTTAGGGCCTGGAAAGCAGGGACAGTGGGCAGATAGACATATTGATTCTGCCTCCGAGTCTAAGTAAAAACTTTAAAAATCTTACTGTGGGTTGCCTAGCAAGATTTCGTGTAAGCAAGAGGTAATTCCCTTGTATAGACAATAAAAACTCAACTGGAAGCCATTGTCTTCCCATGACCCAAATAATTCCTTTGTTATTTCATGCTCTTAATGATACTGATACCAAGAACCTGGGAAACAGTAATCTTAGTTCCACCCAGGTGGTGATGGAAGTGCCTTGGGAAGAGAATTCTGTGATATTCAAATGGCATATGCAGTAAACCAAGAATTAATATGTAGAATAGCTACAGAATGTTCAATAGTTGAAAGAGCATTGGAGTCAAGTTGGGGGTCCAATACTTAGATCCAAAATGTGCTGTGTGATAAGCAATCTTTCTAGCCCTCAGTTTCCTCATCTGTCAAATAGGGACATTAATACCTATTTTTGTTATGAAAATTTCAAACATTTCATTCTCATTGTCTGGAAGAGAATAGCTGCTCCAGTTAAAGTTTGCATCTGGCATTATTATTTCATAGTCCTTTGAAGGTAGACCTCTCTGGGCCTGACCGTGCTCACAGTGCTCAGGCATCTGTTACAGCTTAGGCTGTGGGGTTACAGAAGCTGGATGGGATACCTGGAGATCCCTCCTTTGGACAAGATCCTGGCCTGTACCTTTTGCCAAACCAGGGACTGCTAACTTAGGCACTGCCTTCACGCTGTCTTCACCCTCCACTGCGGAACTGAATGACAGGTGCACAACTGGCCTACTGTGAGTGGAGAAGAGACAGCTGCACCCTCCACAGTGAGCTTTCAGAGGGGATAGGAACCCTCTGCTTACAGTTTTTTCTCAACCTCCATGCCAACCATAGTGCTTCCAACTCCATGTCACAGGCTGTTTGAGCATTGTTTAGAGATTATGCATTTGTCTCTCCACCAGCAGCATGGATAAGTGAGTTATACATTCATGTTTTTTCAGGGTTCTATGAAGAACTCTAGTTACAATATATCAAATTAAGTGTAAGCCAGGTAGTAAGCTCAACCATGTCCAGATTTTCAAAAATAAAATACAAAGTGATTTTTCAGCAGAGATATATTAGTTTCTGTTGTTTTCCATGATCTTGCTGGAGTTTTAGAGGATCATACCTAATGTGACAGGCACCTACTGTGTACTCAGTCCCAGTTGGGCTCTCCAGGAGGTTTTGGACTAGTTGGAGAGAGAAGATAAACACATGAAGAAGATTCACAATGTTACTGGGCTCATACAAGAGTAAAGAACAATACCTACCAGTAATTAAAAACCTGCAGGATTCTGATTTCCGGAGAACTGGGGTGTGATTGATGGAGAAGGTAGAGAGAGCTGTGAAGGTTGATTAGAACTTTATCTTCTCCTTGTTCTTATCAGGGAACAACGAGGTACTTGTTCACATTAAAGGCTGGGAAATTTAGCTGAATGGGAGGAATTGTACAGCTTTAATCAGAATATTGCCAAGTTGTACGATTCACTATCGTGTGGTCGGTAAGGATACCTTTCCCCCCTGCTGACTCCTACAGTGATAAAGGTCAAACAGGGCACTTCAAAGGATGGTCTGGATTCTTTCAAAGACAGTCCCACCCACCTGCCCTCTTCTTCACAGAGCAGGGGGCTAGGGGCACCGGAGAAAGAGAAGTGTACCCCCATAGTTGAAGGTCATTCGTTTCCTCCAAATAACAGCTACCAGCAGAATAAATTTCTTTCTGTTTCCAGCCCAAGTATCAGAGAATACCTAGGATTCTTTTCCTTTGTTGCCAACTCAGCAACACCTAGCGGAGAGGAGGTGTAATAGTGTTCTTCGGGCTGACTTACATTTAACAGCTGTGCAAAATATAATACTTCTAGCTCATCCCAAATATCCACTGAATTACCCCAGAAAGAGTAGCTGTTCATATTGAGAAAACCCCCAAATCCAGGTAGGATAAAAGAGAAACGGTTGCTGCGACAGAAACCAAAAGGCAAAACCTGAATTTCTAGTGGTAACATGGAAGGAATCTTATTCCAGGATGAGGACTTGGGGCAGCTTAGAAAGAAGTGTTCTATTCAAGTCTTGAGGTATTTCCAGGTTTAGGTTAAGCAGTGACTAATAGCAGTTAAGAATTAGTGAGATAAGTACCAAGTTTATCCAGACGCTTATTTTTTTTTAAATTTCTCCTTTCAAGATGTATTATCTTTCAGTAATTTGTTTGGGTTTTTTTGAGGTGCAGTTGACACATAATGTTACATTAGTTTCAGGTATACAACATAGCGATGTGACAAGTGTGTATGTTATGCCATATTCATCACAAGCATAGCTACCATCTGCCATCATACAACATTATTACAATACCCTTGGCTATATTCCCTGTGCTGTACCTTTTATTCCCATGACTTATTTATTCCTTAACTGGAAGCTGGTTCCTCCCATTCCCCTTCACCCATTTTGCACATCCCCTCACCTCCCTCCCTTCTGGCGACCATCAGTTTCTTTGTATTTAGAGGTCAGTTTATACTTTTTATTTTTTTACTTATTTGTTTTGTTTTTCTAGGTTCCACATATAAATGAAATTATATGGTATTTTTCTTTCTCTGTTTGACTCATTTCACTTGGCATAAGACCCTCTAGGTCCATTCAAGTTGTTGCAAATGGCAAGATCTCATTCTTTTTCACGGCTGAGTAGTATTCCTGTGTGTGTGTGTGTGTGTGTGTGTGTGTGTGTGTGCGCGCGCGCGCGTATCTGTCTGTCTGTCTGTCTTCTTTTCTTTATCCCTTCACTATCACTGGACACTCATGTTGCCTCCATATTTTGGCTGTTGTAAATGATGCTTCAGTAAACACAGGGGTACAGATATCTTTGTGAATTAGTGTTTTTGTTTTCTCTAGGTAAATATCCAGTAAAGGAATTATTGGATCATAGGGTAGTTTTATTTTTAATTTTTTGAGAAACTTCAACATTTTAATAGTACTGTACCAATTTATATTTCCACCAGCAGTGAATGAGGGTTTTTTTACTCCACACCCTCACCAACACTTGTTATTTCTTGTATTTTTGGTTCTAGCCATTCTGACAGGTGTAAGGTAATACCTCACTGTGGTTTTGATTTACATTTCCCTAATAATGAGTGATATTGAGCATCTTTTCATGTGTCTGTTGGCCATTGGTATGTCTTGTTTGGAAAAATGTCTATTCAAGTCTCCTGCCCGTTTTTAGTCAGATTATTTGGGTTGTTTGGTGTTGAGTTATATAAAATCTTTATATATTTTGGGTATTAACCCCAGTCAGATACATCATTTGCAAATATCTTCTCCCATTCAGTAGGGTGCCTTTTCATTTTGTTGTTGGTTTCTTTTTTGTGTAAAAGCTTTTTATTTTGGTATAGTGCCAGTAGTTTTTTGTTGTTGTTGTTTTTTGGTTTTTGGTTTTTGGGTTTTTTTGCTTTTGTTTCCCTTGCCTGAGGAGACATATCTAGAAGAATGTTGCTAAGACTGATATCAAAGAAATTACTGCCTATGTTTTCTTCTAGGAGTTTTATGGTTTCATGTCTCCTGTTTAGGTCTTTAATCTATTTTGAGTTTATTTAAATACTCTATTCTCTTTGACTTTAACTGTTTTACTGAAGTTATTGACAAAGTGCCTTCAGGTGCCTGTTAATAACCATGCCATGACAGACGTTTGTGGAATGGCAGGCTTTCACCAAGGCTCATGCCCCAAGGGAAAACATAGTTCCTGGAAAGAAGGCCTCATATTGTAAGCTCCAAATGCTCAAGCCACACATTTAAAGGGGCAGCACATAACACACATTTTGTAGTTTTAGTAATAACTAGTAATTGCACAATAACCTCTGTTTCTCCTCTCCTAGGCATATGGTCACCCATGGAAAGATAGGACACATACATTTCTCCTAAGTTACTCCTTTTTTGTATCGTCTTCCCTCTTCAGCACAGTGAAAGGTTTGATGACCAACTCCTGGCATCTACATCAGGCTGATTTCTTAATCTTTCGTGGACAAACCTTTACTGAGCATCTAATCTGTGTCAGGCCCCTTCTGTGATGCAGGTGTATCACCCAGGAACATGAGGTAGTACAGGATGCTGTTTCCTCAGACTCTCACGCAGCAGGCTTGAGCCTGCTGACTGTGAGGTGTGGCAAGCCTCATAGACCCCTGGCAGTGCACATTTTGTGTCCTGGGACAGGCATTTGCTTTCCCATCATTCCCTGGTATCTGTACCACTCTTGGAGAGGGCTGCTGTGGGTCACTTTGCTGCCTTGCAGCACGTAGGGCTCCCTTTGAGCAGAGGTCATGTTCTTCCTTTTCAAATAGCCATGTCTATGGCAGGCATTTGAGGTTGTCTCATAGTATCAGATATGGTTTTTAAAGTCTGTACTTGTTCTCCTTCCTTTATATATAGTCCAACCTGACACACCTTCCAGATAGACAGATTCTCTGAGTAATAAGTGGCCAGGCCCATTTCTGCTCTGGAGAGAGGTTCCGCCAGATGCCGAGCGCTGTCTTCAACATGTGCTTCTTCCTGAGAGCCAGTCCCAGGAATTTTCCCCAGAGACTGCAAGAATTCTCCAAGAAGGGGGAAGATTTGATTGAAAGGTGGGGGCGTCTGGGTGGTTTAGTTGTTTAGGCTCTTGTCATGATCTCATGGTTAGTAAGTTCAAGCCCTGCATCGGGCTCTGCACTGACAGTGTGGAGCCGGCTTGGGATTCTTTCTCTCTCCTTCTCTCTCTGCCCTGCCCCCTTTGTCTCTCTCTATATATCTCTCTGTCTCTCTCAAAATAAATAAATAAACTTAAAAAAAAGCCAAATATAAAAATGTGCTTTCTTCTCACCAGGAAAGTAAGCCCAGAATTGTGTCCAAGTCCTCAGCCTGGACCTTGTAGACTAGAAGACCACTGGCTGTCATCACAAAGAAGTGAGTCCCAGCCTCAGTTCTCCCAGTGTCCTATGTCCCTCCTTGTCCCCCTGAAGTGGCACTAGTCACAGCACCAGTTTCTGCCTGGAATTGTAGACATTGGTTCCTTCCAGAAGATAAGGGCCTTCACCAGAATGGCCCACAAAGAGGTGGGAGGGTCAGCTAAGTCTCTCCAAACCACCATACCACAGAGGGGAGCATGCAAGGCCCTTGCTCTTTACACATGATTTATACAGAAGAAAGGCTCCTTCTTAAATGAAGCTTCATAAAAAGAAAGATAGGAAAATTTCATGGTAGATTTTTAAAACACTGTTATGAAAAACGGAATTAGGAATTATAAAAGCATGTTAATTTTATCTTCTATTTAACAAAAATGGTGTTATAATTGCACCTATGTGCTACTCATGCTAAGTCGAGTGTTGAGTATTTTCCCCCAACACTATTGTTAAGCAGCAGGGGGGACATTTGAGTGGGAACTCACTTTCTAAATGATCATTCAATTAATGATGTGACAACTTTTCTTTTTTTACATAACCTCGCAGTCAAGACATTGATGATAAAGATTGTCTTTAAGAGGGCTATGAACCCTTATGAATTCTTCCGTTGAATGCTGAGACTGCTGGAAAATGGCAGACAAGAACAGACTAGAGGTCTCCCTATATCAGAGTTTCTGCAGTGCCCACAAAAGGAATTTCCACAATAATATGGTCCTTGGTGAGGGCAGCTACTGGGGAGCCCCCATGTTCTATCCTGCCCTGGCTCCCCCTAAGTGTAGCCTGTCTTTGTGGCTCTTTGAATTTTTCTTCCACCTCTTAGATTCTTTCTCACTGCTTTCTCCTAACATAAGGAGGTGTTTCTTTCTCTCCATTCGCCTCTTCTCCACCTCTTCCCAAATTGTTCTTATTCCTATGGGAGCAGCTCCCAATGTCCCTATTGCTTATTTGCATACAAGATCAGCTTCAGGAAGGAGTCTTACAGGGGGCAGGTTTTCAGGGGAGAAATTTGCTACCATTCCACCCTCCACACCCAGTGGGAGTGCAGGCTCACTTGGTCCTTTAAGCATGGGACTGTTGGATCAGATGTCTATATATGCACCTCTCAAGGGTGATGGTGTGATTCTGAGAAAACCTATATCTCATCCTACCAGTACAAGGAAACTTCCCTGCTTGTCTCGCTAGCGAGTGGCTCCCCCTTCAGGTGATGTTGGTGAAGTCCATAGGCAGTTACAAGGTTTCCTTCCTTACCAAGGAAGGGTGCAGGAGCCAGGGTACTGTCTCATGCTGCCCCCCTTGTGACCCCAAGAAGAATGGATTTACCATTCTCTTTGGGATTAATGAAATGATTTTGTTCTCCTTGATCTTCTAATTTTCTCAAGACTACAGAGACATTGGTGTTCATCTCCCAACTTGGTGGCTGAGAAAATGGAGACTAAAAAAGTTAAGGGAACTCCCTGAGGCAACACAGCCAGAAATTGGCAATATAGGACCTCAAACTGAGCCAAGTCCATAGTTCTTACTATGCCACCGTGTGCTGGAGCAGTGAAGAGTTAATAAGGGACCCCTCTCACAAAAGAGTGGCCTTTGGTGTTCTAGGCAGTCAGTGTCCTTCTCTAGTTAGCAGAAAATGCAGAAATTAATTTTTCAGACAGGATCTTCTTCTGAAATTTTAATATCGACTCTCTTAGTAATTATGCAAATACAGTTAGAACCACCTTATCAACAAGTCTGGGAGCTGACACTAGCCATTTCAAACATTCAGTCATAACTTGCATGGGAAAATTGGAGTGGGTTCGAGATAAAATGTGCTTTTTCTTTAAAGTATTAAACCTTAGTACTTAATATTGTCTGCTATGCAACTACTTAGAAATGGAAGTCTCTATGATAGTTGCCCAAGCTATAGGGAGAATTCTTCAGAGATTCCTGGAGCCAGTGGAAGCTGGGTGGCCTGCCACAGTGCCACTGGGGCAGAGTCCACCCCTCCCTGGCTCTCTACAGCCTCTTTCCAGGCAACTTCTCTCTCCCGTCAACCCAATGCAGTTCCTGTAGCTAGGAGTCCCATCTCTTCTTTCAAGGAGCATGCATCTAAATACATTCACTTTTTTTCCCTCTTTGGACATACTCTCTTTAGAAGGTGAGCCCAGAGAGGGAAGCTCTTCCCCAAAGGGAAAGGAAGAGATCAACATTTGTTGCAATGCTGCTCGGTGCCAGGCACTGAGAGGACTCTGTTTCTACCCTCTCATCCTGGGGATGAGCTGGGTATCATGAATCCATTTTAAAGGTGAGGGAAATGTTCCTCAGAGAGGTTAACTAACTTGCTTAAGCCAAGTGGCTATGAAGTGGTAAAACTCACATTTGAACAGAAGAGACTGAGTTTTCTTAGTCTCTTAGTAGTTTGTGGCTAAGGAAGTTTGCTCTAGGCATATGGATCTTTCATGGGTCTCAGCATGTCTCATATAGAAGTGCATCCTTTCTTTTCCTTATTCAAATATAACAGGAGAAGACCACTTGCACCATTGCTCTTTCCCTAATCTGAGGCTTCTGACCCCAGGAGAGCTCTCCCTGCTTTCCCATAAATCCACACGTTGCTGGGGAGTATCCCATGCCTTGGGCAGTGCGTGTCTCTGATTACTCCCAGAGAAGTCTGGGGTTTGTGCTTGGAAGAAGCCTTAGCTCAACCTGTGCCCTCAGGACCCTTGATTGCCTCTAACTGGAAAAGGTGCCAGTACTGCCTGACTTGAGGGGGTGGGGTGGTGGATAATTGGCTCAGGTTTAGATAGAAGGGGGTGGAGAGTGTCTTCCTGTTGGCTCTGGAGGCCAGCAATGGACATGGTGGGGGCATTAGTCTTGTCTGAAAAGATTGCTCATTGGTCTTTCTCAGGGCCATTGAGTTTAGAGAATTCCCCATGTGTCTGGGCTCTGCACAGTTCTTCAGAAGGGCTTGGAGAAGGCACTAGAGAGCCCCCAGTGTTGGTGGAGAGGTTTCTAGCAGAAGAATTTCACAGTGGCACAGAGACAGGACCAAAGGGTCTGCTGAGAGCAAAAGTGATGGTGGGGGCTTTGAATTCGTGTGACCTAGTCAGTGGGCCATGTTCCACTTCTGGCTTTGCAGTCAACACCTAAGTGGAGGACCTTGGGAAGTTATGCTCTTCTCTGGGGCTCGTCTTCCTCAGCAATAATCAAAAAGAATTTGTTAAAGATTCTCCACATTTCCTCCCAGTTCAGCCTTTTGATCACTGACCTTCCTCCAACTCTGTTGTCATGCTAACCCTCAGCAGCCTTCCCAGAACCATGGTTCTCACCGCGTATGCCAATTTTATATCAGATTTTGCTAAAATATTTATTTTAAAAGGCTGGCAATTTCAAGCCGCTATCATCACTCATCTTAATGTCTGCAAATACTGGAATAATTCCACCTTAATATTCAGGTTTTATCTTGACTCTCTTAATCCTTTTATTTTGAGGAGCTTGCTACTAAGATGCCTCTGTGCTTATTTGAATTCCAAATGGATGTTAAGATGACCAACATCTTCCTTAAAGAGCTTTCCACTTCCAAACTGTTAATGCAGGAAATTAGAAAGATCGTGGAATGGGCCACACTGCAAGATAAACTTCAGAGTGTATTTGCATGGTAATATTTTGGCAGTAAGCAAAGAGGGAAATGCAAACATGAAATACCATGGGCATCATGTTATTGAGTTAAGAAATTAATTTCTACACTTCTATGGAGAAGATAGAACTTTAATTCTAAGGTCAGGACTTTTTTCTGTTCCTTGAAATTTTATTTGTTCTTTATTATTAGAGAAAAATTTTATTTGTTCTTTATTATTAGAGAAAGATAAGAAAGCTAATTATAGATGTTCTAAAATAATTCTCTTGGAGGGTAGATATGTTGCCTCAAACGTTGGGATTGCTGTTATCATTATTTCTATTGTCGATACAGAAAAGCTGAGGTTCCTCAAGGTTCACTGACCTCAGTCACTCAGGGGGTAAGGGCTTGGCTTTCTGGCTGTCAGTCCTGAGTTGTCTCTGCTGCTCCTCCACCTCTGAGATGACTCCAAGCTGCCTACCTGGGAGCCCTGCCTCCCAGCCACACAGTAAGCCTCTGGAAGGCTGGGTGACAGCTTCTCCTGCTCCCTGTATGGCCCCCAGATGGGGATGAGACTTGCAGTTGAATCCCAGGAAAGAAAAGTAGGCTAGTTGGACAGAGCCATTGCCTAGTTTCTGGTTGTGCTCCAGAAGGATCCTGGGCTCCTCAACCCTTCTATTATTCTCAGCAGAAGAGGCTACATATCCAAGGTTCAATATGTATCACTCCATGCTTCCCACTCATGTGCTTGCATTCTTCTGTCACTATTCCAAGGAGCAACAGTTATTCTATTGGATAGTCTGAAGTATTCCTGTGCTCAGGGATGACATCTCTATGCTTTATATGTACCCTTGTTCTCACAGACACGGCCTCCATCCTGTTGTGTGTCTGTTCTTCTTGCCTTGCCCTCTCCATCCGAGTTTCATTGTTTCTCTCCTCTGGCCAGATTCCTCAGTCCATGGTTAAGAGCTCATAGGTGTGGGTTTGGAAAGATCCCATCTTTGTTAGCCAAGTTGGAGAGGTGATCTCTTCAGTGGAAATGTGAGTCACCAGGGCAGGCCACCTGAGGAGATTTCTTACTTTGAGACAACCTCTGAAACCATGTGATGGAGAAGCAGGGTCCCTGCTTAGGTCTGATCCAGGGTGTCTCCACTTAGCATAATGTGCCCATCTCCACACAGGAGACTCCCTCTTCCCTCCAAGAGGGCTTCCTTTTTATCTGGGGCCCAGCTGTCTTTCTTCTTGCTCCCATCTCCTCATTCATCAACACTTCAGTTTACAACACCTTACTTAGCACCTATACTATAAGTGTTCCTGGGACCTCCAAGGGGAGAAAAATGGCCCAACCCATCAAGCAGTCAAAGTATTGTTGAAAGACAGGGTGTATACATTGGATCAGGCTGAGAACTCTTGCAGACTAGGAGTCTGGAGTTCTCTCTTGTCCAGCAAGAGAGTCGATGCAGGATTGAATACAAGAGAGGCTAATGTCTGGAAGGAGGCAAGATCCCCAAACAGGAGTTTTGTCTCCTTATGTATTGAGCGCTCAAGATCTTACACATGTGGTGAACGTGAAGAAAATAGGATCTTACACACATGGTGAAATTAGAGAAAACATTCTGATAGTAATCATTAACTCGTGTGTGTAAGAAACAAACTGTGGGGAGGGGCAAGTGGAGTTTGAAGTTGTGATGAAAGTATATTGTCACCAGATGGAAAGTGGTTTCCTGCAGGTGATATAACAAGTTACTCATGATCCCATTACAATATCTCACTAACTAACCTTGGACACTTTTGCCCTGTGGCAGCGGCTTTCTGCCCCAAGTTTTTTTTAACCAATTTATGTCAGTATAAGGAATTCCTGAACCTATTTCCCCACGAGAACATCATCATCACCATTGATGGAATGCCCACTCTGCACCAGCAGCCACCGTACTAAGGCTTTTGCATGCATCATCCCCTCCAGCCCTTGGAACATCCCTGGAAAGTAAGCTCACTCTGCAGATGAGGAAACGGAGGGGTAGGGAGTACAAGGGACTTGCCCAAGGCCACACATCTCCTGGGCTGCAAAACCGGGCTTCAACCCACACTCTGACCACAAGACCTGTGCTCTGAACCCCGACTTTGCTCCTCTCTTCACACAAAAGTGTATGTAAGGTGTGGAGGTGGAGATGCCAGATGTCACTGGCATAGCTCAGCTCCAAACCCCAGAAAGAGGCATGAAAGTGCTTCTTTATTTTGTTGAATCCAAGGTCTTCCTTCAAAATAGAATCTTCTTTCACTTCCTGCTTAAGAGGAAGAGAAAGAGCCATCTTGATGGAATTTTTCCCTTCTGTGAGGGGTGGCAAAGAGAAGAGAAAGCATCCTTTAACAACTTGCCTACTAAGCAATTTCAGAAACACCTTTATTTTTGAAGCTTCGTTTGCTTCTGATCCCAGAAGTGAGGTAGAAGGATGAGGAACAAATATTAGAAATGTGTTTTTCACTGTACTCCAAATAATTTCTTTTCTCCTAAATTTCCTAGCCAGACATATACATTTTTAAAACCTTCAGTAAGGAGGGAGCTTATAATTCACAGGAGCACATCATGGGGGAAAACTCAATGAGTGCGTGGTGGGGATGTAGGGAGCCACACACTGTATGTTACACACAAGGCCATTAGTTCCTTCATAGACTCAGTACATGTGAAAGAGTTATTCATCCCTGGGTCAACTACGGGTGGATCTGAGTCTGTAGTCACTCTCACTTCTGGCTTTTTGTGGATGCATTCAGTCCAGGGAAGGTGTTGGATTTTAACCAAAGGGAGATGAACTTGTGCTAAGACCACATGTCTGACTCAGCGGGCACTGGAGAGAAAGAGTGCACAGTCTGCTCTTCAGAGCTCTAGGCCCATCTTGCTTATAGACACCATGGAAAGGCACATTTGAAAATCTCTGTGCTTTGTAAACATGCCTTTGGAGACAGAACAAGAGAAGAGCACACCATAAAAATCCCTCTACGGCTCATTTCCATTTAACCAAACTGAAGTATGAATGCTTATTACTGAAAATGGCTCATAATGTTTGTGGTAATTTTCTGGAGAGGCCCAGAGATGCCAAGTGCGTCCTTCTGATGGCTGCCTGAGCGTTCTCCTGGAGCCACCTCTGCCAGCTTGCGGGAACTGATTGTTAAATATTCTGGAATTTTTGGAGCCAGCTTTTAAGCCATCGATGGCTTAAAATTGGCCATGGTTGGGATTTTCACACCATGGAAATCGGCAAGCACTAAGATTGAGGTTTTTGCTGGTTTTCTGGAGGGTCTGTTTACTAGCCACTGTGCCTAACTGACTTCAAATTCAGACCATCCAGCAGCACCTCCAGCTGCTTTCCTCAAAGGTCTGTGGTGACCGTCTGAACCCTGAGGGTACAGTCACAGAGTACCTGCAGACCAGGCACAGACCCCAACTTGCTTCCTCAGCCCTCTGGGTCTTGGGTGCTCACTAGAGCTGCAAGATGGAGTGACCCCCATTCTGTACAGCCAGCAGTGCCCACACTGTATTCACTTGAGTTCCTATCTCTGCATGACCCCCAGGACCTGAGAGACGCTTCTCCCTCTCCTGTTCTCCTCTTGGCCCAGCCATATTCTTCTCTGCCCCTCTTCCTGCCCTGTTTCTGTACTTTCACCAGTGGGAGATGGATCTATATGTGAGGTTTAGAGTTTCAGTCACACGATTTCATTAGCGTCAGGTTACATTTTTCAAAGGTTCCCGGGAAGCATCTCATTACCTTCATAATAACCCTCCAAGTTAAGTTGGGTATGATCATCCCTATTTTATAGGTAAGCACAACAAGATGGGGAGCGGTTCGGATGGGGAGATTGTGCAAAATTGTGAAACTAATTGATGGTAGCGCAGGACTCTTAGATTGAACAAAAAGATTCACTTTCAACAATAAAATGAATGAAACGGGTGCTCGGGTGTGCACCACATATGAGTCAGCAGCATGAAATGCGGGGAGTTTCTTACAACTGTGGGGAAGGTGCCGGGTGCGTGGCATAACGGAGATGTGTTGTGCCAGTGAACCCGGGATGCTCTGGGGGGCTGTGGCAGCCTGGAGTAACTTACAGCTGCCTCTCAGCAGGCATGGATAGTTATGGTCCATCTGAGTCTCCTCGCTGGCCTGTAGGGTAAGGCCCAGATTTCTTGCTTCTGTCTACGAGATCTCCAAACACCCCTCCCTAGTAGAGTTCCTGTCTTTCTCAGGTATCTTAGGATTCCCATCCCAGTGCGGTGCTCCCCCCTCTTCCTGCCCCTGCTCCAGCTTTCCTGAACTGCTCACCTTTACAGCTTCGAATCTGGTTCTTTGCTCAGGAAGCCCCCCGTTACATCTGTCCTCACCTGTGGGCTGGGTTAGGTCTAGTGGCGTTCCCACTGCCGCTGGCGGTCATGATCCTCACACACAGCCTCCTCTCTTTTGTCTGTCTCCCGCACATGCCCATCCCTAGCCTGTAAGCTCTTGGGGAACAGGTTTGTGTGAGGCTAGTCCCTAAAGCTGCATCCCCTAGCTTAAGCTTCTCAATACATTTGTGTTGGGAGAATGCAGGGATCGTCTCAGACATAGGGGATGATAACTCTCACAATAAAATCCATCTGATTTCCCCAGAAGAGCTTGTACATTCAAGTGAGTGCTTTCCTTCAAAAAGGAATACCTATACCTATTCCAGGTATGTGGGCCCCTGGATTCTAAGGATCTTGGAGGCAGAATGTAATACTTCTATCATTTCTGTTCCTGGTGCCTGGTGCACAGGAGATATGTCACTCAAATATGTATTGGATGAGCCAAAATAACGTATAACAAATGAATTGGTATTGTTTTCACCATCCCCGCTAGACAACGGCATTTACCTCTTGTTAACATGGTTAACATCATCCAGTGTCTGATACCAGCTTTTCCAGGAACCACCCCTGGAACCCTCTCGGTCACAGTAGCTGTGGTCTCCCCAGGAGAGGGGACTTCCTGTGACTTCCACCTTACCTTTTCCAGACCCACTCCTGGGCCTAGATATTACTCTGTTTTCCTTCTTTATAACAAGGCCTTTGGTTTGGCCGACACTTCATTTCCAGTATGCTTTCTGATGATAATATATCAGTTGTTATTCTCTGAAGGGAGGAAACACCAGCCCATTTTACTATTGAAGAAACCGAGGCTCCAAAAGTTGCAAGATTTGCTCCATATCATATGCTGTGAGCAAGTGAGAAGTGGATCTGGAAACCACATCTCATTCCTTAGACTCTAAACCTACTTATGCTCTTTCTGCAATTGTGTCTTTGCCTTCCTAATTTTAGGGCACTGTAGTGTATGTATGTAGCATAGCTTTTTTCTGTCTGCATTTACAGCGTTCAAAGGTATAAAATCATGAAATGCTGGGCAGCCTCATTCCTACTTTGAGGGAGGGAGAGTCACATATTTCTTGGACCCTCACCCCTTCTGCTTCCCAGGGCTAGAAAGAGACCTCATTCTTCATTCCTACTGGCACAAGGGCTGAGCAGGGAAATGTGAACAAAAGGTCATTTGCAAAGGGCAGACAGAAAAAAAAAATCCTGCTTCTGATTAGATTTTCTTCCCAAACCAGCTTGTCGCCTTCTGATCTCTGCACCTCACTGGGCAGGGTGGCCTGGGCCAGAAGCTTTTGTGTTTGAGATCCTTTTCAAATGAAAGCACCAGAGCCATTTCCTCATTGGTCACCAAGGTGTCATGTTCCAAGAAATGGGTTGAAACAGTAAGGACGCCTTTACCAAGAAATGGTCCCCATTCTATTGTTCTCACCGAACAGCCACTTGTCAGAGGCTCTCATGCTTCAGGAAATAAAAAGTGGCTTCCTAGGTTTGATCAGCAATCCTCCGTGCAGAGGGGCTTGCCGAAGTGACTGCAAAGCTGAGAAACTCTGGGAACAGCAAGCTTCTGAGATTGTTTCCATGGGAAATGTAAACCCAGTGTCTTTGCCTGAAACAGAAGCCCTGTGTTCTGCTGTCCTGGGGCAGGAGTGGCTTCTGGAGTGGGGGCCAGAGTGTCCGGTACATTGGGCTTACTGCCAGGGACATGAACTTGCTTGCCCCTCTCAAACTAACCTGTTCTATTGAAGGAACAGCTGCACTGGGGAAACCTAGCATTTCCCAGCCACTGTCACACGCCTGCCTGTATGTTTCCTCATCAGCATATCCCCTGCTCTATTTTTGACTTAATATTTTTCTCTGGTTAAATATATTTTAAGAGCAAACTTTATATGTCAACCATGAGTGGAAAACTAATATCACTTGCTATAAACCTGTGAAAAAAAAATATGGTGATATCAGAGCAATTATTAAATTCTACCCGGACATTGTTGCCTGCAGGGGGCTGTGAGCTTGAGGCCTGCTCACAGCCATAGAGAGTGTGGCCAGATTGGAAGATATACTAAACTTCTCCCTACAGAAATCTGGGGATTTGATCATGATTTGAAAGAGGCTGGCTTTCTCCCTATGAGCAGGGCCAAGAGTAGGGTGAGGTCAAGGTGCTAAATTAAGGAGGCACTCACCCTGAGGCCCATGATTCCCTGGCACCCATGCTACAAGGACATGCCTCTCTAATTGCCCCCTGGGCTCTTCACCTGCCTTACTCTGGTTCCAGCCCTCTTTGAAGGGGTGTTATGCCACACCAGGGCCCCTACCCACCTAAATCCATCACTGGAGTACCAGCCACAGCCTTGGGCAATCCTGGCTCCCTCCAGCCTCCTGCCCAAACAGGAGAGAGTTTGAATTGGCATGTTTGTGCCCAGGTATCTCCTGACTATGGCCAAACTCTTCTAGGTACTCCCACACCACCCATTTAGTACCCAACAGCAAAGTGCACTGAATATTTTTATCAGGCTGTCCAGCGCAAGTGTCTAGAATCTACCGTTTTGCCCCCTTTGAAACCTAGGTACTATTTGCTTTTGGTCAGTCTTCTGGCATCGCTTCTGTATTCATGATTCCTCCTCTGACCCCTGCTCCCGCTCCCCTCACAGGCAGGGGAAAAGTTTGTCAGGATGGCTCTCAGGACACCCCGCTCTTCTGTGCCTGAGATGCATAGGCTGATGTGTGTAAAGAAGTGCATAATGAAGATGACCCCTCCTTGGCCCACTTCTTCTGTCTTCCGTTGTGTATTACATTTGGTGGCTCTGCAGCCTGTGATCTGCCTCATGCAGCTCAGTGCCTCCAGAATACCAAGGCTAGGTCCAGTGCAGGGCCAAGGGCACAGGCTCAAGAATCAGAAGCTGGGGCTGTGCATGCTTGCTGCACACCCAAACCTCCTGAACCCTGCTTTTCCCCACCCGTGAGCCACAGATGGCAGTGCTGTAACTTGGGTAATGGCAACGATGTCCCCAGGCAGAATGGGCAGATCCCTTGACCCAGCGCCTGCCCATGACAGCCCCCAGGACTGCTGGCTCCCCTGGAAGGGAACTAATTGAAGAGGTGGGTCTCTGGTCAGCAGTGGAAGGGGCAGGAAAGAACAGTTTTCTGTAAACACTTACCACTGCTTCTCCTTTCAATGGAAATTTTGTAACCCACTGTGTGGGTCCAATGCTTTTAGCGTCTCAAAGAACTTTCACAGTCCTAGATTTATAGGATTAGCAGCGCAGCGCTGGGACAGGTGCGAAAGGTATAGTGATTCCCGTTTACAAATAGGAAAATCAGGGAAGTGAGGCGAGAGCTCAGAGCAGAGTCAGGCCCGGAATTCATGTCTCCTAACTGGATTCCATATACTTTGTATTTCCACCCTTTGCCTCTAGGGAACCTCATTATTGGGATGCCCTGCTGCTAACTGCCTTCTTCTTAGGGATATTATGGGCTGAATCGTGTCCCCTCAGATTCATGTGTTGAAGTTCCAACCCCCAGCACTTCAGAATTTCACTGTATTTAGAAATAGGGTCTTTGAATTGTAAATAAGGTAAAATGAGGTCATACAGGTGAACCCTAATCCAATATGACTTGTGTCCGTATCTCAAGAGGAGACTAAGACACAGGCAGGACAACCGAGGGAGGACACACAAAACGGTGGCCATCTGCAAGCTAAGGAGACAAGCCTCGGAAGAAACTAGATCTCCCAACACCTTTATCCTGGACTTTTAGCCTCCAGAATTGTGAAAAAGTAAATTTTTATTGTTTAAGCCACCTAGTCTGTGTTATGGAAGTTTTGTTAAGGAAGCAGAAGCCGACTAATAATGTATTAAAAGACAAAGCAGTGATCCGCCCTCTTGCCTCATCACTGCTGAGGCTTTCTGACATCTTCCAGAGCATTCTCGAGGACCGGGGTGATGCCCAGGCTTGGGGAGGAGACCACGAGTTTTCTCTCATAATTGACAGTGGTTAGAGAGGCAAAAATGCACATGATTGAGCCCTCTCTTGGGAGTCAGGGTCAGGTAAAGGATGGGGGGTGGGGGTGGGGGTGAGCCGCAGAATGAGTTCTGGTGGGAGGTTGGCACTGAGGTACATATGCTTCCATTTCAGATACTCCTAGACTTTGAATTACAGACTCAGGTGAGTTACTTAACCTCTCCAAGGCTCAGTTTCTTCATCTTTGGAATATGGGCAATGTGTTCTCTCCTAAGGCAGAGATATATGTGTCATGTAAGGACTAGACCAGAGGCTCTGCAAGTGGTGGTTGCTGTTGCCATTGTCTCTTCGTTTGTTAACAATTCCTTGGGTGTTATCCTTGCATTCCCAGGACACAGGGAGAGCAGGGGTAGAGGGGCTGAAGGTGAAGAAGCATCCCCAGTGGCCAAAACCCAGCAGAGCAGGCAGGTGGGAGCCAAGGAGGGCACAAGGGAGAGGTAGAGAGAGGACCCAGTTCTGCATAGTCATGGGGCCTGGAAGGGTTGAAATGCTTGCTCAGGAAGTGGGGGTGGGGGTGTCATGCTCATGTTTCTTCCTCTGCCCACTGCCTGCCTCTCCAAGATGCTTTCTTCTTGTTTAAGAACAGAAAAGACAGAAAGGAGTCCATGGTCCCTGACTCAGCAGAATCCCAGAGTCAAATCAACCCAGGGTCAATCAGAAATTGGTAATGAGCCCCTTTGTGTGTGCTTAGCCTAGCACTAGACACCGAGAAGTGGAAGGAAGGAGAGACCTGGGTGCTCCTATGACCTGGCCATGGCTGGTGAGATGTCCAGAGAAGACACAATTAAGTGAAGTAATGGGCGTAAGCCAGCCAGCACATGGTAAATGTTCAGTTCCTGTAAGCTGTGGTTAGAACACAGTTATTGCTGGAATGGGTGGACAGCAGGACATCCTGTGTCTCAGATGGAGCTGACTTTCAAGCCCTCAGCTGCCACATGGTGCTGGGTGGACATTCCTTGACCCCTCATTTCCTCATCCATGAAATGGGTTCATTCAGGGCTTTCTTCCTGGGCTTTGAAGTGTTCCCAGGGGAGAGCTATTTACCTTCTGGGTTGGAGGACCTCTGTGTGGAGGACTGTCCCATGCATTGCAGGTCACTGGGCATCTCTGTGCCCTGGCCACTGGACACCGTAGCAGACAAATATGCCTACATTGTCGATGTCCCTGAAGTGTTGCAGATTACACACCAGTTGAAAATTGAGATAGAGCACTGTATCAATCTGGGCCAATAGCAAACAGTTAAGACACTCAACTGAGGTAGTTTGAGAATTTAATAAAATGATGATTAAAATGTGTGGGCAGAGGAAGGGAAGCCACAGGAAATAGTGCAGTATCTGAGGACTAGTAACAGCAAGGCATTCCCCCTGGGCTAAAAGTGACAAGGGGGTGACAGGTTACAAGGCAGAGGGCTCTCAAAGGGAGTTATGGCCTGCAGTGGACAGATGCAGCCAGTGCAGAGTGCCTGACGGAGAGAGCCAGGACTGTCATACCCTGGTGTGCCCGATGGCTGAACCTAACCAGAAGCCAGAGGCAAGGGAGCCTGCAAATACAGGCTGGACAGTCTGGCCTCCCAGGGCCCAGAGCAGTAGGAGAAGGGCAGAGGGCAAGGTGCAGACCGGCACAAATACCCAACACACCATATGGACTCAACAAATACAAGCTCCTCCCCTCTGGGCAGAAAACCTTGCTGGGATTCTGAGCAAAGGGAGGCCACAAGAATAGGCATGGTTTAAGAATAAGCTGGGCTGGGCTGGGTAGCTCAGTCAGTTAAGTGTCCACCTTCGGCTCAGGTCATGATCTCATGGTTCATGAGTTCAAGCCCTACATCAGGCTCGCCTCCGTCAGCGCAGAGCCCGCTTCAGATTCTTTGCCCACCCCTTCAAAAAATAAACATTAAAAAAAAAGGAATAAGCTGGGTTGGGTCTCAAGTCTCAGATAAGATCTATGAGGCACTAGGACCACCCCTCCCAATCTTCAGTACCCTTCTCAGCTCTGCTTGAGTGCAAATAGAAGGCCCATGTGGGGACATGGTGTGGTTGGGAGAAAAGACCTGTGACTCAGCTCAGACACTCATCAGGAAGCAATTAGCACAAGGCTTGTCACCTGGACCGTCTTCCCTGCAGGGGAGGGCCCAACTCTTCAAATCACTCTGGAAGAGTGGGGCCTGGGCGCTCAGGGAGAGGCCTCCAAGGGTGGGCAAGCATGGGAAGGCTGTGGCTGGCTCTGACCTTGCCTCCTGAGGAAACCAATTCTCACCAAGTCTGAACTGGTGGGAAAATACCGAAGCCTGCTGTTTGGAGTTGACAGCAGTAATAGCTGTAGGAAGTGTGAGAAAGCAACCATCCTGGGGCAGGCAGCCGGGGGGTCGTTAATTACATTTCTGATCCAATCAGGAGCACAGCAAAGCCGAGGGTGGTGGTGCATCCCCTCCCGGTTCTCTGTCCTGTGGTTGTGCTGTGCTGCCCTTGGAAAATCACGGAGATTGACTACAATTCCCACTTCCATGGGTGCACACTGGCTTCCAGCACGTGCTTTGCAGCCGGAGGACGTCTCTCCCAGCTGCGTGAGCTTGTCAGTGCATCTGTAACAGTATGAATCTATTAGCTGTGTGGGGCTGGCATTTATGAGGAGGCAAGCCTGGATGGCCCCTCTTAACTTCAAAGCCAGCAAAAGGCAGCGGATGGATGCGAGGGGAAGAACGTTTGGCATACAACAGAAGCTAAACGGCAAGGAGTGGCGGTAACTGCTAATGGAATCACGTTAGCTGAATCATGGACTCCTGATTCACAATATAACTATTTTATTAGATCATAAAGAATGTCTTCACTCCCAAGAAATGGATTCTTCAGAAATTCCCATAAAGAAACCTTTTGAGCACTCTGCTATGTACCACATCAGCTCCCCTAATGGGCTGGAAATGTGGAGGTAATGGCGCAGGGCGAGTGGGTGCCACTCTGGATTACGTGGGAGCAGCGTCTATGTAAGGTGTGGCAGAGCAGTGGGCACAACATGCTTCCCAGAGGGCCCCCGGGGATAGGCATGCCCGCTGCTCACCTTGGTCTTTTTCTGTAACCTTTTTCTGTTAAGGGTCAGGTATTTTAGGCTTTGCAGACCATGCAGTCTGTCACATATTCTTGTTGATTGTTTCTCCTCCTTCACTTCCTCCTTCTCTTCCTCCTCTTCTTCTTCTTCTTCCTCTTCCTCTTCTTTTTCCTTGTCTTCTTTTACAACCCTTTAAAAACACAAAAACCAAGGGCACCTGGGTGGGCTCAGTTGGTTAAGTATCTGACTCTAGATTTTGGCTCAGGTCATGATCTCACGGTTTGTGAGTTCAAGCCCCGCGTTGGGCTCTGTGCTGACAGCGCACAGCCTGCTTGGGATTGTCTCTCTCCCTCTCTCACTGCCCCTCCTCTCCCAAAATAAATAAATAAATTAAAAAAAAAAAACAGTAAAAATGCAGAAACCATTTTTAGCTTATGGCTCTACAAATCCAGGCCACTGACTGGGTGTGGCTATTGGGCTGTTTGCCCAGCCTTTTGTCATGCAGGATGGAGAGCCTGGTCCATAAGCCTCCCAGATGGGGGACACAGAACTGAAGGAGACCCATTTGGAAATCAGTCATTCGGGCAGTATGTCTCCACTGAGCACCTAATGCACACCAGGCACTGTTCTAAGGACATGTGGGATAGGCCAGTGGGCAAAGTAAATAGAGGTCCCTGCCCTCACATTCTAGTGGGAAGGGAGAAACAGTAAAAAGCATAATAAATAAGCATGTAGGAGGGTGATGAGTGCCAAGAAGGATGTAGATAGAAGAATAGAAACAGCTAGACAAGGGTAGATGGGGAAAGGAGGGGTCTGGTTTACCTTGTTTAAAGTCTAGCTTGACTGATATTTGGCTGTGTGACCTTAGATGATTTTATTAACCTCTCTGAGTCTTAGTTGCCTTTTCTATAAAATGAGGGTAATCTTCAAGGGCAGTTGTGGAAGTAGATGAGCATGTGAAGTACAGGGCCCCAGTAGGCGACTTTCAACAAATAGTACCAGGTATCATTGTTGTCATATTAGCAGTAGTATTAGTAGTCATAATGGTAGAGGTACTAGAAGTACTTACAATACCTGAGTTAAGCTCCCAGATCATCCAGCCATTCAAATCAAGGCTGCCACACCATCACGTGTGGTTGAAGGGCTAATGAAGTCATCATCTTCAAAGCCCTTACTTCACTAGCAAAGAAAATGAACCTCTACAGAGCTGGGCTTGCTTAAGGTCACACAGTGAGTCTTAGGGCTCCTTCTGCTCCTGGCCCCAGCACATGATACCACTTTACTCCTATGCTAGTAACTTCTCTTTAGCTTTATCCACCACCAGGCTGGGCCTCTAGAAGGCATCTCCTCCAGTACCTTCACCTGAGCGCTAGTGCTGGCCTTGACATATGCTGGCCTTAGAACCCTGGTCAAGTGACTTAGTTTCTCTGTGGCTTCGGTTTCTTTACTTGTAAAATGGGGATGGTAATAATAAGTCTAATCTCATGTGATTAGGATGAAGTTGAAATATGTTAATATTTGTAACACACTGAAAGCAATTCTTAGAGCATGGTAAGTGCATCATAAGTCAAACAAAATTAGTGCTGTAGAGAAAATAAATAAATGAGAAGGAGAGCCACCAGGAGTAGGTGGCTGCTTCAGCTACAGTGGTCAGGAAAGGCTTCTCTAAGGAGACGGCACTTGGGCTGAAATCTCAATGCTGAATGCTAAGGTGTGACCTCTGAAAACATAGAGGAATAGCATCCCAGGCAGAGGGAACACCACAGTGCAAAGACCCAGATGGAAACTCATTCAGTGTATTATAAAACAGAAGGCTACATATCTGTTCAGCATTTGGGGATGGATAGGCAATGAGCTAGAGAAGAAAGCCAGGGCTAAATCAGGGAGGACTTCCTAACAGCTGATTTTTATTTCATGTCACAATACAAAGACCCTGGGGTTGTTAGCAGACTGCTATGGAAGGGCTGAGCTGTAGCGGGCAGTGGTGAAGGCAGAGAAAGAAGGTGCTCTCCACTGTAGTAGCCCAGGCAAGTGTTGGTAGTGATGTGCCCTAGGGTAAAAGCAGTAGGAGGTGGGGAGATGTAGATAGATTTGTGGAAAAATTTGAAGGTCGAACCGCAGGCCTTGCTGATGCATGAGATGTGCAGGCAGCATGGAAAGAGGAGGTAAGGATGACTCCCCAGTGTTTGGTCTGATCAGCTGAGTGCATAGTGGTGCCAGTAACCAAGATGAGGCAGAATGGACAGGGAGCAAGTTTGGGGAGGCAATTGGGAGTCTGGTTCTGAGCGCGTTGAGGTCCTCATGAGACACCCAAGCAGAGATGTTGGTAGAGGTGGCAGTTGAATATTCAAGTCTGAGGTCAAGCCTAGGGACAAAATGGTGTCATCATCAGCATATAGGAGACATTTGAAGTTCAGTGCAGGATGAGAACATGCAGGAAGTGACGGGGTATAGAAAAAAGGACCAAGGACCAAATCCTCGGCCAACGCTGAGGTTAGAAGAGGGTAATTAGCCGTAGAGACAGAGGAAATGGGGTAGGAGAAAGCCCAAGGAAGTGTGGAGACATAGAGGCCTAGAGAGACACTGTTTCAAGAAAGCCAGTGTGATCCTGTCAGAGGTGAGACCTGAGAACTAACCCTTGGGTTGAGCAGGACAGAGGTGACTGATGACCATGGTGGATGCCCCACCAGTGGAAGAGGGGGGATGGAGCCCAGCTGGAATGGGCTGAGGAAAGTTAGGGGGGAGGAAGTGAGAACCATGGGTGTTGTCAATTCTTTTGAGAAAGGGTTCAGTGAACAGAAATGTGGAAATGGGGCAGTGGCTGAAGGGGCAGTAGAGTCGTAGAGTAGGGTGTGTTTTGGAGTCAGTGTTAGGGCTTGTTTATGTATGAGAATAGAGGTGATGCCTCAGGAGATGGGGGAGATGCAGGAACAGAGGCCTTGGGTGGGCAAGCAGGATGTATCTAGGGTCCAGGGACAGGGTTGACCGTAGGAGCAGGGAGGTTCTACTATGATTGAAGGGAAGACAGGGTATGTAATAACAGATGCCAGTAAGTTGAAGAATTTAGGATGGGGATATGAGGTCATTCCTGATTTCGTCTCTTTGCTTTATGAAATAAGAGGCGAAGTTACCAGCTGAGAGTGAGGAGGGGAGGGAGTGTTGGAGCTTTAAGTAGAGAGAGGAAGGTGTGAAATGCTCAGATGCAGAGTGAGACAGTGCTTTTGCTGGAGGAATGGTGGCCTGCAGTGCTGAACGCCTGCTGGAGAGCTAGGTCACATATACAGACTGAGCCTGGTCAGCACTGTCTACCTGGTGTTCTCCAGACACATTTACTTAGATGCAGGACCAGAGAAAGAGGGACCCTTTGGGTTAAATTGGAGTTGGAATAAAGCCAGGGAAAAGGAAGGAGAGAAAGACATGGCTGGTAAGCAGGTTTGGAAGGGAAGGTGGTCTAGACAATGGATTCTAAGCAGAATGAGGATGGATATGGTTGACAACAACAGTGTGGTGGGACCAGTGATGTCAGAGATTGTTAGTGCATTTACATTGGAGAGATGAGCAGGAGGATGAGAAGTGATGGTCAGGAACGGGTGATTGGAATAGAAATTTCATCATTGGTTCAGTGATTGGTGAAGGTATATGGCCTTAGGAGTGGGTGCCCAAGGCGAGAAGAGAAAAATGATTAGATTGAAGAGGTCAAGGGACTGAGAGGCCATGGTTATAGAAAAATCATTTCCATGATGTTGGGGTCTTCCCACAAGAAGATAAGGAAGCGGTGGACATTGGTGAACGGCAGGGACAGGGAAGTTGGAAGATGACAGAAGATGACGTGTTTCAGAAGACCTGGGGGTTTTTAATGAGGAAGGCAGGGACAGGGTTTGAAGTGGCAATGGAGACCAGTGGAATACCTGCTCACCTCCAGACCCCGAGGTGTGAAAATTTTGCCTCTGCTACTAGAAAGGTCTGTATTAAGTGTCCAGAGGGACTTCTGGGGTTCCATTAGAATAAGAAAGTGGAGGAACTATCCAGTGCTGAGCCCTGCCTTTGGGATTGAAGTGAGTTTGCTTTTGATATTCTGTAAGTTCCACAGGGCCAGGAGATGGGTTTGAAGATCAGGGAGGGACATTGGGTAGCATAGGGGGAGGCACAGGTTAGTGTGGTCTCTCCATCATTTGCTTCTCCTCCCAAACCTTTTGCCAGTTTTTTTTCCTAGTTACCTGGGCCTTTGAGACTTATGGGTTATCCTTTCGAACTTCATTCATGTATTCTTTTATGCATTCATTTAAATGTTCATTAAGGGCCTGGGCTGTGCTGAGGACACAGACTTAGCCATACCTAGACCTTGCCTAACATTGTGCGCCCCTGAAACCATGTGTGGATGCACAAGTGAGCTGGTGTCTATCAGGAGGTGCAAGGACTGTGTTCCCATCAAAGGCCAAAACAATGTAATCAGCAAATTATTGACTTCAGATAATTTAGAGGTTAACTCAAGATTATCATTATAATGTCAGTCTTCCTCACTTCCTCTCTTCCATACTAGGATGCATTGTTGAGTGGGGGAGAAAGGGGTGATTTTAGGGCCAATGGGCTGGCGGATGTGGGAGTGTCCCAAAGTATTATCTTAATCCTGGAAGGCAGTAGTAACCTTGGGACAACCTGTTAGGGTTTAGATCCCAGATCTATCTTATCAGCTGTTTGACCCAGGATAAATTGTTTCACTTCTGCATTCTCATCATAAAATGGGAATAGTAACACTCTTTTTTAAAAAATTTTTAATGTTTTTATTTATTTTTGAGAGAGAGTGAGCATGAGTGGAGAAGGGGCAGGAGAGAGAGGGAGACAGAGAATCTGAAGCAGACTCCAGACTGTGAGCTGTCAGCCCATAGCCCAAAGCAGGGCTTGAACTCACGAACCGCGAGTTCATGACCTGAGCTAAATTCAGATGCTCAACAGACTGAGCCACCCAGGTGCCCTGGGAATAGTAACATTCTTAATGATAGAATTGTCAGTCGGATTAATGGAGATAATAATGCTTATAAAATTCTTAGGACAGGGCTAGTCCAGTACATAGGAAGATCTCAAAACATTCTAGGTTTAATTATTGTTACTAGCATGCTACAGTCTATATTCTCCAAGTGTGTCATAGTGGGAAAGATGAAAACCCCTGGTCTGCTGGCATGCACAATGCTCAAATAGGTGGCTGTAAGGCAGACAGCCAAGTTGAGGCACAGTGCTTAGAGCCAAGTGCCATGGAAGTAGGGATGAGCGGACCGACAGAAATCATAGCTCTCAGACCCTTCCTGAGTCCTATTTCCTAGTCAAGAAGTGATTTCCCTGGTCCTTTCAGACAGAAAGAGCCAGAGTAGTCTCAAGGGCTTGAGGAGACTAGGGTAGAGTAAGAACAGGACTGACATCATGGCGTGGTTGTGAGCACTGAAAGACTTAATGTTTCTAAAGCAGTTACGCCAGTATTGGGCACAGAGTAAGGGCCATATATGAATTTCTGTTGTTTTTCTCTTCTGTCCTTTATTTTATTTTATTTTATTTTATTTTATTTTATTTTATGTTTTTTTCATTTTTGAGAGAGAGAGAGAGAGAGACAAAGTGTGAGCAGGGGAGGGGCAGAGAGAGAAGGAGACACAGAATCCCAAGCAGGCTCCAGCCCTGAGGTATTAGCACAGAGCCCAACATGGGGCTCAAACTCACGAACCACGAGTTCATGACCTGAGCCAGTTGGACGCTTAACTGGACTGAGCCACTCAGGTGCCCCTCTCTTCTGTCCTTTATAAGCTACTAGAATCTTTGTGTTTCTGGGCACCTAGGTGACCTAGGTCGCTGGGGCGACCCAGCTTCGGCTTAGGTCATGATCTCTTGGTCTATGAGTTTGAGCCCTATCAGGCTCTGTGCCGACAGCTCAGAGCCTGGAGCCTGCTTCAGATTCTGTGTCTCCCTCTCTCTCTGCCCCTACCCCTGCTTATGCTCTGTCCCTCTCTCTTTGTCTCAAAAATAAATAAACATCGAATCTTTGTGTTTCATCTCAGATCCTGGCAACATCATCTGGACTTATAAATCCAAGTGACGTCCCCGTTTAAATCATCATTCTCATAATAATAAAGCATTTAGAATTGGCTGTGTCTTGGAATTAGGAAGCAAGCACTCCCATGACAGTAGGATTCTCTGCTTTAATAAATAATGGATTCATTGCAGGGGTTCTTGACCTGTGGTTTATGAACCAACCGCCTGAAAATTTATGCAAATGTTTATGAAAACATGCATTTGTATATTTTTCTAGGGTGAAGGTCTATAGCTTTCATCAAATTTCCTGAGAGATCTTTGTCCTTAAAATAGATTAGGAAACATTGAGCTTTCCCAATTAACATAGAATTCCATTCGCAAAAACAAAACAAAACAATTTAAATACATTTGCCATAAATCCAACTCTTGGGCAAGTGGAAAGATATTCAGTAGGGCAGCTCCCCCCACACTGTGGGCCTGGCCTTGCTCTGTGGTCGATACCAGAGGTAATGAAACAATACATGAAATATGGCTTTTGCTCTCATAGATGGTATCAGACAGCATCCTGGAAGGAAACAGATGGCACCTTCAAATTAGGTAGTTGGAAGAAAGGTTAATAAAGGGATTATTTACAGAAGCATGGGTAGGATGTTGTGGACAAAGAGAGAGAGGGTGTGGCACCCTAGTCTAGACAGGGTGGGCATGGTGACCACCCCCAGGCTTGAAGAGGGGGACTCATTAGGGAGCCTGAAGACAAAGCTGGGCAGGGAAAGTCTCCTGACAGGAGCCATGGCCTTGCATTTAGTGGAGGAAGGCAGCCATGTTGTAGCGATCCCAGGAAGGGAGGTCAGGAGCAGTAAAATACCCCAGCCTCTCCCTCCCTTCCTTCAATCCCCACTGTTGAAACCAAACATAAGAGGGCAGGCAAGAGAGCTAATTGATGGGGTCCATGTGGCCCTGGGGCACAGAGCGGAACAGAAAAGGGAAGGTTCAGCTGGAGGGGCCCATGGAAGATGTCTAACTCTGCGACCTGAGGAAGGAGGTTGAGCTGAAGGGGTTGTGAGAGATTAACACATGAGGTCGTCAGAAGTGCAGACATGATGCAGAATTAAATTCTCAGCAGAAAGAGTAGATCATGAGTGTTTCCACAGCAAGGAGGTTTGAGAGCATGAAGTCATCTCATTTTAGGGGATGTGAACTCCAGTAGATCTGAGAACTTATAATCCTGGAATCTGAGTAGCCATCTCAGTTTCTCCTGACAGTGGCAAAGAGCTGACCCCAATTTGGGTGTTTAGTAAGTATTAAATTAAATTCATTCCTACCACTTTTTTTGTTTTTTTAAACTTTTATGTTGAACTAAGTAGAAGCTCATAAGAAGTTGTAAAAAGAGCACAGCCTCTCCTTTGGTGACATCTTATTAGAGTACAGTACATTATCAAAATTAGATTCCTACCATCTTTCAGAGTATAACTTGTACCATTGTGTGAGGATCCCATTTGGGATCGGTTTATTCAGAGGCACCCACTTTGTAGACCAAAGACCTGTAAACACGTCTCCTTGCCACTCCTATGGCAGCCCAGTGGGGTTCTTGAGAGACTTGGTGATGCCAGCATATTGTAGTTTTCAACCCCTTAGCAAGCTGTGTGTCCTTGGTTAAATATCTTCACCTCTCTGATCCCTAGTTTCCTCATTTGAAAAATTGGGAAAATAATATCTACCTCATGAGGTTGTTATGAGAATAAAGATAGACAAAGCATGTAGAACATCTGATACATTCTAAGGTGCTGCTTGTACATAGCTACCATTATCTGCATATCTGCAAAGACTCTGGGGTCAGTGGATCTGATTTCAAACCTAGTTTTTTGTTTTGTTTTGTTTTGTTTTCTAATTAGCCGTGATGTCGTGGCTTTGTTAATCTTTCTTGGTCTTAGTTTTCCCATTCTTCACATGAAGATTATACCTACCCCATGGGGAAGTGGTGAAGAGTCAAAGAGATGAAGCACATACAATATCTGATACACAGTAAGTGTTCAATAATTAATGCTCTCCTTATTGGATGATAGGTAGGGATTATAGCTTCCTTCTCTATCTGCAGTATATAGTAAGCATTGGCTTGGACAGGCTTTCAGTCAGTTGTTGACAAGTGAGGGACTGTGTGAGTGACTGGATCTTGAGTGGGTTGGTGTTCTTGAACCTCTAATCACCCACCACATCTGCTGGGCCTGGTATGTTGAAACTCGGTGCCATTCGAGCCCTTTCTCTTGGAGCCCCATTCATCAATCCTGACTTCTGCGTGCCGGCAGAGCAAGTGATGCATCGCCCAACTCCTTATCATGGGTAGGAAGCCCGCTCTCCAGATCCCCTCTCATGTAAATGCAACCAGAACCCCATTCATCAAGGGGACACCGAGTCTTCCTGGTAAACTGAACTGCCTCATGCACAGGGAACACAAGTTCCCTCCACAGCCTATAGAGCAACCTGAACAAGGCACCCAGTGGTACAGGTGCTGGGTTTGGCTGCTGACATTAAGGAGATAAAACTCCTGCATGTCATGATGTGATTGTCTCTGACACAGGTTTCCAGATGAGGGCAAGGATGAGAAAATGGAGGAGAGTGGGAGCTTTGCAGTTAGAGAGATGCAGCCAGCTCCTATCCACTGCTGACAGTGTAGACTTGGAGATGCCACACACCCTCTGTGAGCCTCAGATTCTATCTCTGCTTCCTGGGAGTGGCAATACCAGACTGTTAGCGTGGCAGTGAAAACCCTGTTTGGCGGGCCCTCAGCAATCACCCTCTATGCAGCTGCTATGCAGTATGCCCAGGTAATGAGCGCTCCACCAGGGTTTTAAAGCAAGACATTGAGGGTAGCTTTGGTTATGCTCAGAATATATATTAAATGCACGTTCCAGGAGCCCTGCCTGGAATCAGAGCTCATACCCTCAGGGAAGGTTGCCTGGGATAGAATGAAGGAACTTGCATGTTTTTCTTCTTTCATTCTTTCAGTAAACAAGCACAGTTACAAACTATAGGCCACCATGGGGGGAAAGACGTGAATACAATAGTCCCTGCTCTTAGGACTCACATTCTTGTAAAGTGTGTCAGCTGGATGAGTGCAGTGATAGGGTGAAGCACTAGGATGGGGTGGGGTGGATTCCTGGCCCAGCCTATGGGGGTCCTCTATCCCAGGAAGCAGAAGTAGGTGGGGAGTGGGTGATGCTTTTCTATATGTAGATGCAGATTTTATATTTTGTCTCTTTGTTTTCAAGAAGTTTTGGCCTTTGCAGTTTTGTAGTCTAATTCATAGCCATGTTTGGATCCTGGGTTTAACTGAGTTCAGCGCTGACAGTCCTTTTACGCCATAGTTCTCCATTCCACTGCTCTTCATTTTGCTTCTCTTTGATTTGATGGACTGAGCTCATTCCTATGGAATGACTTTGATACCGTCACCACCCAGAAGTGCATATCAGGGATATGCTTTCTGGGTCCTTAAAGACTGAAGGTAATCTTTCCCCTGCCTTCAAAATGGACATCATGGCTGCCGTTCCTGCTTTGGGTCACAACCACTGTGTCCCTCGCGACTTGATAGATCTGTGACTGGCAGATAGTGTCCCAGAGGAAAAGTCTGAGGGCACTCTGACTCTATTTCTTTGCACCAAACCTATTTTGTAATTTTTGCTTGGGTGCTTACTAGACCATGTTTTGTCCTTTCAAATCCAAATTTTTGCAGGTTAATAGAGTGAGTTTCTTCAAGGTTTCTATTTTTTTTGTTGTTTATTTATTTTTGAGACATAGAGTGAGCAGGAGAAGGGCAGAGAGAGAGGGAGACATAGAATCGGAAGCAGGCTCCAGGCTCCGAGCTGTCAGCGCAGAGCCCGACGCGGGGCTCGAACTCACAGACCGCGAGATCATGACCTGAGCCGAAGTCTGATGCTTAACTGACTGAGGCACCCAGGTGCCCTAAGGTTTCTATTTTTTTAATGCAGTGATCCTCTTAGGTCATTTTTTTCCTGCTCAGCAAATTTCTTCTTTTATATCTTTATTTGTGACTTCTACAGAGTATACTCTGTACTGGTATTTTCTTCTGGAATATAAGTTATGTGTATGTTTGATGATTATAGTCATCTATATTTATCATTTTCTCTATTGTAACTTTTACCTTTTTTGTCCTTTTCTTCTGTATCTGAAGAGAGGTTTTCAAGTTTGTGTTTCACATCTAGAACACCCATAGTGTCTTGGAGGCAATAGGCTGGCTTGGCTCCCTGCGACAGGGTTTAGCCTGATGTTAACAACTTCCAGCGTGATTCTGCTTCTGTCTGTAGATGGGGGAAGGATGAGATGAGGTGAACGGGCAGGTAATGGCTGGATGGTGAGAGGTCTTGTGTCCTGTTGGTGATGGGGAGCCAGTCAAGACTTTTGTGCAGGTTATGGCTCAGGCAGTTCTGTGTTTTAGGAAGTTCACTCTGACATTTGTGTTGAGGAAGGGAGACTGGAAGGAAAGAGACAGGGGTAGGAACACAAGCACAGAGAAGGGCCTAAAATTGCCCTACAGTTAACCAGTGTCTTGACTGAACTGGGTGGCAATGGGGAATTAATGTAGACGCGAGCAGCGACGTTAAAAACATTGAAGACTAAATAGATCATTGCAGCTATACTTGTGTGTGATTTAAAAGCAGGTGATACAACACCCCCAAAGTAATAAGCTTCCCTGAGAGATGAATTAGGATTCAGTCTGGCAATTACATTAAGGTTCCTGATAGATAGCTCACATGGAGTGCTGCAATTATGATACATATCGCTATTCTGCATGGCGGGCTCACATAACTCATCATGTTGGCTGAAGTTTAACAGGAGGAAAGAATGTAAAAGACTCCTCACTTTGAGGGGAAATGCCTTCCTCTGATTTCTATGATTTTTACCGACACCACTTAAATAATTGATTCTTTTTTCTATGTTTGAAGGTGAATAATAAATAGATCCATATACGCCTTCTTATTTTTTTAAGCTAATACAAGTAACCTCACTTAGAATGCATAAATCTTCCAAAATAACTTTGTAAACCAACGTTATCTCCCCATAGAGGAAGAGAAAATAATTCTCCTGTGCCTTTGAAATGTAGAGAGAAAGTGTGGGATGGGAGCAAATATTGGGACTGTGGGCTTGGTGGGACCCAATTTCTCGTCTCTGTTCTAGCACTTGCTAGGTGTGGAAAGTTATTTAGTGTGTCTGAAATTCAGTTTCCTGGCTGAAGTTGAGCACAGTAGGGCATCACAAGGATTAAACCAGATGACAAGTGACAGTGTAATGCAAAGTAGATGCTCCAGAGAAGTGAGTCCTTTTTAAATATTTTAATAAATCTTAAAGTTGAAAAACATTGTTGATAGCAAAAGCCATCTAAAAAATTCTTATAAGAGCAACACAACTAATAGACAGTTAGAAAACAATCACTCCCTTGGAATTGTGTCTGTATTGTTGTGGGAGATGGCAAAGCTGACCCCTTTCATCCACCCCAGGGATGTCCCAGAGGGAAGGTACTCAATTGAAAGGTGTGTTCTTTGGAAAGTGATATATTTTTGTCATTATTTTAAAGATTTCTAAATGTCAAGATAGGGTGCATTTTTAAAATGTTTGCTTAGTGGGGCAGGCATCTATCTGTTGACTTTGAAATCACACAGAGGCCTGATTCTACAGTGGAATCACAGACAAAGTCCTGCTCCATGCCTAGTCTACTTGCATCTACAGCCAAGGTGTGTCCAGAGAGACCCGGAGGCAGCTAACACTTGGCAAGTCAATACCCAAGGCCTGGGGCAGAAGCATGCCTGAGAAAAGTCTAGGTCACTCCCGGACCATCTGAAGGCTGACACCTGGAGAGTGGCAAGGATGGGCCAGCCAGGAGCCTGCCTTCATCACCAGGTTTGAGAGCATATGTTATGCCCAGAATTCAGGAACCCCAAAAACCACCAGGGAGCCGAGTCCGATGCAAGAACAAAGAGCCTTTATTTGAGCTAGCTTGAGCTCAATCTCATACCTGCACCAACGCAGCGGTGGGTCGAGAGAGAGCGCGTTCCAAAAACACAATAGTTTTAAAGGGGTCTAGGGGCAGTGGGAGGGGTGATGGTCATGGCCCTAGCCGATTGGCTGAGGAAGGGTCAGGGTCCTGTTCCATAGGTCAAGCTTCTGCGCAGGCGCTGGGGACTCAAGGTGGAGGACATGGAACACAATGGAGTCAGTCCCAGTTTGCCCTTAAGCAAAATGGAATCAGTCCCGCTTTGCCCTTACAGCATACACAGATAATATTGCTGGGAGGCTAACCACATTAGACAGTACTGACCAAGCTTGGGACATAGGAATACAGGTGCCCATGTAGGGCATTCAGTGCAGCAACAAAAACCTTGGGCATTTCTTTGCAGATGAGAGCATAGTATCTGTCCTTGCAAGAATATTCACAGCCCACTATGGAGGCAATAGTATACATCTGACTACAATTTGGACCTTGAGAAGTCAGAGCTTTGATGGGATATCTATATCCCCCATCCCTCAACTCATGACCCTTGGGTAACTGGTTGCAGTTAGAGTGAAATGAGCAACTGACTTAAAATCAAAGATCTCACCCAGCTTGGAGCCTCATCTCCAAGGGGCTTGCCTATGGTGTCTCTAGGATATAACATCACTCCCTCTGAATCACAGTTTCCTTCATTTATCAAATATTGGGAAGCACTAAAGATGCTTTCATTTTTCCTTCTTACTTATATGCTTATACTCTGAACTGGGTATTTCCCATCTGGACATAGAAGAAGTTGTTCCACTGGAATCGTACAGTGCTCTGCATCCTGAGTCTGTCTCCCACTCAGATGACTGTCTGCTCTCTGGATGATATCAGACAGGGCAGCTCTTCTTCATAAGACAGGACAGTCTTAGCCGCCACACCAGTCAACTGGCTTCTTGGGAAGAGCAGCCATGCACGGGGCTCATGAGGCCATTCACATGGTCTGGACACTCTCCTTGAAATAATGTTTCCATAGAAACATGGCCTGTGCTAACACTGGAAGGCTTGGGGTTTTAATCACGCCTTTTTGGGCAGAGGGAATTATCACTTGGTCCTCAGCTTAGGAGAAGATAGCTTGACACTTGATGAGCATCGTCTTTACAGATTTCTCCCAGTACAACACAGGGGCCACCAGACAGCAGATCATGCAATGCAGATCATCAGTGCGAGCTGGGCTGGGTGGGGCATAGGGAGCAGCTGTCATTTAGTGCCTGAGATTCATGTGCTGTCATTCCAGTAATCCATCAGGGAACATCATATTCATCAAACGCTCCAAAATACATGCAGCAAACCCCTAGGTGATGGCTTGTGAAGAATTTCCCAAGCTGGGTTGTAAAAAGAAGGTTGAGAAGTGCATATAAGAATATTTTAGAATAGAGAACACGTGGAGTTTCTTGCCCCAGGATGTGTTTATTTTGCAAAGAAAAATGGGTTCAAGAAAGGTTTAGACAGCTTTTCCAAGAAGGCGTTTCACGTAATATCAGTAGTCCAAGGCGATACCTTTTAAAGGATTAGATATATTGGGGATATACTGGGTATCATGGTCCCTTTTGGGATTTATACAATGCCTACTTACACAAAAAAAGACTCTGAGATCTTTGGTAAAGATACCTGTTAAATTTTGTTTCACTCAGTATTTCCCAAACTTATTAATTCTGGAACTTTTTGATGTCCCTAATTGCATCCCATCCCTCTTTTGTGGCACACACTTGAGAAACGCTGGAGAGTTTCCATCACACTTTTCTTCTGTGTGATCCTGGTGGCCAGCCTCAAAGGTAGGATCTGGAACTGAACGGAGAATGAGGTTGACCCATTGTGTCTTTCTGAAGTGTTTTTATTCTCACGCTCTTTAAACAGAGACTAGTTTAGCTGGGAGAAATTCTCGAGCACCCAAACTTCTAGAAATAATGAAGAAAAGCATCTAGAGGGGGCAAATGGGAGCAGATATTATGGGACCATACGGCCAGCCTGTGTCACTGCCTTATCATACACTGAGAGCAAACCCATAGCAGAACACACGTGATCATGCATGGAGTAAATACGTTTGGCTTTTTGACAGATGGAGATGTTAATCTGGTCACAGCCTATGACACTGAGATAGGTCTCAATCTGTTTTTGATAGTTAAAGCCAGTTTATAAAGAATGACCTGTGTGGGTATGGGCATCTTCCTGTCTGGGAACCTTTCATTTTAGGAATGTGACTTCAACCCAAATCTCTCAAATCTTATAGCCCCAAACTAAATTATATTCTGCTATTCACCTTGAGAGCATTGGTGAATGCAGACCTATGCTTAGGAGATTTAGGTTTCTATCTTGGAGCATTAATATGAGTAAGTCATTATTTATCTTGGACTTAAGAAGATTTGAAGGTTTTAGATTCAGGAAGGCAGAGTGAGGGTCACTGTCATTCTTAATGAGCAGTTTCTTTAGAGCTTATGAAATAGAGTGAGGCTCACTATGCCTGTCAGCTACAGCTTCCTTGAAATGATTTGGATGTACAACAGTGCTCTAGTAATTAAAAATATATATCCCTTTGAGTCCTCAAGCCCCCATAGGATCTTGGTTTCGTCTTGAAAACAGACATTTCTGCCCACCCTCCTCCCTTCAATTCTTGCTGCATTTCTAGTGGGCACTGAAGTGGTGTTGCAGTAAGGGGACAGGCTTTGGAATCAGTCAGACTTAACTCCACAACTTAGTAGCTGTGCCTTAGAGAAATTACCCAAATTTTCTGAACCTCAGGATCACATGTGTAAAATTGGGGTAATGGTATTTATCTTCTGGGAATTGCTATCTTAATTAAGTAAGATGACAGTACCTTGTCTTGTCAATGAGACACATGATACTCAATATACAGTAGTTGCTACTGTTCTTATTATTTGGTCTGTTGCCTAGCTCCATGACTTCAACCCAGGTGGAGGCTTGACCACATGTACCAGGATTCAGGCTAGCTACCGGGATACATTGATTTATTCTGAAGAGGGAATCATTGATGAGGGCTAGCTCTGTAATCAGGGGTAAGGAGAAATCCATCTTCGTCTTGTCCCTGCCCCAGGAGAGGCTCAGGAGCCCAGTGCTATGAAATCACTTGGGCAAGGAGCTGAAGACCTTTGCAGATATCAACCTGGGTGGAGTTCCAAACATACTATATTTGTTCTTTGCTCTATTTCATTGTACATACCGTTTCTCTGCTTGTTTGGAAAGTTCCCACCATCCCCAGCCTCCCAACCTGTACCATTCTTATATATCTTCCTGAGAAGAGCGCAAGGGTACCTCCTCCCTTCTCCACGCAGCCTTCTCAGACCACAGTCTCGATTAGTTGTCCCTTCTCTGGAACCCACATTCCTTTCCTGTGCTTCCTTCCCTCTAGTTTAGCACCCACAACTCAGTGTCCTCTGACTGGGAACATCTTCCTCCTAGACCAAAAACTCTTGATGCAGAGACTCTATCTGGTCCAGGGACTGTAATGTGTTAGGGACAGTACCAATGTGATTTGAATGTGTGTGGCTTAGCCTGCTTGCAGATCACAAAGGGGTGTAATAATGGTAGCTGTTACCATGACTGTGCTAACATTTACATAGAGCTTTGCAGTTTACAGAGCATTCCTTTAGTCTTTTCTCACCCAATTCTTACCCAGGCCTCAAGAGGCAGACAGCATCAGGACAGCAAGGTCTGCTTCCCTGTCCCCTGTCCTGCAGATGGGGAATCAATAGAGGACTAATTGTGTGGGCTGTGCTGTGTCTGAGTTGGTGTTCAAAGCCAGGTCTGTGTGATTCCAAATCCTTTTGCTTTCTCTATTACTGTAATTTGTTAATTTCCTTACTTCATAGAAGTCCTAAGGAAAGGACACATGCACAAACGTACAACATATACACATGTGCACACACAAATAGCAGTGGTCAGCGCAGCATATGAGGGGCTCTTCAGTAAGGAATCCCCTAGTCGGGAGCCTTCCTTCCCCTGAATTTCTTACCTCTGCCTAATTTCCTGAGACCTGGCGTTTCTCCATGGGGATAAAAATCTGAGATCATACAACAGGGCTTGGGTAACAAATATTACATCTAACCAAATGGCAATAGCTCCCGAGACCCATGTGCTTGAAGGGAAGACATAGTCACTTGTAACAAGGCACAGGGACAGGGACAGGGAGAAGGAAACAAGCTTTGCTTCCTATACAGGGCTACTTGTCATGGGGCCTTTGCTGTGTTAGATCACCTGTCTGGGCCTGTCCAGGGAAGTGGGGACCCCATGCAGCCACCAGGCTAGTGTTCAGAGAGGAGAATCTTTTTTGGGTCAGAGTCACCTGAGGCAGGTACATATTCCAGGTGCCCGGAGGCAGCATGGCTGGGGGATGTGCTGTGATCAAGGCTGAATGAAGCCAGGCAGACATAGGAACCTCAGTTTGCACCTCAGATCTCAAGGACAAATTCACCAGGTGAGGCATTGGAAGACATGTCAACACCCATCCTGGAATCAGGTGGGGCCTGGAAACACATGGACACTTGCTCTGAATGGTTTTCTCTCTGAGCCAATTATATCCCTGGGTGATCCTCTGCTCTTACCAAGGACAGTGTGGCCATCTGCAGTCCTTCTCTGCTCCTGGTTCAGCCAGGCTTTGCAGAAAAAGTAGAGGGATGTGAAAAATTAAAAGTAATTGATGTACCTCTTTCTGGTGCTGAGTTACTTTGTTATGATAGCTCCAGATCAAAGTCCATTTGAAGAGGCCATGTTAGCATTTTCTCATGTCCTCTCTCCCAGAAGGGCAGAATGGTAGAGTGGAAAGGGAGCTATATTTAGAACAAAAAAGATGTAGATCCAATTCCAGCTCCATCATTTACTATTAGTATGATATTGGGCAAGTCAATTATGTTTCTGCCCTTGGGTTTTCTCTTTGTAGGATGCGAATAATCATACTTATCTGGCAGTGTAGATGCTGAGGGTTAGGGATGATGTCATGTGCCTGCAACATAGTCGATGCTGAGTATTTGTCCAAAGGGCTTTTGGACTCAGTGGGTTTGGGGTTGGGTTGAGAATTTGCATTTCTAACAAGTTCCCAGGTGATGCTGATGTTGCTGGTCCAGGGACCACAGTTTGAGAACCCCTAGACTAGGTAGCCTAGGTTTTTTCATTACTTACCTCTGATTTCCCAAAACTACTTGAGTAGGCATGACAACCTCCATATCTGAGAGCTAAGTAACTTGTTAAGGGATGCACCTTTTAAGTGGCAGCATACAACATATACACATGTGCACACACAAATAGCAGTGGTCAGCGCAGCAAATGAGGGGCTCTTCAGTAAGGAATCCCCTAGTCGGGAGCCTTCCTTCCCCTGAATTTCTTACCTCTGCCTAATTTCCTGAGACCTGGAGTTTCTCCATGGGGATAAAAATCTGAGATCATACAATAGGGCTTGGGTAACAAATTTCCCAAAACTACTTGAGGAGGCATGACAACCTCCATATCTGAGGTATTTGAACTCAGGACTGTGTCCCAAATCTGCCCCTCTCCATATACCACTGTGCCTCCTCACAGGTCAGCATTGGATTCCTGAAAAGATCTCAGCCATGTCCCAGGCACCAGGGAAATGACAAAAGACCCCTCTCTAACTCAGTTAAAACCTTCCTAAGGAAGGAAACTCAGAGAGCCACCCCAGGTATGCACTAAAGCAATAGCAATAGGAGACTGCCAGTGACCCGTGACCCAGGACTCCTTTCCACACAGCACCTCCCATGGAGTGGAAGTTGGCTGGAGCAGAGAGGGCTATGGATGGCAGAGGTGAGGAAAGGCTCTTGGAGGAGGAGGAGGTAAAGAGAGCTTTGAAGGACATGGCATTCTAGGTTCTACCCCTGCTTCAATTATGATCAGTGGACTAGAGTACATGCCCAATCCCAGAAGTGGAGCCAGGCAGCCCCCCAGCCTATTGTCCTGCTCAGATGGGCCAGGCACCTCACAGAGCACACCTCCACATTCAGTGGGCAGGGCCTGCCTATGGCCTTTGCCTCATCCTCACCACTGCTTGAGTCAGAGCCAGTGTCTATGCTCTATCCAGCTCCACTGCCACAAAGGACCTTTCCTTGACTCCTGGCAGGGGGTTCCATTGCTTCAGAGGTGTTCTGACCCCAGGAAAGGGTCTTTTCCTGAGTAGTTTCCAGGCTTGTCTCCCCTGCTCATTGGAGAAATCAAAAGATAGAAAGGTAAGAAAGGAGGTAGGGCGCTCCAGATTCTAAAGCCCACTTCAGAGCCCTGAGATTTTGGACATCTCATTCCTTCTCCTCAGACTTACTTGCCTCATTCATCTCATGAATACAGTAATTTGTGATCTGTATAAGGAGGTAAATAGGTGAAGAGAAAATCTCAGCATGCAGGTGTGTGTCTGCAACGTCCTGCCTTGGCTCGTGTTACCTCGTTTGTATAGAGACTGAAAGCTGGGCTCATGGTTTTGCTGTGAATATCGTTGGGACTAATAGAGATAGTTGCTGGGGGCAAGGGATGGCCAAGAGAGGGGGTGCCTGAGAGCACGGAGACTGCTCACAGTGGACCCCGAACCTGAGGTGAGGCTTGAAGGACCATGGGTCTGTTGAAGCTACCCAGGTTGTGGAGGGCCTCTCAGTGAGAAAGCTGCATCCCGGGGGTGGGAGGGAGCAGGATGTGGTTGACAAATGCAGGGGAATTGTGCAGAACCAGGCCCACCTCGCTAAACTCACACCAGCTGCCAGACTCCCTCAGCTTCCATCTCCATAAATTATAGGAAGTGTTATAAACAACCAAGTTATATACACTTGGATTTCTGTGATTATTTTTCTTATTTAAAATTCCCTTATGTGTGTTGAGAAATACTATTCCATCTTTGTCTCTGGGCATTTCTGCTCAAGTCGTGAGATTTCTGGTCTAATGATATTGGACCCTTGTGTGACCTGGAGAGAAGTCCCAAGAGGCAGGACCAGAGGCATCTTGATCCTGGCTTAGCCCATTGCAATCTTGGGTAATAAGCACCTTATTGCTTTGGGCCTCAGTTTCCCCATCTGTAAAATGGCAATAATACTTGTCGCAGGTTAGAGGTGTGATGATCCACTTGAGAGGGCATTGGGCTCTTCAAACAGGCTACTTCAAACTTTACAAGTGTGAGGGGTAGGAGATCAACCTGTACTTGAAAGCACCTCGGTTTTGTGCTAATAGTGTGACCAATGAGCTCTTGGAGCCCCATGTTCTTATCTCTTCAGTGGGGATAACAATACCTTCATTACAACACTGAGCCCTCATTGGGCTGCTATGAATTAAGATAATGTGTGAAATGTATCTACACAGTGCCTGGCATATAGAATACAAATCTAAAACAGTGGCTGCTGTTCGAATGCAGTCACCAGACTGGTTATAATCATCACATATATGAATATAGATATTTCTGCCAGGTAGACCCAGTTTTTCCATGGAGTTCCCTTCCCATCTCTTTCACTACAGTGGTTCTCAGAGCCTCATTTAAACCTAGACCCCCACCTTGCTAAGCCTTCCTGGGGGCCTCGTTGAAGAGCATTGCCTAGAACCCATGGCTTACTCTCTACATCTCACCCGATTCTGGCAGTTTGGGAAGGACGATCCTGTGTGCCAGGTGAGCCCATTCCTTCTAATGCAGGGTGGGCTTCAGGTGGGAAGCCTGCCTATCACTGGTGTAGGAACTTAGATGCTCTGATAGCAAACTTGCAAATGCTTCTTTACCTGAAATCTTTGGAGGAAGCGTGCAGAACAACATGTTAGGAGTTCAGCTTTGCTAACTGGTGAAGGCACGTGGAGGGTGCTGTGCTAATTAGCATGCTGTCTCCTTCCCCGAATGCCTTTGTGCTGTCTGTCAGCATCTGCTTGGTAGATACTAAACACAGTTAAGGCAAATGATATCATGACTGACAACTTAATAGATGTCTTCTTGAGCTGAATGTGCTCCCCAGTGCTCCAGCCAGATAGAATTAACAGAAGGCTTGAAGACCATCCTTTTTCAGGCTGAGGCTTGGGAGAGTAATGTACTTGCAAAAGCCTCCCTACTCACATGAAAGGCGTGGAACTTGGTCCGATTGAAGATGAGGGGATTGGATGTTTGTCAACAGGCTACCAGCTGACTTGCCAGAGAATAGATATTTTCACAGTTATTTCTCATGACAGACAAAAATTATAAGTGGTAGAGACAAGTATGATTCTTGTTAATGTAAGCAGGGCTCCAAATGAGGGCTGACATTAAAAGCAATCCCCTTAGGCGATTGCAGTCTTATTCTGATTACATTGAAAGTACTTACAAGGGTTTTTTTTCTTCTTTTTTAAAAACAGTTGTTTTCAGAGCCCATGAGATCAAAAATACCAAGGCAGAGAAGCTTAGGTTGGCCAGATTAGGTTCAATGTGCAATTTTCTCTGGAAGTTAGGTGATGCTGGACACCCCCCACCCACTCTCTCTCACTCTTTTTCTTTATTGAGATATAATTTAATATAAACACACACACATACACAAATACACACATATATACCCGTGACATTATCGCTGTAACCACGGTGCTAAGTATTTGCGTTACCTCCAAAATTTTCCTCGTGTTCTTTAGTGGCTTTTTTTTTTTTGTAAGAACACTTAACATGAGATCTATCCTCAACCTATTTTAAAGTGCACTGTATTGTTAACTATAGATAGCATGTTGTACAGGAGATCTCTAGAACTTAATCATCTTGCATAACAGAAACTTTATACCCACTGAAGAACAATTCCCATTTCCCTCACCCCTCAGCCCCTGGAAACCAACATTTTATTCTTTTCTATGAGTTTGACTTATTTAGATACCTCATATAAATGAGATCCTGCAGTATTTATCCTTCTGTAACTGGCTTATTTCACTTAGTGTAATGTCCTCTGAGCTCATCCATGATGTCATAATGGCAGGAGTTTCTTCCTGAAAGTTGAGTAATAGTGGATAAAAGAGATGGGATATAAATATGCCCTGGGCTCCTCTTTATATCCCCAGCTCCATGCTATACTGCGCCTGAAATTCAGGTCACACTAAACCATCTATCATCATCATCATCATCATCATCATCATCATCATCATCATCATCAAGTTAGTTAACACACAGTGTAGTCTTGGCTTCAGGAATAGAATCCATCCTTTACATATGACACCCAGTGCTCATCCCAACTAATGCCCTCCTTAATGCCCATCACCCATTTAGCCCATCCTCCACCCACCTCCCCTTCAGCAACCCTCAGTTTGTTCTCTGTATTTAAGAGTCTCTTATGGTTTGCCTCCCTCTCTGTTTTTATCTTTTTTTTTTTTCTTTTCACCCAGCAGGTTGCACGTTCTCTTGTCTCTGAGCCCTTGCACACAGCTTTTCTTTTGCTGGAAACAACATCCCTTTATTTTGGGGCTTGATAGCTTGTCATCTTTGAAGAATCATTTCAACTTACATCTTCTCTGAACAAGGTCCACACCTCCAATTGTCCCTCAGGAAGACCATTTGCTGCCCATATACCGCTCATGTTCCTTGTCCATTCCTTGGCGGTTTTATCATCTTGGAAGATGAGTTATAGGATTTTTCCTTACACTGTGATTTCTTTTAGATGAGAGGACATATTTTTACTAAACTCTCTCTAACCTGCTTCTAGCAGAGCATCTGGCACATGGTGTCACCTCAGTAAATGTTTATTCAGTGACTATAGACAGCTATAAATAGGAAGCATGAGTAGGTGGACAGAGTTTGGGCTATGACATAACAGAGCCTTGATTTCAGATTCCTTCTCTGGCCCACAGGCCTTGAGGAGCCATGGGGAGACCTCAATGTCTCTGTGCCTAACGTCTCCTGATCCACATGTGGGAGAAAGTGATTCCTAAGACACTGGGTTTCTAAGAGAAATAAATGGGCACGAATCAGTTCCTCCGTGCAGCACATATGGGCCATATAAAGCATTTGCTGGAAGGATCATAGCTTCTTAAGGCAGTTCTCAGAGAAAAGCTCTCCAAATGGTTCCAGAAAGGCTGAATCATTGGAGTAAGTGCATAGGCTCCCAAGGGGTTACTTAGGAGCGATCTCTCTCAACTGTTTCAGAGGACGCAGTATGTGTTGGGAAATGCAGCTTTGCTTCCTGCTACCTAGGCTCATGCTCAAACAGCACCTTGCCCAGGGCTGCCCCAGCCCCAGCCCCAGTCCCAGGGCCCTGGTGGCAAATTCTAACACTTTTCCAGCTTTGTCTGCATGTGCTGATCAACACTTTGCAGTTTAACAAGCTCCAGGCAAGTTTCCAACGCCTCTTCCAAGCACAGGAAGGTTTCTTAGGTTCAAAGACTATCATTCCTGGAGCTGGCAGAATGATCTTTCTGACACATTCCACCCATGTGGGGCAGATGGTGTTACAGAACCTTCTGCCTGGTGAAAATCATTGCCTGTGAGTGAGATTGCCAAGTCTCCCGTGATGGCCTGCCATTTCAAAAACACTTTTCCATAAGAAGGCTGTTTTGTTTCTGGGAGTTGGTTTGAGGGACTTGGACATGTAGCACCAAAATGTTTAGATCCATAGTGCAGACCTGGGAAGACCTTTTCCCAGAACCCCTTGAGCCCACCTGTCACTGCCTGGTGAGGTGTAATTCCCTATGCTCCCTACTGGTTTAGAAAGTCTGTTGAAAAATACATACAAAGGGGCACAGAATCCATTACAGAGATGAAAATAAACAAAACTGGAGACAAGTGGAATTTAATAAGTTCAGCTAAGCATATAATAACTTAAAATAGCTGGGATGCCCTCAAGTTGCTGAACACACAGTAAGGGAGGAGGAATTTAACTGTAGTTAAAATGCAGTGTGCAAACCAGTTTGTTTTTATTAGGAAAGGGATATTACAGAAATAGAAAAATCTCATCAAAGCTTTCTTAGGGTGTCTCTGAAAAGCAGGAGGGCTAGGTAGTTCATATGACACTGGAGAGTGAGCAGCTCTTGGGGAAGGGAACTGAAGGAGTTTCATGGAGGAGTCAGTGTTGCACAGACCAACAGGGAACACTTCACCCCCTCCAAGGCTCCTTGAGGTTTTGCTAAATAAAACAGGTACGTAATTCAGAAGATGTTCCATGGGAGGAAAAGAACTAGAAATAAATTGTGTTGCACCTACAAAAGTGCAAAAGTAATCTAGTAAACATATTACTAGCAACACACAGAGGAAAGTACCTTAATCTGAAAGAGAAGCAACCGTGGGAATAGAGTTTTCGTGTGCTAGAATGGAACCATGAGGGAGACCTTGCTGGGCCTTTGGATTATTTATGTCAGTGTAGAACCTGAGACCAACCACAATGACCTCATCCTCTCCTTCCTCCTGCACCACCTCCTTCCAGCCTTCCAGCAATAGTGCCTCCTGGGAATGCAGCCCTGTTTGCAGAACATATCCTCAGTCATCTGTGCATTTATTCATCAACGCTATTTAGTACTCGGGGTGACAGGATCTATTGCAGGTGCTGGATATACAGAGAGAGTACCCACCTGACACTGCAAAAGGAACTTGTTGACTCTCAATCTGTTGAATGAATTAATTGAATGAGCAAATGAATGGAAGGGTGAATGGCTGAGCCTATTTGGATATTACCCTTCCCCTGCAGAGGCCTCAGATGGAAACAACAAGTACAACAAGACTGCTTCCATGTACTTGTATAGGAGTGTAAAGGATCCAGTTAGTCCTCTGGGGAGTGGGCCACTCACCCTAAAAAGTCAAGGAGAGCATCCCAAAGGAGGAGGGAGGCAACCTGAGGCCAAGCCTTCCAAGATGACATTCCGATCTTATGGCCACCTTGGCCCTTGCCTATAGTCCCAAACAGAGGCACATCCTTGAGGGAGTCCTTGATCCCAGGAATGGTTCAGCTTTTCTATTGGACGCTTGGCCAAACTGCTTGCACACTCTGCCCTTTGCCCACTGATTCAGTCTGTTTCTGGCCACTCCAGGGTAACTGTCCATCCTTGTGGCCAAGGATCCAGCCCTGGTGCCGGCCCCAAAGTATAGCCATGTGATTGACCCACACTCCCCATAGATGTGACAGTATCCCTGCAACATGGCAGGCAGGTAGCTTGGTCATTTTAAAATCATCCTGTGCTGGGGAAGCAAATGAAGTTCATTCCAGAGTCATTTGGAACTTATAAAGAGGATAATGGTAAAAGCCAACAGATGCGTAGGAAAGGACAGGATTAGAGCAGGGGTACAGAGTCTCCCCTGCTGCTTGTGCAGCTGCTCCTTACCACCCACTATGGCCCCTGGGCTACCTCTGGAGGTCCTAGGGCTGCCTAGGACTTTGTGGGGATCACGTGCTTCCAGCTGGAGGCTCAGCGAGGAAGGTAAAGACAGGATTGTTGTCATAGGGCACCAAGGAGGGCTCAGAGAACTCACTCAGCTGGTGAGATGGAGGTGGACTTCTCCTTTTTTTCCTAAAGCCTTTAGTTGCTAATGACTTTGAGTGGGATTTGTTCAAGTGATTCTTTGTGTTCAACCTTTTTTTGTTCAAAGTCATTACTCACCGTGTTTAGTTTGGATATTTGAGACAGCCCAGCCTGGCATATTTCCCATCATGGCACTTTATAAATGTTCATGCTGATTAAAACTTTTATTTTTCATAATGACCCACGAATGTAATGATAATGCAAGTAATAGTCCATATCTAATGGCTTCTTGTCCAAGGGCTAAGGGGATTTATTTAATGTATTTAGTGCCAAACTCCTAAAAGAAAACTATTTAAGCTGTTGCATTCACTTATACATTTTTATGAATCTCTGCGTAATAAAAGGGAATGGCTCATCTGGAAAGCTGGGAGAAAACAAAGAAGTTCGAGTCACTCGTGATGACATTTTTTGATTGTCTACATACTGTCTTGTCATCACAGAGCCTCTAAGAAACTTAAGGTACTAGGCCAATGGCAGGACTAGGACACTCCAAGTGTGAAGCCGGAGGTTTGCAATACCGGGTCTTTTGCAGATGTGGGGGAACTAAACCACTTGGTACTCCATATGCAGATCATGGGTATAGCTGGTTGCTGGTGGGCAGGAGCTAATTGGGGGTGGGGAGGGGAGCGGCTGGAGTGCTACCCTCCAAGCCAGAGAAAGGAGCCTGTTGGGCAATCCCAAAATACTGGAACTTCCTCCCAGAACATGACTGAAATAAATGGAGAGGCTCATGAGGCTGCCCCACACACCGTGAGTCTTTTCTTCTCATCCCGAGCCCTTCGCTCCCTTAGTGTCCACTTTTGGTCATCCCTCCTCTCCATGTTCTCTTGTGCACATTCCCCAAAACCTGCTCTCAGTAATGTCCTGAGGGTGAATAAGTGTAACTCATGAGTCCACTCTCCCTCAGGTGCTGGCGTAATACACATGAGCTTCCATGTGTCCAATGAAAAACTTTGAGTGAAGGAAAATGGATTTCAGACTGAGAAAGAGTGGTCTGAGGAACCTTTTATGTCACTGAAGTCATCCTGGGGATAGGGATTCCACTTGACCCTGAGTAGGATTGTCAGATAAAATACCAGGTACAGGGTTAATTTAAATGTCAACTAAATAGAAAATGCCTTTTTAGCAGGAGAACATCCCAAATATTGTATGGACCTACTTATTATTAAAACAATCATTGGTTGTCTATCTGAAAATAAAATTTAACTGGATATCCTGTATTTTTTACTTGTTAAATTGGAAAATCTCATCCACAAGACCTAGCCTTGGTACCATATCCTAGGGTCCTGAATGTGGCCGAGGATGAGGCACTTGTACCAGTAACAAAGTGGGTACAGGTGAGTGGGTACACATGATGGCATCCTCCATTCATGCCCAGACTGACCTGAGCATACTGTTTCCACCTTTTGATCTCCTGGTTATTTTAGTGAAGAGCAGATACTCATCGTCTACTGTGTGTTTAGGCTATGGTAGGTGAGGGGACACAGTTAAACCCTTACCCATTTACTTGGAAGGAATAAACGTTAATGGTGACACAATCAGAAGCTGTGAAACCATAACTGAGTTCACATCTAGCTGTGCAACTTTGGTCACATGATACTCTCTCCATGCCTCAGTTTCTCATCTGTAAAATGGAGATGATATCTACATCTTGGCTCCTCATAAGTTTTTAAAGCAGCTGTGTGTCAACTCTGCGATGTGCCACCCAGACCTCTCTTCTGTAAAGTACCAGTTGCCTCAGCTTCTGGGAGAATTCTTGGCACAAACAGCTTTCAGCTGTCAGCTCCTTTGGCCTTACTGCAGCTTTAAGGAGGCACATTGCCCAAAGTTAAACCCCTTCCTGAGGGTACCCCCATCCAGGTACTGATGAATGCAAGGGTGTAAAGACCCATCCATCTCAGACCAACCCAGGACAATGTGGGAAGAGTCATTCAAACTCTAGAGCATCACAGCTTCCCTTCTTCCACTGCCCTTCCTGTTTCCTCTTCTCTCCTACAGCTGTTGATAGGAAGGGTACTCCTAAAGAAACATCCTACATACTAAACAGTCTTAGAGTCTGCTTCCTAGTAAATCCAATTTGCAATAGAATGGTACAGTTCCCAGCATAGAGTACTGGGGATGAACTCATAAAAAACTTGAATGACAACAACAAAAGAATAGCAACAGTAGGGTCAAACATAGAATACCAGTCTTGTTTTACATGGCATGTCCTGCACCTTCCTAAAAAGGGCCTGCTTCCTTGTGATGTCGCTGACATAAGATTGTGATGAATATAAGGCCTGTGTCTGCCCCTGTGCCTCTCTTGGTGGTTGACATGGGCCTGGAAATACAGCAAATGCTCAATAAGTGCTTAGGCAACGTTTAGCTACTTGGCTCAGAAGATCAGATGGAGCAGTAAACTTCTTTTGGAAAAGTAATTTGCAAATACAAATAGCTTCAGGAGAATTTGCCCATAAGCAGAAGAGATTTGTGAGCGGTTGCAGCCAAAAGTAAGGGATTTACTTGACCATAAAAATAAGGTCATGTAGGAAGAGGGGCAAATTCCCAAGAGCCTCTAGAAAATGGTGGGTGAGAAGTGTAAGACAGGACTGGAGAGAGAGCAAGGCATACCCAGGAAACTTAAGGTATCACAGGAGATTAGGCAATAAGTGGGGGTCAAAGGCAAGTGGAGATTATGAAGTGAAAAGCCTGTGGCCTGTGTGCCAGGCTGAGTGTGATCTTTATATCCAGGGTGATGGGAGCTACTGGGAGGACAGAAGTAGGTGTGGTCCAAATTGTGTTTTAGAGGCCACTCTACCTGCAGCAGCAAGGATGCCTTGGAGGATGCAATATAAGTGATTGTTGGAGGCAGTCACCACAAACACTCCCAAGGGCAGTGAGGTGGGGGGGGGTGGCCTGGGCCAAGATGTAAAGAAGACACCCAAGAGACATTTATATGAGGGACAATATGTAGACATGGTAAAGGATGGATTAACAGAGAGAGAAGGGAGAAATAGAGGTGGATATCTAGGTTTCGATCTTCATTTCTTTGCCTACCTAGCTCATCATGCAAGGCCCAGTTGAGGTCCAGCCCCACATCCTGAATGCCTGCAAAAGTGGATTCATTATTGACTTCCTCTTCCTCTGAAATTTCTGAAAAATTGTATCTGAGCTGCCCAATCAGAATAGTTAGAATTCTGAATCCTCTTCTCAATTTCTTATGTTGTTGGGAGCTTCTGTAAGCATGAAGCCATCCCCTGTATCCCCATCACATACACTAATTCTATACTTCTTTTTCTGGTGGACCACACTTGGGTCTCTCTCAGAGCCTCTTCTCATACAGTTCTGGAATGTCCTCCTATTCCTCTCAGCTTTCAGGTCTCAGTTTACTGATCTGTCACTTTTGGATAGTGGTCCCTCCCAACAACCCCAAATAGGTCACTTCCCTCTGACTTATATCCTCATAAGATCTTCCACTTTTTTGTTAAGCATTCGTCCCAGTTTAATTACGAGTGTAATTACATAGTGCTGTATCTCCAACACCTAATATAGCCCCTCCCCACTTATCATAGTTACTCATTAAATAAATACTTCTTAAATGAAATTGTTATTTGTGGACTACACTGTGTACATGGACAATGGCCATTCACATTCCATTAGCCTGGTCTCATTTGTGGGTGGAAACCATTTTGCAAGTTACTTTCAGTAAGATGAAGCTACTGCCTCTCTCACCTCCCAGAAGTAAGCAGCCTTCATATCATACAGGTTTGCTTTACAGCTAGTTCCCTTCCCTTGTGCTTTAGGAAATCCATTTTTTCCCATTCCTTGCTCAGTGTAGTTGGAGAGAATCCACATCTCCAAGGTTAAATGTTTCATGAATCTGAGAGAGACCTCTGGAGAGCCTGTTATGCACAAGCCCTGGGGACAGGCCCTGAAGCCAAAGTTTGTCCCCACATGCACTAACTTCAGCTCAAATGTTCCCAAAAGAGGCGTGAACTACCTGTGACTGGAGCCACATTGGCTGTGGAGCTTGGGTGCCTGCCTGGTTTATGTAGTGTCTCAGAGAGCTTGCTTTGTGAGGATTTTAGAATTGCATGCCAGAGCATGGTGTGGGGCTTGTTAAACTCCTGTAGAGGAGGAGATGAGGTTCCAGCTTCCACTGCTGAGAGAAAGGGTCCTGGCACCTTGTCCCCTGTATGCTCCTCTCAGCTTCATTTCTGTTCCCTGTTGCTCAGACTGTGTAGGCAGAGGCTGTTTTATGAAGACGTAGGGGTAGAGGAGCAGGTGCACTCATTGGCATGGTGAATAAAAGGGGATGCCAGGAGTTAAAAAAACAAATCACCCTACACAAAAGCATGGGAATGCTCTGCCTTTGACTGTGTCACTCTTAGGGCTAGAGTCACCTACCTGTGGTAGGAATTTGGCAAGAGCTTTGGCTTGGAGCTTCAGCATTTTGCTCAGCAGTGGTAAAGAGAGAGCTCCCCTCTACAGTGCTGAGGTAGGCTCTGCTAATGTCTCCACCAGCTCAGACCATGGGTGCTATGGAAAGAGCTATGAGACCTGAGTGTACCTGTGTGTGTTTGTGGGGCCGGGGGCCAGGGAGGGGGATGAGATTAACAAACCAAGGCACAGGTAAATCAAATAGACCAATCTGAAAATCATTACCTCACCCCTGAATTCCTTCTTGGAGAGCCTCATCCTTTGGAGGCTAAAAGACCATTAAAGTTCTTAGATTCTCTTTGCAGGAAATGGAAGTCTTGATATGGAGAGTGTCTGAGCATGATCCATCACTGGTGCCTTGAGGACAATGAGGAGGGTGGAACAGAGGTCAGTGATGGCAGCATGGGAGATGAGAGAAACATCATGGTGGAAATGGGACTTCCCAGAGGGAGCTGAGCTGAGCTAGAGAAGGAATTTACAAGAAGAAAGAGGCTGATGTCAGAAAGACATTTTTCTGATCCCACTGATAGTTAGCATGGATGCTAGTTCCTTCACTGACCCAGCACATATTTATTGGTGTCTCCCATGGGCCAAACACTGTCTAAGCTCTGGAGAAATAGTGATGGACAAAACAGATAAAACCCCTGCTCTCAGGGTTTATATTCCAAAGGGGGCTGATAGACCATGAAAAAGTCAAGACTTACAAAAGGTAATTTCAGGCATGATCATTGTAATGAAAAGAATCAAGGTGTGATAGGATGAGTTGGGCAGTGAGAAGATACTTCACTGAGAGATACTTTGAAGTCTTCTGGGAGGGGTTCTTTGAGGTCTAAGCTGAGGGGTGAATGATGAGAAGGGACTAGTCATTCCATAGTGGGAAAAGCATTCAGTCAGAGGGAACACCTAGTGCAGATAACCCAAGCTTGGACTGAGCTTGGTAAATCTGAGGAGCAAAAAGGAAACCACCGTGGCTGGGGCAGAGTGGGTGAGGAAAAGTGGTGGGAGATAAGTCAGGAATGGATCTTATAGACCATAGGAAGTAGTTTGAATTTTATCTTAAAGTGTGGTTGGCAGCCTTGAGAGGCTCTAAGCAGAAATGTCCATGGCCTGCTTTATTATCAGATTTGCATTTTGAAATCATCACTCTAAAAGCTCTATGGAAAAGGGATTGTAGGGGATAAGAGTGCAAACATGGAGGCAAATTAGAGGGTTCTTGCAGAATTTAATCAAGAGAGGGTATTGGCTGAGGATGGGAGATTGGCAGGTAGGAGAAGAGAAGTTCCACATTCTGTTATGTTGGTATAGAAATGGCAGAACCTGCTGATGGGTTTTGTGTGGACAAGGTAGGACTGTTGATTAGGGAAAGGCAGGAATCAAAGTACCTCCTGGGGTTTTTGCTTGAATAGTGATAATGGTACTATTTTCTGTGGCAGCCAGCATGAGGATTTCCTGAACATTTGAATCGGAATGATAAATTATTCCTGGTCAGGGACTCATCTTTAAAGAAAAGAGCATGCAACTAAGATTTAAAAGCTTAATTCCTTGTTTTCTTCCAAAGCTGGGACTGGGTTTAGGGCAACCTGAGTATGCCTAGGAATTCTGTTCGCTTTGTGTATTGGAAAACCATAGAGGATAATAGCTAAATGGCCGCCATGCAAACATACCTGCAATCTAATTCATTACACATTGACTGAGTGCCCATTACCAATGATTTCCACAGTCATGGAATAACTAGTAAATCAAGAGATTCCAAAATTCCAGGACAGAGGCATGAAGATTCACTTCCTTATGATTATGATCTGTCTCAAAAACAATTGCCAAAATTGTTAGGCCTAATATGTAAAAGTAAGAAGCTGATTTTATATCCTTATCCTTGCTTTCTGTCTCTCTTTTCTTAAAACAGATTTATTACCAACCCTCCTGGAGATGATCTTATTTCTCTTTGTCTTGTCCTACATTCTCAGCTTAGATACGTAGCCTGGGTATATAATGTTCTTTGCATTCCATAGCTACCCCCTTCATTGTCCATTACTTCTCCTGGTAGAGGGATGGCAAATGAGTTTCACCTCATTGATTAGATTTCCTCTTATTGATTGATAGAGTTTGCTAGAAATATTGTATTGGGAAGGAGTCTGACTCCCAGACTCAGTGGGATTGATTACCCATGTGTCATGGGTATGAGAGGAGAGGTTCTGTCCACTTGTTCCAAGATGTTTTAATTAAATTTTACCTATGTCAATGAACCCAGATATTTCTAAGAATATACTTCTCAGTTTCATTGATTGTGCCTAAAATAGAGCGTTGTACCTCATAGGTTCTAAGTAAGTATATATTGAATGAATAAAGTTCAAGAATGACTAAGTGAATAAGTAAATGAAAGAATGTTTTTTAAAAGTTCACTCTGAAGAGGAAGAGCACAACCAGGCACCCTGTGTGCCTGGAAGTCATGAGAAAGTGTCTCCTAGACTTCCAACTATAGGGTGATAATGAGGGCCCCAGCTGCTAGATATTGAGACATCTTGGCTCTAAGGCCATGGCCTTCCATAGGCTGTTTCCAGCCAATGACTGAGTGTGGGGATACTGGGGAATCCTGAGAGAGACTCACTTCTGGGAGACATGGAATCCCTCTGACTGCTGGCTTTGGCTTAAGATGACCCGAGGCCTTCAGCTTTATAAAGTTTCACTTAGACTGCATGTCAGGATAAGACTCTTTAACCCAGTCTTCTCTTTTCTCCTGCATCAGACTTAGGCTTGTATTAGCATCTAAAATCATTTCCAGCCTCTTCTGGCCCTTTCCCTCTTTTCCCTCATTCAAGTATGTTCCCTTGTAAAATCCTTGCATGTTTAATCCCATCTTGCTTTTTTAGTTATCTTTGTTTTTTTTGTTTGCTTGTTTGTTTTTTTTGAGGGCCTGGACTGACATGTCCTGCTAACATGAGAAGGGACCAGGACTCTGAGCAGCAAGGGAGGGCTTGCTCATGTCCTTTGTGAAGTAAAGTGAGTTCCTGGAAAAATGTCCAATGGGAGGAGGTATCACTGTTGAGAAAGTCAACCCTCATAAAAAAAATGAGAAAATGATGTTGATAAATAACATGTAACTGTTTTTGTAAATATCTCAATTTTTGCTAATATACAGCACACCAAATAATCCACTATCAATGGCCTGGTACCCGTCTTAAATTCAATATAATGAGCTCTGCATAATTAATTCCATTTATCATTCTGTGTTCATAAGAATCTTTTAGCCTCTCCCAGCCCTAAATCAATTAATTGGTAGTGCATTTGTGTTTTGTTGCAGATAACATGCATGTCTTCTTTCCCATCCAAATGTCCCGTGACAAAGTGATTTCATGAGATAGGAGTTACTTTTCCTCCTGTGACCTACTCAATTCCATGCAATTCTTCTTATAACATGCTGCTCCAGGCCATTGTTACCTTCTGCCAATTTCCTTTATGGACCTTGTCCATCTCTTCTCTTTGTTTTTCTTTTCCTTGTTTCTTCTTTGTTCAGTTATCCCCAGAAGTAGCGTTGGTATATGCGAGAATCAACATTTTCTTGATTGATCAAACGTTATTCAGAAGTAAATATGTCCAAACCAGAAACCTTGGTTAAGAGAATTTATATTTGGGGAAGCAACATTGTGCATGGGTCTTCACACAGATAATTGACACAAGCAGAAAGAGCACATTCATTCATTGATCTTTTAACACAGATTTGTTGACTACGTAACATGTGCCATGCTCCCCCACCCCCACAGTACCAAGGAGATCAGGGACCTCACCCATCTCTTTTGGGAAGGATGCCTTAAGCATTGGGAGACTCTTCTAGCTGCCAAATACCTGTTCTATTTACCACTAGGAAAAATTGACACCTTTAACAGTGAAGTTACCCTTTAAAATCACTAAGATCATGATTTCTCTTTTGAGACACACTGGTTGCCTCTCAAACACTCTGAAAATTCAGAGTACAGATTTATTTCAGAAATTCATCACGATGCTTTTAACCTTTGATGCCTTTTGCAGGAATGATTTATGAAGTTTGTTTCTTTTTATGGCGGCTTCTCCAACCAGGTTGCAAGAGATATAAGGACGGTGATTTCAGACAATTATTCTCTTGACAGCATGCGCTCAAGTTCATACAGCAAGAGAAGATGCTTTCTCTTGCTTTTTCCAAAAGAATCTGAAGCTCTATTACCTACTCGGTATAGCAACAATTGGTGTGCAAGCAATTCAGTCAGCCAGTTGCTTTTCTTTCACATCCAGAACCAGAGAAAGGACTGATCTTGTCACTACATTGATCAACTTTCCTCCAACTGAGTTGAATCTAAGAATTGATTATGTGAGTCTCCCTTTGACAACTTTAGATATCTTTTCTTTCTCTCCTTCCCCTCTGTATCCTTGTTCTCTCTCCTCTCTGTCTTCTCCACTCACATCTGTTCTCTTTCTTCCTACATAAAGACTTTAAGTATGATGTTGTGAGTCCTTTGCCAGGACATAGAACAAAGTCGTTTGGCCTCAGAACACTTTAACACTCATATCACTGACAACCCCAAAGACTTCATGTTTTTGTGGATTACACCTATCGCTGTTTATTACATTCCTAATTAAAGCTGATAAAATTTAAAATATACATTTTTGATTCAGTTAAAATAATAATAAATTCATATGATATTGACAAAAATACTTTTTATTAAAAACAACTGTTATTCAAAGTAAAAAAATAGTGAAGAGAGTACTATTGTTTTACATTTTTGCAAATGTTTGACTTAATAGAAGACAGCTGAATTTTCTTATCTGCTTCTGCATTTAATCTGTTGTGTTATCATGTTATATAACCTCTGGAAAATTCCGAGAGGCATGAGAGAGAGAGAATGAGGGCAAACGAATCAAATAGTATCTCAGTACTTTTATGGATATAGTTTTGACTTTGTGAACCCTCAAGGATCTCAGGGACACCCAAGAGTTCCTGGACCATACTTTGAGAACTGCTGTGCTAGGGTTAGAGATACAGACATGGAAGACCCAGCGTCTTTCCCCACCATCTGCTAGAGGAAAGACACAAAGGATATTTACAGCCCAGTATAGTACTTACTGTGCTAAGGATAGGGATGGGGCTATGAGAGCACAAGGAAAGAGACATCATTCAGTCTGGGTGTGTCCTCATGGGTGGAGAGAAAGTGAATACTTCCCTGAATTAGTCCTGCCTGATCTGAGCTGAGCAGGTGATACTGTAGACATTTGATTGCAAATGGGACCACCTTGTCTGAAACTCTGGTACTCAGGGATGATCATGAGGGTGACCTAGGGTATTTGGGTTGCAACTTTATTAGGATTATGTATTTGGTGGTGGCAGAGGCGAGGCTTTTTTTTTTTTTTTTCCTATCCTCTACTATTGATATTCCACAACTTCCCAGAAAGGAGTCCCCATAAATAAGAAGTGAAATTGGCCTGCCAGTACTTTCTTTCTGAAGCAGTGAGAAGCAAATGAGCATTTGCAGTGAATATACTCTAAACCAGATAATTGCCATTCATTGTTCTGAACATCTGGGGATCTAACACATGAAATGGAATTTGCAATAAAAACGTATCACACATATCCTATCCTCTGGAACAAAGTTGATATCATAAGCCTCAAAGGTTTTATTTATTAGTTTGCCAGTAGAAAAAAAAACCAAAAATATGGTGTTTCTGTCTGAGGTTAAAAGGAATTTACATTGTCGCATCAAATCCTTTCCCTCATTTTTGAATATAACATTTTAAAAGATTCTTCAGTGAGTGTGATGGTTAGTTTTCTGTGTCTCTTTGGCTAAGTCATAGTATCTACTTATGCAGTGAAACACTAATCTAGGTGTTGCTTGATCGTATTTTGGAAATGTGGCTAACATCTACAATCACTTGGTTTTAAGTAAAGGAGACTACCCTCAATAATGTGGGTGTGCTTCATACAATCAGTTAAAAGGCTTTAAGAGCAAAAACTGGTGCAGCCACTCTGGAAAACGGTGTGGAGGTTCCTCATAAAAATGAAAATAGAGCTACCCTATGATCCAGCAATAGCCCTGCTAGGAATCTACCCAAGAGACACAGGAATGCTGATGCATAGGAGCACGTGTACCCCAATGTTCATAGCAGCACTTTCGACAATAGCCAAATCATGGAAAGAGACCAAGTGCCCATCAACTGACGAATGGATAAAGAAGTTATGGTACTTATATACAATGGACTACTACGTGGCAATGAGAAAAAATGAAAGCTGGCCATGCGTAGCAACATGGATGGAACTGGAGGGTATTATGTTAAGTGAAATAAGTCAGTCAGAAAAAGACAGATACCATATGTTTCCACGAATAGGTGGACTTTGTGAGACTAAGCAAAAACCAGGGGGAGGGGAAGAGGGGAAAGGAAAAAAAGACGCAGAGAGGGAGGGAGATAAAACATAAAGAGACTCTCAAAGACTAAGAAAAAAACTGAGGGTAAGGGGGATGAGGGAGGGGGGAGAGGGGGTGATGGGCATTAAAAAGGCACATGTTGGGATGAACACTGGGTGTTATATGTAAACCAATTTGAAAATAAACTATTATAAAATTAAAAAAAAAACTGAGTTTTCCCAGAAAAGAAGAAATTCTGTCTCAAGACTGTAGCCTCAACTCCTGCCTGAGCTTTCAGCCAAGAGACCTGCCCCATAGATTTCAGATTTGCCAGCCTCCATAATCATGTGAGCTAGTCCTTTTATATATGCACATATAAACACACATACACACATGCACACATATCTCTTTCTCTTTCTCTTCTGTTTCTCTGAAGAGCCCTGATTGTTGTCTCATTGATTTCAGTCTTGGCTGTTTTGTCTCCTTGTGCTCCCACTGAGCGCTTAGTCCAAGGCTGGACCCACAGGAGGTGGAAATAAATGTGTGCTGTTGCATTGATCTCTGGTCATGGGGAAGAATAACCAGTTGGGGTGGTACTCTCAGTTCTTCCATTAGGAACCATTTAAGCACTTGACTTGACTGATTTAAGCACTCTGAACCTCTATAGCCTCATCCACGAAATGGAGCCTATGGTTTCCTCTCATAGGGATGATTGTAAGGATTTAATGAGATCACAGCTATAGAACCTGGCACATAGTAGCAATTCCTGATTACTTATGTTGAGCAGTGATAATTACAGAAGAGTTTTAGACAATTAACATTTAGTAGCATAAACTCCAAAAAGTAAGTTAAGGGCTGGTATTGGGAGTTAAAGATGTTTAGAAAGTAGTGAAGTATGAGGTATTGAAGGGATAACACTGTTGGGGAATTATAGATGTAGCAGTCATTTTGTTGGGTAGGTAAGACATTTTGTGTGGAAAATGAGTTGGCTCTAGCAACTGAATAGGAACATTAAACTATCACAATCCCTGCCCCCCCCTCCTTCTTCCTACTCCAAATGATCCTTTTGAATGGCTCCCAGTCTTCACAGATTTAACCCAATTTTCCCATACTCTGGAAATCCTGTTAGGTCTTCAGCCCACCAATAGGTTTATTGGGTAACTTGAACATTGTTTACCCGGGACACACTGGGTTCTATGTGAGTCCTAACCCCAACCTGTGTGTATTGAGCTTCCGGATTAAAGAGGCTTTACTGTGGACGTACAATATGCTAGTCACTGAGTCAGCTCTGACCGTTGGGTCTCATTTTATATCTTCCTCTCAGTAACCCTGTAGAATTGGTATTACCTACATTTTGCTCCTAAAGGAGAGGGAGCAGAGATCTGGGAAGATTAAAAGACTTGCCTAAGATACCCTGTTGATTACATGGTGTCAGAACTATGACATGAAGCCCAGTACCCCTTGCACCCAATCTTAGGTTTTATTTTAGGGCAAGCTTTGAGCAGTTGGCTTTGTCCAGAGTTGGCTTATGTGGAGACAGCTAAAACTCACTTTTGAAAGATTACATAATCCTCCAGTACACATTTCTTCCTAGTTTTACTCCTGGCTCACATGCCTCTACCCAATGAGATAGTAGCATGTGGTTCATCCTCAGGCAGGAATAAGGACTTCCAAACAATTGAGTATTTGTGGGTGGAAAATGACTATAGAAGGGAAGAAAAAATAGGAATGGTGTATAAATGGATCAGGAGATGGATATAAGGAAAGAAAAGGAAGGGAAGGAAAGCAACATGCTACCCCCACTGAAAACACCTATCAAGCCGTTAAGGATTAACAACTCAGTCATCTTTTTTACAAATGTTTTTAAACCCAATTAAAGCAGTGAAATGTAACTCTCATCTTCTGTGAATATTTGCATGTATGAGTCACACACATGGGATTTGTATTTAAAACTCTCTAATTGGTACCTCTAGGAAGAAAGATACATTGCCTCTAATTAAGTGATGGCAAATGTCACCTTATGATTTGGGAGGCACACCCTCTTTCTATTTGGGTGATGTAGGAATACCTGTTCATGGAAGCACAGTGCTGCTAATTACTTCAGGCATTGGAGGTGCCAGCACTGCAGAGGTGTGCTCACCTCATCTACCAATGCGCTGGGCACTGTGTTGGGTCCTGCTGATACCATCATGACTGGGATGCTGCCTCTCCCTGAAGAGAGCAGAGAGAGAGGGGTAGGCAAGCAACTAATGGCGATGCAGTGGACCTGCAGCATGAGATCAGGTGGTACAGGGTGATGTGGTGCAGAAGAGGACAATTGGAGGAGGCGGGGCTGGAGATGAATCTGTAAAGTTGCACAAGCAGAGACAAGAGTAAGAAGAGGAGAGGAGTAGATGGCACAATGAGGACAAGGGTGTGGGTCATCAGGGAGCTGGCGCCTTTGAGGAGCTTCATCTGATCTTGCAGTAGAAGGCAGGATTACTACTGATGGATCCTAAGCAGGAAAGTGCAGGATCAGGTTTGCCTGTAGCCAGGCTGACCTCTCACCTATACAGGGATCCTATCCTACCTCCACTTTGGAACAAGGAATAAAAATACTTTTTAAAATGCTATTACAATTATTATAATTAGGAATCATTTGATTACAAGAATAGATACCCTGCTCAAACTATTAAAAATAGAAAAACACATTGGTGTCAGGGCAGAAAAATTAAAAGCTTCATTTGGCAACCTCAGACACCCCACAGCAAGCCAGCGAGTCCAGTTGGCAACCTCAGACACTTCATAGCAAGCTGAGCAGGATGTCTACTGGAAAACCAGAGTGGGCGGCCAACCTCTGTACCTCCTGCAGCGGCTTGGGGTGCTTCTCTTCTCTCTGCTTCTTGGCTCCCAAATCCTATCTCCTGGTAGATTAGCATTCTTTGATTTTAATGGCTTCTCAGCGCACCCTAAACTTTGATCATTGCATGAATAGCAGCCCCAACTCCTTATGAACTTTTATCTCAAGTGTCCTACACCAAATAAATTATAGATTCTGGGACTGGCTCCTAAATGAAAGTTGAAAGATCCAACCAATTGTCCCAGGCTACTCCACTCATTGATTTCCCCTTGGGATAGATAGTCACTCTGGTCTAAACACTTCCACCAGGGCATCTGGTCAGAAAGAGGAAGTTGGGCATCACAGGCAAAAGACCAGCCTGACCACAAGAATGACCTATTTACTGGGGTGTAAGTTAACTTCTCTAGAGCATTTTGTAATCAGTATAGTATTTTTATTTTACTCACAGTTCACTTTTACCCAGAGGGAAGTATTGGAGTTCTGAGGGTCAACTTTAGGATGAGAATAGAAAGATTCAAAGGATAAATCATCAGCTGCTTGACCCTGCTGCTTGGATTGAGTGTTAATGCAATTTTTCAGAGGTGGAAGCAAAAGAGAGGGAGGAAAGGAGTGCTCCTGAGAATGCATCTGCACTCTAGTTAAAGACACATTGGGTGGCAAGACCTAATTTCTCTGTAAATGGAGCAGAAATATCACACTGGTGTTTCCTCTGTATGAGTGCAAAGACACAGGCATTTTTCCAGATGCTGAAACAGCATGGGAAAGAGGCAAGACAGAGGCAAGAAGCAGTCCTAAGGGGTCATGCTATGACAGAGTTCAGCCTCAGGAAGAGTTGTGTTGCAAACAGGGATGTTATCTTGTGAAGAACTGATAAAAAGTCAGTTCCTCTGAAGTTACATCCAAAGGGAGTAAAGTGTGAGCTGACTGGCCTCAGTCTATTGGAACAAAAAGGCAGAACTGTTGTCAGGGGAGGGAACAGATTGCATAAAGAACAGCCAAGGCACAAGCATCAATACCTATTGCTTCTTTCTGGAAAGGAGATGGCTCTCTGGTGTCCCGTGAATGTGGCATTTGGAAATGGCTTCTGGAAGAATTTGTATGTGACAATAAGCCCTGAGTGATGTAGATACTATCTAGCAGTCCAGACTCTTGGCTGGACTTGCCCCTCAAATGTTGTTCTCAGCTAAACCTAACTATTTACATTTCCCCTGTGATGCACCAGGTGCTTTTACTATTGCCTTTGCCCACGCAGGTTCCTCTGCCTGGGACCCCCACATCCTTTATCCCTGCTTAATTCCTACTGCTTATGACTTCGATTCTACTATCTTCAGAAAGTAATTCTGGATTACTATGGCTGGATTTGTGCTTTTCCTCTCTTTTTCCATAGCTCTCTGCTTTTCCTTTGCTTATCTATCTCTTTTTTTATTAATAATTTTTTATTGTCAGATTGGTTTCCATACAAGAACACTCAGTGCTCATCCCAACCCGTGCTCTGCTCAGTGCCCGTCACCCACTCTCCCCCCTCCCATATCCACCCCATCCCTCAGTTTGTTCTTAATATTCAAGAGTGTCTTATGCTTTGTCTCCCTCCCTCTCTGTGGCTTTTTTCCTTCCCCTCTTCCCCTCCTCCTTGGTTTTCTGTTAAGTCTCGCAAAGTCCATCTGTGCGTGGAAACATATGGTATCTGTCTTTCTCTACCTGACTTATTTCACTCAGCATAATACCCTCCAGTTCATCCACATTGCTACACATGGCCAGATTTCATTCTTTCTCATTGCCGTGTAGTATTCCATTGTATATATGTACCACATCTTCTTTATCCATTCATCAGTTGATAGACACTTAGTCTCTTTCCATGATTTGGCTATTGTTGAAAGTGCTGCTATGAACATCGGGGTACATGTGCCCCTGTGCATCAGCACTCCTGTGTCTCTTGGGTTATCTATCTCTTATACTGATTATCATAGGTCCCTCTCCAGTCTGAGGGTGCCTTGATGATAAGAACTTTGTTCTTACTACAAATTTATTACCACATTATAAACTATATGTATAATATACATATAATAAAATTCTACCTTTCTAAATGTGTAGATTGCTAAATTTTGCCAAAGGCACGCAGAAATATAACCACCACAATAATCAAGATACAGAACAGTACCGTCATCTAAAACTTCCGTTGTGTCCCCTTTACAAGCAAACGCTGCCCCAGCCCCAGCCCCTGGCAACTGTTGATCCGTAATCTGTCCTTATACTTTGGCATTTTCTAGAATGTCATATGAATGGCATCAAATAGAATGTAGTCTTTTGTGTCTGACTTCTCTCACTTCATTTCACCATTTTTGCCATTTTGTTGTATGGATCAGTAGTTGATTTCTTTTTACTGCTGAGTAGATGTCCATTATATAGATACACTGCAGTTTGTTTATCCATTCACTAGTTGATGGTCGTTTTATTTTCCGGTTTGGTACTATTCTGAATGAAGATTCTATGAACCTTTACATACAAGTCTTTTGGATAATTTATGTTTTCATTTCTCTTGTGTAGATCCTTGGAATGGAACTGCTGAGTCATTTTCTAAGAAATTGCCAAACTATTTCCCAAAGTAACTGTATTATTTTACATTCATACCAGCAGTGTATGAGTTTCAATTGCTTCCAGTCTTCATTAGAGCTTGGTATTGTCCATCTTATTTTAACCATTCAAGTGGCGGTCTGGTGACATCTAATTGAGACTTTAAATTATATATCCTGATTCACTACTAATGTTGAGCATCATTTCATGTTCTTATCTCCTCAGGTGACAGGTCTGTTCACATTTTTGCCTTTTTTTTTTTATAGATTATTTTTCTCATTATTGAGTTGCAAGAGTTCTTTATAGGTTTTTGGATACAAGTCCTTTGTGAAATATGCCTAGCAAATATTACCTCCCAGTCTGTGGCTTCAAAAAAATATTTTCTCAAGAGTAAAGGATAGAAATGTATAATTTTTGTAAAGTTTGATATATCAATTTTATCTTTTATTCAGTGCTCTTTTTGTCCCATCTAATAAATCTTTGCCTAACCCAAGGACACAGAGCTTTTCTTTTATGCTCTCTTTTAAAAGTTTCATAATTTTATAAGTCCTAAATTTAGGACCATGATCCAGTTAGAGATAATTTTTGTGTATCATGTGCAGTAGAGTTGAAATTCTCTCTTTTTTTTTAATATGGATATCCAATTTTTCCACAAGCATAAATGAAAGACCATTCTTCATTGGATTTTCTTGAAAAGAAAATTTATCAGAAATTAATTGACCACATGTGTGTCTATTTCTGCACTCTTGATTTTCTTATGTTGATCCGAATGTCTGTCTTATGTTAAAACCACACTGCTTGGTTAGAGAAGCTTTATAATAAGTTTCAAAGTCAAGTAGTGTGAGTTCTCCAACTTCGCCCTTCTTTTTCAAAATTGTTTTTACTATATCAGTTATTTAAATTTTCATATAAATTTTAGAATTAGCTTATCCATTAAAAAATTCTATTGTTTTGATTTGGGTTGCACTGATCAATTAGGGAAAATTTTATGTTTAATTATATTGAGTCTACTGAACCATGAATACTGTCTGTCCATTAAGACTGCTCTAGGTTTTCTTTAAATTCTTTAAGCAGTATCTTGGAGTCTTCTGTGTATAGATCCTACATGTATCTTGTGAGCGTTATTCCTAAGTATTTGTTGGTTGTTGATGTTATCATATTAGTATTTTTTATTTACTGCTTGTACATAAAAATATAATTGATTTTTATGTATTGGCTTATTCTACAGTGGTTTTCCTAAACTCACTTATTAGTTCTAGTAGCATTTCAATAGATTCCATAGAATTTGCTTCATTGAGGATCATGTTCTCTACAAATAAAGACAATTTTACTTTTTAATTTCCAGTCTTATTTTTTTCCCTGCCTTATTGAATGGGTTAGACCCTCAGGTACAATGTGAACAGTACAGTACAAGGTAAGAGTGGACGTATTCTTTCTGCTCTTGGGAGTTGAGCATTTATTCTTTAACCATTAAGCATGATGTTAGCTATGGGTTTCTATAAAAGTTCTTTATCAGATTGAGGAAGTTCCCTTCTATTCTTCATTCACTGATTGTTGTGATTATAAATTGATGCTGAATTTTGTCAAATGTTTCTTTCAGGGACTTCTTCCCCAATTTACCGCCTCCCCCATGCTTAAGATGTTTTTGCATATTTTAGGTGCCCCATAAATATTTATTGATTGAATGGAGCCAAATTCAAGGCCACACATTAGCCACTCAGAAGCCTGAGATGGGCTTAGGGGAACTTAATATTTGAATGCCTATTCATGTCAGGGGTACTAGATTTGCCTAAATGGTCTCATGCAATTTTTACAATATTCCTATGAAGTAAGTATCTCCATTTTTCAAATGAGGAATGAGTAATAGAATGATTACAAAGCTGTAATATGGTTGGGGGATGTAGGGAAAAAATTTCATAATTCAATAGAATGAAAAAGATAATTATTATGTTCATAAAACAAAGAATATACGAAGGAGGATGGTTTCAAATGTGCCAATTAAAATAGAGTATGATTTGGTTATCTGATGGCATGAAAAAATTAAGAGTCCAGTAGGTCTGGATACAAGGAATGTCATCCATGGAATGACAATTGAGCCATTAAGAGGGAAAAGCAATCCTTGCATAATACTTGGCTCAGCCATGAACAAAAGCCTCATAGTCAAAATAATGTAAATTTAAGTTACTGGTGTGCAGCCTTGAGGATTTGATCTATAGACAAAGCAAAGAAGATTTAATTTAGCTTACACATCAAAATGCAAATATTTGTAAACCTTGACAAAGAAAAAGTCAAGAAAGATTTGAAGGAAGTTAGAAAGTGGGAGACAAATGCGGAAATTGTAGGGATGTCAGCACTCTTATTTTCCAAAAAGGGAATATTTAAACCCCTCTGAGCTTCAGTTCCTCACTTGCAAAATGAGGTATAAAATCTTATCTAATGGGGCTGAGGTGAGGATTAATGAATGTATGTAAAATTCCTAATATGTAATAGGTATACAACTAACTGTAGTGATGAGAGGAGAAAAGGATGGCAGGCCTATGGATAGAAGGAAATAAACCCATCCCCACTCATGATGGAAAACCTCAACTCTAAGGTCTATAAATCACCTCCCTGCTGACACTGTCACTGCTTGGAGAGCAGTGGTCAGTCTGACTAATGAAAGGTCGGGGGCTGTGTGAGGTGAGGGTGGGAAGTCTGAGTAATCAAAGATCAGGAGCTGTGTGTCCAGCCCAGGGCATCTGAATGACATGACAACCCTGTGAGTGGAGTAATTTCCCCCATTTTACAGTTCAGGGAGTTGACACTCTGAGTGGCCAACCGACTCACACAGAAGTGGCCCCGAAGTGGCTAAGCCAGCCCTGAAACCCAGCAACTGTGACTCTAGATTCCATTGTCTGCCATTGAGTCAAGCGGCATAGTGAATCTGAAACACTGAATGAGCTTATGGCATATCCTCTATACACATTTCCAATGAATAGGCCCCTAGGCTTAATTAAAGGGGAAAAGAAATTAATTGTTTCTCCCAACAGCTGCAAATTATTTACATTGCATTTGTGTTGATGGCTAATAAAAGACCGAAGGCGTGCGGAGACAACCCAGGGTGGCTGTAATTCTTACAGGGTCCATAATGAAGAACCGGTTTGAATGCCAACATGTAAGCACGGAGGAGCCTGCTGTCCCATTCAGAGTCACAGTGGGCAGAGCCACTCTCTGCCCTGGGCACGATCCAGTCCCCAGAAATGGCTCTCAGGAGCCAAGACCTGAGAAGAAAAGGCATATGTTCCTGCTCCACTAAACTGCCTCTTGGTTAGTTCATGATTGTTGTGAAATGGGTGAGAAGGAGCAAAATGTGGCCAGGTTGAGTCTACCAGCAATCCCGGAGCAAATCTTAACTGATCTTTTGAAGCATGATGGTGTGGAAAGGGGGCAGGAGCCACTGCAACAGAGCTGTTTTCAATTTTATAAGCTCTTGCTTTATGGTAGCTACTGAAAATTATGCACTATGATATGTGTATATATTTTAATAGGTGTTGTATTATAATGTGCATGAGTGTGTATTATAATATGGATATGTGTATGTGCACATGTATGTGCTTTTTGGATCTCATCACATATGAGAGCGTTTTTGGTCTTCCCAATTATTAGTTCTCAAGCCTGTGGCCATCCTGGGAAAGTCACACCTTGCGAAAGAAGTTCTTCATCATTTTCATAATGATCACACCTACCTTTTAGGTCCTTGTGAGGAGTATTATGTATGTGACAACATTGTTCAAACTGTGAAGCAGGGTGTGAGGATTGGCATCAGGACAACTTTGATTATTCTAGGGCTTCCTCTAACCTGTTAGTTTGTTTCTCAAGCACCTACTCTGCCCTCAGGATTGTGTGAATGTATGTGGGGGAATAAAGGACAAACCAAGGAGATCACAGTTGAGGAATCAGATTAATATTTCAGGAGCGTATTCTTAATGCCAGTATAGAGGATGAATTGGAGTGCGATAGGACTTCTTACTGGAAGACCAGTCAGAAGGCCACTACAGGCATCCAGAGAGGTGATGGCAGGGCCAGAACAAAAAAAGGAGATAGAATTGACAAAGATGGGGTATTCACATAGGAATATTACACCAACCCCAGCACAAGTCTTATTTAAATTCTCTACCTTTTATGCATGTCTTGTATTCCTTTGCTAGGCCTGCCTTATAAAAGTACTACTATATGTTTCCACGAATAGGTGGACTTTGTGAGACTAAGCAAAAACCAGGGGGAGGGGAAGAGGGGAAAGAAAAAAAAGACACAGAGAGGGAGGGAGATAAAACATAAGAGACTCTCAAAGACTAAGAACAAACTGAGGGTGAGGGGAATGAGGGAGGGGGGAGAGGGGGTGATGGGCATTAAAAAGGGCACATGTTGGGATGAACACTGGGTGTTATATGTAAACCAATTTGAAAATAAACTATTATAAATTAAAAAAATAAAAGTACTACTAACTGTATGGCTTAGAACAACAGAAATTTATTGTCTCAAAGCTCTGGAGGCCAGAAGCCTGAAGTCAAGTTGTGGCAGGACCACGCTTGCTCTGATGTGCAAGGGGAAGTTCTGTCCCAGGTGTCTCTTATGACTTCTGGTAGTTCCTTGGCTGGTGGCAACAGAACACATGGCAGCCACATGTGTGTGTGCCAATCTTTGTGTCCAAATTTTCCCTTTTTATAAAGACACCATTCATTTTGGATGAAGGCCTGCCCAAATGACCTCATTTTAACTTGATTACCCCTGTAAAGACCCTCTCTCCACATAAGGTCACATTGCAAGGTACTGGAGGTTAGGACTCCAACCCGTCTTTTTTTTTTCAGGGCCGTAGTTCAACCAGTAACATATTTGATATGTATTTTAAGTGTGTTAATTTTCCATTAGATAATATATTATTCACCTGGTCAAATACTAAAGAACAACTTAAATTGCTTAGGTAGTTTAGGCCATTAAGATAGACATAGTTTTTAAGTAATAAGAAAGGATCCAAATGTCTCTTGTATCTTTACACATATGTTGGTACATATAACAGATATGTATGTATATAAAATGCAGTAACAGTTTGTGATGATGGACCAGATTAGGTTGTGGTCAGAAATTCCAGCACACAGCCATGATCTGCTAGTTCATTGATAGATAATGGACATTAACCCTGAAACATCTATTAATAGGTAGTAGCATTTGAGGATTTAAATTAAATTAAATTAAAGCACAGTAGCTATCTATACTGGGCATCCAGGAATAGAAATAGTGGAATTTTGGTAAAGTGAAAGATCCATCGTCTTGGAGCCCAAAAATGTGTTTGAGTCTTGGTGCTGCCCTACCTTTCTGTGTGCCTCACGTGAATTGTTGAACTTCTCTCTGAACCTCACTTCTCTGAAGGATCCTTAGGTGTAAAATGGGACTAACATGCTCTTTGTCTCTCATGCTGTTGTTGGATGAGAGCCTATGATTGAACAAATACGCAGTATCAGTAATATTATTATGGATTAGCTATTCAAGTGGTGATCTTAAAAGTCAATCTTTGTTTTGTGTTTCCATTGTGTTCTAGTCAACAAGCACAAGCCATGGATCGAGACCTCCTATCATGGAGTCATAACTGAGAACAATGACACGGTGATTTTGGACCCACCACTTGTAGCCCTGGATAAAGATGCGCCAGTTCCATTTGCAGGTGAGATGATGCCTTCTTATGGTTGCACTTACCTCTCTTTGAGACATGCCAGGAAACTGCCATGGAACTCAGACTCAGGCTGTCTGTGCATCTCATCACGATCAGCCTGTGGTTTCAAAGCTCTAGACTCTTCTGACTTCAGGTGTGGTTCTGATTTCTGATTTATGGTTTTTCTTGGGTATTACCTCCAGTGCAAGACCCTTATTTCTTCTTCTACATGATAGTATATCGCTGAAGTGGTCTCTGGAGTTGGAAAACCTGGGCTAGTAAGGTCCATAGAGGAATTTTCCCTCTAGACAGATGACCTATAGACAGATTAAGTGTGTGACCCACTGTCCCCGCTGTCCATATATCATGGACAGGTGAAGACTTATAGCTTGGTAGATTGGCAAGAGAAAAGGGAAAGAAAAAGAAGACTAGGAAATATTTGCTAAGGATAGGAGAAGGCTGTGCCCTTGAGCTTCACAGTGGGTGTGGCTTTTGGTAGAGGGATCAAAAGACAGTGCCATTTTGCCCTCTGCAGTTTGTGGCTAGAGAGTCTTCTCATTATCATCAAGATTATGACTGCTTCCTTCTGTAAGGACCAGGTCTCTGGACTGGTGTGTGAAGAATATGGCTATGTCTCATGTTTCCACAGAATCTGGCAAAGACAAGGGGATGGCTGATGGTAGAGGGAGGAAGGAATGGACAAAGAATTTCTGAAGATGCCTGTATCATGAGTAATATTGTTAACATTTTATAACTGTCAGGAGAAAGACAGGAAATTTAATGAAGGTTTTCAAGATTTCTACAAGATTGCTTTATGATAGATGGGTGCCAGGCTGAGGTTTTCACCATGATGAAGTCTATTTTTTCTGACAGTTTGTCTGCTACATTATGAGCTACTTGGGCAGAAAAAATTGGCTCTTTCTAAGAGATAAGCTCTATGAAAGCCCTTTTTTCATTCCAGAACATTGTAAAGTAAGCAGCGAGGAGGTAGGTTCAATGGGGAAATTCAGAGTTATGTGAAGATAAACCCATAAGCGTTCTTGCAGAGCATAGGGGAGATACTCTTGACTCTCAGAAGAGGCTTTATCTTTATTTCATGTTAGACTGATAACTACCAAGGGCACCTAACTGTGACTTCCATAGTGTTTAGAGTTAGGATATTTCCATACAGCTTCCAGCCATCCTCAAAGGTCCCAGCTCAACCAAATTCCACTTGGAAACGTGAATCTCCTGCTGTCTTTTCCACAGAAGAGGGGTTATCTTTCCCAGACCTTCTTTGCCAGCCTGAGACTGTTCCAATGTATCCCCTTCTTGGACATAACTAGATGATGTTGGCGTTAATCAGCAATTCCTAACCTCCTAGAAATGAGATTTTAAAACAAACACTAGCAAAGTGTTTGGGTTATGGAAATGTTTCATTTTTTAAAAATTGGGAGATTTAGTGTAAGAAGGCAGGATTCTGGTTTATCTTGAACCAGATAGGAAATGCAGAGCTGAGTCATGGCTTCCCTTTCTAGGCTGAGCAAGTGCTCCTGGAGTCCCTCAGCCCTTTCTCTGCAGCCTGTGTGCAGAGGTCCTTCCACCAAGCAGGTCCTCTTATTTACCTTTCCTTTCAAGTGTATGACTCCTCTTTAAAACATAACAGAAAAAACCAATGACATAATAAGCAGGAAGTACATGTGTGCCATTAAGTTACCTTAGTGTAGTGAGTCTGACATTTTAAAAGATGCAGGATGTTTCTGATTCCTCATTATGTCTACCCTCACTGAAGCCCTGTTCTCATCTCATAGTGAACTAGGAGACTGAAGTTGTTGAATCAACTGTCCTACTGTAAAGTTATAGGCTCTTTAATATACAGACCAAAATGAGGGGAGAAACAGTTTAAGCAAATCATGATATTTGGAAGTTTGGATTTACACGAGATTGCTTCTCTTTCTTGGTTTATGGGACTGCAGGACAATTAATAATTTCAGCTGAAGATTCAGCAAAGTGTTTCATAAACTGTAAATCCATCAAATGCCTTTAAACTTGAATTTGTATTCTGACTGTTCGATGTGCCCACTGGTTTTCAGGCACATCTTGAAACTAAGATTTCCTTCTAAGCCAAGCCCTAAGTAGTTATTCCCATCTGAAGAAAATTCCTATGCTCCTTGATATTTGCAGCTGTATAAAAAAAATCTAGCTTAATGCATCAAAATATAATCTTCCAAGCTCTTCAGAGTAAAAAATAAAGGTGCTTTTTGGAATGGTCAAAGCTATTTTTCTCAGTGTTATTTATGATCAGCTCTAAGACAGGACACAGGCACTCGCCATCCATCCATGCTGCAGACGTTTATTTTAAAACATTTATCTTAAAAAGAAAATACCGAAGATTTATTTCAGATCCCTATCATTCTCATAAAATTGAAAAATTCATATCTGCCAACTCCATCAGTTCTCGAAGTCAACTGCAGCTTTTAGTCCCCCCTATCAACTGTTCGTGCATTGTGTGTCAGTTTTTCCACTCCTTTCCCGCTGGTCTTTAATTCCAATTTAGCCTGTGAGGTGAGCCATAAGCTTGCTGGGAGACGGTTCCACCCATAATGTTTTTGCTCTGTCTCATTTCTTTTGTGATTCCCCCCCTTGAAAAAAAAATTCTAGAAAAATCTACATAAAATATCACTCATTTAAATAAAAGTCATTGATTGCATTTTGCATATAAATGCAAATTCAGGGATATAGAATAGCTTTTACCTTATTATGACAGTAAGTGTTTATTGTGGAAAATGTGAAAAATATAGTGAAACTCAAAAGGTGTGAAAAATGTTTTCTTACCCCCCAGAGAGAGCCTGTCTTAACGTTTTAGTATGTTTCCTTCCAGTCATTTTTCTACTCTTTTTTTTTTTCAAAAATTATGATCACTCCTCATATCCAATACTAACAACTTATTTTTCCCACTAGACTAATGAAAATATACCATTTCATTAAATATTAATTCTACAACTGATTAAATGACTCCATGATATCCTTCTCATTGAATATTCTGTAGCTTACTATTCTCTCTTTTTTTTTCTAGTTTCATTGAGATACAGTTGGCATATAACATTGTCTAAGTTTAAGGTGTACAATGTATTGATTTGATAAACATTTATATTGCAAAAATGATTCCTGACATAGTGTTAGCTAACATCTCCATCATCTCAAATAATTACAATTTCTTTTTTGTGGTGAAAACATGTAAGATCTATTCTCGTAACAATTTTCAAGGGTATAATACAGTGTTGTTAACTCTAATAACCATGCTGTACATTAGACCCCCAATACTTCTTTAACTAATAACTTGAAATTTTCTACCCTCTGGCAACACCTCCCTATTTCCCCCACCCCCAGTGCCTGGTAACTATCATCCTACTCCCTGTTTCTAAGTTTGACTTTTAAGGCTGATTACACATATAAGGGAATCTACGTATAAGTGATATCATATATGTGATATAAGCGATTCCACATACAGATTCCATATATAAGTGAGATCGTGCAGTATTTGTCTTCTCTGTCTGGCTAATTTCACTGACCATAATGTCTTCAGGGTCCATCTGTGTTGTCACAAATGCAGGAATTTCTTCTCTCTCGTGACTGAATAATACTCCATTATATATATATATATATAATGCCATATATATATATATATATATATATATGCCATATCTTCTTTATCCATTTATCAGTTTATCCATTGACAGACACTTAGGTTGTTTCCATATCTTGGCTATTTTAATGCAGATATCTCGTAGGGATGCAGATATCTCTTTGAAATCCTGATTTTATTTCCTTGGATGTATATCCAGAAGTAGGATTACTGGATCATATGGTAGTTCTAGTTGTAACTTTTTGAGGAACATCCATACTGTTTTCCATAGTGGCTGCACCAGTTTGCATTCCCACCGAGAATACACAAAGGTTCCCTTTCTCTGCATCCTCACCAACATTTAATCTCTTGTCTTTTTGATGATAGCCATTCATCAAATGGGTATGAGGTGATAGGCAAATAGTCTGTTATAATTCTCTTCTATTATAATGTATCTGCATTTCTAATTCTACCATTTGGATGGATTTCCAGAATTGTAATTAACTGGTCAAATATTTAAAGTTCTGGAAACATGTTAAATTCCTTTCCAGAATCGCTGTATGAGTCTGCAGTCCTGTTCTTTTTTTTTTTTAATAGTTTATTTTCAAATTGGTTTACATATAACACCCAGCATTCATCCCAACACGTGCCCTCTTTAATGCCCATCACCCCCTCTCCCCCCGCCCTCACCCCCCTTACCCTCAGTTTGTTCTTAGTCTTTGAGAGTCTCTTATGTTTTGTCTCCCTCCCTCTCTGTGTCTTTTTTTCCTTTCCTCTCTTCCCCTCCCCCATGGTTTTTGCTAAGTCTCTCAAAATCCACCTATGCGTGGAAACATATGGTATCTGTCTTTTTCTGACTGACTTATTTCACTTAACATAATACCCTCCAATTCCATCCATGTTGCTACACATGGCCAGATTTCACTCTTCCTCATTGCCACGTGGTAGTCCATTGTATATATGTACCACATTTTCTTTATCCATTCGTCAGTTGATGGGCACTTGGTCTCTTTCTATGATTTGGCTATTGTCGAAAGTGCTCTACAGTCCTATTCTTACCACTCTAGTCTCATTCCCTGACCCCTGTATAGCTTGTTCTAATGGTGTGATTTAGTTACAATGTGGTGGAATCACCAGTAACTTTAGCCTCACCATCTTCACCTGTAAAATAATATAAGCTTTCCAAGGTTATTGTTTTGATTAAATTTAAAGAATGTCTATGATGCAGTTATAATGATTCAAGATACAATAGAAACTTAATAAATTTGAGGACTTTTTCCATATCCTCTTCAGTGCCCATTTCATAGCAAGATAACCCAACTCAGAGAGAGCCCAAGCATCTCAGGACAGGACAGCCATGGGGCTGGGACTGGAGCCTGGGACTTCTCACCACTTGCTCTGAGTTCTTTTTCCCAGTGATGTTGCCTTTTGATCCCTGCCCCAACTGATTACTAGAGGCGTCAACTCTCAGTCAGTGAATCATTCTCTCTAAGACCTCAGTCAAGTCCATTAGACCTAACTTAGTTCCCAACCCAGTGTCTGAGCCCGGTGGACATGACCTTCTTAGAGAATCAGATCCAGAAAAATCCTTGAGTAATAATGAAAATCCTGTCCATTGCATGGCAAAAAAATGGTAATGAAAGCAAGCTGGGCACACTGTGAACTTATTAATTTCTACATGAGCCCCACTGAGGCCTGTTAGGAAACTGTGGAGACTTTTAAATTTGAAGGGAATTAGATTGCCTTTCAGAGATAATAGAACTGTTCATTTGTCTACATTGGGCCAGTCTGGACTTGTCTTTTGTAAGGACGGGGCAGCAGAGAATGATCAGGCATAATTGGCTGGCTTCTCAGGCTGGGTGACTCTCTGAAGGCTGCCTGGAAAATTGCCTAGGATGTGATTTGGCCTGTTTGGATCAGCTGGTTGCAGCAGAAGGCTCTCCCCTCTCTGTGGCTAACTCCGTTTGCCCTCCTTGTGCTGTTCAGCATTTGCCCACCTATTTGTCTGATTATCTTCGGTCCCTTTTTGTGCTTTGGGCCCCCTAGGTCCCTGATGGCAGGGACTCTTCCTGGGGGCTTGTGCAGCCCCTGTGTCTTATGGTGGTGGGGGAATGCAGAGTGTGAACGGCTAGCCACAGGCTTTGGACCAGATACACATTGCTTTATATTTGCATTCTGCCTTTTATTAGCTGTATGGTCTTAGATAAGTTCCTGAACTCCTCTGAGGGGCAGTCCCCTCATAATTAAAATGAGGGTAAACACAGTATCTACATCTGGGTTAATGTGGATCAAAAAATACTAATGCCCCGTGCCTAGAGCACTCCCTGGCAGCCAGTAGATGTCTGGTATGTCACAGTCCTGATAATCCCAGCAATGATAATAATGAAAGTAATCAAATTAGGTATAATTCTTGGTGTCACCAATAAGCCACAGTGTTTTATTTATTTTAGGCTGATTACAATGATGGAATGATAATCTGTGATAATGACGTTAAAGAGAGGGGAAAAGTAAGTTTGGAGTTTGTTTTAAAGGCTTAATGCATTCCCCCAACCAGGTATGTTTCCAAGACTGGTTATGTGGCAGTGTTGGGACAATCGGTTAAATAATTTAGGGAAGGTAGTTTGTGAATTGTGCAGAACTCTGTAAATCTTCAGTGGGAATACATTTTCTTACATTGCACCTATAATCTATCCCTGTGGAGTAATCTATTAGTTGCAAGATACACGTTCAGATTACTGCAAACCATATGCTCTTTCATTATAGACATACATACACACACACACACACACACACACACACACGTGCCAGCCACAGCAAAATTATATCCAAGCCTCACACCAACCCTGTGGAACAAGAAGGTCAGCTATCATGACTCTGTCTTGCTAATGAGGACATTGAGACTTAAAAAAAATTAACTATTCAGGGCTACCTAGTTGAGGATGATTCAGCCCTGTCATTCAATCAGACACTCAGACTCCGATTCCTGCCTTCTTTCCCCTCTGTCAGTTGTCCAGTGTGGGATACATACCTTAATGGCAGTCGAAGTTTTACATGGTACCCAGACATAGCGTTAAAGAATGCTGTATACCATGTCAGGTCGTTCCCTCTGAAGTTCTTTTTCAGTCTCTCTGATGATATCAAGGAGAAAGGCAGTTTAGAAGGCTCAACACCTCACTAACATTGGCTAATCCCTCTCTCTGACAAAGAAGGAATGAGCTCTTTCTCAAAGCATTCCATAGACAACACTGTTGAGGTAGAATTTTAATACCATTCTGTTGTACTTTAAGTTCTCTTCCTTCCTTTCTTTCCTTCTTTCTTTCTTTCTTTCTTTCTTTCTTTTTGATACAAGTATTGCTGGCTTTTCAGTTTTTGGGTTTGTTTTTAAAAATAGATTCATTTGGGTGTTTTAAAACCCCAATTTAAAGAAAAATGTAAATAAATAAGTGGGTGGTTCATGGCAATGGCGAAAGAAAACCATGAAAGAGGTCTGGGACTGAGTACCATGTGGGACACCATGGAATGACCACCTCTGGGCTTCATGCCCCACCCAGCGATCTCAGGACTACCCACCATCTTCAGTCTGTCCTGCTGCAGGGTCTCTGGGCACTGACTCTGGCAGCTGAGGTGCAACCTGCATCAGCCTCAAGTAGACGGTGGCTGTGTTCCAGGTGGGGGTCATTCTTGTGGGCCAGAAGAAGTGTGTCCCCTGGTGTCCACCCTGATCTCTGAGCATTTACTTGGCTTTGGCCAGAAGCCAATCTGGCAGTCCTTGCAGAGAACTGTGGATTCTCTGGAATCCACAATCTGGGTAACTGCCCTGGACCTAACAGAGTTGGAATCAAGAATAAACAGGACCAGGGGGACATGGGTGGCTCAGTCAGTTAAGAGTCTGACTTCAGCTCAAGTCATGATCTCATAGTTCGTGAGTTCAAGCCCCGCACTGGGCTCTGTGCTGACAGCTCAGAGCCTGGACCTGGTTCAGATTCTCTGTTTCACCTTCTCTCTCTACCCCCACCACCCTTCCCTCCCATCTGCTCATTCTCTCCCTCTCCCTCTCCCTCTCCCTCTCTCTCTCTCTCTCTCTCTCTCTCTCTCTCTCTCTCTCTCTCTCTCCCCCTCTCTCTCCCTCTCTCTCCCCCCTCTCTCTCTCACTCAAAAATAAACATAAAAAAAGAATAAACAGGACCAGAAAGACATAGATCAATATCTGTTGATTCTAGTACATGTGACAATTATTCAAAAGAATAAAGAATAAAACAAAATTAACCTACATTCTGAAGACCCTGCTAGACTTTTTCCTGTTCATATATAAATACATAGTTCTTATTAATTTGGATCATAGTTTACTCGATCAAAGTCATTGTGTTTTCATCTTTCATAGACCTTTTCCAAAGTCATTGTGTTTTCATCTTTCATAGACCTTTTCCAAGTTAAAATATATTTTAAAATATTACTTATGAGTAGAGTACAAAATTATACATCATAAATCCTTATCATAGTTTATTTAACCATTCCATTATTTTTGTAGATTTAGGATGTTTACAGTATTTTTCCATTTAAAAATAACACTGCCATGGGCAACTTTGTTTGAAATACCTTTCTTATACAAGCATAGGAGTCAGGATTTCATGTTTATGGTTTAGTTCATAGACAGTAAAAAAACAGATGTATTCTATTTTCAGTGACAGATTGAGATTGTGTTGTCAGATGTTTTTGCCGACATGATCTGTGATCGCCCAATTTTCGAGCATATGGCAGGGTTCCGGAGAGACAGGGGAGTAGGAACTGGACTCACTCCCACACCTGTCCACAGCCTGTGTCAGAGCCTCCATCCCTGTAATGAATCCTCCCCCTCACTACAGTGACTGTCATCTAAGGGTTTCCAGTCATAGGCAAGGTGTGATTTGAGAACTCATCAGGACAATACAGAAGTTGCTTTAAAGCTGGAAAAAATAGCAGGGTGAGGGCACATCAACCAGTAAATAAGCCAGAAGCCATGGTCAAGTTGATTCTCTGGGGAGTGTGGCCATGACAGCATCCATTTGTAGTCCCCAGGGGCAGCAAGGCCTGTTGGACCCACACCTGTGCTCCCGGTCCTGTTTGTGGCAGAGGGGTCTGTCAAGCACTCTGGGAGAGAAAAAGACCTGGTATATCATTCACTCTGAAACTAAAGTATTGAGTTAGCTCTGTCCTTGGTGCTCTTTTTTCGGCCAGTTTGGCGGCTGCCAGCCTTGACAGTGATGGAGGCGTATTTGGGTCTCTTTCTTGGTTGTCCCTCCATGAGCAGTACATTCACTCCAGTGTTTCCCCTTCTCACTTTTTACCCCTCCCTCTTATCTGCCGATGGCCAGTCAGCACTGGACAGGGCCTTGCATATATAATCCTTGGGTTCCCAGGGCCTGGAGCACAAAGCCCTGGCCTTGCTGAGTAGAGAAGTAAACATCTCTCCTGCCACAGAGGAGGTCCGTGGCCCCTTTCTATGATGGAGCTGTTCTGCTGGCGGGAGAAAAAGGAACTTCCCAAATTCTCTGCTGCCCATGTGTTTGGGGTCTTTGCCCTGAATTTTCTTTCTTGTTAATTATCCTCTTTCTTTGTCTACCCCAGACTTTCTCTCAGTGTCCCTAGAGCTGTCTGTCCGTATATCACCTGTCACTGGGCCTTTTGTTGTTGTTGTTTTCACTTCTCTCATGCTGAAGGCCGTGGGTTTTTTTTTTTCCGGCATGGCAACTCAGTTTAGGATGGCCCATCTCATCTGAAAATTGTACATTTCACCTCTTCTCCATTATGTTCCATGCTTAATCTTGGAGTCCCAGGTGTCTCCATGGGAGCCTAGTTGCTCAGGGTTCTTCGGCAGCAACTGAGTCCCCTGTGAGTGTGGTCACATGACATCCTCTCATGCTCAGTGGTCAGAGGCAGGTGCTTAGGGAACACCCCCTCAGGATGGCTGAAGGGGAGACTAGGAGCCAAAGTACAGAGGATGGAGGACAGGAGCAAGGGTTGACCAGTCAAGGAGAAAGAAGGGTATGGGATTCCCACATAAATGCTCACAGCAGGGGTCCTGCTCCCATTCAAACTAATGTTTAAGGGAGAACTAGTGATTACTTGTGGGTTATTTTCCATCATTTAGGCTGAAAAGTAAGGGACATTCAGGGATTCAAACCATGCTTATTTGCCCAGGACTGAGGGTTTCCTGGGACATGGGACTTTCAATGCTAAAACCAAGAAGGTCCTGGTAAACGGAAGTGAGTTGGTCACCCCAATAGGAAGGATGTGGAGTTCTAGGATAGAAAGCTTGAGTACTGGCTCTAGGTTGCTTGAGAAAAGCCCTTGAAGGTAAGAATTTCAAGTCTTCTGGGATTCAGAGCTAAGGCCAGTATTATACAAAAACAGGATGAAAAGTGGACAATGAAATCAATAATAATAGCAGGACTGGTGCCAACCCATATGGTAACTGTGAAAATTAGAAACAGGTGAATTATGGAAAGAGCCTAAATGTCCATCAACTAACGAATGGATAAAGAAGATGTGGTTTATATATATAATGGAATACTATGTGACAGTGAGAAAGAATGAAATCTTGCCATTTGCAGCAACATGGATAGAATTGGAGGGTATTATGCTAAGTGAAATAAGTCAATCAGAGAAAGACAGATACCATATGTTTTCACTCATATGTGGATCTTGAGAAACTTAACAGAAGACCATGGGGGAGAAGGGGAAAAAGTTACAAATAGAGGGAGGGAAGCAAACCATAAGAGACTCTTAAATACGGAGAATAAAGTGAGGGTTGATGGGGGGTTGAGGAGAGGGGAAACTGGGTGATGGGCATTGAGGAGGCACTTGTTGGGATGAGCACTGGGTGTCGTATGGAAGCCAATTTGACAATATATTAAAAAAAAGAAAAAAATAGAAACAGGTGCCCTTTCTTACACATGGACGCTGTCCCACACTAGATCACGTGACTTGGCAAACAGAGAAAGAGGTGGATTTCAGCTCCTCCTTGTACCCTCAGTTGTACATCCTTATACAAAAACAACTTGCACACAACAGCAATGAAAATTAACTGACACTTATCAAGCACTGACTACGTACCAGGCACTGTACTGGGCAGTTTACACATACTATATCATTTAATTTTTACAACAGTCCTCTGAAGTAAGCACTATCATTGTTTCTTTTTTACAGAAGGAGAGACTGAGGCTAAACCAGATTTGGTAATTTGCTCAGAACACAGTAGTGATGGTAAAATTATAATTTTAACCAGATGTTTCAGTTAAACTATTGCTGTACAATAACCACCCCAAACCTTAGGAGCATTAAAAAGCAGCCATTAATTCTTTCTCAAGAAAGATGCTCCTAAGTTTTGGGGTGGTTGTTGGACAGCTCTGCCAATGTGAGCCAGTCTCAGCTGGTCCCACCTGGGCTTGCCCAGGTGTCTGTGGGCAGCTGGTGGATAGACTGTAGGCTGTCTTGTCTAGAGTGGCCTTGGCTGTTACGACACTGTTCTACCCTGTGTATTCTTCCAGCATGCTGGCCCAAGTATGGCAGCAGGCAAGCTTGAGCATATGGAGCACAAAAAGCACAGAGATTTGCAAGCACTTGGGCAAGCTACTTGGGACAAGTTTGTTACTGTCCCACTGGCTAAACAAGCCAAGACTGGCCAAGCCCAGAGTCAGTGTAGTACCAGACTACCAAGGGCAAAGAAGGGTGACAAGTAGGGTCATTCTATCATTCTATCACAGTCTGCCCTTATGCTGGAACTATTCACACCACTTTCTTATGCAAAATATGCTCACTTTATTTTAGGATCCCCAAAAGTGCATCCTATAATGGCATCTGGCTCGAAGGCTAAGTTTTTGTGATCTTCCTTGTGTCCAAATGCAGGTCTCTTGCTTCAGAGACCTGTTAGCTAAAAGGATAAGTTATCTTCCCCCTCCCGCCTCCACTCTCCAGGGAAGGGAAACCTCAACAACCTCCCATTCGAAGAGAAGAAGAATGGGAAGCATACAGCCATCACTGGGCTGATCTCTGGCAATCCTCATATCCCTCTGGAAAAATGTTGTCAGGCCCCTCCATTTTGAGGGTGATTCTTTCCCCTGTAAGTGGCTCCCAGGCCACTGTTAACCACCATTCCCTATCCCCTCATTTGGTTCTGCTACACCCCAAGCTAGTGGACTCAGCAAGAGTGGGCACAAGGTCCTGGCCTCAGTCCTTAGGGACATTTCTAGCTTCATTCATCTCCCCATTAGTGTCCCTAACTCCAAAGCCAGGGCTCCTCATACAATAAATCAGAGAGGAAAAATGAAACGTAAAACACACCTTTATTTATATTGGAGAAACAATTCAGAGGACATAGGCATCAAAGCTCCAAGCCTGAACACATCCTGGGGTATCAGTGACTCTGAATCTATACCCTTATTGGCAAATGTGATGCAAACCTGTTTATGGTGCTTTCTCACTCACTGCCCCTCATGGCCAAATTCGAGGTCACATGATCCAGACCCCCTCCCCAACTGTATTGGACCTGAAGTGGCTTCAGCACATGGCTCAGGCCAGCCAATGATAAACTAGTTACAGCCTGGGATTGCTACTGGTTAGAAAAGGTCACACAGGCCAGTTGGCTTCCTGTTTGAGTGCTGAGGGACCATGCGGAAGAGTAAGGAATACGAATGAAGCTTCCATGATACATGCAAATCAAACGATTTGGTCTGCAGACTGAGGCAAACCCTTGGTCAGCCGACTGAGGCAAGGTGGCTGGTCCTGGGAAGAAATAGATGTGCCTGGAGGAAGAATCTAAGTGGTTCCTCTTGGAACCATGGCCTACATTCCTAATTGGCCCTGGTGTCCATGTGATCTTGGATTTCCATGAAATTATTCTCATTGCTGCACTTGTATCTCCACCCTCTGCTGAGATGACTCTGTCTCTGTCCCTGAAGAGCAAAGAGGCCAAATGAAAACCGACAGTTAATATGATTTTCTTTATTGAAGGCAGGGTCATTGTATGAGCTAGGGGAGAAAAACGAACCCAAGAATGTTAAGGTAAGTGGGCAGCATAGAGAAGAATAAGCAGGGAATTTGAAAACATTGAAGAAATCCTCCTAAAAAGCCATAACCGGTGATCATCACAGTGAAATCAATGATGATTGAAAACCAGCTCCAACTGTCAGTAATTGGACCGTTTAATAGCCAAGCTTAGACAAGTTAATACCGATTCAAATCCCTTCTCCAGAAGCCATTTCTGCAGCTTACAGCAGTGGCCATATTGAATAGGCCTGGAATCAGAGCCCATCACAAATATTAATTATGAACATGAATTCGTTAGGTCAATGGTTTTACTTTAGTAGGAATTTGGGGCCTATGAATGCAAGTCCTAAATGTCTTAGACTTGTTAGAGATTCCAAAGCAAAGAATAGGAGTAGAGCAGGCATTTATAGTTCGTTCTGCTTGGCATCGTGTCCAGCGTGAGATCGCTGAATACCTTGGCGTGAATTCAGAGCTCGATTTTATTATCTTGTAGCCGCCTGTAATCACAGATGAGGCATCAAAGGCCAGCTGTCCCCCATGAACCTTGACAGTCTATATAAACTAATTACTTTTTTATGAGCCATCCTCTCAGAGGTTTGGAGAGAGGGCCTATTAAGCCAAGTTCAATATGATCTACAAACTTTAAAAATTATTATTATTTATCTAAGTTCCAGCTGAGTGCCATGGTAAATGACACCCTCTGTAATGGTTGGCTTGGGTGGCCATGGCCTTCATTAAAATATAACTCTGTGTTGTTTTCTCGTTCTTTTTTTTTTTTTTGGAAAGGTAAATTCTAGTGTGGCAGGAGTTCTTTCTGTACATTAATGATACTAATAGCAAATTTTGAAGGGCAAGGAGAAAACCCCACAGATTTGAAAAGTGAGGGCACATTAGCAAAAGCCCTTTTCCTGGCTCTATCAGGCTGTGGACTGCAAAGGTAAAGCTTTGTGCTCTTTGTCGTTAAGCCCTCTGCACAAAGAGCACCCTTTGATCCTTTCTCTTTTTGTGTGCCTCTCTCGGGGCCCCTAAAGAAGTGGGATAACAGATATAACATTCACTGAGGCCTGCCTTAGACCACCCACCTTGGTGCTGTTCCCAGTTGTCTGTCACGTTAGCATTGAGGCCGTCTTTGCCATTCCACCTTACAGGTGGTGAGCTGGCTATACCATTTGGGGTGCTTTCTGTCTCAGCCTCTGCTATGGGGCCCTCCATATGCTTTCCGTGATGCTTTCCTTCCATGACCACCATGATAATGATGGGCCCCGGGTCAGCCCATATGGCACTCCCCTCATCACCTCCCTCCCAGCCCAGGAGAAAATGACCTTTTTCCTCTTCTGGCCAACTCTTGTTCAGGGCTTCCCACAGAAATGTTTGGACTCCAGACACTACAATTCTTTCTGTTTTACCATAAATTCCTCCCTTTCCAGAGATGGATGGGTACTCCTAGGGTATATAAGGGATGGGCTCACATATTAGACTGAGCTAGGCTGTAAGTAATATTCCACTCAGGTGACCCAGGCTGACTCTGCCCTTGTCCGTCTGAGTTCCTTCTTTTTGTAGCACTTTACTTTCCCCTCACAAGCACAGACATCCCTGCTGGCTTCGTGGTTTCACAGGCCCTCACTCACCTCTCCCCTCATCCCAACACAGTCCATCAGGTATCACTCTAAATGAGTCTGAACCTGATTTACAGAGGGGCCTGAGCCAAATGCAAGCCAGAGTGAATAGCCAGATAGCAGGGGAGTGGCAGGAGGGGCTGTATAATTCCACATGCCCTCACATGATCACGTCCACCCCACCAGGACTCCTCCACTGACAGCATGTAAAGTAGATCCTTCTCTCCTAAGTGGCATCCTCATGGTTCCCATGATAGGTTCTCTCCTCAGCCATGGGAAGGCACCTATGCTCACCACTATACCACCATCGCTCTCCTCAGCCATGGGACTTGCCATACCGGGCTTCAACTGACAACCAAAGTCTGAATCCATTTTGTGTCCCTAGCACCTAGCACTGAGTAGGTGTTTAATTAAAGTTGATGTAATAAATGAATGACAGATTGATATTATATTACGTGCTTAGGCTAACCTATCGCCTTCTCTTATTGCTTTTGACATATTTGCCTCTGGGCTCAGCTGAGTTCTGCACTTTTAATCAATCTATTGAATTGTCTCTTCCTCCTACCGGAGTGAGTTTGTTTATACTTAAGTCTTGGCATACAACCCAGCTTAGAGGCTCTTAGTAAATATTTGCTAATTTGAGTTGAAAGGATTGTGTGGGCTTCCAATCTACTGCTAACAGCATGGGGATAAGGATGGAGGACACTGGTGTTCAGGGAAGTCTCATCATGGTGCCCACACTGCACCCCGCAGGGGCTAAAACAGACTCCTGGTGGCCCTCTGATGTAATTGGGAGCAGCGCCACCCCAGCTAGTGTGTTTCCCAGATCACTGTTCCCCCACTCAATATAGCTAGTGAAGAAAGAGGCCTGGTTTCGGGAGATCTGGACTAGAGGGGACTGTGGTAATCCAGAGAGATTCCTTGTGGTAGTGGAAAGTTACCTTACCTAAGGGAAGAGGCAGCTGCTAGTCAGTGCTGGCTAATTTATTTTAAGAAGATTAATTTGGGGCGGGGGGAGCCTGGGTTGTTCACTTGGTTAAGCATCCGGCTCAGGCTTAGGTCACAATCTCACAATCTGTGGGTTCAAGCTCCACGTCGGGCTCTGTGCCGACAGCTCAGAACCTGGAGCCTGCTTCGGATTCTGTGTCTCCCTTTCTCTCTACTCCTCCCCCCATCGTGCTCTGTTTCTGTTTGTCTCTCAAAAAAAAAAAAATTTAAAAAAAGGATCGATTGCTTAAAAATCACATTATTTTCAATTCATGGTAACTTACATGCATTTTAAGAAATAACATGGAGAGACCCTGTGTACTTTACCCAGTCTCCCCCAGTGATAACACCACAGAAAGCCATTGTACAATATCACAACCATGATATTGACATTGATAATTAAGATACAGAACATTTCCATCACCACAAGGATACTTTAAGTTATCCTTTTACAGCCACACCTACTTTCCTCCCGCCCGCTCCCTCCTTAACTTCCTGGCAACCATTAGTCTGTTCCCCTTTAAATAATTTTGTCATTTCCAGTATGTTATATAAATGGAATTGTCCAGTAAGCAACCTTCTAGAATTAGCACTTTTTTTACTAAGCTTAGTTCTCTGGAAGTGCATCCAGGTTGTTGCCTGTATCAATCGTCTGTCCTTTTTATTGCTGAACAGTGTTCCATAGTATCAATGTACCACCATTCATCCACTGAAGGACGCCTGGGTTGTTTCCAGTCTTTAGTCATTATAAACAACGCTGCTGTTAACTATTTGTATACAAGTTTTGTGTGAACGTACAGATTCGCTTCCCTGGGGAAAATGTCAAGGAGTAAAATTGCAGGGTAGGATGATGGTTGCAATGTTTTGTTTTTTAAGAAACTGCTAAGTCGTTTTCCAGAGTGGCTGTACCATTTTACTTTCCCATCAGCAATGTACGAGTGACTGAGTTTCTCTGCATCCTCACCAGCATTTGATGCTATCCCTATTTTTTATTATAGTCCCTCAGTTAAGTATATAGTATGATCCCACAGTGATTTTAATTTGCATTTCTCTAGTGGCTAATGATGTTAGATATCTTTTTATGTATTTATTTGCTATGTGTATATCCTATCCCATGAATTGTCTCCTTATGTCTTTTGCCCACTTTGTAATTGGATTGTTTGTGTTTTTACTGTTGAGTTTTGGGACTTCTTTAAATATTCTAAATACAAGTTCTTTGTCAGATACCTGGTTTGTAAATGTTTTCTCCCATTGTGTAGCTTGCTTTTCATCCTCTTAGCATATTTCTCAAGGCAAAAGCTTAAAATTTTGGTAAAGTCCAATTTATCTTTCTATGCATTGAATTTATGGTGTATAGTTTCAGAACTTTTTGACTTGCCTTAGATTTTAAAGTCTCTCTAATGTGTTTTTCTAAAAGTTTTATAGTTTCCCATTTCATATTTAAGTGTGTAATCCATTTTGAGTTAATTTTTGTATAAGATTATATTAGGTTGAAATTTATTTCTTTTTCCTTCTCCTTCCTCTTGGTTTTGTTATGTTTCTTTGTTTCTTTGTTTGTTTGTTTTTCAATGGATATTCAGTTCCATAACATTTGTTGAAAAGTGTATCTTTCCTTCATTGCACTGTACTTTCCTCCTAGATTGCCTTGCTGTATCCCAAAGGGTTTGGACTGCTGCGTTTAAACTTTTATTTGCTTCCACGTATTTTTCAAATTTCTACTTTAATTTCCTGGTTAACCCTATTCATTCTTTAGTAGGATGTTCTTTTATCTCCATGTACTTGAAGGCTTTCCAAATTTTTTCCTGTGGTTGATTTCAAGTTTCGTAGCATTGTGATCTGAAAATATGCATGGTATGATCTCCATCTTTTTGTACCTGTTGAGATGACATGTAAATTCATGAAGTGTATCTTTCCTCAGCTGAATTGCTCTTGGACCTTTGCCAAGAAAAGTCAGTTGGGCATAGTTGTATGTGTCTTTTCCTGGGTTCTCTTTAATATATATATCCACTGTTGCATCAGAACTATACAGTCTGGATTATTGTATTTAAGACTAACAGTTGGATAAATGAATGATTCCCAATTTATTTTTCTTTTTCAAACTTGTGTAACCATTCTCGTTTTGTTTCTTTAACGTTTCCTATAAATTTTAGAATAATCTTGTCTACATCTACAAAAAATCCTCCTGAGATTTCAGTAGGAATTGAGTTAAACTTATTTATCAATTTGAGGTGAATTGACATTTTTACCGTATTGAGTCTTCCAATCCATGAACATTCTATCTCTCTTCATTTGTTTCAATTTTCTTTTACTTCCTTCATCACTGTTGTTTAGTTATAGCATAAAAATCCTGCACATGCTTTGTTAGATTTAGACCCAAACATTTCATTTTTGGTGGCTGTGTATGGTATTGTATTTTTAATTTTGTTGTTCATGTGTTCATTGCAGGTATAGAGACATATATTTGCTCTTTTATGTTTATGTTTTTATGTTTGTATCCTCCAACCTTGCTGGACTCCTACATAGACAATCATGTAGTCTGCAGTTAGAAACAGTTTTATTTCCTTTTATCTTGCTGCACTGAATAGAGATGAGAGACGATTTTCTTGACTTGTTCCTGATTTAGGGAAAAGGTTTCAGCCTTTCACCAATAAGCATAATATAATCTATAGAGTTTTAGCAAGTAGAGGTAGTTTTCTGTTTCAAGGTTTCTGCGACTTTTATTTTTTTAATCAAGAATGGGTGTTAAAAAAAGAATAGGTATTGATTTTCTTAAATTCTTTTTCTCCAGTATCGATTTATATGAATATATAATTTTTATTCTTTAGTGGCTTTATATGGTGATGAATTGATTGATTTTCATATATTGAACCAACCTTGCATCCTTAAACCCTGTTTAGTCGTAGTGTATACTTTTATTTATAGGTTGCTGCATCTTCTTTGCCAATAATTTATTCAAGATTTTTTCATTCATATTCATGAGGGGTATTAGTCTATCATTTTCTTTGTTTGTATTGTCATTATTTAGTTTTGTATCAGGGTGATACCAGCTTCATAAAATGAATTGGGAAAAGTTCACTCTTTTTCTGTTTTCTCAAAGAGACTTTGTAGTATTGCTGCTAATTTTTTATAAACATTTGGTAGAATCATCCAGTGAAAACTTTTTGGTGTGAGTTTTAAAATTATAAGTGAAATTTCCTTAATAGCTATACGACAATTCAAATTACCTGTTTCATATTGGGTTAAGTAGGAGTAGGTTGTGTGATTGTATTTTTCAAGGAATTGGTCCATTGCATATAAGTTGATGGATGTATGTGTGTAGAGTTGTTTTAAATATTCTCTTACCATCCTTTCAATGTCTATAAGTAATGATATACACCAGTTCAATTACAATACTCTTTTTTCTTTTGGCAGATTTGGTAAAGGTTTGTTAATTTTATTGATCTTTTTGAAGAACTGACTCATTTAATTAATTTTTCTCTCTATTGATTTTTTATTTCCTATTTCATTGCTTTTTCTTCCTATTTTGATTGTCTCATATCATTCCACTTGTTTGGCTTTGTTATTTTTTTTAACATTTCTTTATTTTTGAGAGAGAGAGAGAGAGAGAGAGACAGAGACAGGGGAGGGGCAGAGAGAGAGGGAGACACAGAATCTAAAGCAGGTTCCAGGCTCCGAGTTGTCAGCACAGAGCCCAATGCGGGGCTCAAACTCATGGACAGAGAGATCATGACCTGAGCTGAAGTCAGATGCCCAACCAACTGAGCCACCCAGGCTCTAATTTTAAATTTATATTTAATTTAAAGCCACCCAGGCTTTAAATTTATTAAATATTTATATATTTATTTATTTATTTATTTATTTATTTATTTGGCTTTGTTGTTCTTTAGCTAGGCTTTTGAGATAGGAACTTAGACTAATTGATTTGAGATGTTTTCTCTTTTCTAATATATGCATTTAATGCTATAAATCTCCTCAGCACTGCCTTAGCTGTGCCCTACAAATTTTAATGGTTATATTTTTATTTAGTTCAATGTATTAGTTTTATTTTCATTGAGACTTCCTCTTGGAGCCATTGTTATTTAGAACTGTGTTGCTAAGTTTCCAAATATTTGGAGACTTGCCTGTTGTCTTTCTGCTGTTGATTTCTATTTTGGTTCCTTTGTGGTCAGAGAGCATACTTTGTATGATTTCAATTTTACATTTTTATTTTTTGAGGATTGTTTTATGTTCCAGAATCTGTCTCAGTCAATATATGTTCTGTGGGCACTTGAAAATAATGTGTATTTTGCTTTTGTTGGGTGAAGTGTTTTAAAAAGTCAATTAGATCCTGTTGGTGGATAGTGTTGTTAATGTTTTCCATATCCTAACTGCTTTTTGTCTAGTTCTATCAATTGTTGAAGGAGGGCTGTTGAAGTTTTTGACTATAATTAACTTTTTTATTTTTCCTTTCAGCTCTCTTAGTTTTTGCTCCACATATTTTGCAGCTCTCTTGTCTAATGCATATACATTTAGGATTGCTATGTGTTCTTGGTGGGTTAACCTTTTAATTTTTATATAATGTCAGTCTCTGTCTCCAGTAATTTTTTTTTTTTGCTCTCAGGTTTACTTTATATGAAATTAATATAGCCACTCTACTTTCCTTTGATTAATTCTTACATGATATATCTTTTTCCATTATTTTACTTTCAATCTACCTCTATAATTATATTTGAAATTAGTTTTTTATAGACAGTATATTGGATTTAAAAATTTACCAATCTCTATCTTTCAATTGGTGTACTTAGATCATTTACATTTAATGTAATTATATGTTATGTTTTAAGTCTACCATTTATTTATTTATTTATTTTTTGGTATGTTTTCTCTGCTTTTTTTTTTTTTTTAAATCTCTGTTGCTGTTATGGTCTCTCTTTTTAAAATATCTGGAGTTTTTTCCTGCCTTTGGTCAGAAATCATTTTGATTTACCTATAGCATTTTCAAGTATATCTTTTTGTATAGCTTTTTTAAGGGTTGTTATGGCTACTGTATGCACATAACTTACCATTATCAGAGTCTACTACTATCACTATTGTTTCAGTTCAAATGAGGTTTAGAAACCTTACCTCTTTTTATGTCCCTTTAGCCTCCCTGTGTGTAATTGTATTAAATATTTCTCTTACATACCATTAGAGCCATATCAGGCTGTGTTATAACTTTTGCTTCAACTGTCAAATGTAATTCAGAAAACTCAAGAGGAGATGGAAGGACTATTGTATCTATCCAGATTTTTGCTTATCATATTCTTTCTTTTTTTCCTGGTGTTCCAAGTTTCCCTCTTTTACAGTTTCTTTTTGATTTCAAAAACTTCCTTTAACCATTCTTAGAAAACAGGTCTTCTGGTGGCAAATTGTCTTAGTTTTCCTTCATCTGAGAATGTTTTGCCTTCCCCCTCACTCCTTAAGCATATTTTTTTTTCTGGATATACGATTCTGGGTTGACAATTATTTTCTTAAAAAGAATTCCTTTTGCCTTCCTTGGTTTCTGGTTAGAAATCTACTGTCATTCTAACTGCTTTTCCCTTATTGGTGAGATGTTGTTCTGGCTGCTTTCAATGTTTTTTTTTTCTATGTCTTTTATTTTCAGAAGTTTAATTATGTCACCTTGCCACGGCCTTCTTTAACTTTAGACTTCTTGAATCTATTGGTTTGTGTCTCTTGTCAAAAAGAGGAGTTTTCAACCATTATTTCTTTGAGTATTTTTTTTTCAGCACTGCTCCTTTTTTTTTTTTTTCTCCTTCTAGGACCCCAATGACATGAATGTTAATCTTTCAATCCTTTGTTACAGTCTCACAGGTCCCAGAAGTTCTATTCTTTCTTTCTCTCCCTCCCTCCCTCCCTCCCTCCCACCCTCCCTCCCTTTCTTTCTTTCTTTCTTTCTTTCTTTCTTTCTTTCTTTCTTTCTTTTTTTCCTCCCTCCCTCCTTTCCTTCCTTCCTTCCTTCCTCTGTCTCTCTCACTTTCTTTCTTGTCTATTTTCTCTTTCTTTCTCAGATTGGATATTTCTATTTCTCTCTTTTCTAATGCACTGATTCTTTCCTGCATTTTGCTAATGAACCCATCTACTGAGCTTTTTATTTAATTTATTGTGTTTTTCTATTCTGAAGTTTCCATTTGGTTCTTCTTTGTGTCTTCTGTTTCTTTGCTGTGGCATTTTAATTCCTTACTAGGCTTTATATTTTATTTTGAAACAAGCATGTTCATAATAGAACATTCAAGCATTTTTATCGTGACTACTTTAAAATCTTTATCACATAATTCTCATATATCTGTTATCCAATGAGTGTCATCTCTTGATTTCCTGTTTGTCATTCAGTTTAAAATCTTACTAATTTTTGGTATAATGAATGATTTTCTATTGAAACTTAAAAATTTTGTATTATTCTTGAGACTCTAGATCTTACTTAAGCCTTATGTTTTAATTGGCTTTTCTGACACTGCTCCAACAGGGAATGGGCTGGTACCACCCCCTTACTGCCAACCAGAGGTAGAAGTCCAAGTTCTGTACATGGCTTTTAATGACACCTGAGTGGGGGGCCTCCTCATTACTGCTGGCTGGGGCGTGGGAATTCCAGCTTCCCACATGGTCTCCAGTGACACTGCAGTGGAGATGGTCTCATTATAGCTGGACAATGATGAAAGTCCTGTCTCTCGCCTAAGCCTCTTTTGACACCACCCTAGTGGGGAGGGGAAAATGTTCCTTATTACTGTCAGGTGAGGGTGGACATTCAGGCTCCCCATATGGTCTTCACTGACACTGTAGGAGGATCTTTGTAATGGGCTACTGGGGATGAAAGTCCTAACTTCCTGCTTCATTTTCCCTGATACCACTTTGGCCAAGATATTGGCGTGTACCTCATTACAGCCTCATGAGGGTGGAGGTCTAGGATCCCAACTCAGCCTTTTGTGGCATGGATAGAGGTGAGGCCACATTTTTTTTTTAATGTAGTGCTTGTCTGAATGGAGGGTCACTTATCTGAAAGTTATCTGTCTTGCTAGGCTGCTCCTTTCCTGGTCCTTTGGCTAGAGAGAGCAGTCTTTTGCTTGGAGTTTTGTTGGTTTTGTTTTTGTGTTTTTTTTTGTTTGTTTGTTTTTTGTTTTGTTTTGTTTTGTTTTGTTTTGTTTTTTTGCTATACCTGTCAACATTTCTAAGTTGCAGGATTCTTCAGGTCCAAGTTTGGGATTTTGAGGCAAAAAGAAACCTAAGGTTCACCACCATGTCATTTCTCAGATTCTGAGCTCCCAAACCAGTCTACCTTCTCTCAAACTTACAGTGAGAAAAGTGGGAAGAATAGGTAAAAGTCTATTTTTTTTTTCATCTATAAACATAAGCCCAGACTATCAGGTCTTATCATTTTCCAAAAGAAGTCAGAAATCTAGAGCTTTTTTGTGTGAAATTCCCCAATTTTTTCATAAATAATTCAGTTTTATCTGTAAAGCACTTGCCAGACAGGCATTCTACAGATTGAATAACTCTACTGGCTAAGTTCGTCCTCAGACCACCTGCTTGTGACCTCTGGTTCAAGCTACCCAGATAATGAGGGATGCAGGGCTATGGATCTGGTACACTTGGAGGTTTGCACACTGCCAAAGAAGGGTGGTTGCCCTACCCCATATTTACTCATCCATACATTCATTCATTCATTCATTCATTCATAAGAAATTATCACATGTCTACTGTATGTGAACTAAGCAGTGAATTGGACAGACAGTTCTCACCATGGAGCCTACATGAACAAAGCACACTAGAGTGGGTGTTGTGATGCAGAAGTTTTCAGAAATAGATGTGACTTTACGGACAGTTCCTGAGATGGGATATCTTTCTCCTGGTTAGTCATAGTGGATTTCTTCAGGAATCCAAAGACATCTTTTGTGTTATCTAAGAAGATGTCCTGGGGAAAGCCACATTGGCTCCAATGGCAGCTGAAAGAGAGAGAACAAGTGCCTCTTATCTACATCCTGTCCTTGAAGCTGGCTATGGCCAGAGGCAGCAAAGCTCTCCCAAACCGCAGAGTGGAGGAAAGGCAGGGGAGAAAATCCAGAGTCGCTCTAGTGAAAGTCAAGGAAACAGGAGGGCTGACATCTGGACGTAGGGCTGGAACATGCTTTATCATTGTGTGGACAGGTCCTGGAGATGGAGATGAAGGTCAGAGGTTTCACTCGGCATGTTTCTTGCCTAATCGAACTAGAAGCTGGCACAGAATGGGTACCACTTGCCATTTCCAGCAGTGAGAGAGGACAGGGATGGACCCAAAGAGTCACCAGTACAAAATCCTTTGAACCTTTTTGGTCATTGGGGTGTGGAATAATCAGTTCTGGTTATGAAGATACATACGTGTCTTCAAGCGCCCTGGAATCCCAACCAGTATACACACCCACAGTGGGGTAGAAACAGAAAGAGGCAGCCTAGACGGCAAAAGCTCTCCCACTCTTGTGTGGTGTACAGTCTTAGGCTTCTGCACACACACATTTTATGGTGAAGCCAAAGTTTGAAAACCCCAGAATTGGACTTTGTTTAGATTCCTATCTGATCATTTCTATGATCACAACAGCAGTGTGGTTACTTTGTTTTGAAAATAATTAGTTCCCTCCTGTGACACTAGGGCCTTTTCCATCTCAAAACCTTGAAATCTTCAGAGGTCTTTGGCAATTCCATATTTTTTATGAGTTTCGGCAATAAAAGAAGTTGACTTACTCAGCCAGGAGAAGGATGATAAATACTAATTGAATTTTATTCTGCAGAATCCTGCAGCTGAAGATAAGAAAGCTTAAAGACATGACAAAAACAAACAAATCGCACATAGTTTGTTTTCCTGTATAGCAAATACAACCCTGCATGACTTGCAAACACTCCCCCTTTCCTCCAAATGTGAGAAGGTCACAGTCTCAGCTCAGTGCTGCCAAGGTAGCTGTCCCCACCACAAAATGATTGTTCAGTGGCCTTTACAGCAAATTGCAGAAAGGAGAAAGAGCTTGCTGGAAATAGACTGGTGTCAGACTATCACATCTCATAAAAATAATAAAAATAAGAGCCACTGCCAGTCTGTTATGTGCCTGGCACTTAACATAACTTCATTTACATTCACCAATCATAGGAGCTTGTAAAGTTAGCACTATTTTTACTTTAAAGAGAAGGAGACTCAGGCTCAGAAAAGTAAGTGACTTGCTAAGATCCCATAACCTAGTAAATGTTAGAGCTAGAAATCACATAGACAGCATTTGTCACTCAGATTCTTGGCTCTTAACTGGGGGGATTTTGCCCCCAGAGGATGCTCAACAATGTTCAAAACTTATTTTTTTTGTTTAATGAGATGGGGGGTTGCTATGGTACCTAGTGGGCGGAGAGCAGGGATGCCGTTAAACATCTAACTATACATATGACAGCCCCCAAAAGAGTCATCTGACCCCAAATGTCAGTAATGTTGAGACTGAGAAGCCCTGCTCTGGAAGACAGGGTTAGTTCCTATTCTGCATCTAGTTCCTAACATAACTTTGGAAAACTTACTTCCTCTTTTTGATTCTTAGTTTTCTTGTGCATAGATCAAAGGGTTAGACTGTTAGATTGGGTTATCTCTAAGGTATTTCCAGCTTTAATACCCAGTGGATCATGAGAAAGTTTAGGACTTCATCTGTGGCTCTTGGAGTGGTCTTGAAAGTACCCATGAATCATACTGAGGCTTCAAGCAAAAGTAAGGAGAGATTTCGGAAGGCATAAATAAATTCTGCTGAGAGGATACATGTGGACATGTTATACATTCAGCAGTAGAAAAAAAAATGTCTTCATATTGTATGTCTTAGTTGATGCTCCTATTAAATTTTGACTTCCTACACATTTGGCAACAGATTTAATCTTTCAACCACTTTATTTGTGTTTGTTTTATGAGGATTTAACTTCATCCAGTGTTTTATAATTGTAGAGAACAGACTTTCAGTGTATTGAGGATACAAAAGATACAAAGCTAGTACTCTTGCAAAGGTCAGTCAGTGGGGTGGTGGAATAAACAGGTAAGAATTTACTTGAATTTTAGACCCGGGGGAGGTGGTATTTGAGAATTGGTAAATTAAATTATTAAGTTAAATTATCAGCTCTCTCTGAATCACGGGGTAGATGGGGTGCCTGGGTGGCTTAGTAGGTTGAGCATCCGACTTCAACTCAGGTCATGATCTCACAGTTCTTGGGTTCGAGCCCCACATGCAGCTCTGTGCTGACAACTCAGAGCCTGGAGCCTGCTTCGGATTCTGTGTCTCCCTCTCTCTCTGCCCCTCCCCTGCTTGAACTCTGTCTCTCTCAAAAATAAATATAAAAATTAAAAAAAACGAATCATGGGGTAACATGTAAATGTGGGCAGGATTCAGTTCCTGCCTTGAAGGACCTGGCAGTCTCTTGGTGGGAAGGCATAGCAGAGCTGGGTTGGAGGCCAAGAACACTGCTGTAGCCTTAGATGCCATGAGGCTGTGCCAGAGTCGTAAGTCTGGTGAACTTTTTGCAGGCTGAGTTATTCCTCCATCATCAAGGTTGAGCAGAGTGTCAGGCACCCAAATGCCTCAGTGAACACTGCTGAACACAACAGACTGGCCCGATTCTCTCTCATAGCTCTACTTCTGCCTCATCGAAGGTGTCACTCTGGCCTGCTCTGCCTGGACTAAGAAATCTGTGAAGGCAGAAGCCCTGAATTGTTCACCTCAGTATCCCCTACACGTGGCCCAGAGAATTCCCGAGGAATGGATGAATTCATGAACAATTCCCAAGGGCACTGTGTTCTAAGGACTGCATACTCCCTGAGGGCTGGGAATATTGGGTGAGGCTCTGTGGATATCAGGGAAATGGAAAGATGAGGCAGAGACAAGTAGGTGGAGACTTCCAGAGTGTATGTTGGGCGGGAAGTGGGTTAAGAGTGCCTTTTCCTGGGGAGAATTGGCAGCTGTTTGGGGTCTGAAGTTTTGCATGAGTCTTCGTTTGCGGTGTAACAAAGTACTACAGTTTTGGTGGTTTTAAACAACACCCATTTACAATCTCACACAGAGGCAGGAGACCCAGCAGCGTGGCTGGATCCTCTGCTCAGGATATGAAATGAAGGCATTGGTGAGGCTACATTCGCACCTGGAGCTGGGTCCTCTTCCACGATCCCTGGTTGTTGGCAGAACTCAGTTTCTGTGGCTGTAGGACTCAAGTCCCTCCTTTCTTGATGACTGCCAGCTAGGAGATATTTTCAGGTCCTAAAAGCTTTTATAAAAAATGAAATCTGGCCATGTGTAGCAACATGGATGGAACTGGAGGGTATTATGTTAAGTGAAATAAGTCAGTCAGAAAAAGACAGATACCATATGTTTCCATGCATAGGTGGACTTTGTGAGACTGAGCAAAAACCAGGGGGAGGGGAAGAGGGGAAAGGAAAAAAAGACACAGAGAGGGAGGGAGATAAAACATAAGAGACTCTCAAAGACTAAGAAAAAACTGAGGGTGAGGAGGGTGAGGGAGGGGGGAGAGGGGGTGACGGGCATTAAAGAGGGCACGTGTTGGGATGAACACTCGGGTGTTATATGTAAACCAATTTGAAAATAAACTATTATAAAAAAATAAAAAATAAAAAATAAAAAAATAAAGAGATTGGAATTAGTCAATAAATAAGGTTCAAGGTCCTAACCAAAAAAAAAAAAAAAAAAAATAGAGCATGTGGTATATGCCAGGCACTTCACACAGCTTATTTCATTTAGCCCTCTAAACCAGGGGTCAGCAAACCTTTTTCTTAAAGTGTCCAATAGTGAATATTTTAGGCTTTGCAGGTCAAGAGGGAACTTCAAGGTTATTAGATAGGTACTTAAGATAACCACATCAAAGGTAATCATTTAAAGATGTAATAACCATTCTTAGCCTGTAGGCTGTGAAAACCCACTGACTGAACTAGCCTGTGTGGTTCGTAGCTTGCTCTTTTCCTGCTCTGAGCACTCTTCTTAGGCTAAAATACTGTAATATTTAGAAAGGTATAAATGGAGACACAGAGCTTTAGGTTACTTGCCAGACTCTCAGCACCCAGGTGGGCCTGATTCTGGTTCCCAGTCTGGTTCTCTTAAGGCCTGATCAGAACCCACATGTGCAGGGATTCACTATTTGCTTATCTTCCTTCTAGATGCTAACTTCCTTTATCTCAAGTCCCCACAAGGATGACAGGTCCAGAAAGGTGGGCAGTCTATCACGTGCCACTTGTGAGGTCTTGGTCTGCAGCCTGTTTCCTGTTCTCTGAAGTAGGTAGGGACACTGTCTTAGCCTTGCTCTGGCCCCTTGGTCCCTAGCAGCTGTTGGCTGAGGGAGTTGGCTAGGGTTCTCCTTGGGAGAAAAACCAGAGAAAGTCTTTGAGGATGTCGAGGTTTATCCATCAGATAACCCTTCATCTTTTCATCTGCACCTTCACCTGAACATCAGAATCCTCTGGGGAGCTTTCTAAATATCTAAAAATCTAAAATTTATGGGCTTTGTCCCTAAAAATTCAATCCAGTAGGTCTGGAGTGAACCTGAGAATCAGAGTTATTTTGAAACTTTCTAGGCAATTGTGATGCATTGCCAGATTTGAAGCCACTGAATAGATCAGTGCTTCTAATCAGCTGGTGTGTTTATCAGAATTGACCCAGGCAGGGGCCTAGCTGGTCACTGTCCCTGGGGATGATGGAGACACACCAGACATGCGTTCTCCAAGTCTTCTTCCACCCTAGAGTCCTCACACGTGCTTGCAGCTTGTCTTCTCAGAGACTGGGCTGGCGGGTGAGTTCTGGATAGCAAGATGACTAACAAGCACCACAGGTGAACACCATGTTTCCCCAAGTCTGCCATGCACTGTGATGAACAAACTAAGTGAGCACACCTGGCCATCAGGTGAACTCAGTAGAGCTTGCCTCTAGCAATCACTTAATTGGAACTTAATGACGTTTAATCCAAATCAGACACTGGGTGTTAGACATTGCAAAAGTCTTTTAAGTTTAGTGACACTGAACCCAAATACTGTGACAAATATAGTTCAGAACCTGGCTGGGGGGCATTATTTATGCTAGGGTTGGAGCAGCTGGTGGCAGTTTCCAGGTACCTCCTACGAGACCGTTAGTGCAGGCACAGAGGTGGTTCAGCTCAGAGGAGTCTGTCCTCTATGCGTGGCCTCGTGTGTCTTTCCCTGGGTGCTTGACTCGAAGCAGGAGATGTATACACTAGTTGCAAGGTTTTCTTTTGTCAAGGTCATTATAAAAACCAAGATTTTTTTTGTTTCTAGTTGGCCTTGGTTGTGATAGGGTGCAGTGGTTTGCACACATCTTAAAATCACAGTCCCTGTGGTATCTAATGAAAGACACAACTTCAGTGCCCTGAAAAATACTTGGAGAATTTCACATAAATTTTAAGGGATTCATAGAGCCCCTAACCCACTCCATCTTTAGACTGCAGGTGATGACTCCCAAATGTAGCAGAAAGTCTCAGGAGGGGAAGAGAGAGGGGCTGTGTTTAAAATAGAATTATCTCACCCACACAGCATTTCCAAGTTTATTTCTAAATCTGTGAAATGGGAGTGCTAACACCACGGTCTTTGTATCCACATGATACAAAAACATCCACATGTTTTTCTTGTGAAAAACAGAATGTATCATGGATGTGAAAGCATCTAAAAGCATTAAAAGTCTATTTCAACACGCAGGACCCTGTTATTAGCTTTTCTAAAACATGTCTTCGATTCTAAGGCATCAGTTTTTCTTCAGTCTCATTAAGACATCATGTATATAGAATCAGACATTTGAAAGAGCATCAAAGATAGAACATTTCTCAATGATTGAATTGAATTTAACAAATATTATTGAGTCCCAGTATTATTGGCCTCTGTTCTAGGATGCCTCTGCTCCCCCACCTGCCTCTTCTTTTCACTCCTTCTTTGGGCTCTGGCTAAGGTGGCTCCTCCTGTGTTAAGCCTTCCCAGCCCCTCCCCCACCCAGGCGAAACGTCACTCAGTACTCATCATTGTGTGTAACAATCTAGAGGTCACTGGTGACCTTGAAAAGGCATTTTAGGGGAGGATGAATGAAACTCTGTACAGTAGAAAATGGGGGGTGCCTGGGTCAGTCGGTTGGGCAGCCGACTTCAGCTCAGGTCATGATCTCCCGCCTGTGAGTTCGGGCCCCGCGTCGGGCTCTGTGCTGACGGCTCAGAGCCTGGAGCCTGCTTCGGATTCTGTGTCTGCCTCTCTCTCTGCCCTTCCCCTGCTCACGCTCTGTCTCTATGTCTCTCAAAAATAAAATAAAAACATTAAAAAAAAATTAAAAAAAAAAAAGAAAATGGGAAGAAAGAAGTTGGTGACAGTGAGTCCAGACCCACCCTCCTTTGGGAATTGAGACTGTGAAGGGGAACATATGGGGCACGAGCTGATGGGGAAAGAGGGGTCACGAACAGGGCTGTTTTGTTTGCTTTAAGATGGGAGAAATAAGTACACCCTGTGCCATTTGTTGGTGGAAAATGTCAGCTCTTTTCCCGAGACCACGGTGCAATTTGGCACATGGCCCATGCTTCTGCTGCTCACCTGGGACAGTTATTTGTTTCCGCCTGAATAGCAAATGATATCGTTTTGAAAGGCCTCCTGGTGCCTGATTGATTTGTTAGGGAACCTGACAGCCTTAATGGACTTTTCTGACAAGACAATGGCTTCTCCTGGCAGTGCTTGTCTTGGAGAGGTTCCAGGGATGGTAATGAACAGCCTGATGGTCAAAACAGAGGAGGAAGAGGAGGAAGGAGTAAATGTTGCAGAGAGTTTACTTAAAGTGAAACCTGAAGCTTGGGAAGGAAATAAGCTTCAAGGTCCTGTTTAACTGTCAGATGCCAGGGGAGGGAACAAAAATATGAAAGAAATGTATCTTGTTAGGTTCATGGTTAGTAGGAAACAATTAGGATCACCCAAGGAGGATATTTCCTTTTGCAGTTAATCTACATGGATGTCCCCTTTCCTTCCGCTCCCCATTTTCCAAAGGAAAGGGGTCCTTTGGGATGCAGTGTGCATCTTAGAAAGACTCAACTTTAAATTCCTGCTTCATCACTTTCTGCCCATGTGATCTTGAGTTTAGTCACTTAACTTTTCAAATCTTCCATTTCTGCTTCTGGAATATAGAAATCATAGTATCCGAAGTAGTTTCTGGCATGTGGCAGGTGTCCACAAGGGGCAGCTGTTGTTATTTGGAACCATCGAGAAGACATGATGGCCTAGAGAGGCTGGCCTGCGTGGGTTATCATGTGGTTCTTTTCTCCAGCCTTGTGCAACTTGAATTCTCTGTGCCTTCTCATCTATAAAGTGAAGGCAATCACTACACTAACCTCACAGATTTGAGGCAAGTATTAATAAATGAAAGCATGTAAAGATACTTCGTGTCTGGCACATAATAACTTCTTAGTGAATTCGCTATTAGAATTATTTGCCCGTGTGTGTATGTGTGTGTATGTGTGTGTGGTTTTGTGTTAATTTGGAGAAAGGTGTATCGCCTAGTTGACTGGTTGTACTTAACATGGAACCTGGGCAGAATTTGGGGATGGGGTGATGGATCTGGAACTCAGGATAACAGTGTCATGCTCAGCCTATCTCTCATTCCAGCTATGCCCAAATGTCCCTTCCTGGGAGAGCCAGATATGCAGAGGGGAACCTCCATCTTAGAGGTAACATGAGCCACCTTAAGGTCCTCAAAATTGCCTTAGGTCTTATTCCCATTCTGGGCATTCAGGCTGCAGTGGTGCCTGTGATTGGTCAGGACTGCCTGTTCCCCATTCTGGCTCTACGAGGACTTAGGAAGGGACTGGCAATCCCTAATGACAGTACATTTGTGGACCCCTTGTCATTATTGGTCTGCTAATGAGTCTTAGGGGCCCTAAATATGGTGGAGAGTAGGAGAGTAAGGAGATCCGTGAGAAGAGGGCAGGCATTATCTATAAGTTGTGGCCTTTGTCCTACCCGTGACAAGGTAAACATTATTATGTACTTCTTAAAGTTGAGGAAATTGAAAATCAGTGAGGTTGTGTAACTTACCCAAGATCATACAGCATCCAGAGGGATTTGCCAGCATATGAACCAAAGTCCTTCTGACACTCAAGTATTATATTTTTTAAAATTTCTCAGGGCACCTGCAGAACTCGGTAAATTTCTGACTTTCTTTTTTGAGAGAGAGAGATAGAAAGAGAACACCTGGATAAGCAGGGAAGGGGAGAAGAGAAGGAAAGAATCTCAAGCAGGCTCTGAGCCATCAGCTTGGGGTCCAGTGTGGGTCTTAAACCCACAAACTATGAGATCATGATCTGAGCTGAGACCAAGAGTTGGATGCTTAACAAGCTGAGTCACCCAGCTGCCCTGTTTCTAACTCTTGATTTCAGGCTCAGGTCATGATCTCATGGTTCATGAGTTCAAGCCCCACACTGGGCTCCTTGCTCTCTCCCCAGTCTCTGCTCTCTCTCTCAATAAATAATTAAACTTAAAAAAATCTTAAAACTTCTTTAACATTATGCCTATGTGTTGTTCAGCTCAATTCAGATGTTTATGGAGCTCACACTGAATCCTCAGTGCTGGAAGGGAGGCAGAAGACTTTATGCCCACCTGTGAGGGGTGCTCAGTGTAAACAAGAATGCAGAATACACTCGTGGAGCCCTTCAGTGTGTGATAAATGTTCAACAGTGATCAGGTTGGCCAAATAATGGAACGGATTCAGAGAAAGGCAATTCTAAGTACTTCCTGGGTCATAAAAGGTGGGAATATCAGAGACATTACACTGAGGTTGGTGAGCAGATAAGGTTCAGAAAACCACAGAGGAGGAGTGAGGAGACGGGATTGGATGTAGTTGCTACTTGAACCTGATCCCACACAGCCATGTTCTCTGCATGTTCCCAAGGCAGATCTTGGTTAGTCAGTGAGATCAATCAGAACACCATCTTCTGCCACTCCATGAGGACTAAGCACCTACTGTATATAGGCACTCTGTCTGAGACTTGAGCCCAGAGGATAATAAGGCAAGGTTACTGCCCTAAATGGCTCTTACTCCCTGATCAGTGCAAACATCCATGCCTCACAAAGCTCCCAGCCTGTACTCCCACCAATCAGCCCTGGGCTGGGTAGGGCTCATGTGGACAGCACCTTGCCAGGGGCATACACTGAGCCCCAGGGGGTAGGAGCTCCATCTTCTGTCCCTGAAGAAAATGCACCAGAATGCACACGAATAAGGGATTTTATTATAGATGTAACCTTGAATCCATTCTATTAAAAAAAAATGAAAAGGAAATCATTCACAAACTTCAGAACATTCGCTTTTATTAGTAACAAATTACTGCCTGTGGAAATTCTGCTGCTGAGATCTATAGCCATAAACAACTCTAAATTAGTCTGTTCATGGGGCCGGGAGGGCACTTTATCTGGTAGTGGAGTCGGGGAGGTGAGAGGGGCAAGGAAGGAACCCACAGAGATACTTTCTCCTGACACCCTGCAGAGCCCCTCAGGGCCACCTCCTCAGCTTGGGGGCAGAGGGCAAGGATGAACAGCAGCACAGAGAGACGGCAAAGTGGCCTTACGGAACAGACTGAGGAACCGAAGCCCCAACCAGCCGGAAATGAGCGTGAAGTGCTCCAGGCGGGCTCTGGCTTTGTTAATACCCGTCCGCTCTTATCAAGTATGAGGACACCTGACAGGTGAAAGCCAAACATGACTCTTATCTTCCAGGCCTGAATTAGCTCCCCAAACCAACTCTTCAGGGCTGCTTCTTTTAAATAATGAAGTATCTGATAAATGTGCTGCCAAGTGGATTCAGAGCAGCTGAGAGGAGCGGCTGAGACCAGGTTTAAAATCTCCCCGTGAAGCATCCTCTGGACCCTCTAGGGAGACATTTGTACCTGCCCTGCTAGAAGCTCTGTTTTGGGAGGGTCTGATGGATTGTTCCCTTCGGATGCTGGTGGAGCGCCTCCAGGGTCAAGAATGCTCACAGTCCAACAAGCACGTGGTGACATGAAATGGCAGATGTGGGGTCCATGAGACAGTTGCCAGAGCCAGGAATTCCTAGTCCTAGGAGGGAGCAGAGCCTGGCCTGCCTGAGCAGTAGGTTAGGCAGCCGGTATTGGTTCCCTCCTTCTCCTATATCCCTCTTTCTTCACGCATCCCCACAATCACTGAGTGACCAGAGCCCGACTCTGAGGTGAGGGGCAGACGTTGGGATATTCTCAGACCTTTCTTCAGACCTTCCTCAACCTCCTGTTTCTCTATCACAACTGACTCAACATGTGTCCTATTTCCAATGTCTAAGGTGCCAGTGTTTTAGCGAATAAGCTAACAAATAGCAAAGGAAGAGCTTGGAGAGCAGGTCCTACTTTCCAGGAATGTTTGTGCTTTACAGTGAGTTAGTCCAAGAGAAAGTGTTTCAGAATCACCATGTGCACCTCCATGAGAAACTGCCCCTCTCTGAATCCCAATTAACTACTTCATAAGAGGAAGGAGTTGTTCCAGGTAACCTCTCCTTCTCCATCTATTTATGTTTTAATGGCATGATTTCAGACATGAGAGAGAACTTTCTGTGACCTTTAACTCAGACTTCCTTACCCTTTTTGTCTTCCAGGGTCTTTAAGTGGGAATAATGATGATAATGCCTTCCTTAGGAAGTTGTTTCAAAAATTAAATAAAATGACACATGCTCTACAAATTCAGAAGGTCAAAACACCTGTGAGGACTGATGTTGATGGTGGCTTTTTAAATAAGCAACCACCAGGTAGATAGAGCATTCTGTGCCTGGTGAAAGTCCTCCTACATACATCTTGATGCAATTATTGGGTTGTTGCACTGGGTAAATTCCTAGGAGATAAATTGGTAGGTCAAATGTATACTCTTTTAGTACTCTTGGTACCCAGAGCAGAACTGTCTTCCCAGAAACGAGCTGATTTACCAGCTGTTAAGAAAGGAAATGCTCTCCCTGCTGTTTTGCCAATTTAATAAGCAAAATTGTGACCATATTTTATTTTGCGTCTTGTTGATTACTGATGAGTGTGAACATTTCCAAAATCGTTATGAGGAATATGTGTTTTTTGTTTTGTAAATTTTATATTCATATATGCTTATAATTGAAGAGATTATTGCTTTCCTATTAAAATGCAAAAAAATGCCTATATTTCTAGCTTCCTCTTTTTAATAGTAACCCATTCACATATCTTTGTTTTGCAGGAAATGTTATTCTTTTGTGCTTTTAAATTTTGATTAGATTGTTTTGGATATAAATTTTAAATGGTATTAGTCATATCCATTAATGTTTTCTTTTATGATTTTTTTCCCATTACTTTTTGCTCTAAGCAAAAGAAAGAAGGTTCCTCATCTAAAAATCCAAACAATACTAATACTTTTTCCCAAGGTTATATGGCTCATTTTTAAAAGTAACTCTTTAAACTATTTGAAATTTGTTTGATACAGGATTGGAGGTGAGGCTCTAGCTTAATTTCTTTTTTTTTTTTTTTTTAAACATTTATTTATTTCTGAGAGACATAGAGACAGAGTGTGAGCAGGGGAAGGGCAGAGAGAGAGGGAGGAACAGTATCCGAAGCAGGCTCCAGGCTCTGATGAGCCATCAGCACAGAGCCCGACGTGGGGCTCGAACCCAACAGACTGTGAGATCTGACCTGAGCTGAAGTCGGCCACTTAACCGACTGAGCCACCCAGGTGCCCCTTAATTTCTTATGAATAAAAGTATTTCACTAATTCTCTTGAAAATAATTTTATTAATCTTAACTTAGTAAGTCTAGTTGACTTTATCTAAGAAAGCTTCTTTTCACGGATTTTCTTTCTTTTTATGAAATACAAGGAGATCTTTTAATCTTATAATTATGATTAATGTTTTTGTTTTATTTTAGTCAAGGGAAATTTAGAATACCTTTGTTTATTGATTCTGTTCCCCACAATTACTGACAATGCTTACAATCTATGTTCTCCATGTATTATGTGTTCTGACATTGATGTGTGTTTCTTTGGCATTTTGCTGCCTTCTTAGATACCTTATTTTATTTTTTACATCAGTTTTACAGTGTTCACTTTCTTTTTGTGTTCTACCAATGCAAATTTTCATTTTGATGCCATGGTTTTAGGTTCTGTTGCAATCCTTTTTATTTCACTTATCTTTTTTAATTAATTCTGTTGGGTTTTCATATTATTTGTTATCTTTTAACCAAGTTTTACATATAAAGACCCTGTGACTTTGAGCAAGCTGTGGACCTTCTTTGTACTTCCCAGGGATAATTGGAGAATAAAATGAGTCAATACTTATAAAGTGCTTGTAACTATCCCTGGCACAGAGAAAGGGCACAATTAATCTCATTAACTCCCACCACACTTCTTTCACACTCGAAAAGATACAGTGGATAGAAAATGACAGTTCCCAGTTTGAAGTGCCCCAAAATTTCCTCATAGCTTCGCCACTATCACAGCACCTTCCTATGAGAACCATTAATTTGGAAAAATATGTTATTACCATTCTATCTACTCCACTCATTTCTTGCTCTCAGAGTTTTGAAACTTAGAGATTCAGTTATCTATAGAAAAAGTCTGTTGTCTGTACTGTGGTGGTTGTCAGCAGGAGTTGGGGTGCAGAGTAATGCTTGGGGTATAGTATTCTGGCTGATCAAACCAGAATCCATTTAGTAGAAAAGAGAGGGCTCAGTGTTTGGGTAGGTATTGACTTTGCATTTCTAGATCAGGGGTCCATGGGGAATGAATGGATTATAATCCCTCATGCCTCCAGGTCAGCAGGTTCACTCCCTTTCAGCCACATAGCTTTGGTGCCCATAAATGGGTTTTTTCATTTCCATTTCATTGATAGAAGATAGACTTTTCCTCTCAATTTTGTTAATAGGTTAACTTCCAGGGCCAGATTTCAGTGCTTTTGTGAGTGGTGGTCCTTGTTGCTTTGTATGTACTTCCATGGAGTACCAAGAGAGACTGAGTCCACTGTTGCTATTCAGGGACCCTTCTAGAATGTATATCCCTGTTGAAGTTGCAGTGGTATCTGCATTGCTGTCTGAACCTGCAGCTCCCCAGGCTAGGAGCTGGAGCACTGTGGGATTTAGTGGCTGAGAAAGTAGCAGTAGCCCTGCACACCATTCTCTCCTGTAGACTGGCACCTGGAGAAGACAAATGGCATAAAGAGGCCAGCAAAATGGAAGGGAGTGAACTCTTAGTTTAGGTGGTGGTGGAAGAGGACTTTATAGTGGTTCAACTTTGAAAAGGTATTAACTTTTTATGTGTAAGTTAGAGGCTTAATTAATTTCTTACTACAAGCACAGATTTCAAGGACTTTTCTAAGCACCTGCATGGCTGCAAATCAGAGGCCATACAGATTCTCATTCATTCACTTCCTTATTTATATTTATTGAGCTCCTGCCATGTAGTAAGTGCTAGGGATACAGTGGTGAACAGGACAGAGCCTTCCCTGTCTCTTCTGAGAAAATCTACTCTTCATTGCACACCTACCATATCATACTCATTTATTAGGAGCCTTACATGCCTCAGTGCACATGTAATGACTCTGGGAGGTTGCCACCATTGTCCCTACTTTACAAATGAGGGATTGGGGCACAAAGAGCTCTGTGTCAGTGGAGGGCCAGGACTTGACCCTCTGTTTGCCTGACACTAAAGCCCTTGGCTCATGATTCCCAAATCTACCAATTCCCACATGCCATGAATGGTCAGAATATGTTTGTGAGGATGTGACTCTGCAACCAGAGACGCAGTGTTTAACTTGATAGAAGCAGCCTTAGCTGGAGCATGCTATACATCTGGATGCTGAGAAACATCTGGAAGCATTACACACTTTTAGGCAGGTGTTTGGCAACAATGAGCCAGTCAACCCACATGATACACACCCAGCAGGAAAGAGGCATTCCCACCTGGAGTACAGACTCTTAACGTCTGAGAGCAGTTTTCAGTTTTGCTCTTGTAATCCCATGGGAAATCACGCGGAAGCCTGAGCTAAGGTCATGAAGACTCAAGGAAACCTCAAGCCGCTGCTTTTTTTGCTTGCATGACTCATCACAGTGATGCCACTCTGTGTCCTAACCTTGTCTTCGCACCATTCCTGAGGGAGGGTGCCACTTGTCTAGATGTTTCATCTTGGGAAGATCTTGTTTGGTCCCATCCATGCAGTGGGTTTGAAGGAGGAACACTGTTCTAGAAACCTCCAGAATAGTCCTACTTACAACTATTGAGGTAGAATTTGAGGACAGGGAGGGAGTTGTAACAAATACTTAGCGATGAAGCTGAGGACAACTCACTCCCTCCACTTCCTAGGAAATTTCCAGTCTCCAAATTCATAGCCTTTCCCCTCCCCATCAGGTATTCCATGAACAGTAACCAGAGGTTCTGCTCACCACATTATTGTGAGCATGAGTTTTAAGACAGGTCCTGCAGACTTAGGGGTGGAGTGGTGTCTCATTCCCCAGACAGGCAGAGCCAGGCTCCTGTGGATGGTCAGCTTGGTGGAATGAAAGCAGCTCTCGACTGGCTGTTGGGAGGGCTGGGGCCTCATCCCAGCTCTGCCCTTCACTTGCGGCATGGCTTTGGTAGATCATTCCCTCCCTGGCCTCAGTTTCCTCCTCCATAAATGGAGCTATTTAGTTCAGTTTAGATTATTTTAAGGAAACTTCCAGCTCTGTTACTTAAGATTCATTCTAGAGTGATTGGTTTGCAGGGATGAGCAGTCTGTTCTCAATTATCCATGACCAATAAACAGAAGGAGAAGCCCCAAACCACATAATATATGCTGGGTAATTCATATATATCCAATTAATCTCCACAATAAAAAACTTTAGGTAGTTGTAATAGTTACAGTGGTACACTCGATTGGAATCATAATGCACATTTGATTTACTTGAATGAAACCAGATGTGGATATTGAGAGAGAAATCTTCATTTATCTCATCTTTACGTCCCTGTCCCCTCTCTATTTACCATCTCTCTCTCAGCGTTTCAAACTATATCTTAACCTCTAGTGAATAAAAAATAATAAAAAGAAGAAGAAATGAAAAAAAATAATAATAAATGGAAGCTTTGGGGCTTCCATGTGCCTCATATTCACAATTTAAAGAGGATTTAAAGTTTGTTTTATTTTTCTTTTTTTTTAATAATTTATTGTCTAATTGGCTTCTATACAACACCCAGTGCTCAAGCCAACGATCGCCCTCCTCTGTGCCCACTACCCACTCTCCCCCCTCCCACACTCATCTCTCCCCTCAGTTCTTTCTTATTCTTTGAGAGTCTCTCATGTCATGTCTTCCTTCCTCTCTGTGGCTTTTTTCCCCCCCTTCCCCTCTTCCCCTCCCCCCTGGTTATTTTTCAAATGCAATATGTGCTTGATTTTCAATTCTCAGCACACCTGTGGACTTTTGACCCTAAACCTGAATAGATTTCCCCTGTATCATCCGATGAGATGTGAAATGAAAAAGACAGGTGTCAGGGATAAAGTAACCTGCCGTCGCAGGTGTGGCGAGGAGCCAGGGTTCAAATGTTGCACCAAATGACCAACCGCATTCTCAGTCTCTTGCTTCCTGAATAGCCGTGCTGAGCACCTGCATGGACGTTTGCTTTCTCAGGATCGCTGTGGGTGCTTGCTGTGGGTATTCCCCTGAATAAGCAGTCATTTAGTCATTTACACTTGGCTTTCTCATGCATTATGTTAATCATTTTTAGCAGCGATTTCCCTCCTGGATTTGGTTTGGCTCAGTCCAGTTTTAAAAATGAGTTTGAGGCCTAGGGGAGCCTGGTGACTAATGACAGAAAGGCAATCATCAGTGTTCTGTGCAAGAATGGAAATTCATTTTTGGGTTAACATTTTTCATTTGCCACAGATAATCCACAAAGCAATTAATCTGCATATAGATAATTATTCAGTTGTACCTCTTCAAAATCAAAACTGTGGTTTATGTAAGTAGAAGGCTTATACACTGTGTTCTGAGGACCACCCAGAGCCACCCCGCCCAGAAAACTCCTTTAGCTTGCCTAAAAGTCTACCATTAACCTCTCACCCGCTGGACAGTCCTCACTGGTTCCCCACTGTTCTTAGGGTAAAGTCTCATCTCTTTAACATGACCCCTAGGGCCTCTATTATCTATATTCTGCTTATATCTTTAGATTTGTTTCCCAGTATTCCTCCTACCTCCCAGCAGTTATAACAAACTTATTTCATTTTCTCAACTAGCCCATTCTTCTGTTCACTCTAGACTGCCGGGGTCCTTGTTCCGGCGAATCTAGGGGTCCACGAAGGACGGACAGTCAGGTGAAATGAAGTGAGAGAGCCATGAGAGATGGAGTCTGATGACCAAGCAGGCAGCCCTGGCAATTCTGGCATCTCCGACCTGCTAGTCTCAGTGTCTTTATTTCTAAAGGTAGCGAGTTACATTACAACAATGAGTGACATTCCATAGTTTGATCTCTTTAACAATAATCATTTTTACCAGCAAGATGGCAACTTCCTTAATCCTGTATGTTGGTAACATATAAATTTAGGGTGGGGGAGAGAACAGGAGGTTACCTAGGCTTGCCTATGTTAATTATCTATAGATAGATTAGGAGACATTCTATCCATAATCTTTAACCATAATGGGGGAGGTAGAGACATGATCTCTAAGTTCTTTTCCTTTATGAGTGAGTGAACCTATATCGTAAGGGCTCATGTTTATCCGTTCTTTATACAAACAGCAGTTTCTGTAAAAGTATTTTGTTATTGCCTTTTTATTATAAAGGAGCGTGGGGATTGGAATAGTGAAAGGATTCGTGAAATGTTAACCTAAGGAAGGTTGGCTATTGTTTGTACCTTATCTGTAAACAGTGCTTCTAACTTTTGGGCTAGGCTAACCTCCGGGGAAGGTCCTAAGTCTCTTTTCAGTCTCTCCTGTCAGTCTGTTAATTAAATACTGAGAGAAGCCTTACAGAGATGTGCCTTGAGGTCTTATGGTGGGGCTGAGGGGATGATTAACACAATGCGATACCTACAGGGAAAATCTAGTTTGGTTCAAGGAGTCTTGGGGCCTAACATCTGCTAATTTCTAACCAACTCATAACTGCTATTCTGTATGATCAATTTGTGTAACCTATCCCCAAGAGGTAACCTTGAGGTTACTTCTCACCAGGTTTTATCCATCAAGACCAGGTCCCCTTTTCCATATGCCATAAAACCAAAGAGCATTATGTCCCTTAGGCCAAGGAAAGCAGTTCAAGAAATCCAGGCCTGAAAGATTATTTAGAAGAAGGTAAAATTAGGCACCAGTGTGGCTGGCGGGAGCTTTGCTTCAACCTTTTCCACACAGAGAGGGGTCTCAACCTGCGAGCCCAAAACAGCTCCCAACACTAGACCTTGCTGCATATTGTCCATCATACTTGGAACACTCATCCCCCATGCTAAGACCCACCAGACCTCAGCCCTCCAGCCCTGGGAAGCCCATACTGATGCCCTTCATAGCCTTGCTTATACTTGGTTGCAATCGCTGGTTCCTATGCCAGAAGCTCTTTGAGGGGAAGAGTTCTGTCTGCCTTCTACCATACCTTATATCCTTACTGTGTCAGTGCATAGGGGTTGTTCAATGGCTATTGATGAATGAACGCTCTGATCATCAATTAAGATTAAACTTGCAGTTTTCTATCTAGGAGAAATAGCCTCATAGCCATTAGCATTTTTCCCTTCATTTTTAATACCATAAGTAATAAATGAAAATATTCTCCTTGTTAAAAAAGAAGGAAAGAAAAGAAACATCACAAATGAGGTCAAACTCCTCTTAACTACCTTTCCAGGCCCAGAATCCTCCCCTATATTTAGTGTTATTTTTACTAGCCACTGTGTGTGTGTGTGTGCATGCGTGTGTGCACATGTGTGCATTTGCACATTTGTATTTCTGTACCCACGTATCCTACAAATAAAATGTATAGTATTATATAGAAATGTCTATTTGCAGCTTGCCTTTTCAAATTTACAACATGTTACAGATTTTATCCTGTGTTAGTCTCCTTAGCTTTAATTCACTCTTTTTAGAGGCTGTCAAGATTTCAGAATGTGGATGGAATAATGTATGTAGTCACTCCTCTATCATCCATCAGTATTTAAGTATAGAGTAATCCCGGAGTCTTTGATAGAGGGGAGGACTTCAGGGATCTTATGATCTGATCTTCTCTAGAGACTGGAGTCCCTCCAGCAGTGTCCCTGTGCAGATGTCACCTATTCTTGCTTGGATACTTAAAGGAACAGAGTATTCCCTACCAGAGAAGGCAACCCTAATTACACCATTTATTCCCACATTAAATCAAAATCTTCCCTCTTTTAGGGGCGCTTGGGTGGCTCAGTCGGTTAAGCCGCCAACTTCGGCTCAGGTCATGGTCTCGCGGTCTGTGAGTTCGAGCCCCGCGTCAGGCTCTGTGCATGAAGTCAGCCTGGAGTCTGCTTTGGATTCTGTGTCTCCCTCTCTCTCTGCCATTTTCCTGCTCATGCTCTGTCTCTATGTCTCAAAAATAAATAAACGTTAAAAAAATTATTTAAAAAAAAATCTTCCTCTTTTAATCACTACCTTTCACTGTTGGCTCTTTCATCTGGAACCTCAACCACTAAGTGCACTTCCTCCTCCTCTCCACTTGCCCTCCAGATGTGTGATGGGAACTGTCTACCACAAATCATTCTTCTTAGTCCTTTGCCAAGTTCTTTAGGATTTGATTCCTAGACTCCATAAACATCAGGAAGACTTCTGAATTCACCAGGTTTGGAAAAATCCTCTCTTAAAGTGTCACTCTTAGGAGGAATGGCAGCACACTAGATACACCCTAACCAGCCCTGGGCTCTTTGAGATTATCATCTCCCTCAAATTAACCACTATGGTTCCATTAATGTCACCCATTATCCTCATAGCTTCAGTCCTCAAGGAAAGAGGGAGCAGGACAAGTAGATTTGGATCAGTCTGGGATGACGTTGAGTGAGGAATCTTCTAGAATGCAGGCCTGGGCAGAAGCAGGGAGATAATAAGAGGATTTGAGTTCCCCTGGAAAATGCCATTGAGCAAAGGGAACAGAGTGCATAATCCTTCCTCTTGACCATTTTAATTGGCATGTTCTAGGGAGGAAACCAGTCCTCACGAAGCTGGGCCCCCAGCCCTGCCTGCTGATTATTATTAGAGTAAAGGAGGAGCACCTGGTCCCCCAGGCCTGGGCAGGCAGGCCAAGAGCTGTTCCAGAATGAAGAGTAGGAGCACTGGAAGTAGCTCTTGGTGTCTAATGTCCTTTATTCTCTGTTTGGTCCTCCAGGATGCCTAGTCTGCCCTCATTCCCCTCTTCTAAGATGTGCCCTGTGATGGGAATGCAGGGCCCCATGATAGGAGGGACGAGTTTCACCTTCCTTTACAGGAGATCTGTGTCTTCAGGCAGATCAGGGCTCAAATACAGCTCCACCCTCCATCCGTCAGCACAGTTTGGCTGAAAGCAATAGAAACAGACCCTGGTGACTGAGGCAGGAGAGGATTTACTAGAGAGTAATGCGAGAGGAGGGAACTCATAGACCCCATAGAAGGTTGAAGGCCCAGGTTTAATTCCCATCCTTGAGCCAATCCATTAAAGATTCAGTGATCTGGAAAGGTCATTTGGCCTGGCAGCTTGGTTTATGGTTCTAATCTAAACTAAAGAACAATGAGTATAAGGCATCCCCAATACAACCATTCTAGCTCTGTCTTAGATAAGATTATCCCAGCTACAGTTTCCTTATGTATTTTTTTTTAAAAAAAGGGGGATGAATGTGCTCATCCACTTTGGAAGGTTTTTTGTAAAAGTACCTAGCATGGAGCAGGTGATCAATATTCTTTAACTCCAGGATGCTCTCATTAGACGGAGAGCTTGCAGCCTCTGCAGATAGACTCAGTCTTATGTTTACCAGCTATTCTGACCACTTTCTAACACGTCCTCACTGCTTGCAGGCCTTCAGTAAAGAATCTCCTAAGTATTTAAATAGTATCTTCAAGAATCACTTCCAGAGATCGAGGGAAAATCCCACCCCAAGTGATTGCTCATGTGGCAGACAGCTTTGAGAACGGGGAGAGAATAGCATAGGGGAAGAAATTCAATAACAGCATAATTTAATGAAAGCAATCTTTCTTTGACTGAAACCTTATCTGTTTTCTTACACTTTGGGAAAGCATAGACACCACATATTTTTGAAGTCTTTATACAACATAATAAAATTAGACTATTTATTATATGTGTGTTAATCAGAATGTATCAAATTTTTATCAAGCAGCCAAAATAGCTAACACTTATGGATTTTGCATTATGATGTAGATCTGGGGTGGAGGAATGAATATTTTAGTAACAGCACTTAGCCCTTACAGTGACAAAGATCTGGATTCCCTGGTAGAAACAGGAGGTGGGAAAAGTCTCTTTTCTGTTCTTGCTCGTACATGCAACTGTGGTTTGATCAGAAAAAGCTCTCATTCTGCCTTCCTTCTTCTTCCTCTCCTCCTCCCTTGCTTTGTCCTTGTTCTTTAGTCTTCTCTTGGCCCCTCCTACACCATCCACCTTCTCCTCCTTTTCCTCATAACCTCTTTCCTGTTTTGTTTTGTTTTTTAATTTTCCCCTACTTCTGCCTTCTGTGACAGTAACAAATTGTTCCTGGGCCACAAGACCCACCACTACAGGCTCATTCTTTGGAATAAAACTGTTTCCTTGGTGAAATGTAAGGAGCCTATAGAACAGGAAGCAGACACCCTTTAACCGTAACTGTTGATCAATCCTTACATCCGTGGTAGTTATCTCCATGCAAGAGGCGTGAGAGTTTGGGAGAAAGAAACATTGGATGTGGAGTTAGGAAGGGATGGGAATCCCTGCTTGGCTTTTAATTACCTGTTACTTTGGGAAACCTTGACTCGTCATTCATTGAAATACTCAGCACAATGCCAGGCATGTAGTAAACTTTCAGTAACTTTACAGTCTGTAGAGGCTAATAATAACCATGCAAAAGTCATTTATCCTCTCTATGCCACAGTTGCTGTATCTGAAAAATCAGGATAATTGTGCTGCTTTTCAAACTGCATCATTATAAGAATTAATTAATTCATACAAAATGCTTAAAATGGTGCCTGGCATAAAGTATGTACTCATTGTGTGTTTTCTAATATAAAATAGGTCCGGGTTTGGTCAGGAAAATGGAAAACAGTCTAGGTATTTCCAGCAGAAAGGGATTTCATAGAGGAGATTCGAGGGCACAGATCTTTAGAGGAACTAAGGGGATGAAAAAGACAGCCACCACTAGTGTTTAGGAAGTCAGGAATGGCAGAACCAGTGGGGGTGACTTGCAAGAGGATGTCCAAATGCTACTGGCATCACTCCATCCCATCTACCTTCTGCTGGAGAGCCTGCATGGCTACCCTCCACAGCTTAGAGAGTAGGGACTCTGCTCCTCTTTCCCCTTCAAATTCTCTCACCTTGCCTCTCTGCTATTACTCTTACAAAGATAGAAAACCTATCAACCACTGGTTAGAATTCCAGGAAGTTGAGTTCCCAGAGCTCTAGAACTGTGATACAGGGGAAAGCACGGAGGAAAGAAAATGGCACTAAGTTGCCCAAAACCTATCGAACAGAGTAGAGAGAATACACAGGGCTGACGTGAAGATTATGTGAGATTTAGAGTGTAAAAGCATTTTGTAAACTTCAGAGTTCTGTGCAGGTATTAGATTTTGATGATAACAGGAGGGAAGCAGGAGCAATATGCCCAGAAAATGAATCTAAGACCACATAAGAAAACCTAGGAAACCAAGTGACAGTGTACTGAAGCCACATTCCATGGATAATTTGACACATTTAAGAATTTACCATATGCCAAGTTCTATGATAAAGGCTTTACATGTGTTGTCATTTAATCCTTACAAAAACCCATGTAAGAGGTACTATCATTATACACGTTTTATGTTTTACAGATGAGAAATCCTGGTCTGGAGAAGTTAAGTAACTTGCCTAAGGTCACACTGCTTGTATGGTCAAGCCAGGATTTGAACCCCAACAGTTTGATTCCGGGACATGATTTCTTACCTGGCATGTTGTAGCAAGGAGGAAGGCACAGGCTGAGGTTGGCTGACTTCACATTTCCTGGGCACTGGCTCTGGCTATAGCCAAGGGTCTCTTACATTCTCCACTAAGATTTTTACATCTTCAGAGTAGAGATTGTTTTTAAAAAGCCCAGGTCCTTATTTCTTTTTTCTAGAAGCAGTCTTGTGCCAAGGCTGGGGATATATTCTCCTATGAAGAAGAATTTGACAAAGTGATTAAGCAACTTTGCCCCAGTATGGCTCCCCATGGAGCAGAGTTATAACCTGTCCCCAGACCTGCCTCAGGATCCTCATTCAATGCAAAGTGGCATGTCCTCTGTGATCTTCTGAGATCCAGGAGAAACTGATTATCTTTCAATGGTCAGCATAAAAAAAATTATTTTTTTAAAATTGTTTTATTATTTTTGAAATGTTTATGTATTTATTTTGAGAGAGAGAGAGGGAGAGAGAGAGAGAGAGAGAGAGAGAGAGAGAGAACGCACATGAGCCAGGGAGGGGCAGAGAGACAGGGAAAGTAAGACAATCCTAAGCAGGCTCTGCACTGTCAGCCCAGAGCCCAATGCGGGGCTCATTCTCATGAACCATGAGATCATGACCTGAGCTGAAATCAAAAGCCTAAGGCTTAACTGACTGTGCCACCCAAGTATCCCCCCCACCCCACAAAAATTTATTTTTTTAATTTAAATTTTATTAATTACTTTGTGCATGACCTATATAGGAAATAAGAAAATGCAAATAAAGTCCTTACTCTTCAATACAATTGATATTTTCCGCACCTTTTCAAGATACAGGAGAAATAGAAATGGCTGTTGTCCTGAGAGAGAGTTGTGGCTCCAGAATTTGTAGAAAGTGACCCATTTCTTTTAATAGCCTTCCTTCACCTTTGGTTTTCTCCATCATCTGCTTCTAGAAAGAAATGGCCATATTTACCATAGAAAGCAGGAGCATTGTTTTTAGACTAGAAAATTAAACTATTTAAGAAAAGCCAAGTACAGAGAAAGCTTAGAAATTATGGTTTTGAATTTTTAAAGTTCTCTAGAGCAGAAAAGAAGGAAGAAGACAAACCACGCTCTGCTTCAGCTCAGAAGCACATTAGCTGTGGAATGAACTGGACCCTCTCTGAAACCTTCGTCAGTGACTCAGCATGAATGAACTGACCTGTTTTCTAGCTGCCCCAGCAGAAGGATGACCAGGAATAGGAATGTGTGCCTAATCCAAAAAGTCATCAAGGGGCTGGAACTCAGGCGGTAAAAGCAAAACCAGAATGTTGATAAGAAGATGTAACAGTTATCCATGTTTTTAACGTTTATTTTTGAGAGAGAGACAGAGTTTGAGCCAGTGAGAGACAGAGAGAGAGAGGGAGACACAGAATCTGAAGCAGGCCGCAGGCTCTGAGCTATCAGTACGGAGCCTGACTTGGGGCTTGACCTCACAAACCGTGAGATCATGACGTAAGCTGAAGTCAGATGCTTAGTCAACTGAGCCAACCAGGTGCCCCAACAGTTATCATTTTTAAAAACACAATGTTTTGGGGCGCCTGGGTGGTTCAGTCAATTAAGCGTCCGACTTCAGCTCAGATCATGATCTCACAGTTTTTGACTTAGAGCCCCACGTCAGGCTCTGTGCTGACAGCTCAGAGCCTGGAGCCTGCTTCAGATTCTGTGTCTCCCCGGCTCTTTGCCCCTCCCCTGCTCATGCTCTGCCTCTCTTTGTCTCTCAATAATAAATTAAAATGTTTAAAAAATTTTAAAAAAACCCACAATGTTTTATATTATTAAACCCATTGGCAAAATTTCCCTAGATGTTGTCAGAAAAAATGGCGATCCCTATTAATTGAGAGATTCCAGCATTTGGGAATAAAACTCTTTGGAGTCCCTGCATTTGCTATTGTTTTGCCTGTATTAACCTCCATGTCATTTAAGCAAAGATGCAACTTCACACAACCCCTTAGTGGCAAGGCTGTACAAGATTTGGGGTGGTGCTTTCATAGCAATCTGGTAATCAAGTCTTTGCTCCCTTATTTTATGCTTACTTCTTGGTTTGGAAAGACTCATCCCAGGGCCAAGCAGAAAGTAGAAGTGAGTGTGGAAGACAGAGGGGTACTGGGATTGTGTGAGCTGCAGACGGCTTCTCCTACTGAAAGCAGGTCCCAGCCAATTGCTGCCTTGTTTGATTGTCAGCCCATATTGCTAGATATCTGAGTTTTGAGAAAAACCTGAATTGAAAAAAAAAAAAAAAAAGGAAAAAAAAAACTCCTGAATTTTACAGATCAACACCTGGTTATTTTTGAAACACTGAATAGGTCAACCTAGCATGTGTCAGGACCAAATTCAGCCCAGAGGAAACTTCTCCCCAGAGACCTTTCAAGGCAGGCAGCTGCTTTATAAAATAACTAAAGCCCCATGAAATCTGGAGCAAAGCTAATGTTTGGGGTGGGATCTGTTGAGGGAAATGATGACTTGAGTTTGCTTCTAATAACAGATTATGTGGAGTCCCTGTAGGGACAAGGATATCGAATGAGCCTTCCCAAACATGGCCATGTGAGGCAGGATTGAATAGTGCAGCCATTCAAACCATGTCAGTAAACCACATGAGCAGAGGTGGTAGAGTAGGAATTTATTTTAACACCACCAGTATGTCACTTCTAACCATGTTCTGCCCAATGTGTAAATTGCAAGGATTATGGACATTCAAGAGCCTGGATACATTCATGTCTGAAGAATAGGGTGTCCAGCCTTTCCTAAAACATGGGAATGGGAATAGGAGCAGAGGGGGCTTGCGTGCAGGGCTGAAGACTTTGGAGTTTCTCATCTCATCAGAGACCTTTTCTGCCCTGTCTTCCCGGAGAACATGCAGGGGACCTCTGGGCTCACACATTAGTTGCGCGTGAGTGAGTTTTAATTAAAGCCCAGGGCTTTAAAACCTCTATATTTCCCGCAGGTAACCTTTAAAACCACAGTTTCTTAATTCAGAGAATTCAAAGCTCCTTAAGAAAACAAGGCAGCTTTTTATCTAGGAGTAATGTTGCTTCCAGAATCCTTTTATTGATGTATTTTTTAATGTTTAATGGATGCTGCTGCCTCCTTGTTCAGAGCAAACCCTATCTTGCTATCCTAGAGGCTGGTAAATACAGTTGGAGGTCCACCTGTGGTCCCAGGATGGAGGGGTAGTACTCAGCCCTTCGAGACTGTCCAGCAGATTCAGCTCTGGTATCAGAGGCAGCTGGATCTCCTAGACAAACACTTGATAAAGCGAGTCTTCTAGAAGGCACCTCTTGGAAGCCTGGCTTCCTCCAAGCTTCCTGGCTGACCACGGCACCTCCCTGGGAGTGTGCTGCGTCAGATAGTGGGATACAGGAATGTCTCCAAAAGGTACTGTCGTCATTATCATACCTATACTCATTTTCTCTTTGCTCCATACTTTGGCCCTATTTGGTCACTCCACCCCCAGGGGCAGTGGGCACTATTTTTGTCCTCATTCTATAGATTTGGGAATGGAGGACGAGAGGGCTTACGTTATGTTCTCAGCAACTGCAAATGGCTTCAGACCCAGGCAGTTGGGCTCTGGATGCTGTGCTCTGACCTACTGTGCTGTTCTGCCTCCCACGGTTCCTTGCAGCCAGGAAAACAGCATCCAGACGAGAACAATCAATGCATCAGTTCAACATTAAGGTACAAACTGGGCTGCGTCACCTGCTCCTGGACTCCTCAAAGGCCTGCAGGCTAGTCTGCCTACAGCCCCCACCCCCCCCCCGGCAGAGGTTGCCCCCCTTCAGGTGCCATCCCATATGTTCACAATACTATACGCATGAGTGTTAGGTTGTGTTTGGTCACTAGCCTGTAGCACTGGCAGGGGCAGAGAGTGCAAGTAACCTGGAAGAACAGAATTGTGGATATTATTAGGACCTCTTTGTGGAATTTGGCTTTTTGTCTTCCCACCTGAGTCCCATGGTTAGTTTACAAACAAGTTTCCATTTTTAGCCTTAAATTGGCCTAGATGTCTTTAGCTTTGGAACCAGGCCTCCTTGCCTGGGCAGCATAGCAAGCACTCCATCCATGTCCATTACTATTAACTCTGTGGAGTTCTCTATGGAGAAGATTCTGGGTACATTCAGAGGCAAATTTGCCAAGAGCCATTTCCATACAATTGAATAGCAACGTCTTCAGTGCCCAATACTGAACACGCACGAGCAGAACTGGAACCTGCTTCCATAATGCTTTCTAATTGAAAATCCAAAAGCGAGGCCCAGGAACTCAGAGAAAGAACTCAATACCCAATACCATTTATGCTGATTGATGATAGAATCAGGGCGGTTTCCATCCAGAGAAGGAAGAAAGGTGAAATTTACAGATGCCTCTGTGTGTCCAGGACTGCGTGCTCAGGACTTTCACCTACATTTAGATCCTCACAACCAACTGGTGAGCTCAATACTATTATCTGGGGCCCAGAAAAGACAGAAAGTAAACTGAAGCACTGGCTCTGTGGGACCATGGGGTTGTGACTACGAGGAGACAAGGTTGAGAGCAGGGGAGAGCAGGAGACAGGTGAGGAGTTAGCCAGGTTCTGGACACATATGACCTTACTGGGTCTGACTTCAAAATGAACAACCGCCTAATCAAAGCAGAAATCATAGGCCAAGACTTGTTCTTCTCTGTACCTCCATAATGGCTGAAAAAAATGTTTTATATTATTGAAAGAATGAATTAATAGTATCATTTGAGGGCTTTTAGGGAGCAGAAACATCATGGATACTCAGGAAGATAATAAATTTAAACTCAAGATTGCTGTCCTCAAGTCTTTCCCTCTGACTTTAATTCTCAGTTACCACTGCACACGTCTGCAGCTAAGAACTGAACATCTTATCAGAATACGGGGCAAATGCTGAAGACCCAGAATTCTAGGAGGCAGGAGAACAGGCTAGATCTGGGGCCCCTGAGGATCTTGTTGTAATCCCAGCAAACCCCAGGGCTTCCAGTGACATGTATACCCTCCAGGCGGTTGGGGATGAACACCACAGAAGGTCGTCTGGTGCCTACCGTGAGACCCAGGTGTCTGGGGTCTCCAGGGTTCATAGGGCAGCCATGACTGGGATTCCGGCACTCATCCCTCAAAAGTAGAATGTATCTGTGCTCCAGAATTGATCCCACACCGAGAGGCTGTCTCAGTGCTTTCGCACTGAGGCTAGTGCGAAAACCAGAAGGCCAAGGAGACATAAAAGCAAGAATATAACTAGACCATCGCATGTACAAGACCAGGGTTAGGAGAAAAAGTTAGAAAACTCAAATTTTAGTATTTTTATTTGTTTTGAAATTCTGTTGTGTCCATCATCATTCCAAGAGCAGGCCATCCACAGGCCCTGGGCAAGACAAGTTGGAGGTGCACACTCTTTCCCCTGGTTGTTTCTCGAGTGGCCAGGGCTATGTCTTCAGCTTGGCTCTTTCTTTCCATAAGAAAAGACTTCAGCCAGATAGGTGTGCCTAGCTTGGGAGGCACTTGATTAGTAAAGTATCTCTTGTACCTCTAGGCTGTCAACAGTGTGTATTGCCTTCAGTGGGGCCCAGAGTGTAAGGGCACCTTTTTGTATCTCATGTCTAAAGCTTGGATTTTTGATAGATCTAAACCATTGCCTAGGCCACCACATTCATTGCTTTAACTTCTTACTTCTCATTTTCCTGATGTATAACATGGAAAAATAGCATCAAGTTCAGAAGTTTAGAGTAAATGGTATGGCACATGAGAATGCCTGGTGCAGGGCTGGACTCCGAAATGGGGCCATTCATGTGGTCATTTTAATCACGAGGACAGCCTTCACTGTCCCCTTGGGTTTCCCCTCCTACTTCCTCCTCAACAGTTAGAATTCAGAGAATGTCTTCAAAGACAGGATTGCCCTCAGAAGGGGATGACAGATCTCTGGGTAGGCACCAAGCGCCAATATTCACAGATAGGCTCAGGACAGAAGCCCACCTTCTTGCCTCTATTTACCACAAATTCTGGCCTCAGGGCCCCAGGCCTCCCTAGGCAAGAGGACTAATAAGTGGTCCTGAACAGGGCAGGCTTTGGTCCATCCAGTCTCTGACTGCAAAAATTGCCACATCTTGATGGCATCTTCATATAGTTTGGCAAAGTAGATGTTGACAGATAAGCCAATACTTCCATTCTTGCTAACTTTAGAGCTGGTACCTCGCTTCATGATTTTATGGACTGAGGATAAGTGCTCTTTTACAGAGCATGAAGAATCTCATGGGGATTTCTCAGAATTTAAGAGCTAGAACTCTAGGACTTGAGTTAGAGGGTCAGACTCCAGTGGCCCCAGACATGAAGGAAGGAGGAATCCAGTCTGCCGATCTAGTAAAGTATGGAGCACAGTGGCTGGCCCACATTCCAAATACTCCTCACTGTTAGTTTTATATAATTGTGACTCCGTGGACTCCTGGCCATGCAGGTCCTGGTAAGCGGCCTGGCTCAGAGTAGGACCACAGTAAATGTTTACTGTGAGTGAGTGAGTGGACAGGTTTGAATCCCACCCAGCCTTCACTCAGCTGCCCATAAGTCTGTGATTTCAGAGCCTGCAAGGAGAAGGTGCTTCTTGACCCATTTTTCACTGTGTTTCCCATGTTGGCCCATGACTATATCAGGCTGCCCACATCACTTAAAGGAAGAGCTCTGTCCAGGAGACCAGCCACAAAACAGGAGCCATCACTAGTCCAGGCTAGGAGCAGGACCTGGCACTGTGCACACAGCATCAGGGACCAGCAAGAAGACATCAGGCACTTGACATGTGCCAGGCACTTGACATCAGGCACCTGGCACCAGGCAGGTACTCATAGCTGGAGGCCCTGACTGCTGTAGACCACTGATCATTCCCAGGCTCAGCCCAGAGGCTCTCTGGAGGTTCCTGGACTAGGTCTAGGCAGGACCCAAGAATCTGCTGCTGAAACAGACCTCCACAGTGAGTCAGGAAAAAGGCTGAGGGATCTGACTATGGGTGGAACCTATTCCAGAGTAGACACAGCAACCTGTTGCAGGGGTACCCATTGGGTCAAAAATTCCTTATCCATAACTTTAAAAAGCTCTGAATCCTAAAAGTCTTTTCATAAGTTTGATGTCAAAACTCAAGGGGTGAGAACATTTTACTGAAATAGTAGGAAAGTATTTATAATATTTATCTCTCAATGTGAATGTTTCTATATTTAGCTACATAAATATTAGCATGTTTGATTGTGAGACATTGCCGTCAATCCTGCAGGGAGTGATGCATGATATAAATTGTGTGTGCCATATTACCTTTCTAAATGCCAAAACCTCCCTGAATTCTGAAACCCAATTGACCTCAAAGATTTTGATTAAGAAAATATACACCTGGAATAGTAAGAATGGTAGGTAGCCCTGGGTCTTACATCTAAATGCCTTACTCTATTCTCTCTTTTAACCCTTGCCATCATCTTAAGAGGGGGATGCTATCATTTTTATCCCTGTTACAGAGAAGGGAAACTGAGGCCCAAAGAAATAAAATAACTTGCTCAAAGCAAACACAGTAAGAGAGTTAAGAAGCAAACCCAGACAATCTGGCTTGAATAGCAGCCTTCTTAACCACTGTCCTATGCTGAATTGGAGTAATGTTGACTAAGAAATGTCCTACTCACCCAGCGACCTTGTCTACCTGGGCCAGGGCTGAAGTCTTACCTGGAGCTAGCAACAAGTCTCCATCTTTGTCAAACACAAGATGCATGGAAAAACCAACAAGACAAAGCAGTAATTAGCAATTAGAGTGTACTTAGAACACAATCCCTAATCTTAATGATAATTTATTTCATTTATGCTGCTCAGGCATCTGAATAATCCCTTATCCATTTCAAAAAAAAAAGGGAAAAAGAAGAAATAAAATTTTTAGAAGTGGAAACTGCTTTTCCATAAGGCAGGGCCATGCCTAAGTCATCTCTGAGAGGCACTCTGCAAAGCCCCTAGCTCCCAGTACCTGGATCAGCCCCTTACAGGGCCTGGAACCCGTGGCTGGCCTTTGGAAAGCTGAAGGAGACCCTTGAATACTATAGGGTGATAAATCGGCACTTTCTGAGGGATGCACTTCCTGTTTCCAAAGAGAGATCTTCAGAATGTCTTTTCGCACCACTTTCTGCCACATCAGCATCCACTTTCCTTGGTGGGTTTATTTCCTTTCTGCCACAGTGCTAGGTAGAAGTGTCTCATAGACACACTACAGACACCAAGAGGTTGAGATACTCTCTCTTGAACTTCAGTCTGCTGTGCTAAAATAAATGCTCCTTATTTCCTTTTGGGAAGCTTTAGTGTAATCCCTGACAAGAACTTCACCCCCTCCCCCCATACCTTATTCCTGTGGCTGTTTTATTCTTTATTCTACATGCTTCAGTGTTCAGTATTGACTCTTTCACAGAGACCTGCATACAACTAAATGAAGACCAGATCAAGTTTTCCAGGTAAATCTGGTTCTTGGTGACACTGCAGTTCCCATAGGCATGTGAGCCATCCTCTGCAGCCAGGAAGGTTTTAGAAATGTATTACCCTGAGCATACTGGAAGGCCACCTCTGAGGATGAGTTCGCTTGGAGGAATGGGGTGTTTTGGTGGGACTGCTTGGGTTAGTTCCCTTCCAGTGAGTGGTGCCTGGATTGGTTTTGGATTCATTGATCTATTTACCTTGTCCTTCCTAGAAGCAACGTAGAGAAACAATTACTCGTGTGGGTTGTAGAGTTACATAATCTCGATTCATGCTGTGGCCTGACCCCCTCCTATCTGTGTGACCATGGGCAAATTATGGAACCATCTTAACCCTCAGTTTTCTCACCTGTAGAAGGGAATAACAATGAGACCTAGTTTTCAGTATTGTTCTGAGAATAAAATGGAATAATGCCTGAAAAAAGTTCAACACAATCCCTAGAACTCAAGAAATAATAGCTATTATCTTTAGTCATATAATCAACATTCAGTGGGCACTTACTGTGAGCTGGGTACTGTCCTAGGAAGTAGAGATGTGGCAGGGAACACAATGGGAAGTTCTCTAGCATGGAGCTTGTCTTCCTGTGTTCACTGTGGTCATACGCATACACGCCTCTCAGATGGGAACGCAGTGAGGCAGGCTTCCTCCAAGTGTGACCCAGAACACTTTTGTCTGGACGAAGCTTCCCAAGAAAATGAGGTCCCTGATCAGATAAGTTTAAAAAAAATTCTGACTATAATCTTAATCAGTAATTGTAGCTGTACAATCTTAATATCTGTAGATGCCCCGTACATACTCTCAGATCAAAAGGTCTGGGCCATCTTCCAGTAAAGATGCCTGTTTAACTTTGATTAAACCCGTGTTTCCCAAACTTACATGACCACAAAAATCTTTGCTAATTCCTGTTAGATTGATGGCCACAGGTCTATGTTCAGAGGAGCACATGAAGGCAACACTCAGAGATGACTGAACAAGCAAGTACACAATATAGCAAGAAGTACCTGGGTCTGCACTTCCACCAAGCAGTGAAACAAAGGTGTCCCTGCTCTCAGGGGCAGGAGGCTGTCTCCACTAGCCAGCACTGGCCAGCCATCAGGGTCTGTCCTAGGTGGATCTGCCTGTGTGTGGATTCAGTATCAACCTGACCATCCTGGTCTGTAGACACCCAGCTCTGGGGCACAGGCTCACATCTCCCACTGCAAGACCTCTCTCCTGTCGCTGCACAGGACTTTTTCCCTGTGGGCTCCCACATTCCTTCCCCACTGGGAATTACTTCTATGGAGGTGGGAAGGGCACGGCATGAGCACTAAATGCTAAACCCTCCTCTACAGAGTAGTCCATAAATCTCTAACCGATGTTTGCCCTCTTTGGAATAAACTCCTAATTGATTTCTAAAGATTGCTGTTTGCAAATTAAATTACACTTCCCTGATCCATTATATAAAGAAGCATAAAGCAGTCACCTCTCTTGGGCACACACCCCCTCCTCAGGCTCCTGGGGTGTGATTACATTACTTCGATTGCAGGGCTTCCATTCAGCTCAAGCTACACGAATTGTTTCTCTTGCTTGTTTAATTGCCCATGTCTTATTACAGAGACAATTTATTGTTTTAGTGCAGCATAAAGTTCTAATATTTTATGCAAGATGAATATGGCCACTGACATTTTTATTCCCTTCTCAAATTCACACATACAAAATCCACATTGGAAACTTTTCAAAATGTTTGTGGCCAATACTGCAAAATGTCAAAACCTCCATAAGTTGTTTTGTTTTTTTGTTTTTGTTTTTGTTTTTTTTTTTTGTTTTTTTAAGAAAAGACTCTAAAGAGTTTATTTCCTTCTCTAACATTTCTGGGGATTTTTATGGTGTGATATTGGCACAAGCTCAGGAAGAACTTCCCCTAGGTGTGAAAATGCCTTTGAAAACACATTGGGAATGAACTGTTGATACACACAACAACCAGAATCACTAGAAAATGATACTGAGTGAAAAAAGTCAATCCCCAAAAGCTACAATCCATAATGTTATATTATTCCATTCATATAACATTTTTGAAATACAAAATTATTGAAATGGAGAATAGTTTAGTGGTTGCCATGGATTTCGGAGTGGGCAGGGAAGTGAGGATAGTAGGTGTGGCTATAAAAGGGTAACATGAGTCATCGTTGTGGTGCTGGAATCTGTACCTTGGCTGCATCCACGATGATATCCTGGTTGTTATGTCATGCTATAGCTTTGCAAGATGTTACTACTGGGAAAAACCAAGTAAAGCGTATGCAGGATTTCTCTGCATGATTTCTTATAACTGTATGCGAATCTATAATTATCTCAAAGTAAAAAGTGTAATCTAAAGAGCACATTGAAAAATAAGGGGAACTGCCTAGATAGATGTATAGCTATGTAATAAAACTTGATTCATTGTACATTTGGGCATTGTACAAATTAGTATGGATAGTCATCGTACACTTCTTTCAACTCTTCTCCATGTTTCAAAATTTTCATAATAAGCATTTGGAAAAAAATATACTGGAAATGTGAGCAGTAGCCCTAACATAGAACAGATACAGGGCAGGACCCAACTAGATGATGCTGGAGATAATAGTGGACCAACAGCAGTATACACCATTCCAGTTTCTCCACATCCTTTCCAACACTTGTTATATTCTGTTTATCTTTTTGTGTTTGTTTATTTTTTTGATAGTGTCTATCCAAATAGGTGTAAAGTATAGCTCATGGTGGTTTTAATTTCCCTTAAGATTAGTATGTTGAGGAAATTTTCATATATTTGTTGCCCATTTGTCTTCTTTGAAGAAATGTCTATTCAAGTCCTTTTGCCTCTTTTTAATTTAGTTTTTTTTATTGACTTTTAAGAGTTCCTTATAGTTTTTGGGTATTAATCCCTTACTTGATATAAGTTTGCAAATACTTTCTCCCATTCTGTACATTACCTTTTCATTCTGCTGATTGCTTCCTTTGCTACACAGAAGCTTTTTAGTTTAAGGTAGTCCCACATGTCTAAGTTTGCTTTTAGTGCCTCTGCCTTTGGTGTCATATTCAAGAAAGTATTCCCAAAACCAAAGTAATGAAGCAATTTCCCTGCATTTTCTTCTAGAGTTTTCTTATATTTCTGTTCTTACATTTAAGTATTTAATACATTTTGAGTTCCTTTTTGTTTATGGTATAAGTGTCCAATTTTATTCTTTGCACGTGGATGTCCGCTTTTCCCCAGCACCACTTATTGAAGAGACCGTCTTTTCCCTAATGTGTAGTCTTGGCACCCTTGTCAAAGATCATTTGACTTATATGCATAAGTTTATTTCTGGATTCTCTATTCTCTCTATGTATATAATCTGCTCTATGCCAGTACAATCCAGTGTTGATTACTGTAGCTTTATAATTAATATGTTTTGAAATCAGGAAGTGTGAAATCTCCAGCTTTTTTCTTTCTCAGGATTATTTTGGCTATTCAGGATCTTTTGTGCCTCCACATGAATTCTAGGATAGTTTTTTTTTCTATTTCTGCAAAAAGTAACATTAAAATTCTAAGGAGGTTGCATTGAATCTGTAGGTTGCTTTGGATAGTATGGGCATTTTAATACTAAATCTTCCAATCCATGAAAATAGGATGTCCATTTGTTTTTGTCTTAAATTTCTCTCATCAGTGCCTTGTAGTTTTCAGTGTACTAATCTTTCACTTAATCAGCTAATCTCTTAGCATTTCTTTCTTTTTTTTTTTTTTTGGTATTACTATAAGTGGTGTTGTTTTCCTAATTTCCTTTTAAGATAGTTTACTGTTAGTGTACAGAAATGCAACTGATTTTTGCTTGTTGAATTTGTATCCTCCAACTTTACCAAATTCGTTTGTTAATTCTAACTCTTTGGGAGGAATCTTTAGGGTTTTCTACATATAAGACCATGTTATCTGCAAATAAGGACAATTTTACTTCTTCCTTTCTGATTTGAATGCCTTTTATTTCTTTTTCTTGCCTAATTGTCCTGGTTAGGACTTCCAGTACTATGTTAAATAGAAATGAGAGTGAGCTTCCTTGCCTTGTTCTTGATCTTAGGAGAGAAGCTTTCAGTTTTTCACCTTTGATAATGATGTTCGTTGTGGGCTATATGCCTTATATTATATTGAGGTAATTTCCTTCTATTCCTAGATAGTTGAGTATTTTATCATGAAAAGGTGTTGATTTTTTCCAGATGCTCTTCCTGCTTCTATTGAGATCATCATGTGATTTTTTATCCTTCATTCTTTCAAAGCGGTGTATCACACTTTTTGGTTTGTATATGTCGAAACATCCTTATACCTCAAAGGTAAATCCTACTTGGTCATGTTATATGATCCTTTCAAACTGTTGTTGAAATTAACTTGTTAATATAGTCTTGAAAATTCTTGCATCGATATTCATCAGTTTTATTGGCCTGTATCTCTGTAACTTTTTTTTTTTTTTTTTTTTTGGTAGTGTCTTTGTCTGCTTTAGTATCAGGGTAATGCTGGCCTCGTAATATGAGTTTGGAAGTGTTCCCTCCTTTTCAGTTTTTTGGAAAGATTGAGAAAGATTGCTATAAATTTTACTTTAAATGTTTGGTAGAATTCTCCAGCGAAGTCATTTGGTCCTGGGCTTTACTTTGTTGAGAAGTTTTTAATTACTGGTTCAGTCTCCTTATTAGTCATGAATCTGATCATATTTTCTATTTCTTCATGATTCAGTCTTGGTAGGTTGTATGTTTCTAATATTTATCATTTCCTCTAGGTTAACCAATTTGTTTGGCATATAATTGTTCACAAAAGACTCATCATTCTTTTTATTTCTTTTTTAAAAATATTTATTTGTTTATTTGGAGAGAGAGAGAGAAAAAGAGAAAGCATGAGTGGAGGATAGGCAGAGAGAGAGAAAGAATCCCAAGCCAATGCCACAGTCAGCACAGAGCCCAAAGCAGGTCTCAATCTCACCACCACAAGATCATGACCTGAGCCAAAATCAAGAGTCAGATGCTTAACCAACTGTGCCACCCACATACCCCTCTTTTTATTTCTGTGGCATCAGTTGAAATGTCTCTTCTTTCATTTATGATTTTGTTTGATTCTATTCTCCTTTGTTGTTAGGTAGTCGTGCTAAAGGCTTGTCAGTTTTGCTGATATATTAAAAAAGCCAACTCTTAATTTCATTGATTTTTTTCTATTCCTTTTCTATTCTTTATTTAATTTATTTCGGCTCTAATTTCTATTATTTCTTTCCTTCTCCTAACTTTGGGCTTTGTTTGTTATTCTTTTTCTAGTTCATTGAGGTTTAAATTTATGTTGTTTATTTGAGATCTTTCTTCTTTTTTAATGTGGATGCTTACCACTACAAATTTCACCTGTTAGTATTGCTTTTGCTGCATCCTATAATTTTTCATATGTTATGTTTTTATTTTCATTTGTCTCAGGATATTCTTTAACTTACTTTTTGATTTCTTCTTTGACTCATTGGTTGTTCAAGTGTATTTTTCAACTATCTACCATTGATTTCTGGTTTATTTTATTGTGATCAGAAAAGATACTTCGTATGATTTCAATTTTCTTAAAGTTAAGACTTGTGATATAACACATAATCTATCCTGCAGAGTGTTCTGTGTGTACTTGAAGAATATGTATTCTGCTGCTGTTAGGTGGTTTGTCCGTTAGGTCTGTTTAATCTATAGTGTTATTCTAAGTCTACTGTTTCTTTATTGATCTTCTCTCTGAATGTACTATCTATTATTTAAAGTGGGGTATTGAAATCTCCTACTATTATTTTTTCCTACGATTATTATATTGCTGTTTCTTCCTTTAATTCTGTCAATGTTTGCATAATATGTTTGTACAGTCTGATGTTAGGCTCATATATACTTATCATTATACCTTCCTGATAAATTTCCCCTTTTATTGTTATAAAATATCTTTCTTTATCTTTTGTGACAGTTTTGACTTAAAGTCTATTTTGCCTGACATAAATATGGCCATCTCTGCTCTTTTGGTTGACATTTACATGGAATATACTTTTCCATCCTTTCATTTTCAGCCTGTATTAGTTCTTACATATAAAGTGAAAGTCTTATAGATACCATATTGTTGGATCTTGTTTTTTTATGTTTTATTTTAGAGGGAGAGAGAGAGAGAGACAGAGAGAGAGAAGGGGTGGAGAGAGGGACAGAGGGAGAGAGGGAGAATATCACGCAGGCTCCATGCTCAGCGTGGAGCCCAACATAAGGCTTGATCCAATGACCTGGGGATCATGACCTGAGCCAAAACAAGAGTCAGATACTCAACCAACTGAGCCTCATAGGTGGCTTTAAAAATCTGTTTTAAAATCTGTTCAACCATTCCATGTCTTTTAATTAGGGAGTTTATTATTTATTTCATTTTAAGTAGGCTTCATGCCCAGCACAGAAGCCAATGTGGGGCTCAAATTCACAACCCTGAGATCAAGACCTGAGCTGAAATCAAGAATTGAATGCTTTATCGACTGAGTCACCAGACATGCCGTCTTTTGATTAGGGAGTTTAAAAACGTTTCATTTAAAGTAATTACTGATAGAGAAGGACTTACCATTGACATTTTATTCATTGTTTTCTGTCTGTCTTACAGGAGTTTTATCCCTCTTTTTCTCTTTTGCTGTCTTTTTTGTATTTTGTTAATTTTTTTTTTTTGGTAGGGGCATGGTTTGATTCCTTTCTCCTTTCTTTATGTCATCTATAGGCATTTTCTTTGTGGTTACCATGGGGCATAAATAAAACGTCTTATAGTTATAACAGCTGGGTTTGCATTCTCTTTGGGTACAGTATCCTTTTAACTGGTTTCTGGTTTTCTCACAAAGGAATTGGTTTGTGTGTTGTTGTTGGATCAGTATCTTTATGAGAGAAGGAGGGTCTGAGGATTCCCATTCCATCATCTTGCTCCCTGGCATCCCTAATTATCTTTTTTCGACAGAGCAAAAACTATATTTATGCTCCTCATGTGGTTATTCAGAAGAGCTAAAATTATTCAGACAGGTAAGAAAGTAGGTTTCCAAGTAAGTGAAGGAAGAAGTGGGGAAGCTGCCATGCTTATTCTGGTAGCCTTACAATACTATCCGTCATCTTCATAAATTCCCCCAGGGCTCCTTGAGATTCAGTTTTCCAGTCTTCTCCCTATAAAGATGTTCCCTTACAAAGGCAAATCAAGATCTTGCTCTATGTAATGTAAATTTCTAATAATAAAGGATTCTTTTCTACCCTGTGGGGATGAGGCTTCCGATGGCTAGTTCTCTCACAGTGCTCTCTCTCGTGACTGTCACTCTGAACAGGATGTGAGGCGGGAGCTCAATCTGGTTGTTTTGTTTGTTTGTTTGAGATACAATTATTATAGAATCTATCACACTATATTAAAATTATTTCTTTCCGATCTGTCTTTTCTAATAGTCTGTGAATAGTTTGAAGGATGTGTCTGATTCATCTCCTTGCCTGCAGGGTAGGGCTTGGTAAAGTAATGCTTAGCCAGTGTTTCCTGCATGACTGGAATGGATGGATGGATGGATGGATGGATGAATGGAGCACTGATGGAATCTCAGGCCTCAGTGAGCAGGGCAGGAGGTAGTTTGAGCATTTATTTTTGATGTATGTAACATCATACACTGTGACAGCAGTGGCATGAGACAAATATATTTGTTGGGAAGGTTCCACATGCCAGTATAGTGTGGTCAAACAGGCAGCTAGCCAAAGTGCAAAGGGATATGTCAAAAACATGGGTATTTTAGACCTACTTGTAATATCCTCAATGAGTAGACATAATCCAGTCCCTGAAGCATGACTCAAATAGTAAATACAGCCATTTCAGAAAACACCTTTGAATGTCATGTAAACCCTTCATATGACACCAAGCTGATATCTGTAGAGGGGATCCTTCCCAAACCACTCTCAGAATATTTTAGTCTCCCTAGAATCCCAGATAATTCGTGAGGACAAAGAACCTTATATAGGATCTCAGGAGACTTCATTAGCATGTCAGACTGGCAATTCCTGAAGGCAACAAGATAGCTCAAACTTGGGTTTTATTTTTTTTTAATAATTTATTATCAAATTGGTTTCCATACAACACCCAGTGCTCATCCCAACAAGTACCCTCCTCTGTGCTCATCACCCACTCTCCCCCCTCCCATACTCCCCTCTCCCCTCAGTTTGTTCTTAGTCTTTCAGAGTCTCTTATGTCGTGTCTTCCTTCATCTCTGTGGCTTTTTTTTTCCCCTTCCTTCCCCTCTTCCCCTCCCCCCTGGTTTTCTGCTAGGTCTCCCAAAGCCTACCTATGCGTGGGAACATATGGCATCTGTCTTTCTCTGCCTGACTTATTTCACTCAGCATAATATCCTCCAGTTCCATCCATGTTGCCACACATGGCCAGATTTCGTTCTTTCTCATTGCTGCATAGTATTCCATTGTATATATATACCACATCTTCTTTATCCATTTGTCTGTTGATGGACATTTAGTCTCTTTCCATGATTTGGCTATTGTTGACAGTGCTGCTATGAACATCGGGGTACACGTGCCCCTATGCATCAGCAGTCCTGTGTCTCTTGGGTAGATTCCTAACAGTGCTATTGCTGGGTCATAGGGTAAGTCTATTTGCATTTTTTTGAGGAACCTCCACACAGTTCTCCAGAGTGGTTGCACCAGTTTGCATTCCCAACAGTGCAAGAGGGTGCCTTTTTCTCCACATCCTCGCCAGCATCTATAGTTTCCTGATTTGTCCATTTTAGCCACTCTGACTGGTGTGAGGTGGTAACTCAGTGTGGTTTTGATTTGTATTTCCCTGATGATGAGTGACTTTGAGCATCGTTTCATGTGTCTGTCAAACTTGGGTTTTAAATAGGGAATAATTCTCTTATTTTATAAGTCAAGTATTTCTCGACAGTAAAATATTTAATCTAGATCCCACCTAAGTGAGATCTTTCTCATCCCTATGACAATCAAAACCCATGGTGAGCATTGGAAAGGGAGATATTATCAAGAGATAAAGGGAACTAAGAGAATCTTACCTTTTTTTAAGGAAGCTCCCACTATGTCATGATGTCACCCAAGAGTCCTTCATACCTGAGGTAGATGTCTTCCCTTCCTGGCTCCAGAGTTGTTAATATCTTCCCCATCATCTAGCAGTAGCTGAACTCCACAATTTCATAAATCGCAACCCTCTAAGTTTTGAATATCTAAATCTATTCCCATCGCAGAAAGTAGAGATTGAAATAAGGCTTTATGATTTAAAAAAATGCAGACTATCTCAGGAGCAGGGAATTAACCATCACAAAAATACCTTCCATGGTAAAACACAAGGCAGGGAGACAAATTCAGGTCAAGGCAAGTCTGAAATATCCAACACTGTGCCATGAAAGTAGTTTTCCTATTATATTTCATTTCAGATCTAGAGCAATACTCCACACAGAGGGTTTCAGTAAGAGCCTGAGTTCCTCTTAACTGGTCCCCAATTCAAGTTTCCTGCACATTCCTTCACTGAACTCTTGTCTCCTTGTTGTTTATCTTTTCTTGATAAGATTGAAGAGGTACTGAACTCTAAGACCCATTTGGGTAGGAACTGTAATGTTTCAGTGCATTTCTGAATTGCAACATGGAACATAATGCCTGGTACGTGACAGTCACTTTATTAGCCTCTGCCGAATGAAAGGTTTCAAAGGTTTCCAATTTGAATTGTATGGTGTAGTGGTTAGGAGCTCAGACTTCCTGTATTTAAAACCCAGCTCTGTCATTTTCTAGCCGTGTAAATCTAGGAAGAATTTTTTAAAACTGAGGATAATAATGGTACTGGAGTATTGGTACTGGATATCACTGGGTTGCTGTGAGAGTTAAACAAGTAAATATTTTCAAAATGTTTATAACAGTGTGTATAGTACAGCACCTACTCACCTACTAAATAAATGATATTCATTTTCTTGTTGAAATCTCTGATGTAGCTTGTGGGATAGAAGTGCATAGGCTTTAAACACAAAACAAAACAAAACACCTCACAAGTGTATGTTTCAATGCCACCCCCGAAATCTACTGGCACTGCAAACCTAGTCAAGTTGCTTTTGCCCACTGATTCCCAGTTCTCTCTCTTTTGTTTTCCTTCCTTTTCCTTTTTTGTTTTGTTTTGTTTTTGTTTGTTTGTTTTTAGTTTAATTTATTGTCAAGTTAGCTAGCCTACAGTGTATACAGTGTGCTCTTGGTTTCAGGAGTAGATTCCCATGATTCATCCCAACAAGTGCCCTCCTCAATACCCATCACCCATTTCCCCCTCCTTCTACCCCCTCATCAACCCTCAGTTTGTTCTATGTATTTAAGAGTCTCCTATGGTTTGCCTCCTTCTCTTATTCATAAAATAAGAATAATAAGATCTAGACATACAACTTTGGAAGTGTTATAGGAGATAGTCCGTGTTCCATCCCTGGCAATGACTGTTATGTAACTCTTTCTCGGTCTCTCTCCTGGGTACCCTTTCCCTTCCTCCTCATGGTTTCCCTACTCTGCCCGTCTTCCCCCAGGAATTCCTCCTAGGCCTTCTTTTCTTCCTACTGTATGTACTCTTTCTGTGTGATCTCATCCCTGCTGTGGCTTTGATCACAGTTCCTATGTTCTAAACCTCTGTCTCTTGCCCTGATCCTCTCCCTAAGTTCCAATCCCAATATCTTCACTAGTCTGGCTAATAGCTACAGAAAGTCAATAATTCCAAAGCTGAAGTCATCACCTTTTTTCCAAACCCAACCCTCCTCTGTATTGAATATTTCTATAAATGGCATCAGTGCCTACCCAGTAACTCAGTCTGAAACGTGGTTGTCTTCTTTAACACTCTGTCACGACTAACATTTCAACACTCGCCAAGGTTTATCAGATCTACCTTATAATTCTTTCTAATACTATCCCCTTCTCTCTGACCCCTGTTTCTAGCATAGTCAGGATACCAGCCCTTTCCTAGGTGACTTCCAGAGTGTCTCGACACTGGCCTCTCCTCTATATTGTCACCCTCTTAGTCCCGTCATTATCTGTATGGAAGTCTTAGTAAAATGTCTCTAGATGAAAGGAAGGAAGGAAGGGAGGGAGGGAGGAGGGAGGGAGTGAGGGAGAAAGGAAGGAAAAGAAATCCAGACATTGTTTCTCCTTGGTTTAAAAGGCTTCAGTGTACTCCCATTGTCCTAAGAATTGGATATCCTTTCTTCAGAGGCTGAAAAGGTCTTTGACAATCTGGCCCCAGATTGTCTGTCACCCCATTTCTGTGCATTTCCTTCTCAGACTCAGTTTTCTGGTTTTGCAGTCACATTGCTTTAAGGTCATATGCTCCTTCCCACCTATAGCCTTTGAACATTTTTCACTCTGCCCTTCCTTCACTTTATTAACTTTGAATCCTCCAAGACTTCAGGTATCAATAGAGGCTTACCTTCTCCCTGATAGCCACTTCTAATTCCCTTCTCCTGGTCTGTATAAGGTGCCCTCCTCCAAGCTCATGCAGTACTTCTTGGCTTTCTCCTTTCTATCACACACAACATTGGCTTGGACTGTTTACTTATATCTTCCTCCCCCTTTGGGTTATGAACTTTTTGAAAACAGGGGAATTACATAATTTATCCTGTATTTAGTTATAATACCTGGCATATAGTAGTCACTCAGAAAGGATGAATGAATAAAACAGAATTGATGAATGTTAGTTGACATTCGCTTCTTTTCTGCAGAGCCCATCTAACCAGAGTTTGACATGAAGGAGCAAAAAAGTTTTCCCTGCCATAAATAGTCTGTTACTCTTCTTCACTCTGTTAGTACTTCTTATATTCATTCCAGAGACTCAGAATCCAAACCTTTCTCGCACTCATTGGAATGTCCTGCCTCCAGGTGACTACTAGAATGTCCATTCAGAGAGAAGCATATTTTCTTACTATGCCCTCCTTTCTACAGCTCCTCTTTGAGAGGGAATATCTGGTGCTCTAGAATTGGGATGGCAAACCATAGCCTGGGGGCCAAATTCAGCTCACCACCTGTTTTTATAAATAAAGTTTTATTGGAACACAGCCACATCGTTCATTTATGTATTGTTTATGTCTGCTTTCATGCTACAGTGGTAGAGTTGAGTAATCATGACAGAGACCATATGGCCTGCAAAACCTAAAATATTTACTCCCTAGTCTTTTGTATAAAAGGTTTGCCCACACCTGCTCTAAAGCTTTGCTCAAGAGCATCTGGACCCATTCAACTCTGTGCTGAGATTCAAATATGCAAGGCATAAACCAAGAAGGGGTCACAGTCTTAAATCCAATTTCCATGGCTGAAAGGCATTTCTAATACCTTCCCTTTGATAATGCTTTATGTTTTTCTAAGTGCTTTCATATTCATTAAGGAAAAGGTCTTCAAATACAAATACTACTGCTCCCAGGTGAGTCCCACACTGCTCCTCTGCAAATCATACTTCAAGTTGCAAGGCCATAGAGCAAAGGCTCTGGAATCTCATGTCTAAATCTGGCTTGCTCCTTACCAATGGTGTGTACTTGAGTAAGTAAGGTGCTTCACTCTCTGGGTCTCAGTTTCCTCCTCTGTAAAATGTGTTTCATGAAAGCAACATACTGCCAAAGTTATAGTGGAGAATAGATGGGACATAGAAAACTTTTATCACAGTGTTTGGTTTATTCAAAATGCTTAATAAATGCCAACTGTTATGGTCTTATTCAGCTGTGTGGTCAGTACCATGGTAAGAAATTCCAAGATCTCCTGGGTTTGTTCGTTCCTTCCCAAAAAAAGAATAGCTTAGCTATCTAGGAAAAGCCAGATGCCTAAAACTTCTTTTCTTATACTGCTCCTCCACATGAAATCTTCTATATATCTCAGTGCCTTTATGAAAAGATCATTAAAGGATTGCATCCATTTCATCCACTCTGATATCATTCAGCCTTCTGTTACCATCAGTGGGTCTTCTCACTGCCCTAATCACTCTTGCTCTTTTGCTTTATTAATGTTGTATCCCTAAGCTTTTATTCTTTCATCCCTTCTCCCTGCCTGTCTCAAAGCCCAGGAGGCACACCACTTTCTGCAGGAAGCTACCTATGACTGTGGCCACCACCTACAGTGCTCTCCTCCTTCCGGAGCTCATACAACACCAGGAGAGACAACTGCCCTGTATGTGAAACTTGTCTCCTCAGCTTTTATTTATCTGTATGGTAGCTCACTCAGCCTTAGAGAGGCTCACTCAGCCTCTCTAAGCATCAACTTCCTCAACTACCAAGTAGGAATAATAATATTTATATCTCCGTGTTGTTGCAAGGATTAACTATAATATAATAGATGTTTCTTGCTTGTAGTAGGATTAAAATATATTCATTTTGTCCTCCCTGGTTTTAACACATGGCTCTTTGTACATAGCTGGGCACATAGATTGATATTGTGCATTGCTGCTCCCAGTTATTGGCCTCTTAGTGCCAGATGGGGGGCCATGACAGTTGCACACCAGCATTTTTAACCCTCTTCTTTCCCTGAAGTCTTTGCAGGTCCACCATGTAACCTCCCAAGAAGTAGGGTGGTGGTAAAAGAGAGCTTAAGTATTCCGGGTACAGAAGTGGTCTGTGTGGGAAGAAATTTAAATGCATGCTTAGTGATAACAATTTTAACTGATAAATCAAGGCTTAAGCTGTGTTCAGGGCTGTGTAATTCTGGGGACCCACCTGTTAGTCTGAGTGACTTTAATTAATCTCTAGTTTGTTGTGACCAACAGAGGGCCTGGTTTTACCTTTTCAAATATGCTCCGGTGAGGAGCCCTTGCTGTCTATTTTGTCTGTGCCAGCCAGACTCCAAAGCTGTTTTGCCAGTGGAAATGGGAGAGGTAGGGGCCCAGAGGGGTAGACGCAGAATTTCCCCAGGGATCCTAAACACCCTTCTAGTGAGTAGACCAATGCCTTCACAAGCTGGCAGTGAGTAGGGGTACTTATCTTCATCCAAGGTTTAAATGCTGCTTTGAGCTAGATGACAAAAGATGAGACCACTTTATTTGCTAGAAAGGAGAAAATGAAGAAGAATAAATTGCTTGAGCCAAGCAAATTCTTAGAAGAGTAATTTCTAGAGAAAAGTCACAGATATGAAAAGAAGGTTACAGTAAGAACAATTCTGGGAAAGAGGCTGGAGAAAATCAATGATTGACTATGGATGGCAACTACGGTAGATGGTGTCAAGAAGACCCATAAGTTATTGAGGTCTCAGAGCCTTCCTCTGCTTGTACCTCATTTTGTGTCCTTGACCAAGAGTCATCCCAATTCTGAGCCTCAGGGACTAGTTCTGTAAAATCATTGCTTTGGATTTGATGATTTCTAAGGGCCTCCTCACACACCAAAAATTCTGGAATCTTTTGGGAAAGGAAGCCTACAATTGCTTATGTTTTGTTTGTTTGTTTAATTTACTAAATACTTAAAATAGCACCTGCTTTGTGCTAGTCTAAGAATTCTAAAATAAAAAATATTGCCTCTTTTAAACCTTAACACAGCCTTAAGAGTTAACTCATATTAAAAAAAAAAAACTATAAAGATGTTATTCTACTGTCTCTGACTAGTGTTTGTGATGAAAAGTCTGCGTTTAATCTTATCTTTGTTTCTGTGTGTAATATGCCTTTTTTTTTCTGGGCGAATTTAAAGATTTTACTCTTTAATATACTGTGCCTTATGTGTTTCCTTATTTCTTTTCCTTGAGGCTTATTGAGCTTTTGTGAGTTTATAGTTTTCATCAAATTTGTTAAATTTGCAATAATTGTTTCTTCAAACATTTTTTCTATCTCCACTCCTATTTTCTGGGATTCCAATTACAAGTATGTTAGGCTGTTTGATATTGTCCCATAGCTCACTGATGCTGTACTAATTTTATTTTTCATTCTTCTCCCCTCTTTATTTCATTTTGGATAATTTCATTGTTATGCCTTCAGGTTAACTGGTCTCCTACAATATTTAATCTGCTGTTATCTCCCATCCAATGTATTTTAAACCTCATGTATTGTTTTTGTTCATTTCTAGAAGTTCTATGATAAATAGATATAAAATCATCTGTATCTGTCTACATCTATCTATTATCTATCTACCTATCCATCTATCTTATTTTCCATCTTTCCTATATCTGCCCATGCTTTTTTGAATATATGAAATATATTTATAGTAGTTGTTTTAAATCCCTTGTCTACTCATTCTGTTATCTGTGTCACTTCTGAGTCTGTTTCTATCAACTCGGTTGTTCTTCTCATATGTTTTCCTGCTTCTTTGCATGACCAGTAAATTTTTATTGGTTTCTGGGCATTGTGAATATTGTGTTGAGTTGCAGCATTTTTATTATCCCTTTAAATATTTGAGGACTTCATTTTGTAACCCAGTTAAGTGATTTGGAGTCAATTCAAGGTGTTCAAGACTTACTTTTAAGAATTGTTAGTTTGGACCAACCAGATCGACTGTGAGTCTAGGAATAATTTGTCCCCACAACCAAACAATACTCCATGCCTCATGTGTTACAAGATTTTGCTCACTGAATGGTGGGAATGCAAACTACTCCTAGCACCAGGTGAGCTCCAGGGATTATACTTCCTGCTCCTTTAGTAGTTCTTTCCCCAGGCTTGGTGGTTTCTTACATGTATGCTCTGATTGGTACTCAGCCAAAGACTTGAGGGAAATTCTTTGCTATCTCCAAAGCATGTTCTCCTTCCCTCTCTTTTTTGTCTCTTTCTGTGTCTCTTTGTCTTTCTGTCTTTCTGCATCTCCTTCCTTTCTGATACTCTTGCCCACAGATTCTAGCTGCCTTGATCTTCTCAAACTCCTGAATCTGACTTCTTAACTCAGGAAAACTGCCGAGCTCTCTCTGAACCATCTCTCCCTATGACAAATCCTGGAAACTCTTGCCTAGACAGTAAGCTGGGGCATAAGGTTCACCTCATTTGTTTCTCTTCTCACAGAGATCTCTATGCTGTGCTGCCTGTTGTGTAGTTTGTGTAGTTAACAACTGAAGTAGCAAGGGATTTGAAGTTATGTTGCTACATTCCAGGCTCTACTGTCTCAAAAGTATTTATGTAAAACAAATCAAAATCTTTCTAAATGATTATTTGGTATTTTCCAATTACAGAAGAAAGAAATAAACATGCATCAATATAAATCCATCAGCATTCAGAGGGACAGACCCATTCCACTTATTTATGTGCTCAGAGCTAAACATGGATGCTTTTCCAAGTGTCAGTCCTCAATGCTATATTTGCATCCTGTCTCAGATCTGAGGACAGACAACATTTCTCCTGACCCTTTGGGGCCATAGGATAGATTGCTAGGGCCTCTGGTTGTGGCAGAGACTTGTATCGAAGAGAAATACAATCTGACTTTTCACTGCTATCTGGAAAATTCCTGTTTTCAGAGCACAAACCATTTACCCAAACAGTGTAAAGAGATTATGGTTCACTCTCTATGCTGAATTATGCATGGTTTTCAGCTAGGTAAAGTTCTCTGTGTTCTATTTTAAGAACAGTTCCTTCACAGAGTGGAAAAAAAAATCTATACTGTCCAGAAGAAACTATTTTTGATATACTTTACTTCTACTGAGAAAAAGAAATAACAAATCTGAACCTCACCCATTTTTTTGCATCTTGTTTTGTAATTAGTAATCAGAGCTTTCTATTCACTTTTAGAAGTGGAACTTTACCTTCATGTTCCAAGACATTAAAGGGGAAAAAAGAAGCAAATTTGGTCCAAATTTTAAAACATCTATTGTGGTGTACTCATTATGACATCTTTTTAGAATTAGACTGACTAATCCTGCTTAATACATGAGAAGTGTTTGCTATTAAGCGCTGTGCCTTCTCAGAACACCATGTCAAAGCCATTTTAATTTGAGTTAGGGGTGATTTTTAAATGTCAGCTTTAAAAGAACTATTTCAAGAATGCCTCAGAGCCTTGGATTTGGCTACAAAGAAATTCGTGATGCATTGAAAGAATAGAACGACTAAGGCAAGAAGGGATTTGAATTCCAGAGTTTTAGTTTGCATTCATGGTGGAAACTACAATGGACATAGATCTAAAAGGGAAGTTGGATTGCCCAAGTGAATTGAACACATTCATTTGGGGGAAAATCAAAGTGATGCATGGAAGGAATATTTCTGTATATTTTTCATATGTACTGTACATCTCATCACCTATTCTGGTAATCTTTTTCTGCATTTGGGTTGCACAAAGTCCTTAAGAAACACAATTTTGCTGCCAGTGAGGATGGGGCAGGTTGGCCAGTGGCATGAGAGGCAAAATGGTAACTCCACAATTTTGGTTCTGTCCACACCTGTAACTCAGTTTCTCTTTAAGGTTGCAGAATGGACAACACATACACATATGAATTAACACACAGTATGTATTTGTGCTCTACTTATTGATGTGAAGGTGCCATCAGTTTTAAGATGCACCATTTTTTATGTGCCACTAAAAAAGGAAAAATATTTCCAGCTAACCTATGACACATGAAAACACATTTATTTTATATTTATTAAGAGTTTTAAAAACAGATACTATCATTATGCCTATGTATACTATAAAATAATAGTAAAATATAGGTAAAATTAAATGATTGAGCGTCCACAAGTTATCTTCACATTCAGAGGCTGAATTTTCTAATCACCTGTCATCTTTCACTTAGTGCTATCTAAGTCCACGTTCTCGTAGATAATATTGTCCTTCATACCGCTGAAGCGAAGCTAGTGTGCCATTTCTCAAAAGGTTTCCATTATTGTATCCGGGACTTTGTTCAAGTCCTAAAAGCCATTTTGTAAATTTTGATGTGTACACACCGGCCATGACAACTGCATTATGACTACAGCCTGGCCTGAAATTGAGAGATGCCACTGATTCATTGATTGTAAGATATATCCTGATTTCAGGGATGATGAGATATGAAAAAAATGCATCTTAAAAGAGATAATTATATATATATGTTTATATATTTGTATGTATACACACATATATAATAGACATTTTTAGAAGAAAATCATATCTTGTAGGATCTCACTCCAGAAAAATAGGATATACTTCTGTCTCTCCCAGATAGAGACATTCCATCTGTGCATTTCCCTCTGGCCTTGACATTTCTCTGAGCCCTAGCCCCAGCCATAGAGCTCCACCTTAACTGCAGCTGGATATTCTGTTCTTTTTACGGTAGTACTTACTGAGCAAGTTATCACGGTCAAAGAAAACGAGTGTGAGACACTGCATGGCTTTGTGGGAAAAGAATGAGATTTGGAAACAAAGGAACAAGATTTGAGCCCCCACTGAGCTGTAATATTCACCAGCTATGAAACCTTAGTCAAGTTACTTACCTTTACTGAGCCTCATTTCTTCATTTGAAAGTAATGATACAGTGTGTTGAGAGGGCAGCATTTATACAGATATAAAATGATAACACACATGAATCTCACTTATAGTGCCACTGTGCTGACACATGTCCTACAGAGCAGGAGGTGAGACCTTTGCTGATGGTGGATGATCCTTGGTCTTACTCCTAGCAAGCAGCAGAATAGAGAACTAGGGAGGATTTACACCAGCTCTGAAAGATTGAAGCAGTGAAGACTGACCAGGCAATACGGGGTATTCCAAAGATGGGTGAAAGAGGAGGCCAAAGTTTTATGGGGCACAACTAGGGTCCCTTCCTGTATACTTGCCTTCTCCATCAGAGAATTTTCCTCTTCCCAGATGATATGCTGCCCATCCTTTAGGAGGCTCAGAGTGGGAGAAGTGGTATTAGTTGTAATGTGCTGACATCATAGGAGATGAGGAATTGTAACTGTTGACAATGTGACACAACATGAAAAATGATAATGCATGAAATCAGCTGTAGATGTTACAATTTGTAAGTTATCATTCTCTGTGTTGTTTTCCAATATTTTTAGCAAGATAATTTGAAGAAAAAAACAAAGAGGAATATTAAGAGTGCCATTCCATGGTGTGATTTATACCCATTTTGTCAAATGATAATGCGTGAAATCAGCTGTAGATGTTATAATTTGTAAGTTATCATTCTCTGTGTTGTTTTCCAACATTTTTAGCAAGATAATTTGAAGAAAAAAACAAAGAGGAATATTAAGAGTGCCATTCCATGGTGTGATTTATACCCATTTGTCAAATTGTGCCCATCCCTGTTACCTGTGGTTGAGATGATAAGTTTCTTACCTCCTGTCATTTCATTGGTTGTCAGTGACTACTGGAAGTGCTCTGTTGGAAAATATTCTCAAGCCATATTTATGTTCAGCAAGTAAGTGTTCTTAAGGACTTAAGTATTACTATCTGCCATAGGTGAGGAAAAGAAGAATGGACTCAATGTTCCATGAATACACTGATCCTGGCCTATGGCCCAGGCCACTCATCCAGATCGCTTTGAATAAACATTTAAGAGCTGGCTGAGGAGGGAGTTGGTCCTTCACTTAGTTCCAATCTTGATATTAATGTCCTGTAACTCTTCCCTGGCATCTTGCTCCAATGCTAGTGTCCCAGGCCCTTCTAGCACAAATGATTAGACTATGAATTTACTCAATTGTTCATTAATTCACTTAACAAATTTTGATTGGGTTCTTATTATGTATCAGGAATTGTACTTGAATCTGGGAAATAATAAACAAAACAGATGAAGTCCCTGGAGTTCTGTCAGGAAGGAAGATAGACCTTCGATAAGCACACAAACTATTTAATACTGTTGCCTTACATGCTGCAGAGGAGAGGACCTGCACAGTATATTGTGAATATGTAAAAGTGGTGAAAATTGACCACCAGGAGTCAGTGAAGGTTTCATTGAGAAAGACCCATAGAAACCACATTGTGGTTTTAAAATGCATCTTCACTATTTTCCAGGAAAACCTGTCTATGAGACATATGGGCAGAAAACGAAGAAAGCATATTTGAAATATAATACTGAAATGTGTGGCCACATGTCTTCCATGGGCCAATACCTGAAAGTAGTTTTTACTTAAGCTTACTTTACATTTTGAAAGCCTCGTGTGTTTTTTCCTGAGCATCCATTCTGTGTGCTCTGGCTTCCCAGAGACCAGAGAAGCTTACTTCTCCCTATATAAGACCGAGATGCAGTCCTCCACCCCAGTGCCTTCCCACTTGGCTGGGAACTACAGGGTTTTTATGGACCTGTAGGGTTTTGACACTCAACCATCACCTTCCCATGGGGAAGCTTACAAGCAGCAAGAGCTCACGGGACTCTGAACTTTATGAGAGGACATGACTCCCATTCCCCAGGCTGCCATGTCTGGCATTCACAGAGGCAATGGGGCCTGACGGAGTCCTCACTGTCCAACAGCCTGTGGAGGAAAAGTGCATATTCCCCAAGTGATTCTCTTGGGGATGAACATTGCTGTGTTGCAGGCCCCTCCCTGCAGATGAAGGGCCCGAGCTTACCCATATCATCCCTCACTTTCCATTCACATAGAGGAGTACATACACGCTGCTGCCATGGTTATCTATACTTTTTATATACTCCTTTTCATCAACCCCTTCTTTTTCTTCCACCTCACTCATTGTTAAGCTCTGATTCTTCTAGAACACTTGCCAGGCCACTACAGCCCACTGCTCTTTTTTCCCTCCCTGATTTTCAGAAGCACATGTTTCCTATCTATATCAGTCCCATTTTCTCAACCACACTCTAGGAACAAAGAGCTTCTCAGATCTTATGGGTCGGCCTATCCCCATCATGTTGGAGTACAGTGCAAGGTCAATGGGCATATGCATTAAAGCCCACTAGTAATGGACAGGGACAGCAGTGTGCTCTTGGTCTTCCCTTTCCAAGTTACGATGTAAATGCTCACTATCCAAAGGCTAATTCAGGGCTCAAATTTTAATCCAGACTTTAGAAAGAGAGCCATTGCTAGGTAAATGATCCGCTAGTGGTGTGCTTCCCAGAAGTGTTTTATGCAAGGGTGTTGATGTTTTGAGACATCCTGGGTTGTGTTGCTATCAACTCTCTGTGATTCAGTGAATGGGAGACAGCAGAGTGAGAACAAGATGGAGAATGGGGAGGATGTGTGGCATGGGTGTGCAGGACTGTACGGGAGCGCATGGTGTATGGACGCCTATTTTCCCCCATGTGACTGTGAGTACATAGTGAAAACATCCCATTTGGGCTGTATGTAGCTGAGGCAATAGGTAATGATCATAATTGTATACATGCAGGGCCTCCATAAGTTCCATGGCTTCAGCCTTCCCAGGGAGTGCTGAGAACTGGCCCTGTAGACTCTGGGAGAGGGAAGAGTGTCGTCTTTCTTCCTAAAGTGTGGACCATGGGCCAGCAGTTTCAGCATCACCTGGGAGCTTGTTATGTATGTAGAATCTCAGGTCTCCAGATCTACTGAGTCAATCTACATCCTAATGGAGCCTCCAAGTGATTCATAAGCACATAGATGTTTGAGAAGCGTATGCTTAGAGTCTATTACCTGCATTGCAAAGGTGATAAACAGGCCTAGAGCAAGTCTGCAAAGTTAGTCCATGTCAGAGTTGGAACCACAACCAGGCCTGGTAATGCTCAGAGCACATGTGAGTCCTCCTGGGTGTAGCCCAGGCATGTGCCCACGTTTCTTCTGCCCAACGTGCAGCTCCTCTCATATAAGGAGTGCTGTCTGTCTGTGAGAAATTCCAGGGGGGAGTGGAGAGGAAGGCAGTCTGCATTCAGTGCCAGGGAGAACCGTTAATATATGACCTCAGTCACAGCTAAGAGGATTAGAGTCCTCCGGCCAGGGTTATGCAGCAGTATGCCACCCACTGAATGGCACACCTGACCAGCATGGCAGGGAAAGGAATGGGTGCAGAGTGGGGCTGCCTGACATGGAGTGGGTTTTGTAGTGTGGTTGTCATCAAGAGAATAACATTAGCATAGAGTCAAATTCACATCACAGCCATTCAGGACTTTATGTCATATGAGATCCTGCTGCACATCTCACGAAATGCCATTTCTCCTCTCCTTCACTCGACATCTATCTAGGAGTCTATGCTTTTTGTGGGAGGAGTCTCTGTCTTGGACATCACATGCCCCCATGTGCACACACACACATGCACACACACACACTCAGTCACACACACTTGTACATCTACACTCACATGCTCACAGCACTAGGCACAGCTTTACACTTGATCTGGTATCTGGTTCATCTCTGTAGTCTCAGCCCCTGGGATCACGCCTGCCACTAATAACTGCTCAATAAAAGTTTATTGGAGCAAACCCAACTCCGATAACAGAACAAAGGAGGCCTTTCTCCAAGACCAAGGCCTCACTTATCTTTTTTTACTATTATTTGAGAGATATAGAGAGCGCACAAGGGAGGGAGAGGAGCAGAAAGAGAGAATCTTGGAGAAAGAGAGAATCTTAAGCAGGCTCCACACTCAGCATAGAGTCCAATGAGAGGCTCGATCCCATGACCTTGGGATCATGACCTGAACCAAAATCAAGAGTCGGACACTCAATCAATGGAGCCACACATTTTTTTAAGTCCTCACTTATCTAAAGGAGAGGTCAGACCTATTGAACTTCTTCCTAAACAGATTTTCATTTGTGCTTGTATTTGAGGTTTATTGCAATTTGTCTCTGTAACACTTGCTCCTACAGAATGTTAATTTTATCTTATATTTTAAAAAGTTCTCATTGCCCAATAAATTTTGAAATATTAGGGTTTAAAAATGCCATGGTCTGTGTTGCAGCAAGGCTTCTCAGAGCTGAGCTGCTTGAGCGGGCAGGGTGACTCCCCAGGAAGCAGGACTGCTCCCCATGCTTGCCTCACCACAGATCCTCTCCCTCACAGAGAGTCTTGCTTTCTCAGGAGACACTTTGGGAAATACCAATCTAGTTGTTTTGGTATGCATGTCACTTGTCTCCTAACTTGGCAACCACGTGCTACAAGGCTGTCAATGTTTTTTGTACTTGGCTTTTAGTCTTCAAGGCTGAAGGCATAGTAGGTATTCAAGGAGTGCCTGTCGAATGATTAACTAGATAAAAGTAAGCTTGTGAGAAAGTCAAATAGACATAAATTTCAGGGTAAAACATATCCATTCAATTTAGTTTTAATCCAATGCAGTGAAATGTGCAGGTAATTGCTTCCATGCCTTGCACGGTGGTAGGCATGGTGAATACAGAAATCAAGGAAACTCACCTGCATCTGTAGGAAGCTCAAAGTCTTGAAGATACAGCCATTTAAATGAAGAAATTGCCCGGCTGTGGATAAGTAGAACAAACGGTGGATGTACGAGGCTTGGAGTCTGCAAAGGAAAAGGAGTGTTTAAAGTAGGTTTTGGAAAGACACATGATGACTAACGTAGGTTTTGGAAAGGTTAACAGAGTTTACTAGGTTGACAAGCATAGGGGAGAACAATCCAGGGAGAATCCAGGATGGTCAGGGGTTTCTAAACACTGGTGGAAAGACATTGCCACATCCCAGAGACTAGTGATTTCCAAAAAGGAAAATGTAAAGATTGACGGATGTTGGAGTTGAGAGTGTCCTTGGTCACGGGGTATACTTCTTTACTTCCCTAGAGGCAGTGCAGCTCTATGAGGACAATATCTTGCTCTGATCCAGGAAGGCACCACACTTCCTGACCTCAGGGATCTGCAGTGGCTTTGGACCATGGCCTCACCCTGTGAACTCACACTGAATTGCTGGTCCAGGAACTGAGGGATGCTGCCAGAGAGCATGGCCCCTGCTTTAGCCAGCAGGGCATCTACTGAGGTCATGAGTGCCATTGAATCTCTCATTTTCTTAAAGTCTTCTTGTTATGCAGTACGATATGCATAGTTTTTTTTTTAAGCTTGCAATCAATAAACTGTGAATCTCAGTGACTGTAAATAAGACAACTTGTAAAAATGCGTTTACGTTGATACTTCCAACTTAAAATTTATTTTGCTTTTACTTTAGTTTATTTATGAGCCGGGAATGACACTGATGGAGAATCTGTTTCCATACTAATAACACTAAAATAGATTTAGATGCATATCAGATGGAAGCTGAGTATCATTTTTAATTATGATTAAGGTGACGTTTTATTATTTTCCCCGGGAGAGTCATGAATTTTGACTCTGCATGAAATGTTAATTGAATGCACCTCCTGCCCCTTCAATCAGAGGATATTCCTGGTAAATAATCGTGGTTCTGAGTGGGCAGTTGCTATTGGGGGAACTTCCACTGCCATGAGTTCTGAGAATCATTGGGGATACATTTCCCCTTCTGAGCCAGGAGAAGATACATGTGAATTTGAAAATCAGCTGTACCATGAGGTAGCTATCCACACTTTGATGAGTTATCTCATCTTTCTGAGCCTGAGTTCCCTCAGTTGTGCAGTGGGCATGGTAGCCATCTTATAGGATGAAGATTTCATTAAACATGTTGTAAATGCATAGTGAAATGCCTGGAATGTAGTAAGTTCACTTATGTTGTTGTTCTTGTTGCTGTTGTTGTTGTTGTTGTTTTATTGAAGTCTCAGTACAAATGAGAAATCTCAAACTAATAAACCAGTCCCAGGAAGGGCTTCGTAGAGAGAATCAGGGTGCACATCTGGGCAGGTGGGAAGGCACATCTGGAGGAATTCCAGAAGTAGGTGTTAGGCATCCTCGCTTCTGAGAGGCATCATGATGTAGTAGAAATGGCATGGGCTGTGAATTGGGATACCCTTGGGGTCTAATTCTAGGGTTATTAAAATGGGGATAATAATACTATTTTAGTTATTGTTAAGAATTATGAATAATGGATAAAAGTGTCATCCAAATTCCTGGTGCCAGATACCTGGGAGCTGTGGTTATGAACTGATACCAGGAAACATAAAATGGGGGACACATCAACCATAATGATGTATGAAGATTCCTCTTCAAATGGGAGATGAATCCCATTGAGATTCTGGTTGGTTTTCAGAAAAGTAAGCTGAAGTTCATGAAAGGGCATTGACGTAGATCTTGGGATCTTGAGTTGGCTATCAATGATATCTGTCCCACGAAGGTCCAGTTCTTAAACCCTGTGTTTCCTTCCTGGCCATGTTAAGAATCCAGCTATCCATAAGGGCACATGTACCCCAAAATTTATAGCAGCACTTTTGACAATAGCCAAATCATGGAAAGAGACTAAGTGTCCATCAACTGATGAATGGGTAAAGAAAATGTGGTATATATACATATATATATATATATATATATATATATATATATATATATATATATATAAATATATATATATATACACACACAATGGAATACTACGTGGCAATGAGAAAGAATGAAATCTATCCATTTGTAGCAATGTGGTTGGAACCAGAGGCTACTATGCTAAGTGAAATAAGTCAGTCAGAGAAAGACAGATACCAAATGTTTTCATGCATACGTGAATTTTGAGAGACTTAGCAGAAGACCATGGGGGAGGGGAAGATGGGGGGGTAAAGCCACAGAGAGGGAGGGAGACTAAACATAAGAGACTCTCAAATACTAAGAACAAACTGAGGATTGATGGGGGGGTATGGGAGAGGGGAGAGTGGGTGATGGGCACAGAGGAGGGCACTTGTTGGTATGAGCACTGGGTGTTGTATGGAAACGAATTTGACAATGAATAATAATAATAATAATAATAATAATAATAATAATAATAAAAGAATCCAGCTATCCAGCACTGGGGACCTAACTCTTGGTAGGGTGATCAACTTGCTAAGTTTTTTTGGGACTTTCCCAATTTTGGCACTAAGAACCCTGTGTCCTAAAAAACAGCCTCTTCCAGGCAAATTAGTTGGTTTATGCCCCTACTTGTTACCCTGCAGATGAGAGTGACCTTTGTAAAGCTCTGTCATCCTTATAGTGCCCAGAACTACATTTGTGTTAAGCCACTTTTTTCCTAAGCCTAAAAAAAGATCAACTTCAAACTGGCACATTAGATTTCTTTCATTTAAAAAACAAGCACAAGAACACAGAACACCTGGGTCTCTAAAGTAAAACAAAACGATGTGATTTATTTACTTTGCCTCACTTCTTCGTTCCTAATGGTTGTTGGTGTGCTTGTTTGTTTTTTTTGAATGTGTATCACTGAGTTGGAAATGCAGGCATTTTCATGTTTGAAGGGGTGCAGGGCATATGGACAGTGAGAAACCCCCACCCCTCAAACCTTCCCCAAACACACCTTCCCAAAACCTTCCTTGTCTCCCTGTGTAGCAAGACATGAACACATAGAGCATCTTGGGCACCCTGCAGGCTACCCCACACCCCTGCCCAGGTAGTACCCTAGAGGAACCATTCTTTCTCCATTCCAGAGCTTTTCAAACATACTGATTCCCAGGTCACACCCTCTGAGACTCTGATTTAATTGATCCCAGATTAGGCCAGGCATTAGGATTCCTTAAAAGCTCCCTGAGGTGATTCTAACAAGCTGCCAGAACTGAGATCACTTTTGTAATCAAACAGGATGTATGAACAGTAGGTGGTTCCAAATGCCAGCACATTTCAGACCTGCTACTTCCCAGGCATCTGAGGGCACAAATTAATAGGCATGTGAGGAGGGAACTTCAAAGACCTGTCTGTGAGTATCTGAGGGGAGATGATAGGCAATGATGTCATTCCCTGAGTAGAACAAAGCATTAGATTTGACATTGCACAGAACAATGGGATGCAGGTTAAGCGAAAGGGGCCATTTTGAAGTGGAAACACAAGCCATACCGCTTAGGGGCTCTGCTGGGGAGGGAGTGCCACATATCAGGAACAAGACTCCCTGTCCTGGGCCCTGCAGGCAGTGACAGCTGGGCCTGCAGAATGGCAGCAGCCCCAAGCACAGAGGAGGAGGTGGTGGTGGTAATTCTGGGCAACTGTGGAAGAGGCTAAGGATCCTTCTCAAATGCTGTGGGCTGCAGGCCCCAGCTGAGCCATGATGCATTAAGTGGAGTTGCTCTCAAGCATGTATGAGACGCACCCAGAGAACGTTCAGCCGTAGGTACTGGCAAGACCTGCACTAGTGGTCAGTAGAGGGATGGCCGACATGCTGTGGCTAGGAAGGCGGGGTTGAAAGACTAAAGACTAGCTTGTTACAGATCCCCAGGGGTGGGGGTCTGGCAACAACAATTTTACCAGTTCACAGTTCACTCCTGATGCAGGATCAGCACATGAACAAAAGGTCCTTGTAGCTTTCTTCAATGGAGATCCTCTGTAATGTTTGAAGATGATTATAAAATTTTTATCCACCCACAAGAGCTAGAAGAAGCTGCATTCTACAGATCTTGACCTCAGGTTTCAACGTCAGTTCTCCCACTAAGTAATTAAGCAACTGGGCAAGTTACGTTCCCTCCTTGGGCTTCCATTTGCCCAAGTTTGAAATGAGAGGTGTGGGTTAGGTGATCTCTAGGAGACCCCATAGGACTGACACTTTAGGACTTTTTTTTAGTATCAGAGTTCTTCAGAAAAGGAGAGCCACCAGGCATAGATCTATATCTATGCATCTATAGATAAATAAATGTTTATTATGAAGAATTGGTTTATAGTTTGCAAGCAGAGAAGTGTCAGAGAAGATGAGGTGAGTTGTCCCAGTGCAATCAGTGAGGCATGAAAAAAGAGATGAATTCCTCCTTCTTCTGCCTTTCTGTCTCTTCAGGTCCTAAAGGCTCGAATGATGCCCATCTACACGGGAGAGGGCGATCTACTATACTGAGTGCACCATTCAAATGGCAGTCTCGTCTGGAAACACCCTCACAGACATACCCAGAAATAATATTTAATCTGGGCAACCTGTAGGCAGTCAAGATGACACATAAATTTACCATAGTGTGTGGGGCGCCTGAGTGGCTCATTTGGTTAAGCATCAGACTTCAGCTAAGGTCGTGGTTTCACGGTTCTTGAGTTCAGGCCCCGCGCCAGGCTCTGTGCTGACAGCTCAGAACCTGGAGCCTGCTTCGGATTCTGTGTCTCCCTTGCTCTCTGCCCCTCCCCCACTCACACTCTGTCTCTCTCAAAAATAAACAAACATTTAAAAAAATTAATTAAACTTTTCACAGTATCTATGTAAAGAAAGAGGGTTTTCGGGAAGAGTTTGCCCATGGGTCTTTGATTCTTTGCTCTCATTCGCAGACCCCTAGTCCATCCCTGCTTCTCTTAAGCACATCCCTGCAACTTCTGGAGCCTCAGAGGGCCTGAGATGCCAGCCGGCTTGACTCACATCAAGTCCTGCTACCTCTGTGAAGATGTCATTCCAACAAACAGGGCCCCAAGAGAAACTGTCCTGCCCCTAAATTTATTTCCCTCCTCAAACAACTCCAGCTGCAAATATGAGCCTAGATGAAGATAAATTGACACAGACAGATGTTCTAGCCAGAGTAATTTCCCTACAGCTCACACAAGAACATTTAGTCAGCACGGCCAGCCTATAGTCTGAGACGTCTGACAAGGCTGGGAGTTGAGGGAACACTCTGCAGAGGGCTAATCTGACACCACATTGCTTTGAGGCCTGGAACTCTTCAGAGCAAATGATCAGGGGGAGGCAAGGGGTATGGATTCTGGTCTAACTGGTTGATATGCCCCGAGTGAGCTAGGGGGATAACAGTTTCCATACCGGGCACCTACTATGTTTCATATACAGTGTGAGCACTTTGCACATTTTATCTAACTTAATTGTCTCCCAGACCCTAGGGCATTATGATCTGTTTTATAGATGAGAAAATTAAGGCTTGGAGATTCATAAGGGGAGAGTTAATTTGTGCCCCAGTCAGTGTGGTATCAAAGCCTACTTACTTTCCTCCATTATATACTAAATTCTAGCTATCCTTATTTCACCCACCATTCTTGGAAAACTACTGTAATTCATGGGTGCCAGCCAAGGGAGCTTGGGAGTGCAGGAGGTTTGGAAAGGTATAAGATTAGGATAATCATGAAAGAGCCCTGCCCAGCAGGGCAATGGGCTGGTAGCAGCATCAGCACTAACACAGCCATGCGTCCTGGCTGTAGCCTGTGGCTGGCTGGGAGAGCCCAGAAAGGCAGCAGTGTGACCTCAGGCACTAAACAGGAATCACATCGACTTACGAAATAGCGAGTAACCCCCCTTCAAGAGATACCTGCTTAATTTCTTTAAACTTTTTTTGCATTCATTTTATGCTGAATTTATTCCTGGGCCATAAGTTTTTGTTCTTCAGTTTCTTCTGAGACACACTTTTCTTCTGTGCAATCTCCTCTTGTGGTTTAGAAACAATCTGTTCTTCTTTGGGAAGGATCGTCTCAGTGAGACAAGTGGAGCTCATGTATGGATCATTCCAACTAGGAGCTCTCTAAGCACAGAGGCACTTCTGGCGACTATGTTCATCTAGATGTGCTTTGTGATTAGAGGTTCTACATCTAAACTCTTATGTTCAGCATTACTCTGTGCATTTTTAAACATGTACAGCAAAAACTCAGCACTCATTTTGAGCCACTGGCCCTATGTCCAGCCCCATGTTTGGCTCGGGCCTACCCACCAGCTCCATTCTGTATCTTTCAGATACTTGGTAGCTTTTCATGTAGGCATACCCTGATGGCCTGGGCAGTTTCATGAGTGTTCTTAAATTGGATGTGAGTGGCTCAGTTGGTTAAGCCAGCTTAAGAGGTTGATTTGAACCTCTTGATTTGCATGATTTTGTGGGATTTTTCTGGGTCAAGTGAATAGAGATCCATTTTCAGAGATCACCTTAGGCCACTTATGGGAAGAACTTGTTTAATTTTTTATTAGAAGCTTGGGAGTAATTTGTACTATGGAGGGATCTATCGTAACAAGTCAAACAGACAACATACTAGGAAGACAGGCATAGTTTGGCAACAAGACAGCACCAGCAGAAAGCATGTGTGAGGGACCGTGCATGCACTCAGCATGGGTTCACTTGTGCCCACCCTGTGCCCAGTGCCGTACCAGGATGTGGGACCCCTGAGCAAGCCAGGTCTGGCTCTGCCTTCCCAGAGCCACACTCCTCCAGGGCCTTCCAAAGAATATACCACGCTCTAATGGTGGAATGGAGGTGGATTATTCTTAGAGAATAACCTGGGGAATATTTCCATGTCAGTCGGTTACAGCTGAGAGTCACAGCTATTTGGCTGGCCTCTTTGGGGTCTTGGGGCTGATGCTTCATGGAGTTTTCATAGGGAAGAAATGAGAAAATCTATTTCAATTACTTTTTAGAAGTCAAATTTACATAATCATTTGATGTAATACTGTTCGTTATGGGCTTCCCTGGAGTGGCATTAGAGCCACTGTCCCTGCAAGTGCGTCAGCCCCTGGAGTTGCAAGCCAGACATTTCTCCACACAGGGAGAGCCAAGCTGCGCTCAGCTGCAAGCGGATGGGCCCCTTGCCAGGGATAATTAGGCCAAATGGGTGAGAAAACCCACCTGAGGGGAGAAAAGAAAGGAAAGTATTCTCTTTAATCACTGTTTTTCCAAACTTAAGAGTAAAACACTAAAATTAAAATTCATTTTAATAATATAGTCTTCATTAAAGTAAATGTGGTTTTAGGCAGACCTTAATTCAAAGCCTGGTTTTTTGGTAGAAAAGAATATTGCTTCTTGTGTGACCTTTATTAAATCCAAAAATGACAATATGGAATTATAAAGGATTTCTTAAGCAGACAAATTTTGAGAAGAGCCTTTTCCCCTTTGATTGGTTCTCCATGTAGCAGATGTGTCCATGCTGTGACATTTGTGTCCAGCATATGTTGACTGTGACTCCTGAGGGCTACATGTGTATGGGGAAGCATGAGTGCATGGACCTCTCTGTGAGTGCCAGAAGCACATCTTCTCTGGCTTTCTCTCTGTCCACCCTGGTAGGCATTCAGGTACTATAAGGAAGTAAGGACATTACCAGAATTTCATTGTTCTCAATACAAAAATTTGGCATCTCCTCTGGGGCAAGGCTACTGAGTTTGTCTTTTGTAAAAAAAAAAAAATTTAAAAAGAATAATCCTAAGCACCTTCATCCATTAGAATTTTCTCTGGCCTGTATGATTTATTCAGCATCTGTTTCTATACTTTGGTAGTTTGCCTAGTTATTAAATGAATATCTTGTGGTTAAGAGTCTGAAGAGATAATTTATTTTCTTTGAAAGTTGGGCAGGAAAAGTTAAAAATGTTTCATCTAGGGGCGCCTGGATGGCTCAGTCGGTTAAGCGGCCGACTTCGGCTCAGGTCATGATCTCGCAGGTCTGTGAGTTCGAGCCCCGCGTCGGGCTCTGGTGCTGACAGCTCAGGGCCTGGAGCCTGCTTCGGATTCTGTGTCTCCTTCCTCTCTCTGCCCTTCTCCTGCTCATGCTCTGTCTCTATGTCTCAAAAATAAATAAATATTAAAAAAAAATTAAAAAAAATGTTTCATCTAGTTTGGAGACAACATCTTTACTCTAGCCTGGTGACTGACACCTGGTTCCTTGACTGGGGTGGCAAGGGAAAGGCAAATCACCAAGAGCTCCTGCTGGGTCCCTCCCTTTCTCCTTTCCCTCCATCCCTCAAAGAGTTACTGAGCACCTTCTCTGAGCCAAGCCCCATGCCCTGTGCTGTCAGTACACTGTATGTGATGGAAGGGAGATGTGGCCCCCACCTGCATGGAGCTCTGTTAAGTGAGGGAAACAGAGAAGGAAATAGACAACACAAAGGAATGGACCTAGTACCCTAAGGCCATGGAATCTGCACAGCCTGGACGGAGTGAGATTTTTCTCTGGTGGAGAAGGGGGTAGGCTGGAAGGAGGAGGTTTCAGAGACCACAGCACCACGCTCAAAGCCTGGAAGCAGCCAGCCATGACACACCGGGATTGCAAGGTGCTAACTTTGCACCAGCTCAGGATAAGAAGACAGCAGTGGGGGGACATGAGGCTGTGGTGGAGAGACAGGGCCTAGGCTACAATGAACCACAGATGCCATATTAAGAAGTTGGTTATCTAAGCACAGTGGAAAGGTATTGAAGAATTTTAAGCAAGCGAGTAACACAATGAGACATGGGTTTGATTTTTAAGGAAAACTCTGGAAACAAAATTGGAGGAAGCATTGATGGATGAGAGCAGACCAGAGACAAGGAAGCTGATTAGGAAACAGATTAAATGGACAGTGGGGGAAAAGAGGGAGCAGATCCTAGAACAGGACCCAAGGCTTGAAAGTATTCCATGTATAAAGATTTGAGCAGTCCACCCTTGTCGAAGCTCCCAAACTAGCCATTGGAGACACTATGCAAATCGTGGCCCACAGACCAGCTGCACGGGGCTCCACATAGTGTTGGAAACACAGAACCCACCCAGCCCTACTGAATCATTTTAACAAGCTCTTTGGGTCATTCAGGTCTATACTAAACTTTGAGAACACATCTGTAGTAGATCCTGGGAAGGAGGAACAGAGCTCTATCAGGTGGAAACAAATCAGGACCGTATGGTGCACAGGTGCATCTTGTTGAGTTGATTATGTTGTATCAGGAAGTAGAAACTATGGCTCAGAGACTTGAAGAGATATATGGACCACTGAGAAATCCTGAGAGCTTTTCTTCAGGCTTGACCCATCCCATTTTATGAGAGCCAGTGCCAGCTGGATCTGTTGGTGAGTGCCTGCACGGAAGCCGGGGAGCCCACACCAAAATGCTAAGTTAACACCAATTCCTGATCTCCCCTACCCCTGGCCCACACTGTGTCCCTGTCAGCCAAATGGGCTTTTCTGCCCATTTGTTTAGCCATATGTGAGTTTGATCACCAGGATCAATCTGACCACCTGTATAGTCCAGGTACACCAGGCAAGGGACAGTGGGAGCCCTACCCAAGGTCAAAGCAGAGAGATGGAAGGCAGAAGACAGATGGAGATTACAAAGTTACTGTTACAGAGACAAGAATCAGCAAATCTTGATCATGGGAAAGATGCAGGAGTAAGATAGGGACTAGTGAAGTTCAGCATTTGAGCTCTTTTGTCACCTTCAGGTTCTTCAGGGATGGGGAGGGTTGATCATGGGAGCTACCTCCTCAGGTACCTGCAGGAGCTGTTTGCATAGCCAGGAACCTGTTGTCAGGCACTCTGAGCTCAAAGGCACTGTGCATGTGGCACCTGAGCAATTGATCTCCCTAATTAGTGTTGGCAGCAGCTACATTTGCTTATGACGTTATGTAATCAGATTTGTATAATTGCTCTTTTATAACTTACTTTAAAAATTCTAAACAGCACAGTTCCAGCAGGGAGAGTGCGAGCAGTGTTCCCCTGACAGGTTGGCATTCCAGGCTTTTCCTCACAAGGGAAGGATATGTGTACTGAGAGAGAAGATAGCCAGAAACATGTAGTGGAAAAACTGTTTCCTAATCTGCCAAAATCAGGGATGACTCCCTTCTCTGGGACAGACTTTAGTTGGAGTCTTTTCAATGCAAGGAGATAGAGAGTTCAAGAACCCCAGACGTAAATAAGGATCTACTCAGAGTTTCAGTCTTTGTTTTTTTCTCCCAGGTAATGCACCATCCAGACATGCCTGTTGCCTTTTCATTTCTCTGACAGATGTGGGATTCTTTGATTGAGTGACACTCCTGGAATTCTAGTGTCCATGCTTGGTAATGGGGGTGGATTGTCAGTGTTCTGCTCAAGACCACAAGCAGCCCTTTGTTAGGGGCAGCTGGGTAACTTTCCATAGTGGTCAGGGAGCCATGTTCTGTTTCCTTTGGAACTTTCCTTGAGTCAGAAATTGTAAGTCTCTTACTTAATTTGAGCATTTACTTAATTTCTCCCCATTCTTTTCTACAAATCATAAAATAGGTAAGAAAGGACTCATTACAAGATATTTGCAGACTTTCCATGTTCTCACCTCTTGTCACAAATATGTGACAAATCTGAGAAGAGAAGAGATGCGGATCCTTACAAACCTTATTTAAGCAATGGAAGTAGTCAAGCTACTAGTCTTGGCTTTCTGCAAGAAGGAAAAAATCATCCCATACAGGGGTGAGGAGGCCGTAGACTCTGTGGAGGGGACTCCTATGAGAGTTTCCCATCACTAATTTACAAGAGACATTCTTAACGTAGAATTCATTAATTTTGTGTACAAATTTTGTATACATGCATTTCAGCATTTTTATGGGAAGCAGAATGATATCATTCATAAAATTGCAAAGGCTGTATTTTAAATAGCTTTAGAACTTGGAAAATTTTTAATGGCTTTAGGTTTATGAAGGGCCTTTAGATATATACTATATAGTCTTCCTGTTATCCTTAGGAATGGTGCAGAACAGAGGCCATTGTCCCCAGTTTATAATGAGAAAACTGAGGCATAGATGTGTTCAGTGCTCACCAACCACATGCCTCTCGATTTTCACGAACTGGACACATAACCAGGGTTCTGATTCCTGATCTTTCAATTCTAGCACAGCTTTAGGAACAGAAATTACTGACTCCATCTACATAATCCAGAACCTTTGGACATTAGGAAACATTTAAAATCTTAAAGCCTGAATTTGGAGAACTGATTTCTATGTATACAAGTCACATTTCTGACAACCCAACTTTGCCCTTTCCCACATTTTGCAGTTATGAGGGTCATGGATAGTGTGAGATGACAAACTATTCCTAGGTGCAAGTTAGCCCTGGTATGATAGCTGAAGGCAAGAGAGACCTTTCCTCAAAAATATCCACAAGAACCACCTCCCCCATTCTTATTCCAGTCCTCTCCTGGACACTGGGACCTCTCCTTTCAAAATGCAGATGCCTACCCCCTTTTGATGAAGGTGGACCTTAAACTTCATTTTGAGCCATGCTGCTCCAAAGGTAATCCTAAGAAATGCCGTGTTTTTATAATCAAACTAATTCCTAGAGGAAAATACATATTTGAATAGTTGCAACCTGTTTCAACATATGAATAGAAGTCTGATACTTTACCTCTCTGAGTTCTATGAAAAGGGGTATCGTCTTATCAACCTTATTGGGCGATTTGTGCAGATCGAATGAGATGAAATGAGAGAGTGTCATTATGATCCCTGGCCCAGAGAAGGGGCACAAAAGTGGTCATTTGCCTTGGTATACTTGCAAATGAGTTTTGGGTTAGTATTTCCCTTTTCTGTCATCCCTGCTTTATATCCTAGAAGCACATTGCTGGATCTTACATTCTAGGGAAGAAAAGTTTCTCTAGGCTTTACAGTATTCCCCTTTTGAGCTTGGCTGTCCCCAGATTAAAAATTTCTGATTGTTTGAGACTTCTGTTTGCTTGCATTCAACAAGAAGACAACCAGATAGATATCATTAATTAAAATATCGTCAGAACCATTGCATGACATTTGTACAGTACTAACCGTGGGCTCCATACACAAAGCCCAACACAGGGCTCGATCCCACTATCCTGGAATCATGACCTGAGCCAAAATCAAGATTTGGAGAGTTGGACCCTTGGGGCACATAGGTGGCTCAGTTAGTTACACGTCTGACTTCAGTTCAGGTTATGATCTCACAGTTTGTGAGTTTGGGCCCCACGTTGGGCTCTGCGCTGACAGCTCAGAGCCTGGAGCTTGCTTTGAATTCTTTACGTGTGTGTGTGTGTCTCTCTCTGCCCCTCTCCTGCTTGTGCTCTCTTGCTCTCAAAAATAAATGAATAAACATAAAAAAAAAAGAGTCGGACTCTAAACTGAGCCACCCAGGTGCCCTCAATTTCAAACTTTTAAAGCAAATATGCTTCAAACTAATAAAAAGGTCTACAGTAATGAAGTGTATACCCATAAATAGCCTTTGGTTCACACTGCAAGTGGGACAGTCTCTGAGGATCACTTAGGACATTGAAATGATTTAATAAGGGGAAGTATTTAGATGAGACAGAGAAAACCATGATCCAATGGGCAAGTAATAATCAACAGTAACACAGTCTGCCTGAGTAATGAGGAAGGTCTCATAGTACTTAGAGAAATGATGGAAACAAGTTACTATAGATCATATGTGTCATGATAGTATCTTCTTGTGTTAAAATTCATTATTGCTCAGTTGTTTATAAAGAAGAAAATTAAAATCACTGGTAGTCTCTCTGGCACAGAGTGACAAACATTGTCAATATTCCAGCCTATTTCCTTCCAGGGTTCAGAGTATGGAAGTATGTGCATATGTAGGTGTGCACACACATATGTGTATCTGCTATGAGGTCAATTCTGTGTATGAAATTATTTTTCTGGGATCCCTGAGTGGTTTAGTTGGTTGGGCATCTGACTTTGGCTCAGGTCATAATCTCGTGGTTAATGTCGAGCCCAGCATCGGGCTCTGTGCTAATAGCTTGGAGCCTGGAGCCTGCTTAGGATTCTGTGTCTCTCCCTCTTTCTGCCCCTCCCCACGCTCTGGGGCAGAGCGCTCACGCTCTGTCTGTCTCTCTCTCAAAAATAAATAAGCATTAAAAAAATTCAAAATTATTTTTCTATATAACATTAACTATTCCCTTGCACTGAAAACATCTTGAAAATGCATTTTGAAAGTTTATTTATTTTGAGAAAGAGAGTGTGTGGGTGGGGGGGAGGAGCAGAGAGAAAGGAGAGAGAAAATTCCAAGCAGTCTCCATACCCGTGTAGAACACGACATGGGGCTTGATCTCACGAACCATGAGGTCATAAGCCGAGCCGAAATCAAGTGTCAGATGCTCCACCAACTGAGCCACCCAAGTGCCCCTTAAAAATGCATTTTTAAATGACTGCAAACTGTGCTGATATATAAATGTGTCATAATTTAATTAATTGTTCTGCTGGTGGGCATGTAGGTTGTTTCCAAACCTTTGCAGATATAAACAGAAATGTTTTTAAAAGTATTATAGTGATCACTTTTGTGTCAAAATTCCCATCTCCATTTCAGATTCTTTCCTTAAGATGAAGTTCTTGCTGAGTCAAAGGATATGAATATTTTTAAGATCCCTCACATATATTGTTTTCAGATTTGTCATTTTGCTTTCTTATGAACAGTGTTCAGGTGCTCTCCCCTTCACAAATTCTGCCAATATTGAGTATAATTATATATTTTTTCTACCAAAGTAGAAAAAAGAATCTTTGTTTTAATTTGTTATTCTTTAGTTATTGATTAAGCACTTTCCCCACTGTTTAATGGCATTTTTAATTTCCTTGTTTATATATTTTCTGTTCATAGGTTTTCAGCCTCCCTTACTGTGTTAGCTCCCTTTTGTAAAATTATTTAAACATACCTTGAGATTAAGAAAAGATGGCCCTGTGTAGAAACTTCTCTCCACTAATTTGCTAATTCCACATGGGCAGTGACTTCCTCATAGACATATGTACCAGAAATTACTTTAATGCTTTGTGCTTAGGTCAAGTATTTATCCATAGGTTTTTTATTTGACAGCTAATCCATGGCCCAGCTTTGGGAAGGCATTATTTCCTTCATGTGGCCATAGATAATGGATGAGGTCATCTCCAATTCATTTGTCTTTTCCTTTTTTCTTCTTCTGGCTCTCTTTAGTCAAATTCTTGGAAAAGCTGTATCACAACCATAAGAACGAAAGTCGTATTTCTGATGCAAGGTTTGTCATTCCCCATTTGCTGCTCTGATACGTATTCTTTACAAACCTGAAGTGAGGACAAATTTTCTACTTCAAGTTCAATTTCATTACTTCCTCCTTATTCATCTTCCCCCTCTCTACCCCACCCTTCCCGTACTGTCTTTTTTTTTTTTTGAAACTTCCATCTTAATATCTTTGAACTGTTTTCTATAGTGTACAAGACCTCTTTGAATTTCAACAATATGTTGGAAATTTCCATTATTCTGACATTTGCCATATGATTACTAGAAGCTGTCTGGAGAAGAGTCTTCTGTGTAATAATCTTTCTTTTCAAAACCTGCTCACAATATCAGCTTTCTCACTGATAAAAATCCTGATATGCTTATAACATCATGACTGTTTATATAGAGAAGGCACTAAGTAACAAATAGACATGTCCTTGCAGTAATACATGGATAACCCTGCAAATTCGGTGCGTGTGAACCGTACTATTGACTCACATTTGGGTCAGTCCCTTTGGTAATTGTATCTTAGCTTCCATGTATCTTTTATGGCTTATCTTAGCTATCAGAATGTCTAGAGCTTGCTCTGCTACTTAGGTTTGATACTGCAGGCTGTTTCAAGGTCAGTCATACAGCCAGGCTAATTAGTATAATGCTATAAAAACTATAGATTTTAGAGTCACCCTATTCTTCCTGATTAGCTGCGTGAACTCAGTAAAGTTTCTTAACTTTCCTGAGACTCAATTTCTTGATTTGGAAAGTGGAGATTATCATAAAACTTTGTGGTTTCATTGTGTTTATATATACTGTGTTTACTTGCATGTTTATTTGCAGTTGGCAGTGATCCAGTAGAGTATGAAAAGCTGTATAAAGTAGGAGAGGCTGATTGCTGGAGTGAAGGCAAGTGGTGATTAGACCCAGCACATGAGTGGTGAAGCTGGCCTTTGAGAGGAATAAAGACATATCTTTCTGTTGCTTATTAGAACAATAAAACATGCATATTAACTACTCATTGATAATTCCAAGAGGGGGGAAAAGTCTCTGAAAGAAAGTGTAAGATGAACTCTGCATCTGAGAACATTTGAAGATACAATTCTATAGGCGTTTGTTAAAAATGCCGTACTAGATATGTTGCTTCCTAATTTCAAGATCATATAGAGTCAGCCCTCATTATTCACAAATTCTGTATTTGCAAATTGACCTACTTCCTAGGAATGATTTGCAACTCCAATGTCATTATTTATGGTGTCTTCATGGTCATTTGTGAGTACATGCAAAGTGGCAAAAATTTTAGTTGCTCAATGTCCACATTTTTAGCTAAGGTTGAACAAGACAATATTCTACATTCTTGTTTTAGTTTTTTGTACTGTAAACAAATGTCCTTGTCATAGTCTATTTAGTGCCCGTTTTTTTTTTCATTTTCACATTTATTGTTGGTGATTTTGCTGTTAAAAATTGCTTTCAAGCATACTGTTAATTGTGGTCTAGTGTATCTAAGCACAAGAGGCTTTGGTGTAACTTATGAAGAAAACGTTTATATTAGACAAGCCTCGTTCAGGCATGAAACATAGTGCTACCGGTCATGAGTTCAGTGTTAATGAATCAACATTATGTATTAAAGAAGGTGTCTTTAAACAGAAACACACATAAAACTGGGTTATATATTCAGCAGTTCATGAAAATGTGATCAGAAGCTTCCAAGAACCTAACTCCATATTTCCCTTAGGGACAATGATTCAGAATTCACTAATCCAGTGTTTGTAGTGACTTTAGAGAGCATAACTACTGCAAATAACAAGAACGGACTATGGTCGATGATGATTCCCTGTGAGGATGATTTCCCTGCATTGCCTTCTGTTCACCTGTAGCAAGAGATAATCTCTAGCCTATTAGGCAAGTGACCCAGCAGCATAGGAGAGAAGAAAGGACTGGTCAGTGGTTTTTAGGGCAATTGAGAAGCTGGTGGTTCTCATTGAATGATGGCTATTCATTGAGAACTGGGCCAGTGGGAGAGACTCTAAGAGTACAGGGATGTTTCCACACACATTTATTGAGAGTTTTCTCTGTGTCAATTAGACATGGAGATTACAGAAGTGATTTTGACAGGGTTGTGCCACCAAGAAACTCACCATCTTTGACTCCTTATCTCCCCACTCCCAACATTTACAGAGTATTGGGTGTGTGCTGGCCATCATTTTAGTGCATTCCACATCACAGTCCACTTAATTTCCACAATGCCTCCATGAGGAAGTACTACTACTATTGTCACTTTTTAGAGGAGGTGACTGAGACTAGACAACTTGCTCAGAACATGGCAGAGCCAGAAACAGGGTCCAAACAGTGGAGCTGCAGATAACGAACACTTCAACCATGGGTCTGCCCTGCCCTTCCTGATTGGGGGACAGTAGTAAAAACAAACATATTCCCAAGGTATAGTTGCTGTCTGCAGGCGGTGCTCCCAGGGGCTGAGGGAGCTAGGAGCCGGAGCCCTAGGCCAATCTCACCTAGGAGTCTTGGACTCTTATAGGGATAGGAAGGTGTGAACCAACAACTTGTCAACAGGGCAGAGAGGGCTCAGAGACTGGGGGCTGCGCAGACTCCATGGGGTCAGAGTTCTGACCACAGCTATGCACGGGCATTCCAAGGCCCTGTGTGACTTGTCTTGAAGAAAACAAATTCTGTAGAAAAAAACACACAATCGTTCCAGCTAGCCTGTCCCCACTGAGTGTGAATAAGTGCAGTTCAAATGCACTTTCCATCTGCATTGGCTTTTAAAAGTGATTCTCCTGCTGCAGATATGAAATAAAAGCCGGTTTTATCTGGAAGAAAAATAAAACCATCAGTGCTTTGAGGTTTCTTAGGTAAGGGCAAGATTTTCCCTATTCTTCCCACTCCCACACAGAACTCCTAAAAAGGGAAGTTTGTAAGTCAGCAAGAATGTTACATATCAAAGGGATATTCAGGGTGAGAGGCCCAGGGAAACTAGGCAGGTGGAGGCATCAGTGCCAGTCTAAGTCTCCCTCTTGTGATCTGTAGCAATACATTCAGTAAGCATTACCATACTGGGAAAATTAGCCTCTGGGGTTCTTGGGCCCCTAGCTAGGTGAGCAGACATCAACACTGCATTGCTTTGATTCAGCCACCTGGGATTCATGGGTGCTCCTAAGAAACCTTCTAGTGCTGCTCCTGAGTCCTGCTCCTGAATCAGTAGCCTAACTCCAGGAAGCCAGAAACCAGGGTGCTGGATTATTGAGGGTGACTTAATCCATTCTGAGTGTTGGCTTGCTCTTCCCCTCCCCATTAGCCTTTGTTTTCCCTCATCACGAGAGAGAATGCAGGGAAGAGGTGGTTCTCTGAGCAGATGCTCCTCCATTCTTAATCTTATAGGTGAATGAAATTAGTCAAAGTATAAGTAGGCAGTAGGAGCATTGGGGGAGAAGGAAGAAGGGAGGGAGAGGGGGAGAGTGAGAGAAGGAAGGAAGGGAGGAAGGAAGGAAGGAAGAAAACATTGGAAGTCCCACAACAGTGAGATCCAAAAAGACAACACCGAACTTGAAAAAGTATTGAGCTCATATTATAAGAAAGTAGTTTTGGTGTTCTTATAAAACAAAGAGAGCATCTTCCAACTTTTGTTTAAGTGTAAGAGATAAGTGCCTTGCTGCACCCACACGTACGCATGCCTAGAGAACAATTCCTGTCCTCGGCTATTAGAGAGCAATCGGAAGATGCATCCTTTGCTATCCTCTTTACATATTGGTTGCTAAAACTTATCATTTGTTTTAAGTAGTTTGTTCTGCCTTGAGTAGAGGCTGAAAAGATGAAAATGTGTCTGGATTTCCACTCTTGTGTTTTGGTTTCATACATCTAGTCTCTGTCCAAGGTTTTAAAGCTTGGACAGTTTAGTGTTGAGCTAATGGTCACCACACAGGATACTGATGAGTCTAACAAGTGATCATCCTTCACTGTAAGTTTAAATAGACCCAGTTTTATAAGCTCATGGTTGTTGCACCTGGCATGGATGTTAATCGGTGACTTGTCCTTAACTCTATGGAAACAGCACGTTGGCATTTCATGTGCCAACTCTGCTTGTTAGTTATTGTCTGGAACATTGTGTTAGAAAGAATTCCAAGGCTGAAACTGCCTCAGTAGGGAACAGTATCTTGATCAATTAGCAGTGTCTACCATGAGTACAGGTAGAAAGGATTGGGACAAGTGAGACCTGTGGTTTTCATTCCTGGATCAGAGCTGCAACATTTGGAAACCAGCCATACCTAGAAATCCTAGGTGGATGGAGAATGGACCATGTTCCTCTCAAGCCATCCAGTTGAGTGTGTAGCTGGGGAAGATTGTATATCTTCCTGTCTGGTACAATACTTGGTTCCTCTTGTCAACCCACCAAGACTTGTTTGAGCAACTGTCAAAATCTAGAAGCGTCAGATCCTTCCTTAAGAACCAGGTAGAGGGGAATGCAGCCTAATGAGCAAATGTAGATAAATGAGATTTTGGAGTAAACCCAGCTCTGTGTTGCTCTTCTAAGTTTTTTCTGGTGTAGAAAGCCTCTGCTCTGGCTAAACACCTCAGTCCACAGGCTCCAATCCCTGCATCTGCTGCACATTTCTGGGTTGCAGAGCAAGACGAAAACCTATGTCCATTGAGGGAACAATGAAGATCAGGGAGAAAAGCTGAACTTCACCTAAACAGAGAGAGTGAAACGATAGCAATTACCAAAGGGGGCTGAAGGCAGGTGGATGCCTGTGTCAGATGGGGACATAACTACATCCTCAAGGGGCAGTGTGCTTAGAACCACTCTGCCTCCTCCTTCAGGCCGAAGCCATGTCCCAGGCCAACAGAGAAGCAAACCTTTGAGAATATAAGGGAAAACCTCAGTGATTTTTATTTTGGTTGGACTGAGGAAGGGCTTTGCCATCCTTCTCGTATCTCAACTTTTCATTTGCCCTGAGCTTTGGAGGCATGAGAATTCTGGTACTGCTCAGAAGCGAGCATAGGGATAGAACAGTGGGAAAGAGGCCTCAGCAGAACACCTCAGAAGACTGCATTCCTAGAAGGTGTAGCAATTCTTGGACTCTGATTGATTTCTGTGAAATGCAATCATACCCACATTGACATTCATTAGCTCCTGTCCCATAAGCATATTATTTGTGCTTAAGAAACAGACCACATAAATATGGGAAATGAATTGAAGGCAGAGGAAAGGGAAGGGAAATAACATTTAATGCCAAGCTTTGTGCTTGGTGGTAGAAGGCTTCTCAGCCTGCCTCTGTGTCTGCCCTCACATAATTGACTGTCTAGTAAGAGTAGTAAGTGCATAAGGACCTGAGACCCAGCAGGGAGGGACTCGGGGCTCCGAGTCTTCAGAGGAGGGAAGGATCATCCAGCAGAGGTCTGGGTCAGGAATGTGTACTGAAAGAGCACACTGGACATGGCCTTCATGCCTTCGTTCACCCAGCCCTTTGACCAACCTTTTATCCTGTGTTTATAAACCCCATGTTGGGCACTGGGGACCTATCGATGTGTACCCCAGGAACTTCCTCATGGGGAGAGCTGAGCTTTACTCATCAGTAGCATTATGGGTGCTGAGACAGATCTGATGTGTGAGGGGTGAGCACGCAGGGCTGGCTGCTGCAAGCCTCCATGTGGCAGTTTGGGACACATTAGAGAATGACACCTCTTCCGGATAGACACCAAACACACACATCACTCTGGTTTGGCAAACAGAGGCATCACTGTGAAAACTGAGAAAAGGATCTGTCTTATAGCTGTCTCAGTACTACCCAGCCATGGTGTTGACCTAGCCAGTGAGCCATGGGTTGGTTAGGCACCTTTCTGCAAGGTGCAACCTGCACACCTGTGCACAGCACCCCGGTGGCAGTGGGCTGGAGCCATACCCAGCCCATATCCTGTGCAACCTTAAGCGACCCACTTGACCTCTCAAAGTGTCATTTTCTATATGTGCAGGATGGAAGCCGTAATACGCACCTACCTTGCTTGTTATAAGAAACAAATGACATAATGTATGTATTGGTGCTTTGGGCCCTAGAAGGCTCTACACAGATGAAATATTATTATTCAGTAGAGATTTGTCTACCGGTAAATTAATCAGGGAAATCTTTAATAATTCTGCTGGCAGGTAAACCTTATATTCCACAACCTCTTCTATTTCTGATTCCCTCTCTCTCTTCTCTCTCCCTTTCTCTCCCCCTTCCCCTCTGTCTGTCTCTCTTTCACACACACTCACACCCACCTTCTACCATCAGCCTGGCCAGTTGACAGGCTTACTCCCTCTCTGCTGAGAGCCCCTTATCTTTGTTTCCGGGATTTTATTCAAGAAGTAGATTTCCCATGGTGTTAGAACTGGACACAGCTCAGAACTTGATGGTGTTTTGAGGCCATACCTTGCTCAGTTTCTTGCAGAAAGGGTTTTTCTTAAAAAGGACTTAGAAAATAAACAGTCAAGAAGTGTTTGTCCCCAATAGCTTTATTGGAAAGTGTTATTGGGCCAAATGAACCGAGCTGAGCATTTGCATTAATTAAATTGACCATAAACCCAGCATAATGTTTCATTTCACCTTTCTCCTGGCATGATGGTGCCTGAGCGTTTTGGAACTCAGATACATACCCGCTGGCAGGGATGGCTGAAAGATCAGCAACAATCAATGTGTGTAATCAAAGAAGATTAAACTCAGTATTAATTAACAGAAATCTAATGATCAACACTCATATGGGGCAGAGTGGCCCAAGCCCGCAGTCCATGCACAGGAATGGAGGTAATTAAACACTGGACCCTTCTGGAAGGAAAAACTTTTGTTATTGTTGACTTAAACTCTGCCCAATTCCTTAACCAATGGAGAATCAAAGTGACTGTTGTGGGAAATCGGGACAGCATGAAATGCAGCCCTGACCTGCCTTCTGGCCCCCTAGGAATTTAGACTGATATTAAGAAAGGGGGCTCACCCCTAGGTTCAAAGCCTAGCCCCATCACTAGCTGTGTGACCCTGGGAAAGTTACTTAACTTCTCTGAGTCTCAGTTTCCTCATTCGGTGATAATAATAAGTGTACATATCTCAGAAGGGTTTTGTGAGGATTTAGTGAAGTCTGAAGTGATGAAGATAGAAAAGCAGAAAACAAGGGGAAGGAAATACAGGATGGTGTCTTGAGCCAATACTTCTTACTGGGCCCCATCTTTACAGCCAGGAGCACAAGCCTCAGAGTGGACACATGAGGTACATGATATTAAGCCCACCTTCACAGATGAACATGCCAAGGAAATGAAAAAAAAGAGTAAATACTGGAACTGCATAAAGGTCCTCGTGAGGATTTAATGGCTGTTGTTCCCTGAGAGGACCAACCATGTGGCCTCTACCATGTGCTGCTCGTTCGTTGCCTCCTTCACTCACCTGCCATCCTTGGAACCTCTCACACACATGAGGAGAGGGAAAGGCAGGTCAAGAGTCCATGCTGGAGCTGGACTGTCACCCGGATGCTCCAGAACCTAGGCTCTGCCCCAGTCTGCTTGGTGGTGTCCGCAGGAGGGAGGAGGCTAAACAGCAGATGGCAGTCCTCTACTTGCTCTGTCAACCACCTTTGTGAGAAAACGAGACAAGACCCTTGTTTGGGATGTGCCTACAGTCTGGTTGTGAGGATGCAAGAACATGTACTACCACACTGTCAACTCAGGGCAATCCCAGTGTCCCCCACCCCAACGATTCATGTGTTGGGCCAGTAAAGAACATGATCCTCTACGTTGAGGCCAGGTTGTACGTGTACAAGACAGCGATGTGGGGATCTGCCCTGTCCGCCTTGTGGGTCTGTGGATCTTCAGTTGGAAACCCTGGTCCAGGAAATGACCAGGGCCACAGAAACATTCTGCCATTTCCAAATGATTTCATTACAGTCCACAGAATGGTTGAAAAGCAAGTTCATTATCAACTGGCTCCAGATAGCAGATTCTGAAACCTGTGGTCCAGAGTGGTCTCAAAAAAAGGAGGGCATGGCTTGTGGCTCCTTTCCCATCATCGGTCTCCTCCAACAGACCCAGTGAGATGTCTGCATTTGACCTTTCATCTAGCATGGAGACAAACTAGCACCTTTGGAGAGTCTTGCAACAAAGTAATAATTTACGAGGAATTACTCCCTAACATTCTCATGCCAGATAATTCTTTACCAGCTTCTCTGGGTGATTTCCTTCCCAGGGAGCAGCACAATCACTTTGTACTGGCTCACCAAACAGCTGATAGCTCGGTGCATCATTGCCCCCAATCGAATGGATTTAAAGCACCATTGCATTCTGAGATCATTTGTCCCCGAACCTCTCAGAGGTCACCTCTGCTCATCAGGGCACCAGACACACAAGAGGACAGAAGCCCCAATGCCTGCTAGTGTCCAGCCAGGAAAGGGCAAGTGACAGGTTATCCAGAGTGCTTTTGTCTGCTCGCTCGCCTCCCCACCTCCAGGCTAACTATTTTATTTCATTGAAAGTTCTCTGTGTTTAGTAGCACATAAAGCTGCTTACCAGGCTTGATTAGTTTCAAAAGAAGGAAAGCTTTTGAAATTCAAACTAAGTGTGGTTTGTGTACTGCAGACACACAAATGTGTGTGGGTTCCCAGCTGAGGCAAAATGTGTTTACTTAAACCAATGAACACTTAGCTTCTAGAATAAAAGTAAAAACAGAAACCAACTCTGCATTATCCAACCTCCTTCCTTAATATTTCTTGCTCATCTTGATAATAGTACTGTGTTTAAAACAGCTGCCAGGGCTGTTTCTGTAAGTGAAGCCATTAACTCTCTGCCCTTCTAGAACAGAGGTGTGGGCAAAGGAGAAGCTGGATAAAGGACCGTGTTCTCTGTTTGTGTTTTGCTTACATATAAATTCATAAAAGCCTATGGAGTGATGTAGGAAAAGGAAACAAAAGAGGTTTTTGAACAGTAAAATCTAGGTTCACATCTGAAATTTTCTAAGACTAGCTGAGTAACCTTGGCAAAGTTACTTAGTGTTGCTGGCCTCAGTTTCTTCCCCTCTGAAATGAGACACAGAGTAACAATTTAATCATTATGCATATGACATGAATAAGGTCAGCAACTAATAGTTCATGAGGTAAGTGTGAAAAGAAGATCCTGTATAGAAAGGAATATGCAGTGTCCAGAACACGGCAGCCAATCAATAAGATTATAATAATTAAAAAGATTTAGATTATTTAAAATCTAATATTTGACATCTCATTGTATTGATTACTAGGTGGGAAAATCATCAAGTGTTTAAGGAAGGTTAACAATATCCTTTTCAGTCTGGTTCACTTTTGAAAACCTCAAGGAAATACACTGACCCAGATCTTCAGACCCCCCACCCCTACGTCCTCCTTGGCTCTCTCACTCCATTGTCATCTGTGATAGAGTCGGATGAAGACAAAGAGCACCCAGGTTGGGGGGGATTATCTCACACTAATAATGTTGCCCTTGAAATCACACTCCCCATCTTTGAATTATTGCTGGTTGAAAAATATACTTATTTCCCGTTTTTTTTAAAATATCATTCACCCAGGGCTCCTGGATGGCTCAGTCAATTAAGCGTCCAACTTTGGCTCCATTCATGATCTCATGGTTTGTGAGTTTGAGCCCTGCATCAGGCTCTGTGCTGACCACTCAGAGCCTGGAGCCTGCTTCGGATTCTGCATCTCCCTCTCTCTCTGCCCCTCCCCAGCTCATGCTCAGTCTCTCTCTGCCTCAAAAATAAAATATTAAAAATTTTTTTAATATAAAAATATATCAGTGTAATTTTAAGTATATCAGTCACCCAAGATGCTGTAAGATACTTGTGTTAATTCCATTCATCCTCACCAGTGTTATGGATCAGGAAACTGAAGCCTCACAGGTATATGTAGCCTTGGTATTAGCATGACTCCAAATTTCATAATTTTTTCCTATATCAGATATGTGTAAGGATAATAATATTAAGGTGCAGAGGAAACATCTATACAAGCTATTATGAGGAATCTGTGAGCTGCTTTCAGAGCCCTGGGGCCTGGCATCATCACCTTAGTCCCTAATGGATGCTCGCTTTTGGATCCTCTCCTCACCCTCCAAGGACCTCCTCAGAAAGCCCACCAAACCAGCCCCTCAAGGTAACTTGCCCTCTCTGTTGACGCATGGCGTGGGTGTCGGAACACTGGAAAAGCTTCAAAAAGTTTACTCCTGATACTTAATTGTAGAAAAGTGCTTTGTAGTCACTCAGTTCATATCACCAGGAAGGGCATCCTTACCCACTGGCTCCCTCTGCATGTGTGACTCTTTGAGGGTCTAAGACAGGACTGGAACAGCTCACAAAACCTCAGAAGATGTTTGATGGTTAATTTACAGTACCATAGAAATGAGGTCATTGGCATCCTCAAGTGACACATGTTGAGCAGAGGCTACTGTGTAGCCCCTGCCCATCGCCAGGGTAAGAGCCAGGAGGAACCACCTGCCACACTTAACCTCAGAGACATCTTTCTTGGAAGCACGTGCATGTTGACATTGAGCTGGACACACAGGCCCATGGTGGGGCGTCAGAACATGCCGCACGTGTGCACCAAACAGAGGTCGTGCAGGTCAACACAAGGCTCTGATTCCTAGATAAGGGACGTCAGGGGCACAGAAGACTTGGGCAGTGCTTCTCCTGAGCATCTGAGAAGAACTCCGACTGAGGACAACTAAGAGGCAGATCCGGCTGCTTGTGAGGAAAGCTGGTACAGCTCCCCAAAGTCTGACTGGTGCTACCCTAACCCCATTCATTCAACCTGTTTTAATAGTAGTCATTTATGTAAATCAGCTCTATTGGGACTTACCTTACAAAACAGTCAATGGTGAGCTGCCTGGCATCTTCACACAGTAACAGCAGGACAGAAAGACAGCAACAGTTGTATCCACAGGTTCTGAAAAGCCTGACATCCAGGGTGTTGGGAGAGCTGAGACAGGACAGATCCGTCACATATGTCATGCACCATATCGGATAATTCCGATAGTGCAGAGTAGATAATTCCCAGAGCTACCACAGGTAGCATATTCAGGGGTGGGGGGGTGTGCCTATCTTCAAGGAGGCAAGTCAGAGATCTGGGTGTGTGGGACAGCGGTCTCATCAGACCTAAGAAGCAAAGTAAAGCTATCAGGAGTCAAAGGGCAAAGGATGGGCACAGATCATAAGATGAGCTAGGGCAAGTGGGCCAGAATTTAGCTGGGAACTGAGGAAGTGCCAGATACTTGCTTTTATATAGCAGTGACTTTTGTAGGACACAAGGCCTTACTGTGCCCAGGCAGCCAGAGGTGATGCAGGGGCCTCCTTGACTTTGGCTGGATGGCCAGCACCTGAGTCTCTTCTTTGGCCGACTGTCTTTGGGCTGCTGGAAGCACTTGATCTGCAGAAGTGCCTGGAGATCCAGGCTCCCCCCACCCATGGCACCCTTGAACCAATGACTGCCTAACGAAGTTTGAAAGTCCAGCTCCCTTGTCTCAAGTCAGGACAACTCTCAGCTGTGTGTAATATTCCAGGTCTCACCTGCAGGATCCTAGTAAAGCCAGCCTCTGTGGGGCTTTGCCTGAGATCTCATCCTTGCCTGACTTCCTCCCTTCTCTATCCAGCCATTCCCAGCTCCTACAGTCTCCCCTGGGAAGACGTCTTAATGACTCACTCACACAAGAAGCTACATCTCAGAGTCTGCTTCTCAGGAGCACCATCGAAGGGCCCTCTGACTCGTGTCCATGATGGTCCATCATTTCACAAGCAGGTTCTGACCCCTGCTTTGTGACCCATGCAGTTCACACAACTATGCTCAGATTCCTTCCCTTTGACACTCACCTCCAGCTGGGGAAGCAGCAGAGCTGTGAGCCACAGTGAGTTAATACGAAGTGGGACAGAAGCCGTGGAATGATCGAGGTTGGTGTGTGCTGTGACCATTCAAGGAGAACTTCCTGGGTGATATTGGGCTCATATTTGGTCGGGTAGGATTTGGAGAGGCTAAGGAGGATGTAAGCAGGGGGCATAAGAGCAAACATACAGAGGCACTGGGGGCCTAGAGACCAGAGACAAGGGAGGCCTGGTGGCCTGGGCTCTAATGTGGGTTGTGTAGGGAACCTGGATACGGACTAGAGACCTGACTCTCGATATTCTTCTCAAAGCCTTCGCATATTCCTCGCCCACCCAAAGTAGCTCCATGGGCGTGGGAAGAGTGGAGAATGTACGAAGTGTAAGCAGAAAGAGTCAGGGGTCCCCAGAAAAAGGAAAGATGAGACATAGCTTTCAGGCACAAGAGAAGTCATTTGAAGCCCCAGCTATTTTCTGCAATCTGTGCCCTATGGGTTCTACTGGCCCAAGCAGAATTCTTGCAGAATTGCCTAGGAGGTGTCAGAAATACAAAGAACACAAAAACCTCAGGAGTAAAGGATTTTAAGGGGACAAAAGGAATGCAAAATCTAAATCTCCGCCAGGCCTAGAAATAACCCTAACCATAACAGAGACAATAAGCCTGTGATAAAAACTCCCACTGCTGTTTCCAAAGTGATGGAGGTTCTGTATTCCTCGCTGGAAACCCCATCCAGTTTATCCCAGCTCCAGGAGCATGCCTACAGCCCCTCCGCTTGCCCTGCAGTTACCTCTGCTTCATTAGAATGTTAACACCTACCCTCAAGAAGGTGCATAAACCTCATTTGCATAACACACAGTGTTTTATAGGCATGCTTCCTTAAGGTGCACGCATGACCTTATGTTCCCCTGTACATACAGTGACAAAGCTCCCCTTTGAATCCCAAGCAGGCTCTGGGCTTTCAGCGCAAAGCCTGATGAGGGGCTCGAACTCACGAACGGTGAGATCACAACTGGGTTGGATGCTTAACCAACTGAGCCAGCCAGGTGCCGCCACCGAATAGGAATCTTAACCCTAAATAAAAGAACCCCACTCACCCCTGCCCAGGGAGTCATGGCTTTGGAAGTTATTCCCTGTGATCTCTTTATTTGCTGCAAATGAAGTTTCCTTTGTGTGACAACTCCACCCAGTATAGTCTCTACCTGTAACTCCCCAAGGAGCAAACTCATGTTAGTGCAGTCACACAAGGTGGAAACTAGCTGTGGTGTCTCGAGAATGAACCAGCTGGCATTGCCCATAGCCAAGGCTGCAGTGGTATGCCTGTTCCTTCAGCTTGCCCACTGTGGAGTCCATGAGAGACTCCAGACTTCCAGCAGATATTCTGTCCTGTGTGGATTTATTACCACACAGCCCATGGTCTCGGCCATTGTGAGAAAGGTCTGGAGTGGAGACAAGGGCTAGGGCAGAGGGAAGGAACCACCATGTAGCCAAATACTGTCTCATTCTGGGTCTCCCTGGACACAAGGACTTGGATGTGGGAGTGACCCCAGGAAGCTCAAGTGCAGAGTGGAGACCTTAAGTCAGGGAAGGGAGAAGAACCAACAGACAGTAAAGTAATGCACAGGTTACTGCTGTGGGCTTCTGGGCTTGACCCCACTGAGGATCTTCTGAGATGTCATTAGGGTGGCCAACCAGCACAGTGAACCCAGACTGACCTGGCATTAGCATACCGGGAATCCCCTCAACCCCTTGTAGCCTAGGACGGTTGGACACTGGTATCACATAGAATGTCCACCAAAGGATGGGAAGTTGGAGTTAGTTGCCGACACAAGTCCCTCATTGGTGAGTGCTCTCTCTGGGGGATTAGCCCTTCTGGGCTGCTCTTCCTAGGGAGCTAAGCAAAAGACAGTGGCACAGGAGAAAGCTCTCTGCCAGAGAAGCAGGGAGGTGCAAGCCTTTGCGGTAAAAAGCTGTCCCCTTAACAGAGCAGCGCATGGAGCTGCAGGTAAATTCAGACCTGGGCCAAGGGGATATGGGTAGAAGCATTGATAAGATCAGCTATGAGTACCTGGGATCTCAGCTCTCTGTTTATGTTAAACCATTTCCTTGTTCCTGGAACTCTGATAGGCAGGGATGACGAGGTAAGTTGCAAGTTTGAGGACTTAAGTTGCTTCCCTCAAGGTCACTGGCTTTGTTTCCTCCATGTCCAGCATCAAAGCCGCATGCTCCTTGCCTTTCACACTGGCAGCTTCCAGTTGTCTGTTTTACCTCCAGCCATCTCCAATTGCATCGAGCCCAAGACAGATTCCTCATGAATAGTTCTGCAGACACTGCTGCAAAGAGAAACTATTGAAAACTTCATGCTAGAATTTAGTTTATAATAGCTCACCTTGAAAAATAACAAGGTTAAGGGGAAAGAATGTTCTATTCAATTCTGTTGTAATTAAGAGAACTTTTCTGCTTTGCCTGCTGCATAATTGAATTATACCACGATTAATTTTTTAAATAATTATTTGTAGATTTGTTTCCCCTACTGGTGTACTTTTTTTTTTTTTTTAATAATATACTTTGCCACTTAATAAAGCAGATAGATGCTAGGGGAGAGACATTGGAGGAGATATTGTTTGTGCTCAGTGGTTCCATCATTACTATTGATTGCACGGTCTTATTATTCACCTCGAAGACACGGCAATTAATAGAAATGGAAATGAAGGAATATCCGTGTTCCGTGAGGCTTTATTGAAGGAGGAAATAAACAATACATGTAGACAAGTAATAATTCTTTGTTGGCCATGACAGTGGTGCTTTCAGAGGAAGGATTAACCTGGATCTTAAACGAGCAACCTAGGCTCTCCCTGCTGATGCTAGGTGACATCCCCCTTGCAGGTCCAAGGTGCACCTTGCTGCAGACCCGGCCCCGCTGACCTGTCTGCAGTCTGCTGAATAAGGTGGCAGGCATGATTAGGGAGCTCCGAGATGGCCCTTCCCAGACCTCCTTCACCTACTTGGTATTCAAGATTGATGACTCTATACTGGATTACATTAAGTCATTCTCTAGATTCCTGGAGAGTTGGGGCCTGCCTAATGAGGTGAGACAGTAGGAACAGACCAAGTGCTCACAGATGTTATTCTCAGGTAGCATGGGCCTCACAGACCAGCCTGGCCCCTGCCATCCTTCCGGCATTGCTTTCTGTCATTCTCTGGTGCACCCGACTACTCAGCCCCCCCCCCCACCTCCACTGTCCCTTCTTGCAGACCACCTCCTTATCTGCAGAGCCCTGCCTCTCTTCCTCCGCAGGCCAATGGCTGCCCACCCTTCAGGACATGGCCAGCTATCTCCTGCACTCTGGCTGCCTCCTATCCTGGTTCAGAGCACACGGCCATCCTTGGCCAGACCTTGTCTTCTGCAGGAATGAGCACTGTACTTCTTCATTTCCGTCCCAGGCCCAGCACAGAACGTGGGCAAGAGTAGCACCAGGAACTGTCTGCTGCTCAAGTGAACTTATCTTTGCACACTTATAATGACCTCTTTGCCAATGCCTCCAAAGCTTTTGGGTTTATTTTTATATATAAGCGAGGTATAATTTTTTTTATTATAATAGTTTATTTTCAAATTGGTTTACATATAACACCCAGTGTTCATCCCAACACATGCCCTCTTTAATGTCCATCACCCCCTCTCCCCCCTCCCTCACCTCCCTCACATCCCTCACCCTCAGATTGTTCTTAGTCTTTGAGAGTCTCTTATGTTTTATCTCCCTCCCTCTCTGTGTCTTTTTTTCCTTTCCCCTCTTCCCCTCCCCCTGGTTTTTGCTTAGTTTCACAAAGTCCACCTATTCATGGAAACATATGGTATCTGTCTTTTTCTGACTGTAATTTATATATAGTAAAGTTCAGTAATCTTACAGGCATAGAAAGATTGTGGTTCACATATACAGTGAAACTTTGGATTGCGAGTAACTTGTTCTGCAAATGTTCTGCAAGATGAGCAAACATTTCTAATAAATTTTAACTTGATAAATAAGTGATGTCTTGCAATGCAAGTAGTACCTGATGCCAAATGTCACATGATCACAACTGAGCCAATGGCTCTTCCCTCTCTCTCTCTCCCCCTTTTTCTCTTACACATGCGTACTTGCTGCAGTATTGTGGGTGACTGTCAGTGCAAAGTCACATTTCTGCAAAATCCTCAAAAGGAGGCAAAAGCAAGTGTCATGGGATGGGTTCCTTGTTAAAGCTGCACGAAAAGAAAAAGATTCCACTGAGCCAATAGATAGCAGTGATTCCGTTAGTAAGAGTGAAAGCCATCCTACACAATAACCCTCCTCTGTCTTGTCTCCCTCACACCAGCCATGAGGGTTTTCAAAGGTAAGTGCCAGTTAATTTGTCAATTTTTCTTTACATTTTGTATTTTCTTCATTATTTTGTATTAGATTATATATTTTAATCATTTTTATATGAATATATTTGGAGTGTGGAACAAATCATTTGAGTTCCCATTATTTCTTATGGGGAAATTTGCTTTGATACAAGTGCTTTGGATTACAAGCATGTTTCCAGAATGAATTATCTCAAAAACTAAGGTTTTACTGTATATACGAGGATGTAACTAATGTACAGGTAAAGGTTGGGAACACTGTCAGCACCCCAGAAAGCCCCCTCTTGCTCCTTCCAGACCTCCTACCTCCCAACCCAGGGTAACCACTCTTCTGATCTCTGTCACCATCGATCAACTTTGTCTGTTTCAGGACTTTATAAAAAATAGAATCATACAGCAGGGACACTTGTGTTTCACTTCTTTCTCTCAACATTATGTCTTTGGGGTTTATCCCAGTGGTGTTTTATGTACTGTGAGCTCATGCCCTGTGAGGCTTCCCTATTCAGATGCTTCCTGGGAAGTCCTGACTGGGGAAGGACAGGGACAAGCCCAAGGCTGTAGACAGAGCTCCCACCAGCTGCTGCAGGCTCAACATCAGAGTTCGGGGCACTTGGATGGTATTCATGTCACTTCTGGGTTACCAGGCTTGAGTCATAAGCTGAAGCTTCCAGAGGCCTGTGTTCATTGAGAAGAGGCAGCCCAGAGCATACTCCCAGGAGCTGAGCAGGGAATACATGGAGAAGGAAGAAACTGTCAATGATGGGGATGGGCAGATGGCTGTCCTCTCAGGAAACCCCTGATTTGCTCTGCCAAGTCACCGCCTCTGAAGTGACCCGACTTCTTGATCACTGTAGCAGTGTAGCTGTCTCTACTCAGGCCCTAACTAGGTGAATTCAAGAAATCAGGTGACATCTGGTTAATTGTAGTGAACATGAGCCTCTCAAGGCCAGTGGCCTGCCTTATTTGTCCCCATGTCTCCAGTACCTGGTGCATAGTATATGCTCAAAAAACCGCTGCCAAATGGACAAAAAGGGAGGGGAAGTGAGCAACTTATCCCACCTTTTGCTCATTCAAAAACGTTTAAGATGATGATCAGGCCTCCTTCCTCACTCTGCCCTGGGGAGTCTACACCCATCAGAGCCCTCTTGATTTGCCCCAGAGGTGAGCAGGACCTTGCAGGAGCATAATGGGCCATCATGTGGCGGTTAGCCCAGCCCCCAGCTTGTTGCACTCTCTTGTCAATCCCCATGCAGTCTCTTCATGCCCGGAGCCAGGGGCCCTGCTTTGTTCCCCTCTGTGCCTATAGCCCTAACACAGGGCCTGGGCCAGAAAAGAGAGCTTAGGGAATTGTGCAGGCATACAACTGAAATATTCATGGCCTCTCCTAAATAAAGGAAAATTTTAGCAAGAAAGAAAGTAGGAAGAAGTCCAAAATAGGTTACACTCTGAGATTCCTGAATCTCACATAATAATATGTGTGTAAAAAGAAAGGAATATTACCATTTCAGTTTCCACATTCTCTCCCCTCCTTTGCCCCATAAGTGGAATGCCGGCTCTGTCATATCAGATCCTGTGTCCTTTTTGTGCAGAATCATTGCCATGGGGAAGCGGGGCAATCTGAAGGGAGGGGAAGAATGTCAGGCTGGATTTATTTGCATTGAAAAAGGCATATGATTACTGGTGGAAGAGAGTAGACTGGAGCTATGTGGAAAGTATAAAGAGAGAGGACGGCATGAGGCAAGGCAGGCTGGTGTGAGGAGGATTTCTGAGCCAGCAGAGTGAGGAAGGTAACTGAGAAGCAGCCGCCATGCCTGTGAGGAACTGAGAAAGAGAATGTGCAGAATGTTTGTGCATAATGGATGAACGCTCCTTGGTCAGGTTCTGAGACAGCTCAGTAGACACTGCACTTCCTCTCAATTGTTTTAGACAGAGACCTGGAGCATCTTCCAGTGTGCCATAACCCACACAGGGCTGGGGGAGGCCAGCATCCCACACACTTCACATACAGGGACCCCGGGGCTTGTAGGGGAGGGGCGCTGAGCACTGGGCACAGACAGGCCAGGCCTGCTGCAAGGAAACTTTGAGAATTGGAGCGAATGACCCGGCATGTCTGAGGACAATCTTGCCTTTGTATAGTGAGGACTTTGATACGCTCAACTTGATAGGGGATGGTAAATAACTTACATTCACCCCAAGGTCAATTCTGATTGATTGGTAGTCTTCCTGGGACTGAGAAGGATTTTGAGGTGGGATCGAGGTTCCACAAAAAAAGTGACATGATTGACTAGCAATGTCTGTCCCACACACCACAGAGAGCACGTGACTGTGGCTTAGAGTTTCCCTAAAGCTCCTTTTTTTTTCGTTTAATTTTTTTAATGTTTACTTAATTTTGAGAGAGCACGAGCAAGGGAGGAGCAGAGAGAGAGGGAGACAGAATGTGAAGCAGGCTCCAGGCTCTGAGCTGTCAGCACAGAGCCCAACCCGGGCTCAAACCCACGAACCATAAGATCATGACCTGAGCCGAAGTCAGATGCTTAACTGACTGAGCCACCCAGCTACCCCTCCCTAAAGCCCCTTTCAAGGCTTAAGGTCAAAGTGTGACTATGAGACCATGTATATCCAAGTGTATGGCAGACAGCCTCACGAGGAGGGAGGTAGCATCATTAAATATGTAAAATCTCATTCAAAGAGCGCTTCGTGTAGAGTAGGAGCTCTGTAAAATGCGTCTGAGTGAGCTCTTAAATAAATGCATATGGGTCTCATGAATACTGGAATATTATATGAATGAATTCTTTTCATTTTAACAAATATCTAGTGCCCATAATGTCAAAGGCATGGCAGCAGCTACCAGGAGGGAGAGTGTTTCTGCTTCAGTGAGCTCATGTCTTTGAGGAACTTTCAGAAATTAAAAAAATAAAATAAAGAAACAAACAAAATTCTATCCAGCTCATGCTCATCAGAGCAGCCTCAGGGCTCCTGGTGCCTGGGAAGGTGTATGTAGTTAGCTTCTCACTTAAGGTGGAGCAGGGTGCTGAGTTGTGTAATCCTCATTATTTTGCCCAGTATCTCTTCAACCAGAGGCATAGGGGGTGGGGACACTTCCAGCTACTTGATTAATTTACAATGAGGGATGCTCCCAGGCCCTCATTCACAGGCCACCAGTTGAGATTTTATGGACAAAAGGTCTTCGATTTAAAAAGCTTGGTAGCCTGATTCCTCAACCCACAGCTGATTAGAAGCAAGAAACGTTGAGATGAAGTGTGGGGGTGGCGAATCCTATAGGGAGCTTTCTGATGGAGATTAGAAAAGAAACTATCAAAGAGACAGAGACTAGCCCAGAAACCACAAGAAGTAGGAAAGCGGAGAGAAAACCAATGAAAGCCCAGTCGTAGGGGTACTGCCCACCCCTCTCAACCACCAACCCTCCATGCATAAGCTGCTGCATTAGATTAGCTAACTGGTCCAAAGAGGACAGGTCTGGGACAGGGATGCTTCCTGGAGGTGGTAGGCAATTGGCAGTGTCAATCCCAGAGAAATAAAGCTCAGAAGTGGGATTCTCTCAGATGCTAAGCACACCAGCCAGAATTCTCCTATGTATCTTGATTGCCAAAGGATGATAAGGATGTGCAGTTGAACCAGGTCCTTCACTCATATTCCCTCAAGTAGCACAAACAGCAGCCTCACCCTCAAGTGCTTCAGGTGCAGATGGTGACACCATGGTTGCAGTGGGACCGGAGGGGCTGGGGTGGGCCGGAGAGCCTGTGGTACCTACAGAACTACCGCCTACTGCAAGATATGCAAATGAAAGTCCCTGAGTCTGGACTTTGATTCTCCAAGAAGCTGGAAATTGGGGCTTCCTGTGAAATCTCCCTAGTATAAAAATATTGACAAAAAAATCAGTTTTTTAGAACACTTTATAGACGAAAGAAACTTGTCTGTTACATTTCGGGGGGGAGGCAAAGATTCCTTCCTCTCTCCTTTTCCCTTCCTCTATGTGTGATATCTATCTGCTTCGAGGGGGATTATTATCCTGTATTCACCAAGGATGCCACCTTATGGAGTGGTGTGGTCATTTGCCAAAGTTCCTGGAGCTGGTGGTCAGAGCAACTGAGTTTTGCAGCTAGGTCTGAGTTCAAAAGAGACACACGTTTCTCTAGTTCACACTGTCTTACAGCGCATGTATTACTTTAGAATTTCAGGCATGCCAACTTTTACCACTTGCAACCCATCCTGCCAAAGCTGAACAACGGAATGTTCCATTGCAAAAGAGTCTCTGAGCTTCAGTTTCCAGAGGGAAAGTGACGATCACGTCTCAAAATGGCTTTCTCTCCTGAACCTGAGCTGTCATCATCCTCCAAAATGATACACAGGGATGCACAGCAGTGCTGGGGATGAGGTGCAACCTGGCGATTGTCCCAGTGTTCAGACCTCATATTTTCCTACTGCAACCAGAGGTTTACCCTTTTGTTCTTTAGGTAAGAAGATAGGTAGGTAGGTAGCTAGGTAGGGTGGTTGGATGAGTGGATAGAAGGGTAGATAGATGGATGGATGGATGGATAGATTTCATAATACAGAATTTTCTAAAGACTAATTCAGCAAAACATGTTTTCCTACTACTCTGCTTAAGAAATAAAGCATCCCCAGTTCAGATGAAGCCCTGTGTGCCCTTCTCTGACCGAATCTTCCCGCTTTTATCAGCTGGAAGTTGGTGTTAACCATTTCCATGCACTCCCTCATCTTTCTGAGAGCCAAAGTCTATGTACTTTAGTAGACTGCATGCATGCACACACAGATACTGGTATACTCGTAAAATGACACTGTGCAACAGAGAGCATACCCACATACACGGGCATCCACACCCACGTGCAGAGTTTCCATTCCTTCTCACAGGTGATTAATGCTTCGCCTTCAGCCCCAGATCTTGTCTGGCATCCCCAGTGTGCTGCTGGGATATGATTGCATTACCTTCATTTTTCGAAGGAGGAATAAGGACTTCAGGAGGGTTTAGGAGATTGTCACAAGTCCTCTGGACGGTGGCAGAGCCAGACTTGTACCCTGGGCCTCCTCTGCCTGGTTCTGGGGCGCATCCTCTTCCTGGCACTGCGCTGTCTCCTCTTAAGTTTCTTTCTTTCTTTTTTTTAATGTTTATTTTTGAGAGAGAGAAACAGAGTGTGAGTGGAGGGAGGGGCAGAGAAAGAGGGAGATGCAGAATCCAAAGCAGGCTCCAGGTTCTGAGCTGTCAGCACAGAGCCTGATGCGGGGCTCGAACTGCGAACTGTGAGATCATGACCTGAGCCAAAGTCGGACACTTAACTGACTGAGCCACCCAGGCGCCCCTGCACTCTCTCATCTTAGTGCTGGGCCATGGAGAGGCAAAGACAGATGAGTCCAAACAGAGAAGTCATTCCTCCTCAGACTGAAAATAACAAGCCTCTGTTGCAATTTGTTTTTCCAGTTTATTTATGCGCTCTGTTTTCCTTTTAACTTCTCTCCTTAATTGATAATGTTCCCTCCCCATCAGTTTCTTTGATTGTGTCTCCCTTTAAAGCTTAGGGCTGAGAGCTGGGTAGGTGGCATTTAAGTTATGACTTGTTTAGAAAATGGATATTGGCATTTTCTGCATGGCTTACTTTTCTTCAGTGAGTTACTTTGCTCTGATTCTCTGGTGAAGCTCCAACTGTAAAGGAGATACAGGCTAATTAAAAATTGGAAGCTGGCAAATTTCTCCTTGGGCAGCTAGTATGTGCTTTTGGCAGGAATTGATGCAATCATTGATCAAATAAAATTGTCATCCAAAAGAACATCACCGTTTTTTTTTTAAGAGAAAGCAATGAAATACTGATTGTTGAAATCAAGTCTTTGCTCCAAAGATGCAGTAATGACATGAAAATCAGGTAGGTTTTTGTGAAAACGAAGAATTAATATAAATGCTATTATATTATTTTAAATGAAAGAACAAATTGGGCCTCAAATTTATTGCTGAGGTAGAAAGCACCATGCTAGGCCCACTGTAATGACACAGTAAATGCTTGCCAAATTGAACTGAATTGAAAAGATGTCAAGACACCATCACCCTTAATCAGTCCTTAAGGTAAAACAGCCAATTGTAGGGCTGTTCCACATATATAATATTGATGGAGTTGTGAAGAAAAGAAAATGTAAGAGTGATTTTTTTTAAGAAAATAGCATTACTCACAAACTACAGGGGATTGTGGGAATCAAGTTCTCAAATCAAGGCTGTGTGCGGCCACTGTGGACTTCCAGCTCAAGAGTCACTCTGTCGGATGTGCTCTGTGGTGGGGACCTCTTTCCTGTGCAAAGAAAAGCTCGAGTAGCACAAATCTTTTCTCAGAGTCAATGCAAAGCTGTGTCCGAAATGGCTCATTCTAAAGGCTTTCTTCTCCCATTATCTTCAGGTTACATTTCTCAGTGTAAAGACTGTCATCAGCCTGTGTTTGCTGGGCCAGTGGCAGAGGGTCTCCATGTTTGGCCTGCGCATCCTGACACTGAGGACAAAGGGACTGTCGGAGCTGGAACCAGTGACAGGGCTGGAATCAGGATGGCTCTGCCCTGGGAGCTCCCTGTGCTGTCCCCGCACCCCCACCTCCCACTCCTGCCCCAAGAAAGCCAAGCCCGAGACAAATCTGGCATGATTTCAAGGGACAAGATTGGGGGGCTGGGCAGGGCACAAGAAGGAGAGGAGAAAAGCCAATCAAAGCAATGTTCTCCAGTTGGTCACCACTGTACCGGGCTCTGTGGAGTAGGAGTTGTCTAGTAGAGCTCTCTGTGATGCTGAGGATGTGCTCTGTGCTTTGCAGCACCGCATCTGCTAGCCACGTGTGGACGATTGAAATGCAGTAGTGACACTGAGTTTTCATTTATTTCATTTCAACTAATTTCCATTATGGACTATATATATAGACTGTGTTGTCACGTTGCTGGCTGAAGGTGTGGAAAAAGGGTCACTTACCCACTAGCTCTGTCTCCTGTCGCCTCGGGGGATGTTACTCCCAGCGTGGGTGCAGGCAGTTCCTACAGGCACCACTCCAACTTCTCCCGGCACTGCTGCATCAAATTAGCTACAGGTGCAAAGTAGGAGCTCTTGGGGGTGTAACAGAGCAGAAGCTGGTGAGATACTCTTTGTTCGCTACAGACATGGCTAGAACAGAGGTTCACAAAGCTGAGTGGGAACAAGGAGCTCCCGGACAACTTGGGAAAACACAGATTGCTGATGGCCACCCCTAGGGTTTGATGACCATGCCGCTGGTCGGGTGATCACATTTCCAGAGTCCTTGGGCCAAAGTAAAACGTGGGCCAGAGGATGTGAGTTGAAGCCGAGGTGGCCAACCATCCCCATTTGCTTGGGACCCCAGGGGAGGAGATAACCTGAAACATGACAGTTTCAAGTGTTAAAACCACAACAGTCTTGAGAAAATGGGGACAAGTCAATCCAATCACCCTTGCTGGAGGTGTCTTAGCACACCACTCCCTGTGCCTCAGTGCCTTCACCTGCCAACTGGGACGTTTAGGCACAGTCCTTCTTGCCTCGGGTGTTTGTAGACAGTCAGGGTGGTGGTGTAGCACCTGAGAAATTTTAGTGTCAGGCTTTAAGATGAGCTGCTTCTCCGACAGCAAAGGGTCCAAGAGGCCTTTGGAGTCAGAGGCTTGATCTTATCCCCAACCTCTGAGCAGCATCCAGAGCTCTAGCCCTGATGAAGAAACCAGCCTCTCTGTCCAGCTCCTAATTCGAACAGAGACGACGCTGACAGCCTGCGGAATAAACAGTAGAGTGGAACTGTGACAGGGTCTTGGATTCATACCTGTCTGTGAGGTTCTTTCATTGTTAGGTGTGACATTGTCAAGGAGAGCTGGGGAAACTCTTTGGCCCATTTTTTCCTTCACAAATCAATTAAATATTTATTGATTATCTTCTCGTTTAGCCCTGTATAGATAGGGGCAGACAGGAGGTATATAAAGCTTTCTTGTGTGTGTGCACAGCCTCTTCCTCTCCCTCTTTTTTCTGTCTGCCCACAGGCATGATGATGCCCTTGGCTCCCTCCCTACCCAGCCTTGGACTGCGAGCACCCCAAAGGGGGTGACCATGTCTTGCCTGTCTCCCTCTTCCCATGCTCAGCTCACAGCCTGGTGTGGAGCTGCCGGCCGGAGGTTGTTGGCTGAAGGGAGGAGGGGCCTGGTTGGTTGCACATGCTGAGTTGTGAGACGCGTATGCTGGGTAGAGGGCCTGAAGGACAGCTGGGGAAGCAGCAGGGCCTGGAAGAGTTAAGGCAGCCACCAGGCTATCAGAGTGGGTAGGATTTTTAGAGGCGAGGAGGTGAGAGACTGTTCCTGGCCATGGACCAGCAACGGCCAAGGCACAGATGCTAAAGAGATCCTGGAAAGCGTGGGTGACAGGGCAGCCCAGCCTGGCTAGAATGAGGAATCAGGCCGGTGAACAGAGGGGAAAGATACTGGGTCAGTCTAAGGAGCAGATTCATGACGGAGCTCAACAGCCCAGCTGAGGAATCGGCATCATGCATCAAAGGAGACTATAATAGTGAGCAAAGGTTTTCTGAGAATGAGACACAACAAATCTTTCTGGCTTCCTGACCCCCAGGATGTGGTATATGTCAAGGCGTGCCTTACCGGCTTACGAAGTACAGTTAACGAAGTATTACTCAGCAGTACGAAGCACTAAATTATTGTATACCCCACACCATAGATGAATCTCAAAATCATTATGCCGAGTGAAAGAAGCTAGGCCAAGCAGACAAAAGGGCATCCTGTGTGATTCCCTTTATATACAGTTCTAGAAAATGAAAGCTAATCTCTGAAGACAGAACGCAGATCAGTGGTTGCCTGGGGAAGGGAGCAGAGAGAGACGTGGATTGTAAAGGGGCATGAGGACATTTTCGGGCTAATCGAAAGTGCTCGTGATCTTGATTGTAGTGATGGTTTCATATGTGCACATACTGGTCAAAACGTACACTTTCAGTGTGTGCAGTTTCTTATAAAGAGAAACCGTAACATTAGTGGAGATTGAAAAAACAGTTTGCTTTCTTAAGAAAAAGGCAATACTTTATACATCAATTCATGTAATTTTCTCATCAGCCAAGAATGTAGATATAAAATTCCCATTTTGGGGGTGCCTGGGTGGCTCAGTCAGTTAACCATCTGACTTTTTTAAAATAATTTTTTATTGTCAGATTGGTTTCCATACTAGGACACCCAGTGCTCGTTCCAACCCGTGCCCTGCTCAGTGCCCGTCACCCCCTCTCCCCCCCCCTCCCCCCTTCAACCCTCGGTTTGCTCTTAGTCTTTGAGAGTCTCTTAAAAACATAAGAGACTCTTAAAGACTAAGAGCAAACCGAGGGTTGAGGGGGGGAGGGAGGGAGGAGAGGGGGTGACGGGCATTAAAGAGGGCACATGTTGGGATGAACACTGGGTGTTATATGTAAACCAATTTGAAAATAAACTATTAAAAACAAAGTCTCTTATGTTTTGTCTCCCTCCCTCTATGTGGCTTTCTGACTCTTAATATCAGCCCAGGTCATGATCTTGCAGTTGTGGGATTGAGCCCTGCATCAAGCTCTGTGCTGAGAATGGAGTTTGCTTGGTATTCTCTCTCCTCTCTCTCTCTCCTCCTCCCCCTCCTCTCTCGCTCTATTTATCTTTCTGTGTCTCTCAAAAATAAATAAACTTTTTTTAAAAGTTGCCATTTTACAAACTCCGAATTGAAGCTCAGAGATGTCCAGTGGTTTACACAGGATCATACAGCTTATGAGTGATGGGCGAAGCCAGAATTCAAACACAGGTCTGTCCATTCTCCAAATCAGTGTCCTATTTACTGTATCTGTGCCTCTCAAACTTGGATCTCCTTCTGAGAGCATGCCCCAGTGCTCTGGAGGAGCGAGGGATAAACTGATGAGCCACACAGTACTTCAAAAGACTCCCTCTCTCATCTTCCAGAATGGGTTTGGATCAGGAGAGGGTTCTGCCTTATGATTACCAACGTGTTTTTGCTCAAATTTGTAACTCAATCATATCTTCTTTTAAACAAAGCATAACCTTAGTTTGAAAACCAATCAGCAGAATAGGAAACAAAAAGGTTAGAGATGGATGTGGGCAACTTATGTTTCAGAAATATACCTATCGTAATCTTCAAATGTTTGATCTTTAACATACATCAGATAAACAAAAATAGAAGTAAAAATTTGAGGAAAGCAAGATAGGAGGGTGGGGAAAAAAAGGTGGGAGGAAACAAGGAAGGAGGGAGAGAGAAAGGAAGGGAGAGATGAAAGGAAAAGATCTCTACTTTGGAGCATATGCCAGGTGTACAGCCAAGTCGTTCTCCTAGTCCCTCTACTCTCCACCCAAGACCCTCAACAGTAAGAGTGATGATCGCACCAACCTCCTTGGATCTTCCCAGATACTCAGCTCTTTTGGGAGAGAGTCTATTGCAATCACTGAACACCATTTCCTGGAGGTTTTAGAAAGATCCTTCAGTGCTAGCTGAAAAAAAAAATCACGACGGATTGATACACTTCGATGTCTTGAATCTTTTGGTGGAATTTAGCCACTTAAGTGCAGGACATAATTTCTAAGGTTTGTATATGGAATTGAGAAATGCTGATCGATTGTTTTGATTTTCCTTCTTCTCACCATGCTCCAGTTAGCATCTCCTACTTCCCACCCACACCACTAATACTAATTATCATTTGCAATGCTGCCATTGATGCTGTGGAAGGTCCCATTAACACCTTTCAAGGGATTCATATAAAACAGCTGTGAACCAGGCTTGGCCACTAATGAAATAATCTATAAATTGGGAAAATTCAGCTGCCTCTGAGCTGGCATTCTCAGCAGCCGCTTGAATGAGCTGGATTCTTTCTGTCCATCCTTTATACCTGCCTCCACTGACCTCAGCAGCCACCCCAGACACCTCTCCTCCTCCACCCTGGTGCCCTGTTCTTCCTCATCAGGATCATACTGCTGCTGTTGCATTACTGCCCTGATAACACTGTGCTGAAATCCCCTGAGATCTTTACTGGTTGCTCCTTGAGAAAAGGAACCTGTGGTTATTCCCTTTCATGTCCACAGGATCCAACATTAGGTAGCCACAATAGCCAATAGGAGTTATTACTGTGTGCCAGGAATTATTCCAAGGGCTTTATTCTTCAGAACTCTAGGAGATGAGTTATGATATCATGCCCATTATATAGACGGGCAGTTCAATTACTTGTCCAAGGTCACACAGCTAAGAAACAAAAGTGCTGGGATTTAAACCCAGATAGCTTGGGGCATGTGGGTGACTCAGTCAATTAAGCATCTGACTCTTGATTTTGGCTCAGGTCATGATGTGAGATCAAGCCCCAAGCCAGGCTCCACACTGAGCATGGAACCTGCTTAGGATTCTTTCTCCTCCTCTCTCTGCACCTCCCCTACTAGTGCACATGCATCCTAAATAAATAAGTAGACTTAAACCCAGATAGCCTGGTTCAGAGTCCAATTTCAAAGTTTGCTGACCTCCAATGAGTTGTATTTTTAGAAACTGAGGTTTATCTTCAGGTACCTACTTCATCTCTGCAACTGGCCAAAAACTTAAGCTGAAGGAATAGCCCATACCAGGGACGATAGCCTAATTCCATAGCACTGTCCCATCTGTGGCACAATGCCAGCCAGACCTCTGTCCTATTTCTGACCCTTGAATGGCTCTTCACTGACTTCAGAATCAAGACCAAACACTTGGGCACACCACTACTCCCTTCCTTCTTTAATGACTGGCACATCACAGATGACATAATTAACAGTTGTTGAATGAACGAATGCACTGAAAGTTACACCTGTATGAAGGCAAAGTTGAGCAATTGTTTCCTTTCTAAAATCACATCCCTGCCACCTTGATCATGAATTAAAAATATAACCCTGTCAATAGTCTCATATATAAGTTTCTTACACATCAGGCAAGATTTTTAAAAGCCCAAAACATAGATTTTATCAGGATCCTCATTTATGCTAATGATGACACATTTTCATAGTGAGTCAGGCAAAATTGGGTTTTCAGGTTAGAAACAGGGCTTGCGAGGCATGTAAAATAGTCTCGGAAGCCTCTTTGACCAGCCTGCTAGATGCTGAACAGGCATTTTTAAGGCTTTTAAAACCAGACTTAATGTAAAAGGTGGAGAAATAAAGATCAAAAGTCCCTTTAGTGCTCTAATTCTGCTAACAGGCATCAGAAAAGGGTTTCATTATCTTTTTGCATTTTTAAGTTAATGATGGACTCCGGAATTGTCTTGGAACTCCCTTTTTATGATTTTGTTTTTAAGTGTGGTTTGCAATGTATTTGCATCTTGCATTCATATATTGAGTACCTTTCAAGAGTTAAGCACTGCAGTCTGCCCCAGATTGGGGCTGGGGGTGGAGGCGGGGGGCTGGTAATACAGGGAGCTTCAGAGGTGACTAAGAGGACAGAGTCCTGCCTTCAAGGAACTTCCCATTACTAGCAGCACTGATACAGCCGGAGGGGCCTACCACGTGGTGCAGTGCACCCTCAGGAAGGAATGTGTCGATTGGGATGGCACAATCAATTCAGGACTCTTGGAGGGTAGGCCTTTGAGGTGGGGTTGAGGGTTAGGGGGAGAGATTGCTGCAGATGAAGAGAAGGAGGAGCTGGGGAAGAAAAGAGAATCCCCATGCCTTCTTCTGAGGAGCTCACAGACCATGGGGAGAACAGACCCAAACATGCTTGGTCATAGTCAACGGTTAATGCAGGGGGGTCTCTTCCCTGGTTGAGATCTTCTCAGGGTCGTGGCTCATCCTCCAGTTAGGAGCGTGGCATGGATACCTCAATGTATAGGCACCAGTATTCTGGTTCCTAATCACCTCATCCTCCATCCTCGGATACCTCTACTCAAGCCAATGACCCCTCACTTTCCTAGACACCTCTCCCTTGGATTCTGTGATTCCATTGTCTCACTGGACATCGTCAGTCCCTTTGCTGCCTCCCTCCTCTTCTTCCACCAGATAGCCAGGTATCAGGGCTATTTGCTGTTTTGTTTTGTTTTTTCCCCCTTCCACCGTCTCTAGCCAGGACCTCTTTTGACCTCCAGGCTGGCATATTGCCCTGTCTACTGGCATCTCTGCTCCACCGTCTCACAAACACCTCGAATCCAGTGTCCAAAGCGGAGCTCGGTCCACTCCACCCACCTTAAATGGCTGTCCCTCAGTCTTCTCCATCTAAAAATGAGCCAAAATCATCCTGGACTCCTCCATGCCCATCTGCACAAGAGCAGTCTTACCAGAGCAGCTGCAACTTTACGACCTATCCCAGATTAGTGCACCATTCCCACCTGGAGGACCTTCTAAGCCTCCAGTCTGGTCTCCCTGCTCCTGTGCTTGCCCTCCTCCGTGCATTCTCCATTCAAAGCCACAGGGTCTTTGTTTTTCAAGTTTTCTGTATTTATTTTGAGACAGAGTATGAGTGGGTCAGGGGCAGAGAGGGGGGAAACAGAGAATCCCAAGCAGGCTCTCCACTGCCAGCACGGAGCCCAGTGTAGGGCTTAAACCCACAAATTGTGAGATTGTGCCCTGAGCCGAAATCATGAGTCAGCGAGCCACGCAGGTGCCCCACAGGGTCTTGTTAAAGCAAATTCCAAGTCATATTTCTCTCTTGTTTAATTCAATTCAAAGAATTCCCAATATCCCAAAGACAAAATCAACTCCTCATCCCCCTACAAAGCCCCCTGAGCCCTGCCTCCCGCACTCTACTCTCACTGCCCTTCCCCTTGCTCCAGGACACTCACACTGTGTGGCTTCTGTCCGATTCTCTCACAGGCTGGGCCTTTGTACACGCTGCTCCCTCCCTGGGATGCCGTTGCTCCGTTCTTCCCATAGCTGGTATGAATGGTACGTTCCGAGTGTCTTAGCCCGGATAGCTTCTCCTCAGGCCTCCTCTGATTCACCCAGTTAGCTATGCCATTAATATGTGTTTCTTTTCCAACTGTCCCACTAAAATCGAGCCCCCCCTACACACAAGACCATTATCTGCCTTGAACACACCTGTGTCCCAAGCTGGCCATACACCAACTCCTTAGCAAGTTTTTGTTGAAGATCGAACCAATTGGTACCCCTGCTCACAAGCTACAATAGTCATCTCTCTCTATCCCAGCATTTCTGGGTGCCTGTTAGAACAGCCATTACATGTTATATGTAAACCAATTTGAAAATAAACTATTATAAAATTTTAAAAAAAAAAAGAACAGCCATTACACAGAGAGGAGAATTGTGCAGGATGCAGAAGCCAAAGGCATGGATGTAAACCCACATTCTACCCTTTATTAGTCAAATGACCTTAAACAAGCAGCTTAACCTGTCTGAGGCTCAATTTCATCATTTGCCAAATAAGGGCGGGAATAACAATATATCCATCACAAGGTTTCTGGGAGAGCTGCACAAGATAATGTCTGTGACTGTGCTTTGTAGATTATAGCATACATTTTAATGCCCTATATTTCAAATAGCAATAGTGCTTACAGGTAGCTAGTCTTGTTCATTTTTAGCCAATGGGAAGGCAGAGACTCCATGAGGCTGAGGACCAATTTTTGTCGCCACCTAGGACTTGTGAGTGCATTAGCCCCTACCATCAAGGAGCATTCATTGTCTCTCTCCTTCCCTCTCTCCATCTTAAAATTTTGTAGTCATATTTAGTTTTATATATAAAGTTCTGCCAGTTTTCTAGGAAAGAACAATTCCCTGTTTTTCTTTATATTCATTTTATTATAAGCAAGGATGATCATACGATCATACTTTCACATGCTGATTGAGTATGTACATTTCTTCTGTAAATTGCCTGTTTGTTTCCGTTGTGGGGATGATAATTGAACTCTTTCTTATGATGTTGAAGTCAGTTTCGGTCTTAGGGATCTTAGCCTTTTGTCACCACTTAAGTTAAACGATTTCCTCTAGGTTTTGAATTTATCTTTCAACCTCATTTATCATAGTTTTTCCTTTGCAGAAAGGCTTATGAAAAATTATAAAGGGATTTACCTTTTTTTCAATATTAATATGCTTGCATTATTTACATATAAATTCTTGGTCTGTCTGAAACGAATTTTGGTTTAGAAAGCCATGTAAAGATCTAGCTCTCTTTCCCTGAAGAGTTATACAGCTGGCCCAACTTTTCTCTGTTAACTAGTCATCCCAGCCCCCTCCCATTTTGATTCCATTGCAGCCCTAACACCTGGATTTACTTATGAATTCTCCATGATAATGTCCTGATTTATTTGTCTTTTCCGGTGCCTTCCTCTCACAGCTTCCTGCCTTTGTCTGTCTTAGGATCTAGAAAGATCTTCTGTTCTGAAGTCCCAGGCAGTTCTTACATATTTATTCTCGAAGAAGATCTTTAGGATTTTTAGACCCACTAAAAATGTGTGGGTTCCCTGAAAACCAGCCGGTTAGAAAATTGATAGAGATGGGGTATACAGATTTAAGATGCTGATCCATATTGGTAAGTTGCCGTCTGAGAAGTGTGAACTAATTTACATTCTCACTTCCTCCTCCGACCTCTGTCCTCACAAGGCTCCTCACCCCTTCCCTCCATTGCTGTAGTGGACTGTGACATTCCCATTGTCATCTCCCTTTGCCTTTCTTTGATTACCAGTAAGGGCGAGCATCTTTTCAGATATCTAGAACTCAGTTGTTACATTTTTTTTATGGATTCACACCCTTTCAAACTTTAATTGAGATGCTCTTTTTTCTTACAAATTCTTTGTCATATATAACAAATGATTTTAAAATTTGTTTGATATTTAAATTTGTTTTCCCTATAGACATTTTTGAATTTTTATATCATGCCTGACACACAATAGGAGTTTCATAAACATTAGTTGAATGTTGAATTAATAAAGTTAAATCTACCAGTATTTCCTTTATGGTTTCTGGCTCTGACTATCTCCCCTATGAGGGCTGTGCTTTATTATTTCTAATCATAGCAAAGACTATACTGTCACATCCATTTTTCCCTTAGTTCTTCATAACTTCCCTGTTAGGTAGAAAGAAAAGGCGTAATGGGAGTTAATTCTCAAATTCAGAACCCGAGGTTCAGGAGAGAAATAAATGGGAGCAAGCTGGGACCAAGCCAGCTGGAGTGAACAGGCCAGCACTGCAGGCAGCCTCTGCCCCCTCTGCCGGATGGACAGATGGATGGACAGACAAAGGCTTAACTCACCTCCTGGGTAGCCCAGTTTCCTTCAGGTGAAATGCAGACCTTCCTGCCACTCCTCTGTGAGGAGCTCTCTGGGCATTACTTAAAGTAATTAACTTCTTCCTAATATTTTGACTAATTAGGAAATATTTGGACTCGATTTGATCTGTCCGTTTGCCAAGTATTTTGGCCAGTTTGGCATTTAGTCATCCAGCCTTTGGTCCTTGAAATGATCTCTGCATTGCCGATGAGAATTGGTCTTGCACAGAAGTCACACAGCCTCTGTGAGGGCTGGCGGAGGTAGGACCAATGCCCACTGGTTTTAAACATGAGTAGAGGACTCTGGGAAACACAGCCAGCCACCTCTGGCATCCACCCATAATGAATACTAATGTTTGTTATTCATATGAATGCCTTTGTTACTACATTTTCTTTTTCAGAAGATTTCCCCAAACAGCCTTCCCTGGATTCCACAGTAAACTTGTGAAGTAATTACTACAGAGTGTGGGCTAAGCAAAAGTTTTTCAGTAAAGGGCCAGATGGTATATATTTTACTTTGGCTTTGCAGGCCAATGGGCAAAGTCAAACAACTGTTTTCTTGGAAGGTTGGAATTTTTTTTACATCTGACATTTAAAAATATGGACACCATTCTTAGCTTGTAGGCTACTCTAAAATGGGCATAAGGCTGGGTTTGGCCTGGGGATGGTAGTTTGCTAATATCCAACACACACTGTTCTGTTCAGTGAATAGATAATGAGACTGGGACTCAGAGACGCTCTGTGACTCTCTCCGAGTCATCGCTCTCTGAGCATTTGGGATGATAGGTAGGGCTTTTGAGTGCCATAAAGATGGCTCAACCTAATAGTTATTCATTCATTCATTCATTCATTCATTCATTCATTCCTGACAATTTACTAAGCATCTACTATGTGCTAAGCCTCATGCTAAGAGGTGGGATGGTGTAAAGGATAGTCATCTAATGGTCTACATTTCCTTTAGATAGGCCTGCACATAATTTCTGGCCCTGCCACTCACATGCCACATGACCTTGAGCAAATCAGTTAACATCTGAGCCTCGGTTTTCTCATCTGTAAAATGGGCCCAATAAGTTCACCTGTAAAACATACCTAATAGCCCACTGGACTATTGTAAATATATAAGGAAATAATCTGTGTGAAGTCTTTAAAACAGTGCCTGGAATATAGTGTCCATTAAATGGAAGCTAATAACAACAGTAATGATAACAACAACTGTAGTTTACATTAACCTGTGAACCTACAAAGAGCTCACTGTCTAGAGAAAGAGACAAGCATAGAAACACATAGCTGCAGTACTGTGATGCCAAATGCTAAGGACACAGAGGGACTGCAAAGAGGTCAGTGGCAAGAAGCTGCTTACGGTGTGTCTGGCGGGGTGAGCAGGGTTTGTTCCAGGAACAGACTGCACAAAGAGCAGGGAGCTCTGAGCAATTAAGTTCTGGCGGGGGGCCCACCTGCCTCCCACTGGGGAGGCCACGGTCCATGGCCAGTTTCCATAGATGGGAAAGACAAAGCCCAGGATCACACAAGGAGACTCATTCAGCAGCTCATTCATTCATCCATAAAACCTTTACCGGACAGGCAAAGGGCAGTGTACTGTTTCGAAAAGTGCGTTGTCCACTGCGGGTGGGAGCGTGGAACTCACAAGGAGCCAGAATTTAAGCGGAAGGAGAAATAAGGGAAATGCAGATAAGCTGTGGCCGGGGTGAAGAGGCAAGAGGGCAGAAACCCACCTGGGCAGCACGGGGACAGCAGGGGCACTGGGGCTGAGCGAAGAGGATGAGACGATTTGAGGAGACAAGGAAGGCGCTTCAGGCCCGAGCAAGGATGGGGTGGAGGCTCTGAGGTCTGGACCTGGGCCGAGCAGGAACATCTGCAGCCCCTTTATAATCAAGAGACTCTGAGTAGTGCCTCACTAGGAGGTGAGCACACAGTGGGTGCCTGATACAAGGCTGGCCCTCAACCTTCCCCCCTTCTCCTTGGCTTCCACCCCTCCCTACCACCCAGACTCTCCATAGGCTGAGGTGCCCTCTCGTTCCCCTCCATTCAGCCTGATAGCACTGGTTCCTAACAGCCCAATGCTGAGTGCTTCCTCCTGCAGGAAGTCCTCCCGAATTACTCCAGGACACAGTTTTCAGTGATTGTAGTACGTGGCCTCGCTGAGTGGCAACTGGCCCTGTCCTGGCAGCTGAGCTACAGGAAGGGGCTGTGCCTCTGGACAACCACTTGCTCCCTAGATCCCGACTTGCATGATTACATGGGCACCTCTGCTTCCCATTCCTCACAGGACTATTTAAAAAAAATTTTTTTTTGTATGTTTAAAAGGTTAGTTTAGAACAAAATGTTATATAATAAATTCCATTCAGTTTACTAAAGCACTACTTCACTCATAACATGTAATAACTGTATATGTGTATCTGCACACAATTCACAGAGAGAATTCATTCCCAACATCCTTGATCACCAGGGAAGTGATGAAACCCTTAGGCAGGTATAGGGAAGTGTATGTCAGTCTCCATCCTGTCCAGATCCCCTTGTCTTCTCTGACTGTGTCAGCCACTCTGTGTCCGCCACTGATCTTCATCTGTGCCCTAGGCTGTGCTACAACCCACTTAGCTGTGTCATGAAGAGTCCTGCGTGTACAAGGGTGGGCAAGTGTCTTTGCAGAGACATCTGGCCCTGCCGACCTTGCCAAGCTCTATGACACTAGTGGTCTCCCCGTAATTTGGTTTGCATGGACACATGCACAGTTCTTGAACTCGGTGTGAGTTACACAAACTTGCATGCTAGAGGTCTCAGTGAACATCTTCTTCCTCCTCTCCTGTGATAACAGTGTTTCCTTTCGTGGCTGGGAGAATGCCACAAGGGATGGGGACGGTGGTTTTGTGTACAGCCCCCGCCTTCTGAGGGAACGGAGCAACTTCCAAAACGAGGACAACCTGAAAGGGTTTCCTCTTGTTGCTCAGAAAACTGCAGCTTGACCTCCTGACTTGGAGCTATTGCCCAGGAAGTAGTCTCCCCTCCACCTCTGCACCCCTCACCAGCTGTAAAGGATTTACTCTTTCATTATCCCTGAGGGTAGGGTCCTCAAAGCTACAGTTTAGCAAACCCCTCAAGGTAACTTTATGCATAATGTATCAGAATCCACACAGCAGGGCTGGGCCAAAATTAGGCCCACTGTGAATAATTGTGATTAAGAGTTTATAAACCTTGCTGGGTCTGGGATGCTGATTAATGTCCTTCAGTCACAAATCCCTACAAGACCCTGCCCTCTCGCCTCCTTTCCTTTTTGCCTGTCTTCCTTCCTTCAGCACATACAAAACCTTACGACTTACAGTACTCCCAATAAATTTTTCCTGGGTACCAAGCCCCCTCTTTGACATTGAGAATGGAGGACTGAAAATGCCGAGCTCTGCTGCAGAGAGTCAACATGGGGAGGTTCAGACAAGGAAGTCTGTGAATGTGATACTAGGTAGACGGCGCAATTGTAGAGGCACCCAGGATGCCCTTGGGGCCTGGGGCTCGGAGAGCGGCTTTCCAGGGCTGTGTTGGAGATGGGTCTGAAGGATGAGTAGAAGCCAGAAAGGCCCATGAAGAGCTGAGGAGTAACCTCAGATGTAGTACTCATGCCCTTTGCTCTTGGGACCTCTTTGAATTCCTGACAATTGTTGAGGACCACAAAGAGCATATTCATGTGGGTTAAGTCCATCAATACTTACTAAATTTAAAACCAACATGTTTTAAATTTTTTTAACGTTTATTTATTTTTGAGAGACATAGAGACAGAGCGTGAGCAGGGGAAGGGCAAAGAGAGAGGGAGGTACAGAATCTGAAGCAGGCTCCAGGCTCTGAGCCGTCAGCACAGAGCCCGATGCAGGGCTCGAACTCACAGACCATGAAATCGTGACCTGAGCTGAAATCGGCCGCTTAACCGACTGAGCCACCCAGGCGGCCCATAAACCAACATGTTTTAGAAATACGTATTAATTCAGTAATAATCAGCCTATTATATGTCAACATAACATTTTCTCTGAAAAACAAAGCGAATCCAAGAAGAGTGGCTTTGCTTTACGTGACGGCAAATCTCGTTAATATCTAACGTAATAGAAGACGGCAGAGTCTCACTTCTCTTTCACTTGATCTGTTGCAATATTGTACCTCGCATAGCTTTGTGTAGTTTAGAAAACTTGCTCTAATTCAAGTGAAAAAGACAAAAATGTCTTCATGAAATCATGAAAACAGTTTTGAGCTCATGGGCTCTCCCTCCGGAAGGGTCACTGAGAACGCCAGGGGTCCCTGGGCTGCACTTTGAGAACTTCTGTTTTGGAGACAGGAAGTTCAGTGATTTATAATTGGTTAATTTACTAGGCTTTGGGCTTCTGCTGTGTAGGCAGGGCGCTGCCGAGTGCTTTTCCTGGAAGCTATAAGTCTGTCAGGCAACAGCTCCCCACTCCTACCCCTTGCCCAATAGGGCAAATGGGAAATACAGAACAGTAAACCCAGCACAGAAGTGGAATTTCCTCAAAACCTTACAGTAATTGTTTCGGAGAAGAATCTTTGCTATTTGGGTGCTCAGACTTCTGCAAAAGCTTCAGGCCTGTTTTTAAAGCAAATGTGTTTTTAAGAAGGCAGATATAAAAATATTCTGTGCGTGGATTGGCCTTTGTTCTCCATCAGTGACGCACTTTGTATGCTCTCATAGAACACCATTAACATTTTTTTAGGTTAAAAAGTCACTAGGCCCAACATCTTAATATTTGGAATGTTGTGCTCATTTGAGGCATGGATGAGTCTTGCCAGTCTTTGTTGTCTTTTTCTGGAAAAAAAAATATATATATATATATATATATGTGTGTATATATCCCACAACCAGAGCCATGACTGTTATTGCAGGCTGGGTGAGCTATCAGAAGGCCTGTGAGGTTGGAGACCACTTGTTAGCTGTGCTGACACACAGGGGCCATATTTATGAGCTACATAATTGAATAAAGATGGGTTTATAGACAAAAAAAGAATGCAAGAGAAAATGGTGAATAACTGTGTTCATTCAGCTCCCTTGGGATTGGGCCTGTTTTCTGCTTCCTTGCTATTAATGAAAAGAAATCCAATTTGTTCTACATGGTGAGATTTGTAATTTAGATGCTTATTAATTCTGGGTTCGCGTAGGAGCTCTTTGAAAAATATGGTCTTCAAAGCATTTACTTTCAAAGGCCAACAAACCTTGGCTGAAAACAAGCCAAACACGTGTGGCTAAAATATTTTCTGTGTCTAGCAGAAGCTTATTGCCTACCTACCGTGTGAAAAACCTTGATCTACCTGCAGGGGTGGTTGGGGTTATAGAAGAAGTGCCTTCACTGTAGCCCACCATCCAGTTGGAGGAGCGAGGCAGGTGTACAGAGCAGACAGGGGCCACGTAGGTAGGCCAGGTGGTAAGGTGGAGATGGGATTGGTGACTTCTAGCTGGAATGGTGTGGCCCCTGTGTGGACCCAGGTGGGCTCAGGGTTCCAAATGAGGACATAGGCATCCCAGCGTGGGACAACGGTGTGCTAGCCTTAGAGAGGCTGCCGGTCTCAGAGAAGGTATAGGACTGTGATTCCTCAGCCACTGCTGAGTCCCCAGCCTCGGTCCATCTCTGCGGTGCACACAGCATGGGAGGCAAAGCAGGGTCGGGGTCTCCACCCTTGAAGTGTATGCAGTCTCTGAGGGTGACGATGAATAGAGGGGAAAAAATGACAGACACCTGGGGCATTCTTGGATGAAGTAAAACCTCAGATGGGCAGTTTAGGTTCCAAATGTTCACAAGAGGACCCCAGGATGTGAGCTTCTAGGAGTTCAGCCGTTTGATTCATTTAGCAGACATTTCTTAAGAGCTTATTTTGCTCCAAGCACACCACTGAGGCCTGGGGAACTAGGGAAGACCAAGATGTGTTTCCTCTTATTCAAGAACTTGCATCCCCTCCTTTTCCCGTGTGCCTAGCAAGATGTTGAGTTTACAGGAAGTGCTCAATTAGTGTTTCACTGACTCACATCCAAAAGAAAGTTCAGGCTCTAGTCTCAGCCTAACCTTGCAATCTCTGATAAGTCATTTAGCTTCTTTGGGCAGTATTTTACCTATAAAAGAATAGATAATAGAAATAGTCCTTCCAGGACTTTCTCCAACTGTAATTATAATAATGTCCTCCATGTATAGAACTCTCTATAGGTTACAAAACACTTTTACTTCCAAAAGTTAAAATGAATCCAGCTAAAAATCAATTGGGGTGAAGGAGGTGAGTCTCTAAGGATGTCTTCAAAAAGTGTGAAAACAAATTTGAGCCAAAAGAGATGATTTAGTTGCCAGCCTGACCCTCGACCATTATGAACTGGCTTCAGAAGCCAGGGGCCCTAAAAGAGGCAGTGTGACCCCTGCATCCTGGCGGGTGTCAACCTGCTCTGGCTGGAAATGAGAGGAGACCAGCCATAGCCAAGAACCCCACTCTGACCTCACATGGGGTCACCATTCACAGGCCAGGGCTTGTGGTCTTGACCCTTTACAGATCTGTAATCTTAGGGAAAATGACATCGGCTGCAGGAGGATGCCAGTTTTTCTCTATGATTTTAAACAGTGACTTCTTTCTCTGAGTCTCCTATTGTGTGTCTTTGAAATGGTGATCATAAAACCAACTCATTAGGGGAACTGTATGGATTAAATGGACAGTGTGTGTAAAACTCAGAAGAGGACGTATGTGAGCTAGGCGGTTACCTCGGAAACTGACAGTAGGGAGATAAATGCCCCCAGACTATAACTGCATGGAACTCGATGTCTTTGAATTCTCTACTAGCTGTGGCCAACCTAAAAGCCCTTCATGTTTCTTTCCTCATCTCTGATAATCTTCCAAAATGCTGGGTTCAGTTACGAATGGAATCCTTTGCTGACGGCAGGACTCTGACCTGAACCCCGCTGCAAGTTTGGATGCTGATGGTGGTTCCCCAGGGCTGTGGTGGGAAGGAGGTGGGGAGGAGGCCTCCCACTTCATTGAACCAGTGCAGGGGTGGAGCTGTGTAGTGGGAAGAAAGCCAGATTTGGATCCAGGCCCATCTGAGTCCCAACCCTAACCCCAACCCCATGACTGAGTAGGTATGGCATTTTAAGCAAAATGCTCAACCTCTCTGTCTCCTCAGGTAAGAAAATCTAACAGTTGTCCTTTCTCTACCTACTGTTAGGAACCCAAGGAAAAATAATTTATATTAAGTGCCTCGTGCCCTACATATCAAGCTATGCATGGTAGTTTGCTTCTCCCTGAAGGATAGATCACATGAGCTGTCACACACACACACACACACACACACACACACACACACACACACACACTATGTAACACCCCCTCCTTCCCCACCTTCAGTACTAATCACCAGGAAGGGAAGCCTCTGTTCTATGCTGAGGATCCTGTAAATGGATTCAAGCTGTCGCCATACAAGACAGGGTCAGAAGGGGCTGCGTTAATATATTAATAGGCTGATATGCTGATTTCTAACAAGTTGACTTAGAAATTGCATCTATTAATACTTCCAGAAATCTGAAACAGATTCCTTTAAACTCCATTATCTCTAGATAACATCTCCTGATATCCTTTAGTTGCTGCATTTGTAAGTGAGGGAACAGGGGCGGAGGCATTTTGGGTCCCTTGTCTCCAAAGGACAAGGAGACTAGTCTTTTTGTTCATTTTAGATCACCCCTAGCAAGGCCAGACACCATGGGAGGAAAGAAGTAGGGAGCACGGGTCAGGCAGCAATGGAAAGGTGACCTGGCTTTGTGGAAGGGCTCCGAGGGGAACCCAGGAAGGCCTTGGGGAACTCCCCTCTCCAGCTCAGAGAGCCCTGTCCTCATCAGCCAGTGCAGGTCAACATACTCTCAGGGCCTAAGAAAAACTTGGGAGGCCCTAAACAGCACCATGCAGCTATGGAAACCCAGACTTTTGCAATTATTTGAGCAGAACAAAATACTTCCAATGTATGTTGTGTTGTAAAAAATTAAGTTTGGGATTGTATATACAGTCTTGTCACAAATTACTTTTGCTGTTTTTTTGTTTATTTTTTAAGTGCGCGGAACAAAGTCTGTCAGGATAGACAACAAAAACTGAGAGATGACTTTTTAGTTCTTTTCTTTATAGTTCTGTCTTTCCAAGGATTTTTTTTGCAGTGAACATATGTTACTTTTACATTCAGGGAGGAAACACTGTTTTGTAGTGTCCATCTCTCTACTTTGACTACCCGTGATAGTAGTCATCACCACTCTCATTCAGCTGCTCGTGCTGAGCCCCTCTCCCCCACAGAACATCCTCCTCCTTTCTACATAAAATCCAGATTCTGTTCATCTTCCAAAGCCCAGTCTCCTCCAGATTGCCCTTGCCAAGTATACTCACAGCGTGCCTTCTGTGTACCACCTAAATTCCCACGGGGCTCCCACCATGTTCACACTGGACACAGAGTGCCTAGGACAGGTCTGCGCACACAGACGACACTCATCAATGCTCTCTGAATCAACGAAGCACGTGCCATGGAGAATCTCTCCTGATCTTATTGTTTCCCTTTGTCACTCACCATGACCTCTTCCAGAAGATATCATTCTTCCCCACAGCGTCGGACTTCTAAGAGGCTGAGTGCACCTTCAGAGAAAAGAGCCACAGGCTTTACTGCCAACTGATCCTGGCTCCACTGCTTAATGATCTTGGGCGAGCTGATGAAACCCCGAGTCTCAGTTTCTGCCTCTGTCCAATGGAAACTCAACTCAGGGTCTGATCTGCATGACTTGAGAATGAGTGTAATGAGGACAGCCCTTGCCTTGCACATCTTTGGCCCACGTTTCATCTTTGTGCAAGACTTGCTGTACGGAGAGCTGGCCTTCCCTGGGTCACTGCACATGTTCCAGATCTCCAGTCCTGTTACTGCCCTGGCCCACTGGCCTCAGCACCCGCAGAATGTGGCTTTTCCTGCAGATTTATGTCTTAGCTGTTGAAATGGATTTTCTACATACCTGGGACAGTTTGTTTCATCCCCATTAGATTTCTGGTGTTCTGGGATCCATTTTTGTTTATATTTTGTAATCTATTTTTTTGTTTCTCCTGTTCCTACATGAATAACACAGAGTAACTTAGAATCCCTCAACCTGTGGCATGTCTCCTCTGTCCTCTCCCACCATCCAATTGCAACCTACCCCTCATGATCCAGTGCTGCTCCCCGTCCCAGCCTCTTTGCTCTTCCTCCCAGGGACTCCTGGCCTGACACCTTTGTCAGGGCGTAGACTGTGCTAACAACTCGTGTCTGTGCTTGCCTCCCCATGCTGCACAGACAGAAAAGGTGGGGCTGATAATCTCTAAATGGTTCTCTCAGTTTGGGCATAACATATGAGGTATATGCAAGGAGGGATCAGCCATGCTTAGTCACAAGCATAGAACTATGCCTAACCCACAGCATGGAGTGAGTGTCCATTAAATGTGTGTTTACTGAATGTTTGTTTTTTTATCGGTTCATTGTCTTGCCCCTTCACTCTCCCCATCATCCCCTCTACCTGGCTGAAATCAACTACCCTAAAATGGCCAGAACCCAGTGAGTGAATTTTACAGTTTCCTCCATGCTGTTCGTGGGAGCAGAAGCATGTCAGCCATTTCTCTTTGCGGAGACTTCTGGTATATTAAAGAAGAGAGCAATGACAAACCAATCAGCAACACTGTGGTGCACTTAAATGTTTACATTGAATAATTAGAGTCATAATGGGCTTCCTTTGAGGTCTGCTAAGGGGATCCCCTTAGCAGGGTCTGCAGATACAACCCCTAGAGGCCCAACAGCAAATCTAAATATGAGGCTCTTTTTTTTTTTTTTCAGTTTTTTTTAACGTTGATTTATTTTTGAGAGACATAGAGTGAGCAGGGGAAGGTCAGAGAGAGTGGGAGGTACAGAATCTGAAGCAGGCTCCAGCCTCCGAGCCATCAGCACAGAGCCCCACATGGGGCTCGAACTCACAGACCCTGAGATCATGACCTGAGCCGAAGTCAGCCGCTCAACCGACTGAGCCACACAGGCGCCCCTGAGGCTCTTGTTATGATGCATAGGAGCATGTGTACCCCAATGTTCATAGCAGCACTTTCGACAATAGCCAAATCATGGAAGCAAACCAAGTGCCCATCAACTGACGAGTGGATAAAGAAGATGTGGCACATATATACAATGGACTACTACGTGGCAATGAGAAAAAATGAAATCTGGCCATGTGTAGCAACATGGATGGAACTGGAGGGTATTATGTTAAGTGAAATAAGTCAGTCAGAAAAAGACAGATACCATATGTTTCCACGAATAGGTGGACTTTGTGAGACTAAGCAAAAACCAGGGGGAGGGGAAGAGGGGAAAGAAAAAAAAGACACAGAGAGGGAGGGAGATAAAACATAAGAGACTCTCAAAGACTAAGAACAAACTGAGGGTGAGGGGGGTGAGGGAGGGGGAAGAGGGGGTGATGGGCATTAAAGAGGGCACATGTTGGGATGAACACTGGGTGTTATATGTAAACCAATTTGAAAATAAACTATTATAAAATAAAAAAAAAAAGGTAAAGCATGTTTCAGGGCACCTGGGTGGCTCAGTCAGTTAAGCATCTGACTCTTGATTTCGGCTCAGGTCATGATCTCATGGTTGGTGAGACTGAGCCTTGCATTGGGCTCTGTGCTGATAGTGTGAAGTCTGCTTAGAATTCTGTCTCTCTCTTCTCTCTCTACCCCTCCCCCACTTGCACATATGTGTGTGTGTGTGTGTGTGTGTACACGCTCTCTTTCTCTCAAATAAATATTGATAAACATTTTTAAAAAGGTGAAAGATAGTTCAAAGAACCCCCCAACCCCCATGATTTGTGGAACTTGGAGCCTGTTAACTCCATTTTGAGCCTTCTGGGCAAGTACACTCAAGGGGTGGCCATTCACTGTGGTATTGGCTCTTGGCATTGATGGGAGGCCACAGATCCCTTAACTCTGGAACACTGACAATACCAATATCAACCCAGAAGCCAGACAAAATGGAACTGGAGAATGAGCACAGGCTTCCGGGCTAGAGGGCCTCAAGCGCTCAGGCCTGCTGCATTCACCTTAGATGTCGAGACTCAGGCAAGTCACTTAACCACAATGCAGACGTAAGGGCCACCCATTCAGAGAGTATTGTTCAACACTGAGGGGGAAAGCGTGAGTGAAGGACCTGCACAGTGCCAGCACATAGTAGGCTCTCCATAAATGATCCCAGTTGTTATAAATCCTTTGCAGTCCATTTTGGAATTCATGCTACATTCTGATAAAGAAGTGTGGTATTTTTGGAGGACTCTGCATCTCCCTTGGGAGGGTCTACCTACTTAATTCTAGCAAGCGCATTTTTGGAGTGAATGAATGCAATTCTGAAGCATTGTGTGAGGTGTTAAAATCAGATTAGTTGGCCTTCCCCCAGAGAACTGGTGAATTTTTCAAAACCACCCTGCTCATTTCTCAGCCAGCTGGAGTGCGGCATGTTCGATGTTGACAGAAGCCCCTCATCGCGCAGCGCCAAATTATTAAACACTGTGTAGCATTTCAGAAGCACAATCTCACTGCAGTTTTATGCTAAGCCATCTAATATTCTCAGAAAACCCACGGTCGTTGGCGTGTTACATCCCTTTGCTCCCTACACCATCGCACGGCTTCCCTAAGGGCCGCCCTACTGCGGATCTAAGGGCAAATCTCTACTAAAACTCATTTCCTAACTGAACTGGCCTGAAGCCTACAAAGAATAGGTGATTTGCATCCAGAATCAACATTTTAAGGACTGAGGATCTTTGAGCCATGGTTGCGTTGGTTATGCATTGTCTTTGTTCAGCACATATTTACTGAGCACATGCCATGTGCTTGGTTCTATTTTAAGTGCCAGGAAGATAGTGGTGAGTAGGGCCAGCCTGGTTCCTGTCCTCATAGACTCAGATACTAAGCACATGATTAAACAACTAATTATTTGAATTACAATCTTGACAAGTGAGACAAAGCGGAAGTACGGTATACTGAGAGCATGTAATGGGGATTTCCAAGGGAAGGATTCTCTGAGGAAGCCCCATTTAGGCCAAAACTGAAAACTGAGTAGGAAGTAGAGGCAGTGGGGGTGGGGGTGGGCAGTGAACAGCCTGTGAAGGGCCTGAGGTGATGAGATGCTCAGGACATGTTGGTAATAGGAAGCTGTGGGGTCTACTTGCTTCTCCCACAGAAGGGTGACCCCAGGTGAGGCTGTTGAGAGGTGGTGCCAGGTCGTGCAGGCCTGGCAAGGCCAGATCAGGACTGTGGTCTGTACTGGGGAATTGGCACTGGGGCTGCCTGAGACAAGAGAAGGTGAAAAAGACCCTGGACGCTGGGTGTCAGAAGAGGGCAAGGAGGCAGGTGCCCTAGGGAGCTCTGGGGGTAGAGCAGGGTGAGAGGAAACTCGAGGAACTAGTGTTAGTGTAGATGTGACAATATTGTGGAGGTCCGGTCTTGTCCCAAGCTGAGCATAGCTGGTGGCAAAGCAGGCAGGCCAGAGGAAACAGGACCTAGAGATCTCAGCAGACCTGCCGGGTATATTGGGGCCTCTTAGTGATTAGGGCATTCAGGCAAGAGTTTCGGGTCACAGCTGCAAGGGCCAGGCAGCCACAAGAGTCACTCCATGTGCCCTACCAGGAGTTATTCCGCAGTGACTAAGTCTCTCGTGTGCCTCTCTGCTCCCTCCCCACACTGCAGGGCTTCAGTGTCCTGAATGTCTGCGTCCCACTTTGGCATTCGGGCCTCCCATTTTCTCAGGCCTGGGTTCTGCCTCCTTCCCCATCTTCACCATGCTCATGCACCATGCTCATACGAACACACATACCCAGGACAGACACCTGGGAGTTTGAGCAGGACTGATGCTTCTGACTCTCGCTGCCTGTAGCACGGTCATCCTGCTTGGCCCCTCTGCCCTGATCTCTTTATATCCCCTGCAGAGAAGGTCTGGTCTTGGGGTTCTAGCCCTCCTTGTTTTCTCTCCCCATCTCCCCCCCGCTCCTGCTCCATCTCCATTTCCTTCTTCAGCTTCTTTCCCTACTGCTACTGTTGTAGGAGTTCAGGTCTGAGCACGGCCCCCTGAGCTACTAGAGCAGTGTCCCACCTCTCCTCCTTGTTTCCTGCACGACCCATGCCATCTAGACCCAGGGCTGAAGCCAGAGATATATTTATGAAGCATGCATCTGGCTAGCTGCTCTAAAGCTTCTAGGGAATACTCGGGCTGGCCCACAGGCCTTCCCTGGTCCGGCTGCCCCCCATCTCCCCAGCCCCTTTCCCACCACTCCCTGGCAAGCTGCCTTGGCTTGGTTTCATACACAGGTTCACTTCCCAGGCTTTCATGGGCCTTCATGCTTTTGTAGCTGCTGTTCCTCTTCCTGGAAAGGATCACCCACTTCCTGTGGGCAATCTCTACTGGTCCTTCTGTTCTCTTTGCAGGACTTGGTCACCTCTGTGAGACCTTCTGTGAGATTTCTGTAGACAGTGAGGATGCCATTTCTGGGCTGCCACCATGCCCTCTGCGCTCCTCCGTCATAACGCGAACTCACTAACGATGGTGGTCTGTTGACATGTCTCTCTCCCACATAGACTTAGGTTAGGATCTGCTGTCCTGTCCTATTCCAATGCATGACACTCCATCTCCCCTCCCCCCCCTTGTATTCTATTTCATTCCTTTCAAGGTGGAATGGATATGTGATAATACAAGTAAAGTGTTTAGAATAGTGCCTGTCACAGAGCAAGCACTAAATAAATGTTAGCTATTATTATCATGCCTTAGCACCATCTTATTTATTATTCTTAATCTTTAAGTCACTTATTTATTCATTAGTTCAATGAATTTTAGTCGAGCACCTAGTATAAATCAGCTTCCATGTTAGGTGCTGTGGATTCAAGAACAAACAAAAACAGGTACAGATTCTGCCTGCCTGGAGCGTTCCAGGCTGAGGGAATAGCCTGTGCAAAGGCTCTGTGGGGAGGGAGAAGGACAGGCTGGAGAGCCAGGAGGAAGGAGACTGCTGCCAGAGCAGAGAGGAAGGAAGAGGTAAGCAAGATGTGACTGAGAGTCAGTGGAGTCTTCATTTAAAAAATAGTGGAAAGTCGTTGAATTGGGGCTAATATGATCAGATTTGCCTAGCCCAGAATTGGGAGCATTGAAAATACCTAATAAATGCTGTTTGAATAAATAGATGGTGTGGGTGCCTGGATGGCTTAGTTGGTTAAGCATCCGACTTCAGCTCAGGTCATGATCTCCTGACTCGTGAGTTCAAGCCTCATGTCAGGCTCTGTGCTGACAGCTCAGTGCCTGGAGCCTGCTTCAGATTCTGTGTGTCCGTCTCTCTCTGCCCATCCATCCCCCACTCATGCTCAAGCTCTCTCTCTCTCTCCCTCTCTCTCAAAAATAAACATTAAAAAAATTTAAACAGATGGTGGATGGGTATGTGAATTAATAACAATAACTAAGCTTTATGAATACATACTGTGTTCTAGGGACTATGATAAGGGTTGTGTGTATGTAATAACTCATGTAATCCCCGTAGAACCCTATGAAGTAAATGTTACTTTAATCATTTGCATCCAGCTGATGAGGGAAGAGAGACACACAGTTAAGTAACTTGCCGGAATCACGCCGCTAGTGAGTGTCGGCCTGGGTTTCTACCCAGGGACTGGGCCCGGATCCCGGGCTCCGGGTGGATGGAAGGCTGGAAGAGCAAGTTTGTACTAACAAACCACCCAGGGACTGAAAAGCCTTATCTGCAGCCACATCTCTAATTATGAAGATTATTCCAGTTACTTCTCTACACATGTGTTGTCAATGTTCTTCAATTCTCATTAGAGTCACTAATTAGAAGTAATCCAATTAAGCTTGGTTCCTGCTTTCTGTGGTTCATTCGGACTCACAGCACTTTCCCTTTCTCCCCTGCAGTCTGTGACTGTCTTCTCCCATGCTTGGAAGCAATGTAGACATTTATTTTTAATGAGAAGGCCAAGTGTTTCATTAGGACGCGCGTCTGAGATCTCCTCCCGGTAGCTGTTTGCTCTGTGCTAGTTTTTCTAACACGTAATTGGTTTCAGATCACTAGGTGGGCATTACTTTACAAATCAGGATCCCAGATACACAAAAGTAAACGACTTCCTCTCCTTCCTCGTGCACGCCATTGGCACCATTTGAGCGGTGTTCTGTCCTCCGAAGGACTGGCTGGGGAGCTGTCACCTGGTGTCTCTGCTCAGCACAGGGCCCTTGACCTCCTCTGTCATCGCTGCCTCTGAGGAGTCTTTCTTGCTCTTTATTTTTCTTTCAAGTAGTTTGTCCCCAGGGAAATAAGCAAGCTGTTTTGACAGCCGTGGTTATCACCTTCAGTCTACAACTCTTTCCATAGGGTTTAAATTAAGAGCTTTTTGGAAGTAATCGTTTTGTATTACGAGTGTGCACAAAAATTTTAAGCCCTCTTTTAAAATGATGAGAAATACGGAAGATGGACGCCTTCTGGATGCCTCTTTCTGCCATGTTGCTAGCTTTGTCAAGAGCCAGGATAATCCAATAGGTTGCAGTCAGCAGTGATGGGAACTCGGTAAAATCACAATGAAATTGTAATTAATTGAGGTCAAGGGAAAAATTAGGGGTTTTCAGAAGAACGCAGTTTGGTTTGCCTTGGTTTTAGAGTCTGACAATGGATATAAGGAAGAAACAGAGATGAGAATTTATATTTGTTTTGAAAATTGAGAGCCAAACCTTTTAAAGTTGACATTTTCAGCAATTGGATTTATTTGTTAGCTTGTCTCCAAAGGGCTGCACCCGAACCCTGGGCAGTTTCTGTTTTGTGGTATTGGTATTATGTGTTAATTTCTGTTCAAACATAAAGAAAACATTTTTTTAAGCTATGCAAAGACTTAGGGGGAGAGAAAGCTCAGGCAGTTACATTCAGTGAATCAAATAGTGTGCCATCCATAGTGCTGGGTGCTGGGGTTGTAAAGATGGGTGAGTTGGGCACCATCACCATCATCTGGAAACTTGTTGTCTAGCAGAAGGGACAGAAAAAACAAAAAATTATTGTATGACTCTTTTTTGGATCCCTCTGTGTGTCAGATGCTGTGTACTTCAGAGTGCTTAATCTTCACAAGAACCCTGCAAATTAGGGACTATTAGTTCCTTTTATAGATGAGGAAACTGAGGCTCGGAGAGGCTGGCCAGAGATTCCCGGCAAGATGGTGTGGATACAGTGCCTTTTTTTAAAAATTTTTAAATATTTTTTATTTATTTTTGAGAAAGAGAGAGTATGAACAGGGGAGGGGCAGAGAGAGAGAGAGAGAGAGAGAGAGAGACAGACAGAATCTGAAGCAGGCTCCAGATTCTGAGCTGTCAGCACAGAGCCCGATGTGGGGATTGAACTCACGAACTGCAAGATCATGACCTGAGTCAAAGTCAGAAGCTTAACCGACTGAGCCATTCAGGTGCCCGTAGATATAGGGCTTTCTAACTCCAAAGTCCACTGTCCCTTCCAATCCCCAGGGCAGCTCCTGTGCACAGTGGGAGGCCAAAAGGGGAGGAATCCTTTCTGTCTTGGGCAGGGTCCCATGAAGGCTTCATAGAAGAGATAGCAGTTCAGTGGAGTGCAGTGTCATTTTGAATTATATGACAAATTACCGCTGAGAGAGGCTGAGAGCAGAGGCGAGCTAAGAGCGCCCAGAAGAGGCGGCAGCTGTGGTCAGTGCTTTGGAAGAAGCACAAATGGGTTGTAAAGTTGTAGAGAGGGGCATAATGATTCTGGGAGTGAGACACTGCAGAGACTGACAGGGAGGCTTTTACAGCTTTCAAGTGCATCCGTACCAGCTACTCAGAAGCTATTTCTATACTCACAAAGTGAAGTGTGTCATTGGTAAAAAGTCTAGACATCATAATGGCTTTGTGACACAAAGCACAGTGCACTGATCTCCAAATCACAGCAAATGCCCCTGCAACTTTGCCTGCCATTGGTCCTCGGGCTTTGGGAAGTTGGCACCAACCAGTTGGGATTATTGAGGAGGACAGCTCAAAGTGAGAACACACACGGGCCCTACTTTCTGGGCTTGCCCCTTTGCCCTTTGACCCAGCCCAATCCCAATCCTTGGGTGGCCATGGGACCAAGTGACACCTAGTTCAAGGAAACGGTATGCCTTGGACCACTGGGAATTTTGACAGCAGCAAACACTTCCACTTATAGGGCACACATCAGCAGGCAACAGGCCCGATACTTTTCCCACTGTGGCCTCATGGAATCTCCACAACCATCCCGCGAGGTGGTTTTGTCTTATCTCCATTTTCCATTTAAGAAATTAAATAGTCATCCTCAAAGCCAAGCTCCTAGGAAAGAGCTGGGTAGAGATAAAATCTCATGAGTTTGATTCAAAGCCAGGCTCTGGTTCACAATACATGAGAACCCCTACGCCTCCCACCGTGGAGCTCTCTCAGCTGTGGCCCTGGAGTTGCTCCTGGGTCCATGCCAGGGGTCCTCATGCCAAGACCCTTGGGTTGGAGCAGGCATCCATTTGTCCCTTTGAACCCATAAATTGCATGTGTTCCATTTTCTGCATCCTACCTGTCATCACCTCTTTAATTTTGAGAAGAGCTTTGTTGTCAAGACCTCATCAGCATGGCTCCTCCCTTCGAGACCTGGTAGGACTGCTCACATGGAACAGTTGCGTGCTCTCTGCCTCTCCTCCATTTTACCCCGAGGGGCCCACATTTCCATGGCTCAGTGTTTCAGCTTTTTTTTTTTTTTTAATAAACCAATCTTAAAAAATGAAACAAATAAGAAAAAACAACAAAAATATGAGTTTTTACATAAGGCTCCAAACTTTGAGTAAATCCAGACATCTAGGAACTAGGTTTTGTGCCTGGGCTGGCCCACGGGGCATAGGAATAACTATGCAGACATCTGTCTCCCTAATGGAAACACAGCTTTGCGCCTCAGGACAGAGTCTCTGCTCTCACTCATGGCTGCCTTCTAGCACAATGCAAGCACCAAAAGCATCCTTGATAGAACCGTGATTGAACTCAGTTTCTACTTATCTCAGCTAGATGAGAGATCACTTTTGAGCCTGTGCCAAGGAAATATGGGATTGGCCTCAAACTCGTAGATGCTTCCTGGTGAGGGCAAGGTGCACAGGACAGGAATAAAACACTGCTGAGGAGAGAAGGGTGAAGGTTCATGGAGGACCACTTCACTGACATTCCCAGATTCTGCCTCAGACCCCAAAACCACCACACACACACCAACCAGGTTTAGAAGCTCAGTGAGCCCCCTGCCCAGAACGAAGTAAAATGACGGAAACCCTCAAAGTTGGCCCTTGCAAAAGTCCAGTTCTGAACAGCACCTGTGATTTCCCAGCCGATCGTGAATCCTGTAAACGGGAAAGGTGCATGCCAAGAGGCTTTGCTTGGAAGAAATCATGTCAGGCCTAATTAATGACTCCCGAGCAATCAACCAGACTCCTCTGATTTAAAGCCCCACAGGCCAATCCACGTTAATTGGATTTGATTGTATTTGCTATTTTAATTAGTAGGCAAATTATGAAAATGTTTGTTTGTTCCTGTGGATGGTGTTATCCTCTCATACTGTAGCTTTTTTGCCTTCCACGTGTGCCACACGTGAGCCCTTTCATTGTCCCTTTGCCTGGGTCCTTTAGCTAAAAGACTTATTTTCAGTTAGTAAAGGGCAATTAGAAGCTGCAAGTGTCCTGGGGATGCTAAATGGAATGGTCGTTTCCTGAATATGCCCCCCCACCCATCCCCACTCCCCGCATAGCAATTTGCCTTCCAGGGTGTCCCAGCTAATGCTGCTGTCTCAGCAAAAATCCCAAGTCACAGGTGATGTCAAAAGACATCCTTGCTAAAAACCAAGGTTGTGACTCACCTGTTCTCATCAGTTTTTGGAGCCTGTGCTCAGCATAGTATAGGGTCCAGGATAGAGGGCAGGGGAGTTAAAAAGTGGAGAGTGTTTGGTCACTGCTTTCAAGATGATTTCTGTCTCACTGAGGCAGTGGGTGTGGGGGAAGGGGAGCTCAGCGGAGGGAGACAGAGTCAGGAGGGGCTTGCCGAGGGTCATGCATTTACCCCAGCTCGGTGAGAATTCTAAGTCTTTCAAATCATTCCCTCAATATGTGGGCATTGGCTGGGCACCGCCTGTGGATCAGGCTCTGTGTGAGGCACCAGGGGTATGGTGAGAAATGAAACCCAGCCTTGGCCTTCACAACCAGGCCTGGGGACAGACAGATTCACATATGACTACATATGTGAGCTACTGTGTGAGCAGTGGTATGAAGGAGAGAAGTCCCTTCTAGAGGCAATACAAGGAATAAGATCTCATCTGGCCCGATTCCTGACCCCAAATCTCAAATCCTGGAGGAGAACCAAGGACGAGCCTCAGACTTCTCTGAATTCAGTGGCACATGTCAAGGGCATAGTGGCTGAACAGTACCTATGCTCTTGCAATTACTGAACATCTTTTCCATGAACCCCCTTCTTCAGTTCACACTGTCTTCTTTTCTCAACATCTCCTGTGTCCGTGTGCCCCATTTTGGCTCTCGATTGTATACTATTTTAATCATCGGTTAATTCTGCAGGTGGCCAGGCATGGTGTCTCATGTCTCTCAGAGCAGTGTGGTCCACAAGCAGGTGCTGAGGAATGCCTCTTGGGGAGTGATTGACAGAGGGGCTCGTACATTTCCAGGGGGGGGGGTGATGTGTGATCAGAAGCTGTAATTGCCTGAAGGCAAATGATATTCTAATCTGTCACTACGTTTGTGAAGTTAATATTTCATTTCACATAGTTAGTGGAGTCATTGCTAAATTGTTATACCACTCAACTTTTGAAGAGACACCTCATATTAATCTCATCAAACTACTCCAAGTTTTAAACTCACTGTGAATGCAAATAAAGCCTGCCATAGAATAATGCAGGGTAGGCTGTCAGCATGCTGATGGGAAAATTGTCTCACTTTAGAGACAATTCGAGGAAATCAAGAAAATAAGTTCTTAGTGCGAGGCAGAGTCATAATAAAGTGAATTATTAGAAGCATTTCCATCTGAGAGTTTCTGTGATTTCCCCGATTAGTGGATCCTTTGGGAACAACACTTCTTTATAATGAAGTTGAGCCTTTAAAAAAAAAACACACACAAACAAAGGAAGAAAACAGTCTCCATGAATTATATCAAGGAAGTGTCGAGTGGACCAGATGGCTCAATTATAGAAAGGGTTGCAGCTTCTTTGCATCATCCTTTGAAAGTGCAGGTGGTAAAGTTTGGGGGATCTTCTGGGAGGGCACTTCTAATAAGTTGCCTCAGACCGTTGAAAACCACAGTTTATTGATGAAGCCCAAACTAAGGGGTGAGGCTTGAAAAGGCCAGAGACCTTCCATCCCGGCCTGCCTCCTCCCCGGAGCATTCTCACTCAGTCCCAGGCAGTGAGGGCCCCAGCTCTCCTGTCGAACCACCAGTGCCTGGCTGGGTCAGAGGTCACCACCTCTCCAGACTTTCCTGTTCATCAGATAGAAAATCTATCTGCCTGGACTTTTTCTCAGGGCCTCCGAGGCTGAGATGAGAAAGTGTACATGAAACCTGGAAACTTAAAAACTGACTCTCCCGATACTAGGCGGGGTTGTTACTGTTATCTGACTTGTGTTCAATTGTAAGAGAAATGAGAAATAGTGAAGTTCATGTTCAAGATGCAGCTGTGGCCTCCCTCACATTTCAGGTCAGGTTTGTTGGTCCCCTAGGATCCCTCACAGTCTGTACCTCTTGTAACCAAGGTTCCTAAAAACTCTCCCCCCTCGTTTATATTAAGATCCATGTCGAACATAGCCCTGAGGGGCTTTCACCAGGTCTTTCCCCTTCCGTAGGGACATAGCAGCTGGGAGCCAGCTGGGAGGACGTGGATGGCAGGGAGGAGCTCAGGGAGTTTCATCATTTAAAGTAATAATACTAACAAAATAATACCTAATACTAAAATATGTATTGTTAATCGCTTGCTGCATACAACTCAGGACTGCTCTGTGATCAGCTGTGCCCCACACCAACAGTGCCCTCTAGAGCTGTGCACCTTATTACATTGTGACCCTGGGCCAATGCACCTTAGCCCTGTGGGGCAGGGACTGTAACAGCTCTCATTTAAGATGGGGATGATGAGGCACAGGAAATGGGTTGACCTATCCAAAGTCACTCATCCTGTGGGTGATGGAGTCTTGTGGACTAGCTGTGTCATCCCTTGGGCAAGCTCCTGGGGAATGATGCTACCCAGGCAAGTCCTGGGTGCCTTGGGCACAGATGGACATGTGACCCATGATGATGCAACAGGGAGAAGGGGCAAGGAGGGAGCTTGGATGGCTAAGTGGTGTGATGAATTCCAAGGGTTATGGGGAGAACAGAGGGTAGGGTCAGGATCAGCAAGAGGCAGAGCAAGTGTGTCAGGAATCAGGTTTTCTTTTTTTTAACAAAGATGGTATCAGCATCCTGGGTTTTTTTTATCCTCTCATACTATATGTGAGACTCATACGGTCTCATGACACCGGTTCATGGTACGTGGGGAGCCACGAGAAGTTACTGCAGAGCCCCTCTGAGACTCTCAGCCCTAGGAGATTACCAAGGGCCCCTCAGGTCTCAGGTTGTGGCCTAATATATTAGTGATTAATTGTGAAGATTTTGCTACTGCTGAAAGCTTTTTATTTCCTTCATGCTGGTGAATAAACAGACCTTAGGATAAATGTCTCCACATGCTGGAGATCCAGGGAGTTACTGCCCTGCAGAGGAGGGCCCCAGAACCCAAGGGCCCCCCTCAGAGCCATCATTCCCTGCCGGGGGACCTTAGGTGTGTCATTTAATAATACGCATTTAGTACCTGCTCTGGACCTTGCGGAGGAGGAAACTGGAGAAAGAGTAAAGATTTGAATTCGAAAGTAGTTTTTAAAAAGAATCTATCCTGCAAAACAATCTATGCTCTGAATCCTTGGGAGACAGTATTGATTTACTGCATTTTTCTTCCCATCAGTGAAGGTGAATTATCAAATTTCCACTGATTACTATTATTATTATTATTAGAACCTATATGTGGCAGTAATTCAGAATTTGGGCTTTGGAGTCAAATTATTCTTGAATTTTCACTGTTTGCTAACTATATAATCTTGGGCAAGTTAATTAGTCCCTTAAACTTTGGTTTATTCATCAGTAAAATGAGGGTAATAATGGTCCTAGATCAGTCAGGACTTTTCCAAGTACAAGAGTGATTCCACTTTACCCTGAACTAGAAATTAAGGAAATGACTTGTTTCACACCACAAGGAAGCCCACCGGCAGGACGGGCAGGTCCTGCAGCTCAACAATGATATCAGGGACCTAGTTCTTCATGCCCCTCTGCTCAGTTGTTCTCAGCATGGGTGCCGTGCTCAGGGCGGTTCCCTGAGACCAAGGTGGCCACCGTTGTGTGCTATCTGTTCTCACCCAGCAGGAGAGTGAGAGCGAGAAAGAATCCACTTCCCCAACCATGGCATATGTGTCCTTATGCTCAGTCTGTCTGGGCCATAGTCATGAGCTCTTTTCTGTCAAGTGACGGTGGCCACAAACACAGCGGGCACTTGTTTGCTTCTTAAGTAGTCAGGCGGCCCCTGTGGGGCTGGGGCTGGGCTGGCTGCAGAGCACATCAGGATCCAATTAGGAAGGGGGGCAAGAACACAGATGCTGGGAAGGCAGCCAACGACAGCGTCCACCACACCGTCTGCCGTGATAGAGGTTTGTCACAAAGAATAAAGAGATGACACATCGAAAGTTCTGAGCATGTGCCTTAGCATGATTGTAGATCACTTCAATAATAAGCAAAAGTGCAAACCCTTCTAGGAATTTCTGTCTGTCCCTGTTTCAAATAGTAATCGCTGTGCTCTTTTGAAATATGCCCTGGGCACAGCAACTCAGCTGCTTCCCCTCACAGAAAAAAAGGCCACTCTTGCTGCAAACACTTCGCTGCTGCTTTATGCCTTTCCCATTTTATTGCAAGTGCATTCCCAGTGGTCTCTGAACACTGTGTTCCAGTGTCCTAAACAAACCCCCTTGCTCTGCCATGAAATGTGTTTGTGTCTGAACTATCATTCCCAGAGCAAGATGTGTGTCCAGGGTATGACTACAGGCAACCACATGTCACATCCTCCCCGAGCCCAGCTGTTCAGACAGCCCCTAGGATTAGGTTCTCTTAGGAGCCCTGCATGATGCAAGCCAGCCAGGAGATCGCAAGAGTCGATGGAAGCACAGGGTTGCCAGGACAACCTCCCACCCAGAGAATATCAGAGATCAGGTACTGGGGGACCTTATTAGAATTCACCCCTCTGCATAGTTTCTAGATAGGGGATGGGGAAACCAGGTAAGAGGGAAGACAGGGAAGGGAATCCCAGCAGTGGATCCCAGATGGAAAGTAACAGCCCTGTCACCCTCTCTCAAAGGAGAGGAAGAGGATGGGTTAGGGTTGATAAGGAAAGATGACAGAGTGGTAAGAGACGTGGTCCTAATTTGATGATTTTCAGATGCAGATGTCACATGCTCCAGGGGACACTGCTGGCACTCAGTGGATACCTCGGGCCTGACCACACAAAGGCAGGCTAGCAATGTCCCTGAGAACTAGGTGGCACTGAGCAGGCCCTACTGTCAGACAAATAATGCCTATACTTCCTTTCTGTTGGGGGTGGGGGTCAGGATGGTGCTCAGTTTATGGGTATTTTTTAGAATATACAAGATTCAGGAGCATCTTCATTATTAGCTAGAGCCCTGAATCATGTCAAGTAGGAAAAAAAAGTCCATGTAGGGGGATGCAGTTGAGCTGCAAGCAGCTCTGGAAAGGCACGGATAAATAAGTGGCAGACGTGAGAGAAAGCAGAACAGAAGGTACATGCACTCCCTACGAATCTGGGTCGCTTATGTTTGCCCGATTGTTAGATGGGAGGTGAGCAGAGGCAGCAGAGAAGAGTACCTGATGTCACTTTCCCCAGATGCCAGCAGCAACACTGCCACGTGGCCCACATGGACCGTAGAACACTCGCTTATCTTTGTGGGGGAGTGTAGCTGAAATCAATGGGCTTAGTTATGAAGGGAAAAGGGCAAGATGACTGATGGTGAGAGACTGTGATAAACGATGGTGGAAAAGGGTGCTCTCCCTTGGCCCTCTGGGTATACCCCAGCCAGAGTGCAGCTTGTTCCTGGAATGGGGCCCTGGGACCTCAAGGACCAGGTTAGGATGGATCTGCTCCAGAACCCTCCATAGCCTTAAGCCCACAGTAAGTCCAGACTCGTGCTCACCTCACTACCTGCTAGGTGGGGTCAGCCCAGCCAGGTGGTGAGAGTGTACCCCTCAGCCCTAAACCTGTCTCCTCCTTCTTCTCTTGGACCTTCTCAGTTCCCAGCAGCAGCCTGTGTTGTCCAGTGTTTGTACTGTATCCTTCTCCACTCGGTCCCTACACCCTCAGACATGGACTTCCCTGAGTCCCACCACCCTCCTTCCAGGGCCAGAGACAGACTGCTGGGGACCTTAAAAGCTAATTACTTAGCAGTCCTTCAAGAGTCCTTAATATTCTACTGCTTATTTATTTAGAAGTGAGGCTGAAGGCAGATTTGGGGAGCAGCTGGGGGGTGTACACCCCACTGAGAAACCAGAGCCCTCAGATACCCAGAGCCACCCTCCCAAGAAGGCATCACGTCAATCCCAGAGATGACCAGATTGTTCTTGTTGAGAAGAGTTCTGGGAGATACATTTTTCCCCATTTATGCTACTTTTGTGTCCAATGCGGACTGGAATTCAGGGGGTCATGCTTGCTCCCAGCTTCTGGGGAATCCAGACTCTCAGGGAAGGAGGGCCATGCAGCCACAGCCTTGTCCAGTGCAGGACTGGCACTTGGAGCAGAGTGGTTTGGCTAGTGTCTCATTCTAGGGCAGATGCCTAGGTCCTCACTGTCACCCCCTATCCCTTTGTGGCTCCATATCTCCAGACTGTAGTCCCTTAGAAGACACATAGCCCCGGGGCAGGGATTGTTCTCAGGCAGAGCCTTAGTCATAGCTATGTTCCCAGAACAAGGACCTTGTCAGTGAGGAGAAAGGGACAGACAGGGTGTCAGTGCTTAGGACTGGTGGGAGCTTCTCCTGGGCTGCCTTATACATTGCTGGTCTCCCCCGGGCTAAAATAATCTGGCTACAGTTTCCCCACCTGAACACTGAGATATGAACTAACACCGAGTCATCTTCCTGGGTACTGCTTGGCAGTCATTGAATAAATAATGTATTGAGTACCTATTCCCATGGCAAGCTCCACACTTAGAGCTGAGGATACAGACCTAAGTGTGATAGTTTCTTCTTAAAGGACATCAGGGTCAGGTGGAGAACATGGACAAGAAAACAGCCAGATGGGATGCAGAATGACAGATGCCAAGTGAGGATTATCTCAGGGGTTGTATGTAGGAAGTTAGGGGAGGAGCCCCAACCTAAGAGGCCCTACCCTCTTAGGGTAGGGGGTGGTCAGTGACATTTTCTAGAGCAGCTGCCAATGAACCGAGTCTTTTAAAATGAACCTTCTCATTGTCTCTTGTTGAACCTTAAAAATAAGTTAACAAAAAAGATTTGCCCAAATGCCAGTAGTAAAAGACACAGAGTATGTGAGAGAGATCGTGCACGTACCTCAGACTCACACATCCATGAGAACACTATCACTCCTGGAATCTCTGAGTCCCACTTGGAAAGCCTCCGAGGGATTTCTGGGTTACAACATTCTGATGGAATCAGTGAATCAAAAAATAAACTCCCTATTTGCAAATCAGCATCCCTGTCATGCAAAATCCTGTTTCCCTAAGCAGAAGTTTCTCACTCCCAGAAAATCACGTACATTCTCTGAATTAAAATCTAAGAGAGAAATAAAAAGCATACCTCATGCTGGGTTGATTTTCTCTAATGATCTGATCCATGCCCCTGTTTTGGGTGGGAAGTTATTACAGCCATAAATATTTGTAATTCTTTCTCTGATGTATTATATTTGTTAACAGCGCCACAGGGTAGATGCTGCATTAGAGAAAATAAAAACATTGAATGGCGGGGTCTATGGGGAGAACACTAGGGATGGGGAGGGGATTCTCGCCCTGACCAGACTTCCTCAGCAATGGGACCCATTGGAGGAAGGTCTGAACCACTGGTCAGGGAACCTAGCTTCCAGTTCAGTCTCTGGCATGAGCTAGCATTGTGCCTCAGGACAGAGTCCTTAGAAGGACATTCCTGGACCTGTCTCCTCTTCTACAAGGTATCTGGGGATGGATAAAATAAATGAATAGATGTAAAAAGATTTTACAAAGCAGTGTGTTCCATATATGCACATTTAAACAAATGCCGCAGAAACTAAGGACGCTACCTTCTCACCCTCATGGACAATATGCTTGATTCTCCTTACTTTTCTAATCTGTGTGTCAGGGAGTCTCCAGACTCACACACATATATGGATCTGGGGCAAGTTGTATAGCTTCTCTGATATTCAGTCTTTTCATTTGTTCAGTGAGGGCAATTGCTATTCAATTAAAGATAAAATCTATAACAACTTCATAAGTGGTTGCCATTTTCATGAAATGTGTTAGTTTTACTTTATCAGTTGGGATGTTTTCAGCTACAGTTAGTAACAAGCCCAGCTTAACCAGAAAAAACAAGGAGAAAAATGGGTTTATCCTGTAATAAGAAGGCCGGTGCCAGGATGGCACTGGGATGAGTTGAATAGAAGCTCAGTGACTTCACCAAGGACCCAGGTGTCAGTTTGGCTTCCATCCTAAGACCGGTCCCTTGCTTTTCTCACAGGGTCCAGCCTCACATCCCCACCCAACGATGTTCACAGGCCATGCCAAGGAATGATGCCTTCCTGATACACACAGAGTGGGAAATCTACTAGTAAGGAATATGGGTAGATCTTGGAGGGGCAGCCGGATGGACGCATCCGCTGCACCTCTTCAAATAAGGCTGAAGGAGTTGGGACATGGTCTTGCGTTGTCAGAGCTCTCCCCTACCACCCTGAAAAATGCATGCACCCATTAGGCATCACCGAAGTGTTACTACTCATTAAAAACAATTAAGCACCGAGTCATTTAAAAATTATCATGTTTAGCAATATTTATCCTTTGTGTAGAAAGTTGTCTGTGATATAATTTCTAAAAGCAAGAAAGAAAAGGAAACACTTGTCTAACCGTAGGAGCATGCTTGAATAATCAATAATGTACTCCTCTAATTATGCAGTATTGAAAATGAGTTTTGGATGACATATAAAAATCCTACTGTAGAATTTTGAGTGAGTAAAATAAAAATGCATATACACCACATTATTTCTACTAAGGAAAGCAAATATACGTAACAAAACAAAATTATGTGTAGAGAAAAAATGTGCTAGAAGAAACCAGACCAAAATGTTGACAGTGATTTTTCAAGAGTTGTGCAAACCCAGTTGATTGGGTCTCTTTTTCTTTTCGTACAATGTTCCAGAATTTCGATGATTTGCATGTTCTTTTAACAGGGAGAAAAACAATTTAAAAAAATAATGGTGACTAGCCTGACCACAGAGAATGCCCTCTTGGCATGGATCTGCATGTATATTTATATCATTCTCTTCTATCCAAATCAATGTGAAAAAGCAACTCAGACTCCGTGGGGAAAGCGTCTGCATCTCATGCATTTTTAACAGGTTTATCGAAACAAATGAGAGATGAGGGACAGGACCTCTTGCCCTGAGAACAGGTTATATAAACTAAGAATGATACTATGGTGGTGGTGACCACAGAAATGTGGGTTAGGGGACACTTCTGGGACTAGAGATGTGTCAAGAAAATGCTAAAAATTTGGGAAGCCCCAGTTAATGTCTGTGACAAATTAAAGAAAATTGGCATGCATCCTTATGAAGAGATTTATTTTGATTACAAAGAGATTAAAGAGCCAAAGCCGCCTCTAAGACAACAAGTTTGATAAGATAGATCAGAATGTGTGCGATGGGGTTACCCGGGGCCAGTTTGAGGTGTAAGTAACGATGAAGTTCGTTTCACCATCAGTGGGTTGCTGGTGAAAATCCCCCTTCCCCAAATACCTTCCCCACGACTTGATACTGGATCAAAATTTTAAGAAGCCAAATGTGTACTTTTTCTCCTTGAAGTCCTACCCTACAAGAAAGTGTTAGCCACAAGTAAGAAGTACAATTTTAAGTCATTGTGATAAACAGAATCCCACTCTCCACACATCACACACAAACTCTCCACTACTAGATGCCGTGCCTGAAATACCACCATTATGGCTTTACTTCTTTAAGCCTTGTATAGTCCCTAGTTTCTTAAGAGTCCCAAAACAATACTTTCTCCCTGGGGGATAAAGCTTTACATCACTGCCAGAGTGTCTCATGGATTAGTGGTCACTGCCAGCAGGGAGGTCTTCTGGGTGTGAAGTCAGGGAAGCAAAACAAGAAGTAGGCCCCGAAAGGCAAGATCTTCACAACACTGCACATGCCTGAAGCTTCCAGAGATCACGTTCCTGTTGGGAGTTACAGTCATGCAAGGCTGTGAATTACCTGATTCTTCTATGGGAAGAATGTGTTGAACATTTCTCATACATGGTATCATTTTTATTGTCCCGCTTTTCCTCATTTTCAGAAGAAAATCTGCTCTGATTAGTTAAGGAAGTTGGAAGTTCACAGGCTAATATAGGGCATATGGGAGATTCAAGGCCATGGCTTACTCCTCCAAGCCAGATTCCTCTTGAGGACTCAAGAGCCTAAGAGAAAGAAGTCTCCAAAAGCTACCACCCTTTCTGCCCAGATGACCCCTTTGTCCAGACAGGATTTGCCATGGTGCTGCCCATGGTACTAAACACTGTGACATTGTACCAATTATGAGGGACCAAAGGAATGAAAGAGAGGAGCCTCATTAGAATCTACCTCTGCACTTTCAAACAAAACTCTCTCATTGACCTGTGCAATTTGGTGTGACATTTTCCCAAAGTGCTTTCTACAACCGTATTTGCTTTAGACATCAATTTTAAGAGTGAAAGGTCGACTTTCTGGATATGAAATACTTTACACATGACCTTTTATCTGTCATTGCTAAGATTAATACAAAGCATTTGCCCTGAAGAATAACTAAAAATGCAATCAAATAAGATTATCTATTGCATAGAAAAAAAAAATAACACCTCATTAAAGTGATTGTGTGTGTAGCTCTTGGCAAATAGGTCAGAAAGCACACAGAAGACAAGAGGATGAGTCTATCTTATCTCAACTCCAATGAACCAGGGTTCATTCTTATGGGGAAATCCAAATCATTAGAATTGAAGCCAGCCTTACTAGCAACCATTTAAAGTCTGACTCTAGCATGCACTATGGTAACAAATGCCCCTACTGCCCTTCACAACATAGCCATCATCCTGTCCTCCAGAGGGACAGTGACAGGGAGAATAACCCTAAACAATCAAAACCTGCTCCTGTCGTCCCAGCAACAGGTCTAGTTATTCGAAGTGGCTTCATGTACAAGAAGGACCCAGAGCCTCTTTGTACTCACATGTGCTGCTGGTCTCAAGTTTGGGGTTTAGGTCTCCTGAGTTCTGCTAAGCCAGACTTCCCTCATGTTCTGTCCTGTCCTCAAACTTAAGGAAATTGAGTTGAGGAAAAACTCTGAACATACTCCCTGCTGTACTCAAGAGAATATAGGCTTTGGGGTCAGACAACTCTCCGTTCATGTAACTCCACTGACAAACAGCCAGGCCATCTTGAGCAAGTCACTCTACCTTCATGAACCTCAGTTTCCTAATCTATGAAGTGGGCATATCTATAAAACTGATCTCCTAGCGATTGTGTGAGAATTACTTGAAATTAGTACCATGCACTCAATTAATGTCAGCTTACTGGTCAATCCATAGAATACTGTGGGATCTGAAAAATTTAGCGTAGCATATTTATTTCATACTGTGGTTTTCAGACATATTTAGTAACTGACCCATTTGCTTAATGAAATTATATGTAGAAACACAGCATGTAAACTAGTTGAAAGCTAACCTGTGGGGGCGGGATACCTGGAGTCCCAGCACCTCAGGCCAATTGTATTTCAACCTCAGTACTCTGAGGGGGTCCCAGAAGCACTTGGGAATTGCAGGAAGATGGCTTATCAATTGTTCTCGATACTCATTCCACCTGCACTAGCCTTATTTCTGTTGTAACTCCTTCAGAAAGAAACTTGGAGTCTCCTCTAACCCAGGCTTTAAAGTTTTAGGAGCTGGATCCTATTCCCAAACTAACCAGTGCAGACAGACATTTCCTGGCATCCTGGAAAGTAAATAAATGGGATGTGTGTTTTGACCATCCCCAGAGTTCCCAGGATGGGACTGTATACCAGATCATTAGCACATAGACCGTCCCCTTTAGCCAAGCCCTGTTCATTCGTCAAAACTCAAGGCAGACCCACTCTCCATAGAGAAGTTTCACTGAACTTCCCAGTCCACACAGAGCTCTTACTTCTTGTTGGATTATAAATGCCTGGGTTTTGGCGGGATTGAATTTGAGGGGATCATAGGTTAGATAATCGTCGCATGGTTCTCAGTCCTCTGTTTTTCCCAACTTTGCCTAAGCTAGACACTCTCCAGAGCTCAGCACTTACATGATGCGTGGAAGAGAATGGAGACATTTCCTCACCATGCAATTCTTTAGACTGTTTGTAGGCATGAAGGCTACAAACATGGGAATATGGAGACTCCTGACAAGAAGCAGTGTAGTGGAGTGGTTAAGACAATGAACTCTGGATTCATACAGTCTAGATTCAAACCATAGCTCTGTCACTTCGGACAAGTGGGTAACTTCGGACAGGTTGTATACTGCTCCCTGCCTCGGTTTCCTCATGTGTAAAATTAAAATAATAGTAGTTCTTTCTTCACAGTGTTATTGTGAGGATTCAATAGGCTCATATATGTAATGGCCTTAAAACAGTGCCTGTGTGCAGTGTTGCATAAATTACATATTGACATGTTTGGTAATGAAGTGAGTTAATATGGATTATCAAAAGAACACTGGACTGAGAGTCAAGATCTAAATTCTAGTCTTGGTTCCTCCATCAATTTGGTGTGTGATTTAACCAAGATACTGTTGTTCTTTAGGCCTCAGTTTCCCCCATTTGTATTATCACTGGGTTGGGATAGGTTGTCTATAAGTCCTATCTTCTATATCCTTTTTTTAAAAACTGTGGTAAAATATTCCTACCATAATATTTACCATCTTTAACCACTTTCAAAAATACAGTTTAGTGGTATTAAATATGTTCACACTGTTGTGTAACCACCACACTATCTGTCTCCATATCTTTTCCATCATCCCAAACTGAAACTGTACCCACTAAACGTAACTCCCCCTGCCCCCTCGCCAAGCCCTTGGTGACCACTGTTTTACTTTCTGCATCTATGGATTTGACTAGTCTAGGTACCTCATGTAAATGTAATAATACAATTTTGGTTTTTCATGACTGGCTCATTTCACTTAACATAACATCCCCAAGGTTTATTCATGTCGTAGCATGTGTCAGAATCCCCTTCCTCTTTGAGGCTGAATAATATTCTCTTGTATGTATATATCACTTTTTTTTAATTCATTCATGTATTGACAAACACGTGGGGTTACTTCCACCTCTTCGGCTATTGTGAAAAATGCTGCAGTGAACATGAATATTCAAATATCTCATATCTCTTTGAGTTCCTGCTTCCAATGATTTTCAATATATACCCAGAAATGCAATTGCTGGATCATATGGTTATTCTATTTTTAATTTTTTGAGGAACCTCTATCCTGTTTTCATTAGGAGCTCCATTATTTTATATTCCCACTAGCAGTGTATAAGGGCTCCAATTTCTCTGTATCTTCACAGCACTTATTATTTTCTGGGTTTTAGGGGTTTTGATCGTGGCCATCCTAATGGGTGTGAGGTATCTTGTGTATCTTTGACTTGATGAATTGGTGCTTGATATGGCAGGAATGGTTGGTCCTGGGGTCTGCCAGCCAGCCCCCTTGGTAGGTGACTCCTTCTACGTCTGTTTCCTGTGCTTAGTGCTTGGTATTCACAAAACAATCTCCAATCCTTTCCTGAAAGGATTGTGATTTGGTTTATACATACATGTGATACACCTTGAATTGAAAAAGAAATTCTGCCCAACCTTATAAAAATCAGCCCCTTCCCTTTGATTTTATAGGCATAAGCACTTCAGGTCATATTTATGGGGTTAAGATCCAAGCTCTGATCGATGGCCTCTCCTCTGCTTCCTGTATTCACAGCATGGCCTCAGCAAAGTAGGCACGGGGATCTATGGCCGGGTGCCACTAAAATATAAATGCTCCTTCATATCTAATGGATGCTGAAGAGTGCAGCTTATATCATTACGCCTGCCATAAAATATTAAATGTAAGTAATTCAATGTTACCCAAGAGCCAGAGAGCCAAGCTGGTGCCTTTTCTTCCCCTGTTCAGGAAGGAATGGCCTTGAGTACCCAGCCCTGGCTCCCACATACTGTGGGTGCAATGCTTGTACCTTTATTTCTCATGACCGAAGGCTGCCTTTCTTAGGATCCCTTGATGCTAATCACTCCAGGGAATGAATGGCAGAGAGCCAAATCTTCATCCAACACTTTGGGCCTCTCCAGGGGAGAGAGAGCCAGAGGGGCTGCTCCTCTTCCTGAAACCCTTCAAGCAAAGGGAGGATTCCTGGTGTGAGATCTGACCTAAGGATAGGCTGTGGCAGATACTTTCTATGCCCCACATCCTGCCCCCTCAGTCCACCTGTTTTCGGTACCATCGCAGTGGACAGTTGAGTGCACGCCGTCAGAATCCCACACCCACTGGACTCCACTCACCTCATACATGCTGCCCAGAAGTGTGAGAAAGGTCATGTTCCCAGTGATACCTCCCAAAGAGTGGGAGGCAGAGGATGACGGTGGTCAGTAAATATCCCGGCTGCTTGTCCTATGGAGAGGCAAAGAATGTGCGTTTTGATGTGCATTGTACATGTTTCCTCAAAGGGTCCCCAAATGGATCGAGCTTCAGTTTGTCCACAGCTATAACTAGCCCAATTCTGCACCTTTCCGTACTTCCTTGTCTTGCTTTCCTTGCCCCCTTACTCTGCCTTCCTAAGATACCTCCCACATAAATAACTGGTCTAAATTATTGTTCTAGGCGCTGCTTTCAGGGGGACTCATGTCAGGACATAGGCTCACAGTATGGGGAGGGTTTCTGGAAGGGGAAGATGAACTTTGAGGCTTGGGGACTGACAAAAAATACCTCTAAAAGTCAGGTTCTGTGAAAAGAATTTGGCCTCAATTGTGTTTCTTGTTCTATATACATCTTACCTGGACTGTCACAGTCAGGCTACCGCATGCAGTGGTGCAGGTCAGGCATTGCACAAAGGCACCTCATGCAGGAGTTTGAAATTTGCCACTCGTTCTGCTCACTAGGCCACACCCTCAAGTTCTGGGCTGCACCCACCAAAACAAAAGTCTCCTGTTTCTTAACACAAAGTTACTGGTCATTTTCCAGGCCATGTGGCTTCCGTCTGGCATCTGCACAAAAGAGGTATAACCTTCTTCCAGTTCACACAAAGGTGTCTGACAAGCTAGCCTGTGGTCTTCAGACCCCTCACTGGGGGGGGGGTCTTACTGTGTCTGATTACTTTTATCCACAAACACAACACTGTCGGCTGGCAGTCTATCTCTCATGCCCCATATGACATTTTCCTTTCTGCATGTGCCCTTGGTTAATGCTGACTCCCTCCTCCCTCTTCTCACAGAGGTACACCTGTGTTCTCCAGCATTTGTTCTTTGGGTCTCCACTCATTCTAGTAAGCTTCCAAGCTCACTTGTGCCACTACAGTACTTATTTGGATTTGTCAATTTGTTCATTTATTTATACATTTATTCTTTAAGAATGTATTCACTGTTTTCCAATAATGTACTTGGCTCTGGTCTGGCAGACATGAATCAGTCCAACCCCTGTCCTAAAGAAGGACAATAAAGCAGATAGACAGAGACGGAACAGTGATCAGATGATAGAGGAAAGCTCTCGGCTCTGGAGGCCAAGGCAGTGACAGGCATCCTGAGCTGTCTTAATGCTAGGTGAAGGTAGAGGGTGGGAGGCATGGAGGGCATTCCAAGAAAGAATGGCAAGTTCAAGGACAAGGAGACAAGAAATGTCCACAGCGGACCCTAGACTGTCCAGTGTTGTGGGACTGGAAAAGGGAAAGGTAAGACTGGGCTTGGTTAAAGGTAAGCAACAGTGGGGAGCCATGGAATCATAGAATTCCATGTTGAGTATAAGCACCATCAAGGTGCATTTACTGAACCCTACAGAAAGCAAAGAGACAGGTGCTCAGCACGGGCTTTGCTCTTGCTTATGTTCTGTAAACAGTTAGAAATTCGATTGATTTTTTTCTGTCAAATCTGCTTGTGTTTCTGAATGGAAAGTACATAGAGTGAGGGTCCATTGGGCTGGGATGAATATCTGGCTGTAATGAATGGATGAGAAATGTCATCAATGTGGACTTGATCTTCTCAACATGGAAGGTGCTGAGTCAATAAAGAAGATCAGAATCTGTGATTGCCTCTGCCAATCCATATTCCTTTCAAACGGTGGACACTAGGTTTTCTGGTCTACATATCTCCCAGGAGAATTTTCTTGTCTCTTCTGGTGAGAAAGTGTATACAAAGCATCCCTTTGCCCTTCCTCTAGACACAGACATGAGACAGGAGCAACAAGCAGTGGATTGACAGTGGGCTGGATGGAGGGGTTCCATCCCTGTTTGCTTGCCCAAGATCTTAGCAGGACCTTGTAAATTTTAGGGAAGCTCAGTTGATAAGAAAGAGGTTAGGATCTTTGTGTCTTACTGATCTGTATTCAAGCCACATTCAGGCTCAGACAAGTTATTAAACTTCTCTGAACCTCAAGTTTCCTTCTCAGGAGGGTTCATTCACTAGGCTGTTAGGACAAGTAAAGAGGACAATATGGAGTGCCTGCCACTGAGTCTGACTCTGAAGGTGACCCCAGATGGAGCTCGTTGGATATTGGCCCATTTCTCTGTACTAACTCCTCCTTTAGGAGTCTCTTTCTACCTCTGTCTGACTCACTTTCTGTAAATCCATGAGCTCTGGGCCAAGGGTATCTCAGCATTATCCACCTCATCCATTTCTTTACAGATTAATCCATTTCCATGCCTCCACCAGTGGTGACCTTCTGAGTTAGAGCTCTGATTGTGCACTTCCTTTGCCAGTAATTCACCATGTGACTGTTGGCAAGTCACATTCCCTTGCTGGGCCTCAATTTGTCCACCTGTAATATGGATGGATGGACCAGATCATTTGTGAGAGTCCTCTCAGCTCTAATATTGTATGATCCTATGATCCTATGGTTCCCCACCATCTAGAATATAAAGCCCAAATGCCTTGGCAGGGTGCACAAGCTTTGCCCAGAGGTCCTGCCTCCATGGTCTGACTATAATTTTACCCTATTGTCCCTGTTTTCTCTCTCTTTGTCACTGTCCAGTCCCTTACCTTCTCATCCCAGTGAAATTCTCTGCTACTGCCCTGGACCGCTGCCACACTATGTGCCTCATCCCCACTGCCTGGTTTCATCACAGCCACCAACAGTATTGGGCAGAGAGGACACATACAATAATGATTTTGCTGAGGCAACTTGAAATTTCATTATGAGTGGGTATTACTGAGGGAAACACAAAGAAAGGCCGAACTTATAATCAGAGGTATGGTTGGTGAGGTCAACAGAGCAGGCCCTCTAGACAGTTGTTAGGGCAGAAATACCAGCCCCAGAAGTACTTGCAGCTCCACGTCCAGCCTGCAGTTGAGACTGTTATAAGCAGATCAAATAAAAAATGACACCTGGGTTTTACGTCCGGCTAAGTCAGTTTAATCGAGGAGGGCCAGACTGGTGTCGTGGAAAGGACAACAAAAGGAGTCAGGGGTAGAAGCCTCATTTCAGCTTTATCTTAGCTCACCACGTGACCTTCAGTCCAGCTGCTTAACTTCTTGGGCCTCAGTTTCCTCATCTGCAAAAGAAGATGCTCTTTTCCCTGGAGGGGTATCCCACCCTGGATGAGACATGGCATATAAAAGTGCATTGGGAAAAACATGCAGATGTTGTCCCGAAGGGAGGGAGCATTATCATAAAGTCATTGCTTATCATCCATTACAGAGAGGCTTTCTAGAATGAGCTAAACCAGTCATCCACCCCAGCCACTGAGAAATGACTCATTCTCCTGGATGTGACCTGAATAAACAGAGGAAATGTGGCAGCTCTAAAACATTAAAATGAAAAAACAGCCTGGTGGCCTCATTCATCACCGCCCGGCCGAAAGTTTCTGCTCTCTGTTACTTGTGCATTTACTATTCCATGTGCATGCAGTGAGCACACAACAACATTTGCTAAAGACCTGCTCTGGGCCAAGCCCTGCTTTAGGCTGTGGAGAGAGAAATAGAAGGACAGACCCCCTGCCTCAGGCCACCTCAGAGCCACATGGGGAGGTCCACGAAAGAAAACAATGGCGGTGTGTCCTAATCAGCCACAGAATGAGGAGATGCTCCATGTGAGGCTTAGAAAAGGATTGCTAAGACATCTAGAGAAATCCAGGAAGGTTCTCAGAGGAGGTGTCATTTAGGAGTTTTGCAGGTTGAGTAAGGAATTTTCAGAAGGGGAAGGGGAGGTGAGTCTCAAGCTTGAGTTGAATGTCAAGTGGCAAAAGGTACAGGAATGACCCCTGTAAGCAAGCTTAAAGCCAAGCCAGCAGTCTGGAAAGCTGAGCCTACAAATCCACCTTTTCTTTGCTCCAGAGCCTCAGGAATGTGTTGTCACTGTTACTACTTTTTGCTACTTCTAGGGCAGGCAGGCTCAGGGCCTGAGCCTCCCAGAAAGCTGGTATGTCCAGGAGGCTATAAATGCCAACAGAGCAGTGGTCACAGGGGCTTCTTCAAAGAGTGACTGCTTCCTTACCCCAACCAGACATTTCTTTGACTGAAGATTGCCCTGTGGGGACTCTAAGGCTGAGGATTATTTGCCCTCCAGTGAGGAAAAGGTTGCTGTATCTTACTCTGTGGAGAGTTAGTTGCATCTTGGTCTTGATTAAAATCCAAGTGTGAGACAGGCAGCCTGTCTCTGGTCACCTTTGGACCTGGTGACCCATTTGGTGACTATGGCAGGAAATGGAGCAAGACACAAGGAGCACTCATCTTTTAGGGATCATATGCTTTTAGGATGGTAGTAGTTAAAGAAATACACACTTCAGTCCAACCTTCTAACTCTTACAAAAAAATCAATTATGGCAGACAGCAGGTGGGGAAGAAGTTATCAAGGGAACTCGAGCCATGTGCCCTTGCTCAGAGGATGTGGAAGGAAAAGAAAGCCCCATGGAGACTTGAAGTGGCTTTTCTCTGACATGAGTCAGGGGACTCAGTGCATCCCTGATACCAGAGATCCTCCCCTCCTCCCCAGGCCCTGGGGCAACAGTGCTCAAAGAGAGCAGCCTGACGTCTGGCACCCTTGATGGAGACAGCCAGAATCTTGAAGACAGTTAGAGACAGGCTAAATCAGACTGCAAGACTTAGGGACTGCATTTCTGACTGATTATCATTATTTTTCATTACATTATTGTAATAAAGACAGATGAGAGAATGCAATTACTTACAGAGTTCGTTTCAGGCAGCTGCTGATTTCTGTAACACTGGTATTAATCCAATCATGCACCTGTAATTTGGGGGCCATGTGTTTCAGCAAGTCAGGTTCTGCAAGAGGAGGGGAGAAATGAATTTGCAAGACACTTGAATATATGTGCATGCGTGTGTGTGCGTGTGTGTGTGTGTGCATGTATGTGCGTGCGTGCGTGTATGTGTGTATGTGTGTGTGTGTGTGGTGAGTGAAGGGTGAGGACGCTGGGAATGGCCTCTCTCTCTCTGACCTTCACTGCTATCAGAACAGGTCTCCCGCTCAGAACAGAAGCTGTAGGCCACAGCAGAGTCTGAGTTATCTAGACACTAGAAAACCACTCTTTACCCTCTTATGGTAGAAGTTTTTGACCTGGCAAGCAACTGTGAAGCTGGGTCAGATGAGTCAATTACCATTTTTGTTTGTTTGTTTGTTTGTTTTGCTAATTCTGTCATTGTTCAGCAGAATTATTTATAGATTGAGTGCTATTGGATTCGGTTATTGATGAGCCAGCTAAAGATGATCAGTAATAGTTACCAATGAGTGCTGACTGTGTGTTGAGCACTGGAAAGGCCCTTTGAACATTTTATCTCAAGTCTCCCATTTTACAGAGGTGGAAACTGAGACTCAGTGTCTTACCCAAGCTCACAAAGCAGGTACATGGTGGAGATGGGATTTGAACTCAGGAACAGCCCATTGTTCAGCATTTCTGGAGCCTACTGTGAGAGAGAAGACGAGATGGAACTGTATTTGGAGAGGAATCATGAAGGGTCTGAAGTGCCATTTGACCCGGCTTAGCCTTCCTCCATTCTGGTTTTTCAGGCTCTTCCTGTGGCCAGGCCCCTCCTTGGCATCCCCTGCGGTATGGACAAGTCCTGTAGGGTGGCACAGCCCCCCCCCACCACTCAGCGCCTAAATTCTGGGTTTCTGTGTGGCACAAAGTCCCCCCCACCCACCCACCCTAACCAAGGCGGAGCTGGAAACTGACCCTCTGCCAAGTGACAAGTGCACAGCCTGTCAGAGCCAGTGTAGACATGCCGAGATGTGGCTGAAAGCTAACTGCTTTTAACATACCAAAAGGTGAAGTCCCAGGGCAGGGGGGCTTGTGTGTGTGTGTTTTTTTTTTCATGCAACCACTTGCTGCTGCCCTATGTGAATTATGCTGTGGAAAACCAGCCACCAAAGGGCTTCCATCATCAGCATTCAGTGGGCAACAGGCTAAGGGGACTGTTGAGTACACCCCAGTCATCAAGAACCAAACTGCATAGCTGCACAGGTGAGGAAGAGACTAGGGGGTCTTACAACACTCACCCTCCTCACCCCTCAGAAGATACACCTGAGGGAATAACTGAGCACCACCTCTTCCCTATCAGCCGCAGCATTACTGTCTCTGGAAGGGCTTTTGCCCTTGCTGGTGGTCAGCAGGCCAGATCCAGGATCCAGATTTCAGGAATTTGGGGCTTACTTCTTGGGAATGGTCATTCAACTCTCCTTCTCTGGTTCTAGAGGCCAGTGACTGCCCATTCCATGTCGGCAGATGCATTAATTTCCTAGGGCGGCTGTAACAAACACATTTAAAACACTTGTTGTAATTGGCTTAATGGAAACTTATTGTCACACAGTTCTGGAGGCTCGAAGTCTGAAATCAAGGTGTTGGCAAGGTTGGTCCCTTCCAAGGACTGTGCAGGGGAATCAGCTCTAACCCTCTCCCTGAACTTCTGGGGACTTCGAGCATTCCTTGGCTTATAGACGGTGTTCTTCCTGTGTGTTTACGTCATCTTCTCTTTGTACATGTCTGTCTCTGTGTCCCAGTTTCTCCTTTTACCAAGGACACAGTCATGTTGGATTGGGGCCCATCCTAATGACCTCATTTTAACTTGATCATCACCTCCCTGGGCATCAGGAGTTAGGACTTCAGCGTCTTTGAGGGGGGACACAGTTCAACCAATAACAGCTACAATGCTGCCTTAATTTCCGGGCTACATGGGAGAAGTGGAAACGTTGGCCGCCATGGCTAATGGAGGACACCCAGGTTGTGGGACTGGCCGCAGCTGAGACGGAGAATATAATCACCCTCCGTCTGAGTTCCTGAGCCCTGGAGCGATCCCGTGAAGAAAGCATCTCTTCCAGGGTGGAATGGAGCCTGAGCCTCTGCTGGTTGACCTTTAGTTTGCATTTTCCCTTTCAGTAGCACTTGGTTACTAATTGAGCTCTTACTCTTGGCCCAGAACTAGTTTAAAGGATTTATATGTGTTAACTGATTGAACCTTCATAACATTCGTGTGAGGTGGATGCCAGCACAATACCTGTTTTACAAAGAGCAGGTAACTCTCCCAGACTCACTGCAGTGACAGAATTTTTTTTTAATGTTTATTTAATTTTTAGAGAGAGAGACAGACAGTGTGAATGGGGGTAGGGCCAGAGAGAGAGGGAGACACAGAATCCCAAGCAGGCTCCAGGCTCTGAACTGTCAGCACAGAGCCCAACACGGGGCTCGAATCCATGAGCCATGAGATCATGACCTGAGCCTAAGTCTGATGCTTAACTGACCGAGCCGCCCAGGCGCCCCAACAGTAACAGAGTTTGGATGAAAACCCAGACCCTCTGACATCAGAGCTCAAGTTTGTGATCCCAGATTCTCGATAATACAGATTTTTAGGCTTTTTTCCTCCAGAGCTTCTGATTCAGCAAATCTGAGGTGAATCCCAGGAATCTGAATTTTAAAAGCATGTGCAGTGATTCTGATGCAGAGTCCATGGCCCACACTTCGATAAAATGTCCTCCTGTTTCCATAGAAATGATTGTCAATTAGTCTTTTTTTTTTTTTTAAGTTTATTTATTTTGAGAGAGAGAGTGCAATTTAGGGAGGAGAAGAGAGAGAGGGAGAGAGAGAGTCCCAAGCAGGCCCCACACTGTCAGCATGGAGCTCAACGCAGGCTCAGACCCACAAACTGCAAAATCATGACCTGAGCCGAAACCAAGAGTCGACGCTTTAACCAACTGAGCCACGCAGGCACTCCTGTCAAATAGTAATCCGCAGGCCTCAGGGTAGCAAGAGTGAGCACCATGGTTTTCCTTCCACTTCTCTGACCGCCGCCTGTCTGTCTCAGGCACTTACTGATGGGTCTCCACACACAACCACTCCACTCTCTTCCCCACACTTCAGCTGGAGGAGGGACCTATTTGTGGTGCAAACCTGGGACCACAGATTTGTCTGTGACCCGTAGCTCTGAGACTAAAACCTGAATCCATCCCTAACACTGCCACAGTCCCTCTGGTAGCCAACTTGCTTATGTGTGGGGTTAAGTCCCAGCTCTGCCAATGGAGCAAGGATTTTAATCCCTCTGAGCCTCATCTATGAAGTAGAATAATAACATCTCCTTCACAAGGATGGCAGCAAAGATGAAACGTGGCAAAGCGCTTACCACGTCGAATTCCACTCTTGGCCCCTAGGGGGCGCTCAGTAAGTGGTGGCTTTCCTATTAAGTGCACCCTCAGAACTCTCAGGCGCTATGTGACTCTCCGCTCATCAGAGAGCTCTTATTTGGGGCGCTGCAGGAGGATCCTAATAACTGCACAAAAGCTGGCACCCTTTGCTGCACCAGGCCTTGTCCTGGTTCCTGAGGGGCTTTTCCTCCTGAGAGCTGGGGGGAAAACACGTCTCATAAACAGACCGGGCAAGTGTGGACAGTCCTTCTTCCAGGCCTACAGGTTCTCCGTGCACAGATGCCACATCCTCCCTGTCCTCGGCCTGGACAGCTGCTCTCTTAATCTGATGTGCACTGCGCTTGTCTGCTTTTTCCAAACAGACAGTGGGGCGGGCTTCATGGGCTCTTGGCTAATGAGGTGGGGGGCCGAGATGAGGGTTCTGGCCGCCTGACCCACATATGCTGCTCTATTAGGAGAGAATGGGAATGTGTCACTCTGTGCAGTGGCTCTCTCAGCGGAACTGCCCTGTGTCAGCGGACATGACTGGCACCACACCATCTGCTTCTTGGGCAGTGGTTTCCGTGTGGGTCCGAGGTGGGCAGTCCGGGTTGAAATGTGTCCCTCGAAACTTTAGTACATTGTCTATACCATAAGGAATTGGATTTTCTCCCTTCCTCTCTCTCTCTTCCCTTCCTCCAAGAAAAGTTGTTAAGAAGACCAAGAGAGACTCTGGAATTACAAGTGACATTTGTGAAGAGGAATTACAGATATTTAGTTTCCTAATCAATTACACTCAGAATCTTGAAACCAGAAGGGACCATCCATCTCAGTGACTTCTAAATCTGCTGCCCATCAGCATCACCTGGGAACTTGAAAAACATGCCAGTTCCCAGGCCATAACCTAGTCCCACTAAATGGGATCTCTGTGGCTGGGGCCCAGGAATCTGTGTATTCTGCTTGGCCTTGTGCTTCCTCTGGACCATGGAGGGCTTGAAACTGTAGTTTAGAAGTTTTCATCCTTAGCTAAAATGTATGTGCTGTGTGGTCCCCCAAATCACACAAAGAACCACTGTACCCCTCAGGTTTTCCACCTGCATAAAAACAAGCAGTTAGAGGCACCTGTCACATGCTTAATGATTTTTTTTAACATTTATTTATTTTTGAGAGACATAGAGACAGCGTGAGCAGGGGAAAGGTAGAGAGAGAGAGAGATACCGAATCTGAAGCAGGCTCCAGGCTCTGATGAGCCGTCAGCACAGAGCCCGACGACGGGGCTCGAACTCACAGATGGTGAGATCATGACCTGAGTTGAAGTCGGCTGCTTAACTGACTGAGCCACCCAGGCGCCCCTTAATGGATGCTATTCTAAGCAGCTGACTGCAGTTGATCATATACTCATCTGGCCTTAGTTTCTTCATCTCCAAAGTTAGACCTGGTCCAGGCAACAGCACTGCTTTATGAAGGAGAAAAAGCCCAAGTTTTGGAGTTGGGCTTAGTTCAAACGCTGGCTCAACCACTTACTATTTGAACTGTACAACCTTGAGCAAGGTACCCTCAGAACCACAGTTTTCTTTCCAGAAACTGAGAACAAACAGGTTGGCCTTACAGGATTTCTTTGAGAATAAAAGAGATGGTGGTCGGTCGTGAGGTGAGCAGTGTGTAATACAACGGCAGGAATATGGGTTCTTCTCCCACACCCTCCCTATAGCTTGGGTGTATCCCTTTATAATCTTCCTGAAACTGGTACTTGCCTAGCAGTATCTTTCCAAAACATACATTTAATTTGGCGGGGATAATTTGTGAAGTAAACTTGAAGTAAGAAGTTCTTCGCCTGGGTGGCTCACTCGGTTAAGCATCTAACTTCAGCTCAGGTCATAATCTCACAGTTTGTGGGTTCGAGCCCTACATCAGGCTCTATGCTAACAGCTCAGAGCCTGGAGCCTGCTTCGGATTCTGTGTCTCCCTCTCTCTCTGCCCCACCCCCACTAGTGCTCTCTGTCTTTCAAAAATAAATAAATAAATAAATAAATAAGTTCTAATGTACTTCCTCCATGTATTGCACCTTCTCTCACACACGAAACATTGTATTAATATATGTTGACTAAACTTGCAAATGAGAGCCAGAGAGTGAATAAAAATAGGGTTAAAAGATGTAGAATAACCCTATTTTTTGCTTACAAATATTGAAATAAAACCGTATACATATAGAAAGATCGCATATGCAAAGAGAAGGCTATTAACCATATTATTAACAATAGTTTTATCTGGAGGGTATGGTTATAGGAGATTTGTAATTCTTTTTTGTTTTTAATAAACTTTATTTCTTTAGATTTACAGGAAAGTTTACAGAAGTTTCAGATTTATGGAAAATTTTCAAATAATAGTACAGAAAATTCCCATAAACCCTACTCTCAGTTTACCTCATTATTAACTTTTTACATCAATATGGTATATTTGTTACAATTAATGAACCAGTATCGATATATTATTATTAACTCAAGTCTACACTGTATTCACATTATCTTACTCTTAATGTCCATTTTTTGTTCTAGGATTTCACTTAGCATTCCACATTATATGGTCATCGTGCCTCTGTAGGTTCCTCTTGGCTGAGAAGGTTCTTTGTTTTCAATGGCCTTGAAGGCTTTGAGGGATACCAATCCAGTATTCGAAGAATGTCCTTAGATTGGGATTTGTCTCATGTTTTTCTCATGATTAGACTGAGTCTGTAAGTTTGGGGGAGGAAGACCACAGAGGTAAAAGGCTATTTTCATCACATGACATCAGGGGCACATACTAGCAACCTGACTTACCCCTGGTGATGTTGATCTGATCTCCTGGCTGACATGGTGTTTGTCATGTTCTCTTCTATAAATATACAGTTGCTCCCCATCCCCTTTTCCATACTAGACTCTTTTATTTCCATTTCTTTAAAGCTTGTTTATTTATTTTGAGAGATATGGGGAGAGAGAGAATCCTCAAGCAGGCTCCACACTGTCAGCACAGAGCCCGACACAGGGCTCGAATTCACCAACCGTGAGATCATGACCTGAGCCAAATCAAGAGTTGGACGCTTAACTGACTGAGCCACCCAGGTGCCCCTATTTCTTTTTCTCTTGTTCCAAATTATCTGAAGGTTTTTTTTTCTTTCAGTGAGCATAATTACGTTGATAATCATTTTGGAAAAAAAAATGACAGGGTCTCGTAAGACCTTCATCCTTTCTGTATATTTTATTTTGGCTTGATTTTCATGCTGTTGCATACTGCTTCTACTGTGACTTCTGCTGGGAATTTGGTCACCAGCCTAGGTTCCTGACAAGTGTGACTCTGCTCAGAGCCCAGGCTATTCGCCGTGTGTAGGGTGTATTGTGCAGAGTAGCTTCCGATGGCGCCGTGCACGTGCAGACCCATAAATCAGCCAGGGAGCCTTGCCCTCACCATAAAAGCGAAGGGGACCTTCAGCCTCGCTTTCTCCTTGCTGCCGAAGATAAACAGGGCGTAAATCTTGCTGAAGGAGAAGATTCTTATCCAGTCTCTAGAAAACACCCCAACCATTTGGAGGACAGTCTGCTCCACACGTTTTCATTCAAAACACGCCAGCGTGCAGCACAGGACAGGGCACATTGTGTTCAGTTACCAGAGGGATAAGTGAGTGAATTGGAGCTGTCTCCTCCCTCCTTTTGCCCATGGCTTTCTGTCAGAGAAGCTGATGAGAGTGACGCATTGAAATTGGACAGTTTTTCCTACAATAAACAGCTTCCTGGCCACCTGCAGCAGACACACTGTCCTAAAATTTACTCTCCTTAGGGAGTTGTTGGTTTGTTTTTGTTTTTGTTTTCTCCAAAAGAAGCAGTTCTCCTGAGTAGAGAGCAGGTGGCTAATTGCTATGCTTTAGGGGGAGCCTGGTGCACAAGGACATTGTTGGGGCTGAGTGCCCTGGGGCAGAGGGCCTGTGGATGGCTTTATTTAACACCTGAAAGGAAAGAGTCTTCAACCACACCTTGTCAGAGCCTTGTTGTCCTGGCCCAGGTAGGATTCCCCTGTGAAAATGGGACATTCTTAGCAAATATTACAGCTTTGGGTGGTTGCTGTCTTCTAGAGCAGAGATTCTCAACCGCAGCACTATTGACAGTGTGGACAGAATAATTTTTTGTGGTGAGGGGCTGCCCTGTGCATTGGAGAATGTTTGGTAGCATCCCTAACCTCTACCCACTACATGATAGTAGCACCACTCCTCCAAGTTATGACAATCAAATATGTCTTCAGGGGTGCCTGGGTGGCTCAGTCGGTTGAGCATCTGACTTTGGCTGAGGTCATGACCTCGCAGTTCATGAGTTCGAGTCCTGCATTGACTCACTGCTGTCAGCGCAAAGCCCACTTCAGATTCTTTGCCACCCTCTCTTTGTGTCCCTCCCTTGCTCATGCTCTCTCTCTCAAAAGTAAATCAACATTAAAAAATGTCTTCAGACATTGCTAAATATCCTCCAAGGGGAAGTCAACCTCATTGTGAACCACTATTCTAAAGGCATGGTCATGTCTCTAGGTCCTGTACAATGGAATACATTTGCTTACTTCCTGCCTGTATAGGGCTGATGACTTGTGAATCATTAATTGCAGAGATTAACAGAAGAAGCCAGAGAGGCAATCCCCATCATGATTCCTGTTCCAGTTATCTATTGCTGTGCAAAAAATCACCCCAAACTTAGTGCAATAAAGCAGCAACCATTTCTGGATTCTGTGAAGTTTAGAAGGGGAACAGCAGGGATGACTTATCCCTGTTCCTGATGCCTGAAGCCCTCAGTAGGAAGACTCAAAGGCTGAGAGTCACTTCATACTGGGAACCTGAAATCATCCAAAGCTGTCTTCACTCATGTGTCTGGCAGCTGGTGCTTGCTGTCATCTGGAACTAAGCTGGGACTGTGGCCAGAATATCTGCTCATGGCCTCCCCATGTGGTCTGGGCTTCCACACAACATGGCGGCCTCAGGGCACTCAGGTGCCTACACAGTGTCTCTGGGCTCCAAAGGTGACTATCACAAATGAACTGGGTGGAAATTGTATTGCCTTTCATGACCAAGCCTTGGCATTCCCATACTGTGGGCAGAAGCATTTCCAGGTGGGAGGAGTATTCAAGTCACCTTGTAGGAAGAGCATGTGGACAGAATATATTGTGGCATTGCCCCAGTTCTTTCCCTGACTTTGTTCTTCTGTAAAAAGAAAGGCGCCCCATCCCATGGACCCTGGCTCCCGACTCTTCTCTCAGGCTCTCTGCTCTCCTCTCATTCACCAGAGGCTCCCCCAGAATTAAAGAGACTGAGGTGAAATTACCTTCCAGATCTGCTGGAAGAGGATGATTCTGGGATTTTATGTGTTTTATTCTCTGTGACTATCCCCAGTCGCTCTGAGAACCTTTTGATTCTCAATTCTAGAGGTCTTAAGAATAGCTAGCTTCACTTCAGCTTGAGAAAACTCATTTTAAGGCAAAACCACAGCATTGGTTACTATGAAGTTGGCTCAATAAGGAATTGTGGTACTGATATATTTGAAATAAGATTGCACATAAATCTTTGCTTTTAAGAGACTGTCTTAGAGTGAACTTGTATTTTCCGGAGTCTACCAATGTGCTGTGCACCAACTGGGTTCTTAATAAGTGTTTACTGAATAAATGTTTCTGATCTCAGTGACTGAGCATTTTATTATGCTCAGCATTGTCTATATTAGGGCTTGTGAGATTTTTTCTTGAGCCTGGAATTGCTAGGCAAAATATAATTAGAATATGAAGTTTTACTCCTCTTCAGTCCTTATGCAACTTCTGGTACCCTGAGTGAGCTCATATGATTATTGCGTTAACTGAAAGACTTTTAGGCTATGGCCCTGACTGAAGTTTTGCCTAGGAGAGTTTCGAGCCAGTGCTGCAAGTAGTCTGTCATTTCTGATGTATGTGCAGACTCTTGTTTGTTCCCGGCTGAGGATTTGTTTGTTTTGTCTTTCAGTTACTCGTTACTGAGTAACTCCTGTGTGCTCAAACTTAGGCTGTCAGGCATGGGTGACTATCCAAAAGAAGACAGTCTTGGGGCCATTTCTTGCTCCCTTTGTTTCTCTGCTATGTTTATTTCCAGTTAGTTATGACTGACATATTGTCCTTTCTTTAGCCTCTTCTCTTCCCATTCTTTGCCTTGCCTCATGTATCAGTCTGCTGTATTTCAGTAATGCTGTGTAATGAGCCACTCCATTTCTCACTGGCATACAGTAATCAACATTTGTTTACTACTCACTTGTACACCATCATCTAAAGTTTGGCTGATTTAAGATGAGCTCAGTTGACATAGGGTTCAGGTCCATGCTACACATACCTTGTGGCTGGGCCTGAAACTATCCAAAATACATTCTCCTGCAACAGGCAGGGAGCACAAGACAGAAAACCTGACTGTGCAAGCGTACTTTAAATCTCTGCTCACATCCCATATACTGACATACCAATGGCCAGAACAGTCATATTCTCAGCCCAAAGTCACATCGCATGCCAGTAGACTCCTCCCAGGAGGCAGAGAAGACTACTTGAGTATATTCTGAATAGTTGACTAATTTATCACAGCCAGTACTATTTCAGTAAGTGCCATGGGCTTTTTGGTCTCTGAGCCTTTAGTATACCCTCCCTGCTACCTGAAATACTCTCTCTTTCAGGGTAAAAGTATCCCACTCCGTGGCCCATTCCTACTTAACTTCTGAGATTCCAGTCTGAGGCCACCTCCTCTAGGACACCTGCCCTGATATTATATAGGTTCCTGGACTCCTCTCTGGGTTCCATAACATTCTTCACATGCAAACCCCATTATCCTGCACAGTGAATGTATCCGTTTGTCTTGATCACCCCTACCATTTTATGAGTGTTGAACCACATCTTATTCACCATTATTTCCCCAATATGCAGCTCAGGCTCAAAGGTTTTGAAGAGCAAATATGTACTGGTATTTGCGGCACTGGCCTCTCTACACTGACAGCTCTGGAGAGGCACAGAAAGAACTGGGGTTTTGACATTTCCAAGGGAGGAGGGCCATTTGGAATGAACCATATGAGCCGTCTGGGCACAACTAACTGTGTCCAACAAATGCCATCTGCTTTTGAGGCATGTGGAGACTAGGAAATCAGTATAGACCATGTGGCTTCAGATCTGTTCTGGTCAGTACCATATCCTCATTGGCCCTTTCTAAATTTTCTTCCCCCTGTCTTGACTTAAATGAAGAGTAGGTCTGACTAGCTGCCAGTTTGCTCCCCAGGCACTAGTCTTGAAGGATTTGAGACAGGGAGACATTGGGTAGATGCAGGCTCTGTTATGCAGGGTTTGTCATTGATTTGTCATTGGTGTTCTTGTGTTGATTGTCTGGTAAAGAGAGGGGCTGTGAGCATGGAGCAGAAGGCCATGCATGTGGTTAAAGGCCGTGACATGCGTGGCTGCCACTCTCCACTATTTGGATTTTTCCAGAGGCAATAGGGAGGTTGGAAGGGCTGCTTTCAACCCACTGCACACTTCAGTTTCTTCAGAACAGGGCTGGAAATGGGAATTTATGTATTTGCCGGGTGGTACTTTAAAGTCACAGCTGCTCCTCATTTAAAGGAATCCAAAGCCTTTCAGTGTGAATGATCATTTTGAAGGTAAGTCAATTATCTGTGTTTGCTGGTTCAATATGGTACTCTTAGATATAATGGGCTATCATCTCAGCTTACTGAAACCATGCATGGCTTCCCAGGCTGGGTCTTCATCCAAAGGAGCGAGTGGAGACATTCAGAAGCCTCTTCCAAATCGATACACAGAGTATGAGAGAAGGCAGGGGATGGCAGAGCCCCAAGCCCTGCCATCTCTTCTAGTCCCATTTCCAATTCCCCTAGGCATGCAAACATTCAGATAAGTCTCACCATCTCAAAGGTATTTATCCCACGCCAGTTGAATTGACTGTAAAATTCATCAAACAAGATATCACACTGTTTATTCAAATTTAGAATTTCATTTTAGCCAAGTCCATGCAGCTATCCTGCATATAATAGCCTAAACAAGTTTTTCTAGGTATTCTCATTTAGAGAAGGGCTACGGGGAGCTATAAGAACTTAAGAGATAGATGCAGTTGTGTCTGGCACTGCCACCGTGTTTTCAGTGATCCGCTTTGCTTGCCGCTCCCTTTCAGCCCACTCTGTATCCACATCTCTGTGCTGCGCTTTGTCTGCCCATGTCCCCAGTTCTGCCCATTCGGATCTTCTAGGCAGCGTCCCATGCTAGCACAAGTGCTTTGCGCAGAGGAGTTAATCAATAGGCTTGTAGGACTGAATTACGAGAATTAAGTAGTCAACGTCGGAAGAAGAGTCAAATATGCATAAACTCTGAACGGATCCATTTTCAGTCCCTACTTCTCTAAAATTGGGACTGAAAACTTTCTTTTCATCTCTCCATCCAGTCAGCATCTCACTTTCCCCAGTGACCTTCAGCCAATGATTCCATATTTCAACATCTCACAGTGTTCACCTACAAAAATGAGGTAATGATAGCCATGAATGTGGTTGTGAGGATTATGGGTAATGGATAGAGAGTGAAATGCACGTGGCCCTTGGCAGATTCTCCAGGATCTAAAATAATGGCTAATATTGGGTCTCCGCATCTACCAATCCACTTAACTTGCCCAATAGTAAACACTGGAAAAATACCTTGTCTAACCTTTATTTTTTTACAGCTTTTCTCTCCTGGGAGAGATTTCACAACTCTAAAAGTTATGTTTGATTTTCTTTAAAGGGACCCAGATTCTATTTTCTCCTGAGAATCATACACACATTTGAAACAGAATTGTTGCTTTGTTGATGGTTTTCGCACAAAACACCATTTACTGAAACAATGAGTGAAATGTATTATTTGGAGTCTCCTAATAGACACTATATACATACATATGTTGAACTCTTCCTGGTTGAACAGGAGACATTAAGTCATTCCAGTGGCATAGAACATAAGAGTCAAAGATTCCAGAGGTTTTGCAAGACTGCTAACACTGGAGTCCACTGTGGTTTTGTTTAATGGCTATTTACAAGATGGTGCTCCTGAGTCTGCCATATTGGTGAGCTCTAGCCACTTCCCTGGAGTCCTAAAGCAGAGAGGAAGCAAAAGTGAATGCCTGAAATGGACTTATTAACTCATCGTAATGCCTCTGTTTTTTTGGTTCAGCAAACATCAGATCCATCACTAAAACACACTATGATATTTCTTTCTTGTTGAACATGGCTGGAGCTCTGTGTAGATAAGGCCTCAGTGAATCATTTTTCTTCCCAAAGCAAGAGAGAGTAAGCAGTCATAGCAAATATACTTTTATGATATCCAGTTAATACTTCCTTCCACCTGCCTCTTAGGAATTGTTCAACGTGTTGACTGTGCATACTTTTTTCACATGAGTTTTTATCAAATGCTCATAGATCAATTGCATATGTGCTACAGTATCCAACCCTGAATTGCATCTCCAAGGAAAAAGCATAGAGATAGGATCTTTGAGAATTTATATGTGGACCTCTTTGTTGCGTTTGACCAAGAAAGGAAAATAGCTTTTGACCCAAGAGCCAAGTTCAATCAATTAATTCTGGCAACTTGGAAAGCTGGGTTGAGAAAGATTCTGATGCTTAATATTGGCTCAGTATGGAGGATGCCTGATTAATTAGCATTGACTATCACTTGGGTAGAAAGGAAGTATGATGATAAAGGTATTGGGTATTGGCTCCATCTTCTAGACTTGCAAAGTTAATCAGTTGTGATCAAGTTATAGCACTTTGACCCTTGGAAAAGTTCTCTCAAATGGTGGAGTTACCAAAATGAGGTGTAGCTCTAGTTCTTTGGCTTCAAACTCTCAGATAGAAATGAAACCGTTCAGTCTAATCTCCCGGGCATGGAGGATAGGTTGAACTCTGTAATTTCACTTCTGGAGCACAAGAGCTCAAAACCAAGGACTTTTCCTTTCTCTGGTTACTTTTATATCTATACCTCAATTTTGGGTCAGTCAGCAAACACTGTCTTTAATTGCCTTGCATTCTCCTTTCTGTCCTGGTGTCCATGTCAGCCTGGGTACTTCTCCTCCCCACCAGGCACCTTCTCCAGTCTGCCCTGGATCCAGAAGTGATCTGCTATCTGTCGTTTACACCTCAGCATGAGTTTCACTATTTTTCTTTCTCTCAAAGATTCACAGTTTGAAATTTCTCTGAGGAATGAAAGACGGTCCCCTGCCCCCAATGACAGAAAGATAGGCCACAGTAGCAGATAGGGGAAATAATTTCTTATAGGAAAGCCTTTATATTAAGCACCAAGGCATACCCTATTTATAATGGCCTAATCTGCCTAATATGTGAGGTCAGCTCTGCTGCTGGGTAGCCTGTACTGGAGGGAACGAGGATTTCATTGTGTCATCACACACACACCTACAGGTAAATTCCCCGAAGTCCAGAACTCCAGCCACTCTCTCTCCTCCTGTTCCCCCAGCCCCCTCTTCTGTGTCCTTTCTTTTCCCTCCCTATTATGGCACAGATAGGGTCCCAGTGACTTTGCCAAGACAGTCTGTCAGTCCTTACTATGGCTGACTGTGTTTCCCTCACACTATACCACAAATGTATGCTCTCCTTTGTCACTGGGTCCAAATCCAATTACTTTTAGAATGCGCTGAAGGAATTTAGTTTAGAGAAAAGGCCATGTTCCTCTTTGTAAAATGAAAATCCTCTCCCAATAGGAATAATCCACTCATTTATTCAAGAAACATTTGTTTGGTTGCTTTTTATATAATCCCGTAGATTCATCTAGAAGATCATAGATGGCTTTACAGTGGGAGTCTAATCTACAGCTTCATAATAAGTGAGATATGAGGGCCGGGAATGGCCAGATCCGAAATCTGTGAACCAAAAAGTTTGAAATTGTCACTCAGACTTTTAAGAGTCCAGGTGTTTGAGGAAGGGCCAACCCTCATTGGGCCCTGTACCAGGAAGCGCTGGGGGGAGAGGAGCGGAGTTGAGACAAGCCAGGTGAGGCTGTTGTTAGGGCTAGCATCCTGGTGTGAAGCTGAGGCCCCCTGGGGAAGCTGTGACCCTGGGAAGGAATCCCATGAAAGAGGTAGGTAGTTCTGGGCCCTGAAAGGAAATGAATGGCCAGGCTAGGGATGGGAAACCAGGTGGGGCCGGAGGATGCGGGGGGAGGAGGGGGGCGGGGGGAAGAGTCCAGGTGTTTGAATCTAATTGCAAGGCAACAGGCTCTAGAACTGAAGCAGCAAGTTGCCACTTACTCTTTGCTGGCTATTTTTCCACCTTGGTCCCACTCACAAGTTTCCCTCTATAACAAGACTCTACTTATACATGTGGTTAAGGTGGAGTGAGCATCCGCACGCTTCCCCATCGCTCTGTGCCAGTGGCTGGCTTGCGAACCCAGCACAAGCATTTTGCATCAAGGTATCTCTGTCCAAAGCCTTCTCTGACTCTCCGTGCTTCTTGCCTTGTTGACACTGCCCATAAGATTAAGGGGGTCATTCCGATGACAGTTTTCAAAACTTTGCCTGAAGTCCAAGAAGAAGAGCCAAGAGTCAGTCAGAGGCTGTGGACTAGCAAACCTTTTTCTATACACATGTGCTCTAATCCCCAAGGAAGGTGCATTGACTGCACGAACAACTGTTGTTCTGCCTCTTGGCTTGGTGGCTGCTTAGCATGGGGATGGACAGGAAGAAAGACAAGGACTTTGGAGAGCTGAAAGGAACACATCTGTCCCAAACTAAATCTTTTATTAATGCAAGAACACTCCTGCCAGAAATCCACGCTAATCTCAGCAGGTAACAATAGCTGGAGGAGTTTCACTCATGCAAACGAACTTGCAAAGGCGGGGAAAACATGGAAGCGAAAAAGGCGATTACAGATGTCTTCCTTCAGCACAAAGCTCTGCCACGGCTGGAGGCTTCCTGGGTGTCCAGGGACTAGATCTAATGGAAAAAACGGGAGGTGGGGTAAGGAGAGGGTGTGACTGTGCAAGCCCCTCTACATGTTTTGTTTCCACAAGCAAGACGTTGAAGGACACATCAAATAATGAGTGTATCAATGAGGTGGTATGATCTCAAAAGGGAAACAGTGGCTGCTGCGTGTGATTAGGTTTCATTTACCCACTTGCTCCTTCTTTGCTAGGGACTTCTTGGGTTCTTTCTTCCCAGATGTCCTAACAATACACTTCTGAGTTTATGTTAGCTTTTTGCAGATGGCCTGCACGTAATGAGGCACCTACTTTGGTATCTTCCTTCGTCCAGGTAGTCCGTGATTTTCTGCTTTTGACTCCAGGTCCCTGAAGCCTTGGGCTCCTGGTAGTTCTAGAGGGAGAGAGAACTCACCCGAGACAGAGGAAGTCATTGAATCGAGTTGTCAAAATGCTGATCGGGTGTGAAGCAAACGCGGGGATCCCTCAACCCCAGTCCTGCCCACACCCGAGCCCGTTCTTCTTCAGGCCCTGCAGTAGGCGTAGTGCTTGTTAGCTGGATAGCCCTGTTCCACTCCGACATGGGGAGGGTTAGTGGCTGGGAAAGTGCGCTCAGGATGCTCCAGGTGCACAGAGGGGCGGGTAGCCAGGAAGGGACGAGGGGGTGCCTCCCGGAAAAGGGGACGACCCAGATGAGTGTTCAAGTGTGATTAGAAGTGGATGGAAGAGCTTGTCACAATAAATTGCTCAAAATGGAGAGAGAGAGAGAGAAAAAGAATGTATCAGAGTTTTACTTAACTTTTTAATGAGGGAACCAGCAAGATGACAAAATCAGCATCACAGAAATATGAAAAGTAGTATTTTATAGAGTCTGTGAAAAATAAAAAGGAATGTGAAGAGGCAGGTAAATGAGACGCAAAGCTAGGTAATTTCTTCAGGGAAATAAAAGTATCGCTTTTGAGACTCTTTTCTACCAGCATTCCCCTCCCCCATCAGTTTTCTATAAGTTAACCTCTAACTTTTACCGAAGACAAAGTGTCTGCGCCCTAATTAATGGGAAATAGTGAAGAAAACTCAGTCGAGCACCCCCACCCCAGCAGGGGTCAGCAAACTATCTATGCAAAGACCCAGATAGTAAATATTTTAGGCTTTGTGGGCCGTAAGGTTCCTATTGTAACTACTCGGTTCTGCCATTACAGCAAAAAAAGTTGCCGTAGACAATATTTACACGAACGGGTGGCTGTGTTTTCATAAAGCTTTATAAAAGAAGTGGTTGGCTGGATTTGGCCTGAAATCTACAGCTGACCTCTGCTCCAGGATAAACTTTAAGGGTCACGTAATCATCTTTCTGACTGATCTCCAAGTTTTGGTGCTTTTTTCCTAATAGGTTTACAGTAAGGAAAACAGCAAGTGCAAAGGCACTGAGGCCTGAGCTCACGTGTTGTGTTTGGGGAGGAGGAAGTGAGTAAAAATTCCTGGAGCACTGGTATGGGAGGAGTGGCTCTACTAAGAATAAAGCTGGATAACTCAGGAGAAAATTGACTCTCTTTTTACCTGTAGCAACAAATGTACCTGAATAATACACATTTCTGGGCAAGAAAAAGAGAAGATCTGGTTCTGATTCCAGTGAGTCACCTGAGGGCGTGAAATAATCTTACTAACACTGGGTTTTCCTACTTCAAAAATAAAAATATTATTGGATCTAGCCAGAGGGTTAGTGTGACAGTTAAATGAGACCGTGCATTTCCCAGTACTCAGTAAATGATAGCTTTTAATTATAAGATTATTATTAATATCCTTTATTAATCAAAGGCAAAGGGAGGTCCTAGGACTACTGTTGAGTCCACACTTAGTCACAAAGTGGGGGTGCTGGGATCATGAAGGTGGAACGGAGAGTCCTATCACTCACCGCCTTCTCATAAGGTCCTTGGTCCTTGAGACCTTGTCCTAAAATCAAGGCCATGTTTCCCCTCAGCACCCAGCTGGGCTCAGAAGCCCAGGGTTGCCTGGAATTCCTATTAAGAATCTCCTCACCGCCCGCCCCCCAACCTCCAGTAACAATTTACAAACAACAAGGACTCTGGGGACAATTACCTTGTAAACAAGGACAAAGTGAGTGTACTTAGAGCAAAACTGCTGGGTTAGCAGCCATATTTGCATTCAGACAATGGATGTGCTAATTAACAGCGCTTCCTACCTGTCCATTAAAACCTTAAGAGATTCTCTGAGAAACAAAGCCGCACTCTCTCTTCTGGCCCTCTCCTCAGTGTCCTGCGCCTACTTAAAGCCGCACTTTAAAGTTATACCTATTTTTTTTTCATTTTCAAGTTTTTATTTAAATTCCACTTCGTTGACATACAGTGCAATATTGGTTTCAGGCATAGAATTCAGTGATTCGTCACTTACGTACAACACCCAGTGCTCATCCCAACAAGTGCCCTCCTTAATGCCCCTTGCCCATCTAGCCCATCCTTTACCCTCCTCCCTCCATCAGTCCTCATTTTGTACTCTATAGTTAAGAGTCTGTTTTATGATTTACCTTTCTCTCTTCCTCCCCATGTTCATCTGTTTTGCTTCTTAAATTCCACATATGAGTGAAATCATATAGTGTTTGTCTTTCTCTGACTTATTTCATTTAGCATAACACACTCTAGTTCCATCCACCTGGTTGCAAATGGCAAGATTTCATTCATTTTGATTGCCAAGTAGTAGTCCATTGTGTATATCTACTATATCTTCTTTATCCATTCATCAGTCAATGGACCCTGGGGTTTTTTCCATAATTTAGCTATTATTGATAGCGCTGCTATAAACATTGGGTTGCATATGCCCTTCAAATCAGTATTTTTGTATCCTTCGGGTAAATACCTAGCCGTGCACTTGCTGGGTCGTAGGGTAGTTCTGTTTTTAACTTTCTGTGGAACTCCATACTGTTTATTGAAAGGTTTGGGGGTTTTGTCTGTTTTGTTGTAGTTTTGCTGACTGGGACCACTTATTTCCTTCAGAGCAGAGGAAATCCTCTCTCTCCACCCAACCTCCTGGCATCCTCAGCCAGGCTCCGTCTTCTCAGGGGGCTCCCTCTGCCTCACTCAGGTTGCTAGTACCATCTGCCCTCCGTTAGCAGCTCTAAAGCTTACCCAGATGGCCTCAGTAAAATATTAACAAATAATGATCATGGCGTATTTACTCTGGGCCACTTGTATGTTTCCTTTTCACTTCTAAACAGCAATACCCTAAGAGTAGTGGTACTGATGCCATGTGGTGCTGTCACCCACCTTTGCCTGGGTTCAACCAAACAGACTGCCTGGTGACCCCTAAGTGTCGAGGCTGCATCATATGGCAGGGCCCCCGAACCAGTGGACCAAAGGTGGGTCTCATGGCAGAGCTTACTGAAAAGCAGCCTGGGAAAACAGTCCCTATGCATCCATCACACATTAACCACTCAGGAATGTGCTGGCCTGTTTCTTGCATATATGGAGAGTAAGTAGGCACATAACCTCTGTAACTAGGACCAAGGAGAGGTGGGGGAGGGGAGGCCAGAAATAGTTAGGAGGGGCCCTCCTGAATATGGCCAGTGGAGTTTCTCACACCTGACAGCGCCCTGCCTCCAGATGACGATATCACTCATAGTTGTACCGGTCAGGGTGAATCTTCGGGCCACCCAAGGACGCTGAATTTCTGTCTTGCAACTGAACTAACATGAGTTCACTCCTTGGTGAGTCACAGATAAAACTACACCAGGTAGGTTTGTTACACAAAAGAAACTTTATTTGCAGCCACTAAGATCATGGGGGAAGAACTTCCAAAGCCATGACTCCCCAAGTCATGGGGAGTAAGTGGGTTTCTTCTATTGGAGGTTAGGATGAAGATTCAGAAAGAGGAGTTTTGTCACTGTGTGTAGAGGCAGGTTAAAGGTTGCATATGCATACTCGGGAAATATGCCTACACATGCATCGTCTCTTAGATAAATGAGATTTGTGCTCCTCCTTGGGCAGAGGTTTTAACACTATAATGAAGTATCCGTAACTGCCAGCCACGCCATGGTCCATCTGCGCAGGTGTGCATCGGTGGTCCTGTTCAAACTGGTCTAGGCTGGTTGGAGCTCCTCCTGTTGTTTGCCTCTAAAAGATTAAGTTAACAAAAGGGGGCTCAGTGTGGGTCTTGCTGGTGACAGTCTGGGAATGGGCTCTGTCACCTTCTGTTGTATCTAGCTTCGTAAGATTGTGTATCTTTTGTGGTTAAAAACACTTTACGCCCTTTAATTGTACAGAAACTTTACCTCCTTTTATCGACGGATGGTACCTTTCTACCCACCACATGCCATCCCCGTGGCAACCATGTAAACTTTATTTCTGTGTCACTCCATTTGTGATTGCTCCCACATTACCCACAGTGACAAGTGTCCTAGCATTTTGGTGGCACCGTGCCCCTCCACAATCCTCCAGACTCCCACAGCCCCGCGGACATCCGAGACTCTGAGAGTCCGCTTCCAAGGAGACACAGCCCCAGCTGCACTGAGCAACGTGTGTGTCCTTGTTTGCATGTGAAGGGGGGCGCCCCGAGAGGCCAGGGTAAGTTAGGTCTGGCCTGTGGTGGCTGGGAATGGAGCGCAGAAAGGCTCACCTCGTAACCCCCTCTGTGAGGAGTCTCCAAGAGAGAGACTGCCTTCTCATGCCCACCCTCTTCCACCATCATCACTTTGTGCCACCTGGCGGCACTCATGGAGAAGGCGCCCCTCATGCCACACACGGGCGTCCTCTTCCTTACCAGCACTCACCCCTCAGGACAAGCCTCGTCAGGTCCACCACCATTTGTTCCAGCCTGTGCCATACTCCCGCAGGTGTCTGAAGCAGCCCAGGCCGGGACTGCCGTGTGGGATCTAGAATGAGCTGATGGGGGAGGTCTCGCACCCGCCCCTCACTGTGTTGTCAGAAGACAGATAAGCTAACTGGTAAGTCCCAGGTGTTTTACAGAAAGTGGCATTGCTCTTGAATTCTGCATGAGCTTAGGAATTGCCTTTCAAAGATTGTCCTTCCTTATTTAAGAATGGCATTTTTCATTTAATTTTTTAAACTTAAATGTGAATCTTTACTCTCCCGAATAAATAATTGGGTGCATGGAATGTGTCTGCCATTTCACGTGCCTTTTTGGTCACACGAGCCTTGCTTTCTTTATCTGTGAAATGAGAATGTTAGTATCAATCTCACAGGATTGTTATGAGGCAAAAATGGGAAAATGCCCTTGGCGTTTAGCATGGCATCTGGCATGAGGAGGGGGCCCAGGAGGTAAAGGGCTTACCTACTGAGCACAGTGGGTATGGGCTCGTCAGACATGGTGCTAGGGCAGCCAGGACATGCTGCTGAATTGCAGGGGTGAAGGGCCGGTGTGGCTGGGAGCAGACTGGGAGAAGTTTGGAGGTGTCTTGGAGAAGGAAGGTATTGTGCCATCCCGCGTGGGTCAGAAGGTAGTCTGGCCTGCACCAGGCTTGGGGCAGGGGGCAGGGGGCAGGCCAGGCTATCAGATCTGCTCCGCACCCCCCACCTACAACATCTCCCACTCCCAGGACGTCACAGGGGAGAGGTTTTATTCCAATCAAGGGCTGCTCTTGTTTCCTTAGTAAGTGAACATCTGTGCGTTGCCTTCGGAAAATGTAAATTAATGTAGGCTTTTGTCCTTGAATACGAGGGAATGAAAAGTTAACTGTAATATTTTTTGAACATCTAGCAAAACTCCCATTAGTGATGACATAGCTCAGACTTCACCATCTCCCTACCTGCAGTACCTCATCTTCCAGCACTTACCGCCCTGGATTCTGACCATCTTTTACTCCCACCAAGTGTGAGCTCCTCCAGGGACGAGACTGACACAGAGCCTTGGACCCACAGCTCAGTGACTATGGGAAATTAAAGATGAACGTCAGAAGGGGCTGGATGCAGAAAATGCTCTGGGAGTTGGCAGAGTGAGAGATCACCCCCAGTGGCCAGTCAGGGCTGGATTCACAAAGCCAGCCACACTGGGCTTTTCCCTGAAGGTGTCCATGAGCGACAGCACCTATGACTGACAAAACTCCCTATGAGCTAAGACCACATGGAGGGCTTTTCCCTACAAAGACCCATGCTGGGTGACACCTAGGAAAACAACTGTCCTCAGTTAAAAGGGAAACTGGCTTTTCCGACAGTGGGTCAGTTGGTTACGCATAGGACTCTTGGTTTCAGCTCAGGTCATGATCTCACAGTTTCCTGAATTCAAGCACTGTGTCAGCCTCTGCTCGTGCTCTGCCTCTAAATAGTAAGTAAGTAAGTAAATACTTTAAAAAAGAAACTTTAAAACATATTACCCTAACCTATATTATCGTTTCAGACAATGGAAAGGATAAAGAAAACTGAGAACTATCATAAACTGGGTAGCAGTTGCTCATATAACCAGCCACGTTACATGTTCTGTCTCAGTCCTGACAGTGCACCAGCATGTGGTTGGCATGCCCATTTTACAGGTGAGGAAACTGAGGCTTACAGGGGAACGTGGCCCCATACCAGTTAGTAAACAGCACAGCAGATCCGAGGTTGGAATTCAGCTCAACCACATAATACCTGCCAGTTCTTGGACAAGTCACCACCTTAGACCTCAGTCTGGAAAATGGAGAGGAAATAAGATATTTTATGTTACAGTTCCTAGTGGAGGGTCAGGGACGTAGTTGGTATCTAACAGATCTTCGTTTTTGTGAAATGGTCTGAAATATTATCATTTAAATTCATTCCATCCTGTGAATCCTCCAAAGTGGCAACAGTGGTGACTTTCCAAGGGATATTGTATCAGACGGTTAAAGACTGTCATGTCAGAAAGAGCTAGAGCCCACGTTTATGAATGCTGCTGCTGGGCCAGCAACATGAGAGCTACCTCTGTGGCCATGTGCTCCAGACAACCTTTCCCACAAACACACACCCATACAGTCACACCAGTTACTCTTCCATCTACAGACACACGGGTGTGAGGATGGACACACAGAAGCCTGCTAGGAGAGGTCGCTATGTCCTAGAGTGTTCTCCTCTCCTCCTGCCTAGCAGAGAACCTCCCCAGAAGTCCAGCTGTAGACAGAAAGACGACGAACCCTCTTCGGAGCCTGATGGGCTGATATCTTGGTGACCACGGCTCCAACCTCCCAGGGGAGCCCGTGCTCACAATCGGAAGGGACTTGGCAGAGGATGAATGTGGGAGAAAGGGTCTTGCAGCCCTCCTGCCCATGCAGACGGATATGCCCAGCGCTCAGCAGGCTCTGGCAGGAAAGCGGAACGGCCTAGAAGAGAGCAGGATTTGATCAAAGAACAGACCCCAGAGCTTCCTGAGGCCCAGTCTTGGGGGCTGCCCAGACCGCTCCTTGCCCCATATTACTCTCCCTTCCTCAAATAAGAGAACCACAGGTATCATTCAGGACTACCGCCTGCCTCCCCACCCCAGATGCTGGCTGCGATGGGAGGTGACTCTCCCAGCATTCCCTAAAGACGGAATGCAAGTTCATGGGCACTTTGTGGAACAGCATGAGGCCTCACCAGAAGGCTGCTAAAGCTGTGCAACCCCTCCCACCCCTGCCAAGTATCACGGAGCACCTACTCCACATTCTCCCCGTTGCTCGGCCATCTCCTCCAGGAAGACTTCCTGGCCTTAGCCTGGGCTGGGTGGGTGCCTTGGGTATGTATCCCCTCCCCAGCATTGAGATTTTTATTATTGTTATCTCCTTAGCTCTGGGCCCTTTAACCCCAAACTGTCTCTTTATGTGAGGAAGGCAAGCACAGACAGACACTGAGCCTGGACAGAGAAGAGGCCACAGGGACTCTGCTTGTAGTAGTCAGAGCTGAGCGGAGACTCTATGGTCTACCTCATGTTTTACTCTCTCTGTGTGCCTTTAGAATGACATTCAGGGATGGGGACATTCGGGATCCTGACTGCCTCATGAAGAGAGCAGAGGATTGTGGTTTGGGGGCATCTAGACACTATCATTCGCACCCTGGCCAAGGGTCATGAGGGTGCTCCGGAGGCTCAGACTTCTCCATCTGAACTGTAAATTCAGTGCCGGGCTGACCAGCCTCAGCAACTTAATACCGATGAAAATGATACATTTCTAGATTGCATGGTAGAAATGCAGACTCTTTTATGGAATCTGACAGCCCATTAGCCAATAGCAAGGGGTTGAGTGTGAAGTGCCCTAGCAAGAACTTCTCTCCTGTTATAGCAAGAGCCAGGCTGGCACTGAGGGAGGCCATTCCTGCCACTTCCTTCACAGAGCTGAGAGCCGGCAGAGCACCTGCCAGGCAGGCCGGGACTGCCTGTGCTCTGTGTCACAAGGTGGCCCAATGAGGGATCTCCTTGCTCGGAATTCTGTGACCCAGGCCCTCCTATTTCTAAGAGGGTTGGGGAGACATGGCCATTCCCCTTCCACCTCCCCTTGAAAACATTTTCAAAAGTTTTTTGGCTATAAGGAGCAGTTAGAGTTCCTGGACTCGGTTCTGAGTTGGGTTCCTCAGCTAGTCTGCGCTTTGGTCCCAGTTAGCGACTCGATAGCTGATAACTTTGGGAGAGACTCTGAACTGTCTATCCATAAAATATCTAAAATACCTATCTTGCTGCAGTATTAGTATTTAGAGATCATTCCTTTAATGAATAGGAAAGCACTTAGGAAAACATAAGCCAATATCAAAGTCAAGGCTGAGGTATGCCTTTCAGCCATGGAAATATGATTCCAGGCTATGCCTTTTTTTTTAAGTTTATTTATTTATTTTGAGAGAGAGAGAGAGGGAAAACCCACCTGCATGTGTATGCAAGTGAGGAAGGGGCAGAGAGAGAGGGGACAGGGGAGAGAATCCCAAGCAGGCTCCCTGCTGTCAGCACAGAGTCTGGCATGGGGCTCAATCTCACCAGCTGTGAGATCATAATCTACACCCAAATCAAGAGTTGGATGCGTAACCAACCGAGCCAACCAGGTGCCCCTGGACCGTGACCCTATCTTGGGTCATATCTTGTGTATTTGAATCTGCACAGATCTGGAATGGGCCCCAGAGATTATTCTAGATTCATATTATTGTAATTCTCAACTCTGCAGCTTATCACTGTCACCTATTTTTCAGAAATCCCAATCTTCTACCACCACCCCACCCCATCCACTCTAACCCTGCAACACCTGTATTTTGATCCTGTTAGTCCAGGGGTGGGATAAGAGCCCAGTGTTTTTCAGTGACATGATGATGTGCACCTGGGGAGGGAGAGGCTGATTTGGTCCAGCTCTTTGTTTTGTAGGTGCTGATGCAGTGAGGTCAGAAAGCAGCAGGGCTCCCAGCACAAGGACACACCCAGGCAGTCACCAGGAGGCAGAATAAACCCAAGAGCAGAGGTCAGAGTCAGGTCACCCTCCCAGGTAGGGCCGGCAACCAAACCTCCTTCTGATATCCAGGAATCTACGCCGAGAGCAAAGATCCTGTTCTTCAATGGTGTCATCTGTGAGTCTGCAATTAATCACAACCCGCAACATCTGCTACAGATGCTGCCCCGGGGAATTGATGCAGAAACAGGAGGTAGCAGTTTATTTTCTGGTATTTGTATATTTGGAAATGTAGACTTCTCTTCTGGCGGTCCCTCTGGACTCTGAGCTCTTCAGGGCAGGGGCTGAGTCTCCTCATCTTTGCGCCTCCCCACCCCCGATAGAGGAAAAGTCAAACCAGAAAAAAAATGTCTGGTGGATGAGTGAGTGCAGAACAAAAGCATGTGAAGTGCTCGGTACAAGGCTTAAATTTAAACCATGAGCGTCACAAAATGAAACCGCTTCTGCACTAAACTAGCTCTTCTGTCCTAAATTTTAATTGTCAGTGTAAAAATCGTTTTGATAGCTAGCCAGGACTGCACTGATGTTAAACATTATGTGTACTCACGTTAAGAAAGGAAAGGGAAAAAAAATGGACCTTTTGATTCTCTGCCTAACTCACAATAAACCATCTATGGTGTTAATTGTTTATAATAACTTAATGACATAATTACCCCCACGTAGGTTGCCTGGAACAGTGAAAACACAACAGGATCTCAAATCCTTTGAACGAAATGTGAAAGCAAGGCTGACTCCACCTCCGGTCATTTGAGTGAGGTTGGTCATATGAGTTTACCTCCGACCCTCGGCAGCCTCATCTTTAAAGGGGGACGATAATATTTATCTTGCTGAGTAATGATGGCGGAGACATAAGAGAGTCACTTCCAATTCATTTCAATGGCCAGAACTAGTAATCTGGCCCCAACCTGACTGCAAGGGAGGCTTGGAAATGTGTGGAAATGCCAACTACCTCTCTGTGGTCAGTAAATGCAGTACACATTAGTTTGCCTACCTGCAGCTTCTCCCGCCTGCACCCTGGGGACACTTTATAATTTAGTTAGAAAGAACAGTGAACTAGAAAATCACCACTCTGGAGTAGTTTGAGGGCCCCAGGTTTGAGGCCTTATCTCCTCGTATAATCCTTCCTTCCTTTATTCTTCACTCATTCACCAGCAGATCTTTTTCGGGTTCCTCCCTGTGCTGTGGAAAGGAAGAAGTGCTTTCCTATTCATTAAAGGAATGATCTTAAAATACTAATACTGCAGCAAGATAGGTATTTTAGATATTTTGTAGATAGACAGTTCAGAGTCTCTCCCAAGATTACCAGCTATTGAGTCGCTAACTGGAACCAAAATGCAGACAAACTGAGGAACCCAACCTAGACAGCCAGTGCTTGCATGGCACTAACATTCTGGCAGGGAAGCTAGAGGGGGGCCTGGAGTGAGAAACGAACTGTGACTAAGTGAGAAAGTGGCTGAACAAATAGAATAAATTCAGATAGTGATAAGCGCTAAGATAAAATACAACTGACTGACGTGATAATAAGTACCTGGAGGGGGAAGGACAGGCATTTGAGATGACAGTGACCAAGAAATTCTCTCAGGGGAGTTGTCATTTTAAATGAAACTCAAACGTCTGAAATGGTCAGCCACACAAAGTCTCCTTCACCAAGAAATGAGGATGTGGTATCAAAACCAGAAAAGGACGGTGTGACTTCTGGAATGGTAGAATGAGGAGCTTGGCAAATAATCTCCTCAGAAGGGAACTATAAAACTGAAAAAAAAAGTTGTCGCAAACACCATTTCAGGACTCTGAAAATTGACCAAAGACAACCAACAATCTTGGGAAATACTACGAACAATTTTGTGCCAATAAATTACACAACTTCAACAAAATAGGAAAATCCCCCAAAAGACATAAGAAATTAAAACTGACTCAAAAGAAATAGAAAATATAAATCGACTTATGACATCATAAGCATTATCTCTCCTGAGCATAGATGCAAAACTTCTCAAAATATTCAAAAATCAAGTTCATCAACATATAAAAAAAAGATTATATATCATGACCAAGTCAGATTTATCCCAGGAATACAAGACTGGTTTAACAGCCAAAAGTCACTCAATGTAATATACCATCTTATTAAATGGACAAAATTAGCCAGGACAAAAACCACATCTCAACAGGAAAAAAGAAAAAGTATGTAAAAAAATTGAATACCCACTTGAACTAAAAATAGAGGAACTTCCTCAGCCTGAAAAAGGGCATTTACAAAAAACCTATTGCTAATATCACATTTAATGATGAAAGACTGAAAACTTTTCCCATAAAATGAAAATGAGGTAAGGATACCCACTCCAACACTTCTATTCATCATTGAACTAATGTTTCTAAGCCTGTTAAATAAGACCAAAAAACAGATATTAAAGGCATTCAGACTAGAAAGAAAGAAGCAAAAATTATCTTTATTCACAGACAACACAAAACAGAATGTAGAAAATTTTACAGAATCAACAAAATTCTACTAGAACTAATGAACAAGTTCAACAAGTTTGCAGATACAAGATCAATGTAAAAACATCAATTTTGTTTTTCTATACTAGCAATGAACATTCAAAAAAGAAATTAAGAAAACAACTCCATTCAAAATAGCACCAAAAATAATAAAATGCCTACGAAGAAATTTAACAAAAGGACAAGACTTGTACATTACAAACTGTAAAAACATTGCCGAGGAAAAATTTAAAATGCCTAAGTAAATGGAAAGACATTCCAAGTTCATGGTTTAGAAGATTCAAGTGTTACTACAATGGCTATTCTTCACAAGTGGATCTACATATTCAGTGCAAGCCCTATCAAAATCTCAGCAAGCTTTTTTGCAGAAATTGACAAGGTGATCCTGGAAATGCAAAGGACCCAGAATAGCTTAAGCAGTTCTGAAAAGGAAGAACAAAGTTGGAAGACTTAGACTTTGTGATTTCAAAACTTACTATGTCTACAGTAATCAAAACAGTGGGGAACTGTTGGAAGGATAGGAATACATATCAATGGAACGAAATTGAAAGTCTAGAAATAAGCGCTGACATTTGTGATCAAGTGATTTTCAGTACAGGTGCCACATTAATTCAATGGGAAAAAAGGTAGTTCTTTCAATGAATGGTGCTAGGATAATTGGATATCAACATATAAAAGTGGTGAATATAGATCCTTACTTCCCAATAAACACAAAAACTAACTCGAATAGATCATTAATTAACTTGAATGTAAGAGGTAAAATTGTAAACCTTTAGGTGAAAACAGGAGAAAATCTCATGATCTTGGATAGCAAGGAATTCTTAGATATCACACCAGAAGCATGACCTATAAAAAATCGATTAATTGACCTTCATCAAAATTAAAAACTACTGCATTTCAAAAGACATCATTAAGGACATGAAAAGAGAAGCCACAGACTTGAAGAAAATACATGTAAATCATATATTTGATAGAGTACTCACTTGAATGCAGAATATGTAAAGAAACTCTACAACTCAATAATAAGAGAAAGGACAACCTAATTTTCAAAATGGGCAGGGGCACCTCGGTAGTGCAGTTGGTTGAGCATCCAACTTTGGCTCAGGTCATGATCTTGTGGTTCATGGATTCAAGCCCCGCATCGGGCTCTGTACTGACAGCTCAGAGCCTCGGGCCTGCTTCAGATTCTATGTCTCCCTCTCTCTCTGCCCTCCCCTGCTCACGCTCTGTCTCTCTCCCTCAAAAATAAACAAATATTAAAAAAATATGCAAAATGGGCAAAAGGTGTGAATAGACATTTCACCAAAGAAGACATAAGAATGAGAAGTAAAAAGGTATTTAACATCATTAGTCATTAGGAAAATGCAAATTAAAACCACAGTAAGCTACCACTTCAGCATCCTAAGAATGTATGTAATAATAATAACAATAATAAATAATAATAAACCAGACTTAATAACAAATGTTGACAAGAATGTGAAGAAACAGTAGCCCTTATATATTGCAGGGTCGGAGTGAGTAAATCATAATCATACAATCACTTTAGAAAACAATTTGTCAGTTTCTTAAAAAGTTAAGTGTAAACTTACCATATGACCCCAAAACTCCACTGTTGGGTATTCATCTAAGGTATAAAAAATATATCTATATACAGAATATTAAAAGTGGCATTATTCATAATAGCTTAAAAGTAGAAACAGCCTAATATGTCCATCAACTGATGAATGATAAACAAAATATGCTGTATCCATACAATAAAATATTATTGATCGATAAGAGGGAATGCTTTACTCATACACAGTATGACATGGATGAATCTCAAAAACATGCTAAGTAAAAGAAGCTAGTCACAACAGACTATTGTTCCATATTATAACAGAGGATTATATGATTGCATTTATACAAAATGTCCAGGAAGGCCAAACTTTGAGAAATAGAAAGCAGATCTGTCTCAGGTGTTGCCCCTGATGAAGGATGTAAGCCCCAACAAAACTAGAAGTGGGCACAAAGGGAATCTTTTGGGGGTGATGAAAATGTTCTAAAACTGGATTGTGGTGATAGTTGCACATCTCTATAAAATTGCTGAAAATCATTGCAGTGTACACTTATGATGGGTGAATTTTAAGATCCGTAATTTTACCTCAATTAAGTTGTTAAAGAAAAATGAAATCGAAACTTCTGATTCTCAAACCGTGCCCGATAGACAGTGGTCTTGGGTTCAGTGACCACTGATAGTGGAGACACCTGACAGTTGGTGGGGACCTAACATGTAGTTAGGATCTTGTCTATGTATTGTTTCTCCCTGCCCTGAATTCTACCAAAACAGGGCTCTTCTGGGCAAACAGAGATGTGGGTGTAAACAGGAAGGGCAAACAAAATCCTTTGGGACTCTACACTGAGTACAACGGGCAACAATGCAGACTTTAAATTTAGGGGTAACAAGGATTTTACAAAGATCCCTGATTGCTCAGTGAAGGATGAACTGGGGATGGGGAGTATGGAGGGCTGGAGGCTAGTGGCCCAAGTTAGAATGGTAAGATGAGTGGGAGGCTGGATTCTGACTGGGAGTCTCAGTGTGGCCCTGGCCTTCAGTTCCACGTCCCTGACAGACAGTCTTCCCTGGTTTCCTCATCTGCAGACCAAGAGGGGTAAACTATAGGAACCAGCACCATCCACAGTGCCTGGCACACGGTTGGCACAAATCCATGTGTGTTTAATGAATGAGTGTCCGTCTAGGGTCCTTCTGTGCTACATCTTTTTCTAAGTCCTGAAGCTAGACCTCTGGGTGCACATTCTCAAAGAGTTCCCCGTCTAGTCCACTTCCTTCCCATAAGTCAATTCCAAGGAGTTGTCTTAGTTGGTTTTAGTGTAACAAAGGAAGTCATAGGCGTCAGACACATTCACGCAGAGTTCCATGAGGGGGGCCCTGTAGGAGATCACTGGAGTTCTGAGTGGCATTGGCCCCTTTCCAGAGTGGACACCTGGGGTTTGATGGGCTTAAGGTATCAAAGGGTCCCATCTCCATCCCCTGCTGAGGAAGAGAGTTTGAGAGAAACTAACAGTTACCACCAAAACTGCCCAAGGTCCCCAGAACCTTACTTTCCCCTCCATGTGCCATTTGGTCTCTTAGTCTGACCTGGTTGTAACCAACTTAAAACTTGTACATGTGAGGCTGATACCTATCTGAGAGTCGGTTAAGAGGCAGCAGTGAGGAATACAGGGTACCCATGTCCAGGGTGCCAGAAACAGGAGATAGAGGAGGGGTAGGGCATGAGAAGCATATGATAGCAGTTGAGAAAAGGGGACAAGAACGTCCAACCCCTGGAGCTTTTGGGGGGATAATGAGGCAGGGGAGGGGCCAGAATAGAAGCAGAGGCCCACCTGTAGAAGGACATGTAGAAGGTGCTTGATTCAAATCCCATGCCATCACTTACCTTGGAGGGAAATATGGTCTACAACTCAAGAGAAATCCATTCATCCATTCATTCACTCATTCAGCAAAGACTGATTGAGTGCCACAGTTGTCCAGGCCCCACCTGGGGTCACAGTGGTGAATAAGGGGGCTTACAGTCCAGTGAGGAAGCCTAAGGAGCTGAGAGCCCCTAGGATGAGCACTTCGCCCAAACACGAGCACAACTTGGGAATGCCCAGGAAGGACAGCACTGACCAAAAGCCATATGCGTGGTGAACAGTGGTGCCAGAGAGGGGTCTTCAAAATCAGAGCCCTGGAGCCCATCTTCCTCCCATCATCCTTTCATGTGTCCACTCAGTGCTCACTGAGTGCCTGAGACAAGACAAGCCCCATTCCGGTCTTGGTGCTCTGGAGAGAGATATGGAAACAGACAACTGAACATTCATAACAAGAACTTTCTCTCTCTCTTTTTTAAAAAAATTTTTAACTCACTCACAGAGCTTCCTAAAGCACCTGGGAAATGTTTAGAGAGAAAATAAGGTGCCACCTAGTGCCCTAGATGGAGAGTCTCCCCAGGAGCTTGTGTTCTGTCTCCTGGAGGAGACCACGCCCAGGCCACCTCCTCACCCTGATTCTCAGAAGGAGGCCGCTCTTGTGGAACTGTACAGCTAGCCAGAGACAAGCTGACCCAGAAGGGAAAAACGCAGTGCCGGGGACAGCCTGACACGCTAGTCGGCTGCGTGTCACAGAGGCACAGGCGTCACGCACACGTTGCCTCCTAGAACCGACCCATGGGATGGATGGGACACAGTGTCTCCACCACCCCCTTCTGCCCACCTGCCCAGAAGCCACCGGTTATGATTCATGCTGGAGAAGCCTTACCAGGTAAACAGAAACACCGTCTGTGTGAGGGGAATGTGACCCATCGGGTGTGGGCAGCGGCCCCAGTCTGGAGCAATCAGCCTAATTACTTCATCACTCCTAAAACCAGTTGTGAGCTGCAGGAGGACCAGAGACAGGATTTGTTCTGCCTTAAGAGAGCAGTCAAGAAAGCAGCCATCAAATATTTAGAAAGAAAAATATGTAAGTAAAAATCAAGGCACTTAAATGAGTGGGCTGTGGGCCGAGCCACTCCGGGCTGATTTCAGACAGACTGCAGAGGACCACACGTGGTCAGGCCCACATGCATTGTCATTAGCCCACCCTTGCCTTCCCTGTCTCCTCCGCCCCTGTGAGTCCTGCCTGCCAGGGGCCTACACCCTCAAATCATTACTTCTCAAATTCTCTCCACCCCCTGCACCACATCAGACACTGTCTCTTCCCAGCACCCACAGAATCCCTCAACTGGCAGACAGTGATCACTTTCTTCTCCAAACTCCAACCAGATTATTCCTACTCGGGACTTGTGCTTATACTTAGGACCTTTCTTGTGTCTTTGACCTTTTCCCTTCCAGCCCTCTGGAGCCAACTGGTGACTGAGAAGCATGAAAGATGCAAAGACCTGAGTTGGTAATGACCAGGGTGCTCTTACTGGCCAACCCAGATCACAACCAGCACTGGGTGGGGCCTGGGCAGCATCTCCAGGAGGGGAGGCAAAGCCAAGCTCCCATGGACTGGCGTGGCCACCTGCAACCAGGCAGGAAGATTCTGAGTCCATTCTGTGTGCCGAAGGAGCACTTGCTGTGCAGCCTTACAGCGAGCCTGGCAGTAAGAACATGGGCCTTGAGCCCACCACCTGGTCTCCAGCCCTCTCACCTCACGCGGCAGGGCGGCTGTCGGTGTCCGCTCTTTGGCGCCGATGGGCTCGGGGGCGCGCGGACGACCACCGCGGCGAGGTGTGCGCGTTTCCCCCTCAGCAGACACGCGGAAGGGCGGAGCAGCCCCGCAGCGGAGGGCCGGCCCCGCTGCAGGCCGGGCCCCTCGGGTGAGCCCGCCGCCTCCCGCAGTCCTGGGCCAGGGGACCCAGCAGGTATGCTGAGGTGCCGGGGTCCTTGTTCCGGCGAATCTAGGGGTCCACAAAGGACGGACGGTCAGGCAAAAATGAAGTGAGAGATTCATGAGAGATGGAGTCTGATGACCAAGCAGGCAGCCCTGGCAATTCTGGCATCTCCGACCTGCTAGTCTCAGTGTCTTTATTTTTAAAGGTAGCGAGTGACATTACATCAGTGACAAGGTATTTTTAACAATATTTCTTAGGTTGGCATATTTGTGAATCCCCCAGACCTAGAAGGAGACAGTCTTATCTTAGATTAGGCAGTAACCCATTTTTATGACTCTGTTCCAAACAATAGACCACGCACAGTTTTTGGGGCAGAGTTAGGTAGGCTTATAGCAGAGAAAGTAACAAGATGTTTAAGAAGAGAGCAGGGTTGTTGTAGCCCTCAGTAAACAGAGAGCACATACATTGTTGCCTATGTTGACCATCTATAGATAGATTGGGAGTCATTCTATCCATCATCTTTAACCATAATGGAGGAGGTATTATTTGTTTGGTAGAAACATGATCTCTACTATTTGTCTAAGTTCTTTTCCTTTGTGAGTGAGTGAGCCTATATCATAAGGGCTCATGTTTATCTGTTCTTTAGACAAACAGCAGTTTCTGTAAAAGTATTTTGTTATTGCCTTTTTATTCTAAGGGAGCGTGGGGATGGGAATAGCAAAAGGATTCGTGAAATGTTAACCTCAGGAAGGTACTCAATATTTGTTGTTAATCAGTGAAGATATGTGTAGCTACTTTTGTTTGGCTACTATTTGTACCTTATCTGTAAACAGCGCTTCTAACTTTTGGGCTAAACTAACCTCTGGAGAAGGTCCTAAATCTCTTTACAAACTCTCCCATCAGTCTGTTAACCAAATACTGAGAGAAGCTTTACGGAGATGTGCCTTAAGGTTTTATGGTAGGGCTGAGGAGATGATTAACACAATGCTATACCTGCAGGGAAAATCTAGTTTGGTTCAAGGAGTCTTGGGGCCTAACGTCTGCTAATTTCTAGCCAACTCATAGCTGCTATTCTATATGATCAATTTGTGTAACCCATCCCCAAGAGGCAACTTTGAGGTTACTTCTGACCAGGTTACTCTCATTCAGATTTTATCCATCAAGACATCGCACTCCAGGTCCCCTTTTCCATGTGCCATAAACCCAAAGAGCATTATATCCCTTAGGCCAATGAAAGCAGTTCAAGAAATCCAGGCCTGAAAGATCATTTAGAAGGAAGTAAGATTAGGTGCCAGTTTGGCTGATGGGAGCTTTGCTTCAACCTTTTCTACACAGAGAGGGGTCTCAACCTGCGAGCCCAAAACGGCTCCCAACACTGAGGGGGACACACAATATGGAAATACGTTCAGCTTCAGAGAAATGCACCCAGAACTTTATAATTATAAAACCTAGAAACTTCCATCATTCGCATTAGTCTGACATCAGTGTTTTGTGTTACCTGTTTTTATTTTGAATTGGGACGGTTGAGGGCTCCATAGCATTTTTTTAATGCCCAAAGGTCCTAAAGTATTTATCCCAGTCCTGGCTTTACCACTTGAGTTTGTGGCACTGGGTACGGTTGGGAACCTCTTGGAAACTCAACTACTTTATTTGTAAAGTGAAATGGTAGTCACTGTCTGCTAGGGTGTTTGAAGAATTAGGCAAGCCTGCAAGCTCCGAGTGTAGGGCCTGGGGTATAGTGAGAGCTCTCAGGGCTGCAGTTACTTCTGTCTGGGCGCCAGAGGAGGCCATCACAGTATATGGTGCATCGCGGGGGTGAAGGAGAAAAACTCCAGACCCTGAAATCTGAACTTTTTTTTATTACATTTATTTCTTTTTGAGAGGCAGAGAGAGACAGAGCACTAACAGGGGAGTGGCAGAGAGAGAGAGAGGGAGACATAGAATCAGAGGTAGGCTCCAGGCTCTGAGCTGTGAGCACAGAACCCAATGAGAGGCTCGAACCCACGAACTGTGAGATCAGGACCTGAGCTGAAGTCGGATGCTTAACCAACTGAACCACCTAGACACCCCAAGACCCTGAAATCTAAAGCAGAGAGGCCCTTGGAAGCTTCCAAGTGAGAATTTCTAGAAAAACAAATCAGGGAAGGAAAGCCTAATTAAGGTAGAAAATTGTAAATATGTTAAGTTTATTATTCCAAACTTGAGGGGAAACAGGCCACCTGTGAAATTTTAAAAAATGCATTCACGGGTGTGTTCCGCACCATCCCAACTGAGCACCTAAACTGAGCCAGTCACAGCCATAGGGACACTACATTAGCCTGAGGATGGGGCTGGTCAGCAAGGCCTCCCAGACAAGGTGGCCTGGCTGTGTTTTAAGAAATGAGTAGTGTGTTGGGTTTGTGTGACTATCTGCTCTCCAGAGCCCCACTTCTCTTCCTTTCTCTGTGCCCTGCTCTCTGGCTTCCAGCTAGTTGAGCCCCTGGGGCCAGGCAGGAGCTCAGGGGAAGGAAATTGAGGGACACAGGTCCACTGCTCTGGCACCCTCCCTGCTCGGCCACTGCAGGCTGGATGTGCCCTCGACCAAAGGCCAAAGTCTCCATTCTCAGCCTCTGGCCTCAGACCTCTGAAACTACTTCCTCACCCCCACCCAGGCCTAGGGGTGGTGTCTGTGTCCCTGGCTCCCCCAGCCTCTGTAGTTTCTTTGCACCAGAACCTCACCCTTGTAAGTAGTCCCTTTACCCATCTCTCTGGTCTCCTTCTGAGACCGTGACTGGCTATAGGTAAACATGAGACACAGATGGAGGGAAAGAGGAACCCACCACAAGTAAAAAGACTAGAACTGGACCTGGGCCCTAACAAGCCCTCTGCATGGGAGGCTAGGGTGTGGTTACACCGGAGAAGGAAGCAGGGATCCCCATGACAGAGAGACTTTTGTACTAAGCTAAAAAGCTTGGAGTTTATTTGAAGGTAAATGCCAACCCCAAAAGGGTTTTAAACACTGGGTAGCATGATTAGCTTGGCTTTATAGAAAGAACTTTCTGGCCATCTTATGGAGCACGGGCTCGAGGGGAGCCAGACTGGAGCTGGAACCCCCACTAGGAGGCCACTTGGGTGCTCCAGGTGAGAGATTATGAGCACAGGCCAAAGCACATGATGAGATAACGGGGTGGGATTCTAGGGATTAAGTACATGTAAAGTGCGAGGGATGAAGAACGAGAAACTTCCCAGATTTCTGGATCAAAAGATTTAGTGGAAGATAGTTCCATTTAGCAAGATACTAAAAAGAAAGGAAGAACAAAGTTCTGACAGAAGGAGAATGAAAGTTTTTTAAATGATTTTAAAACAAATCCTGATTTTCTTGTGCACAATATAGTTCCTGACGGAAATGCTGACAGAAGCCACGTAGAAAAAGAGCTGTCTCCTCTCCCTGGCACCTGTGCCATGACCATCTACACCCCCTTTTCTGACTCTCCTGCTCTTCCCTCACCCGTGGCCTTCATCACCTCCCGGATTTCTGTCTCCCAGACCCCATCACAGTGCATGGAGATTGTTTTTGAGGCATGGAAGAGGGAGCACACTGTGAGATCAGATTCTAATATTTTTTTTTTTGGCATTTATTTATTTTGAGAGAGAGAGAGAGACAGAGACAGAGCATGAGCAGGGAAAGAGGAAGGGCAGAGAGAGAGGGAGACACAGAATCTGAAGCAGGCTCCAGGCTCTGAGCTGTCAGCACAGAGCCCAATGTGGGGCTCGAACCCATGAACGAGATCATGACCTGAGCCGAAGTCAGACGCTCAACCGACCGAGCCACCCAGCCGCCCCGAGATCAGATTCTAGAACTGATCTCACCTCATGCTGAACTTCTCTGACCCTCTGTTTCCTCCTCTGCAAAGGGGACCTTCTATGGGTTGTGCTGAGAATTAAAGAGGCTATTTTATAGATACAGCATGTGATATATGATAGGCACACAATAAATGCTTGTGTGCAGAAGCTTGCAGAAGGGGGGTGAGTAGACCAGAAGGGCTTCCTGGAGAAGGCGGCTCCATAGTACTAAACTGGCCTCAGAGATAGATGATTTGGCCAAGATGATGTTCAGAGGAGTAGGCGGGACCTCTGTGACCCTGTGAGAAGAGGCTCATGGGGTGAGAATAACCCCATAGAAGGACAGAAGCCATCCTGGCTGGAGCAGAAGGTGTTTTGGAAAAGGAAGGATGGGACCCAGAGACATCCAGGTGCTGGAGGACACAGTCTTTGGCCTGGGTCAAGCCCTACTACTCAGTGGGTCAGAGTCAGATATTCCCATCCTCCCTAAGTTGCAGTTAATTCACAACCAGTCCTTGTCTCAGCCTGTGCTGAAAGCCCTCCAAGATGACCCATGAGAGTCTTCAGAAAGCCATGCAAGCAGCCGGGGCAGACTCAGGCCCCCCCGTCCCTCCGCCTCTGCCTTGCTTATGGTCAGAAAGCAGAGTAGTTGCCCTCTCTCTCTAGAGTGCCCACTGCATGCCGTTCATTTGCTACGGAAATTTTTTATAGCATCATCATTCATTGATTTGCTTACGGTGTTCTGTGTGAGCTTGAAATGAAAACAATCTGGAAAGCAGTTAGAAAGGTGGGCGGCCCCATCCTGTTTCATAACCACGGCTAGCTTGCCTCCCTTACAGCCAGTGCATAATTGAGGCCTTTTAACCGACAATTCGTTCTTCTTCTCTGGGAGCATGTCGACCTTGAGGGTGAGGCCCATCTCAAGTAGAGGGTCAGGAGCAGTTTTTAAGTAAAAGAATGAATTTCTGTCCAGATTGCGGCTGTTCTGTTACCAAGCAACACATAAGACCAGTAACTTAGGTGAGGAGGAATAATTCACAAGTTCATCAGCTGGGTTCTAGGCACTTCAATTGTTATAGCTTGCTATTTAATTGTCTTGTGTAAAATTCACCAGCAGCCATTAGAAGTCAGTACTGAGGCAGCGGTATTTTCACGTCATGTCAGGTATCTATGAACTTTGTATTTGTATGTCACAGCAGGCAGCGATGGCACTTTCCTGCCTCTGACATTACTAATTAAACCAGGGAGCCAGCAGCTCACAGCAATGGTCCATCACCGAAGGCCTGTAGGTGCATAAAGCCCTGCTTGGGCAGAGCACTTGCTATCCTTTTGGCCTGGAAACTAAATTTGATCAGTTGACATGTCTTACTTGCATTGCCCAGTGTGTTTTTGTTGTGTGTGTGTGGTTTTGTTTTGTTTTGTTTTTTTTTGTTTTTTTTTTTTAATATTTTAAAATTTTATTGGCTTTCAACATTTAAAAATCAAGAGATTTCACTTAAAAATCTGCAGAAAAGAATCAATGCCAACATAATTCTCGCTTGGCCACCATCACTGGGAGCTATAATAGCCCACCCAGTCTGAACCCAGCATTGGCGCTCCTCTGGCCCCAGCTCCCACCCAGCTTGTCCTTAACTCAGCCTGCTTCACTCACTCCTAGTATTTCACCCTGTGTTACCTGCAGGAGATGAAATGCTGAGCTTCAGATCACGGAAGAACAGGTCTATAGATGGACACACAAATCTCACCATGGGTAGCACCATGCAAAGCAGACAATTGTCCCCTTGCAAGTTGTTTCTAGGGACCACTTGGTATTACAGATGGGTAGCTACAAAATGCGAGACTACGTGTGTCTTCTGGGAATTGATAAGGATTATTTTCACAGGGTTATGGGTCATGTCTGCAGTCTGAGAGTCCCCTGCTTCACAGAGGGTTGGCTTCCATGTTTTATCTGGAAACATCCCCCTATCCATCTCAGGAACTAAGCAAGATGGGTTTCAGGGGATAGGACGTGTGAACAGATTATCTAACAGGCCCTAGGCTATCCCTGGGCAGGGTTCTCAACCCAGGCTCTGCATTAGACTGCACAGTATGCGCTCTCCCCAGAGTTGAGTTCTGTTGCTCTCAGGTGAGGCCTGGTGCTAATATATGTAAAAACTCTGTGGTGGGATTCTCATGAGCAGTCAAAGTGGAGAATCACTATCCCAAGCAAGGGTGTCTGCTGAAGGTCAATAATGATGGAACTGAAGTGCAGTCCTGGGTTGAAAGCTTGGGAGTTCTCCCTGCCCCACTGGACTGAAGACCCAAGATGGCTTTGTGCTCACCCTGTGTCCTTCACCAACCAGGCACATGGTATATGTTCAGTATACACTTACGGAAGGAAGAAAGAAAGGGAGGGAGGAAAGGAATTGTCCTGATAATTATGACCAGGCTTGGTGCTGATTTTGTAGTTCTAGAATAGGATTATTGTGTCTGGTTTGAAGGAGAAGGAGGAGACCTTAAGATAATTCCACTGGCCCGAGAGAACATTATTTACTCAGCATGCTCTCACCCTGGGTGGTCTGAAGTCCAGCTAAGTGGGAAGTACACACAGCTGAGAAAGAGCGCCATTCAGGGTTTACAGAAGAGCAGATCACATTTCAAAGATGAAGAACCATCTTCTGGGAGCTCAACAGTTTTCCTCAATACCCAGCTCCCAACAAGGACCATGTGAGACCTATGAGGACTTACTGCTTCCATCAGAATCCCGGCACCACCCTTTACCCCCAGCCAACACACACATCACACCCACCTCCAGTGCCTTGGCCAGGAAAGCATAACGACTCTAGATATCAAACACCCATCTGAAAGTTTGCGATTTCCACAGGTTTGTGTCTCATAAAAATTTAAACACCTGCTAAGCGAAAACAACACCTTTTGCTGTCTTTCTGGCAAACACCTTCTGCAGAAATTTTCTCACTTCTCGGAGGCAACATATTTCACTGGCAATTCCCCTGGCACTGAAGCTGCTAAAAGATAAAGGGAGCCAGATAAGGCGTGCCTTCCAGGAGTCCCAGCAGGTACCTCTGGAGACCGGGATCTGAGAGGGTTTTGGGAAGTGGAGGGGTTCAGGACCTGAGGCAGCATGTAGGTGGATCTTTGAAGATAAGCGATGGCTGGGCCTGGAACACATGGCCCTGGAAGGTTGTTGCAAACAGCCTACAGAGGATTAAGGAGAAAATGCTAGTAACATATTATGAACATACATGTTCATAATCTTCTGGCTGCCCGTAATACTGGCATGATGCAGGCTGCAAACCATCAAAAGTTCTGCAGTTCCCAGAGGATCCTATATGAACTTAATGGGTTATCCCACGTTCCTCTCATTTATGGGTTAAATTGTATCCCCCTGACCAATTCATTCATTGAAGTCCTAACTCTCAGAAGTACCTCAGAATGTGACCTTAGGTGTAAATCGGGTCTTTGTAGATATAATTAGTTAAGATGAAGTCGCACTGGAGTAGGATGAGTCCCTAGTTCATATGACTGATGTCCTTATAAAAAGGGGAAATTGAGGCACAGATGTACACAAAGAGAATGCCATATGAAGGTGAGGGCAGAGATATGGTGACGCCATCAAACCTCCAGAAGCATGGAGAAAGACATGGGTAGATCCTCCCTCCTGCCCCTCCGGGAAGAAAAAAAAAAATTCTGCCAATACCTTGATCTCAGACTTCTAGCTTCCAGAACTGTGGGACAATACGTTTCTGTTGTTTAAGCCACCCAGTTTATGGTACAGGCTGAGGTTCAGGCCACCAGGTAGCTGCACCCAGACCCTTCCTGCAAATCAGCCCCTGAGGTCCTGAACTCTGACTGGCCACCATGTCTGGGCACGTTGACTTTGGTCTAAGCTCAGACTAGCACCTCAGTGTCCATCATCCTTCTTCTAAAGAAAGCTTAAGAAAATTACATTCATATTTTGCTAAGTAACTGCAACTCAGGGAGGTTATAGGACCAGCCTAGGGCTACATATTCATTAATTTCAGGGTTTCTCCATCAAACCAGTTATATGGTACAATAGCCAGATAGCATGTGTTCAGCAACTCTCTGGTCAGGGAGCTTCGCATTAAGTGGTGGCACCACCAGTAGGTGTGCTGTCTGCACCTAACCCTAACCCTAGGGACATACCTGCAATGCCCATCTCTCCCTTCCTGGGGAGATATTAAGGTGTTGTAATACAGTGATGCTTCATGATGGGCCTTGGGTGGCTGAAGAGACCAAGCCAGTAACTCATGCATGGCAGCAGGCTTTGTAATTGGGGGATCTGGGTAGAGGAGGAGTAACTGCAAGGATGTAGGATGAATCTGGAGAGGGAAGTGCAGCAGATGGGGATGCCCCAAGCCTGGGATATCCCAGAGTAGGGAGAGACTAATAGGAACTCAGTTTAGTGCATGATGACATCATAGTGTCCTCCTCGTTTCCAGTATGATATTCGCACTCATTGCTCCATAAGAACATCCCTGATCTGGCCTCCACCTCCCTGATGGCCTCATCTCCTTCTGACTTCCGTAAAGTCATCCTTCTCTTCAGCTATGGTGGGTTGTTTGCTCTTCTCCCAAGCATAGCACTCTGTGTCTCCTCTCCTGGCCTTCCTTATGTCCTTTGTTATGCTCTAATGCCTTTTTTTACTTCCCCAGTTAGGTTTCACCTACTTCTGGAAGCCGTCTCCAAATGCATTCTTCTTGGACCAGGTGAGGTTGTCCCTCATCTGCTCTCAAGGCTCTTGGTCCATCCTTCTTTCATAGCATATCACCCAGGAGAGTAATTATCTTTTTAGTTCTCTGCCTCTCTCAGTGGACTTGAGATCTTCTCCAGGGAAGAGTCCATAACTCACTTTCTACTAAACACAGTTGGCACTGTTTCTGAATGACTAAATGAGAGCATAGAACAATGCCTGCATGGATGGGTAACCAATGAACATCCTTAGTGTGAAATATTCTCCCCCTTTTTATGAGAGGAAACTTGGAAAACTATGTCAGAGTGAACGTAAGGGTACTTGGTGGGAAAGAAAAGAAGGGGAAGTCAGGGAAAGAGAGGCCTAGACAACACATTTTACTGATAACAGTAACTTTAGGCCACTTGGTATCACCACTTATGCAATAAAATCTCTTTGCATCTTTGAGATTCTGTTGGAGACTCAAGAGAGGGAGGTGAGCCTGAACACAACCCTCAGAACACGGGTGGTTCCATCAGCATGGAGGTGAGATGGCCATTTGACCATTTCCCCTACAGGCACACTGTAAGCTCTAGTTGTGTGAGATGCTCTGTAATAAGGTAGAATGCATCCTCTCTGGAACAGTGGTTCTCTTGGAAATGCACCGTATAAATTAGCATATTAAAGGCTCTGAGAAGTATTGCAGTTAAGAAACCTATCATTAAATCAGCATTTTCCAAACATGGGTGGCCATAAAGGGACCAAATCATCTGTGTGTATAATATCCATTAAGAAATATGGGGTGCCTGGGTGGCTCAGTTGGCTAAGCGGCCAACTTCCAGCTCAGGTCATGATCTCACGGTCTGTGAGTTCGAGCCCCGCGTCAGGCTCTGTGCTGACGGCTCGGAGCCTGGAGCCTGCTTCGGATTCTGAGTCTCCCTCTCTCTCTGTGCCCTTCCCCTGCTCATGCTCTGTCTCTATGTCTCTCAAAAATAAATAAACGTTAAAAACAAATTAAAAAAAAAAAGAAATGGCAGGGCACACTCTAGCAAAACTGGTCATAACACTATTTCAGCAGTGATAATACGAGAGAGAATCACACTGGAACTTTGAGGACCATTGTTCCTTATTCTTGGGAGAAACTCAGCTCAGCCATCAGGGAAATATGACCTCTTTTCCCTACTGCTGCTTATGTGACCACCAGGGATTACAAACATGCCTGGTGTTAACAACTACAAATGGAAGTTGTTTTCAAATGGAAGATGATCAACTTTCTGCTTCATTGTGCTCCCGCAAAAGGTCCATTCTGAGTGCTGCTTTCTTATGTGCTGCCTGTCGTGTGGAACAGGAGCATCACAGAACAAGAGCCAGAAGAAATCTCTCCCTCCTCACTCAGTTCAGGCTATGGGGCTGCGCAGCCAGGGCGTGAAGACAGTCTTCAGGGGAAAGAGCTCTCTAAGTGTGTAGGGCACTGACAATCAGTACTGTTGGCTCAAGAGAGAAAGAACTCTATTTTAGGGCAAAGGAACAATCACTCTGACCTACATACACTACCACATGTGAGGCTTTCACAGTGGGAAAGTCAGGAAAGCAAAATCGTCTCTTTGAAAAGCAAGGAGGGGTCTGGATTCCCAATCAGCAGGAGGGAAAGGGGTCAGAGCAAAGAGGCTGGAGGCTTCCTGCCAGCGTTGGAGCATGAAAATGGGCCACTTATCCTTGCCAGAACTTTCTGGAGCCCTCCCTCATGGACTGGACATGTCACGTGCCCTCAGCTCTTTTCCTTTCCTGATTGCTCAGGCTCTAGATCCTTCATTTTCTCTGTAGGCTTCCTGCTACAGGCCCTCATCACTGGGTTCAAATGTCCCCATTGCCTGCTGACAGTCTTCATTTCCAGTTGCTTTCCCCTCTGCTGCTCTGCAGAGAGTTCCTCCTGCAGGACTGCATCCTTCATCTCCCAGACACCTTCAGTAGCTGCCCACGAGGGTGTGGCATAATCCCCTTCCTCCTGGCTTTCACATCACGGCCCTTTATGATGGGGCCCTTGTGACATTAAATCCTATGACAGAAACCAAGTTTATCAACCTGTCTGTTCTGCTCCTTTGTTCAGGACTCCCCCCACCCACCCACCCACTCCCAGACTGTGCAAATACTGTCATTCTTTACAACCCAACTGAAGTTTCACATTCTGCCTGGTATGTATTTACAGAATGGCCTCCGGTAGTACCTACTACAAAATACCTTTGTAACATTAGCCTTCCTCTCATGTTTTGTTAGCTAATTTTTGTAGGTATTTGTTTTTGCCCTAAGGAGCCTCTCATATGTCTCTCTGCCATTTCATTAATTTCCATTCTTTGGATTTGCTAATTCTTTGAAAATAAAACTGATAAAGCTCTGTTGAGGATGACCAAGTGAAGAAGAAAGAAGACATAACCTGTAGCAGGAATGACAAAAGCGAATATCAGATGATAAGTGATAGTAAAGTGGTATTATAAATGGCTATGCTATATATTTGAAAATTTAACTGACATAAACAAATTTCTAAAAATACAACCTCCCAAATTGATTCAAGAAGAAATGGAAAGCCTAAATGATCCTATACCCTGTAAATAAATGCAACCAGTACTTTCTCATAGTAGGATACCTGTCCCCTTGACATACAAGGAGCTCTTCGATAGCATCACAGTGTATCTCATTATTGTCTGACTGACGTTGGTCGTTGGACCCTTTTTGGTACTTTGGCAAGGGTTGGGAGGAGGAGGCCAGGTGCTCACAGACAACTCTTTTGACCCAGTGATTGCCTCTGACCATACCAGCCCAACCCGAAGCTCCCATGCATTTTGCAGAATTTCAGACAGACAAGTCCTTTAGCCTTCTCCTTTTCTTTCTCTGTGTATCAGGCAGGGTGCAGTGCTAGAACCTGACACATGGACTCCCTAATGGACTATATGTGTGGGCACTGCTCTTTGCTGTTCACAGAATGTAGTTGGAGGGGCTGAGGGAGAGCAGCTGATCTGGCTGAGATCTCATTCTGGTACATTAGATAAAGAAGCAGGCATGGGGAGGAGGCCCACGTTGAAGGAGAAAGGGAAAAAGGGAAAAGGAAAGGATCCATGTCCTGATCTCCAGCAGCGGGGGGTCTGTCTCCTGAGAACATTTGCTCGGGGACCCCTTGCAAGAGAAGACAGTCGTGGGAGGTCTGTGCCCTGGCAGAAAAGCCTGATAGTCCTCACCCGTGGAAACTCCAGTCTTTGGCATATGCCCCGGGACCAGATGAGCTATATCTTCTTATCCATTTTGTTTTATTGCCTGATTATCCCAGTTTTATGGTTTGTAGATTATATTCTTTCAGTACTCACTTTGTTCTTTGTTTCTTGTATTTTAATTGTTCTCAGCTGACGACAATTTAATGGCTTTCCTTTATCTCACTTTTACTTTTATCCGTGGCTCATATTTTATCTACTTCTCTCATCATATTCAAATTTTATTTTGAGCTTTATTTTTATGTCGTTCATTTTTATTTCAGCCTTGTTATTTGCCTTTTCTGCTGTTTTTAATGACTTTTGCCTTGATTCATCTTTTTGTTGGTAGCATACCATTACTTTATTGGCTTTTATGCTCTCTCCTTACAAAACAGCAAGTCTGAGGCAGAATTGTGAAAAGGCCGATTGTGAGGGCTGTCCAGCATCTTAGAAAGGACATCTCGAGCGACCAGAAGCAGCAAGTCACTCATGCTAACTCCATACAGCAAAGGCTTATTGGAAGGATATAGACAAATATCAAAGAAATGAAGTGTAATAAGGATATTCAAGCCTCATTAGAAATGGAAAATTATCACCAACAACTGCCTTCTCCATCTGTTTCCCAATCTGGTGATGCTGGTTTCTTCCTCTCTCCTCTTCTGGTTCATGTGCCATCTCCAAATAGTGCAGGCCTGCTTTCCCAGGGCCCAGCCTAACCACCAAGCTCCAGTCTGCATGCCTTACAGTCCAGAACCTACTACCATGTAACGGACTAGTCTCTGTTAACCTCTGCCAAATACCAGGAAGAGAGGGTCTGATTTTGTAGTTCTCTTGGCTCAGTTTTCCATTTCCAATCCTAACCCCACCTCCATCAGCGTTCGCCATCAGGATGGCAGCAAGTAGTGCCCAAAGCTGTGCCTTCTAGGCTTTGGCAGGCAGCTTCCGCACCGAAGGGCAGTGATGGGCAGGGATGGGAGGGAGTCTGAATGCTTTTCTCCTCCCAGATAATCCTGTGGCAGCATCATAACCTCCTTCCAAAGATTCCCCTTCCTTATGCACCATCCCTCCATCTCTTCTTTCTTCTACTAAATATTCAACTAACTACTTTAAAAGTACTTAGCTGAATTATTTAGTAGACAACTAGCCAATATTCCAAATCCCCTTCCCAAGGGGTAAACCCTACTTGGATTTTGCTTTTAAATGTTGGAACAAAGTTGGTTTTGCATATCACATTCTATACAGTCTCTATGAGGAGGTGTGTTTTAAATCCAGACTATACAACCCCAGGACATTTGACAAGATGTCCCGGCAAGGGAGCAGTGTCTCAGCTTAATTGAAATAAGCCACCAGGTTATTTGTAGCATTCTCATGAGACTCCTTGGAAAGAGACATAATAAAAGGTCTGTGAGTTGGTTTTGGGATTGTTTTATCATCATTTCTTGATGAAGTCTTAAAGCCAACAAGAACAACATTCCTGCCAGTTGGACTTATAGGAAAGAACATCTCTTCCTGTGAGTGCTCCCTAATTCCTTTTTCCTGGTAGCAGACCTATATAGAGAGTACTCTGGATGGCATGTAGTAGATGCTTAGTAAATATTTGATTAATGAACCTCAAAGCCATCTGAACCTAATGGAGAAAGGGAACTAATATTTGTTTATATGTGTTAAGTTGCAGGCACTTTACACACTCAGGCTGTATAAGGCCAGTGCCCACAACCTCCTGACTTAATGGACTCTGTCCAAAGACTAAGAGCTCTCTGCTAGAACTAGGAAAGGTGGGGCTGGAAATGCAGTAATTCTGTTAATCTGTCATTGGGGCTATGTGATCTGTCTGCTAGGGACCTGGGACCTAGACTTTATTCCCTGGCATGAGGACCCAATTGTACACTTGAACCTGGCTATGGAAGAAGCAGCAGGGAGGCCTTGAGGGTCCAGCAAGAAAATCTTCTTTAGACACTAGCACCTAGAAGGAGCACGAGTGTAGGAAGCCTAAGGGTCACGTACTGGCTCTGGGCCTTAGGTGAGTCACATAACTTCTCTGAACTCCAATTTACTTTTCTCTAAAATTTGGTAAAACAACTAGCTTTCAGGAATGTAGACAACGTTAAGTGTGCTAATATACATGAAATGCCGCATCTAGTGTTTGGTGTATACTAGATGCTCATTTATAGATGGATTTCCTGCCACAATCACTATAACTTAAATCACAGCCTGAGCCTGCTCCCTGCTGAAATGCTCTTGTGGCCTGCAGTCCTCAGTGGTCAACGTTGACTGTCCACATTAGCTTAGCAGCTAGGTTTCCCCTGTGAGCATGTTCTGCCCCACTCCATTCTATTCCCACCCTGCTGTCCGGGGAATGAGGTGCTAATCGAAAATCAACAAAGGGCTGCCACATTCTGGGGGAAGGAAGAAGCAATGATGAGTCACTTTTCCCCTTTAGTTGCTACTGGGTGTCTGCCAGCAGGAGTGAGACCATCTCATTGAGCAGGCAGGAGCCTGCTGTTTCTTGCTCATAATCTTGGGCACCAGCCTGGCCCAAAAACAAGCAGACAGTCTCGGGACCATATTGAGAAGGATGTGCTCCCAGAGTGTCAATAGGACCGATCCCAGGGAGGTCACAGTCACTGTGGAGGTTGCCAGGAGTGGGAAGGAGGAAACGGTGACTCTTCAAAGTAGCTCTTTGGCTGAGATTTGCTGGGGGTCATTGTACAAGTTATTCAGCCAGGGTCCACACCATAATCGGGAAGGCTGCTCCATGTCCTGGGAGGTTGGCATTAAGGCAGTGGAACGTTAATGATGAAACATGTCCTCCTGGTAAGGAGGGGGAAGCAGGAAGCTGCATTTTAAGTCAAAGAGCAAAACATAACAAGAACTTTAAAATATCCATGCTCTTTGACTTAGTATTTCCACTTCCAGGAATTCATCATAATTTGCCAATATTTAAAAATATATATGATGGGGCTCCAAGGTGGCTCAGCTAGTTAAGCATCCAACTCTTGGTTTCAGCTCAGGTCATGATCTCATGGTCATGAGATCAAGCTCTGCCTTGGGCTCTGCACTGGGCTGGAGACTGCTTAAGATTCTCTCTCTCTCCCTCTCCCTTTGTCCCCTCCTCCTTCCCCTCTCCCCCCGCAAACAACCTACATTTCAACCACTTGGATTCAGTCATATGTTAGGCATCCATAGAATGGAATAGTATGTAGCCATTAAAGTAGTGCCTGCAAGGAGTCCTTAATGAGCTAGGAAGACACTCTTATGATATGAAACAAAGATGTAAGACACAGAATTGTACATTAAACATGATCTCTGCTATTTAAAAAAAGTTCACGGAAAGAAAATTGGGAGCAAATATGCCTGAAAGTTACTTTTGATTGCTTCCCAAAGGTAGGATTATCATTCATTTTTTTTAACCTTTTTATATTTCTAAATTTTATCTACTGCACATAAAGATAAAAACTGAAAATGAAACAAAAGCGAAATCAAGAAATGCCAGTGTGGATGAACGAAGCCCAGAGAGATAGACTCTAGTGGTGGGATTTCAGGCACTGCCGGGCCACTCACTGTTGGAACCAGAGCCATCTGGGGCCTGTTGAATCACCCCGCCGACAGCGGTCTGTGTGACTGACCACTGAGCCCGCTCTGACAATGCTGGGCTTTGGGGACAGCCAGAAATGTTTGTGAGGAGCGGCTGGGAGTGTGTGCCTGTCAGATGGCCAGGCGAGCCTGCCCAATTCAGCCACCGTGGGGGAGCCCTGCTGGAGGAGGAGCAAGGCTCCCACCACGGTCTGGCCCTGTTTCCTGAGAAGGCCAAACAGTGTATCCATGTGTATTCCAAACCTCGTCCAGCCAGTTGTAAATTGGAATGCTTATCAGATTGGCTCCCTCAAGGGACAGCACATCACAATGAAATAATAACAGATATATTTATAGCCGTTTCATTGAAGGACTTAAGAATTTCTTTTTTAATTCTGAAATTTCTCCAAGTTTTAGAAACACCAACAAGGATTAGTTTCTTTCCTCCTGAGAAAATCTGGTCAGAGGCAGGAAACCTAGTTAAGTGTCTTCAGTGAACTCTTGACCCCAACCTCCCTCGCAAATACGCCCAGTCTGTGCCTCACGGGCTGGGCCTCTGTGGCCGACTCTGATGCGGAATTCCTCATGTACATAACAAGCACACTCAGAGCTTCCCTGCATGCTAGAACTGCATCTTCTCAGAACGAGTGGAGCAGAAGGGGACACAGATATGAGACCTTCCATGGCCAGACCAGATGTTCCTTCTGGAACCTTCTCTCCCTCTTCTGCCCCCAAGGCTCCCACACAGGACCAAGGTGGACTTCAATGGCAGCTGAGGAAAAATGTGGTCACGGGCTTTGTGGCTCAGAAAGAGTGTATCTGCCTCAGGTTTGGTTTCTATATTAGTGCCCCAGGGTTGCTGTAACAAAGTGCCACAAACTGGGTGGCTGAAAACAACAGAAATATGTTGTCTTACTGTCCTGGAGGCTAGAATCTGAAATCACGATGTCAGCTGGGCCATGTTCTCTGTGAGGTCTCCAGGAGAGGATCCTTCTTTGTCTTTTGCAGCTTCTGGCATTTGCTGGCCATCCCTGGCATTCCTTGGTGTGTGGATGCATCTCCCCAGTCACATGGCCATCTTCCGCTCTGTGTCTTAACATCTTTTCTCTGTGCATGTCTATCCGTGTGTACAATTAACCCCTTTTTATAAGGACACCATCATATTGGACTAGAGCCCACCTTAATGACGTCATTTTAACTTGCTTACCTTTATAAAGACCCTATTTCCAAATAAGCTCACGTTCTGAAGTTAGGACCTTCAAGGTATCTTTTGGGAGGCACACAGTTCAATCCACAGTGATTTCTAAGGCTGACTCAGCCACCCACTAAGTGCGTAACCTTGGTAATCTCAAAACCTCTCCAAACTTCGGCCACCTCTCATTCTGTTAAGTGGGAGTTAAAAAGAACACCTAACTCCAAGGTCATTTAAAATTATGAAGTAAAAATATTACAAGTCTTCCCTGACTCTAGCCAAAATAACGGTGATCCTTAAAAACTCGAGGTTGAAAAATATTGGCCTAAGAGCTCTGAATCTTTTTTCTCTCGTCTAAAGCCCTGGAGTGCCCTGTACACCAGCTCCTTTTCCTAAGGAGATAGCAGCTTGAAGGACAGTGATGGAGTCCCATTCCTTTTGCCTCCTCTGCAGTGTCTAGTATATAATAGGTGTACATTCATGATTCCTCATATCCCTTGCATGAAGTGTGATCGGCCAGGAGAATACAAGTAACAAAAGCTCCAAGCTTGTCATGGAGGTTCTAAGCCAAACACCATTCGCGAAGCCGGAGTAAGGTGAAAAACTGAAAAACTACTGCTGATAAATCTGTGTAGAGATGTGCAGTGCAGACTTCCCAATCAGTAGAGACATTAGCAATTCCGAGGAGCCACAGAAATGACTCCTCTGTCAAGTTTACTTTTCTGGGGTATGCCGAATTTTGGAGCTCACTGGGGATGATATGTGACCTTCTCTGCTGGGAACCAGAGAATTAAATTCTCCTAGTCTTCTACAAATACCCCCTACTTCGAGAGGGAGGAATTTCATCTCTCTCTCCATTTCTAGGTAGCTTAAAAGTCAACTGCATTCACATATGTTTTGCATGGAAAGTAAGCAGCAGCATAAGGGTATTTACTGAATGGTGAGGTGAATCACGAAGCCGTGATTTACCTTGCACTGGCCCACGGAGGAAATGAAGCATCATATTAGCATTGCTGGTCCGTGTGAATCACAATAGGCAAATTAGAGCAAGAGCAAAGCACCGATAATACAAATATCCGTGTGCAGCGAAGGAAAATGTCAAAGCCGAGTTTGGCTCTGCTGGAAATGGGTTACATTGAGCACGCATTAGCTCCTGACACCAGGGCCTGGGTAACCTACGGCTTTTTCAACCTATTTACTGTAAACTTGGAAGCGGCCAACCTTTCACATTTGCGTTGGCTTCCTGTTGCCAAGGGGGAAAAAAGATACATGAAAAGAAAATGAGAAAGTGTCGCAAGTCAGTCGGCCAATAAGGTGGCTGGCCGGAGTGCATGTCCATGAACTGGGAGCGTCTGGGCCACCCTGGTTCTCAGTTGGGGAGTGTGCTCTATCATTGCGTTCTTACTCCAGCCAATTCCTTGGAAAATAATGGTTTTATTTTGCTCCAGAATTAGAAAATAAAGCAGCTGAAGCTGGGAGTTACGAGTCTTAATTATCCTCCCTGGCCTTTTCTTCAGGAACCTAAAATTGATTTTCAAATTTCTCTTCTGAATTTGATTTAACATTTTAATCTGCATGCCTTCTGTGGGGGCTTTGCCGGCAGTACTGATGACAAGGAGATGAAGAATTAGCCAGCCCCGGCGGAGATCTTGTTATCAGCTGAGCCGTCCCTGTGTTGATGAGAGGTGCCCGGGGGTCGTCTGGGCCCTGCGTGAGAAGGCCCTTCATCTCCTCCTCACCTGGATCAGAACGAAAGCTGGACTCATGCCTGACAGGGAGCGGCCTCTGAACTTTTGTTTTAAACTAGGAAGCTGTCCCCTGAGATGCTGACTTATTAGCTCCAGGAATTGATAGAACAGTAAAAGAGTCCATATACTTCTGTAATATTGATTGGGCTGCCATTTCTCTTTCTTCTGTGGCTCAAAATATGGATTTTCCTGACATTAGCCTTAATTTGAATTAAACATTTAAAATATGCCCCTGCTCCTTTGGGGTTCCCCACCTGAACATTTGGGAACTTCAGCACGACATATGGATTATGGGCAAAACTTGTCGGGGAGTGGAAATATGAGGTCTTGTGTACCCGCAGTTGTTCATTGATTTCAGAGGCTTTGCTGTACAAGGAGGCGGCGCGGGGTAGAGTGTGAGTACCAGGGCTGGGAAAACGTGGGGCTGGATCCTGGTGCGAACAGGTCATTCAGTTGCTCTGTGCCTCAGATAACTCGTCTGCCCAACGGGGTGAATACGCCCTGAGAGGGGGATCGTCGGTGGAGATCATGCAGGCAGCACGCCCAGCGTCCGCGGTGAGCTGGGGAAAGACAGAGCAGGGTCACCTGCTCAGAAGTAAGCTACAAGATAAGTACAGGGAGCGGGAGCAGACATGAGAAGATCCCTGGTCCCCGGAACAGCCGTCTGCCACAGGGGCTTACCGTTCAGGGCCCCAGAAGCAAGCTGGGGCCTGGGACAGGGGCTCAACAGACCCGCAAATGAGGCTGCTTGTGACCGCTGCCGAAGAGAAACTCTGTCTGGAGACAGAGTCTTAGTGATGGCCTTGGTGGGATCTTTCTGACACCACATGGTGACCCTCTCAGAGCCTCTTTCTCTCTTATGAGGTCACAATCAGAAGAAAATGAGTGTCCGCTTCAGCATGAGGAGCTACCACTGAGTTAGCAATCACCAACGTTTACTGTGTGCTTTCTCTGTGCCAGCATGCTGATTTTAAACTTGTTGATTTCAAACTTCACAATAGCCTAAGAGAGTAGGTTCTGTTATTATCCACATTTAATGGGCAAGGAGACTGCAGTTTAGAGAAGTTAATGCATTTTGGCCAATGATCGCAGAGTTAGGAATGTCGGAGCTCATACTCGAAGACAAGTCATTGTGATTCCAAGACTCTGGTATTAACCATCATACCACACTTTCTTTGAATTGATTGAGACTTTATTTCTTTGACATCCAGCAAGAATTCCCTGAGCACCTCTATTAAGCCACACCTTAAACTGGGCAATAAAGTGAAGGAGATGAGTAAGTACAGATTCTTACCTCCTCTAAAAGGAAAAAATGTATGTGGACACACTTGACAACGCAGGAAGAAATGTGCAGGGAGACGGAGAAGCATGAGGCATGGGACAGCTGCTACCTCAGCTTGAGAAGCCAGCACAGGCTCCTCAAAAGAGGTAATGCTTAAAGAGGGTTTTGAAGCTTATATAGGAGTTCTCTTGATACAAAGAAGTGTTCTTTGTTAGTTGGCCAAGAGCAGCTAGGATGACTATGTCTTTCTGTCTTTCTTTTGAGAGAGAGAGAGAGAGCATGAGCATGAGTGAGTGAGGGTGGGGCAGAGAGAAAGGGAGAAAGAATCCCAAGCAGGCTCCACGTTTAGCACAGAGCCCAACACAGGGCTCCATCCCATGACCGTGAGACCATGACCTGAGCCAAAATCGAGAGTCTAATGCTTAACCAACTGAGTCACCCAGGCGCCCCTCATTTTTTTGGCAACAAAGGCCACGAATGGCAATAAGAGCTGGTTACTAACCTCTCATTTGGGCAGCTTGCAAGCCTTTCTGTTTCCACGCATTTCTGTTTGTAGGTAAACTGCAAAGAGCCTCTTGTTAGGGTGTTTTTAGTTCCTCCTTAATTTACAGATTGTAATCTAGAGTATTAATTGCCAATTGGCTCCTAGATAGGCTAACCTTCAGGCAGCAGTTTCAGAACAAGGCTCCTGAAGCAGCCTTGCCTCACAGGTGTGGAATTGCCAGATAAGTATGATACATTTTCCTGTAATGTTAATTCTACTCAAAGATGCAAAGGTAAACAACATTAATGTCATAGCACGTTTAGATATTTTATAGAATGAATTACAAAATTAGCATGATTCTTAAGAAATAAAACATTAGCTTTCTTAGAAGTGTCACCATTGACATGGGCCATTTTTTGGCATAGTAACTACCCCTCCATCATCAGGAGGTAATGAAACCTCCGAATGAGCCTCGCACAAGGTTGCCTGCTTCTGGCCAGTAGAACAGTCGGGGTCGATCCTTCACCTGCTCAAAAGCTGAACCCCCATACTCTGCCTCTCGAAGGGACCAGGGTCCTTTCCCTGGGGTATGATCCAGTAACGTCTGCTCTTTCATGAAGACGGGTACCACAATGGCACCTCACGCTTCACCAGCAACGGCTGAAATCTTACAGCACTTTAATGTCGTGCTTGAAATTAAAGTAATGGGAGACACAACCACAAGAAAGCCACTATAAGCCGTGTCAAGTCATAAAACTGTAATGCCACGAAAGCATAGCAGCCAGAAATCACTGGCGATGTGAAGGGAGCAAAATAAATATCGGCCGGGTTTTTAATTAACTGCCTCTAAATAATGAAAATGAGCCAATCAGACTCACTTTTAGTAGCGAAATACCGTTATAATTTGAATATTCCTGTTGATGGACAGCATGGCGCCTTTGATGGAGGCACATAGGTCAGGCAGGGCTCTTTTGCGTCTCCCGGAAACCACAGGCCAGTAAGCCCGCGACTGCTCTGCCCCGGCCTGACAGGCGGAGGCCATGGTTTTTGCCTCTCAGCCTGTGAGAGGGGCAAGTGTGAAGAAGCCAGACACAGAAGCTTCTACCCTGCATCTAGATCCCTTTAGTAATCATTGCCATGCTACTGAGAAAACAGTTGTGATGAAGAGGCAGGCTCTGAAGTCAGGGAGATCAGAATTTAAATCTTGGCTTATGATTACATTGTGACCCTGGGCAAGTCCCCTCCCCTGCTCCTGCTCCAACATCCTCATCTCTGTAATGGGAAGAAGCTTGGTCCTCGCACAAAGAGTTTCTTCTCTAAAGCCCCTGGCACAGTGTCTGGCACATAATAAGCACTCAAGAACTATCGATTGGTGAGGGCAGGCATCCTGCCTTGTTCCTGACCTTGGGAGGGAAGGATATTTCACCACTAGTATGATGTTTATCACAGGTCCCCCTTATCAGTATGAACAACTCCCCTTCTGTTTATAGTTTACTGGGAGATTTTACTGTGTACAGGTCTTGAATTTTGGCGAATTTTTTTTTTTTTACATCTGTTAGAGGGACCATATGGTTTTTCTCCTTTCTCCTGTTAATGTGGAAAATTACCTTGACCGAAACTTACATTTCTGGGATAAATTCTACTTAGTCATAATCCTTTTTATAGAGATGGATTAGATTTGCTAATACATTGTTGAGGACTTTTGTGTTTATGTTCATGATAGATAGAGGTCTGTAATTTTCTTCACTTGTAATGTCTATGCCAGGTTTTGGTATTAGAGTAATGCCAGCCTCTGAAAGGGAGAAAGTGTTCCCTCTTCCTCTATTTCCTAAGAACAAAATGATATATGATTTCTGTTGTTTCTTCTTTGGATACATGATAGAAACCAAAGAAACCATCTGGGCCTGGAGTTTCTTTGTGGGAGGATCTTCTATACAAAATTTAAAGTATTTAATATGTGATTTAAATATGGTAATAATCGACGGGATTTTTTTCCTTAATCTCACTTTGGATTTGCTTTACTCTTCTTTTAGGACCTTGTTGATTTTAGATCTTTCTTCTTTTGAAATATATACATTTAAAGCTATCGGTGTTTATCTAAGCACCAATTTAACAATATTTCACAGATTTAATATGTTGGGTTTGTATTATTTTTAGTTTTAATTACTTCTCTTTCAATTTCTTCTCTGTTCATGTATTATTTAAACATATATTGTTTAATTTCGAAATATCTGGGCTTTCTTTAGATTGCTCATAGTTAAAATTTATTGATTTCCAATTTAGTTCCATTATGGTCAGAGAACATACTCTAGGATTTCAACTTTTAAAGTGATTGGGTCATTTTATGGCCCGTACACAGTCTTTGTGAACATGACATGTGAGGTTGAAATGCGTATGTATTCTATAGCTGGACGTAAAGTTCTGTAAATATCAGTTAGGACAAAGCGGTTGATAGCATTGTTTAGATTACCTATGATTTTATTGATTATATTTTTGTTCTTATTCTATCAATTACTAAAATTCTCCTATGATTGCAGAATGGTCTATTTCTTCCTTTAAGTTTATCCACTTTTGCTTCATGTTTTGAGGCTCTAAAATTAGATGCATGTGCTTTTATGATAATTATCTCTTCCATTTGTAATTACGAAATGCCCTTCTTTGGAATATTATTTGTCGGATATCAATTTCATCAGATATTAATGAATCCCCTCCAACCTTCCTGTGCTTACCATTGTATCAGACATCTTTCGTAAAACTATTCCTTTTGGCCTATCTGTGTTTTTATATCTAGAGTGCATCTCTTATAGACAGCACCATATAGTTATTGTTTACGTTTTTATTCCAATAATCTCTGCCTTATTATTGTAATGTTTAATGTAATTCTTGATGTGGTTGGATTCAGATCTACCATTTTATTGTTTGTTATCTGTTTAACCTCCCATACTTGTTTCTCTGTTGTTGCTCCTCTCCTGCCTTCTTTGAGATTGTTTGAATATTCTTAGAATTTCACTTTGGTTTATCACTGACTTTTAGCTATGCCTCTTTTCCTTTATTTTTAGTGGTTACTTGCTCTCTGTATAGGTCTATAAATTTTCACAGTCTTCCTAGAATTGGTATTTTACCACTTTGTACAAACTACAGAAACACTGCAACCGTATGGATACATCTACCACCTCTCTCCTGCCATCTTTTATGCTATGGTGCTCATGTGTGTTATATTTGTACATATTATAAGCCCCACACACAATGTTATAATTTTACGTTAAACAATCATGTACATATTTTAAAGAAATAGGAGGAGAAAAAAATAGTTTCTTAGACTTACCTAGACACTTAGAATTCTTGATGATCTTCCCTTATCCCTGAAGACCCATGTTTTCCTAATATCATTTCTCTTTTGCTAGAAAAAAATAAATTCCCTTAACATTTCTTATAGACCAGTCTGGTGGAGAGGAACTAAAATGTCTTCATTCCACCTTCTTTCTTGAAGGCTATTTTTCTTCTTCTAGAATTATGGGCTGACAGATTTTTTTTTTTCTTTTAGTCCCTTAAACAGGGTAGTCCTATAGCTTCCATGATTTCTGGTCAGTTTGCAATCATTCAAATGTATTTAATCCCAGTTTTCTGTGGCTGCTTTCTCTCTATTTTCAGATTCATAGTAAAGAGGTATAGTTTTATTCATATTTATTTCTCTTGGGATTTATTGGCCGTTTGAATATATAAATATGTGTCTTTCACCAAGATTGGAAAGTTCTCAGTCATTATTTGTTTGAATATTATTTTTGCCTCTTTCTTCCTCTCCTCTCTTTCTGGGACTCCAGTGACCTATTATATAAGACTTTTTGATATCAACCCCCAGGGTCCCTGAGGTTACATTTTTCTTCGATATTTTTTCTCTTTCTACTTCAGATTTCTTACAGGTCATCAAAGCTCTGTTTCTTTCCTTTGTCTTTATTTTCTCTTTTTTCTTTTTTATCAATTTATCACACATTCACTTCCCTATTCTATCAAGTCCATCCAGGGAGTATTTTATTTCAATTATTTATTTATTTATTTATTTATTTATTTACTTATTTATTTATTTATTTATGAGCGAGCATATGTGAGGGGGAGAGGGGCAGAGCTGGAGAGGAAGAGAGAGAATCTCAAGCAGGCTCCACACCCAGAGCAGATCTCTTGGTCATGAGATCATGACCTCATCCCAAATCAAGAGTCAGATGCTTAGCCAACTGACCCACCCAGACGTCCCAAATATTAACTCTTTTAATTATAGAATTTGTACCTGAGAATTTTTTCTACGTTGCATTTGTCTGATGAGATTTATATCTTTTCCTTCATTAAAAGCATATTTTCTTTTATAGCCTTGAGCATGCTTATAAGAATAAATAATATACTTGTTTGAAAATACAAATACCTGAGTTATCTTGGGGTTGGGTCCTGTTGTCTTTTCCCTTGGGAAAAGGTCACATTTTCCTGCCTCCTCATTTGTCAACTAAGTTTAGATCGTATCCTGGATATTTTGCACATTGTGCTGAGATGGCACCGGATTGTCATTTTCCTTCAGGATTGTTGATGTTTTGTTTTAACAGACAATTCAATTAACTTAGTTCAGTTCAAACTGTAAATCCTCTCTTGCCTGGTATGGGCAGTAGTTCGGATCTCAGTGCAGACGGCTTTCAGTCTGTCCCCGCATGCACAGTTCTGGGGCCGACTGGAGACCTGGGTATTTAAACAGGGAGTTTGGGCTGCCCCTTCCCTGGCTTGCTCCTCCTCAAGAGTTCTCCCTCACCTTCCAGCAGTCCTGTTCATCTGGCCAGTAAGACAGCAGGTTTTCTATCAGATTTTTAGCCCCCTTGTTCCCACCAGGACTGTGACTGCCTTCAGGGCAAAGGACCAAACAGAAAACTCGTGAAGACACTTAGTAATACTGAACTACACCTAAAAACGGTTAAGATGATAGTTTATGTTACGTGAATTTTATCACAATTTTTAAAAATTATTAAAAGTCAGAAAACTCACCCATTTTTAGTAACTTTTTCTACTCCCCCTCAAAATCTGTCACTCCCCAGACTTCAGGTCTTCGGGAAGTGGGGGGGGAACTGTTTTTCTGGGGTTAAGGGTATTGTGAGAGGGTCAGTGTGGTAGAAGCCTACTCATCCACCTCAGAAGCAGAACTCCTTAGGTCCCTTTATTCATACCTTTCACAACCCAAGTTTCCTGTCCTCCCAGCTTCAGAGAAATAAATACAATGCTTTACATTTTGTGTTAATTTTAATCTTCTAATTAGAAAAAGTATAATATTGACATAGTATTACCTGACATGCAATATATAATGATTTGATTATTATTTTACTATTGATATAGTACTAATGTAAGATTATTAAATTTATGTTAGAAAACTAAAATTTTCTTTATAAAGGATTATGCCTTTTCAATGCTGGCGACTAAGTGAATTTGAAACTCAAACCCTATTGCCAAAAGACAGCTACCTTAGAGAATTCATAAAAGCCCTTTGTCCTTAAGTACATCTGAATTTCAACAAGTGCCCAATGCGCTATTATTTAAGTATGCAGGGTCATTAAAATTTCAAAGAATTTTCTGTTTTATAATAAAAGCTGTCCAAAACTTTAAGAGGCCATGCTACTTCAAAGTCTGACAATCAGCACTTTGGGAACTTGAGCTAAATTTGGCTTAATCATCTGAAGAAAGCCAAATGGGCAGTTGTTTTAAGAGGGAGCATTACTCTAAATATTAGGAATAATGCTGAGAAATAAAAATTAGCATTGAAGCAGAACAATTCTACAATTATTATGGAATGGATCCTCTCTGCTTTATGTTTATTTCAATGGGAAAATTAGCCTTAATGATGTATAGTATTAGTGACGTAGAGCAACCCTGTCTAGCAAATATAATTCTGGCCACGTACATAATTATTTATTTTCTAGTGGCCACATTAAATGAATAAAAAGAAACAGATGAAATTGATTTCGATAATGTATTATGTAGCCAAAAATATCCAATATTCTCATTTCAATATGTTACCAAATAGAAAATCATCAATGAGAAATTTTTCATTAAAAAGTTTTTCAAACCTGGTGTACACTTACAAGGCATCTCAATTTGGACTCTAAATTTTCATTGGAAATCCTTGTTCTGTCTGTAGATTTCATATAATTTATAATTGCAAAAACCTGATTCACATACCTAGACATACTTAAAAGTTTTCCAGTAACTGAATTGAGCAACTGTTCTTAAATGGACAATTCAAAAATGATAACAATGAAATAAAATTTAAAATCCAGTTCCTCAGTCACACTAGCCACATAGCAAGTATTCAGAAGCCATATCATGACCGGTGGCTTCTGCCCTGAAAAGTGCAGAGTAGTCACAAGGCATCCTTTGAAGGGAAACCTTCATCTGTGCCTATCCAAGTTCCTAGAGACACTGTAGATGAGAAAAATTAATTAAAGAAAATCAGGTGGAGAAAAAAACTGAGTGGAGGCCAACAAAACCTTCAGGTTTGTATGGACTAGAACTTCTGACTCATTCAATGTTGAGGCTGTACATGAGACCCTGTTTGGACACTGAGAAAAAGGAGACCAGAAGACATTTCAAAGGTTTTACCTGCGAGTATGATTCATACCAGTTCTATTTGAATATTAGTCATCAGGACTTCTCCTGGCTAATTGAGGAGTTTGTAATGTTCTGTCGTTATATCTTGAGAACTCGTTAGCACTCATTAATTATTTGGTCCTCACAGTCCCACATTTCAAGATACGCTACAGATTCGAGCTATAGTAATCAAAACAGCATGGTGCTGGCACAAAAATAGGCACACAGATCAATAGAACAGGATACAAAACCCAGAAATAAGCCCACACTTATATGGCCAATTAATCTATAACAAAGTATGCAAGAATATACAGTGGGGGAAAGACAGTCTCTTTGATAAATGGTGCTGGGAAAACCGGACAGCTACATGCAAAAGAATGAAACTGGACCACTTTCTTAGACCACACACAAAAATAAACTCAAAATGAATTAAAGACATAAATATGAGACCTGAAACCATAAAGCTCCTAGGAGAAAAGATTTCTTTGACATTGGCCGTAGAAACATTTTTCTAGAAATGTCTCCTTAGGCAAGGGAAACAAAAGCAAAATTAAATTATCGAGACTAGACCAAAATAAAAAGCTTCTGCACAGTAAAGGAAACCATCCACAAATCAAAAAGGCAACTTACTGAATGGGAGAAGGTAATTTCAAATGACATATCTCATAAAGGGTTAGTATCTCAAATAAATAAGAATTTATACAACTCAACACCAATAATAACAGTAACAATAATCTGATTAAAAATGGGCAGGAGACCTAAATAGACGTTTTTCTAAAGAAGACATCCAGATGGTCTACAGACACATGAAGAGATGCTCAACCATCAGTCACCATCAGGGAAATGTAAATCAAAACCACTGTGGGATATCACCTTACACCTGTCAGAGTGGCTAGAATAAAAAAACATAAGAAATAACAAGTGTTGGCAAAGATGTGGAGAAAAAGGAACCCTCATACACTTAGTGGAACTGCAGAATTGGTGCAGCTACTGTGGAGAATAATATGGAGGTTCCTCAAAAAAATTAAAAATAGAATTACCCTACGATCCAGTAATTCCACTACTGGATATTTACCCAAAGAAAACAAAAACACTAGTTGATAAAAATATATGCACCCCTATGTGTATGGCATCATTATTTATAATAACCAAGATATGGAAGCAACCTAAGTGTCCTTGAATAGATGAATGGATAAAGAAAATGTGATATCTGTATCTAGATAGATAGATAATAGAATACACACACACACACACACACACACACACACACACACACAATGGAATATCACTCAGCCATAAAGAAGAATGAAATCTTGCCATTTGCAACAACATGGGTGGATCTAGAGGGTATAATTGCTAAGTGAAATAGTCAGAAAAAGACAAATACCATATGATTTCATACATGTGTAGAATTTAAGAAACAAAAAACTGAAGGAAAAAAAAGAGACAAAAAGAAACCAGACTCTTAAATACAGAAAACAAACTGGTGGTTGCCAGAGGGGGAGGTGGGTGGGAGAATGTGTGAAATGTACACTTATCATGGTGAGCCCTGAGCAATATATGGATTTGTCGAATCATTATACTATACACCTGACACTAATATAGCACTGCATGTTAACTTTACTTCAATTAAGAAAAAAGAGAGAAGCTTGGGTGGCTCGGGTTAAGAGTCCGACTTTGGCTCAGGTCATGATCTTGCGGCTGGTGGGTTCGAGCCCCGCATCAGACTCTGTGCTGACAGCTCACTGCCTGGAGCCTGCTTCGGATTCTGTGTCTCTCCCTCTCTCTGCCCCTCCCCTGCTCATGTTCTATATCTTTCTCTCAAAAATAAATAAACATTAAAAATTAAAAAAAAAAGGAAAGAAAATAATTATTTGATCCTCTGGATAGTTTCTGTTTCTGAAATTATAAGCCCTGGTCCTAATTGTAAGAACACAGTCCTAGGCTTCTGGGGACCTCAGCATCTCCTAAGATTCCCTCCCTGCAGGAGGTAGATGCTTACAAAAACTTTGTTGATGGAGATAATTGGAGAGTGATACAGGGTCATTACATTTGCATAGGACGTTTTTAACTCTCCAGGCTCTTCAACTCCGTTACTTCCCCTACAGGACCAGTAGGGGTTAGTTCAGGTAGATTCCAGGTGATCACCATGGGGTGGATCTGACTGAACTGCACCTCAGCTGTGGGCAAACAAGATCCCTTCGTTTTTAAATGAGATTCTCTACCCTTATTTGACAGTCCCCTGTTCCTGCTCGGCAGCGAGAAAGGTGTTTGTTCCCATCTGGTAATTGCATCCAGGTCCAGTAATTTTTGAGACTCAGAGTTTTAAAACATTCTTGGCAAACATTAAAAATTCAGCCATTTTGGAGGGCCTGGGTGGCTTAGTCAGTTGAGCATCCAACTTAGGTCATGGTCTTACGGTTCATAGACTCAAGCCCTGCATCGGGCTCTGTGCTGACAGCTCAGAGCCTGGAGCCTGCTTTGGGTTCTGTGTCTCCCTCACTCTCTGCCCCTCCCCCGCTGGTGCTCTGTCTCTCTCTCAAAAATAAATAAACATTAAAAAAAAATTTTAATTCAGCCATTATGAATTCAATTACTATTTAGTCAATGTGGTTTCCTTGCTCTCTCCCTCATCCTGCCATGTCACGACACCTGACCAGAACTGTGGACACCTTGGGACCAACCACCGAGGTCAGCAGGAGGGCAGGAAGTCGCTCCCACTGGCAAGGGCACAATGGTAGGACTAGGAAAGAGCCATCTCATCGGCCTGGCATTGACCCGTACTCGCCTTCTGCTAGGAAGAGAGGCACGGACATGCCATTATCAAGAGGAAGACATGATGGGGTCCATAGGCAGGGTGCTGTCCCACCAGAGTTGTTGAGACTGATAGTCTTTCCCCCGGCAGCCATAGCACTCTTCCATGGTGGCTCCGTGACAGCAAACAGCTGTGTCTAGAAGCATGTAAGGGTGAGACTGACTGACCACCATGCTTTGTGTTCTCCCCACACTCGGAAGAGACACCTGTTGTAGCCTTTGAGTACTTCATTCTGCTTAATTCTTTAGTCATCTGCCTCCTTCTCCTGTCTGTGAACACAGAGCTAGTCTCCAATTCTTCCAGACCTCTAGCCCCTGGCCATACAGGAGATGCAGGTTGTTTTCACGTAGGCCTGTATAAGAACCTGGTCCATTGTAAACGCTCAATAAATGTGAGCTGCAGTGAATTTCACAAATTCTTATTCACCGGGTTTCTTTTAACTCTATTATGTATGCCTAGGGAAGGTTTGCTGAGTGAATGATGAATACAGCACATTTTTGTACTGGAGTCCTTCAACGCCAGACCACTGGGCGCCAGGCAGAGCAAATGACCGTCCGACATCTCTTCAAGTTGTACTTGACCTAATTGTGACTAGATGAGCTGGGGGGACTTCTTTGAGTCTCTCAGCATACAGAGTGGTTGTTACAGTGTTTATTCTTTCAACAAACATTGCCAAATAAGGAAAAATGCATTGTCTTCACTGGTTTTTCAGCAATCCAATAACTACTGTTAAATCTTCCAAAAGGAAGGGGAATTTTATCCTGGAATGTAGGAAAATGGCTTTTTAAATAAAAGAGTATGCTTTCTTTTGCTCAATACTAAGTAGACAGAAAGCTATAAATGGTGACGCCTCCCCTCCCCCGACTTTGGTGTCTAACAGCAAGAAGGTGAGCTGCCAATATGCACTCAGCTGCCTGCCGCCTGGAAAGCAGATTTTATTCTTCTCGCAATAATACGAAGCAGGTGGACTTCGTACCACACTTATTACACTTCCCGATGCTTTCACACTTACCGTGTCATCGCAGCCTCTTGACGCTTCAGGATTAGGCACAGTTTATCCTTAGTGAAATAAAGAGGAATTTAGGAACCAGCCAAGGTCACACAGCTGAGAAGAACAGAGCCGGGGACCCCAAACGAGGTCACCTTCCTGACACCCGGACACATGAGAGACCAGCAGGAGTGACGATCCATTGAACCTTTCGCTTTAACTTTCTACTTGGGGATATTGTAAGTTTTTGTCTGGAGCAAGAGGGCTTCAAATCAACTCTTTCTTTTTTAAAGTATAGATTTATCTCTAAGTTCAGCCCTAATTTGATATTCTGGACGTGATTGCCTCTTAATGTGAGCAGCATTCATCCTTTCCCATTTTATTATACTTAAGGTGACTGCAGGTGGCTCCAGGTAGAGGTGTAGAGTACACCTTCACCATCGCACCCTCCCAGCCCTCTGGCAGCGTGGCCTGGGTTCGCTGTCTGCCGAGCGTGCGTGCTGGGGGACAGAGCGGGCAGCAGAAAGTGGATGGGATCATCCGCATCCAGAGGTACCTCACCACTCTGGAGAGAAGCCTTTACAAGGCCTATTGTTTTCCTCAGGTCTGGAGCTGTGAACCTGGCCTGGCTTTATTTATTTATTTTTTAACGTTTATTTATTTTTGAGAGACATAGAGACAGAATATGAGCAGGGGAGGGGCAGAGAGAGAGGGAGACACAGAATCTGAAGCAGTCTCTGAGTTGTCAGCACAGAGCCCAACGCAGGGCTCAAACTCACAGACTGTGAGATCATGACCTGAGCCGAAGTTGGCCGCTTAGCAAACTGAGCCACCCAGGCGCCCCTGGCCTGGCTTTAGTTCCAATGGACGACTAGCTACATGCTTGGGGTACATGCCCCTGGGTGTTTCTCAAGGCGCAGGCACCTTAGCCATTTTGGGTAAGATGGTTCTCAGAGCAGAATATTTAGCACCTTTGACTCTTGCACAATAAGGGCCATTAACAACCTCCAGCCACCGTGACAGGCAAAATCAGACAAGCAACACCCGCCCATCCCCAAAATTCTCCCCGCGAGGCAGTACTGGCCCTGGATGTGAGTTTGCAGACACAGGATATAGTCGTTGACCAGTGATGCTCAGTAAAGCAGGTGTGTGTAAGCTGTGGCTGACCGGTGCAAGGTGTTTCAAGGAGCAGAATGATGCCAAATATTTCTGCTGACGAAATGATCTCCACATTCAGCCCCGTCAGTTCTCAAACACGAACAGGGAGTTTGCCAGAAGTGCGTGATTTTTCTTCACTATAATGGCAGCGAGGAGGGCTAACGTGCATGTAGTACTTAACTTCATATCAGGCACCATTAAGTGTTTTGCATGTATTTACTCATTTAATCCTCCCAACAACCAAAATTGCTATGAGGTGCCTACTATTAATATTATCTCATTTTACAGATGAGGAAACAGGCACATGGAGGCAGGTGACTTGCCCAAGGTCACACAGGTAGTTAACCAGAGAGGTAGGGTTCGAGTCCAGTCTCTCTGGCTCCAGAGCCATCAAGTTCCACCTAGTTTCGCCCACTATAAAAGCTTCTGTTGTGAGATACAAAACACGTCGTGTTGCTCTGAGATTCGGAGTTCTCTGAGAGGTGGTGGCTTTTGTTTTTAAGCATCGGGAATTGGATACGGAATCATGATCTGGGTGGAAAGTGTAGTTAGTAAATTACAAGAACAGTAATTCTCAAGCTTTTTGGTCTCATGACCCCTCTACACTCTTAAACAATATTAATCACCCTCAAGAGCTTTTGTCTACGTGGGTTGCGTCTGTTAATATTTACTATATAAGAAATTAAAACTGAGAAACTTTCAAATCCTTATCTATTAATTCACTTACAATAACAATTATCAATTCATTACATGTTAACATAAATAACATACTTTGATGATGTATATATATTTTTCCCAAAACAAAAGAAGGTAAGAGTGGGAAGAGTGGTATTAACATTTTTGCAGTCTCTTCAATGTCCAGCATACTGGAAGACAGCCAGATCCTCGTATCTGCATTTGCCTTCAGGCTGCTGAGATACATTGTTTAGAGGAAGTATGTGAACAGAAAAAAAATACAGCCTCGCCCAGGTCTGTAGTGGGAAAAGGGAAGAGTATTTTAAAAATCTTTTCAGAGAATTATGGATACCTTTCTCTGATACGACACCAGAACAACATAAGTAGTAGTTTCTTAAAGGTTAGTTAAAATAAGGAATCCGAAATCACATCAATGAACTTACCATATACTGCTACATTAAAATTCACTTGCTCTTTGAATGGCTGGCTCTTTTACCCAGACACAACTGTGTAATATAAATACATCGGTCATTTGGAAGGTAGAGATTCACTGGCAAGTAGATCTTTCAAAACGTGACGTGTTTCATTATACAATATCCACAGTCACATTCATTAATATCCCTAACCAGCTCATCAGAAAAGTATTAACATGTTGGTAACTGGCTAAAACTTAATGTGGCAGACACAAGTTTTCCAAAATTAAAAGCTCTAATTTTATCACTGGCAACAAATGCTACTGGTTCTTTGCCTTGAAGTGACAGGCTTACTTTAAAAAAAATGTCTGCCACACACTCCAGTTTGAATAAACATAGTTTGTCTGACAATCATTCTTTCAAGTAAAAAAGGCATTCCATGATGAAAGGTCCTAGTTCAGCTCCCACTCAACTCACACAAATGCTTTTCTTAGAGACGCACAGAGCACACTTGCTATGCAAGTCACTTTAAGTATACTTTCCATTTTGTTACATGGAATATTAAGCAGATGTGTACTCAAGGACTAATATTTAATTAAATTAATAATATTTACTACATTATTCAAGTCATTTTTTTTCAAGTTTATTTATTTTGAGAGAGAGAGGGGGAGGGAGTAGGAGAGGGGCAGAGAGAGACAGAAGCCCAAGCAGGCTCCTCTGTGCTGTCCGTGCAGAGCCCGATACTGGGTTCCATCTCATAAAGAGAGATCACGACCTGAGCCAAAATCAAGAGTCAGATGCTTAACTGAAGGAGCCCCTCAGGTGCCCCTCAAGTCATTCTTAGGTGAAATTGACTTTTTTTTTTACTCTGTGTGGTAAAGAATTCAGTCAAGGGCTACTAAGGCACCAGCACTTTTATTCACTATTGCTTTTGTACCATCAGTACAAGTTATCCCGACAGTGAAAAAGCCAAATAATACCTTCATGTCAGTAGTGTGCTAATTTTGACTTTGGGGACCTCCCACCAAGGGGACCATCTGTGGTCCCTCCCAGAGGTCCACAGATGGCACTTGGAGAACCAGAATCCTAGAATGTTGCACTGGCCGAGGGATAGGCAACAAGAAAGAACAAAGAAGGTGCTGGAGTCAGAATCAGAGGGTCTAAACCCGTCCTTGATCTCGTGCTTACTATCAAAGTGACTTTGGGTGAACCCCTTGATCTCTCTGAGACTCCGTTTCCTCATCTGAAGAATGGAATCAACACAACCTGCTGTTCAAGGGTATTCAAGGTTGGGAACAAAATATATTCTAAAAATCTGTTTCATTCCCCCATTCATGCATCAGTTTCATTCATTTGCCCCAGAAGCTTATGGGAGGACTTGAGCAGGAGCTCCAGCAGCCTCCACTGAGGTGTTAAGAGGTGCCTTACTGCGGAAGAGAAGGCAACCGTGAGGCAGACAGGGGTGCTGAGGGGCGGGAGCCTCATGCCCCGACCCCTTGGCCTGCAGGGGCCCATCTTCTGGCCTGGCTTCTCAAGAGGGCCTTTGAGGAAGCCGACTTCAGCCTCCTGGGGCAACAGCCAGTGTGGGTCGCACCCAAGTGCTGCTGGCCTCACTTCCCCACAGCGCCCACTGCTGGCTGGCGTGCGTGTCCGTCACTGCGCTGCTCTCCTGCCCAAGAAAGCAAATTAGAAAGCCACATTTTAGACGTGATAAGTTTACATGGAAACCACCACTTATCATCACCATTACAAACTGTTACTTTATGCACATCCCCCCCCCCACTCCAACTGCAGTTCTTTATTAGTAATAACAAATTCCTTTGGTAGACTTCACAAAAGATGGAGACAGCCCAGTAAGTCACATACAGGCACCCGGGGCTGCAGTTTTAAGATCCTTCCGCCTTCACGCTCCATTCCGGGACCTTCCTTCCACAGATCCTCGTGATGTTCTTAATTTGCTACTTGATGTCGTTCTAAGTAAAGACAGATTAGAATGCTAAATTATGAGCATGCATTTTACCATTCATCTTTATACTATGCAATGCCAGTTTTAAATGCAAATATAAGAGCCCTTAACTGCTGGGCAGAATCTCCGAAAATTACAGAATTTACATTTCCATAGCTCGCGTATGCCTATGTATTTAATTCTCTACCAGAGCACTGTAAATGCCACACAAACACAAACGGAACTCACCTGTGTTTATTTCGCTTCTTGATAGGCACGCATTTTGTCTACATTCTCTACCCTCAGTTAACTGGTAGGAAGGGCAGCCCCAAACAAAAGGAACCGGGGGGTGTCCTAGCTTTCCTCTTCCTCTCTGCCACTTTCTGCATAAGCGGTTGACTACTACCTGAGTAACATGAGTAAGAGAAGACAAGACAGAGTTCTTTGGTTGGTCGTGTTTCTTAAAACATCCCTGCCTTCTTTCTGCATTCAAAGCATTTTTGGTTTGAACAGAAAAGGTACCTCTCGGGGCTGTGCGCTCCCTGCTTTCTCCGTCATAGACACTACACACTTAACTTCTCACTGCATCCACTGAAGCCCCACACATCATAAGTGCCCTGAGTTTCTGTGCCCAGTGGGCATCCTGAGCACCGTATGTAAATGGGGCAGTCAGAACAACGGGTCTTAATCTCCTCTGCTCCCAGACTTGCTGCGTTGTCCCATCAGACTTCATGTACAACACACAAGTTCAAAGATAAAATGATTAAGAATTTCAAGATGGTAACAATACAGGTTTAAACCAAGCTCAGTGCCCTCTTGAGCATGGAGTGCTGTGTGGCCCTCAGGTCACGTGCCCATGAAGCTGGCCCTGCCCCGTTGCTTCTGCTCCTGCCACACTGGCACCCGTAGGCCTGGTGGCCTCACCGTGTCCCTCCCTGCTGAAGGGCCCTAGGGCATCTGCCTCTCTGCCTGAAACTCAGTTTCCTCCCTCCTGTCCTGGGCGTGTCCCTCCTCCCCCCTTCGGATCTCAGCTCAGCCGTCACATCCTTAGGTAACCCTCCCTGCCCTGCTGACATGTCAGAACTTTCTTAGCACTGTGAAGCTCTCCTTCAATCATGCGTCATGGTCACCGTTCTTCATTAAGAGATGTGATTGTTGGATTGCTTGTTGTCCCGTCACTGAACTGCCAGCAGCGTATCTACCAGGACTGGGTGTGGTTTTGCTCATCCGTGTTTCACCACAGCTGGGCACCTAGTCCCTAATCAATAGGTACAAGCTTTCAATGGATGAAAACATGAATGTTTTTGCAACAGGAGCACAGGTGTCAGATGAAGAGGTGGGATGAGGGCCACATGAATTCTAGCTTTTGTTCAAAAGAGGCTAAATCCTGTCTCAGACCGAGCTGGTGAGACTACACGAGCATCATATGTCTTTGTTTCCCTGCCATCTCCTCTAGGTAATGAGTGTTTGACGATAGACTCTCCTTGTGTTTTAAGGGATCCGAGTGCTTTCTGTTGTGCCTCTGGCACCACAGGCAAGTGCTCTCAGAAAGTTCTTGTCCATTGAATTGAACTGAGCTGGACTTAGATGAAATGTGTGGCCCTGAAGCTTCCTATGTCTCTCCCTCCCCTGTGTCTCCTTTTCCTCTGTCCTCTCCTTCCCTCTTGTTAAGGATTTCTGAGTCTCGAAAACTATTTTAGTTGTGATCAAATGTTTCCAACAGAAAATCACCCTCATTTATTTTCCATTTAACTCGACTCTTCAAAGAAAAATGTTCTGATCGCCCCCATCATCATGCGGGGGTTGGGCACTCCAGAGACTGCCCCAGAGCAAGGGTGGGCACATTCGCTGGTGATATTCCCATACTGGCATTGATCTTGGGATAGAATCACAAGGCAGGCACTTCAGAAGTTCATCCATTCAACTTCAGCCAACTCAAAGCAGAAATTAAACTCGAGAATCAGATGAAATCTGCCCTTCCGCGACGAGGGCTGCAGATCTAACCCTGTCCAAGGGGCAGGACAGTGACACCGCCCATCCTGAGCAACAGTGGCAGAATGGGAATCGGCCTTCTTGGTAGGGCCCAGTCTGCAACCTGTCTGTCTTGTCCATGGTTCCACACCTACATCTGAGAAATGGCCGGGAGGGGGTGTAGTGAAAATGGAGTGTTCATAATGAAATTGAGGATCGATGAAATAATAAAAAAATAAAAGCCTACAGGTAAGATTGGTATCGATTGACCATCTCAGAAAGCATTGTTAGTAAGAGATCAGGGCATGCTTCCTATATGTAAAATGGGGGATTTGTCTCCAGAGTGAGACTTGAATGGGAATATAGAATGCTACTGGAAACAATCCCCAGGGCAATGCCCTTGAAATCACGGGGCTGCTCACAGACGGTGCAGTGGCGTAGAAAGGGCCCAGCTCGGGAGTCAGCCATACCTAGGGCTTGCACCATCTTCAGCTCTGTGACCTGGAGCAAGTAATAACCTCTCTGATTCTAATTCTCTTCTTCCTCCTCCTCCTCCTCCTCCTCTTTCTCCTCCTCCTTCGTGTTCTTAATTTTATAAGTTGGCATAAAGCACCTGCTTCCAGGTTTGCTATGAAGATTGAGTAAGGTCACCTGGGTGGATATCCAGAGCTCGACGCTAGGCACAGAGCGGGCGTGCGGTCATGTTACCCCTTCTCCCCACAGTGTCAGGAGACTGTTCCTCGCTGGAACAGCTGGCCAGGGTCTGGACTAGAGGCAAGAAGACACCTGATTGCCTTCAGAATAAGGACTCCCCCTAAATTGTGCACCCTAGACACCTCACCCTGGTCCCAGCAGTGTGGCGGGGACAACGTCAGACCAGGGTTGGGGCATCTCCGAATAGATGCTCTTCTCCAACACCATCCCCCGGGCCATTTTCTAGGTGACACAGCTGAGACCCACAGTCATCATAATTTGGCTACAGCAGCAAGTAAAAGTGAAAAACCTTGAATGTGACTCCAAGCCTCTGGGTTCCAGGTCTGTGTTTTACCCCCAGCAGCCTAGAGATGAACTCTTTGCTGCCCATGTCACATGCTGTTCACCACCCCCCTCCCTTGCACCATGAGTGGGCTTTCTGAACATCTACACACTGTCTCCCTGACAAGTCAGGAAGAGAATGTGTCTTGACTTTTCAGTATTTCACAAGACACTTCCTATATGGCTTACTTGCAGTTGGAGTTCAAGAAATAAATATCCATCAATTGAGAAAAAGAAGATGTTTTCATGGCCTTATAATTTTAATGCAGAGAAATAGTTATAATACACATTAACCCAGCTGAGGGAGAGAAATGCATTAATTTCACAACACGTTCAGCTCTTTAAGAAGTTAGCTTTTCAGGCTCCACGGGGCTTCTGGAACTCAGGCTCACGCCCGCTGTTTTGAGAGAAAATTGTACCTGATTGGTGCCCCTCTCCCCCACAGGGAAGTGGTGGGTGGAGGGGTGGGAAGCTGGCTGCAGCAACATGGGGTGTTTAAGCCAGGAGGAAAGGACAGAGCGGTGCTGCTCACATTTGGGGAGCAAACTAATACCTCACCGGGGAACCTGGTTAAAACAAAAAGGGTGTGATCTAGTTCAGGAGGTCCAGGTCAGACCTGGGAGTCTGTATTTTTAACAAGTTTCCTGGCAATGCTCACGCTGGTGGTTCAAGGGACAAAAGATTGTGCAGGCTTTGGCCTTTTTCTCCGTCCTGTACGGCCATTCGTCTTTAGGTTGTGGACAGAATCCTTGGTCTCACGCCGGGCGAGGGCAAGCGGGAAAGCAGCAAACTAGGACCATCACGGGCCCCCCTGCACCGGGACTCCCCTCCTTTCCGCCCGATGCACTCAATGGGTGCCATTTCCATGTGTGAAACACTTCGATTTTACCATCCATGAAATGAGCATGTTGATCTGGGTCTCAGGAGGCCTGTTTTTCCAGTCTGACAGCTGTGTGTGTGGAGGAAACGGCGGGAGGCTTCGGGTTTGCAAATCTGGCCCAAGAGAAGCTCCGTCTTCGGTCTGACAGTTCTCAGGACCGCCATTCACTGTCTTCCATCCTTCTGCAGGGGAAATTTGCGCGTTCAAGATCCACGGCCAGGAGCTGCCCTTCGAGGCCGTGGTGCTCAACAAGACATCGGGAGAGGGCCGGCTGCGCGCCAAGAGCCCCATCGACTGCGAGCTGCAGAAAGAGTACACGTTCATCATCCAGGCCTACGACTGCGGCGCGGGGCCCCAGGAGACGGCCCGGAAGAAGTCGCACAAGTGAGTGGCCCGACAGGGCTCCCTGCACCCCGCCCACCCCGCCCACCACTCGGGATCACCCGCAGCTCCTCAGGTCTGTACGCCCAGGGGTCACACCATGGTGCTCCCGCCAGCTCAAATACTAGCCAGCTCCCCAGGGCCCTGCAGGAGTCAGCACCTGCTGCTTCCTCCACCGGCAGTCCTCCGTCCCTCCCCCTCGCTTGAAGATAGTCCGCTTCCAGGTCAGGACTGCGTTCAGGTGTCACTTCTTCCGAGAAGCCTTCCCTGAGCCAGCCTGTCCCTGTAGAGCTGGCTGGGACCTTTCTCTGGGATTCTGCCATGCCGCACCCGTGTCTCTGTCCTGGCACTTTTTAGTTGGGGTTGTAACTCTCCCATATGCAGTTGGATTCTGAGCCTAACACAGAGCCAGAGTGGTTCAATTCTGACTGAAAGGAAGAGTGAGTGAACAGAGAAGGAGTGAATAAAGGAAAAGCTGCCAAAAGCTGGGTGACAGGGAAGGCCAGAGAAGGGGCGGATTCATCTCCGAAGCAGGGCAGGGACAGGTAGAAGCATCTCCAGTGGGAGGGTGGACAGAACACTTGGACAACAACCATCCTGACTGGCTGTGGTTTCTCTGCTCCCTCGGCCCTGGGACCAGAGGCAGTGCCCCTGGGAGGTGTGGGAGGACAGCGTCATTCTCCCTTTATTGCCAACTCTTCCTTCCGGTGTGTGGTCCCAGGGCCGTGGTCCACATTCAGGTGAAGGACGTCAACGAGTTTGCTCCCACCTTCAAAGAGCCGGCCTACAAGGCGGTGGTGACAGAGGGCAAGATCTATGACAGCATCCTGCAGGTGGAGGCCGTGGATGAAGACTGCTCCCCGCAGTACAGCCAGATTTGCAACTATGAGATCGTCACAACTGACGTGCCTTTTGCCATTGACAGAAATGGTGAGTGTCCTGAGCTGGCCCCAGTGGACAGTGGGAGGGGCAGGGAAACAAGTCTACCCCCCCCCACCCTGGAGGCCAAGTGAGGACTCTGAACATCCGTGGCAGGTGATGACTCCCTTGCCATCCATGACCTAGGCTCTGTAACCCAGAACTCAGTCCTGCACGAGAGCAGATGTCCTTACATGATTAGCACAGCCAGGTCGAAGATACCCCCCAGACACCTCAGAAACCTGCTCAGTGAGTACAGCCCATAGAACTCATAATGCCACACATCTGGATACTGAAGACAGGATGGCTTTCGGGTAGAATTTTCCATGCCATCAACTCAACCATATCTGAGTCCCTTTCCTGTATCATAAATGTGGCACTACCCCACACCCTAGCCATCTGCTTCCTGCTCCCCCTTGCCCAAAAAAAAGAAAAGAAAATGCTAAAAGAGAAGGTGGAGATTTTTGGAAACACCTTCTAAGCTTAGATTCATTTAGGAATCTTTGATATTCTTGACAATGTCCTTTGAGAACTTCTACCACAGTGAGAATGATGAATGAATGAAACTTCCCACCATACCCCAATCCCAAACTAAACTTACTGAACTGGAAACAGTCCTATAAAGCCATTTGTGCATTTCCCCATCACCATTAATCAAACACTTACAGTGTAAACAACTCAGCCGATGCCCAATCAACTCAGTCCATGTTAAATGCAATTTCTGATAACTCCATGTTAATCGAATGATAACTATTTGCCAAGTGTATTATTTAATAGCATGAGTGTGTACTTACAGGTATATTAACCCCACTCTGTTTCGAACAGGATCATAGAATACTGCACAAAGATGCAAAAGTTACAAAACCTGAAGTTCATCTACCCTGTAAACTATTTACTGAGTGCCTGGCATGGTGCTGGGAACTGGAAAGGGAGTGAGAGTAGAACTCAAAACAGATGTGAGCCTGCCCACATGGAGCTTACCATCCAGTGGAAAGAAAGTCAAAATAAAAAACAGAAAGTCAGGGTGAGGCATCAAGGGTGAGGTTGGTGCACAAAGCATGCCATGAGCCGGTGTTAGGCAGTGGATTAACTCTGAGCCTCCTGGTAGCCAATGTCTAGAGGGAAGTACCATCAGTGACCTGCTTGCCAGTATTCGGTGCTTCCCGTGCTCCTTGACATTGAGTTTGGGGAGAAACTTATTCTGGGGCATCCTGAGAACTGCAGCAGGTTCCACAAGGAATGGAAGCCAAGGAGACCCCCTCACCCCTGATCTCCAGTGGCTTATGATCTGCCTTGGAAGGTGAAATCAACATTCATATAATGGACAAAAATAAGGCAGTTCTGTTATAAAATGATAAAACACGTGGGAACGACAAAGCAGCACATGGCTAGATGCTCACTGTGTGGAACACAAGATCAGTGCATCAGTCCACAAGAAAGTAAAGGAGAAAACATTGGACCTGAGTTAAAGATTGGTTCAAGACTAAGAAGTAGGTAATTTCATTTAGTAGAGCCTGTCAGAACTGCTTCCTGACAGCCTTTCCTACAAGCCCTGTGAGGTGGCTGGCTTGTCCCCACCACACAGATATATGTCTCACACACATCAAATACACACACACGCACACATACACCCATACACACCACTCTGTAAAATATAAAACAACTGGTTTGTATTTTTCTGTTTCTCGATGATCAGCTGTGTGGTCTCTGTCCACAAAAGCTTTGGAATTTGGGGAGCGACGAGCCCTTGGTGAAGAGCAAGACTAGAAAGCGGAGGTATCTGTGATGAGTGGTCAGGCTCCACTCGACCTCCTGCCTTAGTTCTGGAGAGCCACAGCCCAATGAGAGATGAGATGCAAATCCTTTCATCGGTGGGTAAACTGCCCCAGTCATGAAGATAATTACTCACCTTGATGAGCCATTCCGCTAACATATGCCAATTTATTTCCCTAGCTGTCTCATTAAAAGTGAGTAATGGTCTTTTGCCAAGCCTCTGCCTCTAACGTTGGTTTGCAACAGAAGATGAAGAGGAGAGTGGGCACTCCCGGGGAGTGTGAGCCCCCAACAGCGAGGTTTACAAAAGCGGTTCTCCAAGTAATGAAGGCAGGACCCAGGGGCAGACATGGAAGCGGCAGCTCCCCGTTCTAATGAGCTTCCCAATTGGCCCTTATCCATCATTTCTCCCAGCGACCTTCCTGGCTCCTTGAAGAAGTTGTTTGTATGCACATCAGAGAAAGTACTGCTGAGTTTGGGGTCCACTCATTGAAGCCCCGAGACTGCAGGTAGATGGGTCCTGGCTCCTCCAACTTGCCGAGCTCTGTGCTTGTTGGGGAAAGAAGGGGAGCAGGGCAGCAGGGAACATAAAAGACATTCCATGGATTCACCCTGGCCTGTCTTAACCCCAAACTCAGCCTCTTCCTACCAGAGGACGTTGGCCTCCCCACCTTGAATTCCTCCCCCGTGAAATCATGGAGGGAACCGTTTCTGCCCCCTTATGGGTTGTGAGGCCTTAGGGAGGCTGTGCGTAGGGGTGATGTTCACCTGGTAGCTGGTACCTAGGAAATGTTCCATTCATGGTGCCCCGATTATCAGATATTTACTTGGGTGATTAGGACATGAAGTTTATTCACTCCCCCTACCCTGCCACCTCCCACCAAACCCCATAGATTTCCAGGCTGAAATTATGAGCAGGTAACTGAGTTGCCACTCCCTCTTAGGAAGTTCTGAATCCATTTCCGATGGCTTCCTGGTTCCCATCTCTTGGCACTGGCTGGTCTCCTTGAGATCGGTAGGGGCTAGATCCTCATTCCCGTTGAACAGATGAAAAAACTGAGTCCTAGAGTATATAGAGCTTGCCTAACAGCACCTGTGACCCTGGTGGCAGAGTTTGGACTGGAGCCCAGATGCCCTGAGTGTTGGCCTGTCTACACCTTTCCACCAGTGATGTTATCACACTCCAGTGATGTTTGACAGGAATGCATGGCTATGGTATTTAAGTTCAAAACTACAAAGTTGCATCGTAGTCCTACATCCATTATGTGTGTGAGTGTGTGTGTGTGTGTGTGTGTGTGCGCGCGCACGCAAGGGAGAGAGAGAGAGAGATCTTTGACAAGTTATTTAACCCTTGCCTCAGATCCTCACCAGTAAAATGGGAATTAAATCCCGTACTAAATACCGTGTCCATGTGAGGTTGGTTGCGTTGCCAACAGGGTGCTCGCCGGCGTGTCTGCACAAACCAAGCTCTCAGCCGCACCTGGGGGTGACCAGAAGGAGCAGCAGGGGTCTCTGTGACACCTTGGCAGACTTTTCTCCTTTTCTAGCAATTGTGTGGTCCCCAGGCAGCCTCTGCTGCCCTGGTGAGTAGAGAGACTCTGCCCCCTCTGGGCCAAGTGTGCCCTAGAGTCTGCTTATTTTAAAGTAAATGAAAACATTTCTTTTCCATCTAAATAGAAAAGTGATGCATGTTCTTTATAGGAAATTCGGAAAGCGTAGAAAAGTATGAAGAAGGAAATAAATCACCTGTAATCCCACCAAAGATAGCCATTATTGATGTTCTACTAGTACTTTCTCTATGAATTTTTTTTATTTTAACAAAAGTAAGGTCATACTCGCCTTGTTTTTCTTTATCCTGCTGTTTTCACTTAACATTCGATTGTATGGATTTTTTCCAACCTTAAAAATGCTTCATAATTACCACTTTTAGTGCTAAAAACACTCCATCTGATGCACAGACTCTTTTACCTAGCTCTTGCCTTACTATCAGACATCCAGTTTCTTTATTATTTTTCACTGGAGGAAATAAAGCTTGGACGAACATTTTTGCACCTATATCTGCAATTTTTATCATTTTCCCAGAATCAATTTCTTAGACGCACGCCCAAAGGCATAAACAATTGACGCCCAAAGGCATAAACAATTGCAAAGCAACCGGCCTGTATGAGGGTTATTCTGATTTTTTAAATATTTATTTGTTTATTTTTGAGAGAAGGAGAGAGAGAGAGTGGGGGGGGCGGGCAGAGAGAGAGGGAGACACAGAATCTGAAGCAGGCTCCAGGCTCTGAGCCGTCAGCACAGTGCCTGATGTGGGGCTGGAACTCATGAACCATGAAATCATGACCTAAGCCAAAGTGACATGCTTAACGGACTGAGCCACCCAGGCACCCCAGGGTTATTCCAATTTAAAGTCCACTGGAAAGAGGCTGCAGGCCAGTGTGCTTGGCTCATCACACCTCCACCTGCCTCAATTTGGAAAAAAAAACAAAACACTTTCACTAATGTGCATGGTACATACAATTGTTCTTTGAGAATTAGCTTCCCCCAGAGAAATGGGCCAAGGAACCCCTAGTCACCTGGGCTAGCTACAAACTCAGGTCCCCTAAGAAGGCCTTGCTAGGAGAGCATTCAAATGTGGAGGAAAGAATACAATTGTAACAGAAGCAAAATGCGTGGCTTTTTGAGCTTCCAAAATTTTTTAAGTGTGTGTCTTATTCATGTAGGACCTTCCCCAACACAATAGCTGGTCACAGCATTATACACTCATTTTTGACCTAAGGCTTCAAATTCCAGGCTCAGAAACCCATTCTCCCGTGCATGAGGCCAGGCGTGGCAGGCAAAGTACACTCGTTTCTCAGACAGTTTCATTAGGACTCGCTAGGATGTGCGGCTCCTACAGACCAGGCCGGGGATTGCTGCCTGCGTGTTTATTTTTCTACCACGGTCAATAGTGTTTGGTCCGCTTAATGTCACACGGCTTATAAACCCCGAGCCTTCCTCTTCCGAGAGGCGTATCTTTTGAGAGCCATTTAACCATAAAGAAAGGGAAAGTGAAAAGTTTTTGGTTCAAAATTCAGTTTGCTGCTGCTGCAACATACTTCTTGTGGTTATATTATACTGCTTCCAGCTGCAAGAAGTCCTCCCGGGTGAGGACCATAGCCTCAGGCTAGTCCTCTAACAGAGCCCACAGGGAATGTCACCAGCCCAGATGGAGCCGCCCCAGCCCTGGGGGGCCCTGAGCTGAGACCGAAGCCAATATATGGGGGTGGGAAGTGAAAGGGATTCTGAACACCAGGCACGAGGCCAAAAATACATCAAACCCATTTTTTTTATATTTATAATAGTTTATTTTCAAATTGGTTTACATATAACACCCAGTGTTCATCCCAACATGTGCCCTTTTTAATGCCCATCACCCCCTCTCCCCCCTCTCTCATCCCCCTCACCCTCGGTTTGTTCTTAGTTTTTGAGAGTCTCTTATGTTTTATATCCCTCCCTCTATGTGTCTTTTTTTTCTTTCCCCTCTTCCCCTCCCCCTGGTTTTTGCTTAGTCTCACAAGGTCCACCTATTCATGGAAACATATGCAAACCCATTTTTATTCGGAGATTTTTGACTGGCTTTGTTAAACTAAATTTTGCTTCAAATCGGTGGCTGCAGTTACATTTTTAGAAACAGTCTGGACTCGACGGTGGAATAAAAGATCCTAATTTTTGGTCCAGTGTCTCGGACGCTGGTCTCTCACAGGAGAAGCCCTGCTCAAGGGCCTGGTACTGAGGACTGGAAACTGAGGTTTCACTAGTATTAGGTGATGAGTGCACCAACTCTTCGAATCTTTAAAACGCTATGTGACTTTGGTAATTCCCCAGACTTCCTTGCCTTAGTCCCTGTTGCCTCCACTCACATGAGCCACAGACATCAGTTGAAATGGAAGAGAGCTCATTAGGGAGTTTTCCTTTCATTTTGATGAAATATAAAAATATACCTGAGTCAGCCATTCCATGTTTGCTTATTAGCGTGTTGGTTTGTTTTTAAATTTCCATTGTCTTAATTTCACTTCTGCTAAAGGATAATGATAACATTGGAGTTCTAATTTGCCGTCAGCTCCACGATGGGAAAAAAAGCAAGAATGAAATTATTCTCCACAAAGGGAGACTTCACTCTGTTGGAATCAAACACTGAGAAGTATTCAATGCACACTGGGCTTTTGTTTGTCCCTTAGAAGCAAAACTGTATTTCAGCAAAAATAGTCAATTAGAATTTTGCTCATTAATTATCAAATATTTATTTCTGAGTTATAATACCAAACCCACAGGAACAAAAACACACATGCGCCCCAGAAAAATGGCTTGGTCTCTTTTGGAGAAGAGAAATGTCTTTGCCACCAGGGCAAGGAATCTGTTATTCTGTGTCACTTTCAGAAGGGAGGTCACACGTTTTCTCATTGATTTTACTTCCTATTTGGTAGCAAAATAATGTGAGGAGAGGCGGTGAACGTTTCTGGCGACAAGCCCAGATGTTAAAAAATATGTGCCCGGACGTTTCTGAATCCCATCTTTTTCCAAGAGATTTCAGGGCATGTGAGCCTTGGTGCCCTACATCATCAGAGACACAACCACATGGGCACACTTTAGGAGGGACTTTTCTGACAACCCATGACTAACGAACACACCAGTTGGATTCCAGATATGTGCTTGGAATCCCCGAGTAGTCCTGTCCTACAGCTGGGGTGGCTCCAGCCGGTGGTTCCCGGCAATCTGCAAAGACCCAAGCAGGCTGCCTGTGAAAGCCATGCCCCCTACTTGCCCGTGTTTTTACAAGGAAGTAAGGAAAGGGGTCATTCCGTTCCAGTGAAGGTTCGCGAAGTAGAGATGGGGTTTTAAAGAACTTCAGTGTGGTTAACTTGACCTGAAACCATTTTGAATATCCCCATGTCCTCAGGCAACATCAGAAATACTGAGAAGCTGAGCTATGACAAGCAACACCAGTACGAGATCCTGGTGACCGCCTACGACTGTGGACAGAAGCCCGCCGCTCAGGACACGCTGGTGCAGGTGGACGTGAAGCCAGTTTGCAAGCCCGGCTGGCAAGGTGGGCCATCTCTTGTTCATTCTGTTGAGCGAAGGCAGCTTGGCCTGGTGTATAGAAGGTGCTAGACCCCTCCTAAAAATCAACACAACACATAACTAGAGAAATTTTTTAAGTGTGGTCACTCTGCTGAGAGAAATAAAGTAACTTGTTTATTCTTTCAACTCCTAGGTGATCTATTATCCTCATTTCACAGGTGAGAATGTCCAAGGCAACTTGTCTAATATCACGTGCCGTTGGTCCTACACACCCTTTCTAAAATCTCATGACACTTTTGAATCGATAGTAATTATACCACCATGTTCAGGAGAAAGTGCCGGCAAGCCTATTCACTTTTTCTAAGGGAACGAGTCAAGCTAGCGTGCCTCAAGTCTGAACCATCACTCAGTACCTGGGGAAGGTTGTCGTGTTCTTTGGGCTGCCAGAGAAGGTATGCAAGCAGAGGTTGGGGTCCCAGAATCCAGCCACTGGATTAAGGAGTTTCTCAAATATTGGCTCTGTGAATGGAGAGCCTTAGGTAGAGGTGGATTTTTGTCCTGGTTTAGCTATTCTCATACGCAAAGACGGAGCAAAGTCTCAGGTTACCCTTAGATGACAGAGGTTTATCACAGACCTAAGGGGAAATAAGGAATGCAAGTCTGTGTACATAGATGGATCTTGCAGAGAATTGGATGGCCTATGGAATAACAATAGTTCTAGTGGTGGCACCAATATTCCAGTGGCTGGGCAGGGATGCTAGATGTATCTCTGGGCCACCATTTCTTCTGTTTCTGCTTCTTGTACTGTTGCTGCTATAGGCTACTGCCCACTCATAACTTTGGGTGCTACTTTGTGGCTTCTTGGAGTCCTGCCTTGTGGCTTTTGTCCACTGTCTTCTCTCACATGTGTTTAAGCTTCAGAGCCCCTGTTATATTCTACCTGTTCCTCTCTGTCTTTCCCTACATCTCTGTATTATTCATTCTTAAATTCCCCTAGAGAGGGTGTCATTAGCTATGTTAATCATCCGTATTTCTACGGACAGGCTGATGCCAGGATACCATATAAGTCACTGGTCAGACTTTGAATGGCTACCTGTTGTCAAGCATTCATTCTCATGGTACACAGCAAGGACTCCTGAGGACCCACCTGCGGTCACTGTCCTCAGAAGGCAGCTCTCAAAGGGCTCCTCCCCTGTACAACTTTATCTCCTTTACTCTTTCAACTAGAAAAATGGAGGCGGTAATTAAACCCACCTCTGGAAAGAGCCAGAGTCGTTTGCCTTTGAACAAAGTAGAGAAGATGAAATGCCCAGTAGAGGAGTCACCGGTAAGACAGATGCGACAGAAAGAACAAAGTAGAGCCATCTTTGTGTTGCCTATTTTGGATCAAGCAAGAGACAGAGAAAAAGGAACAAGCCAGAGTGGGAAACTATGTGTCACCAACCTCAGGGAGCCTGGGCTCTGGTTGGCATAATTCATTAAACCCGAAGGGACCTGAGGGCAGGATTCTGTCTCTCTTGTTCACCACTGAATTTCTCAGACTTAGCACATATCTGACCCCAGTGATAGGTACTCAAGAAATAGCCATCAACCGAATGAATGAATGAAAAGCTATTTGAGTAAAGAAGAACTCCGCTTGTTTTATTTTAACCTATAAAGACTAACCCAGCGAAAGTCTAGCTTTTGAAAAGAAAGCCTGGAAAGAATATAAAAGCTTTCTAAGCAGGGAACATACTCATAATGGGATTTTCAGTGGGGAGAGTAAAACATAAAGCTGTATCTGGAAAAAGATCCCAATGTTTTGTGTCTTTGATAAATGAGACACCTACAGATTTGGGATTACATTTTGTACCTATATTTAAATGCAATTTCCTAAAAGAGTTTGTACTTGCTTCAGTGTTAAATGTATGCAAAGAAAATCATGTTAATAATGTTGAGTTCCGTGTGTGCAGAATGTGTGGGGTGCCTAACGTGCTGGTGCACCATGCTCTTTGTAGCCAGACAGCGAGCTCCTGGAGGCAAAGGTCAGGCTCATTTGCTGTGTCTCTGGTGCTCAGCACAGGGCCAGGCACAATGCAGGTGGTTGGCAGGTGCTGCATGGATGAATGAACGGTACACAGAAATGTACCTTTCTGTGGAATAAAGGAAAATGGGATGCAGCAACTCCCCACATCTGTTCACTATGTCAGGCAGCCATTTAAGCACGTGTAACATCAGAAGCAACTACTTTATGGTGGCTTCTCCGCCTACGTTAGCCAGTCTCTGGTGGCAGAAGCTGACACCGGATTCTGCATCGCGTCCCTCCTCCCTCCAGCTTCCCCTCAGTAGAAGCCTCTCGGTCTCTCTCGCCAGCCATCATCCCAGCAGGCTCTCAGATCATAGCAGGTCATCCAGCTTCTCTAATGTGTGTACCAGTGATCCAAGCACTTTCTAGCTACTCCTGTCCCAGCCCCAGCTCTGGAGAGCAATCTTCTCTCCTTCCAGAAGACTGGTCCACTTTATTCCTCCACTTGGGTAGCCCTCATCTCCACCTGACCTATCTTGGGGCCTGTTCTCTTTTCTATACCAGGTCAGGGCTACAACCTCATAGCTGGAAGAAGCCCTTTCTCCAGTGAAGAGTATACCTACCACCCCTGGTCCCTAGTGATGGGACCAATCCGGCCCCCTCTCCCAGCTTTTCAGAGCAAACTGGAGTGAGCCATATTTTAAGGGTTTTCCTTTTTAACCACAGAGAAGGCAGGCAACCCCTCGCTTGAGGGTTTGTCAGGTCCCTAGGGGAAAGGGCTGGCTCTTCTTGAAGTGGGTGTGGGGTGAAGCCAGCCCCATGTAGAATGGGAGAGGAGCACAGAGAAGGGAGGCCATTCAGGGCACCAGTGAATGGTGTAAGAAAGCCAGTCAGGCTTGCATAGGTCGTTGGGACTATGGAGAGTTGGGAAGCAGGGGTGGAGAGGTCAGGGGTAGGATATGGATGGCAGTCAAGATTTTGAATGCCAGGGTCAGGAGTTGCAATGATCCCAAGCCCCTCAGACCCAGCCGTGAGTGAGGGGTCTGCAGGTAGGTACCCTGTGTAATTGCCCAAGAGAATAGAGGCTCTTCCCTGAGCTGATTTCCCACAAACAACAAGAGTCACCGAGCAAACACAGTTTGGCAGTTCAAATTCTTGTACCTGTTCTTAGTCATTTCCCTCCAGGCAGGAGCGGATTGCAGCACAGTGAAAGCAATCCATCATGCTCAGGAGCCTCCTGTCTCCCTGGAGCACTCCCAGTCAGCACCATCAGCTTCTCCCACGAGCTGTCCTGAAGCAGTAAGGGATCCTGCTCACAGCTAGAGCCTTGCCTTCCTTCCCAGGCCGATGAGGGACCGCTCCCAGACTCCGGCGGTGCCCCCAGGATATGGTCCCGGTTTTCCATCACAACAACCCCTCCCAGAAGTGTGGGACTGCAGCTTTCCCAGCATGCTGCTGGCCTTACCCAGCTGTGCACAAGGCCATCACGGACCCTGGCTCTGCTGCCACTTGCCACATAGACCTTGGCCAAGACATTGTCTGCTCCGGCTATGGTTTTCCATTCTCCATCTTTTTTCTATGGCTGGGTCTTGTCTTCCCAGAAACAATATGAGTTTTGTCCTCTCTGCTGTATTCTGAGATTGTATTCTGAGCTTCTGAATAGGTGGTAGGGGTCAGCTCACACTCCATGGGTAGGTGGAGCTTTACCCAAGGGAATGCTACTCCCACTCTCAGCTGCCCAGAGGAGAAGATGGTTCTCCAAGGACCAACTAGACCTGTGTGAGTGGAAGGGAGGACAAAATCTCCGTGTTTTGTCCTGAGCTTTGAGAACTCATGTATCCCTATAGTAGCTCTTACTCATGGAGGTAGAAGATTCTATCAGGAAGCAGGAAAAAAGGTACACTTTCAGTAGCCCAAACACTAAAGACTGGCTTGTGCCCTGCCTCTCAAGCCAGACTTTTGCAGTCTTCTTAGTGTCTGTTTCCCTCTTGCCAAGCAGTTACACGTGCCCAAGCCTGGGCCTGTGTGGGCCCTGAGGTCTTTGGAAAGAATCCGCATCTGTTCGTGGATCAGAGCAGCACAGAGGATGCAGTGCCCTCAGAGGCCATCAGGGTGATAGTGGCAATGGACCCAGTGGGAGCTGCCCCTGTGGACCCCTCCTTCTCAGGACCACAGAATGTGTCTTAGAGGATCATTTGTAATTTGGTTGCTGGTTTGGGTTTTGTTTGTTTGTTTAGTTGTCACATTATGTTGAGAAACACATCCCCTCTCTATGCCTTCTTTTATTATTCTTCATAATCTCTTAGCCCATCTCTATGTTGCAAGCTGAAAACATTGTCTTCATAACAGTTACTTAGTGCATTTTCCGTTTGATTATTGCAAGTAAGATTCAGTATCTGTTGCCTGTTCCTGCCAGTCGAGACCCAGCATTCAGTATTTCGAGTCCCTTTATGCAAAGCAGTTGCCCTCCAGAGAGAGCCGCGGCAGACTTCCCTGGGGGCCCTTCTCCATTTCTTTCCCAGACATGTTGCTGCCCAGACATGCAGCCATTCTGGATTGTTCCCATGTCAGATCAAGTTTCCAGACCCCAGCCCCCACAGGACCCCATCTCTCCTTGCCCCCGTCAGCACTGAGCACAAGCCCACAGTGGTCAGCGACCCCTCACCCTACACCAGTTCGCCCAGCATGCCAGTGCATAGACCTCCTCCCACGGGCCCAGTTCCTGGCCCCTTTACCTTCCGAGTCAGCTGCCCTATTTTGTACAGAAAGAAAAAGAGATGCAGCCACGTCATGAGTCACCTTTTCTCTGTTCTTTGGGCTTGACTGTTTCTCTAGGTGCATCAGATGGTCTCAGTGTTTCCACATTCCACAGACCAGGCCTTTGTCGGGAAGGAAGGTGGTATCAGATCGAGTAGGGCTTCTGGCATGAGCATGTGCACAGGAGCACCTGGGAGCCGGGGTACAATGCAGATCCTGATTCTTCAGTCTGGGACGCTTCTGGATGTTGCTGGTCCACGGCCTTCACATTGAACAAGAAGGTCACACAGAAAATATTTACTGAACACACAGAGTGTGTCTAGGACTTCTGTGTTGGAAGGACAGCTGCATGAAAGCCGCTGGTTGAGATGAATTATCCCTTAGTTATTTGCATTGCGAGATAACAGGAGTTGACACACACACTACTCAGGAGGAGACATTGCTGAGTGAATTCATTCACCCTTTACTGAGGCCCACTGTGTGCTGAAGGCCAGGGATACAGAGACAGACATGATGTACTAGGGCCCCTGGCACAGAAGGAGATGACGGCAATACTAAGGACAAAAACTCTGGTGGAGGTGGCTTTGGGGACACAAAGGAGAGACATCCTGGAGAGATGCGCCTGGGCCACATCTTGAAGAATAATAGTTTCGGCGCAGAGAAGAGTGTTCCACACTAGGGGGCAGAGGTCAGGAAGGTGGGAAGGAGCACGGTGTGGCCGGGGCATGGGAGAGGAGGCTGGATGGGCCTGAGACCAGGTCATGAAGGGAGGGTCTCCTGTGTTACCCCAAAGGCACTGAGAAGCCCAGAGGCTTTCATGACCCTGTGTGGTGAGGGGATTTTCGGGGGTGGGGGGGGGAAGAAGGACTTCTTGGCCAACCACATAGGTAGTGGCTAAGATGCAGAGACTGAGTCAGGGACACCAGCTGGAAAGGATGATTCGTCCTGAGAACACTTTCACTTCCGGAAAAGTACCTAAAATCCTGTATTTATTCCAAAGCCAATCCAAAGTGCTGGACAGCAAAGGAAGTTAGACTTTTAGGCACATCCCATGAGACCCCACAGGCAAGGAAACGAGGTTGGTTTCTAAGTCTTGTCAAGTATATGTCTCTGTCCCCTCTGAAGCCATCCATTTGCCCACCACCCTGCCAAGGAGAAAAAAGCTCCAGGCCCCAGGGGTCAGCTGGCTTCACCCTACCCCTTCCAAAATCAGATCAATTATTGATCAAGTACACAAAAGAGCTGGCTTAGGTTTTACTACATGAAAGGCATTGATTTCAAATCATAGGATGATAAGCCCAGAAGGTGCTTAGAAACAGGCAAGGCTCAGAGGGTGAAGCTGTGTCCATCTGAAACTTGCATGATGGTGCTACCATTAACACAGGCTGAGGGCATTGCCAGAATGACAGAAGAAAGATTGCCTCCTTGCCCTCAGCTCCATTGTGTCCAATATTCCACCATTAGTGTACCAACTTGTTTGTTCTAAAGGATAATTCCCCCCCTTAAAATTTAAACGCCTCTTCTAAGAGTCACTGTGAACCCAGTGGTCAGCAAAGTATAGCTTGCAAGTCAAATCTAACTGACCACCTGTTCTTGTACTACTGTGAGCCAGAAAATGGTTTGTGCATCTTAAATGGTTAGAAAAACGCAAAAGATGAATAATACTTTGGGCCACATGAAAATCACATGAAATTCAAATTTTAGCACCTATAAATAAAGTTTTATTGGCCTACTGCCACACTCATCCATTTACATATCATCTCATGGCTGCTCTTGTACTGTAACAGCAGAGCCGAGCAGTTTCAACAGAGACCAGATGGTCCTCCAAGCCTAAATATTTACTTTCTTGTCCTTTACAGAAAATACTTGCTGACACCTGCATGGAGCTATTATCATCCATTGACAGCTTAGTGAGAAGTAATTTATTGGAGTATCTTGGACAACCTAGAAGGAATGGAATACCCAATAGACAAATTTAGAACCAAAGGGATATGAAAGTCCAAAATGTCCTCTGTGTTGCTGCACAGAGGACAGGAACAACCCTGTGAGATAGGCAATTCTAGCCCATTTTACAGGTAAGGAAAACTTAGGGTAAGAGAGTTTGAATGACTTGCTCAATATCTCACAGCTGATAAATAACAGAGATAGAATTCAAATTTACATCAGCCTGTCTCAAAGGACACTGAAGCATCAGGAGGAAGAAGGCTAGAACAAGGAGGTTGGAAATTTCCAAAGGGCTCGTAACTAGCTCTAAAAGGGCATCTCAGAAGATTATTCCAAAGAGAAGCAACCCAAGTGCCCTCAGGCAACATATATCACCTCTCTCTCACCTTATCTACAAAAAGGTGATGAGACTTAGCTTGACAGGGCAGCTACAGTTCAATGAAGCAGTGCGCATGTGGCACCTAAGGGGTGCCCTGACATTCATGGTCTCCTCTCCCTGCCCTGCCCAACGCATCCTTCCTGGGTAGAGGCTGGTCTGGTGCGCCATTGCCTTAAATGACAGCTCGTGTGAAAATAAACCCACACTTGCAGACTGTCTGTCTCTCAGATACTTTTTGCCTGAACCCGAAATTGCTTCTGGTGATCACGTGGGCCAGAGAAACACAACGTGAGCCTGAGACATAAGTTAAACCTCAAACCCAGAGATGACAGACCCAAGCGCAGCAACTCACACCCAAGTGGGAAAGCTGCCTTCCCCTGTGAGAGACTCGAACATGAACTACCCACCTACCACCCTTCCATTCACCAGTACCTGGGTGTATTTGAGGTTCGTCCCCAGGGGCTCTGCTCCTTCCTCCTGTAGGTGTTTTTCATCTTCAGGCTTTGCCTGTCCTCTTGACTTTCCCCTTTCATGTTCTCTCCTCCCCGTGTGTCCCTGTTCTCCACAGTCATCTCTTTCCCCTTATTCCTTTGGTATCCATCCTCTGAACCCTCCCCAACACTGGGGAAGGCGATGGGGTCCGGGGGTGCAGGAGTCAGGTAAAAACTAGTGACGACAGAGCTGAGCGGGAGAGAAAAGGGCTCAGGCTAACCCTTAGCCCTGTCATGATTGGCCATAGCCTTTGCTGAAGCCACTTCCCTGGCTAAGCCTGAGTTTCCTCAGCTATTAATTGAGAATCATAACCCTTGGCCTCATCATCTCACAGGGTTGTAAGGAGGCCAAAAGAGGTCCTATGTTTGGAAGTGCTTTATGACATTTAGATTACCGTGCAAATAATGTTATGACTAAAATCGGCAAAATAGGTACCATCATGTAAATGAATACATGTGCATGTGTGCATACACACACACACACACACACACACACACACACACACACAGAAATTCATAGAATTGGGTAAGGCTATGTGTCTTGAGCATTGTGCTCTTGATTTTGGAGCTTTAGATTAGACCAAGAGGAGACAGTGAGGTGGGGTGTGTGGGAAGAGCACAGTCGGGGGGCTGGACATGTAGGCCGCAGTCCCTCGTCAGCTCTAACCCATGCTGCATCCTTGGGAAAGTCACTCCTGCCTGGTTCAGCTTGCCCACATAGAAACGGACAATGACGCCTTCTCCCGAGGGCCAGAGCAAGCCTGCCTGTGAACGCCGTGCTCTTAGCCACATGCATAAGGGTTCAATGAACAGGAGCTCTTTTTAGTTCCCTTTATTCTGATTTTTTTTAAGTCACAATGGAGCATTTTCTTCCCAAATAATTGGAAAAGCCATCACTGAAGCCCAATCCCACTGACTCCAGCAGAGGGACCTCAGGGCAGCTGCGCCTGGGTCCACTCGGATCTGCCAGGCACATCCGAGCTCCTGGCAGAGGGCCTCCAGGGGCACTCCTCCGTGAATAATGACCTGTTTTGACATCACTGACGCAGCCGATCATTATGGGGCAACAAATGGCTTCTGTACACGATGCTGATTTACCTACTCGGTGGTGTCTTAATGTGCTTAAAGACCCGCCGGAAAAACGCGCCTGTCGAGCCTGTTTCCACCTGGCTCCCCTGTGCATCCATGTGAACATGAGCGGAATTGGGCTCTGGAGGTTTCTGGGTCCAATCATCTCAGCCCTGGGGGAGAGGGGTGCAGGCAGACCACACTCATACCAAACAGAGCTCAGTCAGAGTAACAGTCACCAGGAAGCAAGCACTTATTTAATCTTTGCCGAGCCCTATCTAACAGGGATGCGTGTACTGTCTCATCTACTCCTCAGCCTACCCCGAATGCTGTTATTTTCCATTTTGGCGGATGAGAATCCTGAGGTTGAGACACTTACCACATAGCTAATTATATCCAGGACCCACATCAATCCCGGTACCATCTGTCTGCAGACACAGACCTCCTGTCTCGTCATCGACAATGTGTCTCAAAGCAAAGAGAATGCTGGCCACCTTTTGAGACCATTGAAAGCTATTTTGAGAAAAATTTTGTAGTTAGAATCCTTCCCTCATGTGGTGAGGAAGATGTGTGATTGGACGTCAGGGAAGGCTTGAGCAAGGACTGACGCTTGTGGAATGGTGTGGGGAAGGTATCACGCCTGCCACATGAGCCCACCTCTGTGACCAGAGTAGCAAGGCCACCTCTCAGCCTTCTTAGATGACTCCTTAAGGATCCCAAAGGATATGGGGCTTACCCAAGGACACACAGATGCTGAAAGGGGGAACAGTGTATGGTATTGAGTTTTCAGACCCAGAATCCATGCTCTACCTCATCTCTCTGTAGACATGAGTCCGCCCTGGAACCACACACAATCAGCCTCTTCCACTGATAGTTCTTTTAAATATTTGCAGCCTGCTAGAATTTCTCCCTGCAGGGAGTCAGCAGAGGGCAGGGCTTCAGAGGGATGACTCCAAAGCCAGCAAGAGCAGAGTTCAAATCCAGGTTCTACCATGCCCTTGGCTCAGGGCCATTAGACGAGCCATGTAACCTCTGTGAACCGTCAGATGTGGCATCTGCAAAATGAGGCTATCGCACCTGTCTCAGAGGGTTGTCATGAGATTGACCTGTGCCCAGCACACAGGAATGGCTCCAGGGTACCAGTGAGAAGAGGACAAAGGAAGAGAAGAAAGAGAAGCTACTATAGAGAGTTTAGGAGTCAGTCCAGGCTTTTGGTGTCATTTTCTGGCTCTGTGACCTTGGGCAGGTCTCTTGACATCTTAGCCTCAGTTATCTCATCAGTGAAATGCCCCTCCTGTGACTCCCTTCTTCACATGGATGCCAGGCAGACTGATAACACATGTAAGAAGCCCAGCACAGAGACCACTGAATGGTGGTCTTCTTCCAGCTCCCTGCATCCCTGAGTGGGAGGACAGATCTAGCCAGCCTGGGCATCTATATCATCACCTGCATGCCATCCAGAGACTTGGGTTCTAGTGATAAATGTGAGCCATGGCAAGCTGCCTACCTCCCCTTGCCATACTTGTCCTTACCTCTAAAGTGGGCAGAATAGTGTCCCCTTCCCCCCTCATCCACTTCACATGGAATTCGGTAGGTAGAATGACAACATGTAGTTATGAGTCAGCCCTGGTGTGCCAGGGGCCCTGGAGTCACATTGTTGAGCCTGTCATGTCCCTTCAAATGCCATCTACAGGGGTTGGGAGCGTTGACCCTCTCTAACCATGCAGAGGGCCAGCCATGGTCTTGGCACAACAGAGAAGCTCTCAAAACATCCACTCAACTCAAGGAACACTGCTTAGGGTTAACTCTGTGCCAGATGGATGGTGAGACCCTAGGGACCATGAGCTGGAGCAGTGGGGTGAAGGCAAGCAGGTGAACAAATCAGGAAGAGATCATTCCCATACAGGGAAGTCAGAGCAGTAGCCCGGGTACCCAGGGGCTATGAAAGCAGAGAGCAGGGGTGCCCAGCCCTTAGAAAGGCTTCCCAAGGAATGCAAACTGGTGCAGTCACTCTGAAAAACAGTGTGGAGGTTCCTCAAAATATTAAAAATAAAACTACCCTATGACCCAGCAATAGCACTGCTAGGAATTTACCCAAGAGACACAGGAGTGTTGAGGCATAGGGACACATGTATCCCAATGTTCATAGCAGCACTTTCACCAATAGCCAAATCATGGAAGGAGCCTAAATGTCTATCAACTGACAAATGGATAAAGAAGATGTGGTTTATATATACAATGGAGTATTACTCAGCAGTGAGAAAGAATGAAATCTGGCCATTTGTAGCAATGTGGATGGAAATGGAGGGTATTACACTAAGTGAAATAAGTCAGTCAGAGAAAGACAGACACCATATATTTTCATTCATATGTGGATCTTGAGAAACTTAACAGAAGACCATGGGGGAGGAGAAGGGAGAAAAAAAAGTCACAGAGAGGGAGGGAGGCAAACCATAAGAGACTCTTATATACTGAGAACAAACTGAGGGTTGATGGGGGTTGGGGGAGAGGGGAAAGTGGGTGATGGGCATTGAGGAGGGCACTTGTTGGGATGAGCACTGGGTGTTGTATGGAAGCTAATTTGACAATAAATTATATTAAAAAAGAAAGAAAGAAAGTCTTCCCAGGGAAGGCGTCATGAGGCTGAGATTGGGGGGGGGGGGGTCAGTACAGTTCGCCAGGTGCACTGAGGGTGTGGGGGAAGGAGGCAGTAATGGAAGGGACAGGGAGGTGTATCCCCCAGAGAGCTTGGTGCTTAAAAGCTGCACTTACGTTATGCCTACGTGCTGTCGCACCTTCTAAAGCCTCACCACCCCCTCTGCAGCTGTCTAATATTCCTTCACAGAAGGTCAGGTGTGCTTGTCTGTGTCCTTGCCGTTAGATAGGGCAGCGTGATTGACTTTAGCTTGGCTCCAGTTTCCTTTTTTGTGCACGGGTGAATATCTCTGTGCAGAAGTCGTTTCATTTTGAATCACTTTCTCAGGAGTATGTCTCCTGGGCCCAAGTACATGGGCATTTCCCGGCCCAAGATCCATTTTGCCAAGCACCAGTCCAATCATTGGTGATGGCCTGCGCAGCCCCACAGTAGAATGAGTGATAGATAGCCCTTCCCACCTTCACACACACGCGTTCCCGGGCTTCCAGTGTGTGCGACCAACTCTGCGGATGTGTACTGTGTTTTCTGAAGAGACGATAATTCGGCTCCAATTTTAGAATGCCATTCGGTGAAATGAAAAGTCCTGCAGGACTGTAGTATCACCTAGAGTCACCGTCCTTTTATTTAAAAAAATAAAAAAGTTTTGCGACCGGGTACAACTGATCTGTAGATTAAAGAGATCTGTATCGCCGGAGCAGGAGAAGTATACAGAGGACATCTCTACAAAAAGACTGAAAAGGTGTGCATGAACAAAACTATAATCTTGCATCGCAGATGCTTTTCAAAGCTATAAAAGTAAAGATTCTTGAAGAATAGCTACTCCATCTTGCACCAATAACACATTTGTCACAAGATAAGAAAATTGCCTGGAAAATGCTCATGTTTATTGGACGTAAGAGGGAAGAGTTTCTATAAATCCAAGAGAAAGTACTCTGGTTGGCTGAGTTAATGATTCCCCCCTTGGGAGAATTATCCTTCAGAAAAGCTGCTCTTAAATTGCCTGGTTTCCACACCTTTCCAGCGTCAATTCTGCCTGCCGCGTTTCTCTTTGGGGGTTGAGAGGCATGTGAGTTGAGAATCTTTGGAGATGAAAGGGTTGGGGAGAAAGTAGCAGCCAAGCTTTGGGTGGGAGTCCTGGTGGCTGAACACCACACGGTTCACTTCACTGGCAGTTGCTCCCCCAACACCCCCAGGGAGCTTGGGGCCAGGGCGAAGGGGGAGAGCACAGCTTGAAAGAGGTGATGCCCGGTACTAGCAAGCTCAGAGGCTCATTGGGGAACAGAGGCACTTGCGCTGGAATCAGAGAACTGCACAGAAGAGAATGGGTCCCCTCACAACACGTGTCTGGCCAGGGGCTAGCTGCATTGGGGCACACTGGCCAGGGGCTTGCACCAGGCATGGGACCAGAGGAGAGCCCAAAGGTGGTGTGCAGATCCAGGGACCCTGGAGAAGCGGCACGCACAGAGTGGGTCCAAGCCTCTTCAGTTCGGAGAGCCTGGAGCGAGCAGGAGAATCCACAAGGAATGCAGCAAGGAGAAAGTCTGACCAGAGCAAGAAGGCCAAGGGGATTCCCTGAGCCCCAGAACGCCGGCAGGCGCCTTTCACGGAACATCCTTGCCAGTTCATTTCCCAGATATTCAGTGAGAAGCTATAGTGTTCCAGGAAGTGTACCAGGCACTGGAGATTTTAAAACTAAATAGACACAGACCCTGCACTGTGGAACCTCTGGCGGGGTGGGGTGGGATGGAGGGGTTAGGGGGGAAATAGAGAATTGCAGACAAAAACAATTACAGAAATAAAGGCGTAGTTTATTCTCCTGGTCAAAGACAGTCACATGGCCAAGCCCCAGATCACTGGGAGGAGGTCATGGTCAGGAGCAATCATCACTGCATACAACCAGAAGTGGCTCTCTCCCCACTGAGAGCCCTGGGTCCCGCATTTGTGGTTCTTCTGGGACTAGAACCTCTGCTTTGCCCTGCAGCAGGTAGAGAAAGAAAAGACAGCTTGTTCTGAGCTCATTTGGTATGAAGTCCTAGCCTTACGGGTCAGGTTCCAGGGAGTAGACAGGTCTCCCTTTGGGCATCCTGGGGGTAGGGGGGCAGAAATCCTTTCTCAGCCCCTCATGGGCTGTTGAGGCCCATGAATGCAGGGGGAGAAGACACAGGAGTTAATTGCCCACGTTGTTTGGGTTAGTGGCTTCCAAGGCTGTCCGTGCAACCCGATCACTTAGGGGGGATGGTTAAAATGACAGATTCCAGGCCCTCGCCCTCAAAACCTTTCACTGGAATCTCCCAAGGTGGGACCCAGGAATTCGTGTCTTTAGAACGAATCAGAGAATCTGGTGATTCTCCTGAGGCCAGCCCTGACCCTGCACCTGTCTACAGATGATAATTTGAGGAACATAGGGTGAGCCCCACATAGATGATGTGCATTGCAAACTCTATAAACTGGGGAGGAGAGAACATGGTCCAGGTGGGGGCAATCATTGAGGACTTCCTGGAAGAGGAAGTGGATGTATTGCAATTGGGCAATGGTGACCAGTGTAAGACAAAGAGAGTGAAATAGGAAATTGTCATAGTGATTGGTCTGAGTGAGAAGACACGATGGACTTAAACTAGAGTGGAGAGACCTTGATCTCGGTAGCCATCTAATATTCAGAAGCAGGAAGCCTTAATGACCCTTCGCATGTAGAGGGTAAAATGTTACAATGCTCTGAGGTACTGCCTTCTAGATATGAAGGCTTTGGAAGTCAGTTTTAGGAAATTGTTATGATAGGGTATCATCCAGAGCCATGCTTCTTAAATCATCTATGATGAAGGACCAGATTTGTTTTTTGTTTTGTTTTTTCTCCCAATCAGTCGCAGACCAGAATTTTATAAAAAATATAACAGAATCAGATTTCTGGGGAAATGAAACAAGCAGCAAAGGCATTCAAAATATAAACCCAAATTTTTATTTTTCTTAGATTCAACAAACATAAACTTAGGCTGCTGAATTTCTATAACAGTTTCTAAATGCTTTCTGTCAACTTCTCTACTGACCTCATCACAGACATAACAAGAAGTCCAGGGACCATACCAGTCTGTAGACCACAGCAGCACTGTTCTGGCCACATGTCCTTGCTCTCTCACCCTCCATAAAACCTGAAATGGTTTGGGTCATCTTTCCAATTTAGTCTGCTCAGCAAGCCTCCTTCCATGGTCCTTGCCTAATGGCCTAGTGTCTCCCGGTTGACAGTGACAGGCTGGGAAGAGGGTATGATAGAAGCCTCTGGCTCCAGCCAGAAGCCGTTGGGCAGAAAGCTGTCTGCAGTTTGCCAGGTGCTCCCAGAATAAGGCCTGCAAGTGTCTGCCTGTATACGTGACTCCAAAATCACCCTGGTGGAGATGTGAGGGTTTTCTCAGGCCAAAGAGTCACAGTGTGAATTTGAGACAAAATTAAAGCCTCTCCTATCAGGAAACCAGAGAGAACTTCATGGGCAGGACGCAATTTGAGGAAAAATTTCTGTTTCATTTGGCATTTATTGTGATGTCTCACAGGCGAGGGAGGTACTAAAAGGGTTGAAAATACCTGAAGTTTTCCAGAACTGGAGCCATATGTAAATGCAGTTACAGCATCACGTACATTTGCCCGCAGACACTCGGGCTGGGGTGTGCGCCTGCACACGCACAGACACACAGATACACACAGCAACAGCGTCTTGCGTTTTTCCCATTTAAGGCCTGGCAGTCTGTCATTTGGCGACTGGCTGGGGGACGGGTGGATGATAGACAGGCAAGGTGTGCAGTCCCATGTGGACAGCAACAAAGGTTCCCTGAATCCAGGTGATCGCCTTCCTGACCTCTGACAGCCGAAATTGAGTTTGTGTGTGTGCTTGTGTGTTTGTATGTATGCTTGTGTGTGTGTGAGAGTGTGTGTGTGAGGGTGCTGGTTTCTATACACTCTGTACACTATACCTCATCACTCATTACTGAGCACCTGTGATGGGCCAGGCACTGCCCAGTGATGCAGTGGTTGCAGGTTATGCTGCAGAGCAGGAATGGGCCAATAGCAAATTAGTAAGTAATTCTCCAGAGGGGAGGACAGGCAGGGATTACGTGGAAGCAAGGTGCTAGTCATCAAGGTGAGGCGGAGAAGGCCTCCTTTACAAAGTCATGGACGCACTGAGGCCTGGAGGTAGAGGAGGACCAGCCACATGAAGGGCAAGAATCGAACATCCAGGCAGAGGGAAAGCCTTGAGGTTTAATCTGAGTTACGGGTGGGCACAAGGGTGTTTTTCCCCTTTCCTTGTTCTCTTTTACGGTTAATTAAGATATCTCTTTTGAGTAAGAATTAAAAGGTAATAAAACACTCTGACTTTGTGAAAGTAAAATATAGTAAATGGAAAGGGGTCAGTAATAAAGGAAGAAAGAGGATTCCTTGTATTTGTAATTGAGTTCAGAGAGTTTGTGTTTCTGTTTCTTTTTAAATTGTGCCTGTGCGTAATTGTTTTTAATTGGAGAAGAGAAAGCTACCTAATTTAATGCCTGTTAAATTGTGTAGGGGGCTAGTATATGTCGGGCACAGGGCTAAGTGGTTTGCATTTATTATCTGACATGAACCCTATCGAGAGCTCTGCAGTAGGTGAGAGTATAACCAGGGTCTGCCTGAGTGTCACCAGTGTCGTCTGCGTGTCTGTTACCAGCGTCTGCCTGCTCAGGCAGAGAGGGAGATGACTGGCCCGCCATACGTAGTGGGAGAGCCAGGATTCACACTCAGGTCTGACTCCAAGGCCCAGTTTCCTCCTTTCGGGGTGGATAATCATGGTCCCCATTCTGCAGATGAAGAAACTGAGGCTCTGAAAGGTTAAGGAACGTGCCCAAGGTTACTCAGCTGAAAGGCAGGACAAGGTACATAATTTGTGGCTCCCAGATCAAAATGAAAATGGAGGACCTCTTGTTTTAAAATTATTTAGAATTTCAAGGCAGGGAAAGCAGAGCATTTAAGCAAGTACAAGGCGGGACACCTGCGTGGCTCAGTTGGTTTAGCGTCTGACTCTTGGTTTTGACTCAGGTCATGATCTCACAGTTCATGAGTTCAAGCCCCACATCGGGCTTTACACTGACAGTGCAGAGCCTGCTTGGGATTCTCTCTCCCCCTCTCTCTCTGCCCCTCCCCTACTCTCTCTCTGTTTCACTCTCTAAATAAATAAATAAACTTAAAAAATTAAAAAAAAAAAAAAAGCAAGTACAAGGCCCTTCTCAGCAGGAAGCTAGTCTTAGAGCCAGGATTGGATCCAGCCTTACTGATTCCTCACCTCATGTCTCCTTCCAGCTGAATGGCCCACCCCACAGTTACAGACCTATAGCAGCAGTTGAGAAAATGTAAAAAGAAAAAGAATTCAGAAAAGCAAGGACTTTTTTCCGGGGTTTGGCTTTGGAGTCAGGTGGGCCTGGCCCAAGTCCTGTCTCGCCCACGCGTGTTGTCTCACTTCATCTTCACAACATCCCCATGAGATGTAGTTGTAATCCACCCCACCCCCCATTTTACTTGAGAAAATGGAGGCACGGAGAGAGTATCTTGCCCAACGTGCAAGAGCCGGTAAATAGAGGAGGGTCTAACACTCTGTTGTCTAAGTGTCATCACGGCCCTACCCAAAGTCAGGCCTGGGCACTGAAGAACTCACCGGCAGGAGCCATGTGGGGAGAAGGGAGACAAGGTGAGTCTCAGAAGTCAGCTTTTGTTACCATTTTACAAAGGCCTTGGAAGAATCTTTATTACCTACGTTACAGAAGATCCCTGCCCGGCTCTGCACTCAGTCTGGCTCCAAAGTTCTGGCCATGTGGCACCATGCCCCCTGGAGGACACACCTGGCCTCACACAGGTCTGCTAGGTTGCTGAGTTGTAGATTGGGGTGGGGGATACCGTTCACATCATTTTCTATCTAAATAGTCCCCGTTGGCCTTGAGAAGCCCCGAGACCATAGTGGAGACATCCTGGGATTCTTATTCTGCCTCTGGCATTCCCCTCCTTCTGCAGTTCTGTATTAACCATGCCTTTATTGTCTATATTCTGACATTTTGACAACTGGGGCCCCGCTGACCCTGGAGGGACTCCCCCTCAAGCTGGCCAGTTCCTAGAGATAGGAAACAACTTACCCACTCGCTTTTCAAACTCAGACCAGTCAATCCAGAACCATGCCCCCCAATCACCCTCTTTATTGGGCTCTCATACTCTGTGCCACCATCTATCTGCCCCAGACAGTAACCAGACACCAGGACCAGTACCAGACAAGGGACAGCCCCTGTAATACCAGAGGCTGCTGAAATGACATAAATGAGCATTTTTGGCAGTCCTAAACCTGGTTACCATGCTTTGCCTGTTCTTTCCCTTGGAAACCACAATGAAGGCTCTTGCCTACAGTGTTCCCCCTCTCTGCCTCCTGACTGACCACATTGCTTCTCCCCATGCCCCCAGTGACATGACACAGCCCCGCTCTTTGGGATCTGTGACAGTAACAAATGATCTGTTCAATAAAACAGCACCCTGATCTCTTGACCTTGCCATACTTAAACAATAAAACCTATATTAAAACAAATTCCCAGGTCACTTCCTCCACGGAGGCTCCATTGATTGCCCTACTCAGCATAATTTACTTCTTCTTCTTTCTTCCCTGGGCACTGCTCTTTGTTCCTCTGTCTGCCTAGAATCTGGCTGCTGTCTGTGGCTGCTGCCTTCACTGTGAGCTCCATCCAGTTAGGGGCAATGAGTCCTACTTCTCAGCCTCCCATGTCTAGGGCTCTGCCTGGCACACAGTAGGTGCTCAGTAAAGACCTGGCATCTGAAAAAAGATGAGAATGATACAGGAACAATAGTACGAGTAATAACAGTAGCTCTTTCTGCCTGGTGCTTTTCATACCTTTTGTCCAATTCCCAGAGCAACTCTCCAGAGGGTTATCTTCATTCTACAGATGCAAAATGAGACTCAGAGAGGTTCAGTGATTTATTCAAGGCTACACAGCCAAAAAGTAGCAGAGCCAGGGTTCAAACCTGTGTCTGTCCAGCTGCAGGGTTACAATCTTGAATTTAATTAAATTGAATCTAACAGAGCTGAAGTCAATTCCTCTTTGTGTGACCCTGTCGGAAGTGACCCTCTGCATGGATGGATTGAGAGGTGGCACTCAGGAGTGTTCTAATGTTCTGAAAATGAACTCCAGACCTAATCCAGCTGCCAAGTTACCTTTTCAAAGCAGAATCTGGATGTCCTCACTAAACACCCATTTAAGACTTTTCACTAGCTTTAAAGTGAAACCCAAACCCCTTACCCTCATCACCTGACCTCTACTTATCTTGCCAGCCCCTCTCTACTTCCTAACCCTCCCCCAATTCAGATGCACTGGATGGTCATGGAGATAAAGGTGCTTAGTGCTGGGCAAAAGTACCTCCCTTAGCTTCTCCCAGTTAGGAAAGGTAGTCCCTTGGTGCCCAAGTCCAAGTCACCCCTCTCTTAGAGAAAGTCTTCAAAGACACCAGATGGCTGATGCTTGCAGAGACTGGTTAGAATGTCAGCTGCCTGAACAATCCTGTGCAAGGGGACCCCTTCGTGCCCTGTCACTTTCCAGCACCCCCACATCTAGCCACTCACCTCGCATGAATCCAGCAATTTCCTAGAAAACCGGAAGCTTCTTCAGCTGAGACCAGAAAGCTGCAGGCCCGTGAGCACACACAGTTAAGGAAGGAAGAGTGTTCTGACACACCTGTGTCTTTCGTTTTCGTCTTTCGGTGACACTTCTGGGTACAGAAGTGGAGCAATTCTGAATTTCTTGGATTACAAGAACCCCCAACGCGTGTGCTGTCCAGAAGTCTCAGATTAGCTTTCTTCCACCTCTAGGCATCTAACACGAGAGTTCCAAGTGGTTAATATTCTCCTGATAAGAAACACGTGTTCCCCAAATTTAGCAGGAGTTATAATAGAATCATTATGTTTCTAAGTCTTTAATCCATGAGTAAGGAGTTTAATTCCTAAATGTATTCTACTGTTAGCTTTTCCAGGAATACTTATGAGGTAATTGAGCCTGATTTATCAAAACAAGAGGTAGTCTGCTTCCTTTCTCTTCACTTAAGAAAAAACTTGAACCACAATTCATAAACTAGTCTCCAGGTCCTTTACAAACTGGAAAGATTTTGTTTCCAAGCAGGACAGCTCAGAGAAGCTGGGGAAGCTTGTAAACCAGGGAGTGACACATTCCTATTTTGAGTCTTCAACTCACAATTTAAGGTTAAGGGCTTCAACTGTGTTGGGCCCCTAGCCTTAAATGCTCATAACAAGCCCATGAGGAGGTGTAACTAACTTGAACCTGCAGGTGAGGCAGTGGAGGCTCAGAGATGACGAGCTCAGCTTTGCAGAGGTCACATGACCCACATTTGGGGAAGATGAGATTCAAGTGCAGTCCTCTTCAGTCCTCAGGGTCAAAGCAACCCCTCTGCCCCCACATGCTGCCGTCAAGGTCAAGCAGTGATGAAACTGACAACATTCTTTGATTCTTTGCCAACATTGGAGATTATCACTTTATATATATATATAAATGTATATATATAATATACATCACTTTATAAATAGATCTATATATCTATATATATATATATATATATACCTGTATCTATATCTATATGTATCAGTATAAATTGAACATTCAAAATGAATCTGTAAAAATTACACTTGTTCTCCATCCTGGCAAATCCTCAGAATCATGGCAAAGCTATTGCAAAAGAGCCGCGTGGCCTTGGGCAAGTCACACCAGCTGTCAACCATGGCTTTCTCATCTGTACAATTAAGATAATAATCACTGGGTTGCTGGGAGAATTAAACAAAAGAATAGATGTAGAAGCGCTTAGCACCTTGTAGGTGCTTAATAATTGTATGTCCTTTTAGTACCTGCAATAATATTGAATAAGTGACAATTTAACAACTATATATATATATTTAACATAACCCTTGTCTTTGGTGTTAAAACAAGTCTGCATTTAATCCCTCCCAAATCCTGGGTAGTAGGAACCATTTTTACATAAGAGGAAAGCGAGGCTCAGAGACGGTGAATGTTTTGCGGGCAGGAGTAGGGGTGGGGTTTGAACTCAGGCACACTGAATTTAGAGTCATAGTCTCAACCATCTTGCTATCCTACCTCCAGGAAATGAGGATGAATAGACATTTCATGTGACAGAGGCTGAATTTGATGACTTGCCTTTTGCTCTCTCAATCCCCATCCCAAATTCCTTCTTGGAAAATGAAAGATGTTTGTGTGAGCTGCCCACTCTCTCAAGAACACTATGCTCAGAAAGCTTCATCGATTTCTTTTACTATATGGTTGCAATTTTGCCTGCTCCTTGTAAACCCTCAAAGACAAGCCTCATGAGGTCACCAAAGCAGCTGCAGATGTGATGTTCCCAACGCTCGTTCATATCCGTTATCTTCCCAAAGAGGAAATTTCACCCCTGCCAGGGAGTGGGGAGAGGAATGAACCCTCTACTCACCCGTGCCTCCACTTACCTTCGCTTCATTATTTATTTGCTTCTTTATTTTCACTCCTTCTAAAAAGGACTTGAGGTGGAATGTCTCATCAAAGATAACCACCAAAATACCTAGATACCTGCAGCCCCCACAGAGTAAAGGGAATCAATACCACAGATGTCTTGGGCATTTCCAATGAAGAGGCTTCCAGAAGGAGGTGATGTGGGAGGAGCTTACACTAGCAGAAATAGCAGAAATCAAGAACTGATCCATGAGCCTCATACCGTGGCCCGCTACACAAAGCCACTTTCTCTGTCTTTCTAGCTGCACCTCTAAAGAAAGGGAGGATCCTGGGAAAGAGGGGTGAGGCAGAGAAGGGAGAAAAGCCTCCTCCTTGATGCCATTTCTTGTTATTGGGAGGTAGACTCCTCCATCATCAGCTCTGGACCAGCTGCCTGGCTGAGAACAAAGAGAACCCAACATGCTATGGGCTGCTGTCGGGCAGGTGATTCTGCAGGACCGAGGGTGGAGGCCAACAGGGGCAGTACCAGAGAAGGCGCAGATAGGCCACAAGTTCTTTCTGTGGCTCAAGAAAGGCTGCCACAGCAGCAGTCATGGCTCGATGTCTGAGGATCCCCGGATCCACCCTGCACTGTGACCTTGGTGTAGAGGGATCAAAAATAAACATCACGATCCCTGCCTTTAAGGGGTTCCCAGGTGCTGGGGGAGGCGAACACACAACTGAATCCTATAGGATTCATTCACACTTTCTACTGATATCAAGTGAGCATCTACTCTGTGCCAGGCACTGGGCATGGAGTGTGATGGCCATTCAGAGGAACCCTGAAGCTTGGGGTCTGATGCTGTGTCGAAGGCCGAGGGTGCTGTGGAGCACAGAGGAGTGTATCGACCCAGAGTAGAGAAATTCAGAAAGGTTGCATGCAGTGAACAAGACAGAAGGGGATAGAAAGGGAGCTCTGTATAGAAGAAACAGCATGATCAAGTGCACAGAGGGATGAAACATTGTACCTACGACACAAGGCTGGTCAAGTGCGTACTGCTTCTTACAGTTCTGTGACCTTCAGATGCACCTGACAGGACCTCCTGTCCTCTAGTGGCTCTTCTTAATTGAACTTGGGGCCTCTGGAGCATGCCCCCAAGCAGTTCCATGATCTCATCCTCTAGGTGACAGGCTAGTCCAGACACAGCTCCTGGGGGCTAAGAGGAAAAGCATGCAATTAGGTACATTCTCTTTCACATGAAGTCACTCCCATCCAAATTTCCTCCCATGGAAAGTGCCTGGTGACCAACCTCACAACCCTGTGTACAGTCTCTGCTCATGGCATACTCTGAGAAAATCCCTGAAAAGGTGGCTTCAGACCTAAACCCAGATTCCATGGTTATCTGGAATAGAATGCAGGGGACACTGATGCCCGTGGACTGAACATCTCCTTCCTTTCCTGCATGCCATACACACTTGAGGCCGTCAGCACTTACTCCAAGTTTGCACTTGAGATCCATGCAATGATTGTGTGCTTTTTTATTGATGAGGTACCTGAGGCTTGGAGACCTTCATTAACCTGCCCCAGAACTTCCTGACCAGATAGAGTCAAGCCAAGATCATTGGGGCATCTGCTTCAAACCCACATACATTCATCCTTGACATTCGGACCACAGCTCAAACAGGAACTCTCTCCATCTAGAGAGTCTCTCTCTGTCACAGCTTTTCCTCTTATAACACTCTCTCAGATAGGACAGCACAGGCCTCCCCCCACCTCCACCCACCACCCCAGCTCCACAGGCAGGGACTTTTCCTGACTCCTTCACGGCTGCATCCTTGATGCTCCAAACAGAGCCTAGGACGTGGGAGCCCTGAACACATGGTTGCTCAATGAACAAAGGCATCTGGCTCCTCACCTGGAATTGCTCAAGATGGCAGCCAGGGGCCCACAGGATGCTTGTGAAGAACACTGACCCATTCATGCCAGGCTTTCTCAGTTTCTCACAGATGAGAGCAGGCAATTTCATAGCGTTTTATTTACTTCAGCAAAAGGATACCTTCTAGCAAGGTTCTATGTGACAAACATTTAGGATTCATAAACTAATAGTATCCATAGATCACATCCCTTGATTCTACCCACCAGTCTGGCTTAGGGTTACACAGACCTCTCAGACACAGAGCGTGGTGTGCTCACCGTTGTCAGCAAGCATTGTTATCAGTCACTGTGAGAGCTGCCTGGAATCTGCTCTGACTTTGAATTGCTGCTATTGTCGTTCCGGTCAATTCATGTGTACACTCTCTCTTGGTGTTTATTTTCATTGATTGCTCTATTTTGTGTGGTGCCATTTTGATTGTGGTTTCGTTCGTCTCCAACACTTTATCATCTCCAAATTATTTTTCCACTAAATAGAAGTCATAAGACCATCAGCCCTCCTTCAGTGGGCCACAGTCCTGAACGCTTGATAAAGAATTCTCACTCCTCACCTCATGACCCCAAGTAATCCTGAACTACTATGGTCTCTTGTTTTGTGACAAAGACATCTGCATTCCTAAAAATCACCCCACCAGACATAATGGGGAACATGGAGCAAGAGTCATAACACTCAAAAATGTCATCAGTGACACATAAAAAGGACAGAAAGAAAAAAATATTAGCAGTTTTACACATGGTAAAGGGTTCAGAAGTATGTAAGTACTACAATAAATACGGCACTTCCCCTTAAAGAGACCTGGTGTTTGTAGAGAGGACAGGGGAGGGAGGCAGCTGGGGCCAGACTGTGACGGGGTGGGTGCAGGGCTCTCCGGATGGGATGGAAAGTTGTAATTGCTGGTGCAGGTGGGTGTGGCTCATAACACACAGTGAACTGTGGTGCTGAGCGGTGTTTGAGATGTGTCTGTGTGCGTGTTTTGTTCATTCCTACCTGGCTCAGCTCACCTGGCGGCCGTCTCCTGCGTTCGCCTGGTGTTTCTCAAGTAGGAAAGTTTGCAGAGGCAAATGTGAAATTCCCCATATCCTCAAATCATTCCCTAAGATGTCAATCACGTTGGAACAAATTCACATTTTCAAAAACAAGTGTTCCAGCAGAACTGGCCATACCCGATTGACTTCAATCTGTTTCTTGTTTATTCAGACTGGACCAAGAGGATTGAGTACCAGCCTGGCTCGGGGAGTGTGCCGCTCTTCCCCAGCATCCACCTGGAGACGTGTGACGGGGCCGTGTCCTCCATCCAGATAACCACAGAGCTCCAGACCAATTACATCGGCAAGGGCTGCGACCGGGAGACCTACTCTGAGAGATCCCTTCAGAAATTATGTGGTGGGTTTTCCCCTGTGGGGATTTTTTTTTTATTTAATTGCTTTGAAATGATATATACAAAGTGTACATAATATACTTAATATTATGAACGAATTAGCCCCTGCCAACCACATTGGCATATGTACCTCCTGGATGATTACTCAGTTTACTTATTATGATTAAAGGGTCAGATGGCACAGGCCTGGGCACCAGGCACACCTGCCCAGATCCCACCATTTACCAACCGTGTGACTGTGGGCAAGGCATGTGACAAAGCGTCCTCTCTTCATCAGTAAAACAGCAATTAATGACACTTAGGAGAACCTCCTGTGGACTCTGAAGAAACACAGGCTCCCTTCCACTGTGTTGGTTTGAAAGAGGTACCCAATCAGAGGTCAGTGCAAAGGGTGGTGTCTTATCACTTGGGGAGAGGTCGTTTCCTCCCAACTGAGGGACCAGCTACATATTTGCATAGCCCAGTCCAAGTGAAAATGTGGGACTCTTGTTCAAAAACTAGTAAGAATTTTAAGGCTGCAACACAAAGCATTAAACCAAGCTGGGAACCCACGCCAAGCATGGGACCTATGTGACAGCTTAGGTGGCATGCCAGTAAAGCCAGCCTGGGCTGCCCACACCAGAGAAGAAGAGCTGGTGTGGGGGCGTAGGTGGCCCAAGTGAAGGTGTCCCAGTGCAAGGGAGAGGACCACTGCCTCTGTGGGGCGACATCTCAGGAAAAGAGCCGCCGGGAGCAAGGAAGCGAGCCTGATGGAGGTGCTGCACAAGGAAACCGCTTTACGGAGCAGCGACTTTGTGCACCTGCTAGGCTCTTCACACGCATCACTTGATTTAATTCTCTCGTCTTCGGTGCAAGGAGACTGTCATTCATCCAGTTCTAAAGATGGGAAAGTTGAGACCCAGAGAGGAAAAATGGCTTGCTCATGATCCCAGTTAGAAGGTGACAGAGGCAGAATTTGGAGGTAGTTCTACCTGAATGAAGGCTGTTTAGCTTAGTATCTGTGGAGGCTGGCCAGGCCTTGGGAGCTAGAATGTAAATCCCTCCAGTCAGCCTGCAGAGTGCTCAGTACAGTGGGAATGGTCCCACGTGCTTGGTAAACCACATTGTTGATGTGTTGATGGGCCTTGGGGTGAAGGGGGTGGCATAGATTTCATTTCTTTCTTGCTCTGCCACCAAGAATATTCAGGAACTCACATTTGAATCCCTAGCTGTGCTGTGGAGAGCTTAGAAAAGAGCTTACTCTTAGACTAGACCTGTATTTGGGGGTAACTGTATGTCCACAAAAGGAAAAGGAGCCTCCTGGACCCAGTGCAGCCTGCCATCCACTCCTGGGGACCCCTCCACTACTGTGGCCGGGGCAGTTTTGCTCCATCAACATTGTTGTGCACACATGCACACACACCGTCACCCACCCTGCTCTTGCCCAAAGAATCAGGTGCAAATTTTACAAGTGAGTGTAAAATAGACCCTCTTTGGGCCATGTCCCATTTATCATGTCACCAGGCTGTCAGGAAGGCCTGCGGGAATGAGGCTTCTCCAGAATGATACAGTAGGCTGGGGAGAACACCACAACTTCAATATTCCAGGCAGCTCCTGCAAAATTAGATGGAAGGGGCCTGCAGTATTCAGCAAACCGCCTCCAGCCCTCTCCTTCACTTCGCGTGCAGAGAAGCCATCTCAGACATCTTACTCTGAATGAATATGCCATTTCGCTCCCCATGCACCTGGATTATAAGTCTACTCGACCCCGTGCCACCATGGGTTACAGTCATTTCCTAAACTCCTCCAGGTTAGAAGGAGATGATGGAATCAGGTTGTTAAAGATCAGATGGGCCCAAGGGCACACACTTGTGATTTGATTTTGAATGTTGCTGGGGAGAGCAAGAAGGATTTTCTAGGAGAAGAAAGTTTAGAGCAAAATTGCATGTGGTTGTTAACACAGCTTATTCCTTCCAGGCCGCCAGCCTCGCCTTGCAGGAGGCACGTTCATTCAATGAGGAAAGCAGGTTTCCCCCAAGATGTGAGCTTACCTGGTTCCTGGAGCAACCCTTTATTGGGGGGAGTGGGGAGTCTGTGTGTCTTTCTGGTGACCTTCCCAGTGGCCACCCACTGCCCTGTAGGGACTCTGTCCAAATAACGGGATGGCCAGGACCACTCCTGCCTCCATGTTAGGAGTCCGAATCTTGAATTCCATGGAGGGAGAGCTCAGGAAAAAAAGACAGAAGCAAATTAGTGAAACCCAGATATGCATCTGCTGCTAGAGTCAGCTTCGGAGAAGGCAGCTCATCAGACCCCATGCTCTTTCCCCACTGCGAGGGAAATGCAGGCTGGATCATGTCCATAACAGAGTCTGGGTTATCATTCCTGCTCCTGTGGGCAGCTTAGGTTCTGGGGACAAGCTTCCATGTGTTTTCAGTGGATGGTAGACAAGTTGCTTGCAGGCTCTACCAACTAGGGAGAAGCCATGATACTTTCAGCCTCAGCAGTCATGCATTTTTCATCTTCCAGATCTTTATTGGCTTTGGATGGAAACAGGGAGACCAATTAGGATGTTATTGCCATGGTCTAAGCAAGAGATAATGAGTTCTGAACCAGGGAGTGGAGTGGCAGTAGGGATGCATTTAAGACAGCTTTAGGAGGCAAAATCAGCAAGCTAATCAATGATTGATCAGCTGTCAGGGGTAAGAAAGAAGAAATTAAGACAACTCTAGCATATGCCTCTAGGTGGACAAGGGTGCCACCAACCAGAACTAGGAATCCAGGCAAGAGTAGATTTAGGGAGACTATGAGGTCAGGTGCCTGCAGAACATCCAGACATGGGTGTCCAACGCTAGCCTGAGTCCGGACACGCCTGCAGACCACCCTACCTCCATCCTTTGAATCCATCATCAGAGCTGGTTTCTTCTGATGTTCCACCTCTTCTTGGCCAGGACACCTCCTCTGACCCCGTGCCTAGCTGGTTCTCATCCCTAAATCTTTGCTCGTGTTTTCTTCTCACTAGAATCTCTTCCCTCTTTGCTGTTCCAAACCTTTCCCTTGAGTCAATATTCTCCTGGCCACTGTACACCAGGGAGGCTGTCCTAGGGGTGCTTCCTGGGTGCCTTTGAATTCCAACAGGGGTATCTCCATGGAGGGGTATCTTGCGTGTCTGGTCATTGCCCACCTGCCTCCTCCACTTGTGACACTGGCTCCATTAGGAGCTGTGATAGAATCCTGGTCAAGGGGAAATCTGACAATAGCTAGCTCAAAGCCTGTTGTCAGCAAGTATCTGACAGGCACAGCGACTTTTGAAATAGCCTCTCTGGGCTGGCACTGAGACGCTTCCATTCTGCCTTGCAATAAAAACAAAGGTGTCCCCTTCAGCCTGTGGAACATAGCCTAAGATGATCCCCCACTAGCCTGGCTTTACGCAAAGCCAGGCTTCTTGAAGAAGTCAGACAAACTGCCTATCACTTCCTCTGAATTCAGAGATCAAGAGGAAGGGCTCTGTCATCTCAATACCAGACTTTCCGGAAGTGAATTGTCACAGAACTGCCTTGAGTATGAGATGCCTCATGAAGCCCTTAGGAAGACCTCTTGGCCAAATTAAATTTGACATTAACATCAGCCCCAGGAAAGGCCCGCTGCTATGCCCCTAAGTCAGTACAGATTACAGGAAATAGAAAACAGTCTGTGATGCACACGGCTTTCCTAACCTGGAGGCCAAGGGCTATTCCTCCTCGGGATCACAGGGCTCCTGGCAGCTGGCCCACGCCTCCACGTATGCCACCTGGGTCAGCTGTTTTGTCTGTGGAGTCAAGAACTTTGAGGACAGGCTCTGTTGAAGGAAATGCCACAGAATGAAAGCATGCTATTAAATCAAGTGAGGATATGTCAGAGCCCTTCAGATCACCAGACATTAACTTGTTCTCAGGACTGACTCATTTGAGAGCCCAGGAGATTTTCATAGATGATTCGTTAGTTCGTTCTTTTCTCCCTCCCTCCTTTCCTCCCTCCCTCCCTCCCTCCCTCCCTCCCTCCCTCCTTCCTTCCTTCCTTCCTTCCTTCCTTCCTTCCTTCCTTCCTTCCTTCCTTCCTTCCTTCTTTCCTTACTGTATTAGTTTAACAAATATTTGTTGAGCATCCAAATGCTGCACCTCCTGCGGTTATATAGAAGTTAATAAGACCACTTAACAATTCAGTCTTCTGGGGAAGACATGTTAAAAAAAAAGAAGTTAAGAGGTGCCTGGATAGCTCAGTCGATTAAGCGTCCGACTTTGGCTCAGGTCATGATCTCATGGATCATGAGTTCAAGCCCTGCGTCGGGCTCTGTGCTGACAACTCAGAGCCTGGAACCTCCTTTGGATTTTGTGTCTCCCTCTTTCTCTGCTCCTCCCCCACTCACACTCTGTCCCTCTCTCTCTCTCTCCTTCAAAAATAAACATTAAAAAGAAATTTTCTTTTTTAAAAAAAGTTAAGATTGTGGTTTTCTACTATACCATGCAGCTTAACAGAACTTGTCCTCATTCAGAATCATGGGTCAGAGGCTTTGGTACCCCAAGAATAGCCCAACTGTAGGAAGCTATGGTTGGTTTCTCCAAGATGCCTTTAAAAGGCTGGAGCTACTAGGAGGTCAGTGTCAGAACCCTAAATGTAGCCAGAAGCAGAAGTGGGCCTATTGCTTAGAGGAAAATTCCCACATCTATTAGGAATCAGATTAAAGGGAAAATGGCTGCACAGGCTGACTTGTAGATGACAGTAAGCAGGGAGCTTCTCCATGGGTATGCTGCTTTCTTTGGCATCATTTAAACAGCTTAAAGTGGTTTAAACAGTCTTAAAGCAGAGCTCCCATGTTGGGTGTAAGGATTTTACCTGTAGTGGCCTTGCCCAAACTGGTCAGCAACTGAGTATCCATGGCCCTGCTCCAGGAGGCTGACTCCAGCCTCTTCCAGGGCCCAGTTTGCTTTACCTGGAGCTCCAAGTTCCCAATAGCAAGGCCTTGTAGGAACCCTTCTTGTCTAGGATTCCAAAGGTGGAATGATACTCTGATTGTAGAGTCAACAGTGTGTGAGCTCCTGAAAGGACATCAGAAAGTCCTCCCTGTCCATGCCGAAGGCATGCAGAAGAAGAAATGGGAATTGTGGGCTCCGATGTCAGTCACTTACATGGATTATCAGGAAAGCAGGTTATGCAGCAGCCACAAGTGGCCCTAAAATCATATTGGCTCAAAAAACAAAGGTTTATTTATCATTCCTACCACATGTCCTTCTTGGGTTGACTGTGGCTCTCATCCAAATGACTTCCCACTGGGATCTAGGCTAACCAGCAGTTAGAGCACTGTTGATCTCACGGTGCATTGGAAAGACATGGAGAACCATGAACTGGCTCTTAAAGCTTCTGCCCTGATATGACACGTCACTTGCACTCACATTTTGTGGGTCAGAGCAAATCACCCAGCTACGTGACATCAGTTGGTCAGAGAAGCATGTTGGGAACAGAACGCATTCTGCCAGCACACAGCCCTAGTACAGTGTCTGTCAAGAGGGCCTCCCTGTCCTCTCCTGAGACTCTGCCACTGACTTGTTCTACCCACCATAGGTAAAAGATTTTCTATTGAGTTCTGAAACGTAGGGCCAACTTCTGTTTGGTTCACTACTGACTTCTCACCACAGTGCCTGGCGTAACCTAGACGTTACATAAATATTTACTGAAATAATATGGAGTTGGTATTACAATTGTGAGAGTACTCCACAGAATGAGTCCTGTGTCTTTTAAAAAAAAAAAAGTTTGAGAGAGAGAGAGCGTGAGTGGGGGAGGAGCAGAGAGAGAGGGAGAGAGATAGAATCCCAAGCAGGGTGTATACTGCCAGCACAGAGCCTGATGTGGGACTCAAACCCATGAACCATGATCATGACCTGAGCCGAAATCAAGAGCCCAACACTGAGCTGACTGAGCCACCCAGCTGCCCCAGAATGAGGCCTATGTCTTTGAGACCTCCTCTCTCTCCTGAGACCCTCCACTTATTCTTGCCCTGTGGTAGACCCTGAGGAGGCATGACATGAGGCTCCATGTCAATCACCATTGCCATAGGCCCACCTTGAGGTGCTGAGGACACTCTGCCTTCACCAAAGTCATCAAGAGTAGAATGCAAACCCTGCAATTAAGAAGTTCACTGTCCCCAGGCTCCATTGATGCTTTCACACCACAGCCTGTCCTGAACTCTGCCTCATTCACCCCATCTTTATCTAATTGCTGGCTCAGAGAGGCTTCCTCACTCTAGGGCTCAGGGACCTTGGCTCACACCTCAACTCTGGTTCCAGGTCTCCTACACTTAAGCTGCAACTACTGTACACCCGAGCAGTGTAGACTCTAAACAGCCTGGGGGGGGGGGGGTCCCAGGGACCTTCACAGAGGATTCCCAAATAACTTCTTAAATACACCCTGATGTGAAGATGATGCTGTACTGTCTTTGCAAGTGATGCATCCTGTTTACCCATAGCTTTCATGAGATCCTTGAGGAGAGGAGAGACAGAGAGAAACTTGGGGAGAAAGTAAATCTCTCTTAGTTTGTTTAAATGCACCAAGAAATGAAATACAAGCTGTTAAGTTTGGGGAAGTCTGCACCATCTGGTTACTTACAGCTCGATGTTTTCTGGTAGGTAACATCTGTGGGTAAGGCAGGGTGGCCCGCTGCTCCCCTTACCATGGAATCAAGGAAGCCTACATCAATGGCCTTGCCAGGGCACATGCTGTCTTCAACATGCCTCTCTGGACAGCCACCTGTGTAGGAGGGTGGAATCCAGGGTACTGTGCTGGGTTTTTGGCAAGACACCATACTACGTGGTAGAATGAACATTAGCTGGGCCTGCCTCTAGCTAGCTGTGTGGCTCTGTGACCTTGGTCAAGTCATTTCCCTTCTCTGGGCTTTGGTTTCTGTTTGCAAACGTGGAGGAGGTTACAAGATTTCCCTCCAGGTTCATTGAGGTGGTGCAGTGCAGGGAGCCTGGGCTTTGGAGCTGCAAAGCTCTGGTGATGAGCCCACTCACTAGTTGGTGGTGATCCTGGACTCACTGAACCTCCGTTTCTTATGTGTAGACTGGAATCATAATAGTATTCACCATGTAGATGTGTGATTAAGAAAAAGTATTGTAGTACTTAATTCAGGTCTGGTGCTCAGTGCCCAAACTGGTCCTTAGGAAAATAAGTGATAGTGGTATGGTGGCATGCCTGGCATTGGGAGCCAGCAGCACACACGTTTGCACTGGCTCTGCTAGACTCCACTGCCTTCTCTGGCCTGAGCTGGAGTCAAGGAGCCCTGGGCACTCAGCCTGCATTTCTCTGGCCACCTGAAATTTCAGGAACTGACACACTCTCTGAGCGTGCCCAGTCACAGGGCTGTCTCCACACTGGACAAATGCTGGTGTCAGAGCCAACTCACTTTGGGTCAAAGAAGCAGTTACCATGTTGCCTTATTCTGAGGGTTCTAAGAAAAAGATTTGCTCCAAAAGACCGTGTGTCTCCCACTCCCAAACCACCCTCAAATCTGCCTGCTACCACCTAGATAGATTTCTTTCAGATACCTTTGGAGGGTGATAACCCTTAAGGCTTTGTTAGTCATTAAAATATTACTGTGAATCAACATATCAGATAAATAAAATGGGTACCAGACAAGGCTCCAAGGACATTGGATAAGAACAATTAAATATTGATGAGAGGTGTGGGCATGGACATGAGGCGGGATGGGCAGGCCTACCTGGGCATTGGATAGATGGCCAGAAGTATCTCATGGAGGCACTGGGTGGGAAGAAGGGCAGTTATAAACATTAAAGGAGTGTCTATTAATGGCACTGTGTGTCAGGTATGGTACCAACCCCAAAACCCTAGGAAATACATATGTAAATAATAGAGTCAACACTGCCCACACTTCCCCTTGATAAGCATAAGCTGCGGGGTGATCACAAATTGGCAGGCAGGAATCTCCCACCCTTTCAGACTCTGTGGTTCCTGGAGGCCTCTCCCAGGGTGAGCCTCTCATAGTGCTAAATAAAGCATCTGGCTCTAAGGATATCCATTTTTCACCTAGCATAACTTTCAGTTGCAGACCAACAGGTGCTCAACCCTAGATTTGATCATCTGTTCCAAGGCTAGAGGGAAAACTGACTGCTTGAACCTTTCCAAAGAAGTATATTGGTTTCCAATATGGCTCCTTCCTGAAGGATCCTTAAAGGTCATTTTAACTGTAGGAGATGTTTGTGGTAGCTGACTTTGGAACCCAATCCCTAGGTGAGATGAGGCTCTGATAGAATTCAGATGTCCAGTGACCTCTGACAAAGATCGGGTAATGCACACAACCACTGTCCAATAAGCCCATCAGCTTTTATGACTGACTAGTTGGAGCCATCCCGGGAGAGCACCGGCTCCCCACACCAGGCGCACCTTAGACTCCCTGACTTTTATTCCTTGGCAATATCAGGAAGCCCTGGCCCTTATCCTTCCCTGAAAAGCTGAGCTCCTGTGTGGAACATAATGATGCAGAGAGCTCTGAGCTTCAACGGGCAGTCCGTGGACACCCAAGCGTTCTCCCAGCTAAGGTATCCAGTCTTCTCTGCCAGGCTGGCCACCCCTGCCCACGTCAGCTCCAGCCTCAACAAAGCTGTTAGTGTGACTGGCCTAAGATGAATCTACCTGTGACACTCCCACTGCTTCAGGCTTAGCCCTCGTGCAGTACCCTGGAATCATAGTGGTAGCAGAAATAAAAATAGTTACAATAATAAGGGTAAAGTCACAGGTAATGTGGAGTGAGCATTCACCACATGGCCAGCATGCTGCTGCAGGCTCCAATGCAGGCTCCCATTCAGTCCTCACAACCACTGGGGAGGGAGATGTCACAGCAGGAGCCGGACAGGCAGAGAGGCAACGGGACGTGCTCACAGTCCCAAGGCCAGCAAGTCACATTGCAAGGCATCAAATTCAAGTTTGCTGACTTCTGAACCTGTGTTCTCAACCACTGTACCATTCGGCCTAAACATAATGGTTGTAAAAAAAAAAAGTGTGGTGGGTACAAAGTGGCTCACACTCCTTCTTATGGCATCAGGACCTAGAATGTTCCCCAATCACAGCCCTGATCACACTGTGTCACAGCTATGTGTCTGTTTGTTGGCTCTGAGCTACCCCAGGTCAGGCTACCTTTACAACACCAGGGCCTAGCAGCAGGGCTCTTGGCACGTGGTTGGTGCTCAATAAATGGCTCATGGGTTAATGGATGGATGAATTCATTGATCCACATCAAACTCTGGCCTTCTCTAGGGACTTCTCTGCTTATAAAAGCCCCTCATTCTCACTTCCTTAAATTCTAGCACTTTTTTCCTTGTATAATAGCTCATTGCGCCTTGTCACATATAGCAGTTTGTCTGTAAGTTACTGAGGCCCTCACCTCTGCAGACTGTAAGAAACTCAGAGACAAGAATGTGATTCGGCCCTTCTTTTCCTGAGTCACCCAGCTCCAGGTTGGCTCCGATCTCTAAGTAAATACACTGAGAAGTTCATCCTGACTCAGGAGCAGAAAATAGAAGGTGAGGACACCGACCCCGTGAGGAATAACCCTTTGTTCTTTCCGTCCCCCATGCACTGCAGGAGCCTCCTCTGGCATCATCGACCTCTTGCCGTCCCCCAGCGCGGCCACCAACTGGACAGCAGGGCTGCTGGTGGACAGCAGTGAGATGATCTTCAAGTTTGATGGCAGGCAAGGTGCCAAGATCCCTGACGGGATTGTGCCCAAGAACCTGACGGACCAGTTCACCATCACCATGTGGATGAAACACGGCCCCAGCCCCGGTGTGAGAGCCGAGAAGGAAACCATCCTCTGCAACTCAGATAAGACCGGTGCGTCTGGAGCCCAGCCCTCCTGGTGGCTGCCCCTTGTATCCCAGCTGGCTAGACATGGACGCAGCCACAGAGCATGTGGGGGGAAAGCAAGAGCATGATGGGGGCCTGGGAAAATATTCTGCTGGTTGCCTGGGCTTGGGGCAGAGCAGGACCAAGAAAGGGGGGAGAGTAGAGGCACAGACACAGTGCAAAAGCTGGGACTGGTAGTTTTCCAAGTGAGTTCTTCAGAACCCAAGCCTCCCCAGGAGTAACTTAGGGCTGCTACACATGACGTGAGGGCTGGGGGAGCACCGCATCCTTACTTCAAGCAAAGCAGCTCCACCTTCACTGTGTTATATACAGTAAGACTTCCAAAAGTTTATTTTTGGTGAAAGGATCATGCTCATTTTCAAAGTCACTGCCGAACGTAATAACGGTAGCTACCTTTGTTTGGTAAGGCATTTTCCCCATGCTAAAAGCATTCCACCACTTATTGGCCATATGACTCTTGGCAAGTTGTTTAACCTCTCTGTGCCTCATTTTCCCTCTCTATAAAATGGGCATTATAGCGTTATCTACCCATAGGGTTTTTATCAGGATTAAATGACTTAATGTATGTGTAGTGCTTTAGAACAGTACCTGGCACTTAGGAAATGCAATCTGTGTTAGATATTACTGTTCTAGACAATTTCTCACATCTCTACAAACAATTGTATGAAAGCATTCTTGGGTTTTCCATTTTGAGGATAAGGAAACATCCCTGCGAGGTTAATAACTTTCCCAAGTATGTAGCCAGTAAGTATCAGAACTGGAATGTAAGCTCCAGTCCTGTGCACTTGTCACCACACCCCACAGGCACACACACACATAGACACACAAACACATGTACATGCATGCAGGCACACACATACACACATGCACACATGCACACGTGCACACACGTATCTTATGCAAATTTTACAACTCTTTTTAAAATTTTTTTAATGTTTTTATTTACTTTTGAGAGACAGGGAAAGAACGAGCACAAGTTGGGGAGGGGCAGAGAGAGTGGGAAACACAGAACCTGAAGCAGGCTCCAAATTCTGAGCTGTCAGCACAGAGCCTGACGTGGGGCTCAAACCCACGAACTGTGAGATCATGACCTGAGCTGAAGTTGAACACTTAACCAACTGAGCCACCCAGGTGCCCCTACAACTCTATCTTAAATTACAATTCCATAAGGTCCTATTTCAAGCAGTGCTTTTGTTAAAATACCCAAAATGAATAAAAACCACAGCAGATTCTGCAGTGAGGAGGCAGGATAGAATGACTCACAGCTCAGCTTCTGCTGCTAGACAGCCAAAGTTCATTTCTCAGCCTTTCTACTACTTAAGGTGTGACCTTTGAGGAGTTGCTAATCTCTCTGAGCTTCAGTTTCCCCAAATGTAAAATGGGAGACATAAACCTGAAATAATGTATAAATCACTCAGCAGCACCAGATATAAAATCAGTGCTCAATTTATTTACTTGATGTTGTTACTATCATTATATTACTTCTGGTTTTTTTCACATTATGCTACTGCCAGGACTCCACGTTTCCCTTTTTTTTTTTAATTTTTTTTTTAATGTTTATTTATTTTTGAGAGAGACAGAGTGTGAACGGGGGAGGGCAGGGAGAGAGGGAAACACAGAATCCGAAGCAGGCTCCAGGCTCTGAGCTGTCAGCCAGAAACCTGTGCGGGGCTCGAACTCATAGACTGCAAGATGGTGACCTGAGCCAAAGTCGGATGTTCAACCAACTGAGCCACCCAGGCGGTCGACCAGGACCCTACGTTTTCTGTTTCAGTCACTCCTTACAATACATGTTAGCGTATTTTCCAGATGCAGAAACAGACAGAGAGAGTTGCCTGGCTTTTCCTAGTTCTAAAGTAAGTCTGTGTTGGACCAGTTGTGCCAAGGATCAGTTTTTCTGGGACTTTCATGCCGGAATGGCTCTGTAGGCATGCATGAGGTCACGCTGAGGTTTGGGACCAGATTCAGAGCTCAGCCCACAAGCCCAGGAATCACCCTGTGGCCCGGTCCGTGCAGTGCCTAGCAGGGCGCTCCCATCAGAACCCAGGAGTCCGTATCAATAAGACAACAGCTCAGGACTGTACATACCAGCACAAAGCAGCACCGGCTGGGGTTAGCGGCCACACACATACAGTCCTTTCTGAAATGTATCAAATACCCCTGGGAGGCAAACCAGACAGATACCAGTGTTCTTGCTCACAGAAGAGGAACCTGAAATATGAAAGGTTGAGCCACTGGCCCCGGGTCGCACCACCGGTTACTCAGAGAAATGGGATCAGACCGGGTCCTCTGGGCCCGAGTTCTGTACTCAGGCTCTGTGTCCAGTGGTTCTCAATCCCGCTCGCTACACAGGAGAAGAACCCGGCGTGCTTGTAAAAGTGCCGAGATGCCGGGGTCCCACCCGGCGCAGTAAGTCAGACTTTCTAGGGGATTCCTTTGTATACCCACGGCTGAACGTGCTGCCTTAAAGGATGACACTTCACTTTGGTCAGCCCAGTCCACCATATGGCGCGTCGGCACCCTCGAATCCACGAGACCTGGCGCTCCTGTGCTTTGGCCTAGGCATGCAGCGATACTTCGCAAGTGGCTCGACACCGACACAGAGAAGATACAGAAGGTTTTCTAAGGTCTTTGACTTAAAAAATAAAAAATCTATAAATAAAAAAAAAAACAAAATAAAAAAGTCAGTAATAAATTAAAGCTTTATTAAGCTTTTATATATCAGAAACATTTTTTTTCAAGACATGTTTATATCCAAAAAACCTGAAAAACACAGAAAAGGATAAAGAAGAATGCCCAAATCCCCCAAAACCCTCATACTTAGAGATATCTTCTGATTATATTTGGTATATTTCATTACCAAATACAATCTTATTGTTATTTCTATGTATATGTAGGATGTCCTTATAGTTTTCCATCTATTTTTATAATACATGTGATACTGTCATGTTCTCTGTTTCTTTTATGTAACACTGTATCCAGATCATTTCTGTTTGTGATAAAATATTCCTTAAAGATATGAATTATATAACAGCCCAACATTCTGTCATGGGGCTTTATTATTTCATTTTTCTAATGTTTATTTATTTATTTTGAGAGACCGAGGAAGAGAAAGAATCCCAAGCAGGCTTCACACTGTCAGCATAGAGCCAAACATAGGGCTCTGATCTCACAAACTGTGAGGTCATGACCTGAGCTGAAACCAAGAATCAGATGCTTAACTGGCTGAGCCACCCAAGGACCCCTATAATTTCATTTAACTGGCTTCCTTTTGTTAGACATTTAGCTGCAACCAAGAACACCAAGGATCACAAAAAGAAATGAAGCAGACTTCTGAGCGTGCCGTGTCCTAGCCCACTGAATAAACTAGTGGCCCTGGTGTGGATGGTGACTCCAGGAACCCAGACTAACAGAGGGGGAAGAAGGGAGACATTTCCTAGGCTAGAAGATGCCCAGACCTCTTTTCGTTCTTCTTATTCCACTTCCTCACCCACATTTCCTGACTCCAAATAATACTAAAGGGGAAAAGTCCTTCTTTCTACTTCTCTGACAGTAGACAACAGAAAACAGAGGTCAGTTGGCCACCCAGACGTTGGCCTAGACCAAACCTACAGCACTGGCAACTGCTTTGCACGTACTTCCTCATCGTGTCAATTAAGATGCTTTCAGGGGCGCCTGGGGCTCAGTCAGTTATGCATCCCACTTCAGCTCAGGTCATGATCTCATGGTTTGTGAGCTCCAGCCCTGAGTTGGGCTCTGTGCTGACAGCTCAGAGCCTGGAGCCTGCTTCGGATTCTGTGTCTCCCTCTCTGTCTCTGCCCCTCGCTTGCTTCTGCTCTGTCTCTCTGTCTGTCAAAAATAAACATTTTTAAAATATTTTTTTAAATGCTTTAAGTTATAAGATATAGGAAACATGGACCAAACTGATATCAGATGATCAAAAAATCAAAATAATAAAGGGAACATAGAGTTCTCGTAACTGAAAATGTCCAGAGCTATGACAGCTTCAGGCAAAGTGCGATCAAGGGCTTGGCTCTTTTCACTGCAGTTTCTCAGATCTGCTCCCATATCTTTATTGATTTCATGTTAGCAAACCTGGCTGCTGCAGCTTCATGCCTCCCTGTTATGTAGACAACTTTCAGAGAGAGAGTGTCTATTCTATCTGCTTTCTGATAAAAGAGAGTTCTTTTTGGAGTGCCTGGGTGGCTCAGTTGGTTAAGCGTCCAACTCTTGATTTCAGCTCAGGTCGTGATCTCAGGGTCATGAGATGGAGCCTCGTGTAGGGCTCTGAGCTAAGCATGGAGCCTGTTTGGGATTTTCTCTCTCTCTCAAAATTAAATAAATAGAACTTAAAGGAAAAAGATTTTTTAAAAAGGAGAATTCTTTTTTAGAACCATTCAGAAAAGCTCCCAAATCATGGGCTTGAACTGAGTTACTTTCCTGACAGAAGCCCTGAGGCCAGGAGAATGGCCTGCATTGCCTGACTCGGGCCTGGGTCCCGAAGCAATGACTGTAGCAAGGGGACCACCCAGAGGCCATGTCTAGAGGTGGAACTGGTGTTGAGGTTTATACAGGAGATACAAGAATCAGTCTCACTATCCTATTCTCATGATACATTAGGATGATCCAGCATCCCTGTCATGACACAGGTAAGGAAACTGAGGCTCTGAGAAGCTAAGAAATTCTCCCAGAACTGTCTGGAGATACAAGTCCATCCAAAGTCTATCTGACTCTAGGGCCCATGTTCTATGAAACCTGGTCACCTGCTCATCCCTGTGTCACTTACAGAGCGTGTGCCTCATAGTAGATTTCCGTGGATGCTGACATATAGTCTGTAATGTGAACTCTCTAAGTATTGGTCAAGGAACAGCTACTCTGCCCCCAATGGCTGTTATCTTGTGGCTGCAGGACATCATGGCTGGACCCACGATGTGAGATTTCCTAGGCAGAAAAGGAAGTCTTTTATATCAGCGGAGGAAAACGTCCCATCCGCTGTGTATGGGGAGAGAGGTATTTATTCATAGCTTTGGAAAGACATGGAGCGATGACTAATGCTGAAAAATCAATCTGTCCGCTCCTCCTAGCAACCAGAAATGAAGCCGCTCCCCCTAACTGCACACCATAAGGTAGAGAAGGAGACATGATCTGTGGTCACCATTGTCAGGCCTGATGAAATGAAATAAAAGCCCAGCACTCTAGGAGAAACCAGCTGGGTTAAGGGAGCTGAGGGTAGCTAACGTGATTGTCAGAGAGCCCCTAAACCCTTCCGGAAGTACAAAAAATAAACAAAACTCATTAGCCTATACAATTTTTATCCTGGGTCTGTTGCAGTAGCTGAGTGTAAGTTAGGTTTCTATTTAAAGCCCAGATGGCTTCTCTGCCTGAGTTTTGCTGTGGGCTCTTTTGCATCTTCCTCTCCCATTTCAGTGAGCTCCACTATGTGTGTTCTAGAACATTCGTTAGATCTGATCTAGAAGGGGAAACCCGAACACCCATTCCTTTCCCGCTTTGAGGTGTGCTAAGTGATGTCATGGGAAGACGCCTCTGGCAGAGACCGATGCAGGGGTTCTGCAACCACTCAAATCCGCTTTCCGCTTTCCAGAAATGAACCGGCATCACTACGCCCTGTATGTCCACAACTGCCGCCTGGTCTTCCTCCTGCGCAAGGACTTCGACCAGGCCGACACCTTCCGCCCCGCGGAGTTCCACTGGAAGCTGGACCAGGTAGGGCGCTCCCCTCCCACCTCCCACCTCGCCGCAGCTCACCCCTTTGCAGGGGCGGCAGGCGTGCTCCAGTAACGACACCAGCGACGCAGCACCTCAAAGTTCTGCTCGCTTGCTGAGTTTGGGAAAAATTGGCTCAGGGAGACACACAGCATCTTAAAGCCAAGAGAGAAACTGCTGCCTTAAAGACTACCTGGGGGCGGGAGGGCCACACTTCTCAGGCGGGCCTGCACAACTGTCAGCGGACCTGTCGACATGTATCTTGTCCATTTGCTCCACACTGAGTGGCCGGGAAGCTGGCTCTCTTGATCCCCAGGCTCGGTTTGTGACCTCTGGTAGCACATCTTCATATCACAAGTGCCCCTGTCTCCTCTTTGATGCTCTGTTGTCTCCCTTGGGTGACAGTGCAGCCTTGCTTTTGGTGACACAGGCTGAGAACAAGGGACCCAAGGACCTTGAAGTAAACAGTGACACAGTGCACTGTGAGGTGTGCACGTTCCTTTCTGAGGTGCAACACCTATGACTCACTCCAGAGCCTCCTGACTTGTGAACACAAGGGCTACTGTGGCATACTTGTCAATGACAGATCAGGTGTCTGGTTTGAGTGAAAAGCTTTGAAGTCTCTGTTTCCGAGGGCTGAGATTGCGGAAGTGACAGTCACTTCTCTGGGTGGCTGTGCCGCTGAGGAAGAGTCTGGCAGGACGCCTAGAGTCGGCCTTCACTTAGACTTGAACTGGGGTAGGGGGTTGGGGGGAAGGCACACATGCATTTTTACAAATGGTTTTAGGAGCGCCTGGGTGGCTCAGTCAGTTAAGCACCCGACTTCGGCTCAGGTCATGATCTCATGGCTCATGGCGTCAGGCTCTGTGCTGACAGCTGAGAGCCTAGACCCTGCTTCAGATTCTGTGTCTCCCTCTCTCTGCCACTCCCCTGCTCATGCTCCGTCTCTCTCTCTGTCTCTGTCTCTCTCAAAAATAAACATTAAAAATAATTTTTCAAATAATAATAAAAATGGTTTTAAACTATCCAGTTGGGGAATGCCAGCAGAGCGGGAAGGAGATTGTAGAATGAGTCCTGCTAAAGGAAGCGGTTGAGATGGTGCCCGTTCCACCGTCTTACTGTCTGGCACCCCACCCATATCCTGAGCGCTTCTGGGACCTCATTCTTCTTTCCTTCCCCTCAAACCCCCAATGTGTGCTACCTGCCTCACCTTGTGTAGGGATCCTTTCCTTTCTCACGGGCTTCTACCCCACTCTCTCCCTGTACTACTTAAGCCCCCAGGCCCAGGTAGGGCTGGTTTCAGAGAGTGTTACTGGGAAGCAATCAGAAGGAACTCATTTGTATTGAGATGAGAATGATGGCTGCCCCCTTTCACCCACACGGAAGCATAGACATATGCTCTTTAAAAGATAGATTCATTAACCTCAGGAAATCTCTCGATGCTGGAACTCCAGGCAAGTGACAAGGTCAAGGCTGCCCAGCTGATGGAAAGATGTTTGAGGAAGCCCGGTGGCAACTGCCTAATCTATTCCTGGTAAATCCCATCCTGCTGGATCCCAGGGTTTTGCAAATATGGCATCTGGATCAGTATATGTTCCTCTGAATTAGGAATTCTGGGTATGGCAGAAATTGTGAAATCCTGACATTGCTTATTTGATTTCCCGGCAACCTCTCAGCTGCCTTCTAAAGTGCCATATGGCTTATATGGGATATATTTAAATACCTAATACGAATTGAGATGAATTAAAATAAATTCCGTATTGTTAGGGGTTTTAATAAGAACATTGCTATACTGGCCAGGATAATTACAGACGCCCTGCAGCATTTTCTCAGATGGGTTTGAGAAGTACCGATATAGACAAATGAAGTCACAGGGTCTGGAATTAAAAATAGGTGAGGAAGGAATTCTGGTTCTACAGAATAATGACTCCAGGAATTCTGAAATCTGTTCCCAAAGTGGTGAATTTAAAGAGGGGCTGAGATTCACGGGAAACCTTCCAGATTACTCCCATCTCATTTACTACCAGTCACCAGCACCCGCTCTGTACCAAGCACGCTGCCTCTGAGTTCACGCTCACCTGCCCAGGGGATGAACTAAGGCAGGGGACCACGGTCTCGTGACCTGTCCGAGGTCACACAGCAAACCATGGCCCGGACCTGCCCTTTCCATTACGCTATGCTGTTTCCTTGATGAGCTTGCCAATTTACAATGTTCTCCTTTATAACTTTTAAATATTTTTAACTTAGAGATGAGAATTATCCCTGAGATGCAAAATATTTATAGTCTTGATGAAACTCTTAAACTGTCAAATCTTCACTCTGCTTAAGCTTTGTCTTCTTCCTTATCAGCTGGAGCTGCCCTCACAAAGTACCACAGACCAGGGGCTTAGACAACAGATATTTCTCATCGTTCTGGAGGCTGGGAAGTGCAAGACCAAGGTGCCTTCCCACTGTGCTCTCACATGGCAGAGAGAGAGAGAGAGAGAGAGAGAATGCAAGAGGGCTTGTACACTGGGATACCTTTTCCTCTTCTTACGAGGCCCTGTGGGATTAGGGCTCTGCCCGTATGATCTCCTTTAACCTTGACCACCTGTTAAGGCCCTGTCTCTAAATACAGTCACACTAGGGGGTAGTGCTTCAGTTTCTGAATTTTGGGGGCGACACAATTCAGTCCATTGCATTCTTTACTAAAGAAATTAACATGAAAAAGATTTAAATCTACTCTTGGTGATCAGAAGCCCCAGTTCACCTGGACTGTTGCCCTCCCTTTGAAAAGAGCCACAGGGGGTAGCATATAGGAAACCTCAACCACACTCACACTAGCAATCCAGTGGTACATAGAGACCAAGCCACAGACCCCTCTCTCCCTTATTCAGCTCTCCGTGTAGGCAGAACCTTACCGGAAGTTTCTTGGATGTAAATCACTTGATGCTCAGAATCCTGAGCATCATCCTTGATTATATCTCCTGCCCCAGGAAGCCACCCTGGGTCACCCCCCACCCCGAGGGGTTTCCCTCTCCCCAGCGCTCCCCAGATTCCATGCAGAACTCCGTCACAATGCTTACCGTACCCTAGTAACCGATTTATCCTTGCTTTCTGCTCACTTTGCACTGAGCTCCTAGAGGGCAGTACTGTGTCCTACTCTCTCCAGCTCCTCGGTGCATTTTATAGCCCTGAGCACACCGTTGGTGCCCAGTAAATGTTTGCATAACAACGAATGGATGTCAAGATCAAAAGAAGGGAGAGAGGATGTGAGGGAGGGAGAGACGGAAAGAGAGGAGAAAAAATCCAGAGATTTTTTTTTTAAAACCTCTTGGTGATTAACCGATCTTTTTATTCATTTTACAGAGCCTTTTAAAATTCTAAAATTTTGCCATTTTTTACTCTTGTGGATTTCAAACGTTGTTCCACTTTTGTGTTGATACCTCGTTTCAAAGATGGAACTGGATTTGCCACCAATGGCTCTGTAATTATTGCAGAACTTTCTGATTTGGGCCAGAAAGGGCTCGAGCCAGTCTACTGTATTGTGTGTACTCAGATTCCTAACCCACCTTGGGGATCCCAGAAGCATAATACATGTTCTCATGGCTAATGGGGCTTCATTTATTTCTTTATTCAGCAGTTTATTCTGAACACAAACTGTGTGCCAGGCTCTGGGCTGGGTACCAGGGATCAGCTGCTAAAACAGAAGCCCCTGCTCTCTAGACAGGTCCACAATCATGGGCAAACCAACATAGAAATGTTTTACAATCCTACGTAATACGTGCAGGGGCAGAGGGCAGGGGCCAGGTCGGGGGGTTCTCTGGGAACCCATTCTGGAGACACCTGATATGGACTTGGGAATAGGGACCTGGAAAAGCCCCTGAGAGGGGACGTTATCTGAATGGAGTGTGGAGAGCTCAGGGGTGCAGAGCCAGGCAGACAAGATGGCTGGGAGGTGAGCAGAATGTCCGTCTTCAGGGGACTGTGGGCTTCTAGTGTGGCAGCCATAGGGATGGGGGAACAGGAACACTTCGGCAGATATTAGGACCCGCGTTTAGAGGAGCAGGCGTCAACCAAATTCAAGAGGCTTTTTATATCATTTTACTGAGTTGGTACTTTATTCCCCCAAAGAATGGGCTACAGTCAAAGAATTTTGTTATTCAAGTAGAATTTAGGGATGGATGAATGCGAATAATGCTAGTATGACACTCATAAAATGAATCAAATTTAAGTCACTATAGCTCAGGCCAGGTTGTTCAATAGGGCCAGTGGCGGGGGCTGCATTAGAGGCAGGGTTTCCCCCTCCTTCCTCCATCGCCAGGCCAGGAGGTCAAGCACTTGCCAGATGTTACTCATGGGCATTGAAACCAGGGCATGGTACCCACGTAGCGCTTCAGGAGTGTGCCCGGGGAGGGTGGCAGTTACCGCAGAGGAGCTGGGTGTTTCCAGCGGCCCAGCCCCTTTGCCCCACACCTCAGAAAGCCTCTGCCAGGGGGACAGACTGCTATGTAAGTCCATTATCAGGAAGCTCCAGGAAATGTCCCTGACAATCGAGTGCGCCTCACTAAAGGGATCCTAACGATGAGGAGAATGTCATTTTAATGGGATTTTTACTTAGGATCTGCTAATGCAAATCCCTCGAGCCTGCAGCTAGTCATGTGCAAACCCAGACAAGAGCCGAGGACGCCCAGCTGCCGGCTCACACGGGAAAGGTTTATTAATTTGCAGCCCCTCCCGGCTCTAATATTATTTGGATGTGGTTGACTCATTGTCACAAATTCTAATGGTGTCCCCTTTGGACTTCTCGGTGCTTGGAGGGAAACCTGCTGATGTTCCACAGCGTGTTGCATTTATTGGAAGACACAGCCCGAGTGACAGACTCCATCACCCAGCAGGAGGCCAGGTGCCCCCAGCTCATACAAGGGGAAAAAAAAATGTGTCTCTAAAAATTTGTAATGAACCCAAGATGCAGAAGTGAGGTTCATTCCATTGGCCACTGTCGTCCCTGTGCCAGAATTCGTAACAGGCCCCAGAGAGAGCCGAGGACACAGCCCTGCCCTCGGGGAGCTCACGGGCCCAGTTTACGGGCCCTAGACAGCGTTCTCCTGCCGGAGCCCCGAACTCTCGTAATTGGGGGTGAGGAGAGTGAGTGAACATGCCTGGCCGGGTGGAGGCGGGTCCCCACTGAAGAGTCAGCCCCCACACAGCTCCCGGCCTTGCAAGAACCCGGGCCTAGGTGCTGCCGTTCCAACTGTTCAGAGGTGAGAATCCGATTTGTATGTAAAATCTCCCGATTTTTAGTATTTTCTCATTAAAACCACACATCATCAGACTTAACAAATGTTCTGCAGTGTACTTTTATGCTCTGGTCACCGGTTCGAGATTTCTGATAAAAAACAACAACAACAAAAACTCACTATCATTTTCACACCATAGCACATCTGTGCGAGAGGTTTGGACCGTCCTAAGTGAGGCCCACCTGTTCCTTGTAAGCCCCTCCTGGTCTCCTAGCACCACCCCCTCTCTCCAAGAAGAGCGCTGGGCTTCCAGTGGTGGGGGCGGGGGCATGCCCTCCCCCACCTGGGGGAAAGGGCAGGGGTGAGTGGGGCAGGTGCCCTAGACCCAGGCTTCTGGTGGTAGTAGTGGTCTCGCTTCCACCTACACAAAGGAGACAGTAAGGCACTCGGGTCTTTCCAGAAACAAATGCCGGGGCCGGGATTTGAGCCAAAGGCTCCCATTTGTCTTGGGCTGAAGCTTCTGCTGGTCAGAGCCTTTCTACTCATATGGAATTTGAAGCTCCAAGAAAGAAGCTACAAGGGAATAAATCCTTCATTCCTAGTGAGGATAAGTGTCAGAAGGACGCAGTCAGTCAGCCTGCATCTGCTCCGCCAGCCACACCGGGAGTCAAATGGCTGAGTTCAATCACTATTATAGCCAAGTGCCAAGGACCTAATTGGAGAATGGTTAGGCCAGTCCAGACCAGTCCTCTTAATGAGCAGAATAATCGGACTTTGTCAGCACTCTAATTCCGCCGTAAAGACAGATGCTCGGATGCATTAGCCATGTTTCCTCTAATGCTGCAACCACCCCCGGACTGGCCTCCAGTGACGCTTACGTTCCTTTAGGAACATGTGTCCTGTACAGAGTGGAAGGGTGTCCAGAACCTCTTTTTCTCTCTCTTTTAGGCAGAATCCCAGATGACTTTTTCTAAGATGCCCACTTGCAAGGTTGTTCTGAGCGAAATATGGACGTGGGGAGGGTCACAACTTCCCTCTTTCTCTCTCTAATACACAAGGGCCCAAGACAAGCCCCTTCTCTCGGAGGCCCTCTCCCTGCCTCTTCCCATCTAATAGACCTTTGGGGAGAGCTGGCTTTCATGGCTTCATGGTGATGGCAGAGCAGGGTCCCCAGACCCAGCGGACACTCTCAGTCCTCTTGGGTCAGGACTGTGCAGAGACTGGATCGTCTGCTCTCTGGAAAGGTGACTTCTGACACAATTAGTGTATTTGTTCCGTTTTCTTTAGAGAGGGTGCGACGTGCTAGCAGCCGCCACTCTAGCCCGTTGCCTGAGCCTCGCTCCCGCCACCAGAACCTCTCTTCTTGGCAGCCTTTCAGGCTGGCCCGGGTCCCCGCCGCACTGCTGGCCCTGACCGCCTGGTGCCACTACACCTCAGCTGGGCTCCTCGGCTCCCCTGTTGAGAGACAGGATAATGGCTTCCAAAGACGTGCACCCCCTAATCCCTCAAACCTGTGAATATGTTATCTCCCATGACAAGAGTCTCTACAAATTTGATTAAATTAAAGATCCTAAAATAGACGGATTGTCCTGGTGTGTCTAATGCAGTCAGAGGGGTCCTTACAGGAGGGAGGCAGGAGGACTAGAGTCAGAGAAGATGTAACGAAGGAAACACAGATCAGAGTGATGTGAGGCCTCGAGCCAAGGAAAATGGCAGCCTTTCTGAGCTAAAAAAATAAAAAATAAAAAAAAAAGGGAGAAAGAAACAGATTCTGCACTAGAGCTTCCAGAAGGAATGAATGCATCCTTGCCAATACCTTGATTTTAGCCCCCTGAAACTTCTTTCAGACTTCTGACCTCCAAAACTGTAAGATAATAAGTCTGTGTTGTTTTAAGTTACTGGGTTTGTGGAAATTAGGTCTCGCGGCGATGGGAAACTGATACATCACTCGCGAGCCTTGGGGAGGCCCAGAGCAGCCCAGGCCCATAGATGCAGCCCCCTACACACACCTTCACACAGCTTATTGAGGTGACCCTGGGCCAAGCCCTCCAGGTGGACCCAGAGACCACCCCCACCCCCAGTGCAGTGCCTCTATCCCCTTGGAGAGTGTGGCCCTGGGAGGGAGGGAGGAAGAGGCCCTGTCCGGATGCCCCTCATTGTCCGCCTGCCCCTCACTCCCCACCAGCCTCCTGTGGAGGATCCCCAGGGAGCAGATCTAGCCTTTCCTCTGGCTCTAGACCATATTCTCCCTCTGGCTTAAGGTGCTGGCCCTTCACCAGCCATTGTAAGTGGAAAAGGTACCTTTCTCTGCCTTCAGGGAAGAAACATCGAGTCCTCCGTGCTTTGTTCTGGAAATGCTAAAGCAAACCCAGAAAATCCTCTTTCTCTTGACAGAGGCTCACCTGAAAGATGAAAGCTGACAAAACTGATACAGGAGTGAGATTCTCGAAAAAGTACCTGTCCTGCCCCTGAGGCCCAGTCACCTGCTTCCCTGGAAGATCCCCCTCCGCTCACACGGCCCCCACTGTGCCTTTCAGCTTTCTGCCTGAGGGCTTGCTCCAAGGCAAGAGGAGCCTCTTGGCTCCAGGGAGCACAGTCCTCAAGCAGCCCTGGGAGCATCCCTTGCCCCAGGCCACAGGCACAGTCAGGGAGCACTTGCAGGCAGCCACCTGCACTCTCTGAGTCTCCGGGACTCAAGTCCCAGGGGAAGCAGGCCCCCCACAGCCACAGCGCCCACCTTGACTTCACCCCATTGTCCTGACTTTCTCGTTCCCTGACTCACTCTCCCCACTTCTTCTTTCTTCCTCCCTGGAGTCACCTCCTAAATGAACTCTCTGCTCTACACACCCCTGCAGCCCAGGTAAAGTGTGTGATCTATAGAGAGAAGTGAGCAAACAGCACCTGCTGTTATCTCTGGGAAGAAAAGCATGTCTGCAGAGTTTCAGAGGGTTCCCGACCAAACAGAGGAAGTTACCGAGAGACCAGAACGCAGTGAACAAAAGGGAGGAAGAGAAGGTTAGTGAAGTGCAGGTTAGTGTTGTCAAACGTTAGCGAGTGGATTGTACACATAACCAACAGCGAGATCTGATGACAACCAGATCATTCCTTTTGCGTCTTACTATAGACGCAGCGTCCACAGACTCGCCGTGGGTTTTCAGAGGCTTGTTGATCAATATGTCCTAAGCCATTTGCTTCAAGGGCTGATTTCTCAGGGCTCTCTTGGAGTCCCATTATTACCCGAAGGATTTTCTTTACTCTTCCTTCCCTGTGCTAAGGGAGAACCCCAACTCTTGCTGAATGCAGAGCTGCAGGAATGTCATTCTCTTCTCTGCCACAAACTCACTGTCTTCCCCCAGTTTCTCACCCGGGCTGGAGCCGGAAGGCTATACACCTGTTAAATTTAAACAAGCCAGAGATGCTAACTATCCTATACATTCCTCCCTCAGCTGGCAGACCTGGCTCCTCTCTGATCTCTGTTCCCCTATGAGCACCTGCTCAGCAATTCCTTTCGCTCCCATGAAATGATTATTTGTGTTCTAGCCTGTACATCTGCCCGGAGGCAATGGATGCATTTTTTTCAGTAGACATACCATAATACATATTTAACGTCAGTGTCTCTCATTTTATTGTTAAAAAGAAGGAAAATAATGTCAACACAATTAAAAATGCCTAGTAAATCAAATCACTTCTTTAATAATAAATTAAGATGCTCGAGCCTCAGGGTAGTCCAACTGGCCACAGCATTAACTCGGTCACTACCCTGGCTGTGCTTTGCTCCTATCCTTCCAGACTGCTTCGGATATTGGTGTCAGTGGGAGAGGAGGAAGACTCCTCCTTGGCATCAAACCCAAATGTCTGCATTCATTAGAAGAAAGATATTTTTCTCTGTCACTTCCCCACTATGGAAAGACAAGAAATTGACAAAGCTGAATGCTAATATAAAATGGCAAATTCTAATGCTAACCCTCTTTTAAGAGAAGTAAAGTCCCTGTGTAGTGAGAAAGAGAATCGGAACCAGCAGTAATTCTATTCTTACTTGTACCAGACACTTGCTTTTAATTCTAACAAAAATCTTGCAGTTTAGGCATAACACCCAGGTTAAGGATGAAAAATGGGAGACATAGCATCTTATCTAATCTCTTAGATAATAAATCTCTTATCTAATAAATGGAAGAACTTAAATATGACCTTAAAATACACATACTTCAAGAAGACAAAAAGCACCATTGTTGACTTGGAAGAGCCTACAACTTTAGTGGATACACAAGAAGACAAGAACGAATCAATATCCATGCTAATACTGAATTGTTCAGAACAGGGCGTGGGTGTCTATCCAGGAGCACATTCCAAGCTCAGCTTAGGAAGAGTCATGATTTAGCGTATTTTAAAGTAAAATAAAGATCAGCTTGCTCCTGAGGCACAGCGATGAGTGCGGTTCATCCCATAAAACAAGAGTAGCCAGTGGAGCTGACTTCTCATGAAGACCCTCCTCCAAGGAAGTCTTGCACAGCAATCACCCTGGAGGCCCAGCAGTGAGATTAATCTGCTCTACCTTCCCTGCTTTCTCCCAATCCCCAAGAGTCATCTGTTTCCATCTTTAATGTCTAAACATGCAAATATTGCTACACTTACTGCTCATTAGTTAGCTAAAGGAAGTGCCCTTTAATTATGCCTTTAAATAATGAACCTCCTCCATCACCTTGACAATCAGTGCATATTTAGAAGGAAGCAAGGCCTCATTATGAAACAGCTACTGCATCCCTTGGTTACTCAGAAGATGGTAGCTTTCTTGAGGCAATAGAAATGGAAGTCTAAAGAGAAATAAGCCTTGCGATTGCATTAATTCCTTCTGGGTTTAGGTTCAACTGTTAGCCAGTAACATATCACATGTGAGGGAAAGAGAGGAAACTAGTATTTTTTTGAGAGGCCAGTCCCTGAGCTTGATGTTCATACATGAAGTCTAAACTGCACAGTTACTTTTGAAGTGATTTCTGATCTCAATTTTATAGATACTAAAATGAGGCTCTGAAAGATGAAAAAATGTGCTTAAGGTGTTGGACCAAGTCCACCATTCTCCAAAGCTTCATGTTCTTTTCCATTATATATTGATCTTTCCATTATATGTTGGTGGGAAGTATTTACATATCTTGGCAGAACTGGTTTCTTCCAAGTCTCCACTGGATTTATCCTTCCTTCTGTCTCAGCAGAAACTCACAGGAATAGTTTCCTTCCATACAATCCCCAGGCATAGGCAGACTGAACCACACTATGCATGCACCTGTCCGCATGGCTCTGAAAAATAAAACAGAGTATGTCATAGACAAACAAGTAATTTCCACTATGGACAATTACCTATTTATCTTCCCAGACCATACTTCCCAGGGCTCACATCTTTGATAAAGACTTTCCTGTAACTTCCTCTCCCATGAGAATTGACCTTACTTCCATGGGGGCCCCAGAATTTTGTCAGAGCATTTTTTATACTATATTACACTTATTTGTTTGTTGGTTCATTTCCTCCACTACACTGGGATACCATTCTTATTTGCCCCTTTAATCTTTAACACAGTGTCTCATACAAATATTTGTTCTGCCCATTTCTTTACTGGATTACTGGTTTTTCAGGTGAGTTTGGTAAGTTCTTTATAGATTAATCCTTTATCCCATATGTCATTCGTAAATATCTTTTCCCATTCCATCGGTTGCCTTTTAGTTTTGCTGATTGTTTCCTTTGCAGTGCAGAAGCTTTTTATCTTGATGAGGACCCAATAGTTCATTTTTGCTTTTAATTCCCTTGCCTTTGGAGATAGTCAAGCAAGAAATTGCTGCAGCTGAGGTCAAAGAGGTTGTTGCATGCTTTCTCCTCTAGGGTTTTGATGGTTTCCTGCCTCATACTTAAACCTTTCATCCATTTAGATTTTATTTTTGTGTATGGTGAAAGAAAGTGGTCTAGTTTCATTGTTCTGTATGTTGCTGTCCAATTCTCCCAGCACCATTTGCTGAAAAGATTGTCTTTTTTCCATTGGGTACTCTTTCCTGCTTTGTCAAAGATTAGTTGGCCATACATTTGTGGGTCCAGTTCTGGGTTTATATTCTATTCCATTGGTCTATGTGTCTGTTTTTGTGCCAATACCATACTGTCTTGATGATTACAGCTTTGTAGTAGAGGCTTAAGGTCTGGGATTGTGATGCCTCCCACTTTGGTTTTCTTCTTCAATATTACTTTGGCTATCCGGGGTCTTTTGTGGCTCCATATAAATATTAGGATTCTTTGTTCTAGCTTTGGGAAGAATGCTGATGCAATTTTGATTGGTATTGCCTTAAATGTGTAGATTGCTTTGGGTAGTATTGACATTTTAATGATTTTTACTCTTCCAATCAATGAGCATGGAATGTTTTTCCATTTCTTTGCATCTTCTTAAATTTCTTTTGTAAGTTTTCTATAGTTTTCAGAATACATATCTTTTACATCTTTGGTTAGGTTTATTCCTAGGTATTTTATGGTTCTTAGTACAATTGTAAATGGGATTAGTTTCTTGATTTCTCTTTCTGTTGCTTCATTATTGGTGTATAAAAATGCATCTGATTTCTGTACATTGATTTTGTACCCTACGACTTTGCTGAATTCATGTATCAGTTCTAGCAGTTTTTTGGTGCAGAAATGGGCGGAAGACAAAAATAGACACTTTTTCAAAGAAGTCATCCAGATGGCCAACAGACATAGGAAAAGATGCTCAACATCATTCATCATCAGGGAAATACAAATCAAAGCCACACTGAGATACCACCTCACACCAGAGTGGCTAAAATGAACAACTCAGGATACTACAGATGCTGGCAAGGATGTGGAGAAATGGGAACGCTCTTGCACTTTTGGTGGGAATGCAAACTGGTGCAGCTGCTCTGGAAAACAGCGTGGAAGTTCATCAAAAAATTAAAAATTGAACTACCCTATGACCCTGCAATAGCACTACTATGAATTTATCCAAAGGATACAGGAGTGCTGATTTATAGGGACACATATACCCCAATGTTTATAGCAGCACTTTCACCAATAGCCAAATTATGGAAAAAGCCTAAATGTCCATCAGTAATGAATGGATAAAGAAGATGTGGTTTATATATACAATGAAATACTACTTAGCAATAAGAAAGAATGAAATCTGGCCATTTGTAGTAACGTGGACGGAACTGGAGGGTATTATGCTTAGTGAAATAAGTCAGAAAAGGACAGATATCATATGTTTTCACTTATACATGGATCTTGAGAAACGTAATAGAAGACCATGGGGGAAGGGAAGGGGAAAAAAATAGTTACAAACAGAGAGGGAGGGAGGCAAACCATAAGAGACCCTTAAATACAGAGAACATACTGAGAGCGGATGGGTGGGGGAGAGGGAAAATGGGTGATGGGCACTGAGGAGGGCACTTGTTGGGATGAGCACTGGGTGTTGTATGTAAAAGATGAACCACGAGAATCTACCCCAAAAACCAAGAGCACACTTTACACGCTGTATGTTAGCCAACTTGACAATAAATTATATTTTTTAAGAAAAAAGAATTAATTGAAGAAATGACAGCAAAAATTTTTTCCAAATTATTTTATAAAATGTTGTCTTAGGGGCACCTGGGTGGCTTAGTTCGTTAAATGTCTGTCTGGGGCTCAGGTCATGATCTCATGGTTTGTGAGTTCAAGCCCCACATTGGGCTCCCTGCTGTCAGCACAGAGCCCACTTCAGATCCTCTATGCACCACCCTCTTCTCTCTCTGCCTCCCCCCCAGTCACACACACACACACACACACACACACACACACACACACTCCCTCTCTCTCTCTCAAAAATAAATAAACATTAAGAAAAATAAAATAAAACATCATCTTAAAGATTGAATAAGATAAGCAAGCTGCAAACTGAACAAGTATCAGGAAAACCACACTTAATCATAGCAGTCTCAGCCTGTTCAAAAACAAAAAGAGAAGATCTTGAAACCATCCACGGGGATTGGGGGGGGCATTATATATGGGAGAACAACAATATGAATGCAGTCGACATTTTACTGGAAATGATGGAGACCAAAACAAAATAGAATGACAAAGGAAGTCTTTTTAAGAGGGAGGGGAAATGCTGTCAGATGGAGAAATAGACCTATAAGAAGGAAAGAAGAGCATTAGAAATGGTAACTATGTGGTTAAATAGAAAAGACTATCTTTCCTTCCTTCTTGATTTCTTAAAATGGCCATGACTTTTAATTCAATAACTATAGCAGTGTATTGAGGGCATTTAACATATGTAGATGTAAATTGTATGTATAATATATGCGGATGTAAGGGTGGGGTTCTGGGGCCCCGCAGATCTCACATTTATGTGGAGTGTTAACTAAGTATTCTGATAAGCTACAGAGGCCTATGAAGGAAGGCCTACTTTTACGCTAGGGAAATTAAAGGGATACTCGGGAGAAAAGGGCAACCTCAAGATGTTGTAGGTTTCTTAAAGTAGATCCCCCCTTCAAAAAAAAAACAAAAAATGGGCAAAGGTATGACAATGGCAAAGACTTTTTATTGGCAGAGGGGCCACAATGAGGAATAGATAACTTGAATCTGGAATTTCTAGACAAGGCGAGTGCTCGAGAGTTGGCATGAATGATGAAGGAAGATCCAATCTGACCTCCCAACCCTGAATTGAAATTGGACATAATATTTCAGAATGTAGAAGTGTTTTTTTTTTTTTTTTTGCCATGAAACAAGGTTCTAGAGGCCCTAAAGAGAGAATTCTGAGGTTTTGGTTTCAAAGTAAGCAATAAAACTAACAGGTATTAAATTTGAGGGTTGTGGAGAGTGACTTAGGGGTACAGGGATAGAAAGAAAGGAGGAATTTGCTGCTCTTGGGGCTACAAGCAAAGGCATCAACTTTGTCTCTGTGTGTATCAGATCTTTTTTTTTTTTTTTTTCTATTTTAATGCTTTGACATCTTGGGGCCTTGTGGACCCAGGGAGGGACTTTCCTTTGTAGTGTTAGCTCATTCAGCATGTGTTTGATATGCAAACTGACAAATCCTGAGTCCATGTGTCCATTTGTCTCTTATTGGACTCCTTCAGAGAAGGACACTATCCACCTGCCCTAAATCATCCAAGGGCCAAGTACTGGACATCTAGAGATACCCACTGAAATTATTCAGACTATCCAGTCCTACACCTGTTCAGCGTGCTTACAGCTTCACTCATTCCTTCCCACAAAAACCACAATAAAGCATCCTGCCCACAGTTCTTCTTACTCCCTCTGCCTCCTGACCAACACTGGTGATTCCCCATGTAGTCCTGCATGGTGTGTTGCCTCCAGTTTCTAGGGATCTGTGAATATAAAAACCTTGTCCTTGGGGTGCCCGCGTGGCTCAGTCAAACATCTGACTCTTGATTTCGGCTCAGGTCACAATTTCATGGTTCATGAATTCGAGCCCTACATCAGTCTCTGCGCTGACAGTGCAGAGCCTGCTTGGGATTTTTTCTTTCTCTCTCTGCCCTTTCTCTCTCTCTCTCTTTCTCTCTCTCTCTCTCTCTCTCTCTCTCTCTCTCTCTCTCTCTCTCTCTCCCTCTCTCTCTTCTCTCAAAAATAAACATCCAAAAAAAAAAAAAAAACTTTCCTCCTTCATGACAGTCACTTCTGTGTCTGTATGTCTTGCCATACCTGATTAAAACCAATCTTGGGGACATTTTAAAACAGTGTGTACCTCTCAGCTGAAGAACTCAAGTTGGCCATGCAGCTCACAGGACCGGTCATGCCCATTCGGAATGTCTACAAGAAGGAGAAAGCCAGAGTCATTACCGAGGAAGAGAAGAACTTCAAGGCGTTTGCCAGTCTTTGCATGGCCCGTGCCAACACCTGGCTTTTTGGCATCCGGGCAAAAAGGGCCAAGGAAGCTGCAGAACAGGATGTTGAAAAGAAAAAGTAAAGTGCCATTGGCAACTTGTGATAAAAAAAATAAATAAAACAGTGTGTACCTAAGACCCTAGGAAGCTACAGGGCTGTGTGCATCATTTGTATAATCAGCCTCCCTCTGATGGAGTCAGTGCCTTCTTTCCCTTTTTAAAAAGAAATATCACTCTTTATTCAAATTGTTCATGCTTGTCGTGGAAGTAAATAAAGAGTTCTGCAAAAGTAAGGATTTTAGCCATAAATTAGAGGTTAAGAGGGAAATTATAACTGTCCCATGCACTGGGATATCCGCAGAGATCTCAGAAATTATCCCTCGTTTGCATCAAGAGTGTTTTATTCGGCATTTCCTTGACTCCTCATCTCTCACCTCCATTTTATCTTTAAGAGTCAAACCAAACCAACTTCTAAGAACAGCCCAGTGGAGATTTTCCAGTCAACCTTCCTTATAATCTCCTAGGCTACTTAGAGGTACAAAAAATAGTTTGGCCTTCCCCCCTCTTTATCAGTAGGGATGAGTTGTCATTCTCTCCCACCTGGTCTTGGCTCCAGTGTCTCAAGTGAAGACAGAGCACAGTTTTAGGGCCACCCTTGTATCGACCCCATAGAGCCACAGGCCTACTCTTTGGCAAGTAGGTGGTAGCTTCCCATGAGCTCATGGCAGAGAGCTCTTTGCTCTCCCAATAGCAAAATCTAGCACCTGCTTCTGCACCCAATGTGAAATGTTAGATACCACAGAGCCGTTGTCCTGTTTAGCCTGCCTAGAAACTGAGAGTTCGGTGTCAGTCTTGTAGTGCAGTCTACTCCCGTTAGAGGGGCTACTTATCTTTCCATTGGACACAACTCTGTCAGAGGGTTAATTGCAGGCCCAAATACAAAGGGACAAAAACTTTAGTTTTGTGGGCTCAAAGCAAGAAGAGAGTCTTCTACCTATTTTTTAGACTCAAATAAAAAATGAACCCATAATCAGGGTACAAATGTGAATTGAGACTTGAGTTACTTGAAGAATTATTATACCATCTACCTACTTTTGCATCTGTAAACATATGAATAAAATGAGCCTCATAAGCCAAGAGCAAAAATATACCTTCAGGTTTATTCCAGAATACTAAAAATATCCCTCTGCCATAGCTAGCAAAAATATGTCATGGTGGGAATGAAAAAAAAAAAAAGGAGGAAAGAAGCACTCTGTGGTGGAGAGAGTGCAGACCTGGACTGTGTCTACATTCTGCCCCGTGAAGTCAGGCATTCCTCAGCAAATCTCGATCAAGATTAAATTTTAAAGGGAACAAATTTACATTCCAAGAGCAAATATTCACCAAGGAGGAGTGAAAGACATGCAAGCTTTGGAGTCTCTCAGACCTCAGTTTGCAGCTAGCTCTGCGCCCTATTAGCTGTGTGACCTTGAATGCATCACTTTACCTCTCTGAGCCTCACTTTCCTCATCTGTGAAATGAGGATTATTACAAACAGTTTGGGATGGTTGCAAGGATTACCTCACATGGTCAGTGTAAAGTGAGGTTAGTGAGGCAGTGGCAGCAGAACATGTGACTCATGGAAATATGTTTTTGGGAGGCCAGCACTATCATAATGCCTATGCACTATCACACATATGCATGCATGCATGGGTGGATGGACAGGTGGATGGATGGATGGATGGATAGATAGTAAATAGACAGATAGATAGAGAGAGAGATAGATAGATAGACAGACAGACTGTAGGTGGAATAAGTGCTCTCCTACCACAATTCATTTCACACATGCTATTTTCTTTTTCCTTTCTTCCTTCCTTCCTCCTCCCTCTGCCTTCTTTCCTTCTTTCCTTTCCTTTATTCCTTCCTCCCTTTCTTCCTTCCTCTCTCTCTCCTTCCTTCCTTCCTTTTTTCCTTCCTTCCTTCTTTCCTTCCTTCCTTCCTTCCTTCTTTCCTTCCTTCCTTCCTTCCTTCCTTCCTTCTTTTCTTCATTCTCTCTCTCTCTCTCTCTCTCTCTCTCTCTCTCTCCATACCAGCCACTGACCTAGTGGGAGCTGGGCAAATAGTGGTGAACAGAACTATGACAAGTCTCTGGTCTGATTATCCACACTGTGGTCTTAAAATACCATGTCTACCAGAAGAAACCAGAATTTCTTGAACAAACAGCTAATTCCAAGTTTAGGGTTGAAAATGAATACTCTGAGCCTGGACCCAGTTGCCTATTTGCAGGCGCTACTGGTGCAGAGTTCAACATTTTAAAGTACATGTGAGTGTGCAGTTAACAAAATCCAGATGAGGAAACTCTGTAGGTCAAATGTCCTGGGCTTTTTGACAAATTGTAAGGAAAAGAAAGCAATCGAGGAGGAATCTGTAGATTAAAAAAAAAAAAAAAGAAAGGGAACAAGCTAGTTTTTTAATGAGAAGAAACAGTAATGTGTAAAGGCACAGATCTGAATGATCAGACTGTAGAGAGGAAAATACTGTAGAGGTCAGGAGAATGAATGGGCCCTGCTCGGGGCAGGAGGGTGGTTGAGATAGGCAGGGCCCAGCGGCGGGGGGAGGGAGGTGGGCCACAGGCGAGGCATCTGGGTAGCTGGAAAAGTTATTTGTCGGCCTGGGCAGTGGCTGTGAGGATGCTCACTCTATAATAGCTCATTCCGTCTTACTCTAGTTTTGTGCAGGTCTCTGTATATTGATTTACGTTACGATATGAAATCACATAAAAGGAATCAGCGTGTGTTGAGGGCCACTGTGTGTTGCAGACTTTGTCAGGTGCCAGGGTGATGAGTCAGGGCAGGAGCTGATCCTGACCCTGAAGGAGCTTAGCGTTTCATGGGAGACAGAGGTAGTTAGAATACTGTGATCAGGGCTGGCGGGAAAGGCTGGCTTCCCCATCTTGGGTGGCAACAGCAGCCTTGACATGACGAAGGCGCCAGGGAAGGACACCTACTGCACACTGGCCTGTCTGAGGACTCAGGGCGGCCCAGGCACCACCAGACTGGTTGGGGCCGCAGGTGGAAACCACCCGCAGGCCCGGCACCTTGCTGTTTACTTTCCACAGTTTCCACGTCCTCCGTGTCTCAGTTAACTCCTTCCGGGCACCACCGCCCCATTCCTCAGGCATAAGGCGACTGTGGCTTTGAGCAGTGGTTAAAAACAACTTGCCCTTGGCCAGCTGGCCAGTAAACAGAAGAGCTGAAGATTCAGCCAAATCTGCGCCCTTTTTCCAGGGAGGCAGTGTGTCCCTGACAGATACAGGTAGTCAGTCTGCGGGAGAAGACAGCCCAGGCCTGGAGTTAAAGGGGTTGGCAACGGGAAACACACATTATAGATTTATAAATTACACACATTTTTAATTCATTTTTAACCAAGTCAAACGGCACGTTGCTTTTAATGAGAACACCCAGTATGGCAGGGATGTATTACATGTGCGATCCTAGCGGCCAAGTGTAAATCAGCATGGGCTTGTAGGGGGGCATCCTGAGGCCGCATTCCCTTGCCTCAGCGACAAACAAGCCTTTATATTCACATGTCCATGGGAGAAGAAGGAAGGCCGTACGTGTGGTAATACTTAGGAAAATATAAAGCTTCACGAAGGTAGAGGAAAGTATGTAGAAGTGAGAGCATGAGCTTTAAGCTCAAAACCTCAAGTTCACATCTCACCATGGCTACCCTCCAGCAGTGGGAACTCAGGGATGTGACTCAACCCTCCAAGTCCCCCTAACCTCATCTGTAAAATGGGTTCATAAGCATTAGATATATATACATAGAACACCTAATTCATATTAGGTATTAATAAATTACACTTTTTAATTATTGTCCTTATTTTTAACTTTTTGGCCCACACTAGAGATCAGTCTTGGCTTAACCAGTTTGAATCTCTCCTAGAGGATTCTAGCATTCAGAACTTTCTGGAAACAAGAAGCCATCCCCTCTGGTGTACTTGGCCATGAGTGGGAGCCTGGCTTAGTGGTTAAGTGCATAGATTTTGGAACCTGATTTCCTGGGTTTGAATCCCTACTGGTTGTGTGGCCTTGAGGAAGGTAACCAAGTTCACTGTGCCTCAGTCCCCCCATCTGTAAAGCCAGGGTAAAATAGCACTTACCCCAGAGGGTTGGGAGGATTAAACATGGTTAACACAGCACATCGCACCTAGCATAGCTCTACCTGAAAGCTGTCTGCATTAGGAGCTGGAGAGAAGCCTTCCCCAAGCATCCAGTAGAGTGGCTCTGAGAGTCTGACTAGAGCCTTCCCTGGGCATCACAGGCTCTCTAGGGCTTCTCGGCTACAGAGCCTTCGAGATCCTTGCTCCCATTACAAAGGTTCTCCCTTGGCTTAAAGCTTGACTCAGCACAGTCTCAAGACACTAAAATTTTAAGTCTCTCTTCAAGACCTTCTTTCCTTCTGCTGCTTAGCCTAACACACGGGCAGGGGAGCGGGTAAGTATGGCAGCGACAGAGTCCGCTCTGTGGACTGCATGGGCTCCATGCCAGTGACTCTGTGTCTGTGCACCCCCAGGCCCACGGAGATGCGAGGGGTGCTACATCTCCTTATGAAGGCAGGGTCCCTTCCTCCTGGAGCCAGAGCTGAACACGAATGCCCCTCAGTGCCTGGGTGTTAGACACTCATCCCCAGAAGAAGCAGCTAATGGGTGACCTTGAGGAATCATTTAGCACTCAGATTAGGGGTTTCCCACTGATTTCCATTCTAGAACACTGAGGTCGAGCCACAGAGAAGGCTGTCATCCCTGCTGCCATTTCCCCAGGACCCGTTCATATTGTGGCACACCCCCTAGGACAGTGTTCCCAGCATGCTACTGGCTTTTGAGGGTAGGATTCTTTGACTTCTTACCTTGAGGTCACGGGCAGTCTGCTCACCACGCAGTATCATGGGCTGAACACTGACAGCACCATCGGCCTAGTCACCGCAGGACAGACCCCACACCTTGCAGAGCTGCCACGGGCTGGCCCAGCCGGCTGTGATGTCCAGTGCAGGCTCCCATGTGGCCGCCTAAAGAAGCCATGAGCCTTCCTCATTACACTCCATTTCTGCATGTCATCTACCAGCGGCTCATCTAGGGAGAGAGAGGCTGGCCATTTAAAGCCTGCTCATTTAACAAGATTTTAGCAGTCTTAACCCCCTGCAAGTCATCTGTCCCTAACACACTGAAAGCTTTTTATCTGTGGAGTAAAGCACAATTGGCCTCTTAAAATCTTGAAAAACATACTTTATATCACAACCGGAGTCAAGTGTTAATTTGTCTTTCCGTGTCTCTGTGTCCCTGGCACCCCTCCAGCCTCTCGTCCACTCGGTCACCTCACCTCGGCGATCCTTCTAAAGACATCACTAAGGCCGCAGCACCGCCACCTGGCCCGGACACGTTGTCCGAATGCCCATTTCCCCTTTGTGCCAGGTCTCTGGGTCCAGCTCACATACCGCTGGCGAACGGGAGAGCTGGCCACAGCCAACGTATAATGGGCACTTAGATGTTTCACAGGAATCAATTTATTTAATTTGGGATGTACTCATATATCACCAGTGATATTAAGGGGGAGATACTACAAAACACATAAATGAATTTTTAAAAAATTAAACGTCGCCTACTTATTTTACCTTGTAACAGGAAAAGTGTAACTTGCACATTACAACCATGATTTCAGAGCTATGGAAGGACATAAAATTACCTTCTTAAGTCCCTTAATTTAAGTACAAGCGAATTGACTTAAAGAAAACTTTTAAGGAAGTGATAGTAGAAGTAAGTGGATTCGCACATTTATTTAACAAACACTTCCTGTGAGTGCCTACTGTGGCAGGCATTGCTCCGGACCCAGAGGACACACAGTGAGCAAAGCAGACAAAACTCCCGACCCTCCAAAAGACCCAAAAAAGCACTCCTTAGAAATTATCCAAATGGCCAGTAAGCACATGAAAAGGTGCTCGACTTTATTAGACATTGGGGAAATGCAAGATAGATCCACAATGAGCTCTACTAAACACCCACCGGAATGAAAAGAAAAGAAAAGAAAAAGATGAGACCAAGATTTGGCAGGAATATGGAGCGGCTGGAGCTTTTGTGGACTGCGGGTGGGAATGTAGACTGGTACAGCCATTTTGGGAGACTGCTTGGCTGTTTCTCCTAAACCAGACCCAGAACTTGCACTTGGTGTTGTCTGCCCAGCTGAAACACAGTCATGTGTTCACTAAAGGACATGTACAATATTTAGGGAATGAGTGAGTCTCAGAAAATGCTGGTCGAGTGAATTTAAAACCTATTCTGGAATGTTCTATGCAGAGGCAGATAAGACATGGTCGCGGTCCTTAAGTAGCTCCAGAGCAAATTCTCCTAATTAAATACACTTCTCCTGAGGGTGTGCTGTATTCTGGGTTTGTACTAGGCGCCAGGCATACAGGGTTACATCAGAGATGGTGCACACCCTGTCAGAGATAAACAGTCACTTTCCTCAGCAACCAGGTGATCTTGGCCTTTTGCACCTTGCTCAAGGAAACTTGGTTGAATGAGTATCAATATGACAACCCTGGCTTACGTTCTGTAACTACTTGTGTATGTGATTACGTGATCTCCCTCCATGAGAGCAGGAACCTTGTCTGTCTGTCTTCCTGCTGTGTCCCACACAGAGCAGAGAGCAGCACCAGGCTCCGAGTAGGGGGCTCGGTCAGTGTGTGCTGGATGCAAGGATGGATGGAAGAAGTTGAATAGAGGTGGGAAAGGCTCAGGAGTCTGTAGGTAAATTCACTACCCCACTTCACAGAGAGGAGATCTGAGTCTCAGTGCACTGAAGGGGCTTGTCCTAAGCCACATAGCTCCTGAACGGGTCTCTCCAGAAACATATGCCCTTTCCACAACAGCTCACTGCCTCCTGGAGAGGCCCAGGGGCTTGTGTCCACACCTGTGACTTCTTACCCACAGCTGTGAATCATGATGCCCATCATGCCAGTCAGAGGAGGGAGGCAAGTCCACGGGCTCACTCTCCACGAGGATTCCCTGTCTATTGTCAGCTCCCACTGGAAGCTTGGGCCTCCCACCACGTAAAGAATATTCCGCAAAGAGTTTGACAAACCATACTTGCCTCTTCCAAGGACACTTAGCAGCAGTTTGAATTATAACAATCAACCATGGCCTTCTTTTTTTTAACTTAAGACAAAGATTAATATTTCAGGAGAACACAGTTCTAATTTACAGCCGAGACCTTTGGTTTAATCAGCAAAAGGGAAAAAAAAGAAGTCTGTGAACATCATTGGCTCACTCGTGTTTTCCTATTGCACTCCTCGCTGGGTTTACCTCTTTGGCCTCTAATTATTCCATTCTCTCACATGGCTTTATCTCTGACACTTCAGGATGAAAATGTGATTTGCCATTCAGAGGTTTCAGCAAAAATCACACTCCAGTCAGCAAATTGAGAGTCTGATAAAGGAACAGAGGGCTGGGCCGCGGCTTTGAAAGGATGTCTTTAAAGTGTTTTTAATTAAATCTGTGTTATTATTTAGGGTGGCGGAGAATCATTTACATGCATTACAGGGTTTGTTTGGAATGTCGGTCGTGCTGTTCGTAGAACCGTAGCATTAGTCATGGAACCTAAGGGCAGTGTAACAAGTTTGCTTCCCCCGTCAGTTATTTTGTGAGAAGCACCTGCTGTGTATACCTGCTTTATTCTAGGCATCAAGCTAGGTCCGGCAGGGGTCACACAGAGGCACTTGGCAAAGCTCTTTTCTTACTGTAGCAGGGACTCGCTGACGTCACCACGTCGCAATACAACAGAAGGGGAAGAAGAGAGTCAAAGGAATGAACATGACCGAGCCTCGATGCTAGGATCTGCTCTAGAGGCTTTGCCTGCATTCACGCCTCTAATCATACAATAGTCTGCAAAGAAGAATCATGACCCCATTTCACAGACAGGAGACTTGAGGCTCAGAACACTGAAGGGGCTTGTCCTAAGCCTCACAGCTCCTGATTGGGTCTCTCCAAAACCCTGTGCCCTTTCTAGGACAGTGCATTGCCTCCTGGAAAGGGCCAGGGGCTTGTGCCCGCAACTGTGAAGGGTGGCCTCACCCCAGCTGTGGGTCACGATGCCCATTGTGGCACTCAGAGAAGGAGGCATGTCCATAAGTACACTCTCGACCAGGGGTTGCCCACCTGTTGTCAGCCAGCTTTTCCAGACTCCTAAACTACAGGACCCGCTATTAAAACTGTCACTCCTGTGCTCCTCATTCAAAACATTTGTCACAACCTAAAATATATAGTTATTTGTATGATCATTCATTTACTGTGTGTCTCCCTTACCAACGGTGAGCTTTGTTTATAAGGGTAGACAACTCTGTTGTGTGGTTACCACTGAATCTCCAGTATTAGCATAGTCCCTGGCATAGAGTATTTGTAGAATGAAATAAGAAAATGGAGGGAGGGAAGGAAAAGAGGAAAGGAGGAAGGGTGGATGGACCAGAAGGAGGAAGAAAGGAGAGATGGAGGGAGGGAAGGAGAAGGGAGGGAAGGGGGGGGGAGAAAAGAAACAAGAGGAGAGAAAAGAGAAATTGGAGCCTCTTTTTTTAGGAATCCCTGTGATTACTATGGTCCTTCTCAATATTCTTTTCCCTGTACTTCGTTTCTGTATTCTGTACTAGCATTTGTAGCCAGTAAAAGTAAACAAGGAAAACAGCCTAGAGTTCAGGTGTTCTCCAAACTGGCTGAAGGCTCAAAAGATCAGTAGATCCCCGACTCTGGGACCCCCAAACCGTGGAATGCTGTGTTACTTTGAGGCGTCTTTTTGAACACTTGGGCCTCCCAAGTACTTTGCACACATAGTCTGCGTGTGCTCTTTGGATTTCAAATGCTATGATCATTACAAAAATAATATATTCATATAAATATAAACAGTAGCTTTAAGTCATTGTATTATTCTCTCAGACCATGGATACAACTATATGTAAAGCCTGAAATGTTTGAAATCAAAGAGAGACCCTCACTGGTGAAAAAAAATGGGAGCTACACCTCAAAATACTCTACACATACCTGTGTATTAAGACAGACCATCTGAGAAGCATGTTGTACCTGGACTTCCTTCCAGGGACCGCCTCAGTGTCATCCGCAGTAATTTCTACTGGATACGCACGGTGTGCTGTCATATTCATGCATTATTTTATTTATCCTTATCATGACCCATATACCAGATAAAGGACACAGAGATTTAGGGAGTTTAATTTGCCTCAGGTTACACAGGTAGTCAGTGGCAGAACTGGAGTCATATGGGAAGCCATGCCACTTCAAAGCCCTTGATGTTAACCATGTGTGTACAGTCTCTGTGGTACCATGCTCTTGCTGGAGTATACCTTGATGTTTCATTTTCGGGCCATGTCGAAGGATGTTATAAGAGCCGGCCCCCAAAACTCATTGTTGAATTAACAAAAGGTGAGGTTGAGGTCTCTACATCACACGATGCCTCCTTTTGAGAACCCACAGGAGAGATCTCTGTCTGGACTCAGTATAAGAAAGAGCTCTGCTTCTCTTTAACAAAAAAGATCCTCTCGTGGTAAGACAATATGACACATTCCCTCCCACACTTAATCTTAACTTTCTGTCATCATCTGAGTCCCTAGAAAGCAAAGCCTGAGGCAAAAACATATGGGTCTCTCCTTTGTAATGAGGAGCACAAGCCCTGGAAATGTGAGTACAGGGAAAGGGAGAGTAAGGTAGGGACTGAGGGACATAAATAAAAAGGGTGTGGTATCAAGCCGTACACTGCTTGTGATCAAGTTCAGCTGCTTGTTCTTTTGAAGTAATAACTAGCTGTTGAGTCTTATGTGAGGAGAGAAAAGAATTTGTCCACTGGCACCTGTCTCCCAATAGCCCAATATTTGCCCAAGGAACGTCCATACCCCAGTATGTTTAGATGGTATTTGTCCTGCTGTGCCTTTATGCCTCAGACACAACTGGGAGCCCCACAGCAGGGTGAGGGGCCACTGGGCTGTGCCTTGAGGAAGTCTGTCACTGAGCAGCAGCTGGGTGGACCACACAGAGTTATTTGCCACAATGTCGGCTGTAGCCAACACGTGGCCATGTCCCCTGCCCCACTCCTCCCACAGAGAGATGGTGCCCAGACGTGAGGTGGCCCAGAGAGGTGTCTGACATACTCTCCCACCCTCGTTTTCCCTTCCATGGCTTCTTACTTCCTGACTCTTAAAAAAAAATTGTCCTGCTAACTTTATCCTTACAAGTCATGTTCGATACGTTTTGGATGGGCCAGGGTACATATAAAATTCAACAATTATTTGCTGTGTGCTAATCCCATCTCTCAAGAAGAGTCATATCCTCAAGGCACCTCATGTCTTTTATTCCCTGAAGTGCCACTAACAGTGGCTGAAGTGGGTGCTTGAGGATGAATCCACGCAACCACTAGCTGTTGTCACCACCTCTCTCTACGCAACAAGGTGACCTTGAACTCACGTCTCATACCAAGTAGAAAGCTTTTTGTTTGCTGAAGTGTTTCCTCTAAACCTGGGTTACATTTGTCATTGGAAACCCCAAGGATCTGCAAAGACAGCGTGTCCTTGGAATCCCCAACACTGAGCACTGTGTCTGGCATTGTGGGCACTGATGAATGGTTTCCCACTGAACCAAACAGCAAACAATTATTATAAGATTATATTATATTAAAAATTATCCATTGAGTATCCCCTATATGCCCCACACTGCGCTAGCTGGCTTACCTTGTTTTGTCCTCACATCTCTCTGCTCTCACCAGCTATGGCCCGGCCGTATGATCTGATGAGGAAACCAGACTTTCTATGATGATCGATTTTGCCAGAAGAAAAAATTCAAATAGCTTTCTGACTCTGAAAATGTCAACCAATATCGAGCCCTTGGAGAATCTGCTGTCTCCAGATGCTTCTCTCTCTTGGTCTCAAACTTTACCCCTCCCTGCATGCCTCACATGGCCCATCTACTGACTGCGACAGAAACCGTCTGCATTTCTGGAACCCGGCAGCAAGATGGCCTTTAATTACCTAATGGCTTTGAGGTCCTTGAAGTGTAATTAGTTTGATTGGACCTTCTAATTAAATGGTTAGCCAACCACCTGGGAGGACACCTTCGGCTTGGGCATTCTCTTTCTTTCTCTGGGCTGAGGGTCTGAGAACTGCAACCCAAGACACAAAGAGCCACCTGGGTGCTGAGGCTCTCCTGCGGCCCGGACTCCTGGGGCACCATTTCAAGGGAGAGAGGCTGGTCTTTGCACAGGGCAGCTCTGCTCACTGGTAGAATTGCCCCCGGTGTAGCGGGTAGTATAATCCACCATCTTGAATATTTGTCACTGAGCATCTCCAATGGCCTGCCCAGGTGTCTGAAGTTCCACCCCTTGTTCTGCATGGGATGCAGATACCTAAGACCCCTGTAAAAACAGACGTTCTCATTGAGAGGAGAGTGAGGTGTGGAATCAGGGCATTTCATGGGGAGTCAGGGAGCCTCCGGTTTAAGGGCCCCCAGGAAGGAGGTCAGGAATTCAGACTCAGCTTCTGATTCCCAGGTATTCTGCACACAAATATCCCCTCATTCAGCCACTCACTCAAAAGGCATTTCTCCTAATTGAAGATCAGAGGTGGTCCCCAAACCAGCCTTTCCGGTAATTGTTTAAAGACCCAGAAAATATCTGAGAATTGAGAAAAACAACCAAGCAACATATATAGAAGAAAGTCTGCCCACAGAAGAAAGGCAGACTTGAAACTGAGGAAACCACTCAGAATATGTGTGAGGGAGAGAGACGCTGTCTAACAGATATGGGCAGTCCTACCATGGAACCAAAGTAAACCATTCAAGCAGGATTCTCAGGCATGAATCTGAAACGTGGATTGTGCCTAACACAATACTTTCAAAGTATGACACTGGGGTACACGTTCCTGAATCAGACTGTGGCGTCTTCCCCTCTTTTCCCGAGTTTCATCAGTGTTTTGATCACCCAGGGGGTGGGAGGGGTGCCACAGGACCAGGCAAGAGGGTCGTTGGCTTTGTGCAGGATACAAGTCAAACATGAGCCAGTAGGAAGTGAGAACAGAGTTTACCGGAGGTATAGAGAGAGTGCAGGTGCAGAGAGCATCTGAAAGACTCAAAAGGAAAAGAGAGAGAGTCTCGTCTTTGCTCCAGGTCTGGGGTTTTCACTGACAGTTGTGGTCTGGTACACATCCTCCCAAGCACCCAGGGGCCAGTCAGAACAAGGCCCAGTGTCCAGGAGTCACGTCTTCCTTGGAGCCAGGGGTCTTGGCACCGAGGTGTCTAGCGCTGGTGATCTGAAATGCGTGTGGAAGGCTTCTGCTCATTCTCGCCTGGCCCTGCCTTAGATGTTACCTGTTGTGCTGGAAGATTCCAAAGAAATCATGAACCCCTTGTCCCTGACAAGGAAGACGTACACTGTTCATGAGACATGTGTAAAGGGCGAGCCCTAGCAAGAATAGAAGCAGGAAAAGGAGCGAAAAAGCAGATTTTTGTGGAGTCCTTCGGTTTCCCTCTCTCGTTGTGTCATTACTGCTGGCTTGGTCTCCACATTTGTTTGGTTAGTTGGAGGAAACGCCCAGGAAGCAATGGCGTCTAGAATTCAGGAGAACTGGGCTGCGGCCCGGTCCCTTGCTCCTGAAGCTGCCTCTGAGGACGTCATGCCTCGTCTGCAGGCCTTCCTTTCGTCACTGTAGAACGCATACAACGCTCACCCGTCTGTCCTCCCGGGGACTCTGCGGAGCACTCTGAAATAAGACAGTATTATTTCATTAGCATAAAACAATCAGTGCTGTTGCCACTAATGATGGTTATTAAGTATCTATTATTTTTACCAATTAATCCTAAATCTGATGAGGAACGAAGAAGGTCGACATAAATAAATAAATAAGATCTAAACGGATGGGTTTCAAGGCAGCAATGATAGCGATGGAGCACCAGTCTCACTCCTCTCACTTCCAAGTGAGGGTTTGGGGGTGGGGAGAGGGGAGGACCCCCAAACCCTGCCTAACTGGAGGGAGCCTGGCTGTGGAGAGGGCCTGCCCTTCACTTATAAGCCTCCTCTAGGGCACAGGCACCTCTTCACCAAATCAACCCATCCCCTCCCCCACCTTGCTTCTCTCCTCTCTCTCTCTCTCTCCCCCCCCTCCCCACACACACATTCACACTAGCTACTTGCCTGAATTCCTCTCCCTTCCTCCTAAGGCTGAGATCGAAGATGCGATCCAGACGGGATGTTCACAAGAGCAGCCCCGATAGCTCTAACGCCCTTTGCAAGCCAGCAGGTCCCATGGCCACCACACAAGGACAAACACCTGGCTCCGTCCCGGCTCTGTCCTTCAGCAAACCAGTGGGAGCAGCCCCCTCCATTGGTCTGAGGGCTGGGCCCAGAAAGGAGGGGCACCCGGGCAGCTAGATGCTGAGGGATTAAATGAAATGCTTCCAGAGGCCTCATCTGCCTCTCCCAAGGCCTCCAAGCCTATCTGCACTTAACCTGCAGGAATCCTTCCCAGACACACGATTCGAGCTCTCATCCAATAAACGCTTGTTTTTTCTTTCTTGGGTGATTGTACCACATAATGGGTAGGAGTTTCTCAAACCTCGGCGCGCATGCAGAACACCTAGAGATCTCGTTAGACTGCAGATTCCAATTCGGAAGGTCAGAGTGGCGTCCGCGACTAGTTTCTTTTTTTTGTTTGTTTTTTGTTTTTTGTTTTTTGTTTTTTTTATTGGAGTGGTGTTTTATTTTTTTATTTTTTTTTGGTCTTTTTTGTTTGTTTGTTTAATTTTATAATAGTTTATTTTCAAATTGGTTTACATATAACACCCAGTGTTCATCCCAACATGTGCCCTTTTTAATGCCCATCACCCCCTCTCCCCCCTCCCTCATCCCCCTTACCCTCAGTTTTTTTCTTAGTCTTTGAGAGTCTCTTATGTTTTATCTCCCTCCCTCTCTGTGTCTTTTTTTCCTTTCCCCTCTTCCCCTCCCCCTGGTTTTTGCTTAGTCTCACAAAGTCCACCTATTCATGGAAACATATGGTATCTGTCTTTTTCTGACTGACTTATTTCACTTAACATAATACCCTCCAGTTCCATCCATGTTGCTACACATGGCCAGATTTCATTTTTTCTCATTGCCATGTAGTAGTCCATTGTATATAAGTACCATAACTTCTTTATCGCGACTAGTTTCTAACCAGCTCCCGGGTGGTGGCTGCGCTGCTAGTACTCGCTGCTGGTGACTGATGGCTCACACTGATCAGGGAGGCTTTGCAGTGAGGCTCTCGACACAAGCTCACTGTGTGACCTTGGGCAAGTTACTTAACCTCTCTGAGCCTCTGCAAGGTGGAGAAAAGAATAGTGTTACTTCCAAGAGTTGCTGGGAGAATACATAAGACAGTGCATGCCAAATTCTCAGCCCAGGGAGCGGCACAAAGTGGAGGGGAGAGCACAGTACACACTGAGGTGGTGATGATCACAGGAAGCTGAAATAGGAGCCTTCTCCTAAGTGGGCCTTTCCCTAGGGAGGCGTTTCTTTTTGTCTTTTGGGTTTTTTTTTAATCAACTTATTGTCAAATTGGTTTCCATTCAACACCCAGTGCTCATCCCAACAAGTGCCCTCCTCTGTGCCCGTCACCCACTCTCCCCTCTCCTACACCTCCCTCTCCCCTCAGTTTGTTCTTAGTCTTTGAGAGTCTCTTATGTTTTGTCTCCCTCCCTCTCTGTGGCTTTTTTTTTCTTTCTGCTCTTCCCCTCCCCCTTGGTTTTCTGCTAAGTCTCTCAAAATCCACCTATGCATGGAAACATATGGCATCTGTCTTTCTCTGCCTGACTTATTTCACTCAGCATAATACCCTCCAGTTCCATCCATGTTGCTACAAATGGCCAGATTTTATTCTTCCTCATTGCCACATAGTAGTCCATTGTATATATACCACATCTTCTTTATCCATTCATCAGTTGATGGACATTTAGTCTCTTTCCATGATTTGGCTATTGTCGAAAGTGCTGCTATGAACATTGGGGTACACGTGCCCCTATGCATCAGCACTCCTGTGTCTCTTGGGTAAATTCCTAGCAGTGCTATTGCTGGGTCATAGGATAGTTATATTTTCATTTTTTTGAGGAACCTCCACACCGTTTTCCAGAGTGGCTGCACCAGTTTGCATTCCCACCAACAGTGTAGGAGGGTGCCTGCTTCTCCACATCCCCGCCAGCATCTATAGTTTCCTGATTTATTCATTTTAGCCACTCTAACCGGTGTGAGGTGGATCTCAGTGTGGTTTTGATTTGTGTTTCCCTGATGATGAGTGACATTGAGCATCATTTCATGTGTCTGTTGGCTATCTGGATGTCTTTTTTGGAAAAGTGTCTATTCATATCTTCCACCCATTTCTTCACTGGATTATTTGTTTTTCGGGTGTGGAGTTTGGTAAGTTCTTTATAGATTTTAGATACTAGTCCTTTATCTGATATGTCATTTGCAATTATCTTTTCCCATTCCATTGGTTGCCTATGAGTTTTGTTGGTTGTTTCCTTTGCCGTGCAGAAGCTTTTTATCTTGATGAGGTCCCAATAGTTCATCTTTGCTTTTAATTCCCTCGCCTTTGGAGATGTGTCAAGTAGGAAATTGCTGCCGCTCAGGTCAAAAAGGTTTTTTCCTGCTTTCTCCTCTAGGATTTTGATGGTTTCCTCAGAGAGCAGAGGCACCTGGGTGGCTTGGTCAGCCAGTTTTGGTTCAGGTCATGATCCGGCACTTGGGGACTCAAGCCCTGTGACAGGCTCTGTGCTGACAGCTCAGAGCTTGGACCCTACTTCAGATTCTGTCTCCCTTTCTCTGCCCCTCCCCCACTCGCATTCTGTCTCTCCCTCAAAAATAAATAAACATTTAAAAAAAAAGAATTTGAAGAGCACATCTTTCAGGCTTAGGAATTGCCTGGGGCCTAAGGCCACTGCCACAAGACTAAATGGAAAGACTTGTAGCAAATGAAACACCTTGGACAGGCTGAGCAGCAGCAGGTGCAGGCCTGTGTTTGCATAAGGGGTGGACAGAGGCCAGCTGCCGAGCTCCCCGTTGCTGCAGCACAAGGTTCCGTGCAGAGGATGTCTGTGGTCATTTCAGGAAAGGAACCTTATTAAGCACCAGTTAGTTCCTGAGGAAATCTGTAGCTTTGGGGAGATTCATCAGGTATCCAGTTTTGTCGTGCATGGCCAACCCAGCCCTCCTCAGTGTCTAAGTAGATGCAACTTTTGCTTATTTGTTTATTTAAAAGTGGGCATGGGTTATGGATAATGAGAAACACTCTCCAGAATACTGAGGGGATTCAGCAGCATCTGGGTGGCTCAGTTGGTTAAGCATCTGACTCTTGGTCTCAGCTCAGGTCATGATCTCATGGTTCATGGGATCAAGCCCCACACAGGGCTCTGTGCTGACAGTGTGGAGCCTCCTTGGGATTCTCTCTCTGCCTCACTCTCTGCACCTCCCCCACTCATTCTCATTCTCTCTCTCAAATTAAATCAACTTAAAAAAAATACTGAGGAGATCGAGAGGTCAGCGTACCCTGTGCCTGATTTGGGAGAAGCAGGAGAGGGCAGAATTGAGGCATGTGTAGGAATGGCACGTAGGACAAAAAGATGACGATGAGGAAATCTTGTGTCGGAAACGCAAGGAACTCGGGCTCAGGTGCGTGCATCTGTTTTCTATTGTCACCGCACAAGATACTGCAAGTAGATTCAAACAACACAAGTTTATTATCTTACAGCTTGGAGATCAGAAGTCTGAAATGCGTCTCATGGAATTAAAACCAAGGCATGTTCCTTCAGAAGGCTCTGGGGAGAATCGGTTACTTTGCCCTTTCCCGCTACAGAGGCCACCCGCCGTCCTGGGCTCCGTCTTTAAAGTCAGCACTCATACCGTCCAGCCTCTGCCTCCACCACCTCCACCTTCTCTGACCCCCCTGCCTCCCTCCCTCCCTTGTAAACACACTTGTGATTACACTGAGCCCATCTGGATACTCCAGGAAAACTCCCCATCTCAAAATCCTTCAATTCATCACTTCTGCAAAGTCCCTCTGCCATGTGAGGTGACACGTGCCACAGTTCACAGGGATATAGACATCTCTGGGGTGATTATTCTGCCCACATGTTGAAAGTGACTTCGGGGTGGCTGTCTCCCAGCCATTTGTGGGAAATGCAACTTATCAAGGAAGATTCCTAATAAAGAAAAACAATATTTATCCAACAGTTTGGGAGTGAGGAGAAAAGAATTGTCTGAAACTCAGCTCTATTAGCAGGTCTGTAGGGAGAGCTTCCGCTCACACAGGGACTGAGGACCCATGGTATGCTTGGCATCATGGTAGGTCTCCTTCATCTGGGACCCGGGAAGAGCCACAGGAGAGGCAGGGCAGCCATGAGGACCTAGAGAACATGTGGTCCTCGGCCTTCCCTCCCTCTACACAGCACACCTGCCTTACCAGATAAATCCAGACACGCCTTTAGAACCTCAGTGTTCAAAGAACCCCCACACCCCGCCTTGTGCTTCTCCTTTACTCTCTCCCTACGCCGCGCTCGCAATTCTTCTGATACCAGATGTGCATGATTTTTCCACCTCGAGCAATGCTCTGAGACACCAGCCGGGTGTCCCACAGTCCAGTTCAACACTGGCACTGAACTGGAGGTCATGCAGACCCCTCAGCTTAAAAACTTAGTCTGACCAGGCTGGCCCTACTTCAGATCCCAAAAAGCAAGTAGGAGGCGCCCAGGTTACCCACGACCTCTGTCCAACTTGGCTACAAATCGGAAGTTCCAAAGATGCTCCCTCCTTGGATTCAGTCATTTGCTAGCATTTGCTCATAGAACTCAGGCAAACTTTGCACTTACTTTTATTAGTATATTATACAATAAAGGATATGAGAAAGGATACAGAGGACAGTCAGAGGAAGAATAGTGAGGTCTGGATAGATCCCAAGTGTAGGGGCTTCTGTCCCTGTAGAGTTGGGGTGCACCACCCCCCTGTATTTGGATGTGTTCACCAACCCAGAAGCTCTCTGAAACCCATACTGTTGTGATTTTTATGGCAATTTCATCACAAAGGCATGGTGGGTTACTAACTACTCCCAGTCCCTCTCCCTTGTCCAGAGGATGGGGGTGGGGGGTATCTGAAAGTTCCAAGCTTCCAATCATGGCTTGGCCTTTCTGATGACTGGCCCCATCCAGGAGCCCACCCAGAGTCATCTCATTAGGACAAAAGATGATTCTACCCAGGAAATTCCAAAGGATTTAGGAGCTTGCTTGTCAGATGCTCCTATCATGCAGGAAATTGCAAAGGTCTTAAGAGTACTGTGTCAGGAACTGTTGCTGAGACTAAATGTTAGAACAAAAGATTCTCCTAAGACCCCAATTTACAATGGCTTTTAGGTCAGGAATCGAGGGTAAAGATAGATGTAGGTATAGATTTCTTATAACTCACACTCAGCCATTAGAATAAATGCTCTGGAAGTGGTCTCAAGTCTGAGCACCGCCCCCGCTTCTGCCGGGTGACTAGAGAAGGAGCCTTAGAGGCCCGGCCTGGCAGAGCCAAGTGTCCAGGTTTCCTGAGTGGGGCCTCTGCTTCTTCCACGCGGAGCAGATGTCTGGTGCACAGCAGGCTCTGTGCACACTGATGGAACGGATGAATGAATGCATAAGTGAATGAATGAATGAATGAATGAATGAATGAATGAATGAATATGGTTTACAGACCCTTTAATGGGAGGCTTTTATTATTGTTATTACTTAACCAAGGATTCTCCTTCTAAATGTAGCACTTCCTGGGGCACTTGTGCGGCTCAGTCCGTTGAGCACCCCTCTTGATTACGGCTCAGGTCATTATCCCAGAGTTGTGGGATCAAGGCCCATGTCTCCCTCTCAATGAAATGAAATGAAATGAAATGAAATAGCACTTCCTGAAGATATATAACATTTTAATATTATTATCATATGGGATTCAAAGACTGTTCTTTCCTCACACCAAAAAATGGTGGTGACTCTAGATTGCCCCTTTGCAGTTTCTGCTGTGGTGAGCATTAGTGAGCACTTCCTATGCCCCTACCCCCGCACGGTGAGAACATGGCGGGACCAAGAGACGGCTGTTATGGACTGAATTGCATCCCTCCAAAAAAGATGTTAAAGCCCTAATGTCCAAAGCCAGAATGTGACGTTACTTGCAAATAAGTTTGTTGCAAATTAGATGACTTAAGATGAGGTCATACTGGGATTGGGTGGGCCCTTCATGCAATATGACTGGTGTCCTTAGAAGAAGATGACCACGTGAAGACACAGACACATGGGGAGAGTGCCATGGGAAGACAGGCCTGAAGCACTGTGCACCCACAAGCCAAGAATGCCTATGGCCACCAGAAGCTAGGAAATGGGCCCAGAAAAGATTTTCCGTCGGAACCTTTAGAAGGGCCAACCTGCCAACACCTTGTTCTCAGAACTCTGGCCTGCACAACTGTGAGAACAACAAGTTCCTGCTGTCTGGAGCCAAGGGGGCTGTGCCATATTGCGGCAGCCCTAGCAAACTAATACGAAGGCCAACACAGAGTCATGGATGTGGGCCTTCCCAGAGTTCTTCTAAGGCGTAGTGAAACCCAGTCCCTGAACCGTGTGGCTCAGATAGAAGCCAGGATGAATGAGCCACAGTTGCCCCAGTTAATGTAGAGGGCCATATGTATTTTCTGACGTCTACAATCAGGCTAGAGCTTGGAACCAGCACTCAGAAGTCCACGCTGAGTCTGGACGTGGAGCTGGTCAGACTATCCTACCTTCTCTCCAAAGCAAGGCAAGGTCGGCGCTGGGCAGATTTTTGTGTTTCTTTGGTTAGTTATTTTGGGGGGGGGGGAGGGGAGAGGGTGGATTTTAAACTGTTCCCAAAGCTTCATATGAGACCAAAACCCAGGGGTGAAAATTCCACTTGGCAAATATCCTTGACAGACTGGTCTTAAGATCTTGGATGTTCTTTTTTTTTTTAATTTTTTTTAACGTTTTTATTTTATTTTTTTGAGAGACAGAGGGACAGAGCATGAGCAAGGGAAGAGCAGAGAGAGAGGGAGACACAGAATCTGAAGCAGGCTCCAGGCTCCGAGCTGTCAGCACAGAGCCCGACGCGGGGCTCGAACTCACAGACTGTGAGATCATGACCTGAGCTGAAGTTTGCGCCCAACCGACTGAGCCACCCAGGCGCCCCAATCTTGGATGTTCTAATGAATTTAAACCTTCAACTGTTCCCTAAAGAGTTCTACAGGTTCTCCCAGACTTCATGGACTGACTGACAATTCCTAGAAAGAACCCAATTTCTTTGCTGCCGAATTCCAAGCAGAGATAACCTATCCACGTGCCTTCCCTGGAGGCCCCCGTAAAACGCAAAGAGGCCTTTTTACAGAAACTGCTCTGCGAGGGGGACAGGTGACCCACATGTGGCCTGAATAGATCTCTTCTGGACTAATGATGTCATACCGGGGCCTTGGCCGCTAATGTGACCCTTTAATCACACCCAGGCGCTCCAAATGCTATCAAAGCAAGATCAGCATGAGAAGCCCATAGGGTGGGGTGGGGGTGGGGCGGGCCAGTCCCGGAGGCTCAGCATCGCCGTATGGGATGCACACTTGTCTTGGTCGCCCCACCACAGTGCTAAGAGGCCCGGCAGGCACGCAGCGGAAGGCGAGGCGGAGCAGGGGCCCTGCGGCTGGTTGGTGGAACCGGGCCGGTGCAGCGCCCAGGGAGATGGGAGACGCACAAGACTTGCTTGCTGGCTGCCGCGTGCTGGGTCTTTGGAGATGGAAACGCTTAACCAATTCCATTCAGGATCAGCTCAATTTTCCAAAGGGGCAGAATGTATTATTTGAATTATTCAGGGGAGGTTTATTCACCAGCACCGAGATACAAGATCTGTCAACTAAATTATAATTATGTTTCTCTAAAGATATCCACGGAGAGAGTCCTCTTTTTTTTTTATTTAAACTTGCAAGGAGGAGTCAGACTGTGTATTTGTGAACAGCCAGCCTCGGTATTCTGAGTGGCAGAATGAAAAATTAATTTTCTGCAAATACATTAGTGGATAGTTAACTGCATCTCAGTAACCTATTTGTTTAATATACCGGGGTCCTCTTCAAAGAGCTTATGATTTATTCTCCTCTTGGCCAAAAGATAACTTTCAAAAGCATGGGCCTGAGAATGAGAACCAGGAGTTCTGGGCTCCAGCCCCGCCACTAGCAAGCTGGTGCACCTTGAGCGAGCCCCCGCGGCTCTCTGGGCCCTGTAGGCTGCGAGAAGGCGCCAGGGGACCCTCCCACCTGCCCTTCTGCAGCTGCCCACAAATGTCACCCTCTCTGAGTGTGAAAAGGGTGGTGCATGACTGCTCGCTGCTGTTTATCTGTCTAATAAGGAGTCAGAAGAGAAATTAAGCACAGAAAGGAACATTTTTGTACCCAAGTGTTCCCCCCTTGTCTTCCTTCTGCCAACTCTGGCCTCTCCTGCCAAGGTCCTAGGAAACTGAGAGAGCCCTGCTGGGAGAAGCCCCACGCCTTCCGCCCCTGTCCCTCTTCCCGTTGCCTCCAGGCAGAAGACCCTGGGCTCCCAGGATGGGGCCTGTCCTCCTGGACCCAACACGATCCTTCACCGCCCCACCTCGCTTATTCACACGGCCCTCCAAATGGTGCCTTCTGGGCCTCCACGTCCTGTAAGCAAACTCTCACCCTCTCTTCAGAAAGGTTATTTGGCACTGGGTACCCAGGATTTGATCCCCAGCGTGGCTGAAAGGCTGTGTGCCCGGGAACAGGGCAAGAGGCCAAGGCAGAGCAGATGGGGGTTTTGCGGAGCACGACTGCTGTTCTCCCATGCACCCATGCGTTTGCGTGTGCAGTCTGCATTTACCCAGCACCTCCCACACGCCCGGAGTACAGACAAGGCCCTGCCCCATGGATCTCAGCGGCAAAGACTGGCCTGACCAGCAGGAAAGCCACGGGCCATGTGTGACTGTTGAGCAATTGAAATCCGGCCAGTTCAAACCCAGGCGTGCTGTCAACGTAACATACGCCATGCCTTGCAAAGACTTAGCAAGAAAACCAGAATGTAAACTACCTTAATTTTTAAGATTGATTGCATGTTGCATGATAAATGGATGTATTGAATTAGAGTATATTATTTTTTTAAGTTTATTTATTTTGAGAGAAAGAGAGAGAATGAGTGGGTGAGGGGTAGAGAGAAAGGGGAGAGAGAGATTCCCCCAAGCAGGCTCCGCGCTAAGCCTAGACATGGGGCTCGTTCCCACAACCGTGAGATCATGACCTGAGCCAAGATCAGGAGTCAGACGTTTAACCAACAGAGTCACCCAGGTGCCCCTGGATTAGAGTGTATTATTAAAGCTAATATTACCTGTTCCTTTTTAGTTTTTTAATGTGGCTACTAAAAAAAGGTAAAATTATGTGTGCGCCGTGAGTGTTGTGAGGGACTTGGACAACCCCATGAGGCCGTTACTGTTGTTCTTCCCGTTTTCTAGATGAAGGAACTGAGGCACAGAGAGGGAATGTGACTTGCCTGAGATCATGCAGCCAGAAAGCAGTCAGAGCAGGGTCTGAGCCCTAGAGGCCTGGCTCCAGAGCCCCAGCGCTGAACTGTCCTAGGCCCCTCTCCAGGGTCAGGCTGAGCAGTGAAGCTGAGTCTGTGGAAGCTTTGGAGCCATGCAGAGCCTAGCCTGCAGAGACCAGAAGAGGAATTTGGGGGCAGGGAATGTGGGGTAGACCCAAAGGGGTGCTGGCAGCAGCAGAGCTGACGGAAGAGCAGAGACCGACATGTCCATGACACCTGCTCTGCCAAGTCCTCTGTGCACCATGTCACAAGCTCTCCCTTCCCCTCTGTGCTCCTACCACAGAGCCATTGTCCGTGCCCTTCCCAACCTCTGGAACCTTCTAACCCCCGCCGGCCCATTCACCTGCCTCCTTTCCTTCACCCTCACTTCTTCACTGCCACAACGAGCTCCGCTTTCCCAACTTGGAGCCCATACGGCACCTCATACCTCCAGACCTCCCCTGCATAGTTAGAACGTGACGTTTATTTATGCGAGTCTGTGTATTCCCTTACGGAAGGAACTGCATCTGTTTTTGCTCACTTTATACACTCAACACCTAGAACAATTCCTGAACAACACCTAGAACAACAAATATCCATTGAATAAACAAACCTCCCTGCAACACAGGGCTCTACCCATTTTACAGATGAAAAAACTGACAATCAAGTTTAAGGAAGTTTGAGAAAATTGCCCCAGCTCCCAGTCCAGGTAAGGAGGTGCAGCTGAAATTCCCTCTGACCTGACTCTTCAAAGCCACCGCCTCTTGGCGGGAACGCACAGAGATGCACATGCGCCCAGGATGGGCCTTGAAGCCAGAGGCCGGTGAGGAGGCCTTTGCAACATGCCTGGGCCCTTCCCTAGTCGGGGTCTTCTCTGGACTCCCCTGTACCTGATGACCTTCACCCTCCTTCCCTTGCTTCATCTATCCAGAACTCCCCATGTTTGCTGGACCTCCTCAACCTGGTCTCTTGGACTGCCATCCTGGTGAGCCTGTCAGAATTCTAAGTATTTGACACAGACCCAGCCTTATCCCCAGAAACGTGCTCCAGCTTTCTGAGCTGGACCCTGCGTCCCCCTTTTCTAAAGGATCTATTTCCAGTGTTGCTGGCTTTTGTTGGTTTTACTGTAGTTGTTCGTTCGTCCGGTCAGTCGGTTCGTCTATAAGTGCTAATTGTTGAGTGGCCATCACACCCCTTATACTGTATGGTGACAGGCTCACAGTCTTTTGCAGAAGGGGACAGCACCCACCTCACCCCCAAACTAAAGCATCTCGATTTCAACACCCTTCCTGTATCGGGGCGAGTGATCGGCTTGGTCTTTGTGCAGCGGACTGTGATCAGGGAAAGAACACCTGAGGAGAAATAGTCCCTTTCCTCATTGTCAAATTTAAGACATGTGCTTCCTGGCCTGCCTCCGCAGCTCCTGTGCACGCCCCGGGGCCCTGACAGATGTCAGCTGTTCAGTAAATTCATGAGGAAAATGGCCCCAGATGAATTCTGTGGCACGTCCTGGAAGCAAAAACAGAGGAGGGAGAAAGCTTGGCAAGCTTAAGAGAAGCCTTTTGCTTTGGGGACAAGGGAATCCTAACGCTCAGAAGGAAGCGCTACAGCTAATATGTGTGAGCAGAGGCAGGGAAGTCAGTCAGGGGGAAGGAGGGTGGAGGGGAGGCAGGGGAGTCAGTCAGGGGAAGGAGGAGTGGGGGGGAGGGGAGAGACTGTGGCAAATGCAGGACCGCGGGAAAGGACTGATAGAAATCTTCCTGTTTTGTTCATTGTCACATCCCGGGTGCCCGGAAGGTGGCTGGGACACAGTGGGCACTCCGTTAATATGTGTCCAGCGAACTGAATGAATTTCGCAGTGTGTGTCTTCTGAGATGTTTTTTGTTTCGGGTGATGTTCATAGGTGTCTCACAGGAAAACAAGATATATGAGGTCAAGGAATTTGGCGAACTGCCTATTCTGACCACATTAGCGTATTAAATTCTCTGAGATGAAGGTTCTAACCTGACCTATCTGAACACCTGGAGGGCCTGTTACACAGACTGCTGCCCCCGTCCCTGCAGAGTTTCTGTTCATTGGATCTGGGGCGGAGCCTGAGAATCTGCATTTCTATCAAGTTCCTTGGTGACTTAGCTCAGGCTGCTATAACAAAATGCCATAGATTGGGTGGTTTTAACAATGAATGTTTATTTCTCACAGTTTGGGAGGCTGGGAAGTCCAAGGTCAAGGCGCCAGCAGATTCAGTTCTTGGTGAAAACCCACTTCCTGGCTTGCAGAAGGTCACCTTCTCCCTGTGTCCTCACATGCAGAGAAAAAGAGGGGCTCTGGTCTTCCTCTTCTTAGGACACGAGGACCACCAAGGGAGCCCCGCCCTTATCACCTCATCTAAACCTAATTACTTCCCAAAGACCATCACGCTGGGCGTTAGGGCTTCAGTACATGAATTTGGAGTGGATACAGATATTCAGCCCATGACACTAGCTGGTGCTAGATGCTGCTGGTCCAGGGACCACACTTTGAGAACCACTGCTCTGTGGAGTCTTGCTAGAAGAAACCTGTTCAACTGTGTAACATGAAGCTTTTCTTTTCTTTTTTTTTTTTTAATAGTTTATTGTCAAATTGGTTTCTATACAACACCCAGTGCTCAATCCAACGAGCGCCCTCCTCTGTGCCCACCACCCACTCCCCCCCCCTCCCACACCCATCTCTCCCCTCAGTTCTTATTCTTTGAGAGTCCAACCAGGGGGGAGGGGAAGAGGAGGAGAAGGGGGAAAAAAAAAACATGAAGCTTTTCTTTTTTTTTTTTTTTAATTTTTTTAGCGTTTTAATTTTATTTTTGAGAGAGACAGCGTGAGCAGGGAAGGGCAGAGAGAGGGAGACACATAATCTGAAGCAGGCTCCAGGCTCTGAGCCGTCAGCATAGAGCCCGACGTGGGGCCCGAACTCACAAACCGCGAGATCATGACCTGAGCCAAAGTCGGAGGCTTAACCGACTGAGCCACCCAGGCACCCCAGCTTTTCTAATCTTGACCCTGACCCCATCGTTCATGATATATCTTGCAGGACCGTGTTTTACAAAACACCCACTCGGGAAAGAAGCCTGAAAGGGTCACACTTTCCTGAGCAACGGCTAACAAGGGGCCTCGTTTCCACCGGCCGGTCCCATTCTTCCCGCTTACTCCTGTGGGAGACCGAGCACCCAGCATGTACAATGCCCACTTCATGGAGAGCAGGTGTGCTGCCTCCACATCTGGCTCCCGCATTAACCTGCCAACCCAACCTCCATGGAACTTTGCAGAATTCGCAGATCAGACCCAGGCTGGAGAGAGAAGCTTTGGTTTGGATGAGAGACTAACTGGAGTACAAATTTAATACATGAAAATGAGGCCACCAGTAAGAGCTGGAAATTAAGGGGTCTTCCCAGGGTGTCCTCCCGGGGTGAGGGAGGGAGATCTGATCGCATTGCTGCAAGGCTGTGGTGGGGAAGAATGAACAGCTGATCCAAGAAGCTGACTATGTTGCAGAATTCTTTACCTCAACACCGGGGGTTCGTTGTTTCCCCACTTCGTAAAATGAAGAAGTGGACCCAAAATGAGCAGCAGGCAAAAGTTTATTAGAATATAAGATTAGAAAGTAAGAGTAGTATGAAAGCTCTCTATTCAGAGAGGGGGCATTGGAAGGTGAGTGCTCCCGACTCTAGGCAAGGGTCCTTGTTTTATAAGGTTCTGGTCATCTCTCCCTTCCCTTCCCGCTCGTTCCTTCTCAGGTCCCACCCTTACTGGCTTAATAGCACTAGGTGCTGGGCTGTCTGTTCCTCATTGGTTCTGTTCCATTTTATGAGGGCTGTCTATAGTCACATCATTCCTTGTGGGTCATATGTTTTATGGTCTACTACTCATTTTTAGTTACATCTTTTGTCAAATTCCTAAGGGGAACCTAAGGGGAGTAGGTGGTGTCTGTTACAATCTTAACAGGGGCCTTATGCCCCAGGGGGTTTGCTGTGGTCAGCCACTCTCAGCATTGTTCCAAAATACATGTTTTTCCCCACCCAGGGACCTCAGGTGCTAACCTTTCCCTCTCTGCCTATCTTAGCCTATCTTTTCCTATCATAATTGGATACGCACAAATCACAGCATGGTGCCAGGGTGCCAGGCAGATCATCAGCGCATAATAAAGGTGTACTTTCTCTCCCGCTGGACGAGTTTAAATCGTGGGTGTGAGCAAGCCTTGAGTTACGGGCTCTAAGCACAAACGGCAAAGACAGTTTTTCAGGATTGTTTTGGGCATTTGCCCAAATGTTGCTCAACCAAATTGGAAGTGGGGGTGGTCTCTTTGACACAAGCTACCTTTCATGTTTTCTGTTCCCCTGTGCTCAGCCGCCCTGAGTCAGCAATTGCTTTCTGACAGAAGGCCCAGCGGGTGCCTTCTGAGCTGTCATAATCACCTTCCGCCCGAAAACACCCTGTACTTCCCCCTGCCAGTTCGGAGGTGCAGGCGCCCTCCTGGGAAGCTCTTAAAGAGATTTGCAAGTCAGAGTGGCATCTCTGCTTTGGCATGAGGTTGGTCTTGGCACTAACCAAAACCTCATCTTTCTAAATGTTCCAAAACAGCGGCCCGAGGCCACAGGGCCTTGCAAGTCCGCAGTGAGAACTCGATTTGCATGGTTTCAACCCTTCCGTTTCAATCACTCTCCATTTCAGGAAAGGAAGTTCTGTTTTGACCTACCCTTCAAATATGTCCTGTGGGGTGGGGACTAGAGAGCTCTGTGTGTCCACTGTCATCTAATTTAACACATGAGGAGGCTGTGGAAGTAAAGAATGGCTTTCTAGAATGCACGGAGCTACGATAGATAGAATGGTACATGCATGGTGTGGCGCAAGAGGTCCTCGGGAGCCCAGTCCCGCTGCTGTCCCCCAGCCCGCTCCCCACACCCATCTGTCAGGCGGTCCGCCCTTTGATCACCCATAGAATCCTTACCTCTTTGTTGCTTTATCAAACTCTCATTGTTCTCTAATCTCATCAATCAGCCGATTCTCGAATTTCATTGTCAGTTTTCTTGATTTATTTTTATTTCAATAACTAAGCCTTTTGTTTCTGGAATTCATCTTTGATTATTTTCCAAACCCGCTTTCTCCTATTTCCTCTCTAATTGCTCCTTTTTCTGTGGTTCCCTGAATGTGGGTTTGATCATTTGTTTTGTCTGCTTTTTCTCTCATGCACAAAGGATTGCTTCCTCTTTGTTTTGTAAATTTTAACCCTGAGCTCAAGGCCAGCAGGAACTGTCCTGCCTAAACCCTAGGTGGTAGGTATGTCTCTAATGGATTGTGACTGTGTCTCTGTGGAGGGCCTAAAGACTTCGCAGATGCATTGTTAAATTTGTTTCTGAGTTCCCGATTTCTACATCAGGCGGGCTGTGTACATTTGTTTGTAGCCAATGCACATGCACGCCGCAGGCTCGCGGGTCTAACGTCTCAGAAGTGACTTGTTTAGAGCCGTTGTCTGACTTGCTCCCGGTTGATGGCTGCCGTTGTCCAGGACACAGGCTTCAGAGAGTCCCTTTGCAGCTGCAGGCTTTATGCAAACATGTCAGGTCGAGTTTTCTCAGGTGAAGGACCTGAGTCTCTATTCCTGGCTTTGAAACCAAGGCTGAAAGGGTGGGTTGCAGCCCCTCAGCAACCGTTAGCTTCCAACAACACCTTTGGAGGTTTTGTTTGCTTTTTATACCTAAGGCCTTCTAACTCTCTTATTTCTGTTTTGTTTCGTCATTGGTGCTGTTCTGTTTTAGGCAGCATCTCAGTGTATTTGGAAAAGGAAAGGGGTTTCCTTATCTGCTCAGGCTGAAAACATGTAATCAGCATTGTATACGCTTTATTTTAGCTCTATTCACACAATAACCCTCCGATTGGGTACCCTTTAGTATCCTCACCTTACAGGTGAAGGAGTCAGGATTTAAAATCTTCAATTATTTTCCCAAAGTCCACACCACGATTCCCCAGGAGTTGTGAAAGCAGGTGTGACACCCAGCCCACTCTCCGAAGCCTGCAGGACTCCCTCCCCGCGTCCTCCTTCACCACCCCTCTCTGGCTGCCCCAAGGGCAGCGCCACCTGCCGGCCACTAGCAGTCTGCAGGCTCTGCCCCGCCCACACTCACGCCGGCGCTTTCCCGCCATCCCCTGCTGCAGATGGGCCTCGCCCCTCGCGCAGGTGCTTTCCATCTTGCAGTAGCCTGTCAGGAGCACACTTCCTCAGTCTCCCCCCTCTAGTGCGTGTTGTAAATTCCGAGTGGGAGTGAAGGTAGAGAGAGGAGAATGGATGAGAGGGGCGTCCTTGGAACTTGGCAGCACGCTGGCAGGAGGGAGGGAAAGAGTAAGGGAGTCTAGAGCAAGGCCCAGGGTTCTGGCTTGGCCGACATACGGGATGTGGAGCACTTGCTGAGGCAGGGACACAGGAGGGGGCGCGGGGGGAACTGGAGCGTGGGGGGTGTTGCGCTCAATTTTGGACACCTCGTGAGTCCCAAGTGCCTGTAGCACAGCAGATGGGCTGTTCGGGGACAATCCGACACGCAAGTCTCTCACTCAGGAGGTGAGTGTCTGCCCCAGACCCTAATTTGGCAGCGAGTGTGCAAAGCTGAGCCACCAGTTGTGTGTGAAATGGAGACACGAGCGGCTGAATGTGGAAGCCCGAGTGGGGTGGCTGTTACATCTAATTACATCCACTCCTTGAGATCAGTCACCGTATCCTTTCTCTCCCTTTATGGTGTAAAGGTGTCTAGCACAAACTGGCACTCCTGTGTCGGGTGGCAGTGAGGATTCACGAGCGTAAGGAAGCTGAAAAGCTGCTTGAAAAGGGAGAAACCTGTGCCAGGATTGACGGTTTTATGACTACCGTCCTCCTCCCCCGGCCCCAAACCCCCGCACCTCCTGCTGCCTGCAGAATGAAAGCACCCCAGATCCTTGGGCCTCACTTCCCAATCTATCCTTGCGGCCTCCGCTCCCACCCTGGCCTTTCCCAGACCAGCCTGACCCCTCCACACTCGGTGTCTGTGCTTCCTCCGCCTCCCAGCGCAGATACCCTTTAAACGGCCACAGTGCGAGTTCTGAGTTGGTTTCTCCAGGAAATCAGGTATGTTTGAGTGCAGCTGTTGAACATGAGCTACTTTTCCTCCACCTGTTATGTGCCAGGGGCTGCACGCTTTCGAGGGTATTTAGACCAAGCGGTCAGCAGCCCGATCTTCTCCTCTCTCTTGAGAGGCTTCCGTGGCCCGACTCACCCTGGAGTTCCAGCCTGCTTCCAACACAACCTCCTTCGGCATCGTCTTTGCTACGTACCCTTCCTCAACACGCGTCCCTGGGTCTCTGGTCTCTGCTTCACTTGCCAGCTAAAGAGCCTCGCAGCCGCCCCCCCTGAGAACACACCTGCAGTTTTGCACAGAGAAAGTGTCCCTGGCCCAGCCGAGGCCCTGGGCACCGCCTCAGGGGATGACACCGGACATGCTTGGTGCCAGCTGCATTCACCAGTGACTCATGAACAGTTAGGAATTAAAGTTCTTCTCTCCCCCCGGGAAAGGTCACTTTGCCTAATTTCCTTCTTTCATGGTTGAGCCATTGCACTGACACATTTATTTTTGATGCCTCCTGGCTCGATCATTTTTCAATTACAGTTTGTCCCTCCAATTCTAGCAGAGGGCTAATGTGGGTCTCCTCCCGATCATAGATCCACATTAGCGAAACCCTAACTAGGCATCTCCTTTAACTGCCTTCGTAGATTACTTGGTGCGAGAAGTCTGCAGGCGTTAGCCTAGTCTGAGCTCAAACCCTGTTAAGGTGCCTAATCAGGAGCTAAGTAGGAAGCTCCCCAGCATCCCTGCCTGTGAGTCTTAGCTCAGGGAGCTCTCCCCACTCCCAGAAGGCCTTCCCTTTTGACCTTGGAGAATATAAACCTTGCCATCATTTGTGAACCATCTTAAAATGAGATAAAATGTATCTCCTTTCAAATTGCCAGGATTATATATTTTACTAGCACTCAACGTGGTAAGGGTACAACTCACGAGCACTCTTAACAGACTGTGGGCAAGAGAACAAATAGGCATAAACTTTTGCAGGAAAAAAAATGACAATATGTGTCAGGAGCCTTCAAAATACCTCCAACCTCTGACTTGGTAAATGCACTTCCATGAATCTTTCCCAAGGATATAATCAGAAATGCAGACAAATAGTTATTCATAAATATAGCATTCGGTTCGATCTTTTATAATTGCCGGTACATAATTAATACCTGATGCTAAGGGAATATTTAACTATCGTGTAGTATATGCATACTGTAACAGCCATCTAAACTGAAGTTGGTAAAGGCATTTTTAAAAAAATTTTTTTTAATGTTTATTTAATTTTTGAGAGACAGAGCATGAGTGGGGGAGGAGCAGAGAGAGAGGGGGACAGGATCCGAAGCAGGCTCCAGGCTCTGAGCCATCCGCACAGAGCCCAACGCGGGGCTCGAACCCACGAACCATGAGATCATGACCTGAGCCGAAGTCGGACGCCTAACTGACTAAGCCACCCAGGTGCCCCGGTAAAGGCATTTTAATGCTGACATGACACGAAGCCAGCAAACTCAAGTTGTATACACAGTAGGGTCCAAAATGACCTTCCTCCACTGTTGTTTCACAGGACACTTGCAGGAATGCTATAAATAGAAAAGTTCATTTTCCAACAAGGTTGGAAAGTTATTACAGGCATATACTTTGAGGCTGCTGGGAGCCTTGGATATGCAAATACAATGGGAAATCCAAAAAAAAAAAAACAAAACACAAAGCAAGACTCAGTGTACATGGTCACTATTTTTCTGCAGGGCATCACGGGGGCCGCGGTTCATGAAGCGCACTTCAGAAAACTTGGGGGACACCTAGGAAAAGATTGCTGTAGTGAGAAGGGTCACTGCTGCTGTTAGTTATGGAATTGTTTTATTTCTTCCTTGGAATTTTTGGTATCGTCCCACACAAGTGCTGTCAGTATTGTGAAAGGAAGCAAGCCAGAGGATCCTTCTCCCTCTAGCATCGCAGCATGGAGTGATGGAGAATCAGTCCGCACACGGGTCCTACACAGCAGTCGTGCCTGAGAGCAATCGTGGCCGATAAGGTGGTTGGCGGCCAGGACAGGCGGGCCCCCCAGTGCTGTCTGGTTGACTCTCATGCTCTGCCTCCATTTTGAAGGGCATGGGGTGCGGTCAGGGTCACAGCACTGCCACCTGCTCCCCCCTCACCCTGGGACTGGCTGGAGATTTCTCCATGCCTCAGAGAACATCCCCAAGATGGGAGCCATGTGCCAGGCTCTGAAATATGCCACCTACTCTTGACTGCAGACTTCAAGTCCAAGGCCCACTGGATGGGTCTGCTTGGATTAGATGCCTCCTAATTAGTTCCCCACTCTTCCACCACCCTTAGACTCCGTCTCCAGGTCTTCCTCTGTACCACTCTCACACCACTGGGTCAGCCCTACCCCAGTCACAGGCCCAGCCCAGGAGCCTGCCGCAGCCCAGATCGGCCTCAGGCATGGAGCAGGAGGGATGTAAACTTGGTTAGGACCTCAGTAATAGGTACTGAGCTGTACTTGCAGTGGGGTATAACAGGATTTTGGAAATACTTGCTTGGACACCTCCTGATTACCTTCCAAGGGCCCCTAAAATATTCATCAGCCTTTATCAGGCTAATGGGCTTCAAAAGGAGCAATTTTCTGAGACATGAGACAGGACAATATAAAAAGAACATTAAGGAAAAAATTCCTATTCCAAAATGAAAGGGAAAAGATCATTTAGCATCCCTGTTGGTGTTATCTATTCATGAGAAACAGCACATTTAATCCAGAATAGGATGTAGGGAGGGCTTTGATGCCCTCACCTTGGGGTCACCTTCATGCAGAACTCATCTGTCTCCGCTGCCACAGATGGCGGGGGCAATGGAGACAAGAGGATACAGATGAGAGGCATTTCAGAGGTGGACTCCACAGGGTGCAGAATGATTTGAGGGAGAGGAGGTGTGGAGGAGAGGTTTGAACGTGACTCCCAAGGCACTGGCTTAGGAGATCAGAGAGAAAGGGCACCACTCTCCAGCCTGGCCACCTTCCTATCTCCCTTCTCAAGGCCCACCAGTCTTGGTTTCTATTTTGGATCATGCTGTGAGAGTTCAGCTCCTTGAGGTCAGGAATTATGGCTCCATCCTAGCCCCTAGCATCTCTACCCGTCCCTTAAAGTTAAGTTTTAGCTACCAGCCATAAGATCAGAAATCTTGGGCACAGAAGTTGGGAGGGGCCTTAAGTGTAAGAGTGCTCTGCACTCATCCAGGCTGGGAGGACCATCTGTGGTCCTTCTCTGCCTCCCCAGGAGCTCCAAGGTAGGATGCAGGTGAGTCCTCTTGGGAAGACTGCGTTTCTCAGAATGTATTTAGCTTGAGTTGAAAGGGCCATGAGGTTACAAGAGCTCCTTGGGTAAGTCTTAAAGTAGAGACAAAAGAATTGGGCATTCCTGCTCTTCTGCATTCCAACCTTCTTACTCATCCCCTGTTCTTCACCTCCTCTCTTGCTCCTTTTGAGCCCCTAATTCTCTCCCATTTTCTCCTTTCTCTTCCTCTTTTCCTCCCCTTCTCTATCTCCATCTTCATTTCTACTTTCAATCTAGTATCTTTCTTTTCGGAGCTTCATCTATCCCCAAACTTAGGAAAATAATTTTAATTTTTTTCTCTATTAAAGAACTAAGAAAATTTTTATACAAAGCAAATTTAAGCTGTCAGCCCCACCTATCCCCCAAGAATTTGCCAGCCTCGACAGCTCTTAATTATGTAACCAAGATGCTCTACCCATGCTCAAATGCTTGCCTGATGACTGGATTCTCTGGCATTCCTCCACCCCTTGGTGTGCCCCATCATGCTGGACATGAGCCTCTCTAATCTTGGCTATAGCAACCATTATATTCATTTGTTTCTTTGCAATAAAAACTGTTCACGCAAAATGTCTTCTTTTCCTTTCGTAATTAGAATAAAGGCCTGTTTGATGTTTCATTGCATATTCGATTTTAAGTGTTGTTTTTCTTTCCTTTCATCAGATATGTGACAAAGAATGGCATTACTATGTCATCAACGTGGAGTTTCCTGTGGTTACTTTATACATGGATGGAGCAACGTACGAACCCTACCTGGTGACCAACGACTGGCCCATCCATCCGTCTCACATCGCGATGCAACTCACGGTCGGCGCTTGCTGGCAAGGTAACTGTGCGTCCAGCCCTCCTCCCTGGCCTGGCTGTGTACAGTCTGTGAAAGGGACTGACAGAGAAAAGGGGGAAACAAGCGATGTGAGAATTCGCTTCCAACATTTACTACCCCTGACTAATAAAACAGGACTTATAAAAATAAGGATTAATCCAGACACGAAACTTGTGCCATAATAACACACTTGGCTGGAAACGAGATTCTGATTTTAGGTCAACGTGAGCAGTTTCATGGTTGCCTCTGAATAGGCTAATGGCTTTTATGGTTTTGGAACTTCATCTGGTTTCAAACTGGGACTGTACAGAGAAAAGGCTGAACGTAGAATCCCATATCAAAATTGGCCTTTGGCTCTGTTGAGCACTAATCAGGAATCAAGGATCTTCTTTTATCCCCACACAAGTTGTCCAAGCCCCAACCCTCTGCTCTGGGAGCTCACACATATTTAGGGCCGTGAGGGATGGATTGTCTATAGGTATGAGACCATGGACAGCTACTCTCAAGTTCACCTCATTGCTGAGTCCCTTCCCTGCTCATTAAGGAGAGGTTCCTTGTTGCCTTCCCACTCGAAGGTCTCTGCTCCCTCCTTAGTGCTGCCGCTGCTTCTCTGCATTCCTCAAATTGGAAGGCTAATCTCCTCTTTGGAAGCAGGAAAACCTGCTCTCTGAGCATAAATTTAACCTCCCACCCTTCACTCAGATCTGTTGGAATCTTTGTTTTTTGTCCCTTAAAAGCTAGGGTGCTATAAAGTACCAATGAAGAATAGAGGGGAAGAAAAATGCTCCCCAAATAAGCAGATTAGTACTTTGGGATGACCCAACCTCAGGTTGATGGATTTCTCAAAAGCTACTAAGCTTTGTGACTTTGATCATTCACCATGGGGGTGCTGAGGGGAGAGATGGGCTGTGGTATCAGAACTTGCCTTCAGAGAACCAGCTGATCAAGGAGTGAGTGAGGGAAATATAGGCCCCTCTGGGTTGAGACAAAGAGTGAGTTCTGGGCCACACCATGAGATATAAGACAGAAAGATCCACACATAGCTCAGCCCTAGAAATCACTAGGGATACATAACCCAGGAAGGAAATAAAGCACAAATGAGGCAAGGGAAGAGAAGACGGATGGATGGATGGATGGATGGATGGATGGATGGACGGATGGATGGATGGGTGGATAGATAGATAGATAGATAATCATGACCTGAGCCAAAGTTGGATGCTTAACCAACTGAGCCATCTAGGCACCCTGGGAAGAGAATATATTTTTAAGCTGAGGTCACCAACTTAACATATGATATGTGTCACATGATACTAAAAAGGTCATCGAACATTTCGATAGCACTTGGTGAGAGCTTCATCAGAGTTGCAGAATTCCCCAGGAATTCAGAAAAGGGAGACTGGCAAGAGTCCATGAAACTTATGAGTACAACCAGCCCCTGATTCAGAGATTTGCACAGGAATGACTAGTCACTGAACACAGCTATGCCAGAGTGATGGCCTTTGTGTGGTTCGGTGCCCCTGCCGGACACCACAGCCAGCCTGTGGATATTTTGGAACATAATCTGGATGTCACCCATAAGTTAAAGGGGCCCTAGTGATATCCTCACTATGGACCTCACCATGACTCTTCCCCTAGAGGCCCTCAGAGAACACACTGGGCTCCCTGTTACCCCAGCCTGCAAGGGAAACCTGTCCCCTCCTCTGCAAGGGCAATTGTAACCACTGGTGCCCAGCTGCATGCCCACTTGGTGGGGAAACAGTCCCACCAAAATAAAAAGCGATTTTGCAAAGAACTAGGATGACCTCTTTGAATCAGTCACGATATGCTAAGTTGTGCTTCAGTGACAATCAAGTCCCAATTCTCAGGTGCTTAAAATAATTATCCCTTTATACCTGCTGCACATCAGTGGAGGGGGGGCCCTTCTTTGCTTTTTTCTCAGTCTGAGGCCCAAGCAGAGAGAGCAGCCACATTGCTTCATACTAAGAAGAGGAAAAAGAAAGCATCGTGAATGGTGCCTGAGCCCTTACAGCTTTCACCTACCAGGGACACCAATCCCTGTTACTCACATTTTATATGTCCACACCTGACCCCAACAAGGCAGGGGAGTAAAATATATAATGTGTCTGGAAGAAAAGCTGAAAATATTCTATGAACAACAATGACGAACACCATGGTCTGTCCACCTACTCTACAGCTATTTGACTGTCCTTCCCACATAAAAAATACAACTACCCTTCCCTAAATGAGGCAACCCAAAAGTTCTACCTGTTACTGGCTCTAAGCTCAATGTCCAGATTCTCTGAGTGATTCCTGGTGATCTCTCTCTCTCTTCATCAGGCTGAGATGCATACGAGGCTCTATCTCAGGACCAGATGTGGCGCTACTTGATCTGGAGACTTCTACACTAATAGGGAGAAGCACATGCTGCCACCACAACCATCATCCCCTACACACACACTGACACACATGCACGCGGGCGCGTGCACACACACGCACACAATGCAACAGTGGGATCAGGAAGAGTAACCAATATAACATTTCCACTAAGTAAGAGGAAAAAATAGAGAAACACAGCAGCCTGGTCACTAGCGATTCTGAAATGCCCCTGGGCAGATGCTGTAAGGGCCCTACCATAGGATGGAGCCTGTTCTTTGTGGTCCCTGAGTCCATTTTCAGGGAGATGTCTTCTTTCAGTATCCACCTAGGCTACATCCAAAGACGGCATTGTCATTCCATAAGTAACAGCACTAATATTTTACCTGATTTCAATTGATTTAAAAGCTATTTCTCAAAAATGCTTTTCAAACATTAACTAAGTATATGTTTATTTTAGGTTGCCAAGTTTGGTGGCATATAATTTTTCATAGTATTCTCTGACAATTGCTTGTATTTCTGAGGGATTGGTTGTAATTACTCCCTTTTCATTCATGATTTTATCTATTTGAGTTCTCTCTCTTTTCTTTTTGAGAAGCCTGGCTAGAGGTTTGTCTATTTTGTTTATTTTTTCAAAGAACCAGCTCTTGGTTTCATTGATCTGTTCCACTCCTTTTTCTGTTTCAATATGATTAATTCGTGCCCTGATCTTTGTTATTTCTCTCTTTCTGCTGGGTTTGGGTTATCTTAGTTGTTCTGCTTCCAGTTCTTTTAGGCATGTTAGAATTTGTGTTATTGATTTTTCTTGTTTCTTGAGGTGGGCCTGAATTGCAATATACTTCCCTCTCAGGACTGCCTTTGCCGCATCCCAGAGTGTTTGGATTGTTGTATTTTCATTTTCATTTGTTTCCATGTATTTTTTAATTTCTTCTTTGATTGCTTGGTTGACCCACTCGTCTTTTAGTATGTTGTTCCTTAGCCTTCATGTTTTTGGATATTTTCCAGACTTTTTCCTGTGGTTGATTTCAAGTTTCAAAGCATTGTGGCCTGAAAGTGTGCCCGGTATGATTTCACTTCTTTTTATTTATTCAGAACTTCCCTGTGCCCCAGAACGTGGTCTATCTTGGAAAATGTACCGTGTGCAGTTGAGAAGAATGTAAATTCCTTTGCTTCTGGGTGAAGGACCCTGAAGATGTCTATTAGGCCCATCTGTTCTAATGTGTCGTTCAGGGCCATTGTTTCTGTTCACATGATTTTCTATTTTGTGGATCTATCCAATGCTGAGAGTGGAGTGTTAAGGTCCCCTACTATTAGGACATATTTATCAATAAGGTTGCTTATGTTTGTAATTAGTTGTTTTACAAATTTGGGTGCCCTCGAATTTGGTGCGTAGATATTTATAATTGTTAGCTCTTCCTGCTACATGGTCCCTGTGATTATTATATAATGTCCTTCTTCATCTCTTATTACATCGTTCATTTTAAAGTCTAGTTTGTCTGATATAAGTGTGGCTACTCCAGCTTTCTTCTGACTTGCAGTAGCATGGTAGATAGTTCTCCATCTCCTCACTTTCAATCTGAAGGTGTCCTCAGGTTTAAGATGAGTCTCTTGAAGACAGCAAATAGATAGGTCTTGTTTTTTAATCTGTTCTGTTATCCTCTGTCTTTTGATTGGTGCATTTAGTCCATTTACATTCAGTGTTAATATTGAAAAATATGGGCTTATAGTCACTGTGTTATCTGTAGGTTTCATGCTTGTAAGGCTGTCTCTGGTAGTTTGTGTTCTTTGCAACCTTTCCTTCACAGAGTGCCCCTCAGGATCCCTTGTAGTGCTGGCTTATTTGTGATGAATTCCTTCAGTTTTTGTCTGTTGGGGAAAACCTTGATCTCTCCTTCTATTCTGAATGACAGGCTAGCCAGATACAGGATTCTTGGTTGCATATCCTTCCTGCTCATCACATTGAAGATATCCTGCCATTCCTTTCTGGCTTGCCAAGTTTCTGTAGATAAGTCTACTACAACCCTTATGTGTTTGCCTTTGTATGTTAAGGCCCATTTTTCCCTAGCTGCTTTCAGAATTCTCTCCCTGTCTTTATATTTTGCCAGTTTCACTATGATGTGTCATGCAGAAGGTCTATTCAAGTTACATCTGAGGGGAGTTCTCTGTGCCTCTTGGATTTCCATGCCCGTTTCCTTCCTCATGTTGGGGAAGTTCTCAGCAACGATTTGTTCAAGTACCCCTTCGACTCCTTTCTCCCTCTCTTCTTCCTCTGGAATTCCTATGATACGGATATTGTTTCGTTTGACTGCATCGGTCAGCTCTCGAATTCTCCTTTCCTGTTCCTGGATCAGCTTCTCTCTCTTTTTATCTGCTTCCTCCTTTTCCATAATTTTATCTTCTAATTCACTTACTCTCTCTTCTGCCTCTTCAATCCGCACTGTGGCTTTTTCCAATTTGCTTTGCACTTCATTCAAAGCCTTTTTTAATTCTTCCTGACCGTTTTTAAGGTCCTCGAACTCTGCCGCACGGGACCCCTTGCATTCATCTATGCTTTTTTCAAGCCCAGCGATTAGTTTTATGATTATCATTCTATATTCATGTTCTGTTATGTTGCTTATATCTGTTTTCATCAATTCTTGAGCTGTGACTACTTCCCGTAGATTCTTTTGAGGAGAATTCTTCCGTTTCGTCATTTTGGCTAGGTGCATTTTGGATTGTTTCTCGAAGTCGCCCTGGTCTGGAGGCATCTGGTCTTCCACTCAGCTCAGCGCCACGGCATTGTTGCTCAGCTCCGTTCTTCGTGCCCCATGTTGGGCGCCACTTGCCGGGGTCCAGTTCCGGCGAGTCTAGGGGTCCCCAAAGGATGGATGGTCAGGCGAAAGGAAATGAGAGAGCCAGTCTGATGACCAAGCAGGCAGTCCTGTCAATTCTCTATGTTTATTTTAAAGGAATTTGGGAGAAAGTGCCTACTACAGTGTTCACCACTGAGTATTTCTGCCCTCTTCCCAGACAGGGATGCTAGCACTATCTTTGTTGGAGTGAGGTGTGGTTATGTGACTTGCCTTGGTCAACTAAATGTGAGTGGAAGTGCCTGATGTCATTTCCTGGATGAAACTTTAAGAGCCAGTGTTGCAAGGAGGCCCTTTATAAACCTGGGTGTTTACAGTCCTGTGAGAAGGTGCTATTAGTCCCAACTTATAGTTAAAGAAACTGAGGCTCGGAGAGGTGAAATAGCTAACCCTAGGTTACCCAGCCAAACCTGTCTGATCCCAAGTCTTCAAAGCCTGTTTTCTTCCTACTGTGGGCTTGCTCCCCCATTGCTAGTTAATCCTTTTGTTGATGTAATTATCTGTTTGGGAAAATGCAGGAGCTGATGTGTATTGATACAAACTCTGTAAACCGTTTACCTTCTGACACATCTGACAACTCTGCAATCAAAAGGCCACAGCAAACCCTGCTTTCCAATTGCTAATCCCTTGCTATATACTCCCTTAAGTGACCCTGCACATAACAAGGGAAAAGAGTTTAGGTTTGGGGGTCAGAAAATTTTGAGTGTGAGTCAGATCCCAACCCTGCCACTTACTAGCTGTGTGGACCCAGCAGAAACTGCAACTTCCCTGAGCAACTTTTCTCTATTCCATGAAACTAGGCTATACCTACCTTGTCATTCTAAGGATTAGATGACAGGAACATGGAGCATGCTTGGCATGTATCCATTGAATAAATATATAAATTTGAAAACATGCGGTCCCCTCCTCCATCCCTTCTTGCTCCTTGCACCTAAGCAAGGTCTACAAGACCTTTGGTATGCTCTGGCTTCTGCGATTCCAGCCTCCCCATGGTTCCTTACATGCACCGACTTTATTCCTTTTCTCTGGGATGAACCCTCACACACAGACTCTGCTCTCCCAGGTCTATCTCCAGGTCAGAAAGGTCAGTGAGGCTGGACACTAGCCAGTCAGGAGACAAGTATTAGAACATGGCCCTTGTGGTGTAGTCAGGAAGCTGATCATGCGGTCATTTGGGCCTTGGACATGTGGGTATCTTCCCTGAGAGGAAAGACAATCCATTGGTAAATTTTCAGTGTAGGAGAAAATCCTTAAAAATGTTTAAACTTGGGCTTTATAGGATAGGTAAGAGTTCACGAGGAAGATAGGGAAGGCAAAAGCATATGCCATTGCAGGGAAGCTTCACATAGACATGCTGAGGGTGCTCTAGAAGCACTAGAAGGTACACAGACCAGAATGAGTACAGAAGAGGCTGGGAAGAGAAGTTGGGAGACCATACTGCCTTGATAAGGAGTCTGGATTCTCCTGAATATGTACATCCTCCTTGAAGCCATGCTTTGTCTTGGAAGAACATGTCAAAAAGACCTTTCAGTAGGACGTGGTCCTGTGGAAACTGACAGCCTACGATGCAGCCCTCATTTTGGCATGTTTCTACACTTTCTGAAGTCCACTTATATACATATTATAAGCCTGCTGGGTGAACCTCTAATTGCCTCTGGGCCTGCGAGTGTGGGGAGTTTTTTAGGTGCCTCTGAGGTTGGCAAGGAAACTAGTTCCCATTTGTGAAATTTCCAATTGGGGTTTAACAATGGGAATAGAAAATAATTTGATAGCAGCTGCCTGTTGGATGCTCCCGGGAACTGGCTCCAGCGCTGTTGTTGGGTAGTGCTCGGCAGCCCCAATTAGCCTACTGTGTCCTGTTAGTGAATTTGAAAGCCAAAGTAATCAGTGGAACTTCATTTTCATTGGTATTTTTTCCAGTAATTAAAAAAAAAGAGACTTCATTTACACTTAAGAAATATTGCCAGTGCAGCCTCGAGCACAGAGCGTATCTTAATTGTAGAGAAAAGCTTTTGCAGGGATGATGGAGCTCGCATCACAAGAATCCTCTTCTCCTGTGTGGCTAATGCACACCACTTGTCCCCAGACTGGCTGACGCATGCCACCTTGCCTTCACCTCTGTGCTCAGAGTCACAGTGTTCTCAGATACAATCAGACCCTCTTGGGGCTGAGCTCAGTCTGTGCCAATGCAGAAACTGCTGCCTTAAAGCAAATTCCAGGTTCCTTATGTCTCTCTGGGTCACACCTTGGGAGAAGATCATTTACAAGACTAATTAATTTGCCCTTTTCCTTAGATTTCCTACTCATCCATTTATAACAACAAAAGTTCCACTTCTACTGGCATATAATAAAAATTGTATACTCACAGCTGCTTTGGCCCTGGACCTCTAAACTGGTCCTACCCACACAGGAACTGGAACCCAGATGTCCCTGGAATCAAGTCAGGAAGGCTGCTGATTGCATCAGACCAGGTCCTTAGGGAGTCCCTGGGGTTTCAGGGAGATGCCCCAGGAGGTGAAAGTCCGGGTCACCTCTCCCCAACACCACAACCAAAGCAGCTGTGTCACCTCTTTTCTAATGCATCTGGGCAAGGATTCTTTCAACGAAGTAGATAACCACATTTCAGAAGTGCAATGCTAGACACACCCTCAGAAAGCCACCACCCTGCTCCCTCCCTGGTCTTCATCTGCTCTTGGTGGATCTCTTCACAGGCTTCCCTACTTGTCGCTCATCCCCAGCAAGCACCTCATCCCTAACCTCTGCTGGGGACTCTCCTCCAGTGCTCTGGACCTTGGCCTTCCTAGAGTGTCCAGTTTTGCTGCTCCTGACTGTGACACTATCCTGGTCTCAGATGAGGAGAGCTTTCTACCCTAGCTCCTGGTCTTGCTGAGTCGTACCCCCTTCTTAACAAATGACGCCACAGGAGATACAGAAAGGGATGGTTTTAAAAATTAGGGGGCGCCTGGGTGGCTCAGTCGGTTAAGCGGCCAACTTCAGCTCAGGTCATGATCTCACCGTCTGTGAGTTTGAGCCCCGTGTCGGGCTCTGTGCTGATGGCTCAGAGCCTGGAGCCTGCTTCGGATTCTGTGTCCCCCTCTCTCTCTGCCTTTCTCTTGCATACACTCTGTCTCTATGTCTCTCAAAAAATAAAATAAAAACACTAAAAAAAAATTTTTTTTAATTAGAACCCCTTGTTAAAGGACAGATACAGAACTCCCATTGTGGCTTTTGGGAGGAGTCAAGGCAAAGACAGGAATGGTGGTCAAAAGTGGGATAAAAAGGCAGAAATAACTCTGAGAGCGACAATAATCAATAGCATGTGATCCTCACACAGAGGGGAGCTGGGGCCACATGCGGTCCTGAGATCTGGTACACGTTTCCGGGTCATCTTGTCGCCAGACACCAAAATTAGTGCAGGGATTTGGAGTACATGCCTTCACTTAATAAGATTGGTCTAATTTAGTACAGATTCTCTTAATAAAGTCTGTGTCGAAATTACTCTGCATCCCTAGGGTCTCTGCTGCTGGAAGAAAGAGGCACGTGCTAACATAGTCTGCCTTACATTCAGGTGGGCATTTCCCAAGGAGGGCTTCATGAAGCTCCAGTTCTGTAGGCTGTGCCTTCCTCAAGGAGGCCATGGTCAGGTTTGGGAAACTGCATAAATTATCCCCATACCACCACGGTGGAGAGTCACCATGCTTGTGAGTTTATTAAAAACTCTCAAAATCCCGCCAGTGGAGCACTCTCTTTGATATTACTTCACCCATGTTTCTCAATCTTATTTCACTAGGGAACTCACTCTTGTGAAATAGCGTTCCTGGAGCCCTCTTTGGGAAACATCTCGTTGGAGTTACTATTGCAGGTCTCTAGTCCCTACCAGGCCATGAGTTTACAGAAGGCAGGGACTGTCTGCTCTCACAGATTCTCCTCTCCTCACCTATCCCCCTACACCAGTAGGTCAATAGAGAAGGTCAATAGCTAATATTTGTTGAATTACATCCCATTTGCTTTTTAAAGTTTATTTATTTATTTTGAGAGAGAGAGACTACAAGTGGGAGAGGGGCAGAGAGAAAGGGAGAGACAGAGAATCCAAAGCAGGCTCTGCACTGTCAGCACAGAGCTTGACATAGGGCTTGAACTCACGAGCTGCGAGATCATGACCTGAGCCGAAATCAAGAGTCAGACACTTACCCAACTGAGCCACCCAAGCACACCCCCATCCCATTTTTGAGGCTTTTTTGACAAATGTATGTGGTTCGTGGTCTGACACACAAGGATGACTAACAAGGTGTCCCTTAGCATTTTCTGTATCAAAAAAATCAAGAAAAGATTGTTCTAGACACTAACTAATTTGATGCAAGGGCGTCTTCATTTAAAGAAGACATAGATAAAATCAGCTTTAATATTCATGTCTGGAAACAAGGTATAACTGGGTTGTAATTCTAACTTTGTATCTCATCCCAAAGATTATATTTTTTTAAGTTAATTGACTTTTGAGAGAGAGACAGACAGAGCGAGCATGAGCAGGGGAGAGGTAGAGAGACGGAAACACAGAATCTGAAGCAGGCTCTAGGCCCTGAGCTGTCAGCACAGAGCCCGATGCTGGCCTCGAATTCATGAACCATGAGATCATGACTGAGCCAAAGTCAGACACTTAACTAACTGAGCCACTCAGGCAGCCCTTTCCAAAGATTATATTAGTAAGAAGATTTGACAAGGGCCTTGGAGCAAAAACAGTATTCTTTTAGTTTGTCTGAGAGATACACCAGAGGGAAGGAAAGAAAGGCCACTGAAGAGAAAGAGAAAACTCACACGATGTAATCTGATCTTGGAGTTTCTTGGTTCATGCTGTCCCTCTACCACTAGCTGCCATTTTTGAGTACCGGTACTGTGCTGAGCTAAATGCATGTCTTCCCCTTTCACAACCCTATTGCCTGAGTGAGAATGTGATCTTTGCAGACAAAGAAACAGACAGAAGAGAAGTACCTTACTAAGGGTCACACAGAGCCTGGATTTGCTTGGGTCTCTGCCACCAGAATCCTCACCCTTAATTGCACTGCAACAGCACCTCTGCCTCTAAGGACATGTAAAAAGCCATATGGAGTTTCATACCCAAGTACAGAAGACCAGAGGATTCTGGAACCTGGAGTCAAATCACTTGCACAAACTCCCAGGACGTTTTTTCCCACAAATTGGACAATGTCAAGCTGAGGCCTAAAAGTAACTACAGGCCCCTCAAGGCATCGTGGTTCACTGTAGGGAGGGTTGAGTTTGGAGCCATAAGAAGAAAATTCCAGACCCTCACTGCTGCTCTGGGTCTTTGAAAAGTGTCTTGCCTCTGACAATGAAGGGGATATCCTGGATAATATAGGAGGGCCCTTTCCACTCCATGAATTTAGGTCCCCAATCTGACAGAGATGACTTTTGGGCTCATCTATAGTCATATGTTTTGCTCACTTAGAACATGCCATATATTAAATGTCTGCTGGAAGGGCTGGAGAGATGGATACTTAGAAACAAAAAAAGGGTTGAGAAAGCCTGCTGAGAATGGCCATGGCCAGCCATGACTGCAGATCAGCCATCTCAAGTCACCTGCGGCCCCCTGGTTGTGTGGACAGTCATGAAGCTACAGCTTATGGGGGTCTATTGCACACTTCACTTAGTCTTTGCGTTCCATGGGTGTCTCCATCACTGAAATGAGGAAATGAAGGAAAACAAGATTTCAGATGGTGTCACCATTTGCATTGCTCAAAATTGATACCCAACCATCCGTGAAATTGTGTTCATTGAGGGGCGTCCCCATCAGCAAGCTATCCATAGAGCAGCATTCGACTCAAGCAAAGCACGTTGCACCCACTCCACTCCGTGTGTTTCTCAGACTAAACAGCTGTGTGAATGACAGTGGGAAAGGAAGCACCAGCAGCATCCACACACACTTTACAAAGGGAGGAGACAGCACATTCACACAACACAGATCTTCTACTTAGAGGGAAATGGATGTTACTGGATGTTACTGATTGAAAAGCTATTGAGGTGGGCGGGCCCCACCTCTCAGTGGAAAGAAGGTTGAGGGGCAAGTCATTCCCAATGCAAACTCTGGCTCAGAACAATACCAGCTACATTAAATCATGTTTGCCAAATACTACTATTTCTCAAAACAACTGCATTTCCCAGAAGACCTGACACAAATTGTTGGGAGTTGGTGCTGAAGCCCTTCTGTGTCCACAGAACCCAGTGTAATCGGACAGTCTCCCCCAGCGTTGTGTCGGTCCCAGCCTGTCCCCATCTTTATGAAGCAGCCCAATTACTACACCCTCCGAGGAGTCCTCTTCAAACCCCACCCCCCCAGTCACTTCTATTATATGGCATGCAGGTCAAAGCCTTGCGAGCAAATACGACCTGAGTCTGAATCTAGGCCTCACTAATTCCTGGTCATGTGGCCTTGCAATTTATCTGAATGTGTAAAAGGAGTTAGAAGTTTAGCAGGTAAGAATGAGAATTCACAAAGAAAAATTATTGTTTTCTACATCCATTTTAGTTTCATTTCAAACCCCTATTCCATCTGAGCGGGGGAGATTTAACCTTGGCAAATTAGAAATGTTTCCATTTCCTTGGTGCCGGCTGATTTTGGGGTGTTTATGTGGGGCTAAGGGTGTTGAGGGGGCCCTCAGCCTCTCCCCAAGCAGGTGTCCACTGACATGGCGCTCGCCTCTTTGGTCCTGTCACTGACGCACTTTCGGGCCTGGCAGCTCTCTCAGCATTTTCTTGCCTTCCTTAGGGGCACAAAAATATCTTCACTGCTTCTCATGCTTTCTCTGTAAGATCATCTGTGGTCCATCTGCCTGTCTGTCCAGACGCGCCAGGCCAGCATCCCCTCCAGCATCATGCTCCCCAGCCCCGACTCAGCCCAGGTGGCGGTCTTCGGGTCCCTCACTCGGCACCCCTATGCCTTATCCCCCTCTGCTGCCTCTCTGCCAGCCTTCCTCCCCAGTCTAGGGCAACGTTTTCTCATCTGGGGGAAGCCAGATTTTCGTCCTCCATTTTTCCCCAAATGTTGATCCACACCCAGATCGTCTCCACCCTCCTAAGGGCTTAGGCTGCTGGAAACAAGACCGAGGAGGAAACTCCGCTCTAAGCCCCATCTGCTCTTCTCCTTGTCACAACCCTCCCTGTAGCAATGAGCACAAGCCAGATATGTGTCTGAATAGAGGGTACAGTGGGAGGAATGCTCAGGAAAAAATCAAAAGAATAGAGGCCAAATTCTCAAACGTACTATCCTGCCACTTAAGTATTAAATAAAATAGCACATGAAAGAACTTGCCATGTTTTAAGGGCCTAATAAACAATGGCTAATATTCTCTCGCCTCTGATCTGTTGGACACATCCTCTATATCATTTGTCTGGAATTTAATCATGCACTGCCTTAGAACATTGTACTAGCAGTTTACTCTTAGATTTTTATCTTCCCAGCATCTATACTTTATTTTCCCAACTAAATGTAAGTTTCTAGAGAGCATGGTCTATATCTTATAATTAAATGAATATGACAGAAAGCTAGACATTCAGCAAACACTTTAAAAATGTGCGCAGATCTAGCCTCAAGAATCCAAAATCACATTCACAAACATTTAGAGAAAGTTCTTTGTGTAAGAAATCGGGTTATGTTTTTTTTTTCCTAAAATAATTCATGAGCGTGTTTGCGTCTAAATGTTAAGAGAGGATCCATGTGGTTTACGAAGACACCCCAGATATTAAAAAGAGAATTTCAATGTGTCTATTATTTTTTAAATCCTGAATCACAACCACCCCTGAGTGCAAATATATTTCAAATTTTATGCCGGCCTCCTATTGCAAAGTGCTAATTGAATCGATTTCCTGGAGCTGCATCACTAATAAATAGAGTGCACCACAGATGTGGGATTCTTGAGTCAAAAATACAGAACATGAATGTTTTGCTGAGAGAAAATCATATGTTGGAAAATGTCTAAGAATCCAAGAGAGTCATAAAGTTTGGTCTTTAAATATGGAGCTGCAGAGTGGGCACTTGAGGGAGCTGGCTGACAGAGGGCGCTCTCTCTCAACCTCACTCTGGATGGGGCCCCCAGTACACCAGGGTGTGCCAGCGGCCCCCGTGCACGGGTGAATGTGCTCATACTGGAGGGGCACATACTTTACCACTTGTGTGGCCTCAGGCCACTAACTTCTCTCTCGGCCTGAGTTTGCTCAACTGCAACTATAGAGTAAGTACCTCCTACCCAAGTGTTTAGTGAAGATTCAGTAAGATGATGTATGTTGAGGACTTCACAGTGTTGAAAACATAGTTTATATCCGGTAAATGATAGTTGGTGTGTCTGCTCCTCTAAGGGGACAGGGGGTGGACGAAGCAGGGCAGAAATGACCATCTGAATGCCCTGGAGAGTGGCAGCTCTGTCACTTGTACCCAAGTTCACACTCTTCTTCCTGCAGGTCAACAGAAGTGCCCCTTTTGCTAGAATAGGAACATGCTAATGGCACTGAGAACTCTACCCATGGGCTTTTTGAGAACTAAGATCAGAAGGCTTCAGATGGCTTCCCCCCATACTCCCAACTCATTGCCATGTCACGGCATTCCTCAAAGCCAGATATGTTTAGAGATCCCTGTGGACTGAGTACATCAATAGAAACTTCTTGTTTCATTTCCAAAGTGAAGACGTTTTGGGGGGCAGGTAAACAACAGTGTTGGTCAAAAAGGGTTAAGAAAGACAGATGATTGACTCCCACAGCTGAGGGTGGCCTTTGGTAGAGCAGTGAGAAGGTCCACTCAGCACTCTGCTGGGACTCTCCTGGCCCTTCCCTCCTTCATGCGTCACCTTTGTCGTCCCTGGTCTGCTTCCAGGATGGCTGGAGCAGCTCTTAGCCTTCCATCCTCACATCATCATCTCCAGGGAAGAGAGCAAGAGTAGGTTCCAAAAACTTTCTGGAGAGAAAATGAAAGATCATTTCCCAAAGGCTGCTGGTTAATTTCTTCTCTCAACTCCTTGGCCTCATTTGGTCTCATGATTATTCCTAGGTCAGCCTCTGTGGTTTAGTGGATGCAGATACTGATTGGCTTCATCTCGGTACCGGGTCCCAAGCAGACACCTGATTCAGTCACTAGAGCAAGGGGAACAGGAAAAGCTGATTAGCCGTGACTAAATAGAATCCATCCGTGGGATTCAAGTCTACTCCCCCGAACCTCTGGGCTGCCGCTACGAGAGAGCAGAGGTGAGATGGATGTTGGAGAGACACCACAATGTCCAATACTCTGCCGGCAATAACTCGCCATCTCTTTCAGTTCAGGAAGCAGTTATGAAATGTCCACTGAGTGCCAGGCAGGATGCAGGATGCTGGGATGACACAGAGGCCCTGTGTTGTTGAGAGGAATAAATGAGCCAACTTATGCAAAGTGCCTGGTGCAGCCCTCGGCCCCGAATACCTGCTCAGTATCGTCTTCATTAAAATGAATAATGCATGAGTGCCCCCTGCCATCCAGGAGAGAGACTTAAACAAATACATTCTAGCAGCGTGCGAAGGGCAGCAAGGGTAAGCCGGCGGGTGGCAGAAAGGAGAGAGATCACACAGGAGCGTGCAGAAGGCCCAACCTAAGAAGCTCCTAGCCAGTGATTCCTAACCTTGACTTCACGTTTAACGCACCTGAGGAGCTTCTAAAACTCCCCATGCCAATTAAGTCATAATCTCTCGGGGCAGGACCCAGCACCAGAATCAGTTTGACTTTTTAAAGATCTCCAGATGATTAAAATGTGCAGCCAAGGTCGAGACCACAGTAATAGGCTATTGAGGACATAAAACACACACCTGTAAACGATTAGCAACGCTGGGTTGTGAAGAGGGTGTGAAAATGAAGTCAGTGCTTCAAGACGCAGCGCAAGGAGAGGACACGGTGAGCAGGGGGCTCAGGACACGGAGAGTGTGGTAGGCAGGGTGACTCATGAAAAGGGCGGAGGTTTTAAAGGGCCTTGAAGGACCATGGGATTTGCCGAATGTAAGCAGTTTGGAGGTGGTACCTTAGTGTGAAGAGGAACAAGTGTGAGCAAAATATGCGTGCGAACGTAGAGGGTGTTCAGTATGGATTCAATCAGGAGAGAAAAAACTACACCGTAGTTTCAACAAGTAAATATAAAGAATTATTAACTAACAGAATTGGAATAATAAAGGATTAGCCACTGAGAATTAGAACTCTGAAGGACAAAGGCAGGCAGGTATTAGGAGTATCTACTACCCCACGGCTAAGGTGGACTGACCCGGGGAGAGCCCTCCGCCCCCTCCAGCTAAGATCCAGGCTCTGCTGGCAAGGAGTGGCTTGTTAAGGGCAGAGAAGTCACTGTAGACTTCTAGTCTCATTGAGCTTGTCAGAAATTCGTCCTCCATGGTGGTGTCTCACTGGAGCACACTTCCCTGGGGACACGCACTGCAGGAGCCCTCTCAGAAAGGACAGGAGAGCCAGGAGGCAAATCCAGACTTGTCCCCTGCAAACAGGCAGAGGCTCAGGATTTACAAAACCTTCCCAGGGAATTAGCACAGCTGGAGTTCAACCCACATCCATGTTTCTTCTATGTCCTGCTACCCTTCTGAACAAGCAGAAGAGCAAGATCAAGCCTAGTCTGTCGGTGTGGGCTGCCTAGAGATGGAACGGGCCTGTGCCCCATGAAGGCTGTGGGGAAGGCCTCCTGGAGGAGGTGAGGATTCAAATAGACCTCATGGGAGGTTTTAGAGACCTGGAGAAAATGGGAGGAGAGGACTTGACACCAGCAAAATTAAATAGTCTCACATGCTGAAGAGCAGGTCTGTGCTCAGGACTCGGCCCAGCCAGTAGAGAGAACAGTGGAAAACAAGAGGCAGGCAATGAGAAGAAAGTCAGAGGTGGAACAGGATCAAGGAAGTCCTTATATGCCAAAGAGCTTGAATTTAAGCGGGTATGAAATCAATTCATTGCAAGAGAGCCAGAGGCCGTGGATGTAGGGCTCCAGGATTCCCTGACTGCCCGCCAACCTCTTCGTGGAATATAGGGAAGCAAATGTCAGCTTTGGAGTCAGACAGACCGGGACTAGAGTATGAGCTGCAGTGTTCAGCTGTGTGTCCTGGGGCAAGTCCCTCAACCTTGCTGAGTCTCAGGGTTCTTCAGGTATCAGTAGGAAACAGGATTCCTTCTTTGCAGGCTTGTTCAGATGAAGTTCCTAGCAGCAGCCAGGCACACGGTAGGCCTGCCATCCATGGCCGCTTCCTTCTCCCTCCTACCTTTACACTCTAGGCCCTTTCTGTCTTCTAAAGCCCTTCATGCCTCTGAAGGCACCTGTTTAAAATTCAAGAATTCCAGGATTTCTAAGTCAGGTGCAGCTGGGAAGTGCCGAGGTATGGGCGGCAGGTGATACCCTCTTGTTGACAGTGCGGCCACTGAGCTCACTGCTCTGAAGGAAAAGCTCAGGCTGAGGGGACACAGTCACTGTGTCTTTGGTCCCCTGGCCAGATGGTGCCTTGAAGTGGTGTTTCATATCCCATCTCCACAGGGCAAATGACCGTGCTTCTGTCACTTCTAGGAGGAGAAGTCACCAAACCGCGGTTTGCTCAATTCTTCCATGGCAGCCTGGCCAGTCTCACCATCCGCCCTGGCAAAATGGAGAGTCAGAAGGTGATTTCCTGCCTGCAGGCCTGCAAAGAAGGGCTGGATATTAATTCCCTGGAAAGTCTCGGCCACGGAATAAAGGTAAGGAAGGAGCCGGCATCACCACCAATAAGACACTGATTTATGGGGCAGTGGCTGCCCAGCGCCAGTGCACTCCGGGAAATGGGGTCCTCACCTGTCGCGCTGCACAGAGATGGTCTGGAGGCAAAGGTGCTGGCACAGTGGGGAGATTAGTGACCGTGACTTCCATGGTAGACTTGCGCCGTGTCCTGAAATTCCTCGATGAAGCCCTCATGTATAATAATCAGTTCACTACACAAAAGCAGGCATGCGTTCAATGCCTACCAGAAGGGAATTGTTGTATTTCAGCTGTTCCTGGGTTGGTTGGTTGCTTGCTTTGTTTTATTTGCCAAAGGAACAGAAGCAGCGTGCAAGGATGTATTTCAAAAATACTTAAAAATAGAATAAAAAAGTTTGGCCGCGTTAAATGTAAATGAGGAAGGAAGGTCAGCCTGAGGTGGGCTGGAATTAGAAAGCAGATATGGAGGTCGCCGGGTCTTCATGTTGTGAAACTGAAGCACAGATTGGGCTTTGAACAGTCTCTGGCAAAGGGAATGTGAGCAGATCCATGCAAAATAAAAACATTCATGTGATCCCAAAGAATCAAAGCTGCATTCTGAGAAAAGCGCCTCCTGAGGGGCAAGACCTGGCCAGCTGGCCTCGGTGAGCGCCCATCCCCGCCCCCACCCCGGACAGGCAGGGGGCCTTCTGGCCTCACCTGGGCCTCAGGAGCTCCATCCAGCAGGGGGCCTCTGGGAACCTGACCGAAGAGCTGAGTGAACATCCTTGTAGCCCCTGCTCGATCCCCTTGTTAGGAGTCTGCGGTGAGAGCAGGCAGCCCACCCTCTATCCCCTAGAGCCCTGAACAGCCCCCTGAGCCATTGCCCCCTGCCAAGCTGTGGAGGTTTCCTTCATGCGCCATTTCCCAAGGATGGTGTGACCAGAGTATAGGTCTCCCCCACCCCATCTTCTCCCTGGTGTGGCCCATGGAGATCCTCACCTGCCTCCTGCCCCGGGCCTACCCCTCCTGGCCTGGGAGTCACCCCTCCAGCAGACAGCGCCTTTATTTTCACTGCCAGTGGGGCTTGTGGGGCTCTGACATGGAGAACCCTGGAGGGACTGGTGACCTGGGCACGCCATGCTTTTCCTAAAGCTGCAGTCGCTTCAGCCAACATGCCACGGACACCCACATATGGGCTCTGGGCTTGGTGAGGGGACACAAAACTGAACATTCCCAGCCTTTTGTCTTGTGGGAAGTCAGTGGCCCAAGCAGACATTTATAATCCAGTGTGGTAACTGCTGTGATGATTCTGAGCACTGAGGCTCCCCACATGCCAGACACGGTTCTAAATGCTTTACAGGTGTTAACTCATGGAGGCCCCGAACAACCCTATGACAAAGTTAGCATGAATATTCCTATTTTGCACATGAGGAATTGAGGACTGCAAGAGAAAGGAAACTTGTCTAAGATCCCAGAATTAGTAATGAGCAGAGCCAGAATTTAAGCCCAGGTGGTCCTGCTCCAGAATTCCAGAACCTGGGGAGCAGCATTTAGGGAAGGCTTCCTGGAGAAGGTGAGGTGTGAGCAGAACGTTTGAGGATGGGTAGGAACTGACCAGGAGAAAAGCAGGGGACGGGAGCAGTAACCCTGGGTAGATCTGAGAGCACGAGTGATGGCAGAGGGCTGGGGAGCCCTGCAGTGTGCACTGGAACTCCAAGATGGCCGGAGGTACAGTGCCCAAATTGCAAGAGGAAAGGTGGAGAGTGTGGTCAGAGAGCCATGCACAGGCCACGTCACAGGGCCCTGTAAACCATGTGCACGTGTTCACATGTTTTCTTCTGTCGGCAACAAGGAAGCCTTCGAAGGGCTGTAGGCAAAGGAGCACGATCTGGGCAGGAGTGTGGTTTAGGATGCTCACCTTGGAGACGGGGTCAGAGGGGGAAGGTGGGAGCAGTGCACAGACAGGGTAAGGCAAGAACGGCTTTCCAGAACAGTAACTACACACGCACAGGTGCCCTCACTAGTGAATCACCCGCCATTGAAGGAAACCTTCAAGACTGCCTCCTACTGGAAAGGCCGACTATCCCACGGTCTATCTTGTGGCACATTTCATACCGGTACTCTCACATGCAGAACCTGGGGTTTGATCCTCGACCAACTCTTTCTGTTGTTTCCTTAGCTTTTGTCATCCAACCCTCCCCTCTCTGTCTGATTCTGGGTTTGCTCCCTGCCTCTGAGCGCATCTGCTGTGCTGTGGAGCATCCTGGGAGCCCATAGTTTCAGGATTCCAGCACTACAGAACAAAAAAACCAAAGATCCTGGACGGAGAAGCCACACATTCTTAGGATTGTAAGGGAAGAGGCAGGGCAGTCTCTACAGAGCAGCCAGAGCCTGTGAGAAGAGGGGGCTAAGTGGCACACACCACCATGGAGAGTGGGGAGGCTCTTCCGACCTTCCAGAATGCCACCTGTTGATAACCAGTCACTGCAGAGGATGGATCCTTTTCCATCCTTAGAGCACAGCTGGCAAGAAGTAGAGCACTGCGGGGAAGTTAATGATAAGACACACAATTTATGGCGTACCCACTGGGGGCTATTCGAAGTTCATTATCCCTACTTCTCACAACAGATTAAATGTTATGGCCCCATTTCAGAAATAAGGAGACTGGGACTCAGGGACTTGCCCAAAATAAGTCTGTGCTCTTTCCTCCACACCAGCAACTCAGAGTAGAAGACATTCTTGAAAATTATTCAGACTTCCTCCTCCTGGTCCTTCCTCCCTCCTGGTCCTTCCTCCCTCCTGGTCCTTCCTCCCTCCTGGTCCTTCCTCCCTCCTGGTCCTTCCTCCATTTATCCCTCATTTCACTCCTAAATACTGACTGGTTTTCTCTTTCCCTGTGCCTGGCCTCCCCCCTCCCCCTTCTCCCCTCCTCCCTCCTCCCTAGCTAGTCAAGTGAAGTGAGGTCCTTCCTGTAATTAACAGAACTTTCCATCTGCTCATGGGACTGGCACCAGTTCCTCATTCCACTTGTTTTCCCCTGGCTCATGCCAATTTCTGAATATTTGTCCACCATAGCTGGAGTAATTAAATGGCTGGAGTGATTACCGTTGTGTACCCATACATGACACTGTGGAATAACCACATTCCTGAAACAGACCCTGTTCTGATTTTCATGACATAACCGCTGCCAATTTGTCATTTCTACCATGTGGAAGAGTGGGAAAGAGCAGGAACTTTGGGACAAGTCACCCCCAGGTTCAAATCATAGTATGAATATTTACTACCTGGATGACCTTGGACAAAGTAATTTAATCCTTTAAGCCCCAATTCCCTCATGTATAAAGTGTATTTTTTTGATGTCATGGAAATTGAATTCTATGTATATATTTCATATATAGTCTATATTATATAACATGTATATATGCACACACATATATTGAGGGAAAGATACATATATGTAGATATAGATAAGACGATGAATATAGATATATAGATCTAGATCTTTCTTAGCAAACCTAATAAACAGGCTCTCAAACCTAATAAATAAAATCACAGTTCCCTTCTCCAGCTGAGCTGGTCTTTCACTTGGCCCTGCCGCTGCCCCAGCGTCTTTTGAAAGGTAAACCCAGGTGACCCTTGTAGCAGAGGAGCCTCGAACGTGGCAAATCGTGATCTGGCCCAACCCAGAGGGGCTGGTGGGTGTCCAAGTGAATGGCAAGGTGCCTGGAGTGCCATGGCCAGCCTTCCCTGGAGGAACAGACCCAGGCTTTGGGCAGAGATTTCACCGATGTCCCAGTTGCTAGGTGCCTGGAGATACCGACTGACCCTCTAGGAGAACTGACTGTTACCGAAGGCCATTGTCTAATAGCTTCTTAGGTCAAAGAAAGGTATCACTGTGGCCACAGCACAGCTTCCTCAAGGCAAGTGAGTGCTGTCACCCTTTGCTGGGTTCCCAGGAAGCCATCTCCTGTCCCTGTGTAATGCTAATGCCACTCTGTGACTTACACAAAGACCTAACCTCAGTCATGCCACAGGGTCGATAACACTGCAATTTAATTGTTTGTTTTATTTTATGTTAGAGCAGGGGAGGGACAGAGAGACCGAGACAGAACCTAATTTTTTTTTAATTTTTTTTTTTATGTTTAGTAATACTGCAATTTAAAGCAAACAAAACAGGGGCACCTGGGTGGCTCAGTCGGTTAAGCGTCCGACTTCAGCTCAGGTCACGATCTCACAGCTTGTGAGTTCAAGTCCCATGTTGGGTTCTGTGCTGAGAGCCTGGAGCCTGCTTCGGATTCTGTGTCTCCCTTACTCTCTGCCCCTCCCCCACTCACAGTCTCTTTCTCTCAAAAATAAACGTTAAAAAAAATAAAATTAAACAAAACAAAAAACCTACTTTGGTAGAAGGTTTTATTGATCCTGCAAGAAATTTATTGCTAGGCCAATGCCCACCTCATGCCCTGTGGCATCCCTGGGGATGCTAGGGCAGCCAAACTACGGTATTAACTGGAGATCCAACACACAGCCTAACCCATCCTCTCCTTAAGTGGCTGCAGGGGGAATGTGCCCTCAGCTGATTGCCACAGTATGCTGCCAATTCAACCTTCTGGAAGAACTGTTTGATGTTCCTGTTTAGCCTTTGCATGAAACTTAGAGATCAGCCACCTCTGCAGGGCTTCTCATTCTGTCTCGTGCTTCTCATGTGCTAGACCCTGTGGTGACCGTGAGGAAAAGTTGGTTGACTCTGCCCTTGAGGTGCTCACAATTGGCTGGGGGAGACAGACAGCAACAGCACCATGACTCTGCTATAGCAGGAATGGTGCAGAGCAGGGTTGGGGGGAGGTAGGGAGGCAGGAAAATCAAGTGGGAACAGAAAGAATGAACTTGAATCTCTGGATGACTTGTGAAACACTCAGAACAGCTCTATGGCTGAGCACACTAAGCTAGTGAGTCGTCCACAGCAAGGGAGAAGCCAACTGAGAGGATGACCATCACACCACCTGCACGTGTATCCGGACTCCCAACCCCAACAGAGGGGTTGTTGCTTGTGACCAGATCTCCCAGATCACAGAGCCCGTACTCAGGGCATTGAGGGCCAAGGGAACTGGATCATAAGGACAGAAGAGCAGTGAAGGCCGCAGTACCTGTGTGGGCCAACACTTAGTGCAGAAATAATTACAATGTTAAGAACTGTAATAAAAGCTGTGAGGACTAAGCACCCTTATACGCTAGATTCATTATATACATTATCTCATTTAAGCCCCAGACGGGTAGGTGTTAGTATCCCCATTACTTTAAATGAGGAAATAAAGTCCAGAAAGGGAAGTAAATAGTCCAAAGTTGTTGTATGCTGTAGTCAGTAACGGAACTGGGGTATTGCAACCCGCACAGCCTTGGGTAAGGGAGAATCCTGCATGGGAAGACTCAGTTTTTCCAAACGGGCTTAAAACAATTGCAGTAGCAAATAACTCCAAAATCCCTATGGTTTAATGCTTAAAGTTTATTTTTCTCTCACATCAAGCCAGGGAGGCAGTGTGGGGTTTCTGCCTACACCATAGCCACCAAAGGGGAGGAAGAAAAAGGCTGGAGCATCGTGCAGGGCTTTCACGGCCCCAACCCAGAAGCCCCGCCTCACTTCCTCTCACACATCATTGGCCAGACATGGTCACATGACCTGCCGGCACCCAGCAAGAGGCCTCTGCCTCCAGTATGCCAAGAATGCAGAGGCCAACAGGGTTTAGCGAGCACTGATGACTTCCACAGAGCCATGACTATGAAGACAGTGACTGAAAAAAAGTCCTTTTGGAGAGTAAACTGCAGATGATACGGAGTAGAATGTAGGCCAGGGGGGAACATTCACTCATTCATGTGATGGGGTTACAGGGCACTAGGGCTAGGTCTGGGATTCAGGGACAGGAGCTGGAGTCCCTGTGCTCTGTGAGCTTGTGGTCACTGTACTATAGTAATTGTACTGCCATTTTATAAGCACTTAGAGAAGCCCAGTGGGGACATAAATGAGTGAAGTTGGGGTGGCCTCAAGGAGGTAACAAAATACTCAAATGGTAGTTGAAGGAGGCAAAGTGGAAGCTATTAGTTGACTAGGGGCCACACTGCAAGGGCTGTGTGCGGGTCTGTATCCTCAGTAGTGCTTATGAGATATCTACTTCCTTCGACCATCCAGACACAGAACAGGGAACTCTTAAAAAGGCATCCATGTCAGATCAGGGAAAAGTTCATATAGATGGATTTTTCCTTAAACCCATGAAAACGTACTTAGTCTCTTTCCTGGTAAGATTAAACCTACACTAAATGGTAAATTAAAACTACATGAAGGTAGCATTTATCACCTATCAAGCTGGCAAAAATCTCAAATGACAGCATATTCTGTTGCGGTTTTGAGAAAAGAGGCATTCCTATACACTGGAAGAAGCGGTGTATATTGATATATATATAATCCCTAGCAAGAGGGAAATTGGGCAACATTTGTCAAAATAAAGTGCATATACTGTTGGACCTAATAGCTTCACATGAGGGATTTATCCAGTACATAGATATTTACATACATATGAAATGTGTACAAGATTATTCATTGTGGAATTATTAGTAAAAGAATAGAAATCCAAATGTCCATAAGAAACTGGTTAAAAAATTATAATTTATCTACACAGAATATTATACAACTATAAAAAAGAGTAAGTTTATGATGTGCTGATACAGAAAGATCTCCAAGATTTGAGCTAAGTGAAGAAACAAAGTATATAAAAAGCTACCTTGGATTGAAGAAAGGAGGAAAAAAAGGAAATCTATATTCCTAAGAATGCTTTTAAGTATAACTTTCAGGATACACTAAGTTACGCTGCAGTAACAAGTGACTTAAACAACTGTTTCTTGTCATTGTTCACACCTAATGTCCGTTATAGGTTGGCTTCAGCTCTGATCCATACCACCAGCACTGTGAGACCAGGCTGATGGACCAGGCCTTAAGGGAACCTGGCAGGTTTCATGGCAGAGGGAAAGGGACGTGGCAACCCATGAACTAGCTGTGAAATCTTCCACTTGAGTGTGAACTAAATAATACTTCTGCCCATACTTCATTGGCCAAGCAAGTCACATGACCACTACTGAGTGCAAAAGGGAAAAATATGTGTATCTTGCAGGGAATGGTTCCATAGGTCACATAAGCAAGCCTACTGACAATATGTCAGGCATGCATAAGCATCCCACTGGGAGGGGAAGCAAGTAATCATGAATAATGCAATTTGCCACTAAGAAAGTAATAGAACGGTGACTACCTGTGGGATGGGATATTGGAAACTGGGTAAGAGATATGTATAAGAGGGACACCTTCACTTAGTACATATATTTATCTCAATTATGTGACTATATTATCAAAAAAATTGTTGGCATAAAAATATATCCAGATCAGGGGTGTCTGACTGGCTCAGTTGGAAGAGCATGTGACTCTTGATCTCAGGGTCAAGAGTTCAAGCCCCATATTGGGTGTAGAGATAGACAGATAACCAGATCTCCTTTTCCTCTGACATGAACTTTGGATACATAATCTGAATCTACTGATAAGATCCTGACCTCTTACTGACAGCAGTTCCTAATAATTCCTGCTCAGAAGCATGTGAAGATCAGTAAGTCAGACGAGCACCATAGCAGTTCTCCGTGCTCCACTTGGCGAATAGTAACTGCTAGGGCTTTGCAAAGAGAAGCAGAAGTCTATATCTGGTTTATCTGCCTTGAGGACTCAAGTGACTTGGTGGGGAGCATCATAGCCCCCAAGGCCTTCACTAAGTATGGGATACCAGGGACTCTGGGTGGAATAAATAGATAATAGACCTGGGGCAGCTGGCAAGAGTATCTAGGGAAGGCAGAGTGGAGCACCGGGAAAAAAAGACCAGGAATCATGTCTAAGAAGGAGAGCCATTAACTAAAGAATGAGCTTTAAGGTCAGAAGCTAAGAAGGTGGGCATGAATCAGGAATGGAAGCACAGGGTGAACTAAGGAGAAGTTCAAGGCCAAAGACAAGACCACTGAAGGGACCAAAGCCCCAAGTTTCTAGGTAGTCAGCTGAGGGGGCAGATGTAGTAGACTCTAAGTCTAAAGTTCTCTCTCAGCCAGCGAGAGAGCGGAGGCAGGATTAAAATAGGAGAGATGGCTGATGTCTGGGAAAAGACCAGAGCCCTGAATAAGGGTCCTTGCCCCGTATTAAGATCAGAAGGCTTACAAACGTGATGGGTGTGCACAAAGAGACAAAGAAGCTGTGAGCAACTCATGGGCATGAGGAAAAGGGTTTTTTTTTTTTGAAGATATACAGTGTTTGGGGTTTGGGTCAACATACAACAAAATCCTGGCACCGGGCAGATGGACCTGTGGTTGTTAATGGCAGAAAGGAGGTGCTGTGTCTGTTTATCTTAGCTAGCCTAGGGGATAACACAGCTAGGGCAAAACACTTCAAGGTTAACAAGGCACCTTTTCTTTTGTAAATTAGCTCTGTACTGAGCAGCAGCATCCACAGCAACGCAGTGCAGCCATCTATAGTCCAATTTACTTGCTTTGCCTAACTTGGCCCTTTTCTCCTGTGAAAGCAGCTTCTCTGCTATAGTACTAAATTGGGGGGCATATTTGCCCTGCATGCCTAATCTTGCTTACCTCATCTACCTTTGAATTGGGAGCCTTTGCCCTTCCCTATTTTGGGTGTTCAGCACCCCCCTATTCTTGGAGTGCCAATCATGTTTACCCAAACTCGGTGTGAGCATCCTATGGCTTTTTATTTCTCTATGCCTTGTTAACCCATTGGTATAAGCCCGAGGGATTCCTAAGCCTATCCCCCACAGGCAGGCTGTCTAAGGACTGAAAACTGGTCAGGACCCCACAGCAGCACAGAGCACAGGCCACCCCACCAAGGGCTAGATCACGAGAGACCTGTGATGGAGATTCAAAATCCTAAGCTGTAGCTCGGGAGTTTATAACCCCCAAAGATCTTAAAGGGGAGGCCCGAAGCCCCCAGGGGGGCAGGAGGAATTGTTTGAGGGGTTAAGACCGTCATTTGTGGTCATGGCTGGTGCACTTGCAGACGCTCTGGAGACACCAGGCCTTTGTGGCCTGTCCGTGGAGATGGAGGGCTCCAGCGCTGATCATTCTCCCCCATGACACCCCCTTTCCTCCTCTAGTACCACTTCAACCCCTCGCAGTCCGTCCTGGTGATGGAAGGTGACGATATTGGGAACATCAATCGTGCCCTCCAGAAGGTCTCCTACATCAACTCCAGGCAGTTCCCGACGGCAGGTGTGCGGCGCCTGAAAGTCTCTTCCAAAGTCCAGTGAGTAGACAGGTGCTGGTCAACTAGGGGCCCAGCTGAGGCAGCAGGGATGGTCACTGGGGAATGCTCCCAGGCAAAACAGGATTCACCTTTCTTCAGCTATTCTCAGTGTCTCTGCTGTCCCCGTGAGAATTCCCCAGTGGATCAGTCTTCTCCTCTTTTCTGCTTAAAATGTTCTATTGCTTTGCCAACACAAATCCAGCGTTCTCTATTTAATTCAGAATCTGATGTAGTACTGCCTTCTGTAAATTCTCAGAAAGCTTGGTTTTAAGTGTTCTGATTTCAGGTTACAGTAGCTGGTGTGTACATAGTAGGTGCTTGACAAATGTTTATTAAATTGGCTTCAAATAACCCAGCTTTGTAGAGAGTTTCTAAATACCATGAGTATGCCAGAGAAAAAGAGGGTGTGGTTGTTGTCCCCAAAGATCAGAGTTCAGTTAAGGAGATGAGACTGCTTATTAATGAAGGCTGTGTCGATAACTCCCTTCTTGGCCTGTCAGGTCATTTCTCAGCCACAGCAACTGCCCGGGAGGGCAACAAGGGAGGGACCCCAGAAAAACTCTTGAGAGGTGGAAGCGGAGTCCCCCAGCCCCTGGAGCCAGGGGAAGAACCCAGAAGGGCAGGAACAAGGCTGGGAGAAATGAGGCTGCTGACTGCCACGTTACTGGGGCCTGGGATAGGTGCCAGGCTAATTAGATTAGGCAGCAATTAGATTGAAAAGTTCTAGCGACAGAGAAGGTGCTTCCACCTTCACACTAAAGGCCACCCTTGGAGGCCTGCAATGGGGAGCAAGCGCCTCCGGGTTAGCTCCACACTGCAGTCATGTAGAGGGACCAGGCTGGCCAGTGTCCAGCTCTGGGACCAGGTTTCCATAAACCAACGAGGGGCCCGGTGCCTTCTGGGGTTGGGGCAGCAAAGGGCAGACAAAGTCAGGAGCAGGAGCCCACCACCACTCCCACATGGGGCCCACCCCAAAGAAGATGTGGCTCAGCATGGCATCCACCCAGACTGTACTTCCCCCAGGAACTTGCCCAAAGGATACAAGCTGATGGCCGCCACAAGCCTGAGTGAACCCAGCGTTCTCAGAGCATCCATCCGGGCCACCACTGTAGCCTCAGTCTTTGGCCTAGGTGAGCGACAGAGTGCCAGTGACTTGTATGCCTGATGGAGTCCGATGAGGGTGTTGGATCCGCCAACATATACTGAACTCCAACCATGATGCAGGCTCTGGAGTTGTCCTCTTTTCTGTATGTCATCACATTTAAGCCTGACTACTATAAGATAATTAATTATTGTCATCCCCATTGTATAGATGGAGGAACCGAGGTTCACAGGGGTCGCACCTTGCCCACAGTCATGCAGCCCAGTGGTGGCAGAGCCAGGCCATGGACCCTTATCTAACTTTCCAGGCCTTGCTTGTGTTGTCACACCATTCTGCCTTCTGGATGTTTCTGTGGCCGTGCATCAGGAGAAAGGAACATGGTCAGCAGCACTCAGCCGCACACCTGCAACAGGGACACTGAGATCGCCTCACAGAAAACACATACAAGCACAGGAGAGTTTAGCCCTGGGGTCTCAGCAAGGCGCCGGTACCCAACCAGAGAGACAACAATTTGCTTACCAAATCCTAATGCACATACAAAGCAGTTGCTATCTAATTAATTTTGCCACTGATTACTTTGTTAAAGGATAATTAAAGGTTTAACAGTTACTTGTTGCTGATAGAGAAGATTCCCATTTTCCCCAGAAGCTGATCTTCCTAAGCCCCTAGATTGCTATTGGCTTTGACTGTAAAGTGGCTTTAAATCTGAATGTTGACACCGTCAGAGACGCAGGCAGTCAGGATACCTCGTCAAGAACTAGAGATGGTTGTGTGGATCCTGGTCCAGGGCCGCGCGATGGATGGTCTCATCACGCGCTCGTCAGTGCCGTGACTGCGGCTGTTTCCCCAGGTGCTTTGGAGAGGACGTGTGCATCAGTGTCCCCGACGTGGATGCCTACGTGATGGTGCTGCAGGCCATCGAGCCCCAGATCAGCCTCCGTGGCACCGATCGCCTCTGGAGACCCGCCGCCCAGTTCGAAAGTGCCAGAGGGGTGACCCTCTTCCCCGACATCAAGATCGTGAGCACCTTCGCCAAAGCTGAGGCCCCGGGTGAGCCGAAGGCCACAGGTACAGATGCACTCGGGGGTGTGGGGCCGGGGGCCTTCAGTCCTCACAGCTGCATCGTCACACTTGAGGACAACAGCACTGTTCACCGCAGCAGGGAATTTCTAATAGCAAAGTGAACAAACCTGGAAACAACGGGGATAAGTAACAGGAGGGAAACGAACCGCTGGGCAAATTGGGGTCTGCCCATATACCCGTGTGATCTGTTGGAGGGCCCCTACCAAATGATGAACAAAAGGAAGCAAGATGCAAATTACAGAGTACGTACATATACCCAGAAAAATGCCAAGAACAAAATGCTAACGCTAACAGTGCTGTTCTCCAACAAGGACAAGAGACGATTTGTCTCTGCCCGCATTCAGTTTGCTGCAAGTGCAAAAGGTTCTATAGTGAGCATGTATTGTTGTGATAATCAGAAGAGAAGCTAAAGAGGCACAAAGAAAAAATCTAGCTGGTAAAAGTCAGGACTTATTCAGCAGCGTTGGTCTAAGCTCTTTGGAAACTTTCTGATTGTGCTTTCTAACACGTCCATCACTGGGAAGGCTATCTGGCAGAGGTGGACTGATTCGAATTATCTGTCAGGGAGAAACACTCATTTGCACAGAAAAGCTACAGCGCATTCAGCTGGCGGAGAGTGGCAGGTGACAGGAAGGATAAAGAAAGAAGCGAAACCCAGGCCCCAGATCTACAGGGGAAATACCTGTTTAACTGTCGTTTGGTGACCTGCTCTGGGAGCATACTTGCAGCTCTCCCTCGCCTCCTCCAAAGGCACTGGTGATGGTATGTTCGTGCCAGTGGGCCTGAGTCCCGAGGGGCTGCTCCTGTAATAGTCCTAAATCCTCGTTAAACCACCCTGGCCCCTAACAAATGGGGTCCCTGCAAAGGCAGCCCTTTCAGCTCACAAAAATAGATGGTGTCTTACCACTTGTTCTGGCAGGGCCATTTCCTAGTTATACTCCAAGGTGCATTCGGTCCTGTGGTCTTCCACCTTTCCCTCATTTGCAGCTACAATCAGACAGAAAAAGGAAGGGCCTCTGACCACCATGGTTGCAGGCTGTAACTAAGAGCGCCCGAATGCACTAGGCCTGTCACTGGCTGACAGGCAGTGCCCGGAAAAGCAGTATCTCACTTTCTGTTTATGAGAGGTGCGAGCACAACACAGAGCCACGTGCCCGAAAACTCTTATTGGTACTTTGTAAGTCTTACTCCTATTGTGCTTAAAATAATCATTATCATGGGTGCCTTCAAAAAGCACACTAATGGCATTTGCCAACCAGGCCTCAGTGACCCACCTGGGCATCATCATCTGCTCCTACTGACTCCCTCCTCTTTGTGTTGTTTCCGTACCAAAGACTGGCAAGGTCCCCATGCACACCCCTCTCCCTCACACCTCTATGTTCTCACCTTTACTCATGCTCTAGCCTCTGCCCGGATGGTCCGTCTCCCTCCCCATCTGTGTTACTCTCCCCACTACTTCTGCTCTGCCCCCTAGTCTAGGTTAGCGCTCCTGCTCTGTAAGCCCCCAACAACTGATGCTTCCCTGTGATGTGCACAAGTGCCAGCCCTCAGTGGCAGTTACCTGTTAGTTAAGCCAGATCAGGGGCTCCATCAGGGCTCTGCCACGGCCGATTCGCCTAAGTGCCTGGGCCCAGCACAGTCCCTTCAGCGCAGTGGGGATCGAGAGAAGTACAGATGGAACATAGAACCTGTAATGCAGTCACAAAAGAACTGTGGGGAAATAGCCACACCATGCTCCTACCTAGCGTGAGCAACCAGCCAGCCACTTGCAGTAGTAGGAGTAAGGATGAGCTTAAGTGACCTCACAAGAAACTCCAGAAACCACACAAAGGCCACTTGAAACACAGATACCCATACACTATCGCTAATGATGGGCCTTATATGTATATTAATGTACTTTCAGATTTTGCCAGTGATCCATGAAACCACTGGGATTGACAAGCATTTAAAAATTAAGCATATGAAATTATTTATAACAATGTATATCCAGTGAGAGCAAAAAAGTATTTTCGGTATCACTAAAAAATTAAAGTAGAAAATAATTATTGAAAATAATTTTCTCTTTAGTAAATGCTTTGTAATTTCTATTTTCATAAATGTTTTATGATCCACAAAATATATTAGTCCACTTAATAGATAACTATACATATTTAAATGATCTTGGTTCAGATAAAGACCGAAATCAAAAACACTTGAGGACTACTAGCCCAAACATTATGAATATATAAACTTTGGAATCAGAGAGTCATGGTTTCTGTCCCAGCTCTTCCCCTACTATCTGTGTAAGACTGGGGAATCCACTCCACCCCTGGACCTTCCATTTCACCACTGGTGAAATGAAGGTAATAATAGTACCACCATTTAATATCTGTTAGAATTGTTTGCACAGTGCCTGGTCCATAGCAAGCACTCCATAAATACCAATCACTATTATTTTTTTAAAGCCAGTATAGTTAACATACAGCGTTATATTAGTTTCAGGTGTACAACACAGTGATTCTGCAATTCTATCCACTACTCAGTGCTCCTCGTAAGTCTACTCTAATCCCCTTCACCTATTTCACCCATCCACCCTCTGATAACCATTAGTTTGTTCTCTAGAGTTAAGGGTTTGGTTTTTTTGGTTTATCTCTTTTCTTCCTTGTTCATTTGTTTTTTGAATTCCACATGAGTGAAATCATATGGTATTCGTCTCTGACTTGCTGCACTTCAGGATCCATTCATGTTATAAATGGCAAGATTTCATTCTTATGGTTGAATAACACTCCATTGTGTATATATATACCACCTCTTCTTTATCCATCCATGTATCAATGGACGCTTGGGTTGCTTCTATAATTTGGCTTTGTAAATAATGCTGCAATAAAAGTAGGGGTCCATAGGTCTTTTCAAATTAGCGTTTATATATTCTTTGTGCAAATACTCAATAGTAGAATTACTAGATCATACGGTAATTCTATTTTCAATATTTTGAGGAACCTCCATACTGTTTTCCAGAGCGGTTGCACCAGTTTGCATTCCCACCAACAGTATGCAAGAGTTCCTTTTCCTCCACATCTTGCCAACACTTGTTGTTTTTGTGTTTTTTATTTTAGCCACTCTGACAGGTGTGAGGTGATGTCTCATTGTGGTTTTGATTTGCATTTCCCTGATAATGAGTGATGTTGAGCATTTTTTCATGTGTCTAATTGGCCATCTGGACGTCTTCTTTGGAAGAAATGTCTGTTCATGTCATCTATCCATTTTTAATTGGATTATTTATTTTGGGGTGTTGAGTTGTATAAGTTCTTTACATATTTTGGATACTAACCCTTTATCATTTGCAGATAACTTCTCCCATTCAGTAGGCCATCTTTTAGTTTTGATGATTGCTTCTTTTGCGATGCAGAGGCTTATTTTCATGTAGTTCTAATAGTTCATTTGATATAAACTCCTGATATGTCAGGAGACATATCTAGAAAAAAGGTGCTGCATCCATTGTCAGAGAGATAACTCCCTGTGCTCTCTTCTAGGATTTTTATGACCTCCAAGTTTTACAGTTAGGTCCTTAGTCCATGTTGATTTTATTTTTGTCTATGGTGTAAGGAAGTTGTCCACTATCATTCTTTTTCATATAGCCATCCAGTTTCCCAAACACATTTGTTGAAGAGACCATCATTTTCCCATTGTATAGTCTTGTCTCCTTTGTCACAGATTGACTTATATGCATGGGTTTATTTCTGGGCTCTCTATTCTGTTCCACTGATATATCTGTCTATTCTGTGCCAGTACCATATTGTTTTGATTACTACAGTTCTGTAGTATATCTCAAAATCTGGGATTGTGATACCTCCAATTCTCTTCTTCTTCTTCAAGTTTGCTTTGGCTATTTGGGGTCTTCTGTGATTCCATACAAGTTTTAGGATTGTTCTAGTTGTTCTAGTTCTGTTCTAATGCTGTTTGTGTTTTGATACAGATCACATTAAGTCTGTAGACTGCTGTGAGTAGTATAGTCATTTTAACAATATTTCTTCTCCCAATCCATGAGAATAGGATGTCTTTCCCTTTGTGTCATCTTCATTTCTTTCATCAGTGTTTTATAGTTGACAGAGTACAGGTCTTTCATCTCCTTCGTTAAGTTTATTGCTAGGTATTTTTTTTTTGGTGCAATTGTAAATGGGATTATTTTCTTAATTTCTTTTTCTGCTGCCTAATTATGAGTGTATAGAAATGCGACCAATCCCTGTTCATTGATTTTTTTTATCCTAAGACCTTAGTCAATTCCTCAATTTGTACCTTGGCAAATGCTTTTTCTTCATCTATTGAAATGATCATATCGTTTTAGTCTTTTCTCTTGTTGATGTGATGTGTCATGTTGATTGTTTTGCAAATACTGAACCACTCTTGTATCCCGGGAACAAATCCAGTTTGATCATGGTAAGTGATTTCTTTAATGTACTGTTGGATTCAGTTTGCTGATATTTTGTTAAGTATTTTTGCAACTATGTTCATCAGGGATATTGGTCTGTAGTTTTCTTTTTTGGTAGTGTCTTTATCTGGTTTTGGTATCAGGATGATGCTGTTCTCAGAATGAATTTGGATACTTTCCTTCTTTAATTTTTTGGAAGTTTGAGAAGAATAGGTATTAACTCTTCTTTAAATGTTTGGTAGTATTCACCTGTGAAGCCATCTCGTACTGGACTTTTGTTTGTTGGGAGATGTCTGATTACTGATTCAATTGCACTACTAGTAATCAATCTGTTCAAATTTTCAATTTCTTCCTGATTCCATTTGGGGAGATTATGTGTTTATCCATTTCTTCTAGGTAGTCTAACTTGTTGGCATAGGATTTGTCATAATATTCTCTTATAAACCTTTGTATTTCTGTGGTGTTGGTTATTTCTCCTGTCATTTCTGATTTTATTTTAGTCCTTTTTTTAAAAAAATAAGTCCAGCTAAAGTTTTATCAATTTTTTTCATCTTTTCAAAGACCAGCTCCTGGTTTCATTGATCTGTTCTATTGCTTTTCCAATTTTATTTCATTTATTTCTGCTCTAATCTTTATTATTTCTTTCCTTCTACTGGTTCGGGGTTTTGTTTGTTGTTCTTTTTCTAGCTCCTTTAGGTGTAAGATTGAGTTTTTTCTTCCTGCTTGAGGTGAGCCTATATTGCTATAAACTTCTCTCTTAAAACAGCTTTTGCTCCATCCCAAAGATTTTGGACCATTATATTTTCATTTGTCTCCATGTATTTCTTGATTCCCTGTCTGATTTCTTGGTTGATGCTTTCATTGTTTACTAGCGCACAATAATAACTTGCATGTATTTGTGTTCTTTCCAGGTTTTTTTCTTGTGGTTGCTTTCTAGATTCATAACATTTGTTTGGAAAAGATGCATGGTGTGATTTTGATCTTTATGAATTTATTGAGACTTTATGACCTAATATGTACTCTGGAAAATGTTCCATGTGTAACAGAAAAGAATGTTTACTCTGTTTTAGGATGGAATGTTCTGAATAGATCTGTTAGATCCATCTGGTCCAATGTGTCATTCAAAGCCACTGTTTCCTTGTTGATCTTCTGTTTTGATCATCTGTCCATTGATGTAAGTGGAGTGTTAAAGTCCCCTACTATTAGGGTATTATTCTCAATTTGGTTCCTTTATGTTTGTTATTAGCTGCTTTATGTATTTGGGTGCTCTCATGTTGGGTGCACAAATATTTACAATTGTTATATCTTCTTGTTGGATTGTCCCCTTTATGATTATAGTGTCCTTTTTTTGTTTCTTGTTACAGTCTTTGTTTTTTAAAGTCTATTTTGTCCGATGTAAGTATTGCTACCTCAGCTTGCTTTTCACTTCCATTTGCATGATAAATGCTTTTCCATCTCTTCACTTGGAATCTCCATGTGTCCCTAGGTCTGAAATGAGCCTCTTGTAGGCAGCATATAGATAGGTCTTGTTTTTGTTTGTTTGTTTATCCATTCCATCACCCTGTGTCTTTTTTAAGAGCATTTAGTCTATTTACATTTAAAGTAATTATTGATAGGTATGTATCTTTGCTGTTTTGTTACTTGTTTTAGGATTGTTTTTGTGGTTCTTCTCTGTTCCTTTCTTCTCTTGCTCTCTTCTCTCACGGTTAGTAGGCTTTAGTGATACACTTGGATGCCCTTCTCTTTATTTTTTGCATATCTGTTCTGGTTTTTTGATTTGTGGTTACCATTAGGTTTGTATATAATATCTTCTGCATATAGCAATCTATATTAAGTTAATGGTCCCTTATGTTTGAACCCATTCTTTACTGCTCTCCACCCTTTTAGGTACATGGTATCATAATTTATACTCTTATTTTGTGAACCTGTTGACTGATTTTTATAGATACACTTATTTTTTACTGCTTTTGTGCTTCCTATATTTCTTACTTCTTATGGTCTTTCCTTTCCACTCAGTGAATCCCCTTTCACATTTCTTGTAGTGCTGGTTAGTCACCATAAATTCATTTAAGTTTTGTTTGCCTGGGAAACTCTTTCTCTCCTTCTATGCTTAATGATAGCCTTGCTGGATAAAGTATTCTTGGTTGTAGGTTTTTTTCCCCTTTCAGCACTTTGAATATATCATGCCACTCCATTCTGGCTTGCAAACTCTCTGCTGAAAAATAAGCTGAAAGCTTATGGGGCTTCCCCTCTGTTTTCTTTTTCTTGCTGTTTTTAAAATTACCTCTTTGTCACTACTTTTTGCCATTTTAATTATTGTATCTTGGTGTGAACCTCCTTGGGTTGATTTTACTGGAGGCTCTCTGCACCTCCTGGATCTGGATTTCCGTTCCTCCTCCAACCCCCACATTTGGGAAGTTTGTAGCTGTTATTTCTTTCAGCAAATTTTCTACCCTTTTCCTCTCTCTTCCCTGGGATCCCTATAATGTGAATGTTATGCTTGATGGTGTCACTGAGTTAGCTAAGTCTCTTTTTCTCTTTTTTTCCTCTCTCCTGTTCAGGTTTATTGCTTTCCATCACTCGGTCCTCCAGGTCGCTGATCCGTTCTTCTTCTAGTCTATTTATTTCATTTGATGTATATTTTCAGCTATTGAGTTCTTCATCTCTTATTGTTTCTTTAGGTTTTGTCTTTGTTGAGGATCTCACTGAGGTCCTCCGCTCTTCACCACTCCAGTGTTATATTTATGACCATTACTTTAAATTCCCTATCACAGATATTACTCTTCTCATTTCATTTAGGTCTCTTGCTGTGATTTAGTCCTGCTCTTTCATTTGGGACATATTCCTCTGATCTTGTTTAACCTTCTATGTGTTAGGAATGTCAGCTACATGTACTGCTTTTGAAAGTAGTGGCCTTATGAAAAAGAGGTCCTGTAGTGCCCTGCTTGACCACAACCTGGCACTTCAGGAAGGTCTCCTACGTGTGTGTTGTGTGTGCTCTACTGTTGTGGATAAGCTCTTGCCCTCCTCACAGTAATATCAAACTGCAGGGCTCCTTCCCTGTGTTGTCCTCTGAGAAGCTTTTGTGAGTGGATGGGGCCTGTAGTCAGACCAGGTATCTGCCCACAGCCTACTACTAGGGCTGCAGTCTGGCTGGTATGTGTGATTATCTTCCCCTCTTCCAGGGCAGGAATTACTTTGGAGTGGTGCTAGTCCTTTTGGCGTTGCTTACACACTGTCAGGTTTGTGGTACCTCTTTGGATGGGGGCCAGTCAGTAGGAGAACTCAGGCATGACACTTGGTTTTAGCAAGGTTTATGTACATCTGCTATGGAGGAGTCCTGGAGCAGAGGCCTGGCTGGAGGGGCCATTTATGCAGGTGAACCTGGGGGCAGTTGCACTGGCAGCAAATTAGATAGCAGGTGTTATTGCTGTGCTGCTTCCTGCAGGTGTCTGTGGTCTAGGCTGGGGAGCAGGGGAGGGAAATGGTACCCATCAGCTCCTTTGTTCGTAGAGTAGTCTCCCAATGATCTCTGTCCCTCTAGCACACACTCTGAGATTAGTAAACAAGTCTCCCTTCTGTATACCCCAGGCATTTTTCAAACTGTTGCCTTATGCTATATCTCCATGGGCTGCTGTTGTGCTGGTTCTCGGAGGACAGGGACTGAGTTTCCTCTCACCCTGTGGCTCCCCCAGAGCCAAACCCCCTAATTTTTAATGTTCTAGGTGTTAAGCTCTGCTAATTGTAAGAACTCATGAAATTATGCCCAGCTGGTTTTTCAGAGTCAAATGGTATGGGGATTCATCTTCTCTGTGCAGGTTCCCCATCTCTGGGGGTGCCTGGTGTGAGGGTCTGTGTTTCTCCCCTATCTGCACCCATGGCATCCCTCCCTCCCATGGACTTGTTTAGCTCCTGAGTACATCTCTGCCCTTCCTATCCTCTTCCATGTGGCCTCTTTCTACATTTTGTTGTAGTTTGTTGTGCCAGTCTTCAAATTATTTTCTGGGTATTTACACTGCTGTGTTATCAAGGTGTATACATGGGACAAAGTCAGCTTAGGGTCTTCCTACTCTGCCATCTTCTCCAGAAGTCCAAATCATTTTTAAGTTAGGAATGCCAACCTGTCCAGCATTCAAATATTGAGACATCCTTTGGGAAATTTGTGGTCATAACATCAGGCAATGATTGTTAAACTGACCAAAAGTATGCCAACTAACCGGTTTACTTAACCATTTAATTATGTTAACAATGCTTAGTGACATGCTCCATATGAGCCCTTGGGTTAGATACTGAGGGGTCATTCATAAAAAGTGCCTCTCTTCTTGAAAAACGCAGGGTTTGTTGGGGGTAACAGACCCATCATGACCACATGGGGAAAGCTAGGAAAGCATGGTAGAAGGACACTTATCTCTGACCCCAAATGAAAACTTTTGCTTATGAAGCACCTAACTAGATGCCCGATGCTATCTTCAATCCTCTCAAGACCCTCACTGTCCTTACAGATGAGGAGATTGAGAAGTAGGTAGTTTCTCTAACATTATAAGCATCTCCTTGGCAGAGCTGGTATTCACATTCATATCTTTTGACTACTATTTTCATGCTTCTCACACAAATCCATTCCCCTGCCCGTCCCCTTCCCCCCCTTCCCCCAACCCAACCTCAGGGTCTGCCTGGGCATTCATCTGAGCAGTGAAGGCAGTGGTTGGGATGGCACAGAGTCTTCTGACCCAGCCTGACCCTGGGTTGTAATCACAGAGGAGGAAGATGACATGCAAAGCCTGCTTTCTGAGTTATTCTCATGCCTGTGTTCTCCCATGTGTCTGTCTTCCCTCAGCCCCCAAATCAGCGGTCTTAGAAGAAATGCTTCATAACCTAGATTTCTGTGACATTTTGGTACTTGGAGGGACCTGGACCCAAGACAGGAATGCTTAGAGCTCAACCACAGTGAGCTCCATCAGCGACACCTGGATGCCACTAACTCCACCGCAGGCTACTCCATCTACGGTAAGGCCACACTTGGCCCCCTCACCTGATGCTCTCCTCTCACAGTGCCCTCATGCAAGAGCCTTGAGTATAATGGCACTCTGGCATATGTGGAATAGGGGTCATGTGGAGATCCTTGACCTCAGAGCATGCACTTCTAGCCCCTCTTTCAGTGATCTCCGATATGTTGAGGACCTGGCCCACATCCCATTCCTGGGGACATCTTCTATAGAAAATAGGTGCATGCTTTCTCTTATAATGTTTGATCTCAGCAAATACAGCATTTGACAGACTGAGGCCAAACATTCTGGTCAGAGCCTCATGTATTTGGAAATCCTGGGGGTCAGTTTAATTGGCTCCTTAGACCTTCTGTACCTACACACTGTCTGCCCTTAAACATCTCACATTCAGGAGATCCACGAGTCTCAGCAGCCACAGCCTGTCTCCCCCATCTTCTGCCTTCTTGTGACAGGTATGGTCTCTTGGCACAGGTGTGGGCTCCATGAGCCGCTATGAGCAGGTGCTGCATCACATCCACTACCGCAACTGGCATCCAGCTTCCCTGGAGTCCCGGCGGTTCAGAATCAAGTGCTCAGAACTCAATGGACGTTATACCAGCAATGAGTTCAACCTGGAGGTGGGTGAGCCCTGCCATCATTAGGGAACTTCAGACATACCCACTTGTTCCCCCATTTGTTTGGGCCCACCTGCCACTCTTGGTCAGCAGCACCTCTCCCTGCTCTTTCTTCCCAGGTCAGTGTCCTCCATGAGGCCAGAATCTCAGACAAGGAGCACGTCAGCCATCTTATTGTGCAGCCTCCCTTCCTGCAGTCTGTCCACCACCCTGAGTCCCGGAGTAGCATCCAGCGCAGTTCAGGTAGGTGGCTTGGGAGGAAGGACCTCAGGATATCAGGTGGTCACTGTGATTCAAGACCATCCACTAACAGGTATGGTGCAGCAGCCACAGGGGCCCAGAACTGAAGGAGGGGCCCAGAAATGGGAAATCTGGGGGCCCTGCCTCTGAGGTACTCACAGCCTCAGTAAGGGGCCAGTCAGGGAAAGAAGTTACACACAATATAGCATAACAGAGTTTAGTACAGAGTGCTAGGGTAAAATCTTCCAAGTCGTTTAGGCCTTACTCAGAGCCAGGTCCTGTGTGAAGCTCTCCATGAACCCCTTCATATGCTCACACACATGCATACATACACCATATTAGGGTCCCCCACCCTTACTTCTATTGTAGTCTTGCCATTTGTATTACTGGCTGGTAGGCATTCCATCCCTATGAAATTCCGCAATCACCTGGCTTTCAGTGGAAGCTGCCCTAGAATTTGAGGGGGAAAGCAAGAGGCAGAATTTACATCAGTTATTTCATTTACTTCCCACAATTACCCATGTGGTAAGAATTATTAAATCCATTAATAGCCCAGACAGGGTAAGGAGTTGGCCCAGACTTCTACAGCTGAGAAGCGGTAGGGCAGGTTTTAATCTACACGTGAATGTTTCATTCACACTCCATCCCCAGACTGAGCTAGTCCTTCCGTTCACCATGTCATGTGGATTCCTTCCTCGTTCCAGTGGTCCCAAGCATCGCCACAGTGGTCATCATCATCTCCGTGTGCATGCTGGTGTTTGTCGTGGCCATGGGCGTGTACCGGGTCCGGATCGCCCACCAGCACTTCACCCAGGAGACTGAGGCTGCCAAGGAGGCTGAGATGGATTGGGACGACTCTGCGCTCACTATCACAGTCAACCCCATGGAGGTGATCCTCATGCAGGGGCTGGGATCTTGGGGCAGGCTGCTTCCCCTCCACCAGTTCCATCTTTCCTGTGCTGGAAGCCCTGCCCCAACTAGCCCAGCCCCACTGACCCTTCCCTTTTCTGAGCACCTCCAGCCCATGCAACCTGCGTGGACCAAACTTCCCTACCAGCTGCATTCACTGATTAAAAATGTGTGAATTGCTCTCACCCTACAAACAGAATCAGACATTTCTTGAGGCAAGCAGCCATGTGGTGTCTATCCCTTGCCTCCCCCATAGTATTTAACTCAGAGCTGACTAACACTTAAAAACTCAGTATTGAATTTTTGATTAACAGTGTAAATTACATGGCTCTGCTCCATACTGCCTGCAGAGCTCACTGAAAGGCTCAGAACAGGTTAAAACAAAAATACAACAGCAATGCTTTCCATTGGAATACTTGCCATTCAGTGAGTTCCCATTATACCAGACACTGCACAAGGAGTTCTGTTTTTATGCCCCCTGTGAAGTAGGAGTCCTCATCCTCACTTACCAAGGTGGGAACCAACTCTGAAAAGAAAGAAAAAGTACTCAAACTTATCGAGCTGGTAATGGCAGTGCCAAAATTCAACTCAAGGTTACCGGATCCTAACATTCATAACTTTCAGTTAGCCAGCAACCTCCAGCATCCACCCATGAGGGTCTAAGACCCCAGATCTGGACATATGAATATCAAAGTACCTTTTGGTCTCCCCATGGGCCCTGGGTGGTGGGGGTAGAGGCAGGAGCAGGAAGATCAGGAAAGTTGCTGAGAAATGAAGATTCTCCCAGTTTGGTCCCCCTTAGTTGGCCTCATGCTCCAATTTCATAGCCAAAATGCCAATGCAGCTCGGCTTCTAGCGCAGGGTGTAGGTATAGTGCTGAGTGCACCACTGTAGGAATGCCAGCATTTCTCCCTCAGAAAGCTGAGCCTCAGGTGTGGCAAATAAGCCACTTTGCCTAGAACAATCTGAGTACCAGGCAAAAGTGTTCTTACCAAGGGCTAACCCACTGATTCCACTGGTCAGTGAAGCATGAGTAGAGAGATCCACTGAGGTTCGAGTGTTCATGAAAGATTTCCTGGAGGAGGTTAGCTTGAGAGAGGCCTTGAAGAATGGGGTAGGAGGGAGCAAAGTATACAGGAAGCCACTCCAGGGAGGGGACACAATCACAAAAGAGCAAACATCTTTTATGGCTGTTTCATCAACTCAAAACATAAATCCAGAGCTAAGATTTTGCTAGAATCACCAAAAAGCTGGCCGGAAGGGTAGGGGGACTGGAACTGGAAAAGAGTGGGGATGAGTTTGAGGACACAAGTCTCAGAGGGTGAGGGAAGACAGTAAAATGAGGACCATGAACTTTGTCCTTCCCAAAGGAATATTTCTTTGGGGCAGTACCTGAGTCTTGGCTTAGAAGACCTTCTGCTCCCAGAGAATATAATCTCATCTAGAAACAGGCTTCAAGCTTACATGCCATTCTCTCATGGAAAAGCAAACACTTAAGACTTGGTAAGTTCCATACAGACAGGCTTCAGAAATGCCAGAAAGCAAATTTGGCATAAAAGGCTTGTTAAATGATGAAAGGGATGGGCTTCGATGTCTTGTGTTTAAAACGCATAATTTATCTTGAGTCCAGAACTTGGAATTTGCTATTTCTTCTCTGTCCTTAGCCCTCCTATTTCCCTTTCACCAGAGGACCTCCCATGCGGGAGGTAGGTCTCCAGGCCCAAGGGTTTAGCATGAAGGGAAAGGAATTCAAGGGGCCCCAAATATTCCCTTAATGGAGGAGAACATCTAAGTTCCAAAGCGGCTTTTGCTCAGCCCCTGATGAGCATGTCCCTTCTCTCCCTGACATCCAGAAACATGAAGAACCAGGGCATGGGGAAGAAGAGACTGAGGAGGAGGAAGAGGAGGAAGAAGTAGAGGAAGACATGAGCTCCAGCAGCAGTGACTCAGAGGACAGCGAAGAGGAAGAGGAGGAGGAAGGGATGGGCAGGGGCAGACACGGGCAGAGTGGCACCAGGCAAGCCCAGCTGGAGTGGGACGACTCTGCCCTTCCCTACTAATGCCCGGCTGTCTGCACCCACCCACGCGTCCCTTTTGTAAGCCTCACCGTAACGTACACCCAAGTCTATCACATGTCGCCTGTGATTTCTAGGACAGGTCTGGGCAGGCCTTCCCCAGTGTCCTGGAAGCCACCCTTTATGCCTTGGGCACTCCCCATGTCCCAGTCCCAGGGAAGTTCCAAGAAGCCCAGGGTCATCATTAGTGGGGACCTCAGGGTGGACTTTGTCCTGTAGCCCCCACTTCTCCTGCCCTGGGCTCACCCAGTATCCTGCCAGCCAATCTGCAGAGTTCTGCCTTTGCTTTTCTCTGCAGGGGAGAAAGTAAGCCTTTAGGTCACTCACCTCCCCCGGGATCCCCGTGCCCAGGGACCTTGGGTTCCAGCTCACTGTGCGTGCACCTGACCCAGTCTCCTCTTCCACACAGACCAGCAGGTTCTCCTTACCGGACTCTTCAGGTGGCTTCATACAGGCAAGGTGGTCAGACTTCACACACAAGAAGTCTAAGTCCTTAACACATTAAAGGAAAGTCCTTGTTGAGGCAAAATTAAACATATAGGGAAAGGTTCACACACAGGTGTGCGCACACCCACATGCATACAGACACTGTCCCCAGTTTGAGAGCCTTTCCCTTTGTCCTTTTGGAGGCCACATAAGCTTAGATGAAAAGTCCAAAACCAAGAATAGGTCCTTGCCACAGTAAGACCTGATCCCCAGCCAAAGCTATCTGCAAACCTTGGCGCCCTGCTGGGGGCCGCCACCACAGGACATGGCAGGAACCAGGAAGCACGCCACAGAGGCACTGCCCCAGGCGACAGCATGACAAGCCTGCAGCCAGGGACCAAAAGGAAGGGCTGATGAGATGAGCAGCTGGGCCGCATGCTTGGCACAGATCTGGGGGACAGGGTGGATGGGGTCTCCCCACCCAGAGGTTAAAAAGGCTCTCAGCAGCTAGTCTAGGGTCCCTCATCACCCGTTTCACACTGTTTTTCCTCTTAAGAAAATACATTCCTCTTGGATGTATTAGGACAAGCATGAACTGTGCCAGATCTAAAATGAAAGTTTGGAGATTTGAATGCTGGGAATTAGAAGCATATCTGTGATAGTAACAGCCGCTGCTTTATTCTCATAAAAGGAGCAATGCTTTGGGTGGAGGGCAAATAGATCTGAAAACCTAATTTCTTTCTTTCTTCTTCTTTAATAAGAAAATCTTTTCCCCTTCTAATATGGACACCTCATGAGGAGAACTGTTGCTATAGTAACTCGTCCGTGCTCTTTTGTGACCAGGAGAATAGCAGGCAAGCAACAGGGCCATTCTAGGACTTCCATGAGGCTCTGAGACCGTCTTTGTTTTGAAGGTCTCTGGCTTAGTCCTCCATGTGTACAATCTGTCTCCATCCTCCCGACCTCCCCCACCCCATCCCATATTGGCACAGGCACAGAGCTGGCCCCTAGTCACAGCGGCATTCGGGTTCAAAAGGAAGTTGAGAGTCTGTTCATCCTATTCACCATGTCACCAAAACAGAGCATAAAGGGGACCATCATCAATGTCCTCCACCCACTGAGATCCGTGACAGGGCTGTGCAATCTTCTGATTCAAGGAAACTACCTTAAGCAGATTTTTCCACCACTGAAAGTGGTTTTTGCAGATCTGTTCCCTTCTTTGAGCCTCACAATAATTATATCAGGGAGTTGGGACATCTCTTGTCAGGAACATTTCCATTACGAGTAAACTGAGGTTCAGAGATTGAACACCTTGCTCAGAATAGTCAGAGATAAAGACAAGACTACACTCCCCACCTTCCACTCTTGGCCCAGTGCCCACCACCCTGCTTCTACTTATATTCATACTTCTGCAGCTAACAGGCGTTGCTGAGGACCCACTATGTGCTAAGCACTCAACCAGCAGACACGGGAAATGATAAAGCTGAGGGAGATGAGCTCCTCCCCTCAGAAGATGTAACAGTTGCAGAGAAGAAACAAAAAGGCATAGAAATTATACAAGAGACAGACACAGAGTGGAGAGAGAAGTCACGGGAAGAAGAGGAACACAGTCGCAAGTGCTCTTGTTTTCCCCTTCTTAGGGAAAAATGCAGGCAGAAGTTTGGGATTTTATATTCATTGAATGGAAATAGACACGTCTGTGAATTCTCCCAACCAAAAAAAGCCCTTTTCTGTCAGGCTGTGTCTGCACATCGACAAGGAGAAAATCTGTAACACTGCTTAGCCCTCCCAATTCCCTTAGAAAATATATATATTCTCCAGTTGGGGATTTAGGAACTAACAGAATTTTCCCAAAATTATGGCAGTAAAAGCCAAATTTAATGTATAAAACCAACTTTTTTTGTTGTTATTCATAACAAAAATAATTTTTACTGTTCTAAGTTTTTATGTAAATTTTAGGTAGTTAATAATTAGTGTAATATTAGCTTCAGGAGTAGAATTTAGTGATTCATCACTTACAAACCACACCCAGTGCTCATCACAACCAATTCTTTATAATTGGATTTCCATTTAAAACATTAAGTCTGGTTTTCATAAGAGCACCTTGCTCAGTCTGTTCAGGTTGGTGGGGGTGGGAAGGTATTCTTCATGCCCGATTGCCTGCATTCAAATTGTCTCCAATTTCTGTATCACTTACTCAGGGTGGAGTGAGCTATTTGGGGCACACAGTGGGGAGGGTATAGGAGAAGCTGATGAAAGTGGCACCTGGCTAGGGCAGCAGAGCTGAATCACCTGTGACTAGACCGAAGTAGAGAAACAAGGGGACAACATGTCAGGACCCTCTCCATCAGCTCTTGTTGTGGGAGGTCACACTGCATGTCAGCTCCACAACTGAGGAACTCGAGGCTGCTCAGTCAATGGGCATTTATCATATCCCATGCCCCACTCATCACCATGGATGAGAACAAGGAGGAGTGGTTATATAAAAGAAGCAGAAGCATCAGCTGGTATTCAGGTGAGTGGCGAGTAATGTAACTTGCCCTCCACCAGATATTCTAATTACGAGTGAAAAATGTCATTAATCAGCCCAGCATTTTCCAGACTCCATACGCTGGTATCCGGGAACCAGAACTCCCAGATGGCCCAGACACCATGCAGCCTGGCATCCAGACAGCAGCAGCAGATGCAGGCTCAGACCCCAGAGGAACAGCTGACCAATCTGGCCACAGGCCAGACCATTGCTTATCTTGCCAAGAGGATGACCAGATTCTTCTCTCTGGAGCTAGAGAATAGGCTGAAACCTCTCAAGTGACTCAGTGACAGGGAGGAAGAGCAAGAGGAGGTTGAAATGGAAAAAGTCAGTACAGACTGAGTTGCCTCAATGGAGTAAAAGAATCAACTAGTTGGTCACCTGCCTTAAAGAGTAATGAAAGTATATTCTAGTAAGTTAATCAAATCCTTTAAGTCTGACCAAGGCCCAAATTTACTTAGATAACAAAAATGTGATTTCAGGGGGATCTTATTTCATTACCACTTTCTTGAATGTTCTCAATCATCCTATCAAGCAGAGTTTAGACCACACATCTCTGCAAGTAGCAAGAGCTGTACCTTGTGGAAATGGACCCTCCAGGGAGACGGCTTCTGGTGGGAAGCAATGTCCTCCATGCCTGTACACACAGCAGATGTCGGCAAACTTTATCTGTGAAGAGCCAGATAGTAAATATTTTGTGCTTTGCAAGGCCATATGGTCTCTGTTGCAAGTATTCAACTCTTACACTGTAGCTTCAAACAAGCCACAAACAATACATAAACCAATGGGTATGGCTATGTTCCAAAAATATTTATGAATACTAAAAAAGCAGACAATTTGAATTCATATTTTCACTTGTCATGAAATTTTATTACTCTTTTTTTGATTTTTACTTTCAACCATTTAAAAATTGAAAAACTCTTCTGAGCCCATGGGCCATACAAAACCCAACAGCATGCCAGATCTGGCCTGCGGGCTACAGTTGGCACACCTCTACCATACGTTCATGGAAAGCAGCCCTCCATTTGCCAAGGGAAAGTAAATTGCTATCTTAGATCCTTCCTTCAACTACCCAAGGAACTTTGCCTCCAAAATGAACAAACAACTCCACAGCCCCTAATTAAGCTGTTTTAATTATCCATGTCCCAGCGAGGAAATGACAACAAAAAAAACAAAACACCTGTTACTGGTCGAATTGATTCAAACACAGGCAAGCATTCATCATTCATTGAGAACCCCAAGCTCTGGGTCCAGGAACTGACTAACCACTGAGGGCTAACCCCCTAGAGCTCAGGGCCAACTCCCAGGCGCAGCACTTTCCCCACACGACTCGGCCCATAATGATTTCTAAGCAGGAGTGTTCATTATCTCAGACTGATTTCCATTTCAGCCCTGCTCATGCCATTGCTCTAAAAATGATCCTAAGGACTGTTGACTGTTTGAATCAATAGCAACATAATCAGTAGAAAGCCCTACCCAGCACATTTCAAAATTAGCGGTCTAGTTGGCTCTATGATTCAATATTAGCAAAAGGAAGAAAAGAGGACTTTTTAGCCATACTCTCATTGAAATTAACCAAATAAGTTTTACAAAAAAGTGAGGGAGTGAGTTTAATTCTTTCAAATGATTTATAAGTGAAAAGTAGATGGTTTTTAAGTACAATCATTCTCAGGCCTTTGGGGGATCTCCAAAGCCCCTGCAAAATACTTTGGAGGGCTATGGATGGTGCAGGATCCTCTATCTGCATCAGACTTTTATCGAAACTGACAAGCCAAAGCCCTTGGCACAATTTAATTTTCATGTAATCACTTTCTGCTGCCCAACTCTAGGCAAAGGAAATGAACAAAGTTTTGAAGTCTACTCCAGCACCTTCATTTCCCTGACTTTATTTACTTTATAAATTTATTCTGTACCTACTTTATAGATCTTGCTCTGGTTTTCCTTTTGGCACCAACTACAAAGGAGAGTTGGTTTTACAAGGGCTATGGACTAGATGTCAAACTTGACTCTCTCCCAGGAAGACACCAAGAGACACAAGAAGTTACCTTCACCAGCGCCCCAGAAAGCAATCAGACATTCCCTGGATGCCATTAGTGAACAGATGGGATTCTGTGTTTGCAGCTATGTTCAGTGTTATTCAGCAAATCCTTGTTGAGCACCCGTGGTGTGCCAGGCCCTGTGCCAGAAACAGGGGAATACTGAATGGATGAGGCACAGCCCTGCCCAAGAGGGTCTCCCGGTCTCATGAGCTGCTGGCGTGCTTCCTTTGCAGTGCTCGAGGCTGTCTGAGAGCAGTTGGGACTGGTGCAGACAGAAGTCTGGAGTTGGGGGATGTGGGTAACTTGCTTTGGAAGTTCTACACCCTAAGTCAGATGGGAGGTATGATTCTGGGAGCTCTGACACACATTGTCAAGGCAAGCGAGGAGGAGAACTCTAGGGAAGCAGGCAATGCCCCAACCTGACCCAGGTCATGTATGGATGAAAGCCAGTCATCTTGCCCATCGGGTGGATATCACGTGGCTGATGGCTAAGATTCAGCAAAACTAGGCCAAAGGAAGTTCATAAGTATGAACAGCAGGATGAATTCTTAAGCATGAATACCTGGAAAGCAACCCAGGTGCAGGGGCTGGTATGTGCCAAGTTCCAAAGGCATGAAAAGCCTAATGTGAGGAAGTACCCCTGAGGCCTTAAGTCAGAGCTGAAGAGAGAAGAAGGGCCTGATTTTGCAGGACCTGCTAAGGGGCCACAGGACACTGTAGAGCAGAGTCAAGGTGCATCCCTGGACCAGAGCATCACCCGAGGATGAATGAAAAATGCAAAATCTTGGGATACACCCAAGAGCTACTACACCAGAAACCAGGGATGGGGCCCAGCTGTGTATGTTTTAAGGCCGTCTGATCCTGATGCACACTAAGGTTTGAAAACCATTGAGGTAGAGGATGACAGTGACATCCACTGGCACTGGGACAGGAGGACTAATAGGGTAAGAGAGTCAATCACTAGTGTAGAAGACAGAGGGCTAAAGCAGACTTCCCCTATGAACCCTCCAGGGCTCCCCAGACTCTAGTCCATATTCCCTTGAAACAGTGATTTCAAGGAACCTTAAGCCTAGTCCCAACTCCACTCTTCCTATGGGGCAGGAGCCGCCTCCTGCTGGCTTGGCCCCTTTCATCCTGGAGAGAGGCACAGTCCAGGAGAGACTACAGTGAGGCCACCCATCCCGAGGGAGGCTGCCTTCCAGAGTCCCATAGATGAGCAGTCTCCTGAAGGGCCGTATTTTAGGGGAAATGATTAAACTGTAGCAGTGTCCTTGTATCAGCAGGAGTATTGGCCCTAACACAGCCTCTATGCTGTGGAACCACCAGGGCCTACGTAGTGGAGTGGGGTCATCTAAGGACACTGCCAGCTTACTACGGTGCTACTCCATCTGTAATGGGACCAGGGCATGCAGCATCACAATCCAACCACAAAATTGGATAGAGAATGAATGGCTTTTCTTGGAAGGGCAGTAACTCATTGTGGAGGACACTAAATGTAGAAAGCAAAACCCAAAAACAAACCTGCAGCATTCTCTACAGACAGAATCTGTGTTGACCTTGTCATCTCTAAGAACTGCAAAGTGCCTATCTCCACCAATTCCCCTTTCCCCTACCTCCCAGAAGCCTGAGATTTGCTGATTATTATTTAGATTTTTGATTCGTGGCTTAACCTCTGTGAGGATCTACAACTCTTTGGGAGAAACTAGTTGGCACTCTATCAGTCATTTACACCTACCCGTGGTGCAGCATCTGTCCTCATAGAAGGATTCCTGACACTGGGAGTCACAGGATGGGGCACTGAGTCTTGGGGTGGAAGGACAGAGGAGCAGTGGGCTGGGAGGGAACCCAGACACGTGGCCTTGGGAAGCATGCCTCTGCTGCTTAGTTCCTAAGAACCCAGCTCCCTCTTGATCAGAGGCAATTCCTGGTACCATTAGCCTCACCGAGTCTTCCCAAATGCCCTAAAGGATATCACTAGCCCAGTCTGTGGAAAGGTCTTCTGATTAAATGCCCAACCAATCCCCTGAGACCACCATGATCATATCAAGAGCAACCATCTCTAACACATTTGATTATGCTAAAAACAATCAAAAGAGTTTGCCAGTTGTTGTGAGAGGCATGGGGGAGAGCAATCCCAAGAAGGTGTTCATGTCACTTAGGTCCAGAATAACTTTCTTTATAGCCTGGCCTCTCTTCATGAATTTTTTCATGCAACATCTCTCTCCCAAGACCTTAGGACCATTTTGTTTCCCTGAGGTGAAGTCACTTATTACGAAGTCTCCTGTGGGACAAAAGGACAAAGAATGGACGGCAGGATGAGGGTGGAGAGGCCTCAGGTAGTTTTCACTGGCAAGCTTAGCTGTGTACAGTCAGACTGAAGGTCTGGAGCTCCAATCCAGCCAGGACACCAGGTGGAGAGAGCGAGTATGAGGGGTGCTCACTGGGAAGGCTGGGTGTGTCGTTGTGCGGGCCACACCAGCCATTTACATTTGTCGGAAACAGTGGAGCAGGCAGGCAGGAGCTGCTACCTCTGGACCACTGAGGAGATATGTGTCTAAAGTCAGAGTCCCACTCCTCAAGACCAGTTGAGTAAATGAAACAGAACCACAGTGCTCAGGCCCCCGATGGGGACACTGGTTTTCAGTGTCAGGTCCCAGAATACATGGTTATTTGAGACTGGCCCCTCAGCTCTTGCCTCCTCTGCTGTCAGACTCCTCTCAAGACAAAAAGAGTCGCTTACTTGTTACAGCACCATGGGTGCCTAGCACAGCACCTAGTCCACAGCATGGGCTTGATAAATGGTGAATTAAACAGACTATCAGATAGCACCTGACATCAGCAAATGATGTGAAAAATTAAGAAACTTCAATGGAAATAGACTCCTCCATCTTTTCTCTCAGTGTATATAGGTCAGGGTCTTTCACAAAATTTACCAAGGAGGAGTGGAAGTGCACAGAGGGGTAGAAAAAGAACAAGAGTGGGGTTGTTTGGATGGCGGCCCCTTCCTATCTATAACCAATAAAAGGCACCCCCCGAAGCAGAGAGTAGGGTTAGAGGGGCCTTGAGCCCACTTGTTCCACCCTCTAGGTCCTAGGCAGCATCCCAACTGAGGAGACGAAGCCCTAATTTGTTAATGACCCCAGTCCTGTACTGCTTTGCAGTCCCTTTTACCAGATTCGCTGCAGAGGAGATCCGTCAAGATGAAGTTCAATCCCCAACAGACTAATGAAAAGAGGACAACAGACGTGAGAAGAGCCAAAAACACAGTGTATATTAATCACAGGCTATAGAAACATGCCGGCTTTAATGTGTGTTTGCTTTTATCTGGAAATGAAAAATGCATCTCTGCTGCCCAGGCCCTTTTTCTTTAGCATTTCAAAACAGAAATGGGACACACACACACACACACACACACACACACACACACACGTGCTAAGGGTACTTTTCCCCCTGATAGCAGAAAGAGCTATCAGAGAAAGGAACCTATAGGTTATGTCTATTTGCAGGAACAGAGAATGAACCATGGGTCTCAGTGAGAGTCCAGGCCCTGTGAAAAAGGGAGGGAAAGGATTCATTAGGGCCTCTGTGACAAGGGGCTCCACTTGGGCCTGTGAGTCACAGATAGGAATAGAATATGCACAACCCTGTAGACACCAGACCATCCATCTGGGCAATGTGGAACCCACCACAAGCTCCTACCTTGGCTGCAAAGGAGCTTGTGCAGGATTCAGGAGAGGCCATGCACATCTTCACTTGTAAACTTCAGGTGGTAGGAATAAGGCAAATGCTTTTTGGAAGTTAGGAAGTAGACTTGATAACCCAGGGCTGATCACTCGAAAGGCAAGGAAAGAGGGACTGAGGGGGAAGCTGACTCAGAGTTAGCGACAGGGAAAGCTGGGGAACAGTAGCAGAATAGGAACACCCTCATCTGAGAAGCCAGAGCATTGCTCTGGACTGAAAGGCTCTATCCAAGTTTCAGCAAACTAGGGGGAAGCCTGGCCGTGTGACCACAGAGGCAGTCGAATCAATGCCTCCGAAGTCAGACCTGTTCAAAGGAGATTTCATTCTTAATTGAACTAGTCATGATGGAGCAATTTACCTGATTGCTTCCGGCCTGACCTCGGTGGCTTTTGATGCCCTGACTGGACAACTTGGAATGAAACTGAAGAAAACCAGCTGGTAAATTTAGAAAAGAAACTGCATGTAGAAGTTGGTTGTTTTCAAGTAAATCTGTAGGTATTAGAGTTGGGTGTGTTATGTTATTGGCATGAACACCATCAGTAAGGTAAGATTGAGAATGACTTGGTGGGACATTCGTTTGGAAAATTAGTTAATGTGTTAAATGTAAGCTATCAGAGATAAGTAGGCTAAGGACAGCCAATTATGTTTGCTATGTGCATATATACATACATAAAATGCAGAAATAACTAAGAAAGAGAATAAAGATGTCAATGGTCCTAACACATTTTTGATTCCTTAGAAGCACAGGTTTGGATGTTACACTTTTTCTTATTGTCCTCACTTACTTTTAGCTCTCAAAGCACTGGAAACAGTGCCTGGCACATAGCAGGAGTTCGGTAAGCATTAGGTAATGGAAGGTCCAGCTTGTCACTACTTGGTAAACACTCATTACTCACTATACCCCAATTAAATCAGCCATAGAGTATTGGGCCAGCTACTGTAGACCATCACAATCCAGCTAAGAAGCAGCCTTCAAGAATTCAGAGATTCAGAGCAATGTCCAGCCAGCTGCAGGCACCGGGGCTGGCTCTTGCCAGTATGCTGTACATTGTGGGTTTGAATCACTCAGGATGCTGCACATAGTGGGTCTACCTCACTTAGACAGGATGCTGCACACAGTGGGTCTATATTACTTAGACCTCATCTGCATAACACCTAACAAGCTGTTTCTAGAGGGCACAGGTCTGGGGGCTCCCCTCCTGTTGCTTCTGCCATTTCCTAAACACTTGGTACAATGCTGTTGGGTTTTGCCAACTTCAGGCACAACTCTGGAACTCATTGGAACCATTCTGGGCTCCATCAGTCTAAAAGGTCTAGTAATTTCTTCTCTCAGCCCTTCCCATCACCCATATCTGGAGATGCCACCTCCAGGGGTGGGCCAGTATGTATCTGGCGCATGTCAGACTTCTGAGCTCATCTAGCTGCCTCAAAAAATGAATTCTTTTAGTCTAGAAATTGTACTTATTTGCTAAATATACTACTGTGTATGATGTGGTACAACGCAACTTTGGACTATCTTGTTAGGAGGACTGTATGCATTTATAGAAAGTTGAATTTAATTTCGGGAGAGTACATTGTCATCTTGCTCAATGAACGAGGTTGCCCAATCACAGATGATCAGAGAAAATGCCCCTTCCCCTCCCCACACTTCTCAGCCCTCCCCTAATTGAGCTGTCCTGTCCACTACAGGCTGACACAGAGTGAAGGGCACTGAGGATCTCTATGTATATAAAGATATAGGAAGAAAATAAGAGCTGCCACAGGAATCTGTTGGGCTTCTTCCCATGACTGTGATTTTACCCATGTTTGAGTCACAAACTTTCAATTTCTAACAATTAAGATTCTTGCGGTTTCCAAGTAATTTGTTAAATGCCTATTCGACACAGACAGATATTTATTTTCAGCCTTGACTTGTAAATGCCTACAAACTGATTCATGCTGGTGGTCGTTACGACACTTTCTGTGAATTGGTCAATAAATATGATTTTAGAATTTCACAGTAAAGATGACCTCTGAGAGTTTTCATCCTTCAGACTATTTGATGAGGCGAGACACTGAGAATGGCTTAGCCAGGTCAACATTCTCTGGGGGGTCTGTCTGAAATCCTGGCATGGGGAAGAGAGGGCTGGGACATGCAGGGTGGTGATATGAGCTGGCCCGTCCAGCCTCCATCAGGGCACCCTGATATCCCCAGAACACAACTCGGCAGCACTGTTACTGGGGACCAATACAAAGACAATTCTTAAGTACTTACTGAGTGCCTACAAAGTGCTGGGGCCCAGTGTGTGTGGTCTTCATTAATCCTTGAAGCAGGCAGTTCTCACTAGTAACATGAAGAAGGTGAGATTCAGAGGAGCTATGGACATTTTCAGAGGGCAGTTCAGTGGGACTGAATACAGCTCTGTTTCCTAGCCCACTCCTCCCTGCTCCTCCATGCTGACCTGGCCTCATACCCAGGTGCCGCCTTGGCCCTTAAGCCCACTGAGAACGGGCTCCTCTCCCCACCCAGAGCTGCTGGAGAGCCAGAGCACTTCCCCAGGTTCTGTGAGTTAGTTACAGCTGCCTCTCCTTCCTGTTTCATATTGGCCTGACCCAAGGGTTAAGCCTGCCCTTTGGCTCCAGAGAGGAGGAGGGAAAATTCAAGAAAAGTTTTCTTAGAAGTATTGGGGTCTTGAGGATGAGCCATGCTGCACATGACACAGTAACTTTCACATATCACAATAGGCACTGGCTACCCTCCGGCAGCCCTGCACCACCTGCCTGCCTGCCCCACCCTTCCCTTTCATTTCCGACCTCCTCCCTCCTCATCCTTCTCAGAAATAAGGAAGGATTTCTCTTCTTTTTCTCTTTGAAAAGCAGCTTTATCATTTCTCCATTTCCTGTGTCCTGCCAAAATCCATGCCCATTCTTCTGCCCCAAGCAGTTCACAACAACCTTCTCCCAAATACAGATCATTCACATCCTAAAAGGAGTTCTTCTGCCCGATGTTAAAACAGCATGTTTATCACACTGAGCGATATTTTTATATTACATCTCAGCCTAAAAATCTTTGCCTGTCTGTCTGTCCTTTGTCTCTCCACACACCCCACCTGCAACGCCCCATCCTTGGGCTTCCCTGGAGCCCAATGTAGCAAGCAGCTCAGTACCAGAGCCCTGACTTCCCGCTCCCTTATTCCCAAAGCAATCTGGCCCATGTTCTTGCATCTGATAGACTCTTCATCTGCCTTCCGTGTCTACTCCCTCTTGTCTCTTCAAAAGCATCTCCTCATCCCTCAGCACCACAGCCACCTGCCGCCTGGCTTTCCTCCTTAGACCCTGTGCCTGCTGAAGCTCCACTGGCAGGTGGCCTCCCACACTGAGTTGCTATAGATTTCTGGGAACCTACCCTTTCTACACAAGCCCCTGGAGCTTTAGGAGCTCCCTGTCCTCAGGGCAAATGAGCTCCATTCTGTAAATTGAAAACATCTGGGTTTATCAGGCCTGAGTACAGGGCTTCATATTGGATTAACCTGATAGAGGGTCCATGGCAAAAACTTACACACAGGTACAAAAACCAGCTTCTAAACTACCAAACTATGGACAAAAGTCTCAGGTAAAGATTTCATCTCAATCATGCCTGTGTTCATATTCTAGTGCAGAGCCTGGGATAGAAAGGGCTCAGAGAAAATTAAGTAAATCAAATTGAACTAAACCTCAAGTCCAAGGTCCTCAATGACCGGGCCGAACCTATATTTTCATCTTCATATCTCCCAGTCGGCCAATATGAGTCCCACGTCTTGGGGTTCCCGAACACATGGTGAGCATTCCCATCTCCATGCTGCTGTCCCTGCAGCTCCTGCTCCCCTATCTGAGACCATGGTAATCTTATCCCTAGAGGGAGCTCCCACTCCCAAGCTCCAGAGTTCTTTGTCAGTGAGGCCATACCTGACTTCCCCAGGGGACTGTGATCTACCACCCTCTGCACCCCCAGAGCACATCCTGCTGTATTGTGAAGTGCCCTGAGTGGAGGGTGAGGGGAACGTGTCACAGGACATGTTCTTCAAAGCCAAATGCAAACGCCTGCAGAGGAAAGGCAGGTAGAGTGAACATAACTACCTAGATGGGGCCTGCAGTGAAAAGAAAAATGCACGCCAAGTCCATAGGGAAAACTGCCCCTCTGCTCCAGCCAACACTGTCAATGCAAGAACGGCTGCCCAGTATTGCCAGGTTTTCTGATTTTCTCTTTCATGAGAGTTCTTAACAAGTCCTAATATACATTATATCTAAATATGTAAGCACATGTAGTATACAGTATAATATATATTCTGTAATTATAATTATATATTGTATAATTATGTATATATTTCCATATTATGCGAACTAAATTACAAAATTATAATCATCTATTATATACTACTAATAATATGTTATATACTATTAATACACTGATACCAATAATCAGTACTACATATATTTCTCAAATCAATTTGACTATGGAACCTTTTACCTCGTAAGGTTTCTTTAGCCAAGATAAGGACCTGAGGCTGAGGCACAGAGTACTTCCCTTTCTTAGTGCCTCCTGGAGAAACCATTCTAAATCAAGCAATTAATTTCATCTTAGATAAGATTTCTCTGCAGAGACTTCCATCCGTGCCTAGGGACTTCACCAGGACACTCTGCACACAAAGCCTCACAGCCTTGGCTCCTGGAAGTGAGCACTACCTTCTGACCTTACCCAGGATCCTCATTTCAGTTCTTTTCCCTATACAACAAACAGGTTGTATAGCCCTCTGTAAACTGACCTTGACTTCCCTTCCTCTAGGCCACAATGTTGAACCATTATTCCTGTTTTTCCGCTGTATCTGTCTTTACCCTTCTAGTTATCAGAAACATTTACAGTCATTTAGTAATTGCTCAATCATGTCATGAATGCCTACTGTTTTCTTGGGACTCAGATAAATATCGCACACATATACATGTATATACCTATGCCCTCCTGTTTTCACCATACTTAGTAAAACCACGTATTAGTCATGGCATCACTGCTATGTGGCAGTCTCACTGAGCTTTCCTTTCCTTGTTTATAAAATAGTGATAATGGTAGCTCTCTTAAAGGATTCATATGATAATTAAGTCAGATAATATCTGTAAAGTGTCTGCCACAAACTTTAGCCCTTTAGACATTCACTAAATAATTACTGTCACAGCTATGACTGTCACTTTTCAGACATCCCCTAGCAATAGACGGTGTGGGTCACACCCTCATTCCTTCAGTCCTTCACACACTCACTCATTAACTCATCCAATGGTTCTGGAGTCCAGCCTGGACAACATTCTCCCTGGGTGAACTCCTCTTTATCTCCTCAGTGTAGGCACTTGCAGAAAGAGGGAGAAGGGAAAGAACAGAGAGAGGTACAAACATTTGGTGAGAGTTTACTTTGGACCATGCGCTTCCCTGGTATTTTCTAATGCAATGCTTCCAGTGATCCCATGTGGCAAGCACCTTCATCCCCATTTTATAAACAAAGGAACTGAGTTCCAGAGAGATCAGGTCTCCTGTCAAGGTCACCCTGCAGGTGAGTGGCAGAGCCCGGATTTCTCCACAGATGTGGTATTCTGAATACCATGCAAGTGCTGCTGAACCTACTGTCTACCCACACTGCAAGGGAATAACCAGCCTTGAAGAGTGAAATGTTGCCTCTGAAAAGGCAGTGTGTGCAGGTGCCAGAGCCCAGTGACAAATGCGGTTTTCCCTTTTAGCACCTTGGGCTACAACCAGGGCCAAAGCACATACCAGACAGGAACTGAAAAGTCCTGGTTAGACAACTACATTTTCAAAAATAAAATGATTGCTAAAAATCATTATATATATATATATATATATATATATATATATATATATACACACACACACGCCAGAGAAAGTCTAAAAACCAGCAGGAGAACAAACTATTTAGAAACACACACTTAGAGACATGGACAAATGGGTCTCTTCTCCCAGAGCAGTAACACCAAAAAGCCATCCCCATGGTCTCTGTTGACCTATATAACCTGGGATCTATGACAATCCTGGAGACAAAGAGAAACTTGGGAGTCTTCATTTATTCATCTATTCATTGTCCAATAATGTTCCAAAATGCCTTATTCAGTGCTTCCTACGTTCCATACACTGTGCTAGGCACTGGGGATACCAGGAGTGTCAGCTTCCTGCCCTCATTGAATGTGCAGTCTAGTTGAAGACAGGAGTAGTTATTAAATAACCCCATAATTAAGTGTACAATTGCACTTATTATTAGCACTACAAAGGAAGCCCCTCTGGAGCTATGAACATCAATCATAGGCTGAACTGCCATTATCAAGAAGGTCAAAGTTCCCTAAAGAAGTGATAATTAAGCCGAGAGAAGAGAAAGGGGGAAGTGTACCGGTCAAGCTTCATAGCTGCAGAGGAGAAAGTCACCTTTAGCTAGTTGAAAGCAGCAAGTATTTAGAAACAGGCTCATTGGGAAGACTAAAGAATTTAAGTTTCCAGAAATACCTCCCAGTAGTGCCTCCTCCAGCAGAAATGAACCGTGACAGGAGTACAGATACAGGCTACAGATCTGGAAGAATCCCCACCTTGATTTTCTTTCTCCATTTCATCCCCTGCAACTTTCACTCCAAAATTCTTCCTGTGATTCCACCTCCTGAAACACAGCATCTCAGTCAGGATTTCACCCGATGGAGAATCAGGGAGTGTGTACAGTAGGCATAGGCATATTTCCAAATGGGCTCAGATTTTGTCAGTCAAATCTGTGCTATTCCCATGCTCACAATCCACCAAAAGAGCACCATGACCTCAAGATAAAGTGACGCCTATGTGATGGCTCACGATACTGGTGATGAGCTGGCCACAGCCTACACATAATACTATTTCCTGTGTGGAATTCTGCATTCCAGAACTTGTCCGCATGGTCATCACACTTCACCAGGCATGGGGTAAGGCTGCGGGAAGTAAGAAGTGATCCCAAAGAGCAAGCTGCTTTCTGAAAAATGTAGCTACTTATCTGCAATGCTGGTGATGGACGGTCACAAGTCTTCTCGGACACGTTTAAAAACTTGAAAAATGACATTGTGTATTTTCCTTCTGTTAATAAATGATAAAGTAACTTCTCACTTTATAAAAATAAGTCAATTCTGTCCCTTGGCAAGAGAGAACTTTGATTAAAAAGACCCTCTAGTGCAATCCGTCTCTCAACAACAGCTGGAAGGTTATCATAAAGCCTGATTCTAACAGGTTTTGACCAAAACACAACGTGAAGGATGCTTCTTCCACCATAAGGTGCCTCTGAGTTAGGCTATGTTTGACAGAGGGGCGGTGCAGGACAGCCTGCTCACTGCCAGGAAACTCAGACAAGGCTTTTCAGAGACTGGCAACTTGTGTGTGTGTCCAGCACACCTGCACCAGTTTTCCTGCCACATTTTCGACTTGTTCATATAAAGACAGATAAAATATGATGTCTAGGCTCAAGGAAAAGGTGGTATCAATGGGGAGTGTTGGAGAATATCCACTTCATTCTGAGAAAATTAATTTCAAGTAAGTTTCAGAACGGCGTGCTGGGAGCTTGGAAAGATGGCAGAGTAGGAGGATCTGAGCTAACCCTTTCCCACATTTACAATTAGGTATCGCTCACATCCGTATAAATAAATCACAGAGCAACCTGAAGACCGGCAGAACAAACTCCACAACTAAATGTGGAGAAAAGCTGCATCTGGGAGGTTAGGAAGGGCAGAACAGGAGGGAGGAAGCTGTGAGCACAGAGAGGGAAAAGCACTAGGGAGCCCACATGAAGACACATTCCCGTAACATCTGGCTTTGAAAACAAGAGGGGCTGAATTCCCTGACTTTGTATAACAGTGAACTTGGAGCCTGGAGCTTTAAAAGTCAGCTGACTCAGCACTGGGCAAGATAGCTGGTCCCCATCCTTAAAGAAGAGGCAACATAGAAGAGATGGTTTGCACAACACCTGGGGCAAATGGGAAGAAGATCTGTTTATTCTGATTTCAGAGCAGGTTGAGGGAACAAAGGAGCTGCCAGGCCCTGCCTGTTTTCCTCCCCTACCCCCAGCATAAACACAGGGCCACCTTTGGGAGGCAGCACTACACAGACATTTGCTACCTAACTTGCTAGCAGGGCACCCCACCCATGCATTCTCCTGAGGACTCACCCACTCCAAGCCTGCTGGCCTTGGCAGTGAGTTCACTGCAAATTCTGCTAATACTGAGCACAAACCCTGCCCAGGCGCTGCACAGAGGCCCCACCAGAAGCCACGTCCCCTGCAGCTACCACTGCCCACTGTGTCCCCAGCCACTGCCACCCCTGCCTCTCTCTGGCAACCACTGTGCTTTGAGGACCTGGCCTTTTACTAGAGTCTCAGTTTATATTCTGCTAACATCACAATCCCACTCCCAAGCTCTACTGCAATCACACCCCTTCAGAGCCATCCTGCATGGATCTCATCAACACTACAGAGAGCAAGCATAGCCGGCAACAGGCAGAGAGTCAGTGCAGACGTCTAGACTGAAAAGAAAAGTGACTCAGACACAATAGGATCCAAGCAACACACAGAGGTGACCCCCCTGAAGTGCCAGGTTCCAGTGAACAGGCGATACTGCACTGGAAGGCACAGGAACTCTTCTTTCTAAAGCCACTACTTTCAAGAGCAGCATACATACCTGCTTTCCTAATACACAGAAACAGACACAGAGAAGCAGACAAAATTAAGTGACAGAGTAATATGTCCCAAATGAAAGAACAGGACAAAACCACAGCAGGAGATCTAAACAAAACAGAGATAATAGGCCTGAGGGGGAATTTAAAGCAATGATCATAGATACTCACTGGACCCCAGAAAAGGGTGGAGGACATCAGTGAGACCCATGACAAAGAGATAAAAAAATGACATCAAAGATGAAGAATTCCATAAATAAAAGTAAAAATACAGTAGATAGAACAAATATAGGCTCCAAGAAGCAGAGGAATGCATCGGTAACCTGGAAGACAGAGTAATGGAAAGTAATTTAGCTGACAGGTAAGAGACAAATACTGTATAATGAGAATATACTTAGAGAACTCAGTGACACCATCAAGCATAATAACATTCACATTATAGGGATCCCAGAAGGAGAGGAGAGAGAAAAGGAGGCCGAAAATGTATTTGAAGAAATAATAGCTGAAAACTTCCCACATCTGGGGAGGGAAAAAGAGATCCAGATTCAGGAGGCAGAGATTCCCCCCAACAAATTCAACACAAGGAGGTGCACACCAAGACACATAGTAATTAAAACAGCAAAAATAGTGATAAAGAAAATTATAAAGTTTGCAAGAGCAGAGAGTTACATAAAAAGAAAGCCCCATAAAATTACCAGCTGATTTTTCAGCAGAAACTTTGAAGACCAAAAGGGGATAGCACAAAAAAGTGCTTAAAGGGGAAAATCTGCAGCTAAGACTACTCTATCCAGCAAGGCTATCATTCAGAATAGAAAGAGAAATAGAGAGTTTCACAAACAAAATTTAAAATAATCTATGACCACTAAATCAGCCCTATAAGAAACATTATGGAGGACTCTGTGAGTGGAAAATAGAAAACATAAGTAACACTAAGAAAAATAACAAGCAAAAATGCAAAAAAAATAAGTATGCCTGTAAAAGTCAAGAGAAGCACAAAATGAAAGGATATAAAACATGACCCAAAGAATTGGAAACATTGAAGGGAGAAAAAGAAAAAGAAGAGTTTAGAATTAAGCAACCATCAGCTTAACATAGACTTCTATCTGCAGATGTTATACACAAACTTAATGGCAACCACAAATCAAAAAACAGTAACAGCTATACAAAAAATAAAGACAAAGGAATCCATATATATCACTAAACAAACCCAGCAAACCATGAGAGAGAGCAAAAAAAGAAAGGACCAGAGAAAAACTACAAACACAACCACCAAACAAGTAACAAAATAGCAATAAATACATACCTATTAATAAGCAGTTGGAACATCAATGAACTAAATGGTCAAACTGGAAGACATAGGGTGACAGAGTGGATTAAAAAAAAAAAAGACCCTTCCATATGCTGCTTACAATAGACTCATTACAGACCTAAAGACACCTACAGATTGAAAGTGAGGGGATGGAAAATCATTTGTCATGCAAATGGAAGTCAAAAGAAAGCTGGAGTAGCAACACTCATATAGAACAAAATAGACTTTAAAACAAGAGACTGGGGGCGCCTGGGTGGCTCAGTCGGTTGGGTGGCCAACTTCGGCTCAGGTCATGATCTTACCGTCTGTGAGTTTGAGCCCTGCATCGGGCTCTGTGCTGATGGCTCAGAGCCTGGAGCCTGCTTCGGATTCTGTGTCTGCCTCTCTCTCTGCCCTTCCCCTGCTCACGCTCTGTCTCTCAGAAATGAATAAACGGTTAAAAAAATTTTAAAAAAAAAACACAAAAAAAACCCGAGACTGTAAAACAAGTCTGTAACAAGAGATAATGAAGGCCACTGTATAATAATAAAGGAGACAACCCAACACTAAGTTTAACAATTGTAAATATTTATGCACCCAATATGGAAGAACCCAAATATATAAAAGTTCATAAGAAACATAAAGTAACTAATGGACGGTAAGACAATAATAGGAGGGGGCTCTAGCACTGCACTTACACAAATGAATACATCATCCAAATAGAAAATCAATAAGGAAACAGTGGCTTTGAATGACACATTGGACCACATGGATCTAACAGATATATTCAGAACATTCCATCTTAAAAAAGCAGAATAAACAGTCTTTTCAAGTGCACATGGACCATTCTTCAGGAGAGATCACAGATTAGGTCACAAGACAAGACTTGACAAATTCACAAAGATAGAAGTCAAACCATGCATCTTTTCTGCCCACACGCTACGAAAATAGCAATCAACCACAAGAAAAAATCTGGAAAGACCACAAATACATGGAGATTAAATGCCATGCCACTCAACAATAAATGGGTCAACCAGGAAATAAAATAATTTAAAAGTACATGGAAACAAACAAAAATGAAAACACAATGATTTAAAATCTCTGAGATACAGCAAAAGCACTTTTAAGAAAGAAGTTTATAGCAATACAGGTCTACCTCAAGAAGCAAGAAAAATCTCAAATATAAAACTAATATTACACCTAAAGGAGTTAACAAAAGAACAACAAACAAAACCCAAATCCAGCAGAAGGAAATAAATAATGATTAGAGTATAAATAAATGACATAGAATAAAAAAAAACACAACAGATCAAAAAAATCTATTAAAGCACATTTTGAAAATACCAACAAAATTGATAAACCTCTAGCCAGATTAAGAGCAAAAAGAAAGTGAAAAACTCAAACAAAATTACAAACAGGAGAAATAACACCCAACACAACAGAAATACAATTATAAGAGAATATTATGAAAAACTATCTGTCAACAAATTTGACAACCTAAAAGAAATGGATAAATTCCTAAAAACATAGAACCTCCCAAGACTGAAGCAGAAAGAAATTGAAAATTTTAACAAGCCAATTACCAGCAATTAAATCGAATCAGTAACCAAAAACCTCCCAACAAACTAAAGTCTAGGATCAGATGGCTTCACGGGGAATTCTACCAAACATTTAAGGAAGAGTAAATATCTGTTCATCTCTAACTATTCTGAAAATTAGAAGAGGAAAGAAAACTTCCAAACTCATTCTGAGAACAGCATTACCTTGATACCAAAGCCAGATAAAGACACTACCAAAAAAAGAAAACCATAGGCCAGTATCTCTGATGAACACATATCCAAATATTCTTAACAAACAAACTGAATCCAACAACACACTAAAGAAATCATTCACTGGAATTAAAGCGAAAAATCAGGGGACCAACATGGCGAAGAAGTAGGGGGACCCAGCCTTACCATGTCTCTTAAACAAAGAAGGACTGAAGCCAAAGGACTCTCAACCCCATGAGTCTGGGAGGAAAGTAGTTGGAGTCTACAAGGAAGAAAATACGAAATACAGGAAGCACCTAAATAAGTGTGTGAGTGCAAACTGGGGGAGATAAAACGGACTGTAGAGGCACGGAGGGGAGGGATCCTCTTCTGCAGAAAGACAAAGGGAAGCAAAATAGCGGCTGGGAAGCATAGGACTGTATCAGGACAAGAGAGAAAACTCAGACAGGGATAGAGAGGAGCCTATCATCCATTCCCTAACCACTGGGCTTTTGAAGAGAAGTCCCATTTCTAACAGTGAACTTCATTCGGACATGAAGCAGCCATGGTGGCCCAGACCGCTTATCTGGGGAGGTGGGGAGTCACCTCTAGATTCAGTGTTACACCAGGGACACAATCTACACCAGGGAAACCAGGCAAAGCGGTTGAAGCAAGTTTAAAACTCAGATAAGCTTGGGACACAGGAGATCGCGCAATGACAAATCCCACTGTGCCTGCGTTCCTGGCAGAGTGAGGATGGAAACAAAGGGGTGATTTGGGACTCCTGGTTCGTGAAGAAGGGACTGGAGGGAAGCCATTGTTGTCCCCCATATAAACAACACCAGACCTTAGGGTTCTGTCCGCTGACCCACAGTAGAGGTGGGACCCATGTACACCAAACCACACCCCTCCTCACAGGAGAGCCGATTTTCTACGGGAGCCGGATAGACGCTGTGAAACAAACACTGCAGCATTGCCTGGATTAACTCCAGGTCAATTACTGTCATTTAGCTATATTCTCCCATATCTCCTTCTTATCTCTCCCCACCTCTAGGCTGGTTACTCAGGGTATTGGTTTGCTTAGACAGACATATTTAACCCATTCTCTCGATGCATGTTATACACCAACTTCTTTACTTTCCTATCTTTCTCTCTGGAATAATCAGGCCATATACTTCCTCTGGTTAACTTTATCTTCATTTCTTTTTCCTCGCCCCCTTCCTTATTCTCATTTCTCTCTCTCTGGATTAAGCCTTTCAGTCTCTCTACCTGGTCAAAGCTCATTTTCTCTTTCCCCCCGCACATGTCATTACACTCTTTGTATATGCTTTTCCATCAGTACCACGCACACTCTCTCCTTAACTTGTAGCTGGTATTTCAAGTTGTATGCTTTCCCATTGTAGTTCATTATTCTTTTTTCTGTTTTGGTCTGCTTGCCGGTTTTATCAGATGGGCTTAACAGATATATTCAGAACTCTGCACCCAGAAGCAATGGAATTCACTTTCTTCTCAAATGCACATGGTATATTCTCCAAGATAGATCACATATTGGGCCACAAAGCAGTCCTCAATAAATATAAAAGAATTGAGATCATTTGCAATCTAGGCCTATCTCAAGAAACAAGAAAAATCACTAATATGAAATCTAACAGCACACCTAAAGAAACTAGAAGCAGAATAGCAAAGACACCCCAACCCAGCAGAAGAAGAAAAATAATAAAAATCAGGGCAGAGATAAATAATATGAATATAGAAACTAAAGGAACAGTAGAACAGATAAATGAAATCAAGAGCTGTTTTTTGAAAAAATAAACAAAACTGATAAACCTCTAGCCAGGCTTCTCAAATTGAAAATAGAGAGGACCCAAATAGATAAAATTATGAATGAAAAGGGATTGATTATCGAAGAGACCAAATGCCCATCAACTGACGAGTGGATAAAGAAGATGTGGTAAATACATACAATGGACTACTACGTGGCAATGAGAAAAAATGAAATCTGGCCATGTGTAGCAACATGGATGGAACTGGAGGGTATTATGTTAAGTGAAATAAGTCAGTCAGAAAAAGACAGATACCATATGTTTCCACGAATAGGTGGACTTTGTGAGACTAAGCAAAAACCAGGGGGAGGGGAAGAGGGGAAAGAAAAAAAAGACACAGAGAGGGAGGGAGATAAAACATACGAGACTCTCAAAGACTAAGAACAAACTGAAGGTGAGGGGGGTGAGGGAGGGGGGAGAGGGGGTGACGGGCATTAAAAAGGGCACATGTTGGGATGAACACTGGGTGTTATATGTCAACCAATTTGAAAATAAACTATTATAAAATTAAAAAAAGAAAGAAAATGGATTGATTACAACCAATCCATCAGAAATGCAACCAATTATCAGGGAATACTATGAAAAATTATATGCCAACTAACTGGACAACCTGGAAGAAACAGACAAATTCCTAAACACCCACGAACTACCAAAACTCAAACGGAAGAAATAGAAAATTTGAACAGACCCAAAACTAGTGAAGAAATTGAATCAATTATCAAAAATCTCCCCACAAATAAGAGTCCTGGACCAGATGGCTTCCCTGGGGAATTCTAGCAGACATTTAAACAGAGTTAATACCTATCCTTCTTAAGCTATTCCAAAAAACTGAGATGGAAGGAAAACTTCTGGACTCATTCTATGAAGCCCCCATCACTTTGATTCCCAAACCAGAAAGAGACCCAGCAAAGAAAGAGAACTACAGGTCAATATCCTTGATGAATATGGATGCAAAATTTCTCAACAAGATACTAGCAAATCAAATTCAACAGCATATAAAAAGAATTATTCACCATGATCAAGTGGGATTCGTTCCTGGTTGCAGGGCTGGTTCAATATTCACAAATCAATGTGATATATCACATTGACAAAAGAAAAGACAAGAACCATATGATCCCATCAATAGATGCAGAAAAGCATTTGACAAAACACAGCATCTTTTCTTAATAAAAACCCTTGAGAAAGTTGGGGTAGAAGGAACATACCTAAACCTCATAAGAGCCATTTACAGAAGCCCACAGATAATATCATCCTCAATAAGGAAAAACTGAGAGCCTTCCCCCTGAGATCAGAAACACAACAGGGATGTCCATTCTCACCACTGCTGTTTAACATAGTGTTGGAGGACCTGCATCAGCAATCAGACAACAAAATAAATAAAAGGCTTCAGGATTGGCAAGGATGAAGTCAAACTTTCACTTTTTGCAGACGACATGATACTCTACATGGAAACCCCAACAGAATCCACCAAAAGCCTGCTATTGCTGATACATTAATTCAGCAAAGTTGCAGGGTACAAAATCAATGTACAGAAATCGGTTGCATTTTTATACACCAATAATGAAGCAACAGAAAGAGAAATAAAGAAACTAATCCCATTCACAATTGCACCAAAAACCATAAAATACCTAGGAATAAACCTAACCAAAGATGTAAAAGATCTCTACACTGAAAACTATAAAAAAAATTTATGAAGGAAATTGAAGAAGACACAAGGAAATGGAAAAACATCCCATGCTCATGGGTTGGAAGAATAAATATTGTTAAAATGTCAATACTACCCAAAGCAATCTACACATTCAATGCAATCCCAATTAAATTGCACCATCATTCTTCTCAAAGCTAGAGCAAACAATCCTAAAATTTGTATGGAACCACAAAAGACCCCAAATAGCCAAAGTACTATTGAAGAAGAAAACCAAAACTGGAGGCATCACTATTCCAGACTTTAGCCTCTACTACAAAGCTGTAATCATCAAGACAGTATGGTATTGGCACAAAAACAGACACAAGACCAATGGAATAGAATAGAGAACCCAGAATTGGACCCACAAATTATGGCCAACTAATCTTTGACAAAGCGGGAAAGAGTATCCAATGGAAAAAAGTCAATCTCTTCAGCAAATGGCTATGGAAGAACTGGACAGCAACACGCAGAAGGAAACTAGACCACTTTCTTACGCCATTCACAAAAATAAACTCAAAATGGATGAAGGACCTCAATGTGAGACAGGAAACCATCAAAATCCTCGAGGAGAAAGCAGAAAAAAAAAACCTTTTTGACCTCAGTCACAGCAATTTCCTACGTGACACATCTCCAAAGGCGAGTGAATTAAAAGCAAAAATGAACTATTGGGACCTCATCAAGATAAAAGGCTTCTGCACTGCAAAGGAAACAATCAACAAAATTAATAGGCAATCGATGGAATTGGAAAAGATAATTGCAAATGACATATTGGATAAAGGGCTAGTATCCAAAATCTATAAGGAACTCATCAAACTCCACACCCGAAAAAAGAAATGGGCAGAAGACATGAATAGACACTTTTCCAAAGAAGACACCCAGATGGCCAACGGACACATGAAACGATACTCAATGTCACTCATCATCAGGGAAATACAAATCAAAACCACACTGACATACCACCTCATACCAGTCAAAGTGGCTGAAATTAACAAATCAGGAAAGTATAGATGCTGGTGAGGATGTGGAGAAACAGGTTTCCTCTTACACTGTTGGTGGGAATGCAAACTAGTGCAGTTGCTCTGGAAAACGATGTGGAAGTTCCTCAAAAAATTAGGACTAGAACTACCCTATGACCGAGGAATAGCACTGCTAGGAATTTACTCAAGAGATACAGGAGTGCGGATGCATAGGGGCACATGTACCCCAATATTTATAGCAGCACTTTCAACAATAGCCAAATCATGGAAAGAACCTAAATGTCTATTAACTGATGAATGGATAAAGAAGATGTGGCATATATATACAATGGAATACTACGTGGCAATGAGAAAGAATGAAATCTGGCCATTTGTAGCAACATGGATGGAACTGGAGGGTATTATCCTAAGTGAAATAAGTCAGGCAGAGAAAGACATATATGTTTTCACTCTTATGTGGATCTTGAAAAACTTAACAGAAGACCATGGGGGAGGGGAAGGGGGAGGGGGAAAAATTAGAGAGAGAGGGAGGCAAACCATAAGAGACTCTTCAATACTGAGAACAAACTGAAGGTTGATGGGGAGTAGGGGAGAGGAGAAACTGATGATGGGTATTGAGGAGGGCACTGGTTGTTGATGGAATGAGCATTGGGTTTTGAATAGAAACCTATCTGACACTAAATTATATTTAAAAAATAAAATAAAATGAATATACCAAGAAACAAAAATAAATAAATAAAACAAAGACTGTAGGGGATCCTGGGTGGCTCAGTAGGTTGAGTCGCTGACCGGTTAGGTCATGACCTCATGGTTCTTGAGTTTGAGCCCCAAATTGGGTTCTGTGCTGACAGCTTGGAACCTGGAGCCTGCTTCGGATTCTGTATCTTCCTCTGTCTCTGCCCCTCCCCACTCACATTCTGTGTCTCTCTCTCAAAAATAAATAAACGTTAAAAAAAATTATAAATCAAGGACTGTAACAAGAGACAAAGAAGAGCACTGTATAATCATAAAAGGGACAATCCAACAAGAAGATGTAACAATTGTAAATATTTATGCACCCAACATGGAGACACCCAATAAATAAACCAGCTAATAAAAACATAAAGTAAATAATGGAAAGTAATACAATAATAGCTAGGGACTTCAACACTCCTCTTACCATCAATGGATACGTAATACAAAGAGAAAATCGATAAGGAAACAGTGGCTTTGAATGACACATTGGACCAGATGGACCTAACATATATATTCAGAACATTCTATCCTTAAACAGCAGAATACACATTCTTTTTAAGTTCCTATGAAACATTTTTCAGAAAAGATCATGTATTAGGTCACAAAACAAGCTTCATCACATTCAAAAGGATCCAAGTTACACCATGCATCTTTTCTTACCACAATGCTGTGAAACTAGTTATCAACCACAAGAAAAATTCTGGGAAGACCACAAATTCATGAAGATTAAATATCATACTACTCGGGGTGCCTGGGTGTCTCAGATGGATGAACATCAAACTCTCGGTTTCGGTTCAGGTCATGATCTTATGGCTGGTGAGATCGAGCCCTTCATCAGGCTCTGTGCTGACAGCGCATAGCCTACTTGGGATTCTCTCTCTCCCTCTCTCTCAAAAAAAATAAGTAAATGTTAAAAAAATACCAGACTAGTAAACAATAAATGGGTCAACCAGGAAACAAAAGAATAAAACTATACACAGAAACAAATGAAAACATAATGGCCCAAAATCTTTGGGATGCAGCAAATGCTGCTCTAAGAAGGGAGTTTAAAGCAATACAGGCTTACCTCAAGAAGCAATAAAAATCTCAAACCTAGTATTACATCTAAAGGAGCTAGAAAAAGAACAACAAACAACCCCAAACCAGTAGAAAGAAAGAAATAATAAAGATTAGAGCAGAAATAAATGAAACTAAAAAAATAGAATGGATCAATGCAACCAGAAGCTGGTTTTTTGAAAAGATCAACAATATTGAAAAAATTTTAGCAAAACTCATCAAAAAAGAGAGAGAGAGGATTCAAATAAAATTAAAAATTAAAAAGGAGAAATAACCGACAAAATAAAACTACAAAGGATTATAAGAAAATATGAAAAATTATATGCCAACAAATTGGACAACCTAGAAGAAATAGACCAATTATGAGAAATATAGAACCTCCCAAAACTTAATCAGGAAAATATAGAAAATTTTAACATGCTAATTACCAGCAATGATACTGATTCAGTAATCAAAATATTACCAAAATAAAAGTCCAGGGCCACACAGCTTCACAAGTGAATTCTACCAAATATTTAAAAGGGAGTTAATACCTATTCACAAACTATTCCAAAAAATAGAAGACAGAGGAAAAATTTGAAATTCATCCCATAAGCAAAGCATTACCCTGATATCAAAACCAGTTAAAGACACAACAAAAAATAGAACTATGGGCCAATATCTCTGATAAACAGAGATGCAAAAATACTCAACAATATATTACCAAACCAAATCTGCCACTACAGTAAAAAAAAATAATTCCCCACAATGAGGTGGGATTTATTCGTGGGATGCAAGGGTAATTCAATACTCATAAATCAATCAATGTGTGATGATACATCACAACGACAAGTGAAATGATAAAAACCATATAATCATTTCAACAGAAGCAGAAAAAACTTTTGACAAAGTATAACATCCATTCATGATTAAAAAAAATAATCCTCAACAACGTAGGTGTAGACAAAATATATCCTAATAAAGGTCATATAGGAAAAACCCACAGCTAACATCATACTCAATGCGGAAAACCTGAGAATTTTCCCCTAAGATCAGAATCGAGACAAGGATGTCCACCCTCACCACTTTTATTCAACATAGCACTAAAAGTCCTAGCCACAGCCATCAGATAGGAAAAAGGAATGAAAGCCACCCAAAGAAGAAATAAAACTTACACTATTTGTGATATCCCATGTGTTATGATACTGCATACAGAATCCCTACAGATTCCTCAAAAAAAACTACTAGACTGATAGATGAAATCACTAAAATCACAGAATACAAAATCAATGCAAAGAAATCCACTGCATTTCTATATACTAAAAGTGAAGCGACAGAAAAAGAAATTAAGAAAACAATCCCATTAACAATTGCATCCAAAACAATGAGATGCCTAAGAATAAACCTAACAAAGGAGTTGAAAGACCTGTCCGAAAACTATAACACACTGTTGTAAGAAATTGAAGAGGACACAAATGGGACGCCTGGGTGGCTCAGTTGGTTAAGTGGCCGACTTCAGCTCAGGTCATGATCTCACGATCTGTGAGTTCGAGCCCCGCGTCGGGCTCTGTGCTGACAGCTCAGAGCCTGGAGCCTGCTTCGGATTCTGTGTCTCCCTCTCTCTCTCTGCCCTTCCCCTGCTCACCACGCTCTGTCTCTATGTCCCTCAAAAATAATTAAACATTAAAAAAATTTTTTTTTAAATGAAGAGGACACAAAAAAAGGAAAGACATTCCATTCTCATCAACTGGAAGAACAAATATTGTTAAAATGTCCATACTACCCAAAGCAATCTACAGATGTAATGCAATCCCTATTATACCAACAGCGTTTTTCACAGAACTAGAACAAACAATACTGAAACTTATATGGAACCACAATAGACTCTGAATGGCCAAAGCAATTTTGAAAAAGAAAAGCATAGCTGGAGGTATCATAATTCCAGACTTTAAGTTATATTATAAAGCTATAGTAATCAAAACAGTCTGGTTACTGACACAAAAACAGACACAGATCAACAGAACAGAATAAAGAGCCTAGTAATAAACCCAAAATTACATGGTCAGTTAATCTTCAACAAAGGAGGCAAGAATATACAATGGGAAAAAGACATTATCTTCAACAAATGGTGCTGGAGAAACTGGACAATTACATGTAAAAGAATGTAACTGGACTACTTTCTTACATAATACACAAAAATAAACTCAACATGAATTAACAACCTAAATGTGAGATCTGAAACCATAAAAATCCTAGAAGAGAACATACGCAGTAATTTCTGTGACACTGGCCATAACAACATCTTTCTAGATAGGTCTCCTAAGGCAATGGAAACAAAAGCAAAAATGAACTATTGAGACTACATCAAAGTGAAAAGCTTCTGCAGAGCAAAGGAAACAACCGGCAAAACTAAAAGACAACATTCTAAATGGGGGAAGATATTTGCAAATGACATATTCAATAAAAGGTTAGTATTGAAAATATATAAAGAAGAAATATACCTCAACACCAAAAAACTAATAGGCCAATTAAAAATGAGCAGAAAACATGAACAGACATTTCTCCAAAGACCTAAAGATGGCCAACAGACACATGAAAAGATGCTCAACATCACTCATCATCATGAAAATGTGAATCAAAACCACAATGAGATATCATCTTGTACCTGTCAGAATGACCAAAAAAACTTCACAAGAAACAAGTGTTGGTGAGGTTATGGAGAAAAAGGAACCCTCTTGCACTGCTGGTGGGACTGCAACTGGTGCAGACACTGTGGAAAACAGTACAGAGTTTCCTCAAAAAATTAAAAAATTGAACTACAATATGATCCAGTAATTGCACTACTGACTATTCACCCAAAGAATAGGAAAACACTAATTTGAAAGGATATATATAACCTTATGCTTATTGCAGCATTATTTATAATAGCTAAATTATGGAAGCAGCCCAAGTATCTATCCATCAATAGATAAATGAATAAAGTTGTTGTATAGATATAGTGGAATATTATTCAGTTATAACAAGGAATGAAATCTTGCCATTTACAACAACATGGATGGAGCTAGAGTGTTCTGCTAAGCAAAATAAGTCAGTCAGAGAAAGACAAATACCATATGATTTCATTCATATTCAAAATTTAAGAAATAAAACAAATGATTAAAGGGGAAAAAAAAGACAAACCGAAAAATAAATTCTTAACTACAGAGAACAAACTGATGGTTACCAGAGATGACGTGGATGGGGGGATTGGTGAAATAAGTGAAGGGAATTAAGAGTACACTTATCCTGAGCAATGAATAATATACAGACTTGTTTTATCATGATGTTGTACACCTGAAACTAATATAACACTGCATGTTAACTATACTGGAATTAAAATAAAGATTAAAAAAAAACTTCATTTAAAGAGTTTCCTTAGATGGGGCACCTTGGTGGCTCAGTCAGTTGAGCTTCTGATTCTTCATCTAAGCTCAGGTCATGATCTCACAGTTCATGAGTTAGAGCCCCATGTTGGGCTCCGCACTAATAGTGTGGAGGCTGCGTGAGATACTCTCTCTTCCTCTTCCTCTCTGCTGCTCCCCTACTCACACACACATGTACTCTCTCCCTCTCTCGGAAATAAATTTCTCTCTCTCTCTCTCTCTCTCCTGGAAATGAGTAAATAAACTTTAAAAAAGTTCCCTTAAAAATATTTTGATCAGAAAAAAAAGAAATATATGCAAATATTTGTAAAGAGTTGCAAATTCCTGACACAGGGCTCCTATACTCTTGTATTTTCCTAAACGATAAAAACTCTAAGAGCATGCTCTGTTCTTTTTTTTTTTTTATGTCCCAGTTAGTCAGCATATAATGCAATATGAGGAGTAGAATCTAATGATTCGTCCCCTACATATAACACTCAGTGCTCATCCTAACATGTGTCCTCCTTAATGTCTCTTGCACACTTAGCCCATCCCCCCACCCAAAACCCCTGCAGCAACCCTCAATTTGTTCTTCTGTTTTGTCTCCCTCCCTGTTTTTATATTATTTTTGCTTCCCTACCCTTTTGCTCATCTATTCTGTATTTTAAATTCCACGAGTGAAGTCATATGATACTTGTCTTTCTCTGACTTATTTCATTTAACATAATACACTCTAGTTCCGCTCACATTGTTGCAAATGGCAAGATGTCATTCTTTTTGATTGCCGAGTAATATTCCATTGTATGTATATACCACATCTTCATTATCCATTCATCAGTCAATGGACATTTGGGCTCTTTCCATACTTCGGCTATTGTCAATAGCACTGCTATAAACATTACAGAGCGTGTGCCCCTTTTAAACAGCACACCTGTATCCTTTAGATAAATACCTAATAGTACAACTGCTGGGTCATAGGGTGGTTCTATTTTTAACTTTTTGAGGAACCTCCATACTGTTTTCCAGAGTAGCTGCACCAGTTTGCATTTCCACCAGCGTGCAAAAGAGATCCTCTTTCTCCACATCCTCACCAACATCTGTTGTTACCTGATGTTGTTCATTTTAGACAGGTGTTAGGTGGGATCTCGTGGTTTTGATTTTTATTTCCCTAATGATGAGTGATGTTGAGCGTTTTTTCATGTGTCTGTTAGCCATCTGGATGTCTTCTTTGGAAAAGTGTCTATTCACATTTTCTGCCCATTTCTTCACTAAATTATTTGGTTTTTGGGTGTTGAGATTGATTAGTTCTTTATAGATTTTGGGTACTAACACTTTATCTGATATGTAAAGTGCAGAATCTTCTCCCATTCCATTGGTTGCTTTTTAGTTTTACTGATTGTTTCCTTCAATGTGCAGAAGATTTTTATCTTGATGAGGTCCCAATAGTTCATTTTTGGTTTTTTTTTTCTTCACTCATCTCTGGGTATATGTTGCATAAGGAGTGTGCCCACGGTCAATGAGGTTTTTGCCTGCTTTTCCTCTAGGATTTTGATGGCTTCCTGTCTTACATTTAGGTCTTTCAGTCATTTTGAATTTATTTTTATGTATGGTGTAAGAAACTGTTCCAGGTTATTCTTTTGCATCTCGCTGTCCATTTTCCCAGTACCATTTGCTGAAGAGATTGTCTTTATTGCATTTGATATTCTTTCCTGCTTTGTAAGGATTTGTTGGCCACATGTTTGTGGGTCAGTTTCTGGGTTCTCTATTCTGTTCCATTGATTTTTGTGTCTTTTTGTGCCAATACCATAATATCTTGACGATTACAGCTTTGTAATATATCTTGAAGTCCGGAATTGTCATGCCTCCAGCCTTGGTTTTCTTTTTCAGAATTGCTTTGGTTATTAGGCGTCTTTTCTGATTCCATACAAATTTTAGGATTGTTTGTTCCAGCTCAGTGAAGAATGCTGGTGTTATTTTAATAGGGATTGCTTTGAACATGTGGATTATTTGGGGTAGGATCAACATTTTAATAACATTTATTCTTCCAATCCATGAGCATGGAATATTTTTCTATTTTTTTGTGCCCTCTTCAATTTCTTTCATAAGCTTTCCATAGTTTTCAGTGTATAGATTTTTCACCCCCTTGGTTAGGTTTATTCTTGGTATTTTATTGTTTTGGTGCAATTGTGAATGGGATCGGTTTCCTGATATCTCTTTCTGTTGCTTCATTACTGGTGTATAGAAATGCAACCGATTTCTGTACAGTGATTTTATAATATGCAACTTTGTTGAATTCATGTATCAATTCTAGCAGGTTTTTGGCAGTATCTTTTGGGTTTCCCAAATAGAATATCATGTCCTCTGTGAAGAATGAGAGTTTGACTTTCTCCTTGCCAATATGGATGACTTTTATCTGATTGCTGAGCCTAGGACTTCCAATACTATGTTGAATAACTGTAGTGAGAATGGACATCCCTGTTGTGTTCCTGACCTTAAGGGGAAAGCTCTCAGTTTTTTCCCCATCAAGGATGGTATTAGCTGTGGGTCTTTCATATATAGTTTTTATGATCTTGAGGTATGATCCTTCTATCCTTACTTTCTTGAGGGTTTTTAATCAAGAAAGGATCCTATATTTTGTTGAATGATTTCTCTCCATATATTGAGAGGATCATGTGGTTCTTGTCCTTTCTTTTATTGTGATGTATCACACTGACTGATTTATAGCTATTGAACCAGCCCTGCATGCCAGGTATAAATCCCACTTGATCATGACAAATAATTATTTTAATGTATTGTTTGATCTAATTGAATATTATCTTGTTGAGAATTTTTACATCCATGTTCATCAGGGAAATTTGTGTGTAGTCTCCTTTTTAGCAGGGTCATTGTCTGGTTTTGGAAGCAAGGTAATGCTGGCCTCATAGAATGAGTTTGGAAGTTTTCTTCCACTTCTGTTTTTTGGATTAGCTTAAAAGTATAGGTGTTAAGTCTTCTTTAAATGTTTGATAGAAATCCCCTGGAAAGACATCCGACCCTGAACTCTTGTTTTTTGGGAGGTTTTTTATTACTAATTCAATTTCATTCCTGGTTATGGGTCTGTTCAAATTTTCTACTTCTTCCTGTTTCAGTTTTGGTAGTTTATATGTTCCTAGGAATTTGTCTGTTTCTTCCAGATTGCCCAATGTATTGGCATATAACTGCTCATAATATTCTATTATTGTTTGTATTTCTGCAGTGTAGGTTGTGATCTCTCTTCTTTGATTTGTGATTTCATTTAATTGGGTCCTTTCCTTTTTCTTTTTGATCAGTCTGGCTAGGGGCTTATCAATTTTGTTAATTCTTTCAAATAACCAGCTCTTGGCTTCCTGGATTTTTTTTATCACTGATATCTGCTCTAATCTTTATATTTCCCATCTTCTGCTGTTTTGGGGCTTTATTTGCTGTTAAGGTGTAATGTTGGGTTGTGTAGCTGAGACCTTTCTTTCTTCTTTACAAAGGCATGGATTGCTTATGACCACCTTTGCTGCATCCCAGAGGTTTTGGGGCTGTCATGTTATATTTTCATTGGCTTCCATGTACTTTTTAATTTCTTGGTTAACTCATTTATTCTTTAGTAGGATGTTCTCTGATCTCGAAGTATTAGTGGTCTTTCCAAATTTTTTCTTGTGGTTGATTGCATGTTTCATGGCATTGTGGTCTGAAAATAAGCATGGTATGATCTTGATCTTTTTGTATTTGTTGAGGGCTGATATGTGTCCCAGTGTGTGATCTACTCTGGAGAACGTTCCATGTGCACTCAAGAAGAATGTGTATTATGCTACTTTAGGATAAAATTGTTGTGCCCGAATTCTCGAATCCCCCCACAAGAGACCACCAGAGTCGAAAGTCAAAGCCAAGTGGAAAGGGTCGTTTTATCTCAGGATCGATCCGGGTCCTTTCGCATACCGCTGCCAGTATGCAAAAAGGCCTCGAACATGGTTGGTACAGCGTTTTTATAGACAGAGACAAATAGTATAGGAAGGTTTCAGGTTATAGGGTGACTGACTGGTCGATATTTGAAATACGAACATATGCAGCCCTCTGATTGGGGGTTCTTTGTTTGCTCTTTGGCGGGAAGTCTCTGTCCGTTATGTGAAAAAGTTAGTTATTTATTCTAATACATATCAGAAAAGGGGGAAGGGGAAGAATGTGAGGGAAGCAAGGTTCTCAAGCTAGTAAATGTCCGCTCAAGCTAATGAATGTCCGAAAGGTGAAGGTCTTCCGAATGTGAGCAAAGCCAGTTACACAAACTAATGCATGTCATAAAGGGGGAAGGGGAAGAATGTGAGGGAAGCAAGGTTACAGAAGTGAGAAATGCCAGATACTTAAATACATGTCAGACTAGACTCAGAAAAAGTTTTACAATGTTTACAGCAAACAATAAGCAAAACAGAATTCTCAGCAATTGTATCTCTTATTAGCGGTCCACAATCGGCAGAAGGCCAGGGCAGCTATCTTTAACCCGGTATCTGTCCATTGATTTACAGAAAAAGAGAACTTAGCTTCAAACTAAGGCAGAGCTGCCATTTGGACATAAAATTTTAAAACCGCTCCCTTCAAAAATATTCTGAATATACCTGTTAAGTCCATCCAGTCCAGTGTGTCATTCGTAGCCATTGTTTCCTTGTTGATTTTCTGCTTAGATGATCTGTCCATTGCTCTAAGTGGGGTTTTTAAGTCCCCTACTATTATGGTATTATTATCAATTGCTTATGTTGGTGATTGATTTACATATTTGGGTGCTCTACATCGGGGGCATAAATGTTTACAATCGTTAGATCTTCTTGGTGGACCCCTTAATTATGATATGATGCCCTTCTTCGTCTCTTGTTACAGTCCTTATTTTAAAATCTAGTTTGTCTGATATAAGTATGGCTACTCCATCTTTCTTAGCATGATGGATGGTTCTCCATCCCCTTACTTTCAATCTGACGGTGTTTTTAGGTCTAAAATGAGTCTCTTATAAGCAGCGTACCGATGGGTCTTGTTTTCTTATCCATTCTGCTACCCTGTGTCTTTTGATTGGAGTGTTTAGGTCAGTGACATTTAAAGTGAGTACTGAAAGATATGAATTTATTGCCATTTTGTTGTCTGTAGAGTTGGAGTTTCTGGTGGTGTTCTATGGTCCTTCCTAGTCTTTGTTGCTTTCAGTCTTTTTTGTTTTGTTTCGTCCTTACTCCACTCAGAGAGTCCCCCTTAAAATTACTTGCAAGGCTGGTTTAGTGGTCACCAACTCCTTTAGTTTTTGTCTGGGAAACTCTATCTCTCCTTCAATTTTGAACGGCAGCCTTGCTGTATAAAGAATTCATGGCTGCATATTTTTCCAACTCAGCGCATTTAATATATCCTGCCACTCCTTTCTGGCCTGCCAAATTTCTGTGGATAGGTCTGCTGTGATCCTGATCTGTCTTCCTTATACCTATAGGTTAAGGACTTTTTTTTTCCCTTGCTGCTTTCATGATTCTTTCCTTGCTTATATTTTGTGAATTTGACTATGATATACCTTGCTGATGGTTGGTTTTTGTTCAATCTAATGGGAGTTCTCTGTGATTCTTGGATTTTGATGTCTGTGTTTTTCCCAGATTATGAAAGATTTCCACTATAATTTACTCACATTAACCTTCCACCCCCTTTTCTCTGTCTTCATCTTCTGGAACTCCTAGGATTCAGATAGTTTCCTTTTTAATAAGTCATTGAGTTCTCTAATTCTTGTATTGTGCTCTGCTCTTTTGCCTTAGTTTCCCTCTTTTCTCTATTTCATTATTCTCCATAATTTTGTCTTCTATATAGCTAATTCGCTGTTCTGCTTCATCCATCCTTGCTACCATGGCATCCATTTGAGATTGCATCTCGGTTATAGCATTTGTAATTTCATCCTGATAAGATTTCACTTCTTTTATCTCTGCAGAAAGAGATTCTATTGTTTTTTCAACCCCAGCTAGTATTCTTATTATTATGATTCTAAATTCTAGTCCAGACATCTTACTTATATCTGTGTTGATTAAGCCCCTGGCTGTCATTTATTGTGTTGGGATGAATTCCTTCATTTTGTCATTTTAGAGGAAGAAAAAGAATAAATAAGATAATAAGATAAAATAAGACTTAGAAAATTAAAAACAATGCAGAAAATCAAATAAAGGAAGCTAAATCCTAGGTGTGTTTTGGTCTGCTTTTTCAAAGAAGCTTGACAGAATAGAGAAAAAAGGGAAGTAAAAGGAAAAAAGTATAAAATAAAATAGAATAAAATGAAATGAAGAAAGTGAAATAGAATTTAAAAGTTAACACAAAATTAAAAATATAGTAAAAAGAATTTTAAAAAGTTTTTTAAAGGAAAATAAGAAATGTTTCTCTTTCTGTATCCAAAAAAAAAGAAAAGAAAGGAGAAAAAGGAAAAAAAAAAAACTGTATAGATGAACTAGCGAACAAAATGAAACCTGAATGAAGTGACATCCAGTTTCCCCCTAGAACTCGAGGTATGAAGCACTCTATAGTCCATACACTAAGCAGGCAGAGAGACTTCTGCTGGTCTTGTAGGGCATGTGCTTGGAGAGTGCAGTTGGGCAGGGCTTGGTAGAATAGTTCCACTCTCCACTAGGCGGTGCTGCTTAGCTTACTGGGGTGTATCAGTAATGCACATGTGTGCAGGTATGTGCACGTCCAGAAGAACTGAAAATGGTATCACCCAGCTTCCTAGTTTCTGGCATAGGAACTCTGAGCTCTCACTGACCAGCAATCAAGCATCCACTCCTGTCTCAGGGTCCATCCACTCCCTGCTTCCATATAGTCCATGTCCAAGCCATCAGCCTGCCAGGCAGCACCTCTCTCCCAAATCTTATTTCAGATTGGACTGTGTTCCCAAACTCCTCACTTCTGGGAACCCTGGCAGCTTGGACCTGCTCTGACCCTCAGGGGGAAGGTCTCTCTGAGAAATGGGCAGGTGCCAGCTTGCTCCAGAGAATGCTCATGCCATCTCACTGCAGCAGAGGTTCAGAGACTGTGGCTGGGTACTGACTTGACCCACAAAACTTTCATGCCATCATCAGCAGCAAAGTTTCAGAGATTATGGCAAATCACAACACACAGCCAGCACCAGGTTTCACCTCACTCTGGCATCTTTGCTGCAATATAAGCAAACATGGCTGTTCTCCAGGGGCCCCTGCCTACGGGGAGGCCGGATGCCCTCTGCCAAATGCTCTCCAAGCAGGGAAACCATTTCTCCCCATGTAGCCCAGAAACCCCTCAAACCTCACTGCCTGCTCCTGGGGATTCATCCCTCCTCCCCACCAGAGCACCTCCAGGTTTTAAGCTCTGGAATTTCTGACTCTGCTCTTGTCTGTTTATAGAGTCCTAATGGTATTGAACCCCACTCCTTTCTCCCCATCAATGGTTTTGGGGAAAAGTTTTCTTGTTCAGTCCCTTGTGAGTGTTTCCACTATTTCTTTCAGCTACTTTTGGGGGGAGTACTTTTCCTATACTCTTCCAGTGTGACACAATCACCCCCCCCTTCTCTGTCCTCTCTGCAAAAATAGCTTTCAAACCTTCACAGCTTCTCTCTCCCCCAGTTCACCTCTTCACACCGCGTACCTGCCAAGTTCAGTGGCTCAAGTTATGCAGATTGTTGTGTTAATCCTCAACTCAATTTCCTAGGGTGTGCAAAATGGTTTGGTGCTGATCTAACCACATTTAAGGGATGAGAGAACCTGAGAACTTCCAAAGCATGTTTTCTTCTAATATATGGTCTTGGACCCTTGATTCCTGACACAATCCCTCAGAATTCCAGGGTGATAGGACAGTCTTTTGTTCTACTTAGGTAACTTACTGGGCTCCTGGATGGGAGCTGCTCACCAGGAAGACTAAATTATGATTAGAAGCTTGGAATTTTCAGCCCCAGTCCCTATCCTCTGGGAAGGGGAGAAGGGCTGGAGCTTGAGTTAATGATCAATCAAGCCTATGTGATTCTCCATAAAAATCTCAATAATACTAGGTTCAAAGAGTTTCTGGGTTCGTAAACACACCTGCATGGCAAGAGAGTGGCACACTCCAATCCCAAAGGGATAAGAGTTCCTGTGCTCAGAACCCTTCCAGACCTCACCCTATCTCTTCATCTGGCTGTTCATTTATACACTTTATTATATTTTTTGTAACAAACCTGTAAATATAACGGTTTTCCAGAGTTTATGAGCCCTTCCAGCAAATTATCAAGCCCAAGGAGGGGACAATGGGAACTCTTATTTATAACCACTCAGAAGTAGAGGTGACAACCTAGGACTTGTGATTGGCACCCAAAGTTGGGCAGTCTTGTGGGACTGAGCCCTTGTTGGGAGCCATCTTGGGCTCAAAGGTTGAGATACTTCCCTGTGTGGAAACGCAGTCGTAGCAAAGCTCCTGCCAATCAAAATGACGCCCAGTCTTACCTTCTTCTAAATAATTTTTCAGGCTTGGATTTCTTGAGCTGCTCTCCTTGGCCCCAAGGAATGTAATGCTCTTTTGTTTTATGGAGTTTAAATAAAAAGGAAGGACCTGGAGCACAATGCTTTGATGGATTACATCTGAATGAGAGTAGCCTGACCAGAAGTAATCTTCAAGTTGCATCTTGGGGATGGGTTGCACAGATTGATAGCAGTTATGAGTTGGCTGAATGTTGGTGTGACATGCATAAACGTTGGGCTCCTATTATGTAAATTCACTCATTCACAAGCAAAGGATCTTAGACAAGCTTTAGGAATTACGTCTTTACCAGGAGAGTTACACCTCCCTCATTGTAGTTTAGGAAGCTAGATGGATGACTCTTAACCTTTCTATAGACGATTAACATAGGCATTAAGATGATAATGTATGCGCCCTCTATTTACTGAGACATATGGTAACAACCATAACAACCCCACTTACTTAAAAAACATTCTGTTTTCTCCCCCTGCCACAAATTTACCTAATCCAACTTCAAAGACAGCACATGTTAATTAACTCAGGAGCAGAATCACAAAATAGCTAAGATAAGAATTGTTTCCTTTATGGTCTAATGATGTAAAACAACTTGCAAGATTGAGGAAATCGCTGCTCTGCTGACAAAAACACATTGTTGTTAAAGATATCGAACTATGCTCACTGATGGGATGTCACTCATTGTTGTAACATCAGTAGGGCAGAGAGAGACACACACACACGCGCCTGCCTGATTCCAAAAGCCATGCAGTTCTCTTGAGTCATTCATCCGTGCCGACACCTTTCATCCTTCAGAATATTCCTGGACATGCTGGAGCTGGACTCTGGCAAGCCCTCAGCATGTGGGATCTGGTTCTGACTCCAAGTAGATGGTGCCTGAATTAAATGAATTAGGGGTGCCTGGGTGGCTCTGTTGGTTGAGCGTCCAACTTTGCCTCAGATCGTGATCTCGCAGTTCATGGATTCAAGCCCCATGTTGGGCTTTGTGCTGACAGCTCAGATCCTGGAGTCTGCTTCAGGTTCTGGGTCTCCCTCTCTCTCTCTGCCCCTCCCCCACTCATGCTCTGTCTCTCTCAAAAATAAATGGATATTAAAAAATTTTTGAATTGAACAGGATGCCCAGCCGGTGTCACAGAGAATTGTTTGATATGTGGAAAACCCACACGTGTGATAAGAAGTCTCCTGAGTGTGTGAGTAAAGGAGACCCAAAGGTTGGGGGCAGGGGTTCTCTTTACATAAGGATAAAAATCTTTTTTAAAACTGGTGAAAAAGTGTCACTTTCAGTCTTGGCCTATGAAATGGTAGATTCTGGACCAATAAAAGTAAATGAAACTATCCCCTAACTTTTCTTTAAAAAAAAATCTTACCTATGAGCTTTATTTTCTCTAAATGATTAGGAATTCCAGACATATGAACTTGGTACTGAATGCTTTTCCTTCCAAATAAAAATGTATTGTATAATAAAACTGGGAAATTTAACATTTCACAGTCTAGTAATTTCCTTATAAATTAGAATGAGAAAAAACACCTGTTGGTGAATTAAGTTTTTGTTGAAACTCAATTTCTTATAAGTGACTGTGTTTTATCTCTGTAGTATTTGTGCACTTATTACTGAAAGCAAAGATAGAAACATATCATGACATATTTAAATCATGCTAAAATTGGGTTTTACCGCAAAAGCATAATAGCTAAAACTTTTTATAACTGTAATGTCCTCAATTTCCTATCCTTATTTTCATATAAAAATAATAAAAAATACTCTAGTTACTCTTAATTAAATTAATATTGGAAAATATATAAGTGGAATGTCAATGTGGTATTACAATTAATATTACAAATATGATGTCAAAATCTAAATTACTAGGGTTTTAAAAAAATAAATTACTTTCAGTGAAACCAGACATTGTAAAATGATACAGATACTTTTCCATTTGTATTTGTTTAGATAATTTCCAATGAAAGTATTTCACGAATACTTGTTCATATTAATTGGAAGGTATTTTCTTATTGTTTTGTTTATATTTTCTGACCTACACTGTTTGGGGACTTTGGATTTATACAATATTGGGTGTTGCAGAGACATACACCGCCCACCATATATGGGTGTACTCCTCCACATCCCAACCCACAGGCAGTTAGATGGGGCTGTGTTTGTCCTGGCCAAAGAGCTGGGCATCAAAGTGATACATACCCCTTCCAGGACAAAGCACTGTAGAGCTAGGGCATGACACAACAGCTCTTTTTGTCTGTCTGGTGCTTGAGGAAGCCAAGTATTCCAAATGATGGAGCTCCAAGATGATACACCTTCTGTCAGGCTGGATCTCTGAAGAGCCTTATGGGGCCAAACTCCAACTGACCCTATCCCAGATAGGAAGTATGACTGGGAAATAAACTTCTGCTGTGTTAAACTACATAGCATTATTCTGGCTAATCAACTGAGATAACAAGTATCTATATTCATCTATATAGAATTCAAGACAAAACTATTATTCTAAGGGTTAAATATGGTCATTACTAAATACAAATGCATGTGCAAAGTAAATTCACATTGTAGGCCACAGAGATAGCTACAGGATTATTTCAGGCAAAAGCTCAATATTCTCTATCTGTCCACATTCTCTACTAATTTCATGGAATGTCTGCCTTAGATACTGAGAACACTGTGGTTTTATATTCCCTCCAGTCCCTCTGAGAAAAAAATAAAAACAGAATGGAAGTAGTTCAAGTAGTTTGCCCCTCCCATCACCAGATATGCCAAAATGAAAATCACCCGGAACTGTACAACGGAAAACATGCTTGCCACTATTTGGGTTTTCCCAAGCTCTGCCTGATCCTATCCTTTTCTAGGTCATGCCCAAATTCAGGAACACCTTCCTGGAGACTGATATTTCTCCTACACTTTACCATTTCTTCCCAGTGTCCTACACACACTCCACTTCTTTGCCTTCGGTATTAGTGTTTTCAGGGTTTAGTGCTATGCCCTTGATTCTTTCACGTCCCGCTGTCTCCTTCGAGGAACTCATGCCTGCTTTTGGCTTCACTGACTTGTGAAAGTCACTGCTAGGGCAGATTCGTCACCAGCACTGTGGGTTATCTGAAGACCCTTCATGGGGCACCTTTACTGGAAGAACCTCAAGCAGCTCATCATCTTATCTGCTTCTCTTCCTCTGTCCCCTCATTTGACATCACCAACAACCTAAACACCTGGGCTGTTATCTTTGGAAATCTCCACTCATCCCAAGTTTTTCCCCCTCATTCTTTATTTTTTTTTCCTAAGAAAAAACAATACTACTCTACTCATAAGCAGCCCCTCTCCCGGAGGCTATGCACCAGCCTGGTCTCTTCCTGCTCCTTTCCAATTCCATCCTGCTTCCAGTGAGCCTTGTAAATGCAAATCATGCCTGGATCTTCCAGTACCTCCCAGAGCCCATTCTCTCTTTACCATGGTCTCTAGGTCCTTTACCGTCGCAACTCTGCTTTTCTTTTTAGCCTCTTCTCTCTCCTCTCTCATCTGGCACTCTGAATTCCAGCCATGCCAAACTGCTTGTGCATCCCTGGACTCTGCCAACACTCATACCTCCGGGCCCTTGCTCTTACTGTGCAGCACAGAGAGAGCCAATGCCTCATCTGTTTGTCCGGTTAAGCACTGGCCACCATTTGGGTTTCAGCTTGCGCACCATCTGCTCCAGGATCCCTCCTCTGCCCTCCCTGCTGAGCTGGGTCCCTCGTCCCTCCACTCCCCTTGCTTCCCTCTGACATAGGCCCATCACATTACCCTGCACAGCCGGTCTCCTATGGCTCCCTCGCTCTCTCCGGCCTGTGTGAGCTCCTGTGGGCCCCCAGAGGTGGATTTCCCCACAAAGCTGAGGGTGCTTTCCTCAGTGTTCCTCCCTTGCCTAGCCCCTTCCCATGGCCCTGACGGCAGCCCCAGCAATGTGCTCTCATGGTCACATGACTTGTCAAAAAGAAGATATGTAAACATAATCAGTTAATAATGCCATCTTTCGCCAGCTGACTTCCCGTCTGTCATCTCCCTTCCTGTAGGAGGCACCGGAGTGGCCACGGGATCAGGTTATTGGGTATTTTACACAAGGGCCGTGCAGTCACTTACCACCCACTGTGCCAATTCCTCCAGCACCTGTACAAAGGCGCGAGTCCAGAGATGACATGCATAAACATGTTCCACAGCACCTGGTGGTGGAAGAGAAATCAAGTTCAAAATGCGTGGAGTCAGAGCTAGCATGTGAAACACCCTATCCCAGGAAGATTACAATTATAAGCACAGTCTCCTAGACAGTGCTATCCCAGATAAAAATGTCTCTCTTCTCAGGAACACACCTAATAACGTTGTATATACAATAATAAATTTGGCCACACATTTTAAAATTCTTTTTTATGGGAATGTAACGAAATAAATGTTGTCATAGTTCTTGTGCTGTAGGGCACAAACCTGCAGCAATAATACAAACAGAAAACATGTCTAGTAGGAAATAGCATTATTTAAATGTCCCTGTGTATCAGGGAATATCTTAGTGTATCTGACACAATTTCTCCTCTAAAAAATCTGGAAGTTTCAGATAAAACTGCATACAAATTTACCACTGATGCAGAAAAATGGCCTGAAGAAACTTGCTGGCAAAACTCCTACACAGTGCATGTATATTGTATAAAAATAAGTTGATTTCACAATTATGCAGTCAAATACAAAGTCCTAGCATTTAAAAATGTATTTGGATTTCTTTGTGTGTTCCTTAATTACAGATTGATTTTGTATATATTTTTTTCAGAATTAACGATCATTCCAAAACTCAAATACAACTGAAAGGAAGTATCCTAACAGAAGTTAAAATTATCAACTGAAAGACAGACTACCAGAGACCTCAAAATGTCTAAACTTTTTTTTAGTGTATTTATTTGAGAGAGAAAGGGTGCAGGTGTGCACACATGCACACGCAAGTAGGGTAGGGGTAGAGAGAGAGAATCCTAAGCAGGTTCCACGCCGTCCACATGGAGCCCAATGCAGGGCTCAAACCCACGAGCCATGAGATCATAACCTGAGCCAAAGTCAGATGCTTAACTGACTGAGCCACCCAGAAGCCCCACAATGTCTAAACCTCTTACATCGCACTAGATAAAAATGCTGATGTTCCAAGTGAAGATAAGGAAGGCATGGTGGTATCCAAAAAGTGTAGACCATGGAATAACAGAAGAGATTTAAAAAAAAAAATGATGACCAGAACACTACCAAACAAGAAACAACCAAGCAGAAGAAAATACGATCCATATACTGAACACAGAGTTTTCCAAATTTACAACAATCCTCACATTTCCATGACATACTATAATGATTCATGAGGATGAAGGACGTTTTCCTAAACTACCAATAATATACAGGAATGTCTGACAAACTACGCAAGAGGTGAGACTGAATCACCTTTCTGTCCTCACAGGAAATAGCATTACCAAATTATCCCCATCTGAATTGATAACCAAAGAATAAGCTATCAAAATAGGTTAGTAAAATATTTTACAGAATTGTATCTGGCTGTTAATTCAAGCACAATACTATTTGTCTAGTTTTGTCAGCTTTTAAGATCTGTAATTTCTTTCTTCTAAATAAATATGTACTTTTTATCTACTTTTGTGTTCATCATCTTGTATTATTTTCAGGAAAGAGCACATAAATGCCGGGTCCACGGCCAGGTGCACGGGGACTCTGTTTCCACGTTTCTCTCCACTGCCTCATCCTGTGCCTCGCTCAGGAAAGGAAATGGGTGGCTTTGTGAGCCCGCTGTACTATTACTGCCCTACTCCGAGTCTCCTCAGTTTAGCCCTCTGCTGATGGCCAGTCCTTTCTTGCCCCAAGGGCTGAGATACCTGGAGCTGGGGGAAGTGCCTGGTCAGAGTACACACACAGCTGTACACCACAGAGGAGCAAATGTCCTGGGAACTCTGGTTTTCAGGTCCACAGCCCAACAAAGAGCCCCACCTCTGAGACTGAGTCACTGCAGTCACGCCAGCATCAGAGAATTGAACAATCACCTGTAGAACCTCCCTGCTGTATGCTCCCACTCCGGACAGTCTACAGGCTCGTCTGCTTGGTCATGAAGCAGAGCTCCTCACCGTTCGCTAAAGCAGGAAAAACTCTCTACCCCTCTCCCGTCACCGCCTCCTTGGAAATGTACGCTCAGTCAGGATGCTCAGGCCTCCATCTGGCCCGGTCCTCACTGCCGCTCTTCCTGCTGGCTGCCTGAGTCCAAGACAAGAGCTGTCATTAATCCTCCCCCTGAAGGGCTTTTGTAGATTGTTGAAAGCATTTTCTCCTGGGTGTGTTTAAAAGGACCCAGAGCGTTGCTTAATGGCTTGCCTCAAACAGTATCCTCCTAGAAGCCGTGCGTGGAGCCAGGACTCCACAACATGGACCAGTCCACAGCCAGCACAGAAAAGGACTTTCACACAGAGTATGTAACTGTCAGAAGGAGCTATAGCCTATGCACTGAACGGTGCCTCGTCTTTTCTGCTCTGCTAGGGGACACTTCTAGTAAGAATAGCTATAGGGCACAAGCACAGCCTAAGTGCCTATTTTTATAGTTATTCTTCTCAACAATCTATGAGGTTGTACTATTATTAACCCCATTTTGCAGATGTGGAAATTGAAGTCCAGACGGACTAAGTGATTTGCCCAAGGACAAGCAGCTGGTGATGATATTAAAACAGACATTTAGACCTTGTGTTTAACATTATTTTCTTAATTATAAAATAACAGTGATCACAGCAACGCCATCACCACACAGGTACTCGGTGCCAGCCCCTGGGCAAGGCGATGGCAAGTCACAGATGAGAAAGACATTTTCTTTGCCCAATGGGTAAGGAGCCCATGGGGTGGCAGGTGAGGATGGACACAGACATTTGAGAAGGGGATTTACAACACAGCGAAAATGTAAATACAACGTGTATTAATGGAAGGAAGCCTGGACAAGTAAGGAAGTATTTTCTAATGCAGGTCTAAAAGAGCTATTGGGACACCTGGGTGGCTCAGTCGGTTACGCATCAAAACTTTAAAAAAATATTTTTTAGTATTTATTTTTGAGAGAGAGAGGCAGAGCACAAGTGGAGGAGGAGCACAGTGAGAGGGAAACACAGAATCTGAAGCAGGCTCCAGGCTCCAAAGCTGTCAGCACAGAGCCCAATATGGGGCTTGAACTCATGAACCCACTAGCCATGAGATGATGTCCTGAGCCAAAGTCGCACACTTAACCAACTGAGACACCCAGGCATCCCTAGCATCCAAAACTCTTGATTGGAGCTCAGGTCATGATCTCACAGTTCACAGCATGGAGCCCCACCTCCAGCTCCAAGGCTGTCAGCATGGAACCTGCTTGGGATTCTCAATCTCTCCCCATCTGCACCTCCCCTGCCTGTCTGCTCTCTTTCTCTCTCTCAAAATAAACTTCTAAAAGAAAATAAAAGGGAGCTATTTTGTTTCCCACAGTAATTTTCTACAGAAGTCCTTCCAAATTACATCTACAATAGAGCTGATTTTATACAAGGATACAAAAACAGAGAGGTGCAAAACCAGCATCAAATCTTCATTTCTATGTCTTTCCTTATTATTCATCATCACAACTCCCACTTCTTTTATTAAACCCACTCAATTACCACCACTTGCCAGACTAAAAGAAATACTGAAGCTCCAAGAGATAAGGGGACCAGGGCCATGTCACACAGCACAACCGAAATCTGAATGCCCATCTATAAAACTGCCAGGTACACCTCTTCTCCAGCACCCAACACTGCCTTTTTCCAGAATACAGCCGTTACACTACCAAGGGAAAAACGCAGGGTCCGGGACAGGACAAACTCCAGGCTGAGTTGGGAGACTTTGAGCCCTGCCCTCCTACTGCTCAAGCCACAGCTGCTTCACCTCGCCAGGCCCAAGATGCATTGTGACCGGCATTCGGGCCTGAGCTCAGCTCTCTGGGGGCCACGCTGGAGGAGCTCGGTGACTCAGAGCCTCCACTCTAAATTCCTATTAAGTACTCTAGATTTAATAGCTGCTATTAATACAAATTATGCTTCATTAAGCGTGAAGCTAAGAAGAACTCAGCTCGGAGGCTCCAGTTCAATACTGGGCTGAAGGACAAACAGAACAGCTATTTTTAATCCTGGCAATGTCAGTAGGGAGAGAGCAGCCTGGCATTGCATGTGCCTGTCGCTACTGCTGCAAATTGAGTTTTTCACATTTTCACATAAATATCTCTTGTTCTCAGCTCAAGGTGTATAACAGAGGTAAACCTTTCCCATCCTTGAGGGATGGTAATACCCAGAACATTTTTCCTTTCAGAAAACATTTTTCTAAGAAACCTGAGGAGGAGGGGAGAGGATAGGTCTTCTGGCAGACCCTGCACCATACCTCTGAGCAGGCTCCACTTTTCCCAGGCTGGGGGATTAGCAAGGCCTGTCCTGCTACCCTTGCTGTCACCTCGCTGGTTGTGTAGGGGTCTCCAGAGGCAACTCAAGAGTAGGCAAAAATCATAACTGTGGCACCCTTCTAGATTAGGGGTCAAGGAAGATTTTCTGTAAAAGGCTAGATATGGGGTGCCTGGAAGGCTCAGTCAGTTAAGCTTCCGACCTTGGCTTAGGTCATGATCTCACAGTTTGTGAGTTTGAGCCCCGCATTGGGCTCTCAGCTGTCAGCTCAGAGCCCACTTCGAATCCTCTGTCTCTCACTCTCTGTCCCTCTCCCTTTCTCACTCTTTCTCAAAATAAATAAACCTTAAAAAAAAAAAAAAAAAAAAGGCTGGAGACAAACTATTTTAGACTTTGTGGGCCCTTAGATCTCTGTTCCAACTATTCAACCCTACCATTATAGCACAAAAGCAGCCACAGACCACCATAAAGGAATGCCCAAGACTGTGCTCCAATAAAACTTTATTTACAAAAATTGGGGGGTGGACCAGATTTGGCTCCCGGGATGCAGTCTCCTGTCTCTGATTCAACTTTTCTGTTCCATCCTGGTGTTTTTGCAATGGGTGTAAACTTAGTCTTATATAAATAGTTATATCACCTCACCTATATCTGTTTACCTCCTACTAAGTTGCAGCAACTAGCATCTGTTATTAAAGAAGTCTCTACAGGATACCAGTACAAGATTATGGCATAACCATGTTTGGATTCATTGAATTTACTCATTATCTCCATTATGCTCAACCAAGTCTGAGATACACATTCACGAGGGTGCAATTTGCTTTTGCTGAGAAGTCAGTTTTCATGCTTCTATATTTTGTATATCACATGATCATTTGTATTTGTTCTAAGAATCTGCAATGGGTTCTGCTAATGAAATTCTCTAGTTCATTCACTGTAGTAGGTATATTAGTCACGGTTCTCCAGAGAAACAGAGCCAATATATATAATAAGATGTTGGCTCATGCAATTATGGAGGCTGCGAAGTTCTGTAATCTGCTGCCTACAAGCTAGAGAAGCCAGGAAGGCCGGTAGTGTAGTTCAAAGGCCTGTGAGCCAGAGAGCTGATGGGAGAGATTCCAGCTGAGTGCGAAGGTGGAGGACAGGAGACAGCAGATTGATGTTTAGCTCAGCCATCAGGCAGAGAAAGAATTCTCCCTCCCTCGGCCTTTTTGTTCTATTCAACCCCTCAATGGCTTAGAGGAGGTCCACCTGCACCGAGAAGGGCCATCAGCTTCATTCTGTCTACTAATTCCAATTCTTCTAGAAACACCCTCACAGACACCCCCAGAAATAATGTTTAACCACCTGTCTGGGCATCCAATGGCCCAGCTCAGTTGATGCATAAAATTAACCATTATAATAGGTTAGATACTTGTTCAGGTACTATTTATTTCCATATCCTTTGGAGAAGTTCATTGCCCTGGAGTTTGATGTGATTTGCCTTGGCCAACGGGAGGTGAGAGTACCTTAAAGAAGAAGAGGCTTAAAATTAGAGTTGTGCTTGCCTTTCATTAGAAGGATGTGCCAGTAAGGTGGTAGAGGATGGGAGAAACAGAGCTGCATAATCCTCAGAAAGGATTTTTTTTAATGTTTATCTTTGAGAGAGAAAGGGAGTAATCAGGGGAGGAGAAGAGACAGAGGGAGACACAGAATCTGAAGCAGGTTCCACGTTCTGAGCTCTCAGCACAGAGCCTGATGTGGGGCTCGAACCTCCACATTGAGAGATCATGACCTGAGCCAAAGTCAGACACTTAATCGACTGAGCCACCCAGGTGCCCCCTCAATAAAAGGTATTTTGTAAAAGAATGCTTGAATAAGATTTCCAGGGAAAAAAGAAACAACAACAAAAAATCTTTACAAATGATTGCTAGGCCAGATGCAAAACTAATTACGTTCTACAGAGCAATAAAACCATAGTCTGTGGGTTTTTTGTTTTCTATCAAGCAGAACTCAGGTTAGCAAGTAACTTTACAGTATCTGAGCTTTAATAAGTAGTAAAACACAAAATCAAACACAGGAACATCTCATAAACAATTAAATTACCCTTGGTTGAGCCTGTTAACCTTTTAAAATGCCCCATATTTTTGCCTTATTTTCAAGCTTCAAGAAAATTTTATTTACCCTTGTTTGAGGGATACACCACAATCAAAGAGAACAGTCTTGGGTTATAAAGGAAAAATGGTATCCTGAACAAGCACGTTCAGGAACTCCGCAGGTAGAGCAGACCTGGCAAGGCTCCTGCCGATGCATCACACTATGTGGATAAAGTACACATTCTGTGTACCTTTTTGGCCTGGCTATTCCACCTGGAGCAGGGGATGGATGGGCAGAAACTTTGAGGAGGAAGAAGACTGGGCTCCTTCTCCCATCCTCATGGCTTTTGAGAATCGCCTTGGACTGACAACTGTGGTAGCCTGCGGCTCTGCTGTGTTCCTTGACCTTGGGGCCACCAAGGATGAGCTGATACAAATGTGTTAGGATGAGTGGTCAGAGGCTTTTACTGGCTTTACTCTAACTAGAAAGATGTCACCAAAGCAAACAACGTAACACCCCGAAACCTTCGCAAAGATGCAAATAATCACAAATATTTTATTGTCTCTAATATTACAATATCTAGTGACATAATATCTCTTGGAGGGAATTAACAGGGCACACATCATCTAAGAACCTCACTCAGCCTGTCACTTAGATTTATCTTGGTAAATGGATAAGCGTCACTAAGACCTCACACGCCCAGAACAGGTATAAGGGCTGCAGGAAGGTTTCCTGAATCTCTCAGGGCTCTGCCAAAAGTCCTATGTTTCTTCTCAGTACACTGAAGACCAAACTTTTACTGCAAAGGGTCAGATAGCAAATATTTTGGGCTTTGAGGCCCGTGCCATCTCCAGTACAACTGCCCAACTTTGGCCTGAAAGTAGCAATAGAAAATGAAAACCAACAAATGACTATAGTTGAGGTCCAGTAATTCACAACAGGTGGCAGGCCAAACTGGGGCCATAGTTTGCCAACCCCTGTTCTAGACTGTAGCTGACCCCCTTAATCAACGTGACAAAGCCCCCTCCCGTGGTTGCACAGCCCTGATACACCCACTTCCTACAACCTCCGTTACCTATGTCCTTAAAGCTTAAAGCGAAGTCAACTGTCGGTTGCTTTTCCCACCATCTATGGGAGCTCATCATGTACCAGCAATTAGCACAGAGCTGAGGGACTGCACACAACGCTAGCTCCTTGGAAGTGGCCAAGGGAAAGGAGAAGCCTCAGAGACAGTGTGCTGCAGCCTGAGCTGCTGAAAGTTACAACCCAACTCACCAGAGGGCGACTGGACCCCGTGTTGGCTCCCGAAGCCATACTCAGCATCAGGCACGCAGGTGGGGCGCCGGCAGTGCTCCGCCAGCCCCACCCAACTGGCCAGCGGCTACACCAATGGGAACGTGAAGGAGGAAGCAGTCAGAGGCTGGGATCCGGCTTGAGCAGCAGCCCAAAGCTGACTACCCTTGAGGGACCCCCGGACTGTGAGAAGCGGGTAATGCCGCCGCTGCAGCAGACAGAGACCCTATCCGCTTAAACAGCAGCCGACCCAAAGCTGGAAAAAATTGGCAAAGGAGGTGTCACGTGGCCCTATCACTACCTGCCTTCAAATACCCTCAGAAAAACTTTAGGGGGCGCTGGGTTGGCTTAGTCTGCTGAGCCTCTGAGACTGGCTCAGGTCATGATCTCATGGTTGGTGGGTTCCATCCCCGCATTGGACTCTGGCCTTACAGCTCAGAGCCTGCAGCCTGCTACAGATTCTGTGTCTCCCTCTCTTTGTCCCTCCTCTCCTTGTGCTCTCACTCTCTCTCAAAAGGAAATAAACATTAAAAAAAAACTTCTTTAGTAAACCGCATAAAACTAACTTGTCTTGGGGGGCAGGTGGAAATAAAAACCTGGAAACAAGGCCTTTGAAATGCTGAACTCCAATTCCCTTGGAAAAACGGCTAGTAAACAACCTGTATAGAACTTCCTTGTAACTTTGAAGGAAAGGGGGGAAATGAATTCTGAAAACAAAGCCTTTGATTGAAAGTCTTGGAAACAGCCCCCACCTGTCCTCTAAAACTAAGCCAGCCAGTCTCCAAAAGCCAGGGATCAACAAATACATGCAGATTAAACTAAGTGTATTACGTACTTGCTGTTCTAACAGATCTGAAACAAAGGCCCTCCCAAGGGAGAGAGATAGACAAGACCCTGTTTCCCCTCACTCTCCAGCCCCCTCCACACCCCATGCCCATGAAGTTCTCAATGGGCAGGCAAAGCCGCTTCATGAGTCAAGGTATTCATATCCTACCTCTATCATTCCCAAGTAGAAAATCATGCTCCAGTCGAGTTAACCAAGACTAAAAACTAATTCTCACAACCGCCATAGTGAAGCCAATTCAAGGTCTAATTGACAAAAATTCACACCTTTAGAGGTTGATTTTGGAATTCGAATCCTATGGAACCTACATTTGGGCTACAGTCTCCTCCCTCAAGTATTTAATAAGCTGAATGTGCAAGTGTGTCCTTTTAAATTGAATGTATCTTTTTGAGGATGTTTGTGTCCTGATTTGAGCTTCACCTGTTTTAAGCATAAATTGAAAGTGTATCTTATTGAAGGTGTTTGTGTCCCATTGATTTGAGCTTCAGTTGTTTTAAGCATTAAGTTGAAGTGTGTCTTGGTAAGGGTGTTTGTGCCTTGTTGATTTCAGCTTCCTCTGTTTTAAGCATAAATTGAACGTGTATCTTGTTGAGGGTTTTTGTGTCCTATTGATTTGAGCGTCCCCTGTATTAACCCTAAATTCAATGTGTATTTCGTTGAGGGTGTTTGTGTCTTATTGACCTGAGCTACCCTTGTGTTAAGCCAAAATGGAACGTGTATCTTGTTGAGGGTGTTTGTGTCCTGTTGATTTGAGCTTCACCTGTTTTAAGCCTAAATTGAAAGTGTATCTTGAAGATGTTTGTGTCCCATTGATCTGTGCTTCCCCTGATTTAAGACAAAGTTGAACGTGTATCTTGTTGAAGGTATCTGTGTCAGTTGATTTGAGCTTCCCCTGTGTTAAGCCTAAGCTGAACGTGTATCTTGTTGAAGGTATTTGTATCCTGTTGATTTCAGCTCCCCGTTTTAAGCCTAAATTGAACCTGTACCTTGTAATGGTGTTTGTGTGCTGTTGATTTGAGCTTCCTCTGCTTTAAGCCTAAGTTGAATGTGAATCTTGTGAGGATGTTTGTCTTGTTGATTTGAGCTTCACCTGTTTTAATGCTATCTTGAACACATGTCTTGAGGGTGTTTGTGTCCTGTTGATTTGAGCTTCCCCTGTGTTAAGCCTCACTTCCAATAGGTTATAAAAGGTGGCCTTCTTCTTTGTTCTTTGGGCCCACATCCTTGAAGTTATTTGTGTGAGTTAGATCATTATCCAGCACACAATTCACATCCCATAATTCAAAATAGAAAGAGGAGTGGGACTTGGATCAAGATAGCATTCTAGGGACACCTGGATGGCTCAGTCGGTTGTGTCTGACTTCAGTCAGGTTATGATCTCACAGTTCTTGACTCGAGCCTCACATCAGGCTCTCTGCTGTCAGCACAGAGCCCTTTTCTGATCATCTGTCCCTCTCTCTCTCTGCTCCTCCCCTGCTTGCGCCTCCCCCCAAATAAATAATTATTAAAAGATAGCATCGTAAGTCAAGTACATCATTTGAAGCCACTTTCCTTACTTCCAATTTGAGCACATGGGCATGATAGCTGAAATATAAAAAGAAATATAAAAAATTATAGAGGAAAATCAAGATGACTGTGTCTATGGATGTGAATTGGAAGAGAAATCCAAAGTGGTGACTGAAAGCTAGAACTGTTGTCTTGCTAAGCTCTCAATGCGTCTGGGATGTCTGAGAGTTGTTCTTGCACAGTAGGCTGGCAATACATGTGTTGAACACCAGGTGAAGGACCCAAATCAGGCTCACTGCTCAGGGCCTCTGGGAAAGGTTTTCTTGCAACTAAAGCATTTTTGGAGAAAAAAACTGCTGTCTTCTGCTTGTATCTCCCATCTTACCTGGGACATTATTATGCAATGACATGATGCCTGAAGCTGAGACAGCCTCTTTCAACTGCTGAAGAAAAGGAAAGATACTGACCTGGAATCCTGATGTTGTTGGACCACTTAAAGAGCCTCGCACCACCAATCCTCTGTACTCCTAAAGTCAGCAATACATTTCATATGGCTTAGCCAGTATTGGTTGGATTTCCTCTCACATGCAGTCAATGCATCCTAATTGAAACAGTGTATGTGTGTGTGAATAGGGAGGTGGGACAAGACCTCCCTGTTAAGATGAGCCTGCAAACAAAAATTCCAATACAAATGAGGAAATCAAATTCAATAAAAGACTCAAAATACATTAATAAATTACCAAACATGAATTTACTCTAAAGAGTAAAATTATAATCTAAAAATGACTTTACATAAATATGTCTAAGACTTCAGTGAGAAGAAATGGTATCAATCAAGAGACAGAAATTATGAGACAAAACCAGGCAGAAATTAAAAGAAGAATAAACTATTGAAAAACTAATTAGAAACCCTGAAAATTAAACATACAGTCATTGAAATATACTCAATAGGCAAAGTGTACAAAAGACTGGACACCGTGTAAGAATGGGCTCAGAAGAACGGAACTGTAGGCAACCTGTAACAGAGATAATTATCAGAAAAATCTGTTAAGAGATATGGATGGCAGTGAAGAAGCAATATTTGAGAGAGAAAATTAGAACATTTCTCAGACTTAAGAGAGATATAAACTCCCAGAAGTCTGCTCTGAGAACAAAGCAGGATTGACACAAATTAATCCAAAAGTTGATGTGTCACAGTGGAAAAGATAAAGGAAAAATCTTTAAAATACCCAGACAAAAATGATAACAAACTAAATAAGGCATGGTGATTAAACTGCCATCAGGTGTGGCTGAAAACTCTCCTCATCCTGAGCTGTCCTCACTGCTCCGATTTCAGGGCACTATGCTAACACCCTCTCAAGTCTTGATCCTGTCCTTAATTTCTTATCCCTCCCCCCATCCGGTTTCCCACATTTCATCAATATCCAAAGCCCGCTTCCCTCCCATTTCAGCTTTTTTGTTCATATCCCCTCTTGCTCAACTCCACGTCAGCCATCATCTTTTTTTTTCATTTACATCTCTATTATTTTTCCAAATACGATTTGTGGTGCTTTGAAATACGTATACAATAGACAAAAAAGATCAATTGATTAGCAACCATCAGAATAAGGCACTGAAGCCACAATTCCTAAAAATGTACATTACATGGTCCTTCACGCTTGCTAAGGTCACACAGTTCAGCAGGAGCTTCCAAGTGTCCAAAGCAAAAAGAGAAATACATTCTGTGCAATATTTTTAGTTTCCATAAAATACAAGTGTACAAGTTGGTAAGGAGAAGTATTTCCATACAGAAGTCAGGCATACGGGACCAGGTTACAAGCTCTCTTGCTCTCACCCTCAATACCATTTCTGAGACACCAAGCAGGGTGGACAGATGTTAAGTCACAGAAACGCAATTCCCTAGAGGCCTATCGAAGGCTCTGAGGCCTTAGGCTGGAGCAAGAGCATGATTTGGCGATCATGTCTTCTCCCATCAAGCAAACTGCCGCTGACCAGAGCAGGCAATTCCTCTGAATGTACGTCTTTGGCAAGTAGATATTTATCACATGTGCAATTCTTCATATTCAATGTATCTGTGTAACTCCTTTAAAGCCTTTTAAAATTTTCATTATTTTTTTTCTCTTTTGCTTTTTTTAAGCATTTTAAATATGCTTTGATCAATTCGTCTCAGGGCATATCAGCTGGATTGTGTAAAAATCTTTGACATATTAAAGAAGACAAGAGAGGGGGCGCCTGTGTGGCTCAGTCGGTTAAGCAGCCGACTCCGGCTCAGGTCATGATCTCACTGTCTGTGAGTTCGGGCCGGCATCGGGCTCTGTGCTGACGGCTCGGAGCCTGGAGCCTGCTTCGGATTCTGTGTCTCCCTCTCTCTCTGCCTTTCCCCTGCTCACTCTCTGTCTCCTGTGTCTCTCGAAAATAAAGAAATTAAAAAATTTAAAAAAAAAAGACGAGAGAAAACGATGCCTCAAAGAACATAGAAATTACATACAAGACCACAATATCCAATTTTGTGATGTTAGGCACAAATATATTTAAGCACATGTGTCATTAGGTGACACAACAATCCTAAAAATTTACATGACATTTCCAAAAATAAATTATTAAGCCAAAAAAGAACATATCTAAAATTATCTATAATAAAAAGGAAATTTGAACAATCATGCTAGAGGAAAGGTTGAATTACCATTTAATTCTGTCTATAAACAGTGATATTACAAAATTATTGACACATGAAAAGTCAATCCGAGAGAATATAGCCAAAAAAAAAAAAAAACAGTAAGAAAAACTCCCTTCTGGCTTACCAAATTTTTGCTGAAAAATCGGCTCATAGTTTTATAGATTTTCTCCGGCAGGTAAACATCCTGTTTCTCTCTTGCTGCTTTTAGGATTCTATCTTTAACCTTTGACATTTTAATTATTATGTGCTGTGGTGGGGACCTCCTCGGGCTCATCTTTCTTTGTCATTCTCTCTGTGCTGCTTGGGCTTGACCGTCGATCTCCTTCCTTAGGTTAGGGAATTTTCAGTTATTATTTCTTCAAATAACTTCCACACCATGCTCACTCTTCTTCTGGGACCCTTCTAATCCGAAGGTTTGTTCACTTGATGGTGTCCCGGAGATCTCTTAATCTATCCTCTGTTTTGCATCCTTCTCTCTTTTCGCTGTTTGGTTTGTGTGCTTCCCCATACCGTGTCTTCCACATCACTGGTACTTTCTCTTGCAACCTGTAATCTGCTGTCGATTCCCTCTGGTGGGGCTGGAGAACTATCTACCATGCTACAGACACTCAGAAGAAAGCTGGAGTAGCCACACTTATATTGGAAAAACTGGACTTTAAAGTAAAAGATGTAATAAGAGATGAAGAAGGGCATTATATAATAGTCACAGGGACTATCCAGCAGGAAGAGCTAACAATTATAAATATCTACGCGCCGAATTCGGGGGCACCCAAATTTGTCAAGCAACTAATTACAAACGTAAGCTATGTTAGTGATAAAAATGTGCTAGTTGCAGGAGACCTTAAGACCCTCTGGTGTGTTTTTTTTTTTTATTTCAGTTATTGTATTCTTCAACTCTGATTAGTTCTTTTTAACATTTTCCATCTCTTTATTGACAGTCTCACTGAGTTCTTCCATTCTCTTCTCCAGCCCAATGAGTATCTTTATAAAATCATTACTTTGAATTCTTTATCAGGCATATTGCTTATCTCTATTGCATTTAATTCTTTTCCTGAGGATTTTTCTTACTCTTTCCTTGGAGCGTATCTTTGTCTCCCCAATTTGCTTGGCTTTCTATGTTTGTTTCTATGCATTAGGCAAAATGACTCCTAAAGTTGAAGGAATGGTCATGTATATGGTGACCCCTAGGAAGATTGTGTATGCTTGGTGACTTTTGGTGGCTGGCTGGAGCTATGGCTATATATGCTAGTTACTCTTTTAAACCATGGCTTTTAATAGACAGAATTAAAAAAATAATAATCATAATAATAATAGAAAAATAAAATAATAGGAAAAAAAGGAAACAAAGAACAAGAAAGAATAAAACCAAAATGAAAAAAATAAAAAAGCAAGACAAATTTTAAAAAGTAAAAAATAAAATATAACAGTAAAAACAAAGCAAAACACAAAACCACAGCTTGTTCTTTGTGCCCCAGCACCACAGGGCAGCTAGTCTGGGCTTCCCTGGGCTCACTGAGGTCACAAGCTTGCCATGAGCTGGACTGCTAAGGCGGAGGGGAAGAGAACATTCCCCCAGTCCCTCGGCCCTTTTAAACCTCAGTTTTTTTGTTTGTTTATTTCTGTGCTTTAGCGTGACCAAGGCTGGTTTGGGCCTACAGACCCTGGGCTTGCTAAGGTCTCAAGCCCTCTGTGATGATCTGACCTGTCAGTGATGGCATTGGGACCCTCCAATTACGGCCTCTGAGCCTGCCCCGTATGGCAGCCAGACCCTGCTCTAGTCTGAGCTCTTGAAGGAGGGAGAGGGCTTTCCCACAGTTCCCCAGCACCTCTAAACCACAGCTTTTCCTCTGTTCCAGTGCGTCTAGGGCTGGTGTGAGCCTGTGGACCCTGGGCTTCCTGAAAGTGCAATCCACAGAGACAACTGGACCCACCCGCCACAGTGTCCAGACCCTGCTCCAATCCAAGCTTCCAAAGTGGGGTGGGAATATAACCGTGTCATTCTCCAGTCCCTCTGACCTGCAGAGATTTCCTGTGGCAACTCCGCCACTTGGCAGAGTTCTAGTGTGGCCTCTGTTATATGCTAGTTGCTCTTTAAAACTGCAGGTTTTTTCTGTGCCCAAGGACAGACGAGTCTGTTCTGCTTCTTTTCCCAAAATGCTGTCCCTCCCCACTGTCGCTCGCAGCCCTGGGGGTGGGGGTTCCCTTTGTTCCCATGTGTCCATCCCTCTTGCTGTTCTTTTGCTGTTCTCTCTGTATTTGGTCCTTTGACAGCTGTTGAGTCAGCCCTCAGTTCTTCATTTTAGTATTTGGTGTATTCCATGGAGGAGGTGAGTTCATAGTCTTCCTCTGACATGATCTTGAACTGAAATCCCCCTCCTTGAAGCCTGCATTAATAAATGAGAGATTCTATGCTTATAATACTCATGCAGATTAAGGCATTCTGTCCATCTACCAAACACTACCAAAGACTTGTAGCCAGGTGAAATCTCCACTCACTGACTCAAAAGTTTTAGCCTTCAATGTCATCGGCCTTTCGGCTTCTAACCCAGAGGCCTGTACTGATTGATGAAGTTGTCCAAACAGTAGCAAATGGCCCAACTTTGGCCTTTCCCTTGAAAATTATTGTATTAGGGCTGTAGAGTCTGGAACACAGGCTAATCCCCACCACTTCTCAGTTCCCTGGGTGTTTTGTGGGGTTGTGTTCTAAAGACAACTCATATGGAGTATAGTCCCCAAACGTAAGACAGCTAATCGTGGCTCAGACAATCAGTGCTCCGGACCTCAAAGGAAGTTACTTCTCCATTATAGGCCTTCAGACTCGAACCATGAGCTACACCATTGGATCTCTGGCTCACAGACCTTCAAACTACACCACTGGACTTCCTGAGTTTTCCAGTTTGCAGAGGATCATGGGACTTCTCAGCCTCCCAATCACATAAGCCAATACCTTATAATAAATATCTTTATTCATTTATTCATTCTCATTATATATATAAAATACATATATATTCCTATATATATGATGATAGATAGATAGATAGATAGATACAGATACATAGATAGATAGATAGATAGATAGATAGATAGATAGATAGATAGATTGATAGATAGATAGATAGGTCTTTTATTGACTGTTTCTCTGAAGAGCCCTGACTGGGTTATCCACCACAGTGGATAAACTGGGGCATCTCACTAGTAGGACTCATTGTGGTGCCCTCACTGCCAGATTCTTAGAATAAAAATGATCATATATTATATAAAAAACTAAATCGCATGCCTGGGAATATGTATCACAGACCAGGCTGAGCATAGTGGAAATAATAAGTAAATTATCAACTGTAATGGTTAATTTTATGTGTCATCTTGGCTGGGCTACAGTGCCCAGATAGTTGGTCAAAAATTACTCTGGATGTTTCTATGACAGTGCTTTTGAATGAGGTTAACATTTAAGTCAGAAGACTTTGAGTAAAGCACAATGTCCTCCTTCATGTGGGTGGGCCTCATCCAATCAGTTGAAGGTCTCCTCTGTGAAAGCTGGCATTGTGCAACAGAGAGCCTTCAGACTTGAACTGCAACACTGGCTCTTTCCTGGGTCTCTATAGCCTCATCAGCCAATTCCTTAAATAAATCTCTTTCTCCATACACATACACACGCGCGCGCACACACACACACATATACATACACACACCCTATTGGTTCTATTTATCTGGAAAACCCTGACTAATACACCAGTGAAGATGGTTTAACGTAGCATGTGATCCAAAACTCCAAGGCAATATGCCACATCTTGGTATATAGCCTATGGCAAAATTCCTTTTTACTTTTGTTCTTAATCTTACATTAAAAGAAAATTATGTAGACCAGGTGTTGCGAACTTTTGGGCCTAATCTAACCCACAATGTTAGACCCCCAGTGCAAAATTTTTGTTAATTTTGAAAGTATTTAACAATTTAAAATCAGGATATTTCACTGCTGCATTCACTTTTACATTCAGATTTCTGCTTCTCTTGGAAAACCAAGGGAGCTAGCCACATGGAGCTGGCACTCGTGTTTAGCAAAACTTGGCTGGAGCTGAGGAGCTGCTGACTTAGACAGGGTACATCCCCCGCAGCTCAGTCCCCACAGCCCCACCCTCCTAACCGTCTGACACACACTCTCTCTCTCTTCCACAATACCTACCTGGCTCCTGCAGGCATTTGGATGTGTGATCCCTGATAACAAGAGGATAAGGAAGCCGGGGTAAGACTAAGGGGAAAAAGAAGACATGGGGTTCTGCCTTCCTATCCGTCTTCCACCAGAGTCAGTGCTCACTGGCTGGGTGACTTTTGACAAGTCTATAACTTTTAGGAGCCTTGTTTTTCTCCTGGGTAAAATAGGGCTAATGGTATAGATCCCGCATGATGTTTATGAGGATTAAATTGTATAATGTTTGCACAACACCTGGTAGCTATTATTATGATTTAGTTTATTCAGACGCAAGCCATATACTCCATTCAGGAAATATGGGGCTAAGCCAGCCAGGGCCTAGCGGAGATCAGAAACATGCTGTGAATGCGGCTTCCTTATGCGACCTGAGCGATGTGGAGTTTGAAAATGCAGTGTTTGACATTCCATTTATGCCTCACAGTGATCTTGGGAGGCTGCTGTAGCTGTCACCCACATATAACAGGTGAAAGTGCTGAGGTTCAACAGTCCCAGACTCTGTTCTCTCCTGCCTACATCTTGGTATCACAGCCCCCGCCAAGTGCATTATGGCGATTACCTATGCCCACTGCTTTTCCTCCTGGGCAGTGAGAACCGTGACATGATGGACAAATGGGAGTCTCACCACAGCCCTGGTGGGTCACAGAGGGCCAGGCTCAGGAAAACGCTTAGCCAGCTCTGACTGAATCAGTCAGTCCATCAACAGAGGAAGGGGGCCCACATCAGACAGTGGGGTAAGTCCCGAAGGCAGATGCTGCCCTGGCCTGTATCCTAGACCACTATTTTCTCTCCTTGACAATAACAGCAATATTTTTCCTTCCACCTCTTCCACCTGCTCTGGGACCCACCACTCCTTCACCAGCTGGCCCTTGGGAGTTTCACCCATGCAGTCAGATGTGGATCCCAGGTAGTGATGGGGGCTCCAGCAGAAAGAATTGTGACATCACACTCCCGCGACATGCTAGAGGAAGTGGGCACCTTCCAGAGAGTTGCTGGTACCTGGGCAGCCCAGGCTGCAGCCTTGACCTCTGACCTTACCATACCCCACTGCCTTCCTAACCCAGGTCCTTCAGCACACTGCGACCTGATCCCCTGTGCAACCACACGAAAACACTGTAACAACACAATAGATGCTTCAGCAATTTTAAAAACCAGATTTATTGCGGCGTAACTTACAAAAAGTCACTCATTTTAAGTGCACAGTGTGATGAGTTTTGACAAAAGTGTGCAATCTTGTAACTACCACCACAGTCAAGATATACAGTTGACCCTTGAACAATGTCAGGGTCATTAAGAGTCATTAAGGGTCATTAAGACAACCCCTCCCATAGTTGAAAATCCCATTATAACTTTTGACTCCCCCCAAATTGAACTACTAATAGCGTACAACTGATCAGAAGCCTTATCAATAACATACACAGATGATACCACAAAATTTATGTTATACATATTATATACTGTATTCTTAACATAAGCCATAGAAAAGAAAATGTTATTAAGAAAATCCCGGGAGGGGGACCAAGATGGCGGAGAAGTAGGGAGGACCAAAGTTTCCCTTGTTTTTTTGAATTGAGAGGGACCGAAACAGAGAGATTCTCAACTCCAAGAACCTGGCAGAAAAGGTGTAGCAGCTTACAAGGAACGCAAGAAACATAGACAACGCCCTAAGACCGTGAGTCTAACCAAGAACGGACAAAACGAACTCGGGAAACTGAGCTGGGGGGAGGGTGAGCCGGGGACAGCGGGGAAAGTCCCCAACATCCGAAGGAGAGCTACAGAGAGGGGCAGTCCACCAACATCCAGCCCCTAAAGACAGGGCTTAGGAGGAGAAGCTCTGTGTCTAACAGCAGAACCCAGCAGAACTCTCCTTGTGCTGGACCTCGGACGGAGGCACAGTCAGCCCGCCCGGCCCAGAGTTGCTTAGCCGCCAGCAGCGTGAGGAGGGAGCAATAGCGGGACCTCTGCCGCTGCTATCGCTGGAGCGGGGAGTGCGCGCCAGGCACCGCTGCTGCCTCCGGCCCCCTGAGCGAACAACCGCGGGATCGCGGGCTGCTGCCGCCGGAACAGGGAGTACGCGCTAGTCGCTGCTGCGCCCCGTGGAGAGCGAAAAACTGCTGGGACAGACACGCGGCTGCCGGCGGAGCAGGGAGTGCGCGCTAGTCCCGCTGGGCGCCCGGTGGAAAGCGAAAAACTGCTGGGACCGCTGCATCGCTGGGACCACCTCAACAGGGATTGTGCGCCAGTCGCGCCACCATCCCCTGGAGAGCCGGTGACCGGGGACCATTGCCGCTGCCCGCCGGAGCCCGGATCAGGCGCTAGTCGCTGCGGAGGGCCCTGTGGGGTGCGATCAAACGCTGGGACTGCCGCTACCGCGGTCGCCTGAGTGGGGAGTGCGCACAAGTCGCCCCGGCCAGGCGAGCGGGGAGCCCTCAGCGCGACCGGCTGCCGGGGTGCCCTCCCTCGCCTGTGGAGCACCTCTAACCCTGACACATTTGCAGAAGGTTGGGGGATGGCAAGCAGGCAGGCGCCCACCTTCCAGTGGACCGCACTGCGCCGGTGCCCATAGCGGAGTAAGGACAGAAACAAGGGGGCGAGTGGAAGCCCTGGGACTGGGAACAAAGGACGGAAGGGACGCCATTGTTGTCTTACGGGCCCACAAGCACCAGCCCCAGGAAGTCACTCCCAGAGCCATCCCTGCCTCAGTGGAGAACTCCCGCCTACACTAAACCACGCCCATCTGCGCAGGAGTGACACTTCTCTGGGGGAGCTACAGAGGCCAAGTCCAGACCGCTGCCTGGAGTAACTCCAGGTCATTTCTTTTTAAAATAGATGCTGGCCGTTATTCTTCTTACTGATCCCCACTCCTGAGCTGACTATCCAGAGGCCTGACTGACTTAAACAAAATCTTATTCCACTCTCTAAAGGCATGTTTTTCATCTCCTTCTGTACTTCCCTTATTCTCTCTCTGGAATAACCAGGCCACATAATCTCACCCGAGCAATTTCTGTCTTCATTCCTTTTTCCTTGTAACCGTCCTTACTCTGATTTCTCTCAGTCTGGATTAAGCTCTTTAGCCACTCTACCCGGGCAAAGACCATTTCCTTCTTTCCCCTGGAACTGTCATTATTCTCTCTGTAGACACTCTGCCACCAGCACAGTACACACCCTGTCCTTACCATGTAGCTGGTATTTCAGGACATTGTCCTCAGAGTGTCATTTGTTCTTACTTTTGCTGTTGTGAACCGCTTGTCTGTATCATTTGTTAGTACGTTTCAGTATTTCTGTTTTCTGTTTGTCTGTCAGTCTGTTTTCCTTTCCAGGGCAACTTCCAGAAACAACCCAAAATACATCCAGACAAAATGACGAGACAGAAGAATTCTCCTCAAAAGAATCCACAAGAAGCAGTGACAGCTCAAGAATTAATGAAAACAGATATAAGCAACATAACAGAACATGAATATAGAATGACAATCATAAAACTAATCGCTGGCCTTGAAAAAAGCTTAGAAGAATACAAGGGGTCCCACGCGGCAGAGTTCAAGGACCTTAAAAACGGGCAGGAAGAATTAAAGAAGAAATTAGAAGAAATACAGGGGAAACTGGAAGCAGCCACAGCACGGATTGAAGAGGTAGAGGAAAGAGTTAGTGCATTAGAAGACAAAATCATTGAAAAAGAGGAAGCAGATAAAAAGAGAGAGAAGCTGATCCAGGAACAGGAAAGGAGAATTCGAGAGCTGAGCGATGAACTCAAAAGAAACAATATCCATATCATAGGAGTCCCAGAGAAAGAAGAGAGAGAGAAAGGAGTCGAAGGGGTTCTTGAACAAATCATTGCTGAGAACTTCACCAACATGAGGAAGGAAACGGGCATGGAAATCCAAGAGGCACAGAGAACTCCCCTCAGACATAACTTGAATAGACCTTCTGCACGGCACATCATAGTGAAGCTGGCAAAATACAAAGATAGGGAGAGAATCCTGAAAGCAGCTAGGGACAAAAGAACCCTAACATACAAAGGGAGACCTATAAGGGTAGTAGCAGACTTATCTACAGAAACTTGGCAAGCCAGAAAGGAATGGCAGGATATCTTCAATGTGATGAGCAAGAAGGACATGCAACCAAGAATTCTGTATCCGGCTAGCCTGTCATTCAGAATAGAAGGAGAGATCAAGGTTTTTCCCAACAGACAAAAACTGAAAGAATTGATCATAAATAAGCCAGCACTGCAAGAGATCCTGAGGGGCATTCTATGAAGACAAGGTTGCAAAGAACACAAACTGCCAGGGACAGCCTTACAATCATGAAACCTACAGATAATACAGTGACTGTAAGCCCATATTTTTCAATATTAACACTGAATGTAAATGGACTAAATGCGCCAATCAAAAGAACACAGGATAACAGAATGGATTAAAAAACAAGACCCATCTATTTGCTGTCTTCAAGAAACTCATCTTAAACCTGAAGACACCTTCAGACTGAAAGTGAGGGGATGGAGAACTATCTACCATGCTACTGGAAGGCAGAAGAAAGCCGGAGTAGCCACACTTATATCAGACAAATTAGACTTTAAAATGAACGATGTAATAAGAGATGAAGAAGGACATTATATAATAGTCTCAGGGACCATCCAGCAGGAAGAGCTAACAATTGTAAATATCTACGCACCGAATTCGGGGGCACCCAAATTTGTAAAACAACTAATTACAAACATTAGCAACCTCATCGATAAAAATGTCCTATTGTAGGGGATCTCAACACTCCACTCTCAGCATTGGATAGATCCACAAATCAGAAAATCCCCACAGAAACAATAGCCCTGAACGACACATTAGAACCGATGGGCCTCACAGACATCTTTAGGGTCCTTCATCCAGAAGCAAAGGAATTTACGTTCTTCTCATCTGCACACGGTACATTTTCCAAGATAGATCACATTCTGGGGCACAGGGAAGCTCTGAATAAATATAAAAGAATTGAGATCATACCGTGTACACTGTCAGACCACAATGCTTTGAAACTTGAAATCAACCACAGGAGAAAGCCTGGAAAATATCCAAGAACATGGCGGCTAAGAAATAACCTACTAAAAGATGACTGGGTCAACCAAGCCATCAGAGAAGAAATTAAAAAATACATGGAAACAAATGAAAATGAAAATACAACAATCCAAACGCTCTGGGACGCAGCAAAAGCAGTCCTGAGAGGGAAATATATTGCAATCCAGGCCCATCTCAAGAAACAAGAAAAATCAATAACACAAATTCTAACAGCGCGCCTAAAGGAACTAGAAGCAGATCAACTAAAACAACCCAAGCCCAGCAGAAAGAGAGAAATAACTAAGATCAGAGCACAAATTAACCATATGGAGACAGAAAAGGTAGTGGAACAGATCAATGAAACCAAAAGCTGGTTCTTTGAAAAAATAAACAAAATAGACAAACCTCTAGCCAGGCTTCTCAAAAAGAAAAGAGAGAGAACTCAAATAGATAAAGTCGTGAATGAAAAGGGAGAAATTACAACCAATCCCTCAGAGATACAAACAATCATCAGAGAATACTATGAAAAATTATATGCCACCAAACTTGGCAATCTGGAAGAAATGGACAGCTTCCTAAATAGCCACACGCTACCAAAACTCAAACGGGAAGAAATAGAAAAATTGAACAGACCCATAACTAGTGAAGAAATAGAATCAGTTATCAAAAATCTCCCAGCAAATAAAAGCCCTGGACCAGACGGCTTTCCTGCGGAATTTTACCAGACATTTAAAACAGAGTTAATTCCTATCCTCCTCAAGCTGTTCCAAAAAATTGAAACGGAAGGAAAACTCCCGGACTCATTCTATGAAGCCAGCATCACTTTGATTCCCAAACCAGATAGAGATCCAGCAAAGAAGGAGATTACAGGCCAATATCCCTGATGAATATGGATGCAAAAATTCTCAACAAGATACTAGCAAATCGAATCCAACAACACATAAAGAGAATTATCCACCATGATCAAGTAGGATTCATCCCTGGGTTGCAGGGCTGGTTCAATATTTGCAAATCAATCAACGTGATACATCACATCAACAAAAGAAAAGATAAGAACCATATGATCCTGTCAATAGATGCAGAAAAAGCATTTGACAAATACAGCACCCTTTCTTAATAAAAACTCTCGAGAAAGTCGGGATAGAAGGAACATACTTAAACATCATAAAAGCCATATATGAAAAGCCCACAGCTAATATCATCCTCAATGGGGAAAAACTGAGAGCCTTCCTCCTGAGATCAGGAACACGACAGGGGTGTCCACTCTCGCCACTGCTATTTAACATAGTGTTGGAAGTCTTAGCATCAGCAATCAGACAACAAAACAAAATAAAAGGCATCAAGATTGGCAAGGAGGAAGTCAAACTTTCACTTTTTGCAGATGACATGATACTTTACATGGAAAACCCGACGGAATCCACCAAAAGCCTACTAGAACTGATCCGTGATTTCAGCAAAGTTGCAAGATACAAAATCAATGTACAGAAATCGGTGGCATTTCTATACACCAACAATGAAGCAGCAGAAAGAGAAATAAAGAAGCTAATCCCTTTCACAGTTGCACCAAAAACCATAAAATACCTAGGAATAAACCTAACCAAAGAGGTGAAAGACCTCTACACTGAAAACTATAAAAAACTTATGAAGGAAATTGAGGAAGACACAAGGAAATGGAAAAACATCCCATGCTCATGGATTGGAAGAATAAATATCGTTAAAATGGCAATACTACCCAAAGCAATCTACACATTCAATGCAATCCCAATCAAAATTGCACCAGCATTCTTCTCAAAGCTAGAGCAAACAATCCTAAAATTTGTATGGAACCACAAAAGACCTCGAATAGCCAAAATAATACTGAAGAATAAAACCAAGGCGGGAGGCATCACAGTCCCAGACTTTAACCTCTACTACAAAGCGGTGGTCATCAAGACTGTATGGTATTGGCACAAAAACAGACGCATAGACCAATGGAATAGAATAGAAAACTCAGAAATGGACCCGCAAGTATATGGACAACTAATCTTTGATAAAGCGGGAAAATGTATTCAATGGAAAAAAGACAGCCTCTTTAATAAATGGTGCTGGGAGAATTGGACAGCAACTTGCAAAAGAATGAAACTAGACCACTTTCTTACACCACTCACAAAAATAAATTCTAAATGGATAAAAGATCTGAATGTGAGACAGGAAACCATCAAAATCCTAGAGGAAAAAGCAGGGAAAAGCCTCTTTGACCTAAGACGCACAAATTTCTTACTTGACATGTCTCCAAAGGCAAGGGAATTAAAAGCAAAGATGAACTATTGGGACCTCATCAAGATAAAAAGCTTCTGCACAGCAAAAGAAACAACCAACAAAACGAATAGGCAACCAATGGAATGGGAAAAGATCATCGCAAATGACATATCGGATAAAGGACTAATATCTAAAATCTATAAAGAACTTACCAAACTCCACACCCGAAAAACAAACAACCCAGTGAAGAAATGGGCGGAAGATATGACTAGACACTTCTCCAAAGAGGACATTCAGATGGCAAATAGACACTTGAAACGATGTTCAATGTCACTCATCATCAGGGAAATACAAATCAAAACCACACTGCGATACCACCTCACACCAGTCAGAGTGGCTAAAATGAACAAATCAGGAAACTATAGATGCTGGCGAGGATGTGGAGAAGAAGGCACCCTCCTACATTGTTGGTGGGAATGCAAACTGGTGCAGCCACTCTGGAAAACGGTGTGGAGGTTCCTCAAAAAAATGAAAATAGAGCTACCCTATGATCCAGCAATAGCCCTGCTAGGAATCTACCCAAGAGACACAGGATTGCTGATGCATAGGAGCACGTGTACCCCACTGTTCATAGCAGCACTTTCGACAATAGCCAAAACATGGAAAGAAACTAAGTGCCCATCAACTGACGAGTGGATAAAGAAGATGGGGTACATATATACAATGGACTACTATGTGGCAATGAGAAAAAATGAAATCTGGCCATGCGTAGCAACATGGATGGAACTGGAGGGTATTATGTTAAGTGAAATAAGTCAGTCAGAAAAAGACAGATACCATATGTTTCCACGAATAGGTGGACTTTGTGAGACTAAGCAAAAACCAGGGGGAGGGGAAGAGGGGAAAGAAAAAAAAGACACAGAGAGGGAGGGAGATAAAACATAAGAGACTCTCAAAAACTAAGAACAAACTGCGGGTGAGGGAGATGGGGGGGGAGAGGGGGTGATGGGCATTAAAAAAGGGCACATGTTGGGATGAACACTGGGTGTTTTATGTAAACCAATTTGAAAATAAACTATTTTAAATTAAAAAAAAAAATCCCAAGAAAGAGAACATACATTTACAATACTATACTGTATTCATTTAAAAAAAAAATTGTGTTTAAGAGGACCGCTTAGGGCAAAAGTTCCTTGCTTCAGGCTACCAAAGTGCATCCTGTCGCTACACATTGGCTCTTTCTAAAATGTCATAAAATGGAAGTTTAGAGTATGTAGTTTTTGGAGTCTTCCTTCTTTTCCTTACCATAGTGCTTTTAAAATTCAGTTCTATTCTTGCATCTACCATTAGGTTGTTCTTCTTTATTGCCGAGTAGTACTCTATTGTGTGAATATACCGCGGTTCCTTTCTCCTTTCACCTTAACAGACAATTCTGTTGTTTCCAGGTTTTGTCTATTTTGAATAAAGTTGTTATGAACTTGATGTAAATACAGTTATGCAGGATGTGTTTTTTATTTCTCAAGGATAAATATCTAGAACTGCGATGGCCGTGTCACATGGTAGATGTATGTTTAACATTACAAGGAAATACCAAACTATTTTCCCAAGTGGCAATGACATTTTGCTCTCCCCGGAGCAATTCACAAGCACTCTGGTTGCTCCACAACCTCTATGGCACTTGGCACTGCCACTCTTTTTTAATCTTGTCATGCTAATGTATGTGTCGTGGCATCTCAAGCGGTTTTAATTTGAATTTCCTTTATGACAACTGATGTTAATCATCCTTTCGTATGTTTATTTGCTATACCTTTATCTTCTTTGGTAAAGAGTCTTACCAAATCTTTGCCCATTTTTTTTAACTGGGTTGTTTGTATTCCCAATACTAAGTTTTAACAGTTCTTTAAACATTCTGAGTTCAACAAGTCCTTTACCCAATATATATATGGTTGGCAAATATTTTCTCCCAGTCTGAGCCTTGCATTGCTATTTTTCCTTAACAGGGTCTTCCAAGGGGCAAACTGTTTCACTTTCATGAAGTTCAATTTATCAAATTTTTTCTTTTATAAGTTTCTACTTTTCTGTGTTTTATCTAAGAAATTTTTACCTATGCCAGGGTCACAAACATTCTCTACATTTACTTCTAGAAATTTTATATTTATAGCTTTTATATGATAGTACAACCCATTTTGGGTTAGTATTTGTATATTATATGAGGTCAAGATGAAGGCTCACTTTTCTTTCCATATAACTATCCAATTGCTTCCACTCCATTTGTTGAAGACTAGATTTTCTCCATTGAATTTTCATAGCACCTTGTTGAAAATCAATTGAACATGTATGTATGTGCCTATTTCTGAATTTTTCCTTCCATTTCATTGAGTTATATGTCTGTCTTTATGCTAAATCCACACTACTGTGATTGCTGTAGTTTTATGTAGTGAGTTTGGAAACTAGGTACTGTGAGTTCTCCCCTGTTATTCTTCTCTGCAAAAATGGCTTTGGTTATTCTAGGTTTTTTGCATTTCTATAAAAGTTATAGAATCAGTTTGTGAGAGAAGCTGTAAGGGGTCTACTATGATTTTGATTAGATTATTTTGGATCTATACATTAATTTCAGGAGAATTGACAGCTTAACAATACTGAGGCTTCAAATTCATAAACTTATTCATATTACTCTATTTCTTAAGTCTTTTTTAACCATACACAAGCATATATATAAGATATATACATGGGCATGTGTAATCAAATGCAGTACAAATCATTTTTTAATGTTTTATTTGTTTCTGAGAGAGAGAGAGAGAGAGAGAGACAGAGCATGAGTGAGGGAGAGGCAGAGAGAGACAGAGAGAGAGAGAGAGAGACAGAACCCAAACAGACTCCAGACTCTGAGCTGTCAGCACAGAGCCCAATACAGGGCTTGAACCCACAAACTGTGAGATCATGACCTGAGCTGAAGTCAGATGCTTAACCAGCTGAGCTACCTAGGTGCCCCTACAACACAAGTCATTTTAAATGAACTGTTACCTATTAGATCAATCAAAAATGAGAAAAAAAAATGTTTATTTTACCTTCATGTATTCCTTCTTCAGTATTCTTCCTTACTTTATTTAGATCCAAGTTACTGATCTATACTATTTTTCTTCTCTCTAAAAAACTTCTTTTAACATTTCCTGCAAGGTAGGTATACTGGAAACACATTCTCTCAATTTTTGTTTGTCTGAGAAAGTCTTAATTTCTCCTTCACTTTTGAAGGATATTTTCACAGGGTACAGAATTCTAGGTCATTTTTTCCCCCTCAATGCTTTAAATATTTCACTACACTCTCCTTGCTCTCATGGTTTCTGAGAAGTCAGATGTAATCCTTTATCATTGTTCCTTTATAGGTAAGATTTCTTCCACCTCTGACTTCTTTCAGAAGTTTTCATTATCTTTGATTTTCTGTAGTTTGAAAATAATATGTCTATGTGTAGCTTTTTGGCATTTATCCTGCTTGGCGTTTTCTAAGCTTTCTGGATCTGTGGTTTGATGACTGACATTAATTTGGAAAATTCTCAGTCACTATTGCTTGAAATATTTTTTCTCTTCCGTTCCATCTCTCTTCTCTCCTGGTGCTACCATTATTTGTATTTTATACCTTTTGTAGTTGTCCTATAGTCCTTGGATATCCTGTTCTGTTTTTTCCAGTCTTTGTTCTCTTTGCTTTTCGGTCTTGAAGGACTCCATTGAAATGGCCTGTAGCTACAGATTCTTTCCTCAGCTGTCTCCAATCTACTAATAAGCCCATCAAAGCAATCTAAATTTCTCTTATAGTGTTCTTCATCTCTAGCATTTCTTTTTGGTTCTTTCTTAAAACTTCTATCTCTCTGCTTACATATACCCTCAGTTCTTGCATAATATCTATTTTATCCATTAGAGTCCCTTAACATAATAAATCATAATCATTTTAAATCCTTGGTCTGATAATTCCAACATCCCTGACATGCCTGGTTTTGATGCTTGCTCTGTCTCTCAAAGTGTGTTTTTTGCCTTTTGGTATGCCTTGTGATTTTTTCTTGATAGCTGGATATGATGTACTGGGTAGAAGGAACTGTTGTAAATAGCCCTTTGCAATGTGGTTGTGAGCTGTGATGGGAGGAAAGCTTTCTTTTTTTTTTAAACTTTTTAAATAATTTATTGTCAAATTGGTTTCCATACAACACCCAGTGCTCATCCCAACACGTGCCGAGAGGGAAAACTTTCTACAGTCCTGCGATGAGGTCTAAGTCCTTCTGTGAGCCTGGGCCTCTAGACTTTGAACTTCACATGAGTTTTTTGGGTTTTTTCTTCCCCACTTTAGGCACGACAGGACTGCTAAAGCCAACTAGAACTGGTGCTCCCCGTTTCCCCCCAGTCAGTCTGATAAAAACCCCAGCAAGTTAAGCTCTGGCTAACTGGTTTCCCCTGAGTGCAGACCTTGTTAAGAAGAGACTACCCTGGCATATTTCAGAATGATTCCTTTTCCCTTCTGCCTGCCAGAATCACAAGAGGACTTTTCCTGGATATATCCTGGGGGAATCTAGTCTAGCTCCTAGAGGTAAATCTCACAGAATTATGGGATCCTCCCCTATGACTGGGGTCCTCCTGGAGTTTTTAACTCTCAGACTTGTCCACACTGGGCCTCCAGCAATTTGTTGATTACAGTCCAGGGTTTCCTACCCCAGCACTGGTTTCTGTGCTGGTTCTAGTCATGACTCCCTGCATTTGCATGTCTGCCTCACAAGTCTTGGGTGTAGTAGCTGGCCCTGTGTCCTGTGTCCTCCCCTCTCTTATGGATTGAAGAAGAGTTGTTGATTTTTTGCTCATTTAGCTTTTTTATTTTTAATTTTATAATAGATTATTTTCAAATTGGTTTACATATAACACTCAGTGTTCATCCCAACAAGTGCCCTCTTTAATGCCCGTCACTCCCTCTCCCCCCTCCCTCACCCTCAGTTTGTTCTTAGTCTTTGAAAGTCTCTTATGTTTTATCTCCCTCCCTCTCTGTGTCTTTTTTTTCTTTCCCCTCTTCCCCTCCCCCTGGTTTTTGCTTAGTCTCACAAAGTCCACCTATTCATGGAAACATATGGTATCTGTCTTTTTCTGACTGACTTATTTCACTTAACATAATACCCTCCAGTTCCATCCATCTGGCTACACATGGCCAGATTTCATTTTTTCTCATTGCCACGCAGTAGTCCATTCTATATAAGTACCATAACTTCTTTATCCATTCGTCAGTTGATGGGCACTTGGTCTCTTTCCATGATTTGGCTATTGTCGAAAGTGCTGCTATGAACATTGGGGTACACATGCTCCTATGCATCAGCATTCCTGTGTCTCTTGGGTAGATTCCTAGCAGGGCTATTGCTGGATCATAGGGTAGCTCTATTTTCATTTTTTTGAGGAACCTCCACACCGTTTTCCAGAGTGGCTGCACCAGTTTGCTTCCCACCAACAGTGTAGGAGGGTGCCTACTTCTCCACATCCTCGCCAGCATCTATAGTTTCCTGATTTGTTCATTTTAGCCACTCTGACTGGTGTGAGGTGGTATCGCAGTGTGGTTTTGATTTGTATTTCCCTGATTCTGAGTGACATTGAGCATTGTTTCATGTGTCTATTGGCCATCTGAATGTCCTCTTTGGAGAAGTGTCTAGTCATATCTTCCGCCCATTTCTTCACTGGGTTGTTTGTTTTTCGGGTGTGGAGTTTGGTAAGTTCTTTATAAATTTTAGATATTAGACCTTTATCCGATATGTCATTTGCGATGATCTTTTCCCATTCCGTTGGTTGCCTATTCGTTTTGTTGGTTGTTTCTTTTTTTTTTTTTTTTTTAATTATAATAGTTTATTTTCAAATTGGTTTACATATAACGCCCAGTGTTCATCCCAACATGTGCCCTTTTTAATGCCCATCACCCCCTCTCCCCCCTCCCTCATCCCCCTTACCCTCAGTTTTTTCTTAGTCTTTGAGAGTCTCTTATGTTTTATCTCCCTCCCTCTCTGTGTCTTTTTTTTCTTTCCCCTCCTCCCCTCCCCCTGGTTTTTGCTTAGTTTCACAAAGTCCACCTATTCGTGGAAACATATGGTATCTGTCTTTTTCTGACTGACTTATTTCACTTAACATAATACCCTCCAGTTCCATCCATGTTGCTACACATGGCCAGATTTCATTTTTTCTCATTGCCACGTAGTAGTCCATTGTATATAAGTACCATAACTTCTTTATCCATTCGTCAGTTGATGGGCACTTGGTCTCTTTCCATGATTTGGCTATTGTCGAAAGTGCTGCTATGAACATTGGGGTACACGTGCTCCTATGCATCAGCATTCCTGTGTCTCTTGGGTAGATTCCTAGCAGGGCTATTGCTGGGTCATAGGGTAGCTCTATTTTCATTTTTTTGAGGAACCTCCACACCGTTTTCCAGAGTGGCTGCACCAGTTTGCATTCCCACCAACAGTGTAGGAGGGTGCCTACTTCTCCACATCCTCGCCAGCATCTATAGTTTCCTGATTTGTTCATTTTAGCCACTCTGACTGGTGTGAGGTGGTATCTCAGTGTGGTTTTGATTTGTATTTCCCTGATGATGAGTGACATTGAACATCGTTTCAAGTGTCTGTTGGCCATCTGAATGTCCCCTTTGAAGAAGTGTCTATTCATATCTTCCGCCCATTTCTTCACTGGGTTGTTTGTTTTTCGGGTTTGGAGTTTGGTGAGTTCTTTATTAATTTTAGATATTAGTCCTTTATCCAATATGTCATTTGCGATGATCTTTTCCCATTCCGTTGGTTGCCTATTCGTTTTGTTGGTTGTTCTTTTGCCGTGCAGAAGCTTTTTATCTTGATGAGGTCCCAATAGTTCATCTTTGCTTTTAATTCTCTTGCCTTTGGAGACGTGTCGAGTAAGAAATTTGTGCATCTTAGGTCAAAGAGGCTTTTTACTGTTTTCTCCTCTAGGATTTTGACGGTTTCCTGTCTCACATTCAGATCTTTTATCCATTTAGAATTTATTTTTGTGAGTGGTGTAAGAAAGTGGTCTAGTTTCATTCTTTTGCATGTTGCTGTCCAATTCTCCCAGCACCATTTGTTAAAAAGGCTGTCTTTTTTCCATTGGATACATTTTCCCGCTTTGTCAAAGATTAGTTGGCCATATACTTGCGGGTCCATTTCTGAGTTTTCTATTCTATTCCATTGGTCTATGCGTCTGTTTTTGTGCCAATACCATACAGTCTTGATGACCACCGCTTTGTAGTAGAGGTTAAAGTCTGGGATTGTGATGCCTCCCGCCTTGGTTTTATTCTTCAGTATTATTTTGGCTATTGGAGGTCTTTTGTGGTTCCCTACAAATTTAAGGATTGTTTGCTCTAGCTTTGAGAAGAATGCTGGTGCAATTTTGATTGAGATTGCATTGAATGTGTAGATTGCTTTGGGTAGTATTGCCATTTTAACGATATTTATTCTTCCAATCCATGAGCATGGGATGTTTTTCCATTTCCTTGTGTCTTCCTCAATTTCCTTCATAAGTTTTTTATAGTTTTCAGTGTAGAGGTCTTTCACCTCTTTGGTTAGGTTTATTCCTAGGTATTTTATGGTTTTTGGTGCAACTGTGAAAGGGATTAGCTTCTTTATTTCTCTTTCTGCTGCTTCATTGTTGGTGTATAGAAATGCCACCGATTTCTGTACATTGATTTTGTATCCTGCAACTTTGCTGAAATCATGAATCAGTTCTAGTAGGCTTTTGGTGGATTCCGTCAGGTTTTCCATGTAAAGTATCATGTCATCTGCAAAAAGTGAAAGTTTGACTTCCTCCTTGCCAATCTTGATGCCTTTTATTTTGTTTTGTTGTCTGATTGCTGATGCTAAGACTTCCAGCACTATGTTAAATAGCAGTGGCGAGAGTGGACACCCCTGTCGTGTTCCTGATCTCAGGGGGAAGGCTCTCAATTTTTTCCCTATTGAGGATGGTATTAGCTGTGGGCTTTTCATAGATGGCTTTTATGATGTTTAAGTAAGTTCCTTCTATCCCGACTTTCTCGAGAGTTTTTATTAAGAAAGATGCTGTATTTTGTCAAATGCTTTTTCTGCATCTATTGACAGGATCATATGGTTCTTATCTTTTCTTTTGTTGATGTGATGTATCACGTTGATTGATTTGCGAATATTGAACCAGCCCTGCAACCCAGGGATGAATCCTACTTGATCATGGTGGATAATTCTCTTTATATGCTGTTGGATTCGATTTGCTAGTATCTTGTTGAGAATTTTTGCATCCATATTCATCAGGGATATTGTCCTGTAATTCTCTTTCTTTGCTGGATCTCTATCTGGTTTGGGAATCAAAGTGATGCTGGCTTCATAGAATGAGTCCGGGAGTTTTCCTTCCGTTTCAATTTTTTGGAACAGCTTGAGGAGGATAGGAATTAACTCTGTTTTAAATGTCTGGTAAAATTCCGCAGGAAAGCCGTCTGGTCCAGGGCTTTTATTTGCTGGGAGATTTTTGATAACTGATTCTATTTCTTCACTAGTTATGGGTCTGTTCAATTTTTCTATTTCTTCCCGTTTGAGTTTTGGTAGCGTGTGGCTATTTAGGAAGCTGTCCATTTCTTCCAGATTGCCAAGTTTGGTGGCATATAATTTTTCATAGTATTCTCTGATGATTGTTTGTATCTCTGAGGGATTGGTTGTAATTTCTCCCTTTTCATTCACGACTTTATCTATTTGAGTTCTCTCTCTTTTCTTTTTGAGAAGCCTGGCTAGAGGTTTGTCTATTTTGTTTATTTTTTCAAAGAACCAGCTTTTGGTTTCATTGATCTGTTCCACTACCTTTTCTGTCTCCATATGGTTAATTTGTGCCCTGATCTTTGTTATTTCTCTCTTTCTGCTGGGCTTGGGTTGTTTTAGTTGATCTGCTTCTAGTTCCTTTAGGCGCGCTGTTAGAATTTGTGTTATTGATTTTTCTTGTTTCTTGAGATGGGCCTGGATTGCAATATATTTCCCTCTCAGGACTGCCTTTGCTGCGTCCCAGAGCGTTTGGATTGTTGTATTTTCATTTTCATTTGTTTCCATGTATTTTTTAATTTCTTCTCTGATGGCTTGGTTGACCCAGTCATCTTTTAGTAGGTTCTTTCTTAGCCGCCATGTTCTTGGATATTTTCCAGGCTTTCTCCTGTGGTTGATTTCAAGTTTCAAAGCATTGTGGTCTGACAGTGTACACAGTATGATCTCAATTCTTTTACATTTATTCAGAGCTTCCCTGTGCCCCAGAATGTGGTCTATCTTGGAAAATGTACTGTGTGCAGATGAGAAGAATGTAAATTCCTTTGCTTCTGGATGAAGGACCCTAAAGATGTCTGTGAGGCCCATCTGTCCTAATGTGTCATTCAGGGCTATTGTTTCTGTGGGGATTTTCTGATTTGTGGATCTATCCAATGCTGAGAGTGGAGTGTTGAGATCCCCTACAATAGGACATTTTTATCGATGAGGTTGCTAATGTTTGTAATTAGTTGTTTTACAAATTTGGGTGCCCCCGAATTCGGTGCGTAGATATTTACAATTGTTAGCTCTTCCTGCTGGATGGTCCCTGAGACTATTATATAATGTCCTTCTTCATCTCTTATTACATCGTTCATTTTAAAGTCTAATTTGTCTGATATAAGTGTGGCTACTCCGGCTTTCTTCTGCCTTCCAGTAGCATGGTAGATAGTTCTCCATCCCCTCACTTTCAGTCTGAAGGTGTCTTCAGGTTTAAGATGAGTTTCTTGAAGACAGCAAATAGATGGGTCTTGTTTTTTAATCCATTCTGTTATCCTGTGTCTTTTGATTAGCGCATTTAGTCCATTTACGTTCAGTGTTAATATTGAAAAATATGGGCTTACAGTCACTGTATTATCTGTAAGTTTCATGTTTGTAAGGCTGTCCCTGGCAGTTTGTGTTCTTTGCAACCTTGTCTTCATAGAATGCCCCTCAGGATCTCTTGTAGTGCCGGCTTATTTGTGATAAATTCTTTCAGTTTTTGTTTGTTGGGAAAAACCTTGATCTCTCCTTCTGTTCTGAATGACAGGCTAGCCGGATACAGAATTCTTGGTTGCATGTCCTTCTTGCTCATCACATTGAAGATATCCTGCCATTCCTTTCTGGCTTGCCAAGTTTCTGTAGATAAGTCTGCTACTACCCTTATAGGTCTCCCTTTGTATGTTAGGGTTTTTTTGTCCCTAGCTGCTTTCAGGATTCTCTCCCTATCTTTGTATTTTGCCATCTTCACTATGATGTGCCGTGAAGAAGGTCTATTCAAGTTACGTCTGAGGGGCGTTCTCTGTGCCTCTTGGATGTCCATGCCCGTTTCCTTCCTCATGTTGAGGAAGTTCTCAGCAATGATTTGTTCAAGAACCCCTTCGACTCCTTTCTCTCTCTCTTCTTCCTCTGGGACTCCTATGATACGGATATTGTTTCTTTTGAGTGCATCGCTCAGCTCTCGAATTCTCCTTTCCTGTTCCTGGATCAGCTTCTCTCTCTTTTTATATGCTTCCTCTTTTTCAATGATTTTGTCTTCTAATGCACTAACTCTTTCCTCTACCTCTTCAATCCGTGCTGTGGCTGCTTCCAGTTTCCCCTGTATTTCTTCCAATGTCTTCTTTAATTCTTCCTGACCGTTTTTAAGGTCTTTGAACTCTGCCGCGCGGGACCCCTTGCATTCATCTAAGCTTTTTTCAAGGCCAGCAATTAGTTTTATGATTATCATTCTATATTCATGTTCTGTTATGTTGCTTATATCTGTTTTTATTAATTCTTGAGCTGTCACTGCTTCTTGTAGATTCTTTTGAGGAGAATTCTTCCGTCTCGTCATTTTGGCTAGATGTGTTATGGGTTGTTTCTTGAAGTTGCCCTGGAATGGAAAACTGACAGACACACAGAACACAGAAATACTCAAACGTACTGACAAATGGTCCAGACAAGCAGTTACAACAGAAAAAAATAACAAGTGACTCTCTGAGGGCAATGTCCTGAAGTAACAGCTACACGTTAAGGACAGGGTATGTAGTGTGCTGGTGGCAGAGCATATATAGACAGAATAATGACTGGTGCAGGGAGAAGAAGGTAATGGACTTTGCCCAGGTAGAGCGACTAAAGGGTAATCCAGACTGATAGAAATCAGAATAAGGACAGGTGCGAGGGAAAAGGAATAAAGATCGATGTCATCTAGATGAACTTATACGGCCTGGTTATTCCAGAAAAAGGGCTAGGGAAGTAAAGAAGAGGTTGTAGGACATGTCCTCAAAGAGTGGGTTAAAAAAAAAAAACAAACAAACAAAAAACAAAAAAAAAATGATTAAGCCAGTCAGTACCCTGGATGACCAGCTCAGGGATGGGGATCGGTAGGAATGAGAAAGGGAGGGATAAATTTAAAAAGAAGAAATGACTGGCGTTACTCCAGGCAGCAATCTCCACTTGGATCAGTCGCTCCTGCTGATAGTTTGGGAGGGGCGTGGTTTAGTGTAGGCGGGTCCGGCCTCCACTGCTGCAGGGATGGCTTCTGGGGTGACTTCCTGGCTTGTGAGACAACAATGGCGTCTCTCCAGACCCGCGCCACCAGTCCTGTAGGCTTTATTCACCCCTTTATTTCTGTTCTCTCTCCACCGCCAGCGCCGGCCTAGTGTGGTTTACTGGAGCCGCCGCCTGGGGCTGCCTGGGTCCCTGCTGTCAGTCCCGGCAGCGGCGGCGGCGGCCTGCGTGCCCGGAGGCGCTGGGCAAGGGTGGCGCGGTGGCGCGGCCGTCTGCTACCCCCCGATTTGGCTGTAACTGTGCGGGGGTTAGAGGTGCTCCGCAGGAGCCGCCGCCTGGGTCCCCGCTGCCTGTCCCGGCAGCGCGCGCGCCCCGGAGGCGCTGGGCGAGGGTGGCGCGGTGAGGCGGCCGTCTGCCACCCCCGATTTCATTATAATTGTGCCGGGGTTAGAGGAGCTCGGCTGGTAGCGCCTCCTGCGTCCCCGCTGCCAGTCCCCCGGCGCGCGCGTCCCCTCGGCTCGGGACGGGGTTGGTGCGGTCCCAGCGGCGCGCGGGGATTGCTGCTGTTTGCTACCGAACTTCTCTTCAAAAGCCCTGAATTTAGGGAGTGGATGGTAGCGGTCTCACCCGCTCTGGCCCTCTCGTTCAGATGTTGTTCGATAGGCACTTTCCCAGCTATCTCCGAAGACGCTCACCCTCCCCTCAGCTCAACTTCCCGAGTTCGAGTTCGTTTTATCCGACCCAGATTAAACTCACGGTTTAGTTGGGCCTGTCTGTTTTCGCCTACGTTTCTTGTCAGCTGTAGCACCTTTTCCCCCCGATTTTTGGAGATGAGAGAGACAATGGTTTCAGTCGTCCCCCTTTAAAGGGCAAGTGAAATACTGGAGCCCCCTACTCCTCCGCCATGTTGCCCCGCCTCCGCTCATTTAGCTTTTTACCTGTTGTTAGGACAGAGGGGAGACTTCCAAGATCTTTACTACAGAAGTATAAACTGGAAGTCTCTTAAGTCTTTAAAAACTTTTCTCAGCAGATATTTTTCAGTATGCTAAAAACATATTCAATATGTACAGGTTGTGTGTATTTTTAAAATGTTTTCTCTAAATATTTTATATTTTCCCTAAATGATTTTATATTTTTGATGTTATTTTAAATGGCATTATTAATTTCAAGTCTGATACTTTTGTTGCTAACGTAGGGAAATACAATTTATTTTTGTATAATGACCTTATGTCCTGTAAGCCCACAAAATTACTTAGTTGTTCTAATAGCTTTTTAATAGATTTATTAAGATTTTCTATGGAGACAATTATATCATCTGGGAATATAGTTTATTTCTTTCCCAATATATGTATCTCTTATCTCTTTTTCCTGCCTTATTGCACTGGCCTTGACTTCCAAAACAATGTTAAATAGATGTGGTGAAAGTGGTCATGCTTTCCCTTGTTTCCCAACCTAGAGGGAAATTATTCAATCTTTCACCAATAAATATGATGTTAACTCCAGGTCTTTCGTAAATGCTCTATCAGGAATGCTCTGAGGAAATTCCATTTATTCCGGTTTTCTGAGAGTTTTCATCATGTGTTGTTGTATTTTGTCAAATGTTTTTTTCTGTATCTACTGAGATGAATAAAATTTATTTCTGTTTAGTCTGTTGCAATGGTGAATCATATCGGTACATTTTCAAATAATAAACCAACATACTGCTTTATTTCAAACTGAAAATGGCCCATATGTCAATTGGACAATGGTATTTAAAAATGTGATTTACACACATACACTTCTTTATTCTCTATTGTATCAGCAATAAGAAGGCAAGAGATCTAAAAAATGCAAATAGATAAGGGCAAATCACAGGAAAGGAAACCCCAAGTTATTGATGAGTTTATGAAGAAATTTTTTTATCTCAGTGGTAATTAGAGGATTGTACAGTGAAAAAATAAAACGCCATGTTTTATCCAGTGATTTCAACAGTCATGAGCTTCTGGTTACTTCCCTCTCAGGAGGACACAAGATTTGATGCCATGATAAAACACCCATTTCTTAACCAAAAAAATTAAACAATTACTATCTAGTGCCTGGCTGAGAAAAGAGTGACTGGTGTTGCTGTGTCTGACGGGACACACAGCAGATATGATTGACAAGAAGCAGCCCCATACCTTAGTACTTACACAAGTTCAAGGACTAAGGAGAACGATGCAGGAATGTTTATCACTGTGTTGTTTGTGACAGCTGGCACTGAGACCTTGCATCTACTGAATAGAAGTTTTTCGTGGGAGCTGGTGGACTGAATTGCTTCTGCTTACCTGTATCCGTTCCTCCGATGCCCTGCTTTCTGGTCTATGCAGCATGGCTCCCTCTCCCCAACACTCTCAGATCACTGTCCTGCAACAAATTCGCCATTCTATGTTCACTCTAAAATAAGTGAAGTAATAATTACTATTTCATGATGAATAGTTTGCTTTCCTTCTTAGAAATTTGATGAGCTTTTGAGGAATCACTTGGTTAGCTTGGGTCTGTTAATAAAAGATGCCCAAAGAAATTTATGCTGAAATTTATTTTTCACACTGTAAAGTTTTGCACTGCAAGAAGAAGCATTCCAACATATTTGAAGCTATGGGTGTTTCCCTTAGAATTTCAATGGTGGCGTCTCTCCCACTGAAACCATTAGTAAAAGGCTTACTCAGCATTCCATGCCTTTATCCTCTCTTTCCTCCTTCCTTAGGTCAGGTGCTCAGATTTAGATGGAAAGTAAGCTAATGGAAACAATAATGTCTTTTCCAAAGGTTTCTCTTCCTTTTTCTGTCATTGGGTTGACTTGGCATTTTGTTGGCAGCCTTCAGAGCACTTCACACTTCCTTGGAAAGTGTTGAAAGCAATTTATAAGTTCTCAGCACATATAATAAATAGGTTTTCAAAACAATCTCTTTTAAAATTGCCAACGATATATAGACTGGGTGAGACACTGTTTTTTCTCTGCTGGTTTTCCCTGGGAGATATTACCAAATAATTATAAAGACCATAGAGATTGAGGTAGCAGTTCAGCGACCATAAATCACTGATGTTTTGTGACAGGCTTGTCATTGCACAAAAAAAAAAATATGTTCCAGAAATGGCAATACACTGACATCAAATTACTTCTCTCAAGCTGGTTTTAGGTCTAGAAGTTCAAAAGTTTTGGTCAGATCAGGTGTGGTGAATATCTACAGCCTTTCCCCACCCCCACCCCCACCACCCACTTGCCATTCTGCTCCTAACTAACCCCTGCCCCGTCTGGAGAACCAGCCCTTCCCACACTCAGACCTGGTCTCTAAGTAAGTCCAGACCAACCCTAGCTCCAGGGTTGAACATATAACTTGAGTCTAAGCCAATCACCACACTGCATTTCCATGGCCATAGCCATTCACTTAGGAATAGTCACATGACCCAACCAGAGCCAATAAAAATGCAGTAAGATGCTGCTGGGGCTTCTGGGGAAGAGACAGGTATTTTTGTTTAGGATTTAAACTGCGGGGAGGAAAACCTTTGAGATTTGTTGCCACCATCATATTACCACATGAAACCTGAGACTCCAGTCAAGATAGAAAGAGGCAGAGCAAAGATGTGCAAAGAAACAGAGTCCTTAAATTCAGCAGTGTCTGAAACTATGAGTGGATGGTTCCATTAAATGAAACAATTTTTTTCTTCTTTTCTGCTTAAGCAGGTTTTTTAAAAGTTTATTTATTTATTTTGAGAAAGAGAGAACGAGTTGGGGAGAGGCAGAGACGGGGGTTGGGGGGTGGGGGGGTGTTTAACAGAGGATCTGAAACAGGCTCTGTGCAGCACAGAGCCAGACGTGAGGCTTGAACTCAGAAACCCTGAGATCACAACCTCAAAGTCAGATGCTTAATGGACTAAGCCACTCAGGTGCCCCATAGCAGGTTTTGATATGATATTCTTTCACTTCAAAACCAAACCAAACAAAAACCCTGAGCATATACCCTGATTTTAGGTTTGAAAAATATATTCAGTGTAGGTAAAAGTGTAAATTGAGCGATGGAATAAATAAATAAATAAATAAATAAAGAGCCTGTATTTCTGTTTCCCAAAGCAGCTAGCACATCCTAGCCACACTCTAGACTGACGAGATGGTGTGTGTGTGTGTGTGTGTGTGTGTGTGTGTGTGTGTGTGTGTGTGTGTGTCGGACTGATTGAGCGGACCCAGAAAGAATAAATCTGTCAGAATAATTCACGTCAAGTGTTAGGGAATCCCTGGGTTTCACAGCAACAGTCGTTGGAATTTGGAAGTTCTCTAGTACATAGGCAACTGCCTACCACTGCTGAATGAGCAGAACTCACTAAATTCTGGGCCACAGAATAAAATGCCTGTGAGCAAGAAGGCTCTCACTGACCATCTCCTGGCAAGGCCACCCATCTCCCTGAAACAGGGAACAGACAAACGAAGGGAAGGCCCCTCCCATCCCCACCTCCATATTGCAGACGCATGCCTGGAGCAGTGGAAACTCCGACTCAGGGCCTCAGAGTGTCTTCCACATCAAAGGAGTGTGAGGGTGAGAGCTGACGCAGGCAGCATGAACTTACAGAAGAAACTCACGCAGAGCCTGAGGTCCACCGCAGGAAGAAGCTGGCTTTCTCCCAACAGCGGCAAGTTAAGCAGCCTCAGCAATTCAAAACTCTTTTCAGGCAGGGAAAGCACAGGACTCCAGAAAGAGGACTTCTCACAAGACCTAGAACTGAAGGGAAAACCTAGACTTAAGCAGGAATGGCTTTAGAAAACTATACTGAGCAAAGTTTTGTTGTCACCACTGAAGCCTGTGTCCCTTACCAGCACCTCCTCCCAGAGGTCCAGGCCTCTTCCATGGCTTCGTCACTGAAAAGATGAGTCAGAGACTTCTTTGTACAAAGGGGTTAGAAATCAGTGTGAGCAAACGGACACCAAGAATAGAAAGAAAGAAAGAAAGGAAGAACGGAAGGAAGGGAGGAAGGAAGGGAGGAAGGGAGGGAGGGAAGGAAGGATAAAGGAAGGAAGGGAGGAAGGGAGGGAGGGAAGGAAGGAGAAAGGAAGGAAGGGAGGGAAGGAAGAGCGATGCAGAGGATATAGCCAGTCTGCGGTTGAACGGAAGTGGTGAAACTTCTCAGGCATTGACAACATTCTCAGGCACATCCCCAAACTTCCTTCTTTATATAAGAAATGAAATTCCACTGCTAGAGTTGTATTCCTTTAGCTTTTGACTTTGATCTCATTAAAATACAGTTGTCTTTGGAAAGAAAGTGGCTCAGACATTAAATTGTTATCTATTATTTGTTCCTTTGTGTGAAAGCTTTTTTATGAGAAGAAAGTGTGATATCTAGAAACAAAAATACAAGAGGAAGACAAGGGAATTGGATGCCAATGAAGGGAAATGGTATTTGGGCAAGTGGGACACTGGGGTGGGCAGAGCAGAGACTTTGTAGTCAAAGACCTGAATTCAAATCTTGATTCTCTTACCTACTAACATTTACATTCAGCTAATTACTTCACTTCCTTGAAATTCTACTACCTGCTTTGTGAAATAGATATGTAAATACCATCTCTATGCCTTAGATCACTGCATCCTCTCTGTCTCGAATGCCCACATATTCCTTGCCATTTGCCTGTTGACTTCTATTCAGGCTATCTGTGATCCATGTCTTCCTCAGGAAGACTGGACTACAGCATCCACTTACATAGAACAGAGGCAACATCAGGTGTAACTCTTGCTATTCTGCACTGTGACTTCTCACTTTGTCTCCACTACAGTGAGATGGCTTTGAGCGCCGGGGTCTGTGTGTTACTGACCAGTGCATCCCCGGTGCTTAGGAAATTTGAAAACATCAGGGGAAAGGATCTGGAGAGCTCTCTCCTAGGACAGATGGAAACACTGGGCTTTAGTGAGCCAGGCGAGAAGCAGGGCTCCCTGTGGAAGGCTGTTCCTCCACCACATGGGGAAACAAAACAATGTTGACAGAGCTGAGAGGGGGATGGGCAGCCATACCACTTCTCCCTTCCCCAAACCAGATTCTTAACCTGGAGCGGAAGCCTGAATGGAGACAAGGCAGGAATTGCGACCACTGTTATTAGACAAAGTTGAATTCAAGGTCAAAAGCACTGTGTGCGGTCACTTCACAATGATGAAGGATGCAATCCACAGTGGAGATAATACTGTCATGAACCATTAAGAATCAAATAACAAAGCATCAATATAAGTAAAGTAAAACCATAGGAAATACAAAGAGAAATTGACAAAAATATGAAAGTAATAAAAGGTTTTAATACACCTCTTTAGATCTCTGACAGATCGAGTATATGAAAATAAGTAAAGATATAAAATATGTAAAAGACATAATTAAAATTATGTCTTTCTAGGTTCCAATAGTGCATTTACAAAAATTATCATCTTTTGGGCATAAATTCCCAAACTTGCAATGTTATAATGCAAAAAAACTACATTCTAAGATTGCAATACAATAAAACAATAAATAAGTAGCAAACAGAAAAATAGAAAAGCCAAACACTGGGAGATTAGGGGGAAAACATCTCTTCTAATTAACTATTAGGTCGAAGGTAATAGATAAATTATCATTATCGAATATCTAAAAAATAAAATAATACCATTACCAATTAGAACTGGGTAACATTCAGGGTGCCTGGGCGGTTAAGCGTCTGACTCTTGGTTTCAGATCAGGTCATGATCTCATGGTTCATGAGTTGAGCTCCACGGGGAGCCCGTAAAGTCCCTGCTTTGGTCTCTGCTCTGACACTGCAGAGCCAGCTTGGGAAGCTCTCTCTGCCCCTCCCCCACTCATGCACACTCTCTTTGTCCCTCTCTCTTTCTCAAAATAAATGAATAAATTAAAAAAAAACAGAACTAGGATACATTCAAAATTGTACTTACAGGGAAATTCACAACCACAAACACTTAGATTACTAAACAAATGACAGTAAAATAAATAAGCACTCAACATAAAAATGTTAACAGATAAAGAAAAAAAGAAGTTGATAAAAATATAAACTCAAAAGACAATGAGTTTGTGATCAACAAATAGTAGAATTAAATTAAGAGCAATTTCTTTGGGGAAAAAAATCAATACAACTACTACATCATTGGGCAGCCTAATCAGGAATGAAAGAGAGAAAGCACAAAATTATAACCTTAAGAATCAATAAAGGAGAAAACACAAATGCAGAGAAAAATACAAAGACACAGAAGGAGAGCATTTTGCCCAATGCTGTATTATTAACTTTGGAAATATGAACAGAATGTATCTTTCCTTATCCTAAAATGTCGTATTAGTTTTCTTTACCACAGGCTTGGGGCTTCTGGACCACGGTCTCTGGAAAATCATAACGGTCACTCCTCACAGACCAGACAATGTGGGAGATTCTGCAGCATCTCACTGATACATAAAAATGGCCCATGAAGTAGATATTCCTATCATCATCCTTCTGATTTCACAGATGAACAAACAGTAACTTTGAGAAATTAAATGGTTCATCCAAAACTACGTGGCCAATGAGGAGCCATCTGAAACTTGACCCCGACCAGCCTGACTCACAAGCCACACCAGTGGTGCCTCCAGCCGGATGCACTGATGCTGCTGGTCCGGGGCCCACACTTGGAGCGCAATGCAAGGCTCTGTCCTGCCTCCTGACAGAGTGTCCACCTACTAGCACCTGCCACAAGACAGACGTGGCACAAAATGTTCTACAGATTCTACTCACTTCATTCCCATGACCGTCCTGACACTCACAGGTATTATTATAATTCCCATTTTACAGAGGGAGAAATTGAGGCATAGAGAGCTCAAGGGCTTATCTAAAGTAAGCCAAGTCTAAGAGGCAGAGGCAGAGGCGGGATTCACATCCGGATCTGGGAAAGCCCCGAACTGTTTTCTTTACCCTTCACCAGGCACTCCGATCCACCTGCCTCCATGGGAACTGCCAGGTTTATTTACAGAGTGGTAGTTCATGGGATCGAGAAATGAAACGCTTCCCAAGAAAATTAGGAGGCCACAGCCAATAATAACTACAGAAGAAATACTGCCATGAACTGTGGTGCTTTTGATAATTCTCTCAAGAGAAGATGCATTATGTTAGTTTATCATTTTAAATAAATTCTCAACAAGCTATTTACCTGTCAGTCTGTATCTGTGGAGACTGTTTTTGTACCATCAGATAAATGAGCAATTAGAGACTTTAAAGGCTCTTAAATGTGGTGGAGCTTATAAACCTAAACTCCCAGGGACAGTAAATGTCACATCAAATGGCTTCAGTATACATTTCCTGTCTACCCTTTGTTTCAACAGCTGTAATATGGCACTCCGTATCCAAGTCCGAACACACCTCCTTTCAGCAGGATGTAATGGGAAAACTGGGGACCTGGGACATAGGTCACTTGGACTCTAGACCCACCTGTCCTTGGATAACCTGACCAAGTCAACATTTCTCTCAGTTATTTGCTAATAAAATGAGAGGGTTGCAACTAGAATATTGCAACTAGAATGGAGCTCTCCAAGCTCCAGTGGTCTATAGTTTCACAAACCTATGACCTTAACTATCCATAGCATCATTCCTTATACTTTCTTATGCAGGACCCTACACAAAGGCAAGTTAAGCCCTCAATAAATATTGGTTATCATTATCATCATCATTATTACCTGATGAAGTCATAAAGTCTATCCATAGCAAAAGAAGCAAACCCAGGATCTAAAATTCTACCATTAGAGACTCATTTCTTTGGTTTTAAAACATCTCAGACAGGAAAAAGGCTCAACAAAATTCATTGTTTTTAAAAAGCAGAAACCATTTTTTTTAAGTAAACTTTTTGGGGCGCCTGGGTGGCTCAGTCGGTTGAGCGTCCGACTTCAGCTCAGGTCATGATCTCACGGTCTGTGAGTTCGAGCCCCGCATCGGGCTCTGTGCTGACGGCTCAGAGCCTGGAGCCTGCTTCGGATTCTGTGTCTCCCTTTCTCTCTGCCCTTTCTCCGCTCATGCTCTGTCTCTATGTCTCTCGAAAATAAATAAATGTTAAACAAAAAAAAACTTTTTAGTGAGCCCCTATATACAAACAATAGACACCGAGTTTTTCTGGATGAAGTGGGGAATGGAGCAGGGATACCTGGAAGTTTCTTCACTGATTTCTTTCATTCTCACATGGACACCAAGGCACTGCCTCACAAACCTGTGATTCCTCAGAAGACCATTTACAATTCATTTCTATAAGCCAATACCGTTTGCCCTCTTTACAGACTGAGGAGCCAATAAAGATTAAGATGAGTGATTGAAAATGGAGAACAGTGGGGCAGGTGCAGAGGAGGCCAGACTCCAGGAAGGAAGGGAGAGCAAAGAAGCTAACCTTTACTGAGAGTCTTCTGTCCGTTGCGTATTTTGCAGATCCTTTAAATATGCAATAAGGGGAAAGAATTTAAATTATACATATTTACCAAGGCCTGGCTCCCATGTCAGTCCCTTTTCTTGTGCACCGGATCCCATCCTCACTTCGCTACTCAGGACACTGCTCTCTCCTAAATCAGTATCTCCCATCTGAATCACAGCTGTGGCTTCCTGCCTCCCACCAAGCCACAGTGCGCCCTCAGTGTGGCACTCTGAGCAGAACCTATAGTCGTTGTGCTCAGAGTAAAAGCCAAAGTCCTCCACTGGCCTCCACGGGCTGCGTGATCTGGGCCTGATGCTATCTGGTCTTATCTCCTGGTTCACCCCTTCACACTCTGCTGCAGGCACGCTGGCTCCCTGCTGTTCCAGGAGATCCCAGGCACACCCCTGCCACAGTACCTTTGCACCAGCTGTCCCCTCTACCTGGGACACCCTTCTACAGACATCCACATGGCACTCTCTCTACCTCCTGCAAGCCTTCTCTCCAATGGCCCCTTTTCAACAAGTTTCCCTATTTAACACAAGTGCCCACTCACCCACTCGGGTACTTCACCCTCCTCTCCTGTTAAGCCTATTCATACAATGAAGTCTTAACCCCCAGTAACTCTGAATGTGACTTTATTTGGAAATAGGGTCATTGCCAATGTAATTACTTAAGGTGAGGTCATGCTGGAGTCATGTGGGCCCCTAATTCAACAAAACTGGTGTCCTTATAAAAAGGGGAAATTGGGGGCGCCTGGGTAGCTCAGTCAGTTAAGCGGCCGTCTTCGGCTCAGGTCATGATCTCACGGTCTGTGAGTTCCAGCTCCGAGTCGGCTCTGTGCTGCCGGCTCGGAGCCTGGAGCCTGCTTCAGATTCTGTATCTCCCTCTCTCTCTGCCCTTCCCCTGCTCACGTTCTGTCTCTATGTCTCTCAAAAATAAATAAACGTTAAAAAAAAATTTTAAAAAAAAGGTGGAAATTGGGACGGAGAGATGGATGTGCCCACAGGGAGAATGCCATGCGAAGACTGAGTTTTGCTGTAACCAGTCAAGGAACAACCAAAAGCCAGGAGAGCCACTTGGGACAGACCCTTCCCAGACACCTGCATCTCAGATCTCTGGCCTCCAGAATTGTGAACCAACAAATTCCTGTTGCTTCTGCCACTCGGTCTGTGATACTTTGTTACCACAGTCCTAGAAACTAATACACTCCCTCTGCTCTGTTTTTCCTATTTCCCATGGGACTTTCTAATGTGTCACACAGTATCATTTCTTCCTTTTTGTTTAATATAATTTATTGTGGAGTTAGCGAATATACAGTGTATATAGCATGCTCTTGGCTTTGGGAGTAGATTCCCATCATTCGTTGCTTACATACAACACTCAGTGCTCACCCCAACAAGTACCCTCCTCAATGCCCATCACACATTCCCCCCTCCTCCCATCAACCCTTAGTTTGTTCTCTGTATTTAAGAATATCTGTGGTTTGCCTTCCTCTCTGTTTGAAACAATTTTTTCTCCTTTCCTTCCCCCATGATCTTCTGTTACGTTTCTCAAATTCCACATATGAGTGAAAACATATGATATCTTTCTCTGACTTATTTCACTTAGCATAATACCCTCCAGTTCCACCCACATTGTTGCAAATGGCAAGATTTCATTCTTTCTCATTACCAAGTAGTATTCCATTGTATATATAAACCACATCTTCTTTATCCATTTTATCCTGAAATTTGTATGGAATCACAATAAACCCTGAATAGCCGAAGTAATGTTGAAAAAGAAAACGAAAGTAGGAGGCATCACAATTCCAGATTTTAGCCTCTATAAAGCTGTAATCATCAAGGCAGTATGGTATTGGCACAAAAACAGAATGAAATAGAATAGAGAACCCAGAAACCAACCCACAAATGTATGGCCAACTAATCTCTGACAAAGCAGGAAAGAGTATCCAATAGAAAAAAATACGGTCTCTTTAGCAAATGGTGCTGGGAGAACTGGACAGCAACATGCAAAAGAATGAAACTAGACAACTTCGTTACACCATACACAAAAATAAACTCAAAATGGATGAAAGACCTAAATGTGAGACAGGAAACCATCAAAACCCTAGAGGAGAAAACAGGCAACAACCTCTTTGACCTCAGCCATAGCAATTTCTTACTCGACACATCTCCAACGGCAAAGGAATTAAAAGCAAAAAGGAACTATTGAGACCTCATCAAGATAAAAAGCTTCTGCAGGGCAAAGGAAACAATCAACAAAACTAAAAGGCAACCAACAGAAGGGAAGAAGATATTTGCAAATGACATATCAGATAAAGGGTTAGTATCTAAAATCTATAAAGAACTTTCAAACTCAGCACCCGAAAAACAAATAATCATGTCTTTCTTTTCATGTCTGTTGTCTATCTCCTCCTTCTAGATTATCAAATAACCTCTGAAGGGGCACAGATCTTGGTCTACTTTGCTCACTGAGGTCTAATACAAGTGGATTAAGCAAATGCTTCCAAGTGAATGATTAAACAAATACATTTATCTCCTTTCTTCTATGTTCTCCAGAAACTATCACAAAATTCGACCTTACTCTTGTGTGCCTTAGTTCCCAGACTCATCCTCCCTGCCCATTTTCCCACCTGGAGGAACAATAATAACAGCATGTTGAGAGGGATGCGGCCCAAGAGGGTGCAGTTACACTGATGTTGCACATATTTCATCCTCCTATTAGCCCTATGAACAGACATTGTAATCCCATTTTATGGATGAGGAAACCAAGGTTCCTAAAAGTTAAGTAATATGCCCATAGCATCCTATGTGGAAAATGCTCACACATGCTGACCTGTTCTCTTCCTTCTTTAGCATGGCAGCTTCCGAGGGGCAGGAGCGGCATGGTCATCTCTGTGCGGCAAGCGCGCAGGCCGGGCCGGCACACAACAGGTGCTTCTAGGGACAGTGCTGGACTCTGCACTGTGACGCCACTGGCAAGCAGCAAAGCCGGACTGCAGCGTAGCCTGGCCCCATGGTCCGTGCTCCTGCCACACGGCCCACCCTGCCAGCAGAACATGGGCCACATCGCAGCTGCCTTTTATTTTTCCTTAGCTTTTCAGCAGCCTCATCTTCCCACCATTCGCCCAAAGTGCTTTCCTACTCGCCCGGCCCCAAGTAACCGTGTTCCCACCTGCTGGACACCCTCCCATATACACAAATGCAGATGTGCCTGCGTAGAATTTTTGCCTTTATTTTTTTTTAATGAGGTCTCCTACATTCATGTGTGTGTCTCGCTTTTCTCATTCAGCAACGTTCCTGAAAACTCATCCAAGGAGAACTGGTTTGCCTCTAAATATTTCCTTTTAATGACTGCATGGGGTCATAATTTATTCAACCATATGTCACTGTTGGGTATTCAATTTATTTCCAGAATCTTTTTTCCCTTGTGTTAATTTTGCTACATTAAACATTCATACATGGATAACATCTATGAAGAGATTCCCAGTAGTGAGATTATTATATTAAAAATTAAATGTATTGGGGCCCCTAGGAGGTTAAGTTGGTTGAGAATCTGACTCTTGATTTCATCTCAGGTCATGATCCCAGGGTTGTGGGATTGAGTCCCATGTCAGGCTCAATGCTGAGTGTGGAGCCTGCTTAAGATTCTCTCTCTCTCTCTCTCTCTCTCTCTCTCCACACACACACACACACACACACTCTCTCTCTCTCATTTAAAATTAATTAATTAATTAATTAAAAAGATCTCTCTCAAAATAATTAAATGTATATTGCTTCTATTGCTTCTACTGGAAATTCACAAATATATAAAAGTAAAGGAAACCAAATAATGAGCCCCCCTAAACCTAATGCTCACAGCTTCAGTGGTTATGAACTCCTGGCCAATCTGGTTTTACCAAATCCATTACCCACAGTCTAGAATGTTTTGAAGAAAACTGATATTCTATCACATAATCTGTAAATATTTCTGCCTGTATCTCTAAACACTGAGGACTTTTTAAAATAATATTACCACAATACCATTATCAAACCTAAAAAACTAATAATTATTTCTTCCTGTCATTCAGTCTTTAGGCAGTGTTTGTATTCCCACAGTTGAACCATAAACAATAAATATTTTTACAGTTTGCTCAAACCAGAATCTTATTAAGTTTCAAGAATTACAATTGGTTAGTATGTTTCTTGTCTCTTAAGTCCCTTTAATTTATGAATGTTCCTCTTCATATCTCTGTGTGTGTGTGTGTGTGTGTCCCTTACAATATCTTTGTTGAAAATCCATGGTCATGGGGTGCCTGGGTGGCTCAGTTGGTTAAGTCCTTGACTGTTGATCTCACAGTTTGTGAAATCGAACCCCGCGTTGGGCTCTGCACTGACAGCAGAATCTCCTTGGGATTCTCTCTTTCTCTCCCTCTCTCTCTGCCCTCCCCTGCTTGTGCTTTGTCTCTCTCTTTCCCTCTCTTTCTCTCTCTCCCTCTCTTTCTCTCTCTCTCATATACCAAATAAATAAAAATTTTAAAAATGTTTTAAAAAAGTCACATGCTTCAATGCAGGCCTAAGCCACTCTCCCCTATTATGATTTTACCCTGCGTCTTCTCTCTCTCTCAAAATAAATAAATAAACATTAAAAAGAAAGAAAGAAAGAAAAAAGGAAAAGAAACAGTGACTTGTCCAGAACAGTGTTCCACAATTTGCATTTTACAAATTGCCTCACCCCAATACCATCTTGTGCCCAAAAACCGGCATTTAGATCTAGAAGCTTGACCGGATTCAGGTTGGCAGTCTTTGCGAGAACACTACATAGGTGGTATGAAGTACGTGAGCTGCATACTTCCGTCAGGAGCACACAATGTCTGGCTGTCCCTCTTTTGTGCTATTAGCAGTCACTGATAATATTGTCTAGATTCATCTTTTCTGTAGGGGATAAATGTAAATGGATGGAATCTTAAGTTCATCGCTCTTCATTTCTAAGCTGGGATACTTGTATAAAGAGAAAACTCCCCTTATCAACTCATTTATTATCCTAAGGCACAATCCATATAACAAAGTCTAGATAAATTATTCTTTCCCTTTATTTACCCAGGTTTCAAAATAAAAAGTTAGTTTCCTAGTATCACCTAAATGAGAGTCGTTGGAATTTTGTTCTGTTTCAGTTATCTTTATAAATTTGCAGATTTTCAAAGGCGAATAAAGGGTTAACAAACTCATTCTCTTTCTATATTGAAAAATGACCTTGGGTTACCTTTCTAGCTCTGTTCCCCTGGAAACCTAATAAAGGTGGAAGGCCATCTATGTTACCAGGCAACATTGCTTATGGTAAAAATGACCTCTAATTAGTCAACTGTACCTGGCCTGGGAGGACTGTGAATTTACTATAAATACCCAGTGAGAATCCTTAGTTTGAACTCCTCCGAATGCAGTGCATTCTTGTAACTGGATATGTCCCTTGCTAGGCCTCCTGAAAGCTACTCCGATGGGAGGAAATAAAACATATTGGCTCATATGGGGAATGGAGTTTATAAGCCAGAATAGCTCCTATTCACGTGGGCCCCAAGAAACAGACTATGAAATGGGGATTTGTACACAGGAGGTTTCCCGGAGAGGGCTCTTGGGGAGTGAGGGAGATCGGACTTTGCAGAGGAGAAAAGCTAAACCACAGTATAGCTTCATCTATAAACCTCAGCCAATCCAATCGGACTTCTTCAGTAGCTGGGATGGCCATTTAAAGCCCTAATTTTGGAAGGTCTGCTCCCTGAATAGGAGCATAATCTTGGGCAAGGCAGCTCTTCTCCACGGAACGCAATCCCCAGAGATTGGTTCATGTGTGAGCTGTGAGCAGCCAGCACTCGGTCTTAACAAGGATCCCCAGGCCGTGCACCGCAGCCTCACTACACCTGCGCATTTGGTCTCCTTCCTCCCCACTTGAGCAGGCACACCTCCCTCTGCCCTGCTGGCATGCTGTCCTTCCTGTCCTACGTCCACTAGCAGAGCCGATGAATGGATGCCAGAGGCGACCTGCTCAGTTTTGTGAAATGTAGATCTAAACCCGCATTTATCTTGTACGTTTCTTGCCCCAGACCTGGGATCCTCCGTTTCTCCAAGAGCCTGGCTTCCTTTTAGTAATATTCAGGCCCACAGTCTGGAGATGAAGGGGCTCATTGCTACTGGTTAAGTCATGGTTTCTAGGCCTTTTCAGTAGCTGGAGTTAAGAAATACATTGTTTTGAGAGGAGGGGGCAACATGGCGGAGGAGTAGGGGGCTCCAGTATTTCGCTTGCTCTTTAAACGGGGACAACTGAAACCATAGTCTCTCTCATCTCCAAAAATCGGGGGGAAAAGGTGCTACAGCTAACAAGGAACAAAGGCGAAAACAGACATGGCCCAGCTAAACCGTGAGTTTAATCTGGGTCGGATAAAACAAACTCGAACTCGGGAAGTTGAGCTGAGGGGTCGGTGAGCGTCTTCGGAGATAGCTGGGAAAGTGCCGATCGAACAACATCGGAACGAGAGGGCCAGAGCGGGTGAGACCGCTACCATCCAGGCCCTAAGTGCAGGGCTTTTGAAGAGAAGTTCAGTGGCAAACAGCAGCACTACCCACGCGCTGCCGGGACCGCGCCAACCCCGTCCCGAGCCTCTGGGACGCGTGCACCGCTGGGACTGGCAGCGGGGACCCAGGTAGCCCCAGGCGGTGCCGCCTGCGGAGCACCTCTAACCCTGGCACAATTACAGCGAAATCGGGGGTAGCAGACGGCCGCATCACCGTCCAGTGAATCGCACTAGGACAGCATTGGCGGTGGAGAGAGAACAGAAATAAAGGGGCAAATAAAGACTCCAGGACTGGTGGCGAGGGTCTGGAGAGACGCCATTGTTGTCTCACAAGCCAGGAAGTCAACCCAAAAGCCATCCCTGCAGCAGTGGAGGCGGGACCCGCCTACACCAAACCACGCCCCTCCCAACATATCAGCAGGAGCAACTAATGCCAAGTGGAGATTGCTGCCTGGAGTAACTCCAGTCATTTTTTCTTTTTTAAATTTATCCCTCCCTTTCTCATTCCTACCGATCCCCATCCCTGAGCTGGTTATCCAGGGTACTGACTGGCTTAAACATTTTTTTTTTTAACCCACTCTTTGAGGACATGTTCTACACCTTCTTCTGTACTTCCCTATACCTTTTTCTGGAATAACCAGGCCGCATAAGTTCATCTAGACGACATCGATCTTTATTCCTTTTCCGTTGCACCCGTCCTTATTCTGATTTCTCTCAGTCTGGATTAAACCCTTTAGTCGCTCTACCTGGGCAAAGTCCATTTCCTTCTTCTCCCTGCACCTGTCATTATTCTATATATATATATGTTCTGCCACCAGCACACTACATACCCTGGCCTTAACATGTAGCTGTTACTTCAGGACATTGCCCTCAGAGAGTCACTTCTTATTTTTCTTCTGTTGTGAACCGCTTGTCTAGACCATTTGTCGGTACGTTTGAGTATTTCTGTTTTCTGTTTGTCTGTCAGTCCGTTTTCCTTTCCAGGGCAACTTCAAGAAACAATCCAAAACACATCTATCCAAAATGACGAAACGGAAGAATTCTCCTCAAAAGAATCTACAAGATGCAGTGAAAGCTCAAGAATTAATGAAAATAGATATAAGCAACATAACAGAACATGAATATAGAATGATAATCATAAAACTAATCGCTGGCCTTGAAAAAAGCTTAGATGAATGCAAGTGTTCCCGCGCGGCAGAGTTCAAGGACCTTAAAAACGGTCAGGAAGAATTAAAAAAGACCTTGGAAGAAATACAAGGGAAATTGGAAGCAGCCACAGCACGGATTGAAGAGGTAGAGGAAAGAGTTAGTGCATTAGAAGATAAAATCATTGAAAAAGAGGAAGCAGATAAAAAGAGAGAGAAGCTGATCCAGGAACAGGAAAGGAGAATTCGAGAGCTGAGCGATGCACTCAAAAGAAACAATATCCGTATCATAGGAGTTCCAGAGGAAGAAGAGAGAGAGAAGGGAGTCGAAGGGGTTCTTGAACAAATCATTGCTGAGAACTTCCCCAACATGAGGAAGGAAATGGTCATGGAAATCCAAGAGGCACAGAGAACTCCCCTCAGACGCAACTTGAATAGACCTTCTGCACGGCACATCATAGTGAAGCTGGCAAAATACAAAGATAGGGAGAGAATCCTGAAAGCAGCTAGGGACAAAAGAACCTTAACATACAAAGGAAGACATACAACGGTAGTAGCAGATTTATCTACAGAAACTTGGCAAGCCAGAAAGGAATGGCAGGATATCTTCAATGTGATGAGCAAGAAGGACATGCAACCAAGAATTCTGTATCCGGCTAGCCTGTCATTCAGAATAGAAGGAGAGATCAAGGTTTTTCCCAACAAACAAAAACTGAAAGAATTTATCACAAATAAGCCAGCACTACAAGAGATCCTGAAGGGCACTCTATGAAGGAAAGGTTGCAAAGAACACAAACTGCCAGAGACAGCCTTACAAACATGAAACTTACAGATAATACAGTGACTGTAAGCCCATATTTTTCAATATTAACACTGAATGTAAATGGACTAAATGCGCCAATCAAAAGACACAGGGGAACAGAATGGATTAAAAAGCAAGACCCATCTATTTGCTGTCTTCAAGAAACTCATCTTAAACCTCAGGACACCTTCAGATTGAAAGTAAGGGGATGGAGAACTATCTACCATGCTACTGGAAGTCAAAAGAAAGCCGGAGTAGCCACACTTATATCAGACAAATTAGACTTTAAAATGAACGATGTAATAAGAGATGAAGAAGGACATTATATAATAGTCTCAGGGACCATCCAGCAGGAAGAGCTAACAATTGTAAATACCTATGCGGCGAATTCGGGGGCACCCAAATATGTAAAACAACTAATTACAAACATTAGCAACCTCATCGATAAAAATGTCCTAATAGTAGGGGACCTTAACACTCCACTCTCAGCATTGGATAGATCCACAAAACAGAAAATCACCACAGAAACAATGGCCCTGAATAACACATTAGAACAGATGGGCCTAACAGACATCTTCAGGGTCCTTCACCCAGAAGCAAAGGAATTTACATTCTTCTCAACAGCACATGGTACATTTTCTAAGATAGACCACATTCTGGGGCATAGGGAAGCTCTGAATAAATATAAAAGAATTGAGATCATACCATGCACACTGTCAGACCACAATGCTTTGAAACTTGAAATCAACCACAGGAGAAAGCCTGGAAAATATCCAAAAACATGGAGGCTAAGGAATAACCTACTAAAAGATGAGTGGGTCAACCAAGCAATCAGAGAAGAATTTAAAAAATACATGGAAACAAATGAAAATGAAAAGACAACAATCCAAATGCTCTGGGATGCAGCAAAGGCAGTCCTGAGAGGGAAATATATTGCAATCCAGGCCCACCTCAAGAAACAAGAAAAATCAATAACACAAATTCTAACAGCACGCCTAAAGGAACTAGAAGCAGATCAACTAAAACAACCCAAGCCCAGCAGAAAGAGAGAAATAACAAAGATCAGGGCACAAATTAATCATATGGAAACAGAAAAGGTAGTGGAACAGATCAAAGAAACCAAAAGCTGGTTCTTTGAAAAAATAAACAAAATAGACAAACCTCTAGCCAGGCTTCTCAAAAAGAAAAGAGAGAGAACTCAAATAGATAAAATCATGAATGAAAAGGGAGAAATTACATCCAATCCCTCAGAAATACAAGCAATCATCAGAGAATACTATGAAAAATTATATGCCACCAAACTCGGCAACCTGGAAGAAATGGACAAATTCCTAAATAACGACATGCTACCAAAACTCAAACGGGAAGAAATAGAAAATTTGAACAGACCCATAACTAGTGAAGAAATCGAATCAGTTATCAAAAACCTCCCAGCAAATAAAAGCCCTGGACCAGATGGCTTCCCTGCGGAATTTTACCAGACATTTAAAACAGAGTTAATTCCTATCCTCCTCAAGCTGTTCCAAAAAATTGAAACGGAAGGAAAACTCCCGGACTCATTCTATGAATCCAGCATCACTTTGATTCCCAAACCAGATAGAGATCCAGCAAAGAAAGAGAATTACAGGCCAATATCCCTGATGAATATGGATGCAAAAATTCTCAACAAGATACTAGCAAATCGAATCCAACAGCATATAAAGAGAATTATCCACCATGATCAAGTAGGATTCATCCCTGGGTTGCAGGGCTGGTTCAATATTCGCAAATCAATCAACGTGATACATCACATCAACAAAAGAAAAGATAAGAACCATATGATCCTGTCAATAGATGCAGAAAAAGCATTTGACAAAATACAGCATCCTTTCTTAATAAAAACTCTCAAGAAAGTCGGGATAGAAGGAACATACTTAAACATCATAAAAGCCATTTATGAAAAGCCCACAGCTAATACCATCCTCAATAGGGAAAAATTGAGAGCCTTCCCCCTGAGATCAGGAACACGACAGGGGTGTCCACTCTCACCACTGCTATTTAACATAGTGTTGGAAGTCTTAGCGTCAGCAATCAGACAACAAAACAAAATAAAAGGCATCAAGATTGGCAAGGAGGAAGTCAAACTTTCACTTTTTCAGATGACATGATACTTTACATGGAAAACCCGACGGAATCCACCAAAAGCCTACTAGAACTGATCCATAATTTTAGCAAAGTTGAAGGGTACAAAATCAATGTACAGAAATCGGTGGCATTTCTATACACCAACAATGAAGCAGCAGAAAGAGAAATAAAGAAGCTAATCCCTTTCACAATTGCACCAAAAACCATAAAATACTGAGGAATAAACCTAACCAAAGAGGTGAAAGACCTCTACACTGAAAACTATAAAAAACTTATGAAGGAAATTGAGGAAGACACAAGGAAATGGAAAAACATCCCATGCTCATGGATTGGAAGAATAAATATCGTTAAAATGGCAATACTACCCAAAGCAATCTACACATTCAATGCAATCCCAATCAAAATTGCACCAGCATTCTTCTCAAAGCTAGAGCAAACAATCCTAAAATTTGTATGGAACCACAAAAGACCTCGAATAGCTAAAATAATACTGAAGAATAAAACCAAGGCGGGAGGCATCACAGTCCCAGACTTTAACCTCTACTACAAAGCGGTAGTCATCAAGACTGTATGGTATTGGCACAAAAACAGACACATAGACCAATGGAATAGAATAGAAAACTCAGAAATGGACCCGCAAGTATATGGCCAACTAATCTTTGACAAAGCGGGAAAATGTATCCAATGGAAAAAAGACAGCCTCTTTAATAAATGGTGCTGGGAGAACTGGACAGCAACATGCAAAAGAATGAAACTAGACCACTTTCTTACACCACTCACAAAAATAAATTCTAAATGGATAAAAGATCTGAATGTGAGACAGGAAACCGTCAAAATCCTAGAGGAGAAAACAGGAAAAAGCCTCTTTGACCTAAGACGCACCAATTTCTTACTCGACACGTCTCCAAAGGCAAGGGAATTAAAAGCAAAGATGAACTATTGGGACCTCATCAAGATAAAAAGCTTCTGCACGGCAAAAGAAACAACCAACAAAACAGATAGGCAACCAACGGAATGGGAAAAGATCATCGCAAATGACATATTGGATAAAGGACTAATATCTAAAATTTATAAAGAACTTACCAAACTCCACACCCAAAAAACAAATAATCCAGTGAAGAAATGGTGGAAGATATGAATAGACACTTCTCCAAAGAGGACATTCAGATGGCCAACAGACACATGAAACGATGCTCAATGTCACTCATCATCAGGGAAATACAAATCAAAACCACACTGAGATACCACCTTACACCGGTTCGAGTGGCTAAAATGAATAAATCAGGAAACTATAGATGCTGGCGGGGATGTGGAGAAGTAGGCACCCTCCTACACTGTTGGTGGGAATGCAAACTGGTGCAGCCACTCTGGAAAACGGTGTGGAGGTTCCTCAAAAAAATGAAAATAGAGCTACCCTATGACCCAGCAATAGCACTGCTAGGAATCTACCCAGGAGACACAGGAATGCTGATGCATAGGGCACGTGTACCCCAATGTTCATAGCAGCACTTTCGACAATAGCCAAATCATGGAAAGAGACCAAGTGCCCATCAACTGACGAATGGATAAAGAAGATGTGGCACATATATACAATGGACTACTACGTGGCAATGAGAAAAAATGAAATCTGGCCATGTGTAGCAACATGGATGGAACTGGAGGGTATTATGTTAAGTGAAATAAGTCAATCAGAAAAGGACAGATACCATGTTTCCATGAATAGGTGGACTTTGTGAGACTAAGCAAAAACCAGGGGGAGGGGAAGAGGGGAAAGGAAAAAAAGACACAGAGAGGGAGGGAGATAAAACATAAGAGACTTTCAAAGACTAAGAACAAACTGAGGGTGAGGGGAGTGAGGGAGGGGGGAGACGGAGTGACGGGCATTAAAGAGGGCGCTTGTTGGGATGAACACTGGGTGTTATATGTAATCCAATTTGAAAATAAACTATTATAAACTAAAAAAAAAGAAAAAATATGCTCTTTCAAAACTGAAAACTAAATGTATGTGGAATAAAAAAGAGAGACATGAGTTCGACAGCAATTGGCATATTACAATGTAATTAAAAAAGACATATAGCTATTTTGATTGCATAAAACAATAAAATATATTCATTATTTAAAAAAAAGAAATACATTGTTTTGTTTTGGGGTTTTTTTTGTTGTTGTTTTGTTTTGTTTTTTTCAGATAATATATGTCGTGAGTTTCATATTTAGGACTACATGATTTTCTTAACTTCATCAGTTGTCCATCTGTATGCCCCTTCCCCCTTGCCTGAAATGGTGGTTCTCACTGACATCAACCTACGTCCTCATTTGCCTTTCTGTACAAATAAAGCCTTACCCGCATAAGATTTCCAGGATAACAATACCAACACTACATTACTGAAAGAATTTAAGATTTCTGCTTGCTTTGTTTTATTTGTTTGTTTTGTTTCCCATTAGGGATTAATGCACCGCCCCCCTATCCAGGGATATATCATCCAATTACTGTGTTTTAAACTAACTTAAAATAATTCCTCTTCATATAAGCCACCAACTCAATTCACCGATTCGTTTGTCTCATCTTGCTTTAATTTTTAGGATTGGCTTTCAGTTTAATTTTGTTCTATAATTATGTAAAATAGTTAAGTAGTTTCAAATCAATTCTATAAATTAGGTCATATAGGCCCCTCAATCTTTTTTCTGCCCTCCCTCATAAATCTAAGCTTGTGGTTTATTTTTCAATACCACAGGAAAAGATTAGCCAATGACTTAAGACCTTTCCTGAAATGAAAGTAGCATATTACACACACATTTCTACACCTGCCTTTTTGTACTCAATAATATATTTGAGAAATCATTTTGCAACAGTCAACAGAGGTCTTTTTCATTCTTTTCTATAACTGCATTAGACAGTGGGTGTACCTGTGTGAATATGTTTCGGTTTGTGTGCATGTACATTAGTTTCTTTGATCAGTTGCCTATTGATGGGTATTTGGGGTGTTTCTCATTTTATGCTATCAAAATAGTGCTATTATAAATAACACCATGAGTGAAACTCTCTCTCTCTCTCTCTCTTTTTTTTTTTTGCCAGTATATCTTTGGGAGAGATTCTTATAATTGGAATTGTTGAGTAAACACATGTAATTTTGAGATCCCACTTTCATACCCACTATGATCGCTGTAAGAATAATAATAATAATTTTAAAAGAACGATAACAAATTTTTGCAAGGGTGTCGAGAAATTTTAACTCTCATATAGTGCTGAGGGGAATGGAAAGATGTAAAATGTTGCATCTGTTTTAGAAAGTTTGGTATTTCCGCAAAAAGTTACACACAGAGTTACCATATGAGCCAGCAATTCCACTTCAAGGCATATACTCAAAAGAACTGAAAATACGTTCCTACAAAAACCTGTACACAAATGTTTACAGAAACATTACTCATAATAGTCGAGAAGTGGAAAAAACACGGCCACCAGTGGATAAACAAAATTTTGTATACACCTACAAAACTGTTCAGTCAGAAACAAATAAAATAAAATAAAATTCAGTCATAAACAAATAAAATATCGATACATGGTAAAATGTGGTTGAACACATTATGCTAAGAAGCCAGATACAAAAAGCCGTATATTGTATAATTCCATTTATATGAAATGTCCAAACTAGGCAAATCCATAGAGACACAAAGTAAATAAATGATTCCCTGGGGCTATGGGAAGGGAGCATAGATAGTGATGGTATCTTTTTGGAGTGATGAAAATATTCTGGATATAGAGACTGGTGATGGTTGCACAGTCTTGTGAATATACTAAAAACAATTGAATTGTTCACTTTAAAATGGTGATTTTCATGGTAATTATATCTCAATAAAAATTTTAAAATTAAAAAAAAAACAAACTAAAACAAGAAGGAGCCTTGCACAGACTAGTGATGAAAAGGTACTATAAATCCAGGAGTAAAACTCAAACTACTGTGCCTGGAGGATAGAGAGGAATACTGAGAAAATTGAGAAAATGTGGGGAAAAAGCATCTCCCATCCATTGTTGGTGTCAGTAGAAACTGGCATATTCATTTAAGTAGGCCATTTAGTAGTAATCTATCAAAAAGAATAATAATAAAACACATACCCTATGATTCAGAATTTTCATTTGTAGGAACCTAAAATCAATGTGTGGCTGGCATAGTTAGCACTCAGTGAATGTTCTTTCCTAATATTAAGGTGATAATCACAGGGAGAGAGAATAGATTACGCAATAAACTCCTACAGCCAAATTCAGCTCTCACTTCAGCTTCCTTTCGGAAAAATACTAAGACAGTGTTTATACCATAGGGTAGTATGACCATGAAACCTCTGCTCTTCATCTTTGCAAGTTGCATGAAGTGGAAAGCAATTCTCCCCTAAAAAGAAGGCCATTTCTAGATATACTGAGAATATACTTAAAGCAAAATTAAAGATGATCATGTAGAGTTGCAGCTTCTTGACAAAAGGAAGACTGCAGAGTGGGAGTAGCAGAGAGGGGGTAGGAAAACAGAGCTTGAACCTCGACCAAACCCCAAGAAGTTACAAAAAAAGCCAAGAAATATTTAGAGTGACATATGCATGAAGCCTCCTGAAACTCAGCAGTGACTATGCAGCAACTGACAAACAAACTCAATGACTACTGAAAAGCATGCCTAAGTGAACTTCTATCTTTTTTCCCTTTCGTTCTTTCTCCAAATGTTGATTCCCCTTAAATGTGGCATCGCCATGATTTGTAAATACGGTGCTTTGTTCATTGCATAAAGAGTTCAATCAATGCAGAAAAAGCCCAAGGAGAGGAACATCATGTCAGTCCACTCCCAATTAATCATCCCAGACTTTTCAGCCCCTGAAGACATACCCTGAAAACAACTAGCCCAAGTGGCAGGGAAAACCTCAAACAAAGAGAAATGGCTTCTGGGATCCACCCCATAACCCAAAAGGTTAACGGGACAAGGCTAAACCTCCAGGATGATCTCTGCACCAACCCTCCTCTGGACCTGGGCCTGTGGAAGCATGGAGTGTCCATCAGCACCCCCTGCCACTACCCCCAACATCTCACCTACCCGGCATGGTGAGACCTGGTGGGGAGACAGGGATTGTGACATAAGCAAATGGCCTCAGGCTGATATATGTTAATGCCAGCCCAGGAGCTTCCTAGTAGGGACACCGCCTGTGAAGGCCTCATAACAGCCAACCTCTTGCAACCTCCAAGCTGAGGACCTCATCAGGGGGAGGAAGGACTCCTGCCTTGGAGACCACAGGATTCTAATTGAGAAGGTGTCAAGAGCTCTGGGGAGCTGGTAGCCATCATGTAGGCGCCATGGAGACCGCCATGTGTGTTTGCTCTCCATGTTGTACATGGCAGAGATGTTGTCCTGAACTATTCTCCTGTCTGTGCTGCAAGTTCCTCCTCACCTCAGAGCGAAACTGCACCTGCTTCCCCTGCCCTTACAAAGATGAGCGCAACTGCCAGTGCTGCCACTGCACCTGCTCTGAGAATCCCAACTGCCACTGGTGCTGCTGCTCCTGGGAAAATGACCCCAACTGCAAGTACTGCTGCACGACCAGCAACAACGTCCAGTGCTACTACTATGAGAGCCGCTGCTGCCGCCGTGCCACCATCACGTTCCATGGGGGCCGCCTCAGGCACATCCGCACGTCGTAAGTGCCGGGCACCCAATGGGGCCCTTACCAGCTGTGAGCTCCATATGTGTCCCCACCCCAAGTTCCTTTCTCCATCTGAAAAAAGGAGGCCAAGAACGTTGTAGCAATTAAGTGTGTCCTAAACAGCCAGTAACCACATCGAGCCCTGCGTTCCAAATCCATGCCCCATCAGCTATGTGAACAAGCACTGGGCTCTCTCGCTTGCACTAAACAGTAGTGGTTAATACCTAGTGTGTAAGCCACTTGCCAGACACTGCATGTGTGACCCCAGGCAACCCTCACCCCACGCCCACCACACCAGTGAGGAAACTGAGCCTTTGAAAGGCTAAGTTGTGCGGGACCACACAGCTAGTAAGAGGCAGCCAGATTTTGAACACAGAATCTGTGCCTTAACTTAAAAATGTTGTACTGCAAAATGGAGAGTATAGCGACTATCATGATTCGGTGGGTTTGGGGATTAGTGTATGCACCCTGTAATTTGTTACGGGATATAAAAATATAAGTTGCCCTGTCTCTTCCTTCTCTGAACTTTTGATACCTTCAACACTTATTGGTAAAGTAATAACTTCCACAGGCCACTTTTGACCCCTATGTCCTTTTTAAGTACCCCAGACCAACTCCTGCCAGCCTTTTCTTTCTTCCCATCTGCAACTTTGGGTCTCAGTTACTCATGTGGGGCCATTAATGCTCTGTGCCAAGCACTTGCATATTCTCTTCCTGCTCTGACCAAGGCAGTCCTTTTATGTCACCTATGAGGGGGGTTTGGAGTAGCGAAGGTCGACTTCTTAGAGAAGGAAAGATCAAAGCTCAGAACTATAAGACGAGAGCTTTTGGAAACACAGAAAAATGAGAGGCACGTTTAAAGACTTTCAGGCTGGAAAAACAATTCTGTGAGCAAAGGTTCGATGAATTCAGGAGAAGAATATGATCCACCTTGCAGTTCGGCACTTAGTAGATGCTTAATAACTACTACTCTCCATTCATGGAGCTCTGTGGTGTTTGCATGAGTAGAGAATCCAGGGGTTCTGGATGCAAGTCCAGAAGTTCTCAGGGGCAGAAAGTATCATCCATATTCCTCTCTCCTGACTCACTGCCCCATTTCCTGCATATCAGCAATGGAGAGTCACTGGTCACAGTTCAATGGAGGAGGGATGGCATTGGTGTTGTAGGAAGATGCCTTAGATCAGTAGCTCCCAATCTTTGCTTTACAGGAATCATCTGGGGGTCTTTACAAAGGTCCTCACTGCCAGACATTCTGATTTCATTGGTCTGGGGTATCACCTGGGCATCAGAATTGTAAAAGCCACCCCAGGTGATACTAAAATATAGATGGCCTGGAGGGATCAGGAGGGAAGCCAGGAGACCTGCCAGGTGACACAGTGAGAACCCAGGTGCTAGGAGAATAGGCCTAAATTGGACGGAGGGTGTGTGCAGAGGAGAAGAGGCCAGATCTCTCAGGAGGAAGGCAAGGCTGCTGGGTTTGGTGGCTGCCCGGACAAGGAGCCACAGCCACTGAATGCCCAGGTCCAAGCCTGAGGCTTTCAGAGGATAGTCAGAAATGTTATTGCAAGCGTCAGGAGGTGGGCAGTCTCTCCTGGTTTCTGAATCACTGCCTCCCCTGCTCCTCATCACCACCTCATGCCCAACACCTTGCTCATCCAGTCCCACGCTGGTCTCACGCATCTCTCTCTGACTTTCTCATTTACTTCCCACTTCCTTTTTTACCTTCACCCCAGCTCCCTGGGCTGCCTCTCAGCCCTGCTCTCTGTTTCTTCCACCAATGTCACCCTCCCTCCCTCTTTATATTATTCCATGCTGTCTCCCTTTATATTACACCATGATTCTCAGAGTCCTACCTTATCAAACTAGAGAGGTTCATCCAGCTACCACGTGTACAACTCATTGTACTTCCAGTGACCCCTTAAGGGCCCAGGCAGGAGACTGAGAAAGCAGAGAGAGAATGGGATGAGAACACCGAGGCCAGCCGGCCTAGGACCCAGCACCCAAATCACTAAGGGATGAACTTTCCAGGAGCCTGAGTGCCCACAAGAGGCACTCTCTGTCCCCACAGGGGACTCTTTGTCCCCTTTCAGTATGCTTTGGCAGCATCTTTGACTGTCTGGGCTCTGAGACATAGGTCCATGGGGAAGGAGATAGAGGTAAAGAAGGACTTCAGGAAGCCAGAAGCAGAAGAGAAGACAGCCGCAATGTCAAGATCAACACCCAAATGTCGCTATGTGAACAGAAGAGAAGAGACAGGATCAGTCACAAATTGTGTGTCTGTTTATATCTCCATCCCCACAGCTAATTCGTTTATTTTCATAAACTGCTTTTGCCCTGATTATAGCTTCTTAAAACAGACACTTGAATTTTACAAGTATGCTTTCACCTCATCTATAGTTCCTACAACTAAATATATGAAATCAGCCTCAGATATTAGACAAAGAGTCAACACATACACACACACACACACAAACAGTAGACGCATATTCTTTTCATGAACTTGACCACTGTTTTCCTCTACTGTGGACATTAGCTGGCCGGTTCCAGAGGGAAGTAATTGTTGTGGCCACATTTATTGAGTCCTTACTATGTACCAGCAGTTAAGCACCTAATTATGGACTACCTCATATAGACTTTGTAAAATTCTCATGAAGGAAATAGTATTGTTAGCTTTGACCATTGGATTACAGATGAGAGAAGTGAGAATGGGAGAGGCTAAGAAATTCATCTCAAAGGTGCAGCTCCAAAGGGGTGCATTCCACCATGAGCAATCTGTCCCTAGAGCCGAGACCCTTGACTCTTACATGTCGGTCGCTGGTTGGAACACACAGGTTCTAGGCTTGGCTCAGGGACTGACCTCCTGGTGTCCTGGGAAGGACATTTTACCCATCCTCTTCTGTGCTCCATCCTACATACAGTATTACTGATGATGTCAATGCCTGACAAGCAAAACTCACCAAGAACACACCTGTAGGTGGACAAGATTGGATTTACTGCGTCATTGCAACAAGTGAGAACATACACCACAGTTAAGAGGTGTCCTGGTAAGAAGGCATCGGCAAGTTATTAAGGCATTTAGGCTCATTTCAGGTGGAGAAGTGGGAGTAAATCTCCTAGTGGGTATCTTAATAAAAATCGGGTTTACAAGATGGGAAGGACACAGGGTGTCTAATGCTGCCATTGGTGAAAAAGTAGCAATCGTCCCATTAACCAGGGTAGGCCAAGGTCTGGTCATTTTTGTGGCTTGGACGATGTTCTTGTCTTGCCTGCGTTCAAACATGATGAAGTGGTCTTATTTCTGCCTTTGCTCCATCACAGTCCCGGAATGGTCTTGTCCGGTGTTGGTGTTCTGTGACTTTGCTGATGAGCAACAGAACAAACACCAGGGCTCCATGGTTGGTGCCAGACCAGTCTCTCCTGCTTTCTCTTCCTCAAAAATCACAATGTGCGGCTGTTTAGCACCTACTGTGTTCCCAGGACTGCTCTCAAGCTTTATAGGTATTAAATGTAGTTTTAATCCCCTCAAGAAAACACTATAATGTGACTACTAATTTTATAACGAGGAAAAAGACAGAGAGAGGTTAATTAACTGGCCCAAGGTCACTCAGCTAAAGGATGGTGGATGCAGGTTTAGAACCCCGGTGCCCTGGCACCGAGCCCATGCTCCCCACCATCACACTGGCCTCCCTCACAGTGACCCTCAGTCCTTTCAGAGGCCAGAAAGGGGGTGGGCTCTGGAGCCTGCCTCCTGAAGTCCTCCCGGTGTCTGCTTCTCCTTCCAGCTCCAAGACCGCGCTGCGAATCGGGAGCAGCGACACCCAGGCGGATGAGGTGAAGACCATGCAGTCGAACGGCAACCTGGTGCAGCATCTCTCCTGCCCCTTGTGTAACCGGCTGCGCCTGCACTCGTTCATGCTGCCTTGCAACCACAGTCTGTGCGAGAAGTGCCTGCGGCAGCTGCAGAAGGACGCCGAGGTCACCGAGAACTTCTTCATCCTCGTCTGTCCCGTGTGTAGCCTCTCGCACTGCATGCCCTACAGTCAAAGCATGCAGCTGCCCGAGAACTACCTGCGCGGGCGCCTCACCAAGCGCTACATGCAGGAGCACGGCTACCTCAAGTGGCGCTTCGACCGCTCCACCGGGCCCATCCTTTGCCAAGCCTGCCGCAGTCGGCGCATCGCCTACAAGCGCTGCATCACGTGCCGCCTCAACCTCTGCAACGACTGCCTCAAGGCTTTCCACTCGGACGTGGCCATGCAGGACCACGTCTTCGTGGACACCAGCTCCGAGGACCAGGACGAGAAGATCTGCATCCACCACCCATCCAGCCGCATCATCGAGTACTGCCGCCACGACAACCAGCTGCTCTGCACCTTCTGCAAGACGGCTTTACACAGCGGCCACGAAACCATCGGCCTCATCGACGCCTGCTCTGAGAGGGCAGCCGCGCTCTTCAGCGCCATCGCCAAGTTCAAAGCAGGTCCTGGTCTCCTTCCCTCCCCTGCACGGTAACCCCTATTCCATGTACTCATGGGGAGAACGGCTCTGGGCAGTCTGCTTGGTGAGAGCCTCCCCCACCTAGTGGGCCAGTCCCAGTGCTGGGAAACACTGAGCCAGGCTGCGAGGCACTGGCCTGGTGTGCACGCCCTGCAACCATCACCAGCCTCCTAACCTCCCTGGGCCTTGGTTTTCTCATCTGTAAATATCTTGGTTATATCTTGGTCTTCATGACCTTGGACCTCATCTCCTCCTTTGGAAAATGAGGAGTTTGATCTTCCAGAATCCCAAAGTTCTGTGAGCCTTTCTAAAGGGTTTTGTCATGAAAGTTGAGTATCTTCAGAATTTTCCCAATTTGCAGAGGGAAAAAATTAAATCGATGTTGAGAATTATTTTGACTTAAAAATTTCCCTGTTTTCCCCCAAACTTGCAAACACCAAAGTAAATGAACTGGTAACAAACACATAATAACAGAAAAACTCAGAAATAGCCAATAACATTCTGGTCAACAGCTGGTTTTTCCTCTGCATGCCTGCTCAGGGTTATTTTACCTTGGCTACCTATAAAATAGGTGCATTTCGTGTAAGGGAAACAGCCTAGTTTCCATGCTGGAACCCAGTACAACAATATCTTGCAGGGTTCAGCTAAGAGCCTCATAATTCCTGGGTGTGGATCCACTTTATTAGACATGGGTATTTAAGGCATCCTTTAGGGCTCTTAGCCCCAGGGAATAGCTTCCTTGAATAGAGGCCTACTTTGCCCAGGCCCTTTAGAAGAAGTATGTCTAGTCTTCTCAGTCATTCTACAGTACAGGCGCTAAAATTCCCTCCATGAATAAGACAATGGGGATTCCAAGAAGTCATTGGCACAAGGCAACTTGTAAATGGCAGACGCAGTCTATTTGACTCCTACGTCCATGATAAATCCATAACATTCCTTTGACAACCTGTTCTGTGCGAAACAGCGACCAGAATCTACAGACTAGAGGATAGGATACAGCAGAAACCACCACCACCACTACCACCACCGCAATCTGTGATCTGTTTCATTTCCTTAAGGACTGGCCTGCATCAAGTGGCCAAAGTGCACCAGATCACCCCAGCCCTTTCCTTTTGTCAGATATTTCAGTGTCCATGTGTAAACACCCCTGAACATATGAGTGGAAGACAGTTTTCTTCTGAACTGCACAGAAAGGTCCTGTTGGATGTAGAGATGGGTCTGAGATGGACTGCTAACTCTGTCACCTCGGACCTCTTCATTTCTCAATTGCTTATACTAGGAAACATTGTTCGTCAATTGATATTTATTCCGTTTGGAACCACCATCAGGGAAGTCTCTATATTAAAGAAACTCTATAAGAGCCACATTACCAAGCAAATGGGTAGTCCCAATGGTTCCCAGAGGGTTTTCTTAAGGTGGACTCACTGCCTGGGCTCGGCTGGATTCTTTGTGGCCTCAGCATAGGAAAGGGTTGCTGCCTATAGTCTGCTGTGCCCCCCATGTAACCAAAGGAAGCCTGGGTCTTTAACGCAGGAGAAACCTAGGATAGTTTTCTCAGAGTCCAGACAGTGAAATTCAATTCAATATAAGGGGACATCAGTACGAATTCCAAAGAGCTTAGCAATTGGAAGGGGACAGGGGTCACCTTCATGGCATATCCATTTATATGTAGGTAAAGAATTTACTCTGTCCATCCTTGCTGAGGGAACCCCCCAACCCCTCAAAAGTTTTTAATTTTTAAATTTTTTAAATGTTCACTTATTTTTGAGAGAGACAGAGACAGAGACAGAGCATGAGCAGGGGAGGGGCAGAGAGAGAGAGAGATGCACAGATTCCGAAGCAGGCTCCAGGCTCTGAGCTGTCAGCACAGAGCCCAATGCGGGCCCTCGAACTCACATACCATGAGATCAAGACCTGAGCTGCAGTCAGACGCTTAACTGAGAGGTGCCCTCACCCCTCAAATTTTTTTTAGTCAGAGTTCAAACTTGCTTTTAAGGACTCCATTCATTTGGGGGGAAGGTGCCATCAATCTGCACTTTAAATAAATCTTTAAGTAATTCAAAAGCAGGTGATCTGACAGAACACTGAGAAACTCTGGGTCCTGGAGGGAAGATCTAGTTTGGGTCGATTGAAGCTGTGGTGTTGGCCCCCAGGCGCACCCTGGAACCCCCTGGGGAGCTTTACTCACTAGGGCCAGCAGCGAGGGCACCTCCTCGGCGCCCGTTAGGCATACGGAACCTCAGCCCCACCCATATCAATTTCTTGGGAATCTGCACTTTTAACAAGATCCCCAGAAGATCTAATTGCCTCACCTGGATTCCTGAACCTCAACTCAGGCCAATTCAGAATCTCAGCAAATGAGGCCAAAAGAAGACTTTTCTTTAAAGCTCCTCCAGAAGATACTGGTGCTCACAGAGGACTAAGAACCACGACTGGAGCAATTAAGAACATAGGCTTTGGGGGCGCCTGGGTGGCTCAGTCGGTTGGGCGTCCGACTTCGGCTCAGGTCATATCTCACGGTTGGTGGGTTTGAGCCCCGCATCAGGCTCTGTGCTGGCGGCTCGGAGTCTGGAGCCTGCTTCGGATTCTGTGTCTCCCTCTCTCTCTGCTCCTCCCCTGCTCATACTGTGTGTCTCTCTCTCTCAAAAATAAATAAACATAAAAAAAATTAAAAAAACAAAGAACATAGGCTTTGGAGTCAGATAAATAGAATCAGAGACAGACCTTGGTTTCTCCCATATACTTGCTGTGTGACACTGGACAGTAACTTAACCTCCCTGAGCCCTTAGTGTCCTCATCTATAAATAGGAACAACATCTTCCTCATAGGAAGGCACCTGTAAATATGATAATAGAGAGTTACAATCCATAATAGGTGTATTATGTAGATCTGGCTCATAATAAATATTTAATAAATAACAGCTACTTTTTTAAGTGTACTGCCTGAGAGAGATATTGACTTAATTTTGCTCTAGGACCAGCTCTTGCAAAGCTGCCATATTTGTAAGATGGGAGGAGGGGTGCTTCTGGCCTTCTCTTTCTTTTCTCCTGGTGTTGTTGCCTCTTTCCCCCTCACCTAAGGAATTTTTATACTACCTCTCAGGACTTTACATAAACTTAATCTCTAATGAAGCAAGGAATTTCCTATGCAAGATTCTTTGGCAGTGAATCACTAGAATAGTCAAAGAAATTAGTGAACAAAGTGGAGTTTCAGCCACCATAAGCCACAGTAGGGCTTGCATTGGGGGAGGGCAGGAAGCATTTCTCAGCTCCTCTGCAATCACCCTGATAGCTTCCTGTTCTGCCCTCATCTGCATTGCCTCCTCATCCCTCCTGTGCCGGCGGAGGGAGGAGGTGGGCAGATGAAACAGCGGCTTCACAAAATAGGCTGGAGCGTAACATTTACCCCAAAGATGTCAGAAAACAGGACAGAATGGCTTTCACTCAATAAATATCTTTCAAGCCCTTCTACACATCCTAGTCATATGATAACTAAGAGAGCCGTGCTCCCTGTTCTCATGGTCTGACAGAACTCCTGGGTTTCTCTTACCCAAATGCACATCATTGTTACAATGCCTACCACCCACAAAGGTCCAGCTGACTGCACCCAGGACTATGTTAAGGACAAACGACAAAAAAATCTTAAGCACACCTACTCCTGAGTAAAATCTGGTGAGAATTAGAACCCATCGATTCACTGCAAAGTTGGCCTATCGAGGGAGGACCTTACCTTTAGACTAGGCCACAGAAGGTTGACATGTCTTCACTCACCGTCACTGCCTGATGCCTAAATTGCTGTAAAGCCAACAAAGGTACTCATTTCACAGAGATGCACCACGTACTCTCAATCAGAGCGTCCTCTACACTGTAGTATCCTTGGATTTATGATGGCCTTGAGCACTGGTGCCCTCTCATATTCATATCTGTATCCCTAGTACCTTGGAAGGCATGTGACATAGGTAGCCAGGAAATGTTGGTTGAATGACTGAGTGAACTTAAAATCCAAAAACCATGTAAGAGGATCCAGAACAAACTGGGTTCTCCTTGGAGTGCAACAGCAGACTCTTTTTTAGAAGGAAATGGTGGAAAGGCAAGAGAGGAAGCCCAGCTGATTTCCTACTATTGTCTAGGGCTGCGTTTTGGTGAATGAGGCAAGGCAGCATTTAGAAGTCATCAGAAATTTAGTTCTTCTCTTGCCCCTGCAGAAGCTTAGCTTTCACACAGGGAAAACCAGTCACTTTGTGACATCGCCTCTTCTCAAGTCCAATACGCTGACAAGTGAAGTCTGAAACTCATCAAGGGTGGCCTTGAACTTTCAATTCCAACCCAGGGCCACAGGGATTACTATAGCTATAACCATACCAAGGAAAGGAAGGCTGGTACTCCTGAGTGAAGTATTAGACAAGGAGATGGAGGGGGGTGGGGGATCCTGAGGGAGGCCAGATGCATCTCATAAACCTGTTCGAGTCTGTTTCAGTTCGACTACAAGTGCCCTCCTCCCTCTCCACCCACTTTCATGGAATCTGAGGGAATTTGCTCCAGTCGGCTTTGACATCTGGCGAGATGAAAATTTTAACCAAAGTAACTAACCTGGTTGTTTTGCAGTCCGCTATGAGATTGATAATGACCTAATGGAGTTCAACATTTTAAAAAACAGCTTTAAAGCTGACAAGGAGGTGAAGCGAAAAGAGATTCGAAATGGATTTCTCAAGCTGCGCGGCATTCTACAGGATAAGGAGAAGTTCATCATGGAGCAGATAGAGAATCTGGAGGTGTCCAGGCAGAAGGAGATTGAAAAATATGTGCACATCACAACCATGAAAGTGAACGAAATGGATGGTCTGATCGCCTATTCCAAGGAAGCACTGAAGGAGACAGGCCAGGTGGCGTTCCTGCAGTCCGCCAAGATTCTGGTGGACCAGATCGAGGATGGCATCCAGAGCACCTTTAGGCCTGACCCACAGCTCCGGGTACACTCCTTGCACTGCATGCCCTTGGACTTTGCTGAGCTCTCCAGTGCCATCCACGAGCTCTTCCCCACAGGACCCAAGAAGGTAGGCTCCTCAGGGGACTCCCTGCACTCCCCCTATCCCATACACTCAGAAATGATGATCTCCAGGAAGGTCACTTTCAGCACTCACAGCTTTGGCAACCAGCAGATATACCAGCGAAGTTCCTCCTTGTTGTCCTTCAACACCGGCGGTGAGAAGGCCAAAATGGGTCTGGAAGCCTATGGGCGAGCCCAGTCAGCCATACCTGCCAAACCCACAGACGGCCTCTATACCTACTGGAGCGCAGGGGCAGAAAACCAGTCTGTGCAGAACAGCAGCAGCTTCCACAACTGGTACTCATTCAATGAAGCTTCTGTGAAGACCCCAGGCCCAATTGTTATCTACCAGACTCTGGTGTATCCTAGAGCTGCCAAGGTAAGGAAGGCTCTGAGCCCATGGGGAAGGCGGGAGGATGGGTGGTATGGAATGGAGGTGGGCAGTCAGAAAAGGTTGCACTTACCTCTTTGACCTCTAGGGTTCAGTCACCCAAATCTGCTCCTAAGTTCCTAAAGTCTTAAGTAGCACAATATTGGCTTAAACCAAACAATGTATTTAACTCAGTCAAAATTTCAAAGGCAACCCAATTTGGGAACCAATGTAATTTGAAGAGACTGCTTGGAGGGTATAATGTTTCCCAGGGGGAAATTGTATAATCAGAGAGAGAACACAGAAAATCCAATTAGAAATATAGGCTCCATTATCTGTCAGCAGTGATTCCTCTAAATTGCTACCTTTCCTAAAGAAAGCATCCATACTCTCTGTGATTTGGAAAGAATAGAAGGATAATCCCCAATGGAATTCCGATTCTAATCTCATAAGATTTGGTTTGGCAGCGGGAGGTGGGGGGAGTGGGTGTTGATCTCTCACAGACCTCTACAACTACCATCATCTGACTTCAGGAGACATGACTCCTCCTTGACCCTCCTGACCTAACACGGGCAAATAACCTTTCCCTTAACATTCCATTCAAATCCAGATGAGCCTAAATCGAACTGTTTATAGAATGTGTTACTAAAGTTTAAGGAAGGAAAAAGATTATCTTGCAATTAGATATCCTATTAGAGCATACCTTGCCTCTCTTGGGGTTCCCTCCAGGGACGTCTCTCAGGCCAGCCCATGGCCTGCTTCCATGTGGCAGAGCCCATCTTTCCCCCTCATAACCTGAGTACATTCCCAAAGACTTTTAGCATCCTTGAAGTCTGTCTAAGCCATTAGTTCTCAAACATTAATGTGCACCTGGTGGTCTTGTTAAAATGCAGATTCTGTTTCATTGGGCCTCAGGGGGCCCTGAAATTCTGTGTTTCTAACAACCTTCCAGGTGCTGCCATTGCTGCCAGTCTGCACACTACACTTTAGTACCAAGGGTCTAAAAACAAGGAAATGAAAGCCAGACACTGACCAAGCTTTACTTTGCTCTTCTCCCGAGACATCATAATCTACGTTTTAGAGTCTATAATTGCAAGCAAGAATGACCTTACTTTGCAAAGTCGAATACACCTTCCCATGGGCTATCAGATACAGCAAAGTATCTCTGCCCTTCACATAAGAGACACCTAGGACTGAGTAACCGAACCTTCATTTCCAAATGCTACTAGATCAACAAAGCCTGCAGTGTACGTAACATTAGCTCAGAGATGTCATTAGGTCTCTCCATGCAACTTAGACCTTAGAGCAGTTTCTTGCTCTGGTGATATCTGCTCCATACTTGGACTTGGAAAACAGTCACCCCATGCCACTGGCTAGTGGTCCCTGTACGAGCCCAAGAGAGGGGCCTACACAGGAAAACCTACTCAAGTCATTGCCTGTCAAGAGAGGACACCTAAAACTACTGCCAAATAGTGCTATTCGATGTGAAGATATCGGTGATCCCTATTAGGATCATGGAATGGAAATCACACAGGAATCCTAGGGCTCAATGATGCTGAAGAGGAAATCTGTGTTGACTTCTCTCTCTCGAACGATGGTTGACTAACAGTCCCCTTTAGGCATTTGGCGTTGAAAACATTCTCAAAGTCTTATAACTTGTCAATATGCATCTTAAAAATCTTAAGGATTTTTTTCTAAAAACTCAATTTTATTTCTAGAAATTTTTCCCAGAGAAACGATTAAAAATTCAGGTGAATATTCATGCTCCAAAGGTCTTCATTGCATCATTATTTATTAGAGTGTAAAATTAGAAACAACCTAAATGTTGGGCTACTGAAGGATTAAATCACTTATGGGACAGATATTAAAATGGTGCTTTACTAAGTTTTTAATAACATAGGGGAATATATAAAATATAAAAAATGAAAAGAAGCAGGAATCTAAGCAATATAATCCAAATTATATGTATTTCTGTGTTTGTGTATTTTCTAAAATTAGAAAGAAATGAATTTTTAATTGAATTTTGGGATTACAAGTGATGTTTATCTTTGTCCCTTGTATTTTTTCTGTATTTTCCAAGTCTTTTAAAATGAGTACGTTTGTTTCGATACTCAGAAAAAAATAAGTTAATTTTTACTGATGAGTCATATAAATTTATAAAGTTTTAAAAGTAAAAATATATAAAAATAACTCTAAATTAATTATAAATTCACAAAAATTTATGCACTTACGACTAATTAATTTTATAAACATAATAACATTTGAATTTATTAAAACTTAAATAAAGAATGCAGTATCTGTTTAGAAATATAATTATAAAATATTTATGTGCCAGACATAATCTGCTAATTGAAATTTGTTAATATATCTCTTTCCAAAAGTTGATCTTATGTTTTGAGTGTGAACATATATTCTTCCCATATATACCTTGGGTAAGCCACTGTACCTCGCTGGTACTCTACTTCCTTATGTCTAAAATAGAGGGTTAGAATAGATACACTTTCATTGTCTATAGTCTGTGGTTCTATTGGAATTTGCTAAATGTAACCTTTCTGACCCTCAATGGTAAAATGGGATAATAAAATCTCCCTTCCAGGGAGTTTGTGAACACTAGGTGAGTTAGGCAATGTCTGACATAGAATCTGATGCATAGAAGGTATTCGATAAATGGCGGCTACCTTGGTTAATGGTGTCAAGAGAACAATGGTCACTGCCATGTTGATCGATGGTAACAGAACCCAGAGGAGCATTCTTCAGTTCTTGAAATGCATTATGAGCATCATGTCAGGCCTTTTCAGGTAACCTTTCAAGTCTGCTGTGCATAGTCCACATTGAAGTCCTCAGCAGCTGGAGGAGATGGAGTCAGCTTAAATCCACCCCACTGATAGTTAATGACACACATCTTTATGGGAAAGAAAGCTGAATGGTGTATATTAGCACCACACCCATATGTTTATTGCTTCATAGGTTTACTGGACATGCCCAACGGAAGACGTGGACTCTTTTGAGATGGAATTTTATGAACTCGTTACTACCCCTCCTAACAATGTGCGGACAGAGCTCTGTGGGCAAATTCGGGATATAATGCAGCAGAATCTGGAGCTGCACAACCTCACCCCCAACACTGAGTATCTGTTTAAAGTTAGAGCCATCAACAATAATGGTCCTGGGCAATGGAGTGACATCTGCAAGGTACTGTGCACATTTTTTTCTCAGACTTTCTTTAGAAGCTCTGGATACAGCTCTGTTAGGATGATCAGAAGATCACAGAACCCACAGTGTGACTGCCCCCTCTAATCCCAGAAAACTTGTTAACTCAGGGTCAAAGAAAGGGCTCCTGGCCTCAACCAACTTGGCATATGAGGCCTGAGAATCATTAGTTCATTTTGATTCAAAAAACATTTGGGCCAGGCATTCTGTTAGGATGTAGAGATTCAGAGGAAAATAAGACATTATCTTTGCCTTCAAGGAGCTCAGAGTCTATTAAATAAATAATTGTGGTATGAGAAGGACAAAAGAAAGAGTTCATTGTTACTCCCAGTGGTGATTCAAAGCAAGTGTTGGGTTCCAGATTTAACAGACATAAATACAGGCACACACAACAAATAATTTTTTAATGTAAGTATGTCCCATGCAATATTTTAGACATAGTTATACTAAAAAATTTATTTATTGTTTATCTGAACATCAAGCAGTAACCACTGAGCATGTCAGAATGGCCTCCCCCAAAAAAGGGACAGAATTATTCCTATCTTTCTTTGTGATTCACGGCTGACTCTTCTTTATATCCCCTGAGGATATACATTCATGAGTATAATTTTATTGACATTCAAAGGAGAAAAGGAAGAAAAATATCAAGACTTCCCAAAGCTATCATACTGTAGAACCATGAAGATGTTCTTTGGGATACGCGTAGATTATGGCTTAATCAGGGATTCTTTAGAAGAAAGACAGTAAGTTCCTTCATTTCAGCTTTGAAAAGGGAAATGTATGGAACAGAGAAAGAGGAGTCTCATAAGACCACTTCCAGCCAGGACATACATCCTATCCTCAAGGGAACTGGAAAGCCATCAGTTCCTCTCCCTTCCTCTCTCCGTCTCTCTGGCTCTGTGTCTGTCTCTCTGTCCTCCCTCTGCCCACACTTCCATGTCTGCTTCTGTCTGAATCTGCACCACTTTCAGCTAGTTTGTAGTATTTCCTCCCCTAAATTCAGCTTGGTTGTGGTTTTGGATTGTCTTGGCCCCACTTCTGTGTGACCAACACAATCTGACTAGCAACACTCCCTTTGTTTCATGTCAAATGTTTGCAGAAAAGAATCTGATTGGTTGCTACCTCTAAGTGATGAAGGGAAGGTAGGGTGGCGGCAGGATTATGCTGTTGGTCATTGTACCAGTAGCAAATCAGCTGGAGGCAGAGGCTCTCGAGTCTGTCAGGAATGCTTCTGGAGCCAGTGCCCACACGATCCCTTCCCACTCTCACGGAGGCCAGATACTCACCTGGGTGGGAGGCGGGAGGAGAAAGTCAGCCTGCCTGCGCCTCTTGCTCTACCCCAGTCAGCTACCCTATCCAGTCAGTTGCCTCTGGGCCCAATTCTTGGTGCCACCCTTCTCTCCCAAGCATGCAACGCTCACAGCTGCTACCATATTTTGCAGCATGTCCTTTCGACTATGGATTTTCCTTCATCTAATTCTATCTGCCTTCTCATTTTTTAGAAATTCCTCAAAAATGTCTTGCCCATGAAGGGCACTCAGTGCTGTTAATGTATCTCCTGTCATTTTTACATGCTAGGCACAAGGACAGGGGGTGGAGAGACCAAAGTGTGTCGGCCCTTCTTAGGTAGATGTTTTGTCCTCCCTCTTAAGCTCTGAAATTCCTGAGAACAAACTTCACATCTAATTCGCCTCTTTTCTCCCACAATGCTTACCACAGCACTGTGCATATCACAGGTTCTTAATGGTTATTGAATGAATACATGACTGAAAATGTGGCCAAACAAATGAATATATGAATGAACGTCTAAATTAAAGAGTGAAGAAATAAATTGATGAATAAAATTAATAATTACAAAGTACCATAAGATGCCTGAAAGCTAAGTGTTTTATGCAATCAGTCAAGAAATAACATTCCCCCTGAAATTGTGTTTATGCGATTAATTTGTACTCCCTATATGGGAAGGAAACTCATTCCAGTTTCTTTGCTTTTTAACACAATTTCTAAATGAGCAGAGCACTAATTAATGAGGTTTTCTGGAAGCTTCATTTTTATCTGACTCGCAGAGCTGCAATATAGATTTTTCCTTCAGAAGTAATTCTTCCTCCCTCTTTGTGATTGTATTAGCATTCTAGGGGAAACACTGGTTTCCTTAACATTTGTCATGATTTGCATAAGTAAAGGCTTCAATAGCAAATGAAAATAAGATGGTGTGTTTGAATGACATTTATAAAGCTTCATAAAAGTAATGACTTCAGTTCTTTCCTATAAAATCGAAATACTTTTCCTTTGGCATCGGTTCTATGCAGGTATTCCTGAAAGGTTTCATTTAAAATGCTGTAATGAGGTAGCAGAATCATTTCTTATCCAAAATACAATATTTCCATCATATGTACTTTTGAAAAGGAAGCGAAATAACACCTTTCATATTTGATTTTCATACTCTGTGACTTACTGATTTTTTAAGGGATTTTATTTGAAGTATAATACACAAAGCATGAAAATTAACTTGAATGCATTTTAAAGGTCCTATTTATTGAAGGCCGACTCCATGTCCGACACTGTGTATTCGTTATCACTGATCATGCCAAGCACTGGGTATGGGGAGTTATGGCCTCTATTTTACAGATGAGGAAACTGAGGTTCAAGAGGGACAGTGCTCTCATGTAACTGAAGAAGGAATTGAGTGGGAACCCAGGTCTCATTCAAGGCTGGAGTGCTTTGTTCCCCCTGCACCACAGTCAGATTCAGCTACATCTGGGCCAGTGGGCCCCACCCTGGAGACCTGGCACCTCATTCTGGGAGAATGTTGTCAAAGCCAACAGCAATGAGATCAGGACTTTTAATTTTTTGAGAGGCAAGATTGAGCATTGGACTTGACCTGGTGTGCCACAGCCCACACACCAACTCCCTAGGCTGTAAGCTTTAAGAGGGCAGGTGCTTGCTGGCCTTCCTCACTCCTCTCCACCCACAGCCCCAGCCAAGAGCCTCTTACATCCAAGAGCCTGATAGTTTTGAAGGATGGAGAAATGTGTTTTTAGGCAAGGCCTAAAGCCTCAGTGTCTCTTCCTGCTCTTCCTTTAGTCCCCAGGGTACCTCCTGACCACCATCCCCATTTCTGGAAAGAGCCTCCTTACTTTGTCTCCATCTGACTTCAGATCTCTGCTAACTTCCACGAAGTTTTCCCATGACAAACCTAACTGTCCATCTGTGCATTGGTTTCCCATTGCCACCATAACAAATTAGCAGCGTAAGCAATACAAATTTACTTATTATCTTACAATTCTGGAGATCAGAACTCCAAAATGGGTGTCACCAAGTAAAATCAAAGTGTGAACAGGACTGTGTTCCTTCTGAAGACTCTAGGAGAAGTTTGTTTTCTTGCCTTTTCCAGCTGCTAGCAGCAGCCCACATTCCTGGGCTCACGGCCCCTTCCTAAATTTTCAAAAGCAGCAACATCAGGTTAAGTCCTTCTTACACCTTCATCTCTCTAGCTCTATTCTGACCCCCTCTTCCACTCTGAAGGACTCTTGTGAGAACACTGGAGTCACCTGATGATTTCAGCATACTCTCTGTCTTAAAGCCAGTTGACTTCATTCTCCTTTGCTGTGAAAAATAACACATTCATATGTTCCAAGGATCACACGTGGATCTCTCTAGAGGCCATAATTCTGCCTACCACAGTCTGTAAACCAGATATCCGTAGTTACATCACATTTGGAGGTAAAAATTGAGGCCCAGCGATAGTCACAAACTGCTATTTTTCTGGGTTTTTCCTGCTACCTCTTCAGGAAATGCACCCATTCCTGCCCCCCCACTTATTCCCTCAAATTCCTCCTCAGTCTGTATTGGGGGTCACCCCTAGGGTCTCCCATGTGCTCAGGAAATAGCCCTGCCAGCTACTCTCGGTCTCTGCAGTGCTGATCCCTTCCTGCCCAGGCTGGAACTCCAGGCACAGAGCTGAGCTGCCTGGCCTTCCTGGGAACCTACCTGGGTTTCATGAAATCCCCCTACTGGTTTTATCTCTGTCCCTACTTCAGACCTCCCATCTAGGCTGAGATGTGCATCTTCAGGAGGTGGGGCTGCAGGGCAATCTGAAAGACCAACACTATCCCACACTATTCCACACTCAGAATAACTGCCCCAAACCTACCTCACCCACTCACATACTCACAGCCACCCCCTGCCCTGAAATGAAAGAAAAATAGTTTGCGCTCTCTCTCTCCTTAGGATTTATTCTTTTCCAAATTGCTTCTTGATCCTTCATGCAAAGAGAATCCTGTCGGCCTCTTCCTACTTGCTCTGCAGAGAGACGTGAAACCTGGAGTAAGGATAATTTAGATAAAGCTGGATCTATTACTTTTAACTTCACACACAGAGGGTTGAGTTAATCATACACTTCAGTTCATGGTCCATTTTCAACATTAGTCTATGCAAAGCCCTTTTCTTGTCTATGTATGTATTCCCTTCTGTGGCCATTCCTTCCCAGACATCCATTCTAATACGTTTTATGTGTAACTTATTGCTTTTATGAGTACTTACATAGTATGTATTGTTTTGAATGTGCTAGTAATTTGCACAAATAGTGTTGTGCCACATACCCTACTTTGTTTCTTACCTTTTCTCCCTGGACACCGTGTTTTTATGCTGTAGCGATGTAGTTATGCACATTTAGTCCCTTACTCCTAACGCTGCCTCATCTTTCACAATGTGCATTTGGGCACCACATTTTACCTGTTCACTTAGCCAAGACAGACACCCAGGTGACCTCCAATAATGCTCATTGAACAGCCTCATTCGTGACACTTGTGGGCAGGACAGAGCTATGAGAATTTCTCTGAAACACTGTATTTGTTTGCTAGGGCTGCCATACCAAAATGCTACAGGTCGGGTGGCTTACACAACAGAAATTCATTTTCTCACAGTTCTGGAAGCCAGAAGTCCAAAATCATGACGTTGGCAGGTCTGGTTTCTTCTGAGGCCTCCCTCCTTGGCTGGAGACATTTGCCTTTTCCCTGTGTCCTCACATGGCTTTTTCTCTGTGCCAATGCACCTTTGGCAGGTCTCTGTGTGTCCACATTTCCTCCTTTTAAAAGGACACCAGTCAGATTGGATTAGGGCCCACGCTAACGACCCCATTTTAACTTAATCACTTCTTTAAAGGGCCTCTCTCTAAATACAGTCGACCTTTCAACAACACAGATTTGAACTGTGTAGGTTTACTTATACACTGACTTTTTATGGTACAGTACTGTATTTCCTCTTCCTTATGATTTTCTTAATAATATTTTCTTTTCTCTATCTTACTTTATTATAAGAATACAGTGCATAGTAAATACATAAAATATGGGTTAATTGACCATTTACGCTATTGATATGGCTTCCGGTCAGCAGTAGGCTATTAATAGTTAAGTTCTAGGGCAGTCAAAAATTATACATGGATTTTTTTTAATAATTTATTGTCAAATTGGTTTCCATACAACACCCAGTCCTCATCCCAACAAGTGCCCTCCTCTGTGCCCGTCACCCACTCTCCCCCCTCCCACACCCCCCTCTCCCCTCAGTTTGTTCTTAGTCTCTGAGAGTCTCTTATGTCTTCCTCCTTCTCTGTGGCTTTTTTTTCCTTCCCCTCTTCCCCTCCCCCCTGGTTTTCTGTTAAGTCTCACAAAGCCCACCTATGCGTGGAAACATATGTCATCTGTCTTTCTCTGACTGACTTATTTCACTCAGCATAATACCCTCCAGTTCCATCCATGTTGCCACACATGGCCAGATCTCATTCTTTCTCATTGCTGCATAGTATTCCATTGTATATATGTGACACATCTTCTTTATCCATTCATCAGTTGATGGACACTTAGTCTCTTTCCATGATTTGGCTATTGTTGAAAGTGCTGCTATGAACATTGGGGTACACGTGCCCCTGTGCATCAGCAGTCCTGTATCTCTAGGGTAGATTCCCAACAGTGCTATTGCTGGGTCATAGGGTAGTTCTATTTTCATTTTATTTATTTATTTTTTAATTTTATAATAGTTTATTTTCAAATTGGTTCACATATAACACCCAGTGTTCATCCCAACATGTGCCCTTTTTAATGCCCATCACCCCCTCTCCCCCCTCCCTCAACCCCCTCACCCTCAGTTTGTTCTTAGTCTTTGAGAGTCTCTTATGTTTTATCTCCCTCCCTCTCTGTGTCTTTTTTTTCTTTCCCCTCTTCCCCTCCCCCTGGTTTTTGCTTAGTCTCACAAAGTCCACCTATTCGTGGAAACATATGGTATCTGTCTTTTTCTGACTGACTTATTTCACTTAACATAACACCCTCCAGTTCCATCCATGTTGCTACACATGGCCAGATTTCATTTTTTCTCATTGCCACGTAGTAGTCCATTGTATATATGTACCACAACTTCTTTATCTGTTCATCAGTTGATGGGAACTTGGTCTCTTTCCATGATTTGGCTATTGTCGAAAGTGCTGCTGTGAACATTGGGGTACACGTGCCTCTATGCATCAGCAGTCCTGTATCTCTTGGGTAGATTACTAACAGTGCTATTTCTGGGTCATAGGGTAATTCTATTTTCATTTTTTTGATGAACCTCCACACAGTTCTCCAGAGTGGCTGCACCAGTTTGCATTCCCATCAACAGTGCAAGAGGGTGCCTGTTTCTCCACATCCTCGCCAGCATCTATAGTTTCCCGATTTGTTCATTTTAGCCACTCTGACTGGTGTGAGGTGGTATCTGAGTGTGGTTTTGATTTGTATTTCCCTGATGATGAGTGACAATGAGCATCGTTTCACGTGTCTGTTTGCCATTTGGATGTCTTCTTTGGAAAAGTGTCTATTCATATCTTCCACCCATTTCTTCACTTATACATGGATTTTTGACTGCATGGGGGTCAGTGCCCCTAACCTCCATACTGTTCAATGAACAACTGTATAGGCGCATTCTGAAGTACTGGGTGTAGGACTTCAACATACAAATTTTGGAAGGACATAATTCAGCCCTTATTAGATATATACCATGAGTAAAATTGCTGGGTCATAGAGTATATGCATACTTGATTTAAATGTGTGCATGAATGTGTCCATAAGGAATGGATGAGGGGCCCCAAAAGCTAAGCCCCAACTCTATGTAGCATGGTCCGGCTTTCTACTATTTTGTTAACCCAATAGGTACAAAGTACAATAATGTCCCTATTGTTTGAAATTTCATTTCATATGCTTGTCAGTTTTCAGGATTTCCTCTTCTGTAAATAGCCTGCTAAATATCTTTCACCTGTTTTTCTTTTGAATTTGTTCTTTTTCTAGGTGATTTGCAGTATGTCCTTATATATTCCAGATAATGATTTTAGACATGGCTAATATCTTCTCTCTTCTGACATTTGCCTATTAACTTTGTTCATAGTGTATTTCATGAAACAGCAGAAAACTTCCGTTTTGATATGATCAAAGTCATCAATTATTTTTTCCTTCTGGTTTGACCTTTTGAAGTTTTATTTTAAAAAGTCCTTCCATAGGCTTAGATCACAAAGATAATCTTCCTCATATTCTTTTATTAACTTTAGTTTTACCTGTCAAATTTAGGACTTTAATCCATCCAGAGTCCATCTTTGTGTGTAGTGCTAGGTAGGGATGCATTTTTTTGGCCACCTGGTGAGCCAGTTTTTCCGATAGCATCTAGCAAGCAATGTCTTTCCCATTAGTATATGGTAAAAGTGCCACTGCGATCTTATATTAAAGTGTCATATATTCAGAAGTTGTCTCTGACTTCTCTATAGTCTCCTGTCGGTCTATTTGTCTGTTTTTATGTCAATACCACACTGGTTTTATTGTTTAACCTCAGCTTTCTGTTTTGTCTTGATGATCTGCTAAGAGAAGTCTACCCATTACCCTTCTTTCTATTTTAAGGTTTATTTAGCTAATCATAGGAATTTGTTCCTTCATAGAAATTTTGGAGTAAATTGAATTCCTAAAATAAAATCCAGATAGAATTTGATTAGGATGGCATCAAGTCTCTAAATTAATTTGGAGACATTTGATATTTTTGTAATAGGTCTGACATTTATTAAATCATCTTCAATGTGCTTTACTAGGACTTTTAAATTCTTGTCACAGAGGTACTATATGTTCCTAGTTAACCAGATAGTTTACAGACTTCGTAGATATTATGAATGTTATCTTATATTTGATTATATTTTCTAATGTATTGCTGGTTTAGAATAAAACCCATTACTGTTTGGAAGTTAATCTTGATTCTAGCAATCTCAATAAACTCTCTTATTACTCTGAGAGTCTATCTGATGATTTTGCTTGCTTTTGCAGGCTATGGTCCTATAATTTATGAATAATGATAGTTTTATCTCTTTCTTACAATCCTCGAGCCTCTATTTCTTTTCTTTCCTTATACCTTTGGCTAGGGCCATGAGTCCTACAGAAAATACAGGCTGAAATATTTGACATCCTTCTCTTATTCCTCATCTTAATGTTTCTCCATTGAGCTATGATGATTTTTAATTTAGTTTTTGTGGTGTATAATTCTCATTGAGTTAAGGAAATTTCCTCCCACTTCTAAACTGCTGAAAGCTTGTAAAACCTTATGCAATTTTTTGTATTATTTGAGACAATCATATGATTCTCCTTTAGGCATTAATGAAATGAATTACATTGATTCTCTGATGTTAAGCTTGACTTGCATTCATGGAACTAACCCCATGTGATCATGTTGTGATTATTTAATATACTTGGTTTTAGTTAGCTCATATTTTATTTTGGATTAGTGTATCTATGATCATAAGTGAACTAACCCTATAATGTTTTGCTTATATTGTTTTTATATGGCTCAAGAATCAATATCTTATTTGCTTAAGAAAATGAGGTAGGAAGCTTTTGCTCCTTTCCTGCTTTCTAGAACAACCCTTTCTTAAAAGTTTGTTAGAGTTCAGTTGGAAAACCATCTGGGCATTTTGGGTAGGGGAAGGGATGCCAATTATTTCAATTTCTTCAGTATCTCATATGCTGTTCTCTGTTTCTTTTGTCCTTTTTCATCTGATCCCCTTGTTCGTAGACACGCCCCAATCCTTACCACCCCATTCACACATCACATATGATCTTTGTCGCTGGAGACCCTGACTACTTATGACAAAATTCAACTCCCCTGTGTTGTATGAGCCAGTTCCCAGCTCTGTCACAACACTGTTATCCCTTCATTATCACCCACCCCCAGTGCTCAATGTGTTTCTTTTACACTATTTTTATTACCTTTACCAGGGCTCTCTCTCTGTGTTATCTCCGTTTTTATCCAGCAATGGGTAATATAAAAAGTTACAAGCTTTGTATAGAGGGACAGTGTACAAACATCGCTCTTTGCCACCCAAACCACACCCCCACCCCATCTGCCTGTGAGTTCTGATTCATCTTGACAGAGCCTGCTGACCCAGTGGGCTGTTTCTCATTCCTGGATCTTAGCTTCGCTCCCTCACCACCTCTTCAGTAAATGTGCACAGGGAAGGAACGGGAACGCTGCCAGACCAGAGGCGTGGAGAAACCTAGCACCTTCAAGATAAAGCAGGGAGATCACGTGTAAGCTGAGTTGATTAGACTTGTAGGAAACTTGACCAGTGCAGTCTCCCCTTTCCAGATAGTTCTGACCACCCACTGTGATCACAGATGGTGCCAACCAACAGAGGGAGGCAACTAGCAGATACACACATTGTGGTTCTATTCGCTTTCATCCACTCCTCTAAGAAGCTTCTCTTTACCATAACCAATGTTGGGATTACAGAGATGAAAGATGGTCACTTGCCCCACAACCCAGTCAGGATGCTCAGTCTGTTAAGAGCCAAACATATTCCATGGAATTTACAAAGGATAAGAGCTATGACAGAAGCAATTTCCAGGAGATGGGGATCACCTGGAGGGCTACTCTATGGTGAAGCCCACCTGGGGTCATAGCATGCAGTTAAATGAGGTGACTTTTAAGGCAATGGAACCCAGTCTGTGAAATCCCAGTCTCACCACATATTAGGTGTGTGACTTTAGAAAAGTGAGAGGTTACCCAGTCCTGAGCCTCAGTTTCCTCATTCATACAATGGGGTCAGCAGCACGTGCTTCATGAAGAGTTAATGAGATGATACGTGTAGGGTCTGGTGCACAGCAGCGGCCACACTCCTGGAAGCTGCTGCTTCCCCTGTGGCTGGTGCCACGGCTCTCTGCTTCTGATTGCAGGTGGTAACCCCAGATGGGCGTGGGAAGAACCGAGCTAAGTGGGGCCTGCTGAAGAACATCCAGACTGCCCTCCAGAAGCGCTTCTGAGCCCCCCCGCCGAGCAGGCAGGAACCTCAGCAACGTACCACAGATAGACATATGTACACACACATATATGTATTTTTTCTCACCACATGCTTCAGTGAGGTTACAGACGATGTTCCCAGGACCTCTGAGTCTCCTAAGAGCTAATAAAAGGAAACCCCTGATGTCATGGCTTGCCGTTTGCTGATTATTTTGGAACTAAGATGCAAAACAGTCAGCAAGTCTCTATGCCTCCATTAGCTGGGGCCTAATCTTTGGCTCAAAATCCTGTGGTTTGTATACATGGCAGCCTCCAGGCCTCTGGATGGTAAGAGGTGCCGTCTTTTTGCAGTCAGGTCCTGTGGGTATACATTCTGAACCTACTCTAACTAGGTTTCAGTGTTTGAGCAAGTCAATGATTGATGGGAAGCTCATTACCTCACCCTGTTGTCTATTTCAACAGTAAGCAGCCAACATTGTTAGAATGCTCATTCTAACTACGGAGTCTGGACTTGCCTTCCCATAACTTTACCCCATGATTTGAAGTCTGCCCCTGAGCGATAAAGAATGAGAGCACTCCCTCCCCTCCACACTCCTGCTGGTCCCCAGAGCAAAGAAGCAACAGTAGAATGCCCAGCTAGAGGCTCCTTTATGGTCCTTGAAAGCAAGGCAAGAAAAGATGGTGGAATCACAAGTCAGCTCCAGCCTCACAGAACGTGGCCTGGCACTCCAGACAACAGGAAGTGCCCAGGGTTTCTTGCCTGATAAGGCTCCATCTGCCTGGAATGACCCTCTCCTGAACCCTACCCCATTTCTGCTGGGAGAACACCACCAGTCTTTAAAGACCCAGTTCAACCACTTCTGGGAAGCCTCTGTTTATTCTCTTGGTAGGGATGACACCTCCTTCCTCCCCTGGATCCTCACTAAGCAAATTCTCCTCTTCCCACTCTCGCCCCCAACAGAGACATCTATTACAGCCCTTGAAACTCAGGCACTTCCATTTGTCCCCAGTCTGTAGGGCAGAGATGGGATCTGGTGCCTGGCTTGGTGAGGCTCACACTGCACATCAGTACTGGGGAGGGAGAGAGTATTGCTGGAAGGCAGGCACATAGAATAACCCTCCTCTGAACCTTCCCACGTGTCAATCTGCATGACAAGGGTCTACACACAGAAGTGGAGTGGGTGTGGAAAGGCACATGCAGTCACTGGTCTCCACCTTCTCTAATCCCATCCTTTTCATGAGCTGTTCCATGAGCAGGTGTGGCCACCCCATCCAGCTTCACCCATAGGACCATTGCTTTGCAATCCTTTATTTTGCCCTGAGCCTCGGCATCAAAGCCAGAAAAGGACCTTTCCCACGAGAGCTCCCCAGTGAGGATCTTCTAATAATGTAGGATAAAGTCGAGCAGATTCCTGCCCCGCTCCCTAACAGTATTACAAGAAGAAATTCCCCAGGGAGCTTTGTTATGATCCTATTACTGTAAATGATGGCTTGAATCCACCATCAGATTTGGTATTACCATATAATCATTTCTGTAAAAGGCTTCAGAATCATCATTAGCACAGGGAGCAAATTAAATGACATGCCAGCAGGGATTTTACTACTGATAAACTAAAATGAAATTAAACTTAAAAAAACAGAGTGGTATGAATATTGCATTACAATGATCACACCTACACACAGAGCAAGCAAGTACAGCCAGAATCGGATAAGCCACAGCACCCAGATCTTCCGTCTCTAGAGAACACAGAGCCTTGCCTTCAGTGGCCACAATGGTTGGCTGGATTCTCGGAAAGGCCCCCCTAACCAGTAGCCAAGCCATTCCACCAAATTCAAGGTAGGGTTTCTAATTGGCACGGAACTCCCTGCACATCATGCAGAGGCCCCCTTCCCAGGACCTTTCCTCGGGTATAAAAAAGGAGGCAAGGATCTGGTATTAACACCAGCTCTTCCCGAACTTGCTGTGTGACCTTGAGGAAGCCTCGCTCTCACACTGGGTGTCGGCTTCTTTGTCTGTACAATGATGTGGTTTGATGTGATATTTTACAAGTGATCTTTAATAAAATGAGAATAATACTCCTTTCCCTGACTCTTACGATTGTTGTCAGATTCAAATGAGCAATATAGGTGACAGCATGTTATGAAGTGGAAAATGCTACTAAAGAAGAGGTTTTATAAGATAAAATGACATATGTGCGCAGTAGTATATATACATAAACATATGTATGCAGCTTATAAGCAAGAAATTCATAGGTATACGCCACTGTGCCGAGGCATAATCTCTCTGTATATCCACATATTTCAACATCCCTATTAGTCTTTCTTCAGAAAAGAGTCTATGGAACAGATAATTAGTGGCCATGTCTGCTCTAAAACAGCCTGCAGCATATTGGTACAGTTGCTAGCTAAGTAAACTGTGGTTTATTTACACCTCTCCTCTTTTTCCTTTTTTTCTTTTCTCTTTTTTTCTTTTGATATCGCTCTATATTTATTCATTCATTTGGCACATCTGTACTGAGGCCTGGGTGCAAGGTGTGGGAATACAGTGGTGAATTAAGCAGACACAGTCCCTGCCCCATGTATTTTACACTATAATGGGGGGGGAGATAAAGATATAAATATGCTGATGACTGGAAATAATGACAGTTGCTAGGAAGGAAAGGAGTGTGGAGCCTGGAAGGTATCAACTCTAAAAAGGATCCAATGAACTGAATGTTTATGCCCCCCTCCAAATTCATATGTTGAAACCCTAATCCCAAGGTGATAGTATTTGGAGGTCGGGCTTTAGGAGGTGATTAAGTTGTGAAGGTGGAGCCCTCATGAATAGGATTAGTGCCCTTTATAAAAGAGCTAGCTCACTCTCTTTCTACCATGTGAGAATGCAAGAAGCCAGCAGTCTGCAAGCCAGAAGAGGGCCCTCCCTCGATCCTGACCAGGCTGGCACCCCGATCTTGGACTTCTAGCCTCTAGAACTATGAGAATTACATTTCTGTTGTTTATAAGACGCCCAGTCTATGACACTTTGTTATGGCAGCCCTCGCAGATTAAAACAAAGGGTGTCAGTGAAGGGTTACCCAGGAGGTAAATTTAAAGTTATTTCCTTAAGAACAGGGAAAAGCCAGCCATATATGACAAACAGAGGAGAAATGCACTCCAGATAGAAGGGCAGTAGATGCCAAGATCCTGAGGCAAGAAAGAGCTTGGCGTGTTCAAGAAACGGGAACACAGCTGGGGAACCTGGTATGTAGGAAAGGACAGGAAAGTGACCTTGGCAGGATCCATGGGTCATCACAGAGGGTATGTGCCTCAGGAGGCTCTTGAAAGATATTAGGCTACACAATATAACATCCTGTTTATATTTCAGTAGTACTTTTGATTCTGGGTAGGAAATAAGTTGTAGAGGGCCAAGAGAAAAGGCAAGAGGACTGTTAGCACAAGCGTGGATACCTGGGCTAGGGGAGATTCAAGGTGGAATCATAGACCTTTCCAACCAATGAGGGGGGGAGGGTGGAATAGGTGAGCAGGAGAGAGGAATTAAGGATGGTGCCCAATATTCTGGATTAAGCACTGAATGGATGGCGGATCCAGGCAGGGGAGATTGGACAAGCTTTGGAGAATATCACAGTTCTGCCTTGAATGGGTGAAGACCTTGAAGGACCAGTGAATCAAATAGCAGTAGCTAGGTGTTGTATCAGTTGGGTTCAGCTTGGAAAACAGAAACCACACCAGAGAGAAACTGAACATAGGGACTGGTTAAACAGACTGGAGGACTGACAACAGGAAAGGGACGCTGCGAAGACACAGGACAAAGAAAAGGCTACCATGAGGATGGCCTACAGAAGAGCAGGAAGGAACCCAAATAAGTACATAGAAAGCGCTCATTGGTTTGGGTTGTTAGACTCTGAGTTTACCGTGTATGTATTTCCCTCTTTTTGTTTTTAGAGATAATAAGAAACAGGTTATATGGGGAAATGTTGACATAATTTAAATTGCCGACATCATTTCAACACTTGCCCTATTCCAAAGTAAATAAGGAGGTATATGCATAAAACAAAGAGATAGATAATATGAATACCAACGTGCTGGGAGCACACCTACATACAAGTGTCCCTAATTCTGCCTACTGCCATGTCTTCCTAGTACAAGCCATCACCAGCACCCAGCCCCACATACTCAGTCAGCTATACACACACACACACACGCACACACTCAGACACACAAGTACATATGTACACATACATCAACATACATGGGCACAGACACACACATACACACATATGCTTGTATACATACATTTGTGTGGACACACATATGCTCATGCACACACACTAGTATACACATGTACATTTGTATGGGCACACATATACACATGTCTACACACATGCACATTCCACATTCACTGCCTCTGAACCACAGCATCCATTCTGAGGTCAGTGAAAATGTCCTGAACTAATAGGGTCTTGCCTTGAGGCCTGAAGGACAAGAAGATCAAATAGGCATGGTTCTGAGAGAACACTTTAATATCTGTGACGGGAGGTAGGATGGGGAGGAAGGGTAGGGTGACGAGATGGAAGGGGGTAAGGAGAGGCATTTCTGCTGTCACTCTGGTCTCCAGATGATCCGTGAGGACATTCTGGTTTGACATCAAAGGGTTTCTTTGCCAGCAAATGACCAGAAGAATATAGTTTTGTAGAGGTTCTCAGAAAAACTAATACATTCCAAGGCAAATAATTGACTGAAACCAGGAAAAAATGCAATTTGGGGAAAAGCCCAAGGGACACGTGTTACTGCAAAGCTGAAGTGGGCCCAGAAGCTTGAATTTTTTATACCAAGTTGTAGAAGTGAGCAAAATAGGGTCCAAAACAGAGTTCTTCAGATGCTGTGAATCTATGCATGACTTAATTTCCATTCCTTTAATTCCACCAGGAGCCACAATTTCTAAATTTTCCTTCAGGAAAAAAAATCATTAGCTCAGAAATAATGCTTTCTATATAAAACTGTAGCAGTTTCAGGGTTTATTTCTTTGATTTTGTTTCCTTCCAAGAAAATCAGAATAAAGGGAGTATTTCATTTTAATAAAGAGAGATGTGGGAAGTTACTCTCTGAGCACCGACACAGAGTGAATTCTCACAAATTCACTCAAGAAAAACTGACCAAGTGCTGGGCCCATCTGGCCGTGGGCACATGGAGTAGACAGGGCAGGCTGTGCCCTCCATGGGTTTCCACACATGAAACAGTGGGAGAAAATCAAGTCCTACCACTACATGGTTTTGGTGTCCAGGCCAGGTTTCACGGAAGGAGGGGGGCCCTTCGTGACGTCTCTAGGGTCATGAAGATTAAAGGGAATTGAAGGATCAGAGAATGAAAAGTGGGCGTAGTAGGTAGGGGAACAGTGTGAATAAAGGTACAGAGGCTGGACTAGCATGTCAGATATAAGAAGGTGAGACAATAAGAAATATATACTGGTCTCTGCCCTGGGTTCCTGACACAGGCTCTTAAACCCCTAGTTTCCTAAGCAATAAGAGCACTAGGAACATCTTTTGTTCTAACATTTGGTCTTGGACCCCGGTTCCTGACACAGAGCTCCTAAATCTCTTGGAATATGCTGGGTAACACAAGTGTCTTTTGTTCTAATGAGATAGTTCAGTGGGCTCCTGGTTGGGGGCTGGTCACCAGAAAGATCAAGCTGTGATTCAAAGCTTGGAATTTTCAGTCCCACCCCTCATTCTCCAGAGTTAATAATTGATCATGCCTATGTGATGAAGCCTCCATAAAAATCCCAATAGTACGGGGCTCAAGGAGCTTCTGGGTTGGTGGATACATCCACATGCTGGGAGGGTGGCCCACACCGACTCCATGGAAACAGAAGCTCCTATGCTCAGGACCTTCCCGGACCATGTCCTCTATACCTCTTCAGCTGGCTGTTCTTCCGTATCTTTTATCATATCCTTTATTATATAATAAACCGGTAAACATAAGTATTTTCCTGAGTCCTGTGAGCTATTCTAGCAAATGACTGAACCCAAGGAAGAGATGTAGGAACCCCGATTTATCGCTGGTAGGTCAGAGTACATGTGACCCAGGATATGTGGGTGGTGTCCGAAGTGGGGCAGTCTCGTGGGACGGAGCCCTGAGGCTGTGGGATCTGATGCTGATTCCAGGCAGATGGTGTCAGAATTGAAGCAAGTGATAGGACACCAGCTGGTGTCACAGAGAATCGCTTGGTGTGGGAACTGCCCCACATACGTGGCATCAGAAGTGTCAGAGGTGAAGTGAAGTGTGGCAGCAGTGTGAGAGAGGAGAAATACACAGGAGCATATTTTTCCTCTTCAAAAGTGAGAAGCCTAGATCGGGATTTGAGGAAGACTGTAGGGGTCAATGAAAAACAGATTCTGAGTTTATCCCATGGCTAATGAGAAGTGTACATAGGTTGTTGAGTTGGAAATGAATAATAATAGTAATTATAGTAGTAATAGCTAACATTTATGACAGTGTTACAGGCATTGTACAAAGCATGTTACATGTACTGGCTACGTAATTCTCACAAAAGCCCTTTAAGGTAGGTACTTTTCTGACCACTGATGAAGAAAATGAGGCCCAGAGGGGTTAAGTAATTTGCCTAGGGTCACACAGCTTCTAAGAGCTTTTAAGTGGCACAGAGAGGTTGCGGTGGAATGCAGCCCCTGTCCTGTTGGCTGTGATGGGTGATAGTTCCACAGTACCTTCACTCTGTGCCCTGTCTCATAGAGAGCTTGTCTGAGGATGAGGCTGAAACGCAAGAAAAGCTGAGGCGAGAGGTAGAGGGGAGGTTGGCGATCCTGGGTCTGGATCAGGATCAGGATGCACCCCTGCCTTCTTGAATCCCCAGTTGTGTCTTAAGCTAATTGGAGTAGGGGTTCTGCCACTTACAATATGCCTTCCCTTCACCCTTTATTAGTACCAGATTGGGGCTTATCTGTATGTTCTTCAGCAGCACCTTAGTAAGTACTTGCTAAATGCTGGGGACACTGAGATAAGGGAGACACTGCCCCACCCTCAGGATGGAAACCATAAGGAAAGGGGCGCAGCATGCAGGGCATGGTGGGTCACAGTGGGTCGAGGAGGGCCCAAGATGCTCCAGGAAGTCAAGGAAGTCTCCTAGGGGAAGCCACACGTGGCAGCATGGAGGTGCATGGAGTTTTCCAGGTGGCATGGAGTAGAGACATTAGAAGAGAAACCCAGGTCCTCACCTGGGCTGAGGGACACCCAGAAAAATCCTATGACAAGTCCAGACAGCCCTTTCCCTTGCATAGTTAGTTGCCTCATGTCAGTAGAGGCTTTGGGGGCTCATCTCCCCACAAAGAATAGTAACAGAAAGGCCACTGATATCCAAGTGCCAGACACTCGGTATCCCTAACTAAATTGTTTGTTTCCCAGTTAAAAAAAAAAAAAAAAGAAGAAAGTGCCAGGTCTTATGTGGTTAAAAGTGAATGGCTGAAGTTTAGAGAACTAAGTCAGCTGCTCTCTGCACCAGCCCAGCACCTCTGTAGGTTTAAAGGTGAGACTCTACCTGTCAGGTTGGAGGGACCTCACCTTGAAGGTCTCACCTGTGACGATTGGATGTTTTCAACGGATCAGCTCTAACTATGAAAACAAGGTCTTCCCCCTGCCCCAGCTCTCCAGGAACAGTCAGGAAGCAAACGTGCAGCATCCCCAGAAGTACACCTCATTTGGGCAACTGTCACCTTCCCAGGGTGATGCCCCAAGAGAGCACCAGCACGAGATGTCCTGTCTCTACCACTCTGTTCCTATAGGGCCCTGTCCAGGCATTTACACACTCCGGGCCCCAGGACTTCACTCTGTAAAAGGGATATGAACTCCCACTGGGAAGAATATTCATGAAGACTACAGTGGTGTAGAATGAGAATATATCCCTACAGTCTCAAGCATAGTGCCTGGCCTGTGACAGAGGCTCAGCAATTGAGATTTATTGCTACAATTGCAGTGATAATCCGCACAATTGCCATTATTCCATTCAACTGTGTCTTGATGCAGCCTGCCTCTTTTAAAGCAGAGCAGTTCCAACTTTTTCCAAATTACTGGGCTCCTTTTGAGAATCTGCAGAAATGACAGACCCTAACGAAAAGCACAAACGCATGAGATTTTGCACAGAATTTCAGTGAAGTCAAGAAGCCCTAATTCCACCTCCATGCCTCACCCTGAAGGAGTCCAGGGCCATGAGTTCCGAGGCACTGCACGAGAACTACCCTATCGCTGAGCTGATTTATTTTGCACTAAGATACAAGTGAGATGGACTCTGCACTTTCCTGGAGCAGTGTTGGGAAAGCAGTGTCACCATGCCACCAGGAATGGCTCACAGAGATCTCCTGGCCCAGAGAGGCCCAGCATTGGGCCACGGAGCAAACGAGGAGCTCCAGGAATCGGCATGGACACCAAGCACTGTTAGCAGCCTGTGAAAACAGCAGCGCCTATCCAATGCATGAGCTTGCTTGCATTTCTCAAATGTAGAAAGCTACTGCTGCAATGAACAAATAAAAATACAAAGAGTTACTACAAGCACAAGACTCTAACCTGTGGAGGTACCAGAAATATTTTGACATTTAGGGAGACCCTCAAACTTGACAAGGTCAGAAATCCCTGCTGTGATCCAGCTGCCCTTCGCCGACCTCCAGTCCATGTCGGCATCCGTGACAGAGGGTTGCCTAGGCAATGCCTGAGCAGTTGGCCTGCTGTGGCAACTAATATAATTAAAGTAGAAACCTTTTCCAGCACTGTTTAAACAGAAGAGAATCATGCTACAACCAAGGGCCCCTTTATTTAGCTCCTGCAAATAAATCCCATTTCCAGGGTCCCCGGGTCACGGTATCTGCTCAGAGCCACTTTGCCAGTTCTCCACACCTAGCCTTTCACACACAAAGAGAAGGTTTAGGTTGGATTTGTTTGTCTTTGTTTTTTTGTTTTTTCTTCTATCTTGCTCTCTTAAAGTCACAGAAACTAAAGTTAGATAAAAAGATTAGTTTTGCCTGATTCTCAAATTTGGGGAGCCTGTGTTCAAATTTGCTCCCAACTGCTACCCAATCAAAATAGCAGGTTTAAACTGTCTTCAACCTACTCTGCTTTAGCCAATAAAAACATGTTTTAACAACTGTAATAAGCACAGATGCCTTATGGCAAGAGAAGTGAATGAATGAAACTCTTTCAAAGCCCCTCCATCCGTGTTCTTCGTCTGATCCCAAGCCAATGCTTCTTCCCTCCTCCCCACCCCTCTTCCTTTTACTTAATCTTCCAAGGGCTTTTGTCTTGAAATAAAGTTGAACACATCTATCACTCCCTTTCCTTCACTTCTTCCTTTGAAATGATTGGTCACCTGTATAACCTGCAATTCAGGAAGCTTCCACCAGGGAATGATACTCCATTATTACAGACTCAGCAATAACATCTGTGTAAGACAGAGTCAAACCACCAACATTTATTCTATAAGTTTCTAGGTGGTAGGATTATGAGGTAAATACGCTTCTATACTATCATGCTTTCCCTCTACTTTTGAAAGAGAATCTATTTCTTTGATAATCAGAAAAGAAGTAAGTTTATTTAAAATATTTCAAAGTTATTACAATATAATAGTATTATTCAAATACAAAGAGCAAAATGAATGCTGGAGAATTACCTTTTACTACTATTAAATATAATGGTGTACATAAGATGAATTCAGGGACTCTGATGCAACCACAGCCTATAGCTTGCCCATCCTAGTAAGAGGCTATTTATTCTTTGAATGCTCATCCTTGTCACCCTTGCACTCAGCACGTTAATTTGGCTCTGAAGAAAGATACCAAATGCTGCTATTGCAAAGAATGTGAATCCCAGAAACTCCAATGACTGGTCTCACCTTTGGGCTTAAGACATCCTTTCGATTTGTCACTTTAGGTCAGTATGTACACAACAAAATTAAGAGAAAGGAAAAGGGACAATTGAGATGTTTCTCTTGCCTTTTTCTCCTTAACTCCTCTCAGATTTATCATTGGGATTTTCCATTTCCACATCAGAATTGCCAGTCTGCAAATATTCTAACAAGTAATAATGCTTCTTGCAATAGCAGTTAAGAAATGTTATATGAACATGTTGATTTTTAATTTCTCCATGCAAAAATAAAGACTTTTTTGGAGTTTATTGCTAATCTGGCAATTCTGCTTTTAGTAATATATTCTATGGAAATAAAACAAACATACAAAGATGCATGTCAGGGAGGCTTGTTGCAAAGAGGTTCAAAATAACAAAAAATAAATAACTAAAAACAACCTAAATGTCTACCATTTAAGAGATTGGCTATTTAAATATATCTTTATACTTTGAAACACTGTAAGGTCATTAAAAGGAATGAAAGTAGCATTTATGTGCTGGAATGAAAAGATGTCCACCGATAGGTATGAGGGGGAAAAACAAAAGGAGCTAGTGTGAGAGGAACTATAGCATACTCCAGTAGAAAGAGACTAGTTAATTAGACGTTTCCATTGGTTGATGTGAGCTCCAAAGCTGAGAACAAAAGGTGATACATATACATCCATTCTAACGAGAATTCCTAGACACATCCATATAGACCTTGCTAAAAGGCAGGAAAACCAGTCCAGTTTCAAATATTCCAGCCTGGTTATAAATGAGAAGATGAGTCATTCAGACAGAGTTCACTGAACATGAAGTAGGATTAGAGAATTGGTTTCCTCTCTGTAGTGGAGGGAGAGGGTGTCCCCAGGAAGAAAACGTTTTGAGGACACTGGGGATGCTTGGGAGAAGAAGGGCTACTAGTTAGCTCACCAGCTAGAAACTGAGTTGTAAACACTAAGTCCCATCTCAGTGATTGTGGTAAACGAGATCTCTGCTGAGCAAATATTCCCTCCAACCAACCATTTACATGAGTGTTCGTTCCCACCCCATCAGTGTTGGGCTTGGTCATGTGACTTACTTTGGCCCCCAGGTGAGCTGAGTATATCTACCTCCTCTTACCCTTGGACTTTGCACTCAGTCATGGGACTTGCTCAGGCCAACGAGATACACAGAGGTTTGATGGGTACATACATGGTTTGTTTGTTCCCTTGCACTTTTGTCATCTTTTGGGTATAGCTACCCCTAGGTAGATGCTTCTTCTTTAGCTTTGGCCTAGAAGGAACACACATGGAACAAACCCAGCCCAACCAACAGCAAGGAGACAAGGCTTACAAAAACCATCACTTAAATCCAAGCTTCACAGAAAAGGTCGACTTGTCAGTCAGTTGAATTGCAGCCCAATGAGTATGAGAACATGAGCTTATTGTTCCACATCGCTCACTCAGTTTAGGGGTGGTTTGTTATATAGTGTTACTGCATCAAAAGATAACCAATACAATGGTGGCTTCTTCAGACCTTTGACAATTTAGGAGTTTGTGACATAGTGAACCTAGAGACTCATGTTTGGTTCCTGCCTGGAAACTTATGAGGACAGAATCTGGCAGCAGTTGCCAATAATGTCCAGACAAGAAGAGGTGGGACAGAGTTGGACAAGAACAAGGATGTATGTCCAGAGTGACACCCAGGGTGTCAAACAGACACAGAGGTTAGTGGGTTTGAGCCATCCTGATGGAATTTTACTCAAAAGTAGTGTCTACCAGGTGAGGAAATCCAATGAGAAAAGGCTGTGGGTGTACCTTTGAGGGCAAGAGTAGAGGGCATAGCAGCCAGCATCAGGGGTGTGGAAACACAACAAGGAAGAGTGGAAAGGTCGTCATGCTCCTTTTCCCACTGTGGATCCCAAACCTGAGTCATTGTAAACTGGCCAGAGAAGTGAAATGGGAGTTTGGGACTTTTATTTAGATTTGGCTACACCTTTTAATACCTTAAAACAGAATTCTTGTAACTGAGAATGACCAGAAAGCTATGGAATCTTCTAGAGGTTACATTATGGAGAAAGAAAGAAATCTGACAGAACATATGGGAAGACAATGATGGGAACTTTAACTATTCAATAAAATGGTTATGCCCATTATATAAATTATACAATATATATAAAATATTAAACATGTCAATAGATTTATATATTTATTTCTATTTTGGTAAAACCAATGGCCAAGGGTGGGTCTAAGCCAGGGCTGTCTGTTGGGTAGGGCATTCCTGCAGTGGAAACAGACTGCAGGCTTCTCCTCTCCCTAGTTCCCTTGGCTCTAACAATACGGCTCATTCCTCAGCAAATTTCCCTTCAAATGTTCAGCCTGTGGCAATGAGATATTTTTATAGCTTTTTATTTAACATCCCCCTGAGAATTATCATTTGCTTTTACGTGGTATTATCAAGAAACAAAAGCAACAAAAAATGCATTTTAATTGTTCAAACTATTTGGCTCTTCTTTCAGATAATGGAGGAATCAGAACCCTGTAAGGCAGAGAACCAAATCCCAGAGTCAGAAGTCAGGGATTCTTGTCTGGTCAGTGGCCTGAACTCCCCCACGGCAGCTAAAGCAAGGCTCCCAGCCTTTCTGGGCTTCATTTTCCTCTCATGTAGATCCTCTGCAAGATATGCCCCCAAATCCTATGTGTCAGGGTATCTTTTGTTGTGGAAAAATCTGAAGCTACCTTAATTAGAACATCTGTGTTCTAGTCCTTCCTATTTTGCCAAGGAACACTAGGATCTAAGCAAAGGATTTAGTGTTATTGAACGTCAGTTTCTTATCTTTAAAACAAGAAAATAAGTCATGCCCTCTCTCCCTCCCACCCAGGTTTTACTGTTGTTTTTATGTTTTAGGTATCTAGTGCTGTGTTAACATACTACCACAAAAGATAGTGGCTAAAAACAGCCATCTATTTTGCTCATGATTATATGGGTCAAGGATGTGAGGAAGGATGCAGCTGGATGGTTTATCTTAGCCTTGCATGGAATCGGCTGGGGCTTCTGGGGCTGGAGGATTCAGTTCCAGAATGCTGCTTCACTCACATATCTGGCACAATGACACTTCTTGACCTCTCTCTCTCTCTCTTCCTCCCCCCCTTCTCTCCCCTGCCTCCATTTGGTATCTCAGAGCCTAAACACTGCAGTCAGGAAGCAGAAACTTCCAGTCAATTAAAAGCTACTCTCAGAACTAGCACAACATAAGTTCTACTGTATTTATTCTATTGGTCCAAGTAGTCACAGTCCCACCTAGCATCCAAGATGAAGAAATCAACTTTATCTCTTGATAGAGAAACAAGAGCATCATATAGCAGAAGAGCAAATGGGATGGTAGATATTGGAAAATAAAATCTGTCACAAATTGTTTTTGTTGTTATTCGTAACAAAAATTATGATACAGAAACTCTTCGAAAAAATAAATCTCTGTGCATATATCAAGCACTATTATGATCCCCACTTCAATTTTCCATTTATAATCTACTTTGGTTGGTGTTACTGTGAGGTAAGCAATAGATCCATTCCAATAGATCCATCCAGCTACAGTGGCCACCAAAACATTACCTGTCCTAAGATCAAAGCCAAATAGAGACCCAGGTAATTCCTTCGACAGGGGGACACAGGGTTCCTTTGGTTGAACAGAGTCTTGCTATATCAGTCATGACATGCTGGATTATGATCTAGTAACTAACAACCCCAAAATCAATGTCTTAAGCAACTATAACTCTCTCTCGCTGCATACCTATCACAGGTCCCCTGGGGTTCTGATGTTCTGAGACACAGCTGACAGAGCATGTCCTATCTGAGCCTTTCTGGGCACCTCAGCAAAGGGATGGAGCATGCTCCCACCCAAGAAGTGAGACATGTCACTTCCACTGATATTTCATTGGCCAATGCAAGTCACATGGCCACACCTGACCTCAAAGGGGCAGGTGCAGGTGTGTGAAACCTTGCCATGCCTCAAAAAGAGGAAAACCAGGATTATTGGAGAACCGCATTACTAATGATCACATATGGATTAGAATTTTTCAGGATTCTGTCCAAGGACATTTTCAGAACCCTTTCTTAATGCACAAGCACTTATATGAAGATGAAGAGAGAAAATGCATGTGTTATCCTATATTCTTCTGCTCTAATATGCTGTATTTTTTTTGCCAAGGTTTTCTTTGCTGCTGCTTGTAAGGATTTCCCAGGGAAGTGACAGTGGTTGAAATCCTGACCTTGCCTAGAGATCCACAGAGAACAAATGTTCCCTAGGGTATTCACAATAATATCCATCTGCTAGCTCCGTAGAACATGTGGAGATGCTACATGTGACCCACATCAGTAAGAAGTGTCTACCCAGAAGTTCATTTTCTTGGCTTAGACTACCGTGTGTGAGTAAGACTCAGCACAACAGAGTGGAAAGAGCAGGGTAGTAGGTATCACATTGTCTGGGTTGAAAACTACAACTTTCTAGCGTGTGACTATGAACAACTTATTCAATTTCTTTGAGCCTCAGTTTCCTCAGTTGTAAAATGACAATAGTAATAGTACTTTGGAGACTGTCCCATGAATCAAAAGACATAATATGTGTAAAACACTTAGAACAGTGCCTGGGACTTTTTACATTGCCATTTTGCTGTAGTCAGTATTGTCATTTGGCCTGGCTCTGCAAGCCTCTGCCTGCTGTTGAATCTCGTGCAGGGACTGATGGTCACACTCATATAGCCAGGTGCTCAGTGCCCACAAAGGAGCACATGGCCGATAAGTGCTATGAGAATAAAATGAAAAAAGGTATGAACATTGGAGATCCCTTGCATTTGTGATAGGATGAGACAGTTTTGTGCACGGAACAAGGTGGTAGTTATCCTTATTACCCAAAATATCTCCTTTGCCAACTTGCCAAGATGCCTGATATTTTGTCATGAGAAATTATTTCCTTTGGTTTAACCATTACCTGGTCTAAGTACATTACAAATATTCACTAAGTGCATGAGGCTTAGAGGGAAAGGGCATAATGGGACTAGCCAAGGTATTTCTTTTTTTTTATTTTTTTTTAACATTTTTATTTTATTTTTGAGAGACATAGAGACAGAGCGTGAGCAAGGGAACGGCAGAGAGAGAGTGAGACACAGAATCTGAAGCAGGCTCCAGGCTCTGAGCCATCAGCACAGAGCCCGACGCAGGGCTCAAACTCACAGACCATGAGATCATGACCTGATGCGAAGTCGGCCGCCCAACCGACTGAGCCACCCAGGCGTCCCTAGCCAAGGTATTTCTAACATAGACTTGGTGAAAAGGGCTAGAAAGTTCTCCTTCACAGTAATCTCCTAGTCACCCAACAAGAGTAACTAAGATTTCATGATGTGATGACACATTAAATTCTTATTAAATAATTTTTTTCAACTGTATCACTGAAATCATTTCTGAACCAGCATGCTTGTTTCCAATCAATCTCCTCTAATTATAGGCTCTAAATTACTGCTAGGGTCATCTCTACAAATAGATGTGATCATGTCATCTTGGGTTTTGGTGAGGCATGGGAGATTTCCATCATCGCGCCCTTGGCCCCCACTTTAGCCTCGTCTTTCACTGCTACCACGACCTCTAACTCTTTCATACCAACCAACATTATAACCCACACATACAGACTGACTAGACTGGAAGCATCACATTCTTGCTTTACCTGTCACCTTTGTGAAAGTTTTCCCCCTTGCTTCCATCACATTTAATGGAAATTGCAGTTTGGAGGGTACGTTCCTCCCTCAGCAATATCATGTGATTCCTGTGTGACTTCTGATCACAAGACTCATTCCTTCTAGACACAGGAATAGGCATGTGACTCGGGCTCAGCCAATCAGAGAAGTGTGTTCCCCCTGGAAATAACATTGGTCCAGGTATGGCCAAGTGATCCAAATAAGGCAAATCAGAGTCTTCCCTTTTGATATTATTAAACACCGAGAAGTATGTCTTATCTCTTTGGTCAGAATAATGTACACCAAGGGCTACCAAAAGCCATCCTTTCCTCCCTGCCTCCAAGGTGGAGAGATTGTTTAGCTGGAGAAACTAAAATGGAAAAGTTATCAGGGGAGAGAGGGAGGGAGGAAGGAGGCACTAGGAGATTACACTACCACATGCAGGGGGACAGAAACTGGCTGATTCAAGGGTATGAACACATAGCTCTCTTGCCTCAAGATAGGGCAACTCTGTGAAGCTGTTTGTGCTCCAGAGCCCTCTAAGTATTTTAGGCCAAGGCAAGACTACCCCCGACACTACATGGTTGCTCATCCCTTTCCTCTATCTGCTTCCCCCACTTCCTTGTATGATCCTCCTGAGAGCACTTCCTCAATACATCACATATGCCCAATCCCTGCATCAGGCTCTGCTTCAAGGAAAACAAACTAAGATAGAAATGATTGCTGAATGAATAGAGAATCTTAGTCACTTAACATCTCTGAGCCTCCGTTTCCTGACCTGTAAACAGAGATAATAATACTCAACTTACAGACTTAGCATGAGAAGTAAAGGAAGGTATCTTTGCAAAGTACCTGGAGCTGTGCCTGCCCTCATGAAGAGTTGTTCCATTGCAACTCTTCAGCAACCTTCTCCATGTGAAAGTCCACTGCATGGGTGGTCCTCCCACTCTGCCCTTTGTACAGCCAGTCCCTTCCCTCTGCCCACAGTGAATGACAGCTTTCCTGAGTCTAACCCAACCCACAGGTTAAATTGTTCCTGAATTTAAGTGAGGTGCTGTCTCTGAAGAAAGCTAGACAGGCAGACAGGAGTGACTGAAAGCAGATTTATGTTGAAAGCCGTTTTGGTTGAAACACATCTCCTTTGTTCCTTGAAGATAAAGTGGGCCTGCCAAGAACCCGCTAGCTGGGAAGTGTAAGTTCCATCTTGGGGAGAGGAAGTGCCAGACTTTTCCCACTTGAGACTTCACCAAGTTTATTGTCTCTGTTGTTAGAGACATGGGATGTACCCAGGATCCTGGTGGCAACAGCAGGCTGCATGTAGAGTAGTAGATGGAGCCTAGCACCCACCTGGCTGCCCCACAGGCACCTGCCTGCTAGACGATGGACCTGTGGTTTGGCTCTATGGGAAATTATGGGTTCCAAGGAAAACAATGACCTGTGCTCTGATTCGATGTTTAACGGAGGAAGACCCTTGACCCTGCTCTGGACCACAAGCCTCTAAAGAGATGGAAAATGGGCTCTGTACCACCTAAAAGTGTGTGTTAGGTCTCTGATGTACAACTTGTGAGATGGGGGAGAAATAACTCCAGAAAAATGCTTCAGTCCTAGATTAAAGAGACCCCATTTCAGAATCAAGTGGAAATGGACAAAAACCTGGCTCTGCTCTATTGGCTCTCTGACCTTGAGTGAAGTCACATCTCCATATCTCCGAGCCTTCGTTTACTCATCTATAAAGTGTGTACGATCAACTCTGCTTCAAAGGCTGTCGTGAAGATGAGCAAACACCACAGCTGTGGGGCGCTAAGCTCATCACAGGCACTCATGATGCAGGAGCCATGCCCTCCTTGAGCCTGATGGCTGAACCAGGGCATTCAGGCTACATTCTCGATCCACATGCTCTAGCTTCAGAATCCCCCAAGCTATCACCCTGCCCATCCCCTTCCCTAATCCACATGGGCAAGGCTTCAGGCAATGCTGGATCCTAACCTCAGTAAAACCTGAGATAAGATGGACCTCACATTTTAAAAGGCAAATTTAGATAGCTTAATATCTAACCCAAGGAAATAAATCTGTCCATGATGGAATTTCCACACAATAATAAATGTTGGATCTTGATGGTTACCATTATTTATTACCGCTTAATAAGCAAATGCAAAACCTAAGTGCTTAAAACAGAACTCTCTCTATATATATGAATGTATGGGTATGTATATAATATATAAATATGTGTGTGTATATATAATACTGTAATGTATACTATATATATATACACACACAGACATACACACATATACACATACACACACGTAATTATTTTCTTGGTTCTAAGGGTTGACTGGATAGCTCTCACTTGGGGTCTCTTACACAGTGGCTGGGGCTGGAGCCATCTGAAGGGTTGACTATGCTGGATGTACAAGATAACTCACTTACATGGCTGGCAGTTGATGCTGGCTTTGCCTAGGAGCTCAGCTGGAGCTGTCATCTGGAGCAACTACATATATCTCTCCATATAATGATGGCAGCTGGGTTCTGAGAGCCTGCAACCCAAGAGCAAGCCCTTCAGGAGGCCCAAGGGAAGCCGCGAGTCCCTGGCTTCTGGTAACTTGGCCTTGGAAATCAGATGGTATCATTTCCACTGCACTCTGCTGGTCAAGAGCCAGTCACAGCCAGCCCAGATTCCAGGTGTGGACGTCAGGAGGCCTTACTCATGGGAAGCCATCTTTGGAGACCAATTACTACAGAAATAAATGTTAATTAATGATGAGAAGAAGAAGATCAGCATTTATCAAGCACCTGCTCTGTGCCAGGCCTTTCAAAATATCACCTTATATAGTCCTCACAACAACCCAGCAAGGTGTTCTTGCCCCTATTTTAAAGAAAAGGCAACTGAGGTTCAGAGAGGTTATGTGTTTATCCAGGGTCACAAAACCACAGAGTGACCAGGCCAGAGTTTGAATTCAAGTATGTGGGCTTCCAAGCCTGGGGCTCTCCTCAGATCAGCCTGGGCTATGGAGATTGCCCAGGTAACCATTTCTGGCCTTTCTACCTGAAGAAATTGAAGATTTCACATGCTGATAATTCTCCTTTCCACTTGAACAAGCTGCCCTTTCACTGGAAGGGAAAATGACTTTTGGCTCCATCTGGGAAAGCCCCTGGCCCCGTGCTCTGCCCTTGGAGACAGAGAGGCCCATCCATCATTGAGACCGACTCGCCTGGCCCCTTACTGCTGCATTAGCTCAGACCCCCAGGTCAGCCAGGAGCACAGACAGCCCTGCCACTGGGTCCTCTCCAACTGTCCTCCTCCCCCTGCCACTCTGAGTCCCATTTCTCCATGGATTTCCCAGTCTGCCCTACCGACTGGCTTCACTAAGTTTCCCTGACTTTTATAGACATAAACCAGAGCTGGGTCATTAAGCCTGAATCTTCAGAGATCCATAATCCAATCTTATGACTGCAGTGGGTGAGGAGGGAAGTGTACACGATAGATTCATTATAGAGTCAAAGCTTCTGGCAATATGAAACCCCCTGGGAGGATGGGATTAACTCTAAGGGCCCCCAGAAGCTGAAGACCAGGACATGCCATAACTCTTTGCCAAGTATTCCTGCATAACCACCTATGAGTAAGGCCTGTGGGGGGCCCAAGAGAAGAGTCAAGAGCCCTGCCTCCAAGATCTTTAGGAGTTCAGCAGAGTCCTGGCATACAAATACCTGTTGATAAATGCATGAACGAATGAATGAGTGAACCTTATATAGCACAACAGCAGACTTTTAAAGAAGTATAGGAGAGGCACCTGAGTGGCTCAGTCAGTTGGGCGCCTGACTTCAACTCAGGTCATGATCTCACAGTTCGTGAGTTTGAGCCCTTCATCGGGCTCTCTGCTGTCAGTGCAGAGCCCACTTCAGATCCTCTGTCTCCCTCTCTCTCTGCCACTCCCCCATTCGTGTGCTTGCTCTCTCTCTCACTCGCTCTCTCTCAAAAATAAACATTAAAAAAATAAAAATATTTAAAATAAATAAATAAAGGAATATAGGAAAACCCCTGGAAGGTATTATGGTAGAAAATAAGAACTAATTCTGTTAATTTCAATCAAGAAGCTATTTTATGCCTCCACCATTAGAATGCTCTTACCCACTTAATGGTCCAGAATGGAGAACAGACGGTGGTGGCCAGAAGCTGAGCAAGCCAGCTCTGCTCAGGTAAGCTTGCACATGGGCCACAGGAAGAGAGGGACCCACTGCCTTGGACACATGATGTGACAGAGAAGCATGCCTACAGGCCCTCTAAGACATGATGACACTGTCCCTACTAACATGGCCCCTCTGACCCAGGTGTAACTAATCACACCAACAGAGGAAATCAAACCAGGATGGAGAGCAGGTTTGAAATGTCCCCCCTCAATTCCTAATAGGCAAAGGCTGAAATATGAGAAGAATCTGACAGCTTTCCCTATCCCCCATGCACAGAAGTGACAGCCAAACCAGGAAGTACCGCAATGCCAAGGTCTAGTCACAAAGGCAGCTCTCCTTGGGTACAGACCGTGGGGCATGTGCCTGAGCTAAACGGTCTACCTGTACTGCAAGTCCTCAGTGTCCTCGAGCAGTGCTCCTCTCCTTGGGTTTGAGCCCGTGTTCCTGGAGCCCACAGGAAAGGATACACATCCTCCCTTGGGTTCAAGTGCAATTCCGGTTCCAGGAATTACTCTGTTTTCCCCCAAATTAGGGCACTAAAGCCCTTGCCTCTTGCCCTGGATGGCAAGGCCCTGGGAAAGTAAAATTACCCTTCCCAGCCTCTTTCTCCCAAGAATACAGAGCACCTTCCTAACTATAAGAACATATTTGCTCATATTATCCCTATTTTATGCTAAAATTTAGCTGTTGTAGTTCACTTTCCTCATCTTCTTGATGAGAGATTGAGCTAAATACAAGATCCTCCCAGGTCTTAAAGCCATGATTTTTATGGCAGAGTGATGGAGTGAAGTTAAAATGGATTCACCCATAGAGAATTACCTATAATTTTTTTCATTAGTGTTATTCTCTGCTACTTCAATCCCAGGAATCATTATGCTTCACCAGTACTGGTCTCAGTCCCTGCTCCTCCACCGTGTCACCTTGGGCAAGTTACTGCACAGCTCTGAGGCCCCCCTCCTCAATGAAAATGGGGCTGAAGTTAGCTGACTCATGGTGTCATTACAAAGATCAAATGAGACAATGTCTGCAAAGCACCTGGTTCACAGTGTACTCAGAGGATGCTTAGAAAATGCTAATTCTCTTCTAGTCCCTCCTACATTCCCTGCTGGGAAAGAAATCCCCACAGGAACATTCTCAACTTTGCCCACCCCAGCCCTTTGCTGTAGGAATAAGATTTCTTCTGTCCCATCCATGACTGGCTGTTCTCATCTCTTCTCAGCTCTGCATTCAATGACCTCCTATGGGTAGTCTGAAACTGGCCAGAGTGGGAGGATTTACACTACAGTAATCAGCAATGCCAAAAGTCAAAGCCCCATCCCCTGGAGCCAGTTTACCAGCACACCCCGGCGAGCAGGCTACACTTCTCCACCATCCTACCCATCCAGGTCTACCCAAGGTGCACAAGAGGCAAGAGCTAGACATTGTGGGGAACAATAGGCCTAAAGCATAGCTTTCCTCTGTAGTAAACAGTTTTTCAACAGCTTACATGGGGCACCCAGAAGCCCACTAATAGCCAGGTGCCATTGATTTTTCCAAAAAGAGGAAAAACCAGCAAAATGAACATGTGCTCAGAGGCCAGTCAATCTTTTATAGGATCAGATGAACCTAAGTGAAAAAGAACTGCCAAAAAGCTTTTGACCAGGACAGCATAATAGGAACTGTTTCTGAAATAAAACTACTTTGTTGTTCAAATGTACTAAGTTGACAGCTTCTTTTCCCTCCATGAACTGAAAAAAAGTTTCTAAAGAAAATTTTAAAACAGATAACTCGTGAGGAAATGGCAAAAAATTCAAGGCCACCAATTGTTCATAAGAATAACTCATACATATATATGGCTCTTATAGCTCGTCAGGCTTTGTTTTCGCACATTACAAAAATTAACTCAGTAAATCCTCACGATAATCCTGTGAGATATACACTAGCATTAGCCCCATTTTATAGATGAAGAAACTGAGGCAAAGAGAGAAATTCTGTGAATTCGAGACCCATAGCCTTTGACAAGGTAACTCCTGACAGGCTTTGCTGAGCCTTTTGTTGAAGGAGGGGGAGAAGGGATGAGAGGGGCGGCCCTGGAATGCTTGTGGCCTCCCTAAATCATTCCCTCTCTGTAGCAATCCTCTCTGCCTGGACCACCACCCCCCTCTTCAGTCTGGCAAACTCCCATTCATCTTTCCTTTACATTCTTGGAGGCTGTGGCACAAGGCAGTGTGCTTTTCCTCTTTTGGCCTTCTTTCCTTCCCACTTACTTCTTCCTGGAGAACAGATCAGTATCATAATAACCCGTCAAAGTAATGCTAGGAAATGCCACTGACATAGGGAGAAAAAGGCTTGCTTGTCTTGTGGGGTTCCCCGGAAGGCCTGAAAGCTCTGTTTCCTGCAGGTCACACAACTCAAGGTTTTTCCGCAGCACTTCCAGGAAGGGCATGATGTTACAGAAGATGCCAAAAAAGAAGGAAGGTCTGAGGTAGGAGGGAGCTCCTGAACACCCACTGTGACAAACCTGAGAGACTAATCAGTGACTCCATGAGGACAGTGGGGACAGATTTTGCATCAATGCCCCTAAATCCTGAGTGTGGGCTTCATCTGCTAAAACAAAGACTCCCAGGTGTCGTGACATAGTTGAGCGGTTATAAACAAATCCATCTAAGCCGGATGTAAAATGAAATGGGAAAATCAAGAATGTGTTGAAGATTATTTATGTAAAAAGAAAAAAAACACATGGAAGGATCAAGGAATATTAAAGAATATAAAACTTTAATAAGTCACCCAAACATTGATTTTTACATGAATAGGGAAATTAATCTAAAAGAATAAGAAAATGGAAAAATCAATACTCAATGATCATGCCTAAAAGCTATATTTTAAATACTGAGTCATAAATCAAGAAAAATAGGAATGAATAACCTCATTGAGGCTTTTAGTTGATGACTATGCTATTTTCATGAAATTAGTAATATCACTTAAGAATCAAATTTTGGACCAATTATATATCAAAATTGTATTGGGACTATTCCTATAAAAATATATGTCTCTGCTACTTCTTTTCATTTTTTTTACATTAAAAAATACAATATTCTTTCATTTGAAAAAAATTAAATCCCTATTTAATCTTGCCTTGGTTCCCAGGGGAATTATGGGACTTCCAGGCTCATTTCTTCATTCACATACACGTAGTGTTTTCCACATAAAAGGAATCATATTCTATATATGATTCTGTGACTTAATGTCTTAGAAGATCTCCCTGTCAATACATACAGATTGACAGACGTTTTATTCGCCATTACACTGCATTCCATTATGCGATCATTCCCTATTGAAGAACCATTAAAAGGCTTCCAATTCTCTACTAACATAAACTATTGCAATGAACCTTGGACATGTTTGTGCTTATTTAAGTATTGCCAGAGGATACTCTCCTGAAAATGGAATTGCTAGGTCAAAAGGTGTGATATGGTAGGTAATGCCAAATTTCTTTTCAATAATGAGGTCACAACAAATCTCACACTAACAATGAATGTGACTTATTGAATCTGTAAAATAATTTGAGGAGAATTGCCATCTTGAAGATATTGTGTCCTCTCATCTAGGAACATGGCATGTATGTTGGTTATTCCAAACCTCTGTCACAGTCTCTTGACAGGTTTATTCCTCAGCATTCAGAACTTGCTACCAGTTCTAATGGTTTCTCAATTGACTTGACTACATTTTATGTTAAAAATAACCACTTTTAGGGGCACCTAGGTGGCTCAGTCAGTTAAGTTTCTGACTTTGTCTCAGGTCATGATCTCATGGTTCATGGGTCTGAGCCCCATAGGGGGCCTGGGCTTTGTGCTGACAGCTCAGAGTCTGGAGCCTGCTTTGGATTCTGTGTCTCCTTCTCTCTCTGCCCTTCTCCCACTCACCGTCTGTCTCTGTCTCTCAAAAAAAAAAAAAAAGAAGAATAAATGTTAAAAAATAAATTGAAAGACTTCCGGTAGCAGCAGTTAGAGCGGCTGAAGTAAGATGGGTAAGTCAGAGTGGTGGTCATGACCCTGGAGGTGCCATGAAGGATGACAAGGACAAGAAAAAGAAATATGAACCTCCTGTACCAACTAGAGTGGGGAAAAAGAAGAAGAAAACAGGGACCAGATGCTGCCAGCAAGCTGCCACTGGTGACACCTCACAGTCAGGGCTGGTTAAAATTACTTAAGTTAGAGAGAATTAAAGACGATCTTCTCATGGAGGAAGAATTCATCAGAAATCGGGGACAAATGAAGCCTTTAGAAGAAAAGCAAGAGGAGGAAAGGTCAAAGGTGGATGATCTGAGGGGGCGCCAATGTCGGAAGGAATGCTGGAAGAGATCATCGATGACAATCATGCACCATGTCGACACCTGTGGGCTCAGAACACTACGTCAGCATTCTCTCCTTCGTAGGCAAGGAATGCTGGAACCAGACTGCTCGGTCCTGCTCAGTCACAAGGTACATGCCGCAGAGAGGTGTTCATGGATGCCACAGAGCCCTTGGTCACAGCGATGGAGGTAGGAAAGACCCCCAGGAAATGTATGCATATATAGGGGGGTTGGACAACCAAATTTAGGAAATTAAGGAATCTGTGGAGCTTCTTCTCACTCATCCTGAATTTATGAAAAGATGGGTGTAAAGCTCCAAAGGGGGTCACTCACTACGGTCCACCTGGCACAGGTAAAACCTTATTAGCCAAAGCAGTAGCAAACCAAACCTCAGCCACTTTATTGCTTTTTTAAAAACTTTTTTAATGTTTATTTTTGAGAAAGAGAGAAAGACAAAGTGCAAGAAGGGGAGGGACAGAGAGAGAGGAGGAGACCCAGAATCCAAAGCAGGCTCCAAGCTTTTAGCTGTCAGCACAGAGTCCGACGTGGGGCTCAAACCCACTGTGAGACCATGAACTGAGCCAAAGTCAGATGCTTAACCGACTGAGACACCAAGGCACCCAACCTCAACCACTTTCTTAAGAGTGGTTGGCTCTGAACTGATTCAGAAGTACCTAGGTGATGGGCCCAAACTCATTAGGGAATTGTTTCACATCGTGGAAGAATATGCACCACCCATCGTATTTATTGATGAAAATTATGCCATTGGAACAAAAAGATATGACTCAAATTCCAGTGGTGAGAGAGAAATTCAGTGAACAAAGTTGGAACTGTTGAACCAGTTGGATGGATTTGATTCAAGGGGTAATGTGAAAGTTATCATGGCCACAAACCGAATAGAAACTTTGGACCAGCACTTACTGACCAGGTCGCACTGACAGGAATATCAAGCTCCCCCTGCCCCGTGAAAAGACTAAGAAGTGCATCTTTCAGATCCACACAAGCAGGATGATGCTGGTCGATGATGTAACACTGGACGACTTGATCGTGGCTAAAGATGACCTCTCTGGGGCCAACATCAAGGCAAGCTGTACAAAAGCCTTGAGAGAACGTTGAATGAAAGTAACAAATGAAGATTTCAGAAAATCTAAAGAAAATGTTCTTTATAAAAAATAAGAAGGCAGCCCCGAGGGGCTCTGTCTATAGGAACCACATTTGCCTTCAAGGAAGTGGTCAGGAGTGTCCAGATTCCTCAGAGGGATGAGGTTGGGGAAGTTGTCTAGAGGAACCCATGTTCCAGTGGATCTTTCGTAGCAAAACCTCCTGCGTACCTTTTTAAGTGGGCTGCCTTCATCTGTTGGCCACGTGCAGTGCTCTCCCAATAAAGCAAGCTCTTTCTCAGTTAAAATTTTCTTTTGAAAAAAAAAATACCCACTTTTATTTCATCTTTTCTTGTATTGTTGTATCAACTATATTTCTTTACAGAGCCTTCTTCAGAAAGTCTTCACTCAGCCCTCACTCTGCTTCTAACAGACATAGCACTTAGCACAGTACACAGTGCACCGCTGTACTGATATCTTCTACTTGAAAATGAGCTTATTACCACCATTTTTAAGCATGTATATTATGTCAAGTTTTGGATTAAGCAGAGTACATTCATCATACCACTTACTTCTGAGATCATACCCCTGGAGAGGTCCTCATTACCCCCATCTCACCAAGGAGGAAACAGGGGCTTAGAGAAGTGGGGTGGTGCTCCTACGTCCACCTGGCTAATCAGCTGAGGAACTGAAATGTTGGCCCCTTTGGGATTCTCACAAGCCAGCACCCCCACTCTATTATGACACCTTCTCAAGGACAGAAACTCATGCTACATTCATCTCCTCGTCCTTTCTTCTAGGACAGTGTATGATGCATCATAGATCTTTGCCCAATGTCAGTCCTTTGGTAGGTCAATTTTGTCAGAAAGGTTCTAAATAGTTCTTTACTTGTGGTCTCCAATGTATGAAAGATGCTTTTCATGACAACACAGAACTGAGGTTTCAACACTAACAAAAAAGAATATTCTAGTAGGAGGAAGTATCGAATACCCCCTATGTCTTACCTTACATCCTCTTTGTCTGCCTTTTTACTCCACCCAGCAGCAGCCAGAAACCGGCTCCAAGCACCTGCCTTCCTAGCTTCACGTATGTCCCTCTCTCCTGCCCTCAGATTTCTTGCTCTTGCCTGAGAGCCACCCATGGCAACATGGCCATCTCTCTTGACGCATGAGCCAGGTGAGAAGGGCAAAGGTTGTCGACACTGCCTGATAATGACTCCCTCTCGTACACCTCAGGTGGACCACTCTGAGGCACATCCTGGACAGCTCCACACAGGGTTCCAGCAGGCCACTGTCCACGGCAGTCACCAGCTTGATAACATGCCCTTGGATTGGCTTTTTTATCTTCTCTGTTTTACTTCTCTCAGTCCCCCACTCCTGTTCCCTGGAATCATTTACCAAAACAAACTACCTGCACGAAAACCCCTGTCGTGGGCTCTGCTTTCTGAGGCTTCCTAGCCTAAGCTAACAGAAGACATGGTATATACACCAGTCACACAGGTGTTGCTCGCACATGTTAACGCATATTGCACACTCCAATTTGAACTCTTCGGGGTTTGATTTTTTTTATCTGCCTAAAGAAATTCAACTATCATCAAGGAAAATGCAGTATTTGCCCTTTCAACTTCAGTGAGGCCCTGACTTTAGACACCATTATTCCTTACACTAGTAGATCACATCACTAAAAATCCATCTACTTACCCAGTGTCAGTAAAGCCCATGCCACTCACTGAAGAATAATCTTTTTAAAATGTCTCTATCTGTGACTAATCCTCAGCTCTGTCTCCTCCCATCTGTGGGAGGGAGGAGAGCTAAAGGCCAAAGAACTAGTCATGGGTTTGGTGATTAACAGAATAGGAAAGAAGCTTTAGATCATACCACAGTACATCTTACTAACAGTAAGGAGCACTCAACTAGCGGGGCCAGAGCTACAGTTAGGCTCTCACATGTATACGAGCAAGTCATGTAAGTTCTCTGAGCCTCGGTTTCCCCACCTGTAAAATGAGGGTTTTTCCCCCCCAAACAACTATAATTCAAATTTTTTACTAATTCACAATCATCTCCCAAATACACTGATACCTGGTCTATCTGTAGCGAGAAGAATGAGAGACTTAAGATTAATGGACGAGGTACTAAGCTAGCCATGACTTTATTAACTCTTATTTCATGTAAAGTTCACAGCAGCCTGCATTCTTAGCTCCATTTTATAAAATGGCCACTGGAATTCAGCAGTTCAAGTAACATTCTCAAAGTTGATCTGATGATAAATGGCACCACCAGTCCTGGACTGGTGTCTTTGAGCCTAAACCCATTTCATTCCCACTGCCCCACTCCACTGCTAATTAAGGTGGTGGGAAACAATATGGTGCACAGTTAGCATTCAAAGCTTCCTGCGGGTCTCATCTCACCTCCTAAATTGAAAGCCTATTAAGGGCCATGATCCCATAGATGAAAATTCTCAACCTTAGCCCAAGTATTGGTTTCCTACAGATGCTATAACAAATTACCACAAACTGAGTGGCTTAAAACAACACACATTTATTAACTTAGAGTTCTGGAAGTCAGAAGTTGAAAATGACTTCACCAGCTAAAACCAAGGTGTTGGCAAGACCACATTCCTTCCAGAAACTCTAGGAGAACCCCTTTTCTTGACTTTTCCAGCATCTACAGCTGCATTCCTTGACTCATGACCCCTTCCACCATCTTCAAAGCCAGTATCTTCTCTGACTCTGGCCTCTGCTTTCCCTGTGCTTCTTCCCTTCTGTCTATAGACAAGTCTCCCTCTTCCTTCTCTTTAAGGAAACTTGTTAGTACATTCAGGGGTCACCTGGATAATCTTCACATTTCAAGATCCTTAATCACAGCTGCAAAGACCCTTTTTCCATATAAGGTAACATTCATAGGTTCCAGGGATTAGGGCTTGGATCTCGTTGGGGACCGTTATTCAGCCTCCCACAGCCCAGTGAAGAGAAATTCTGTATGGATTTCTAAAGCCAACCAACTTTGGAACCACTCTAGAAAAATAACCTACAAAACTACTAGACAATCAAGACTACAGCCTACTCAGTCAAATGCATACACTTTAGACTTGTGTTAAGGAAGCCAACTCATAATACTCTCATGAAATCAGCAAAGTGCAAAGACGTCCCTGAGGACTCAGCCTGCCTTGTCACACCTGCCTACTCTCCCCAGGTGCCTAGAGTTCTCACATTTCAGTCCTTCTGTTCCTTTTCACCATAGCAATGGACTCTCAGGAGAAAGGGCTATCAGGAATTTACTCTGTCAGAGGTTTGAAACCTTAACCTAGTTTTTAATAGTAAGATGAAAGACCTTATCCTCTGCAGAAGGAATTTCTAGCATCAGAGACAAACTGGGGGCTTCCTACAGCTCATGCAGGCACATAGTGAGATCCTTCTCACTTTTTTCTCACAAAGGAAATGCTCAGTGTCAACCAGAGATTTCTTTCCCCAGAAAATGTTTTCCATTGCAGGCATCTTTAGCTGAAGATTTGTCTTCCCTCCTCCATCTCTTGTTGATGCCAACACCTGCTATGCTTGCTTAACAAACCATGGCATCTGGGACTCCAGCTGTAGGAGTGGCCGCCTTGGGGAGCCAAGGTAAAGAGGACAGGTGTAAAGCAAGGCACTGAAGACTCTGTGATCCAAATCCAAAATCTGGACTCTCCTTGCCTTACAGGGGCCCCATCAGTGGCTTTATGCCTGCCTGTTGGCCTCATCCCCAGTCATGAAGGCAGGAGGGAAGAGCCAAAGCTCATCCAACCCCCTGCCACTTCCAGGCACCCATCCTCCTTCCAAATGGCTCTTAACTCATTCCTTGCCAGGTTTGCTAGATCATGGATGGTGTTGAAAGACAGAAAACCACTTTAAAATCAAAGAAAATAAGAACTAATAGTAACATTCAGGAGACCAAAACAGGCCAGAGAGGGAAATATTTCAGGGCCAGAAAGTCCAGGTGACCTCTAAATCATACCAAATAGGCAATAGTATCTCTTCTTTGCATGTGTTCTACTGGGCAAATACACTGTCCTTCAGGCCTTGTCTGTTTTTACTGAAGGACATTTGAGGGATTCACTTCAATAAAGATTCCCAAGATGCACTGCTTCTGGCCACCCACCAGATCACTCCTCCAGCCACATTGCTCTCCATGCCCCTGAGTCCTTCCAGAGTCAGATCTGTGTAGCTATGTATAGCCTCAGCATATGAGTCCCATAAGGACTGTGGGACCTGGTACCTATGGTAGCGGTCCAGGAAAGGGGTTTGGCCTTTCCAAACCCAGACAACCCTGCAAAGTTTGGCTGGCATTAATTTAGAAACTTTAGCCGGGGACTTTATCTTCCTAACCCTTTTCCCATGGGAAATCTGAGAATAATGCCCCTTAGTGATTTTGAAAAACTATTGAAATACATATGTAAAATGCATATCACAGTGACTATTTTATATCAGGCACTCAATAAATGCACCTATTCTTAATGTTATTTATAATAATAGTAATATTAATATAAATGCATGCTAATTTATAGATTATGAGCTAAAATCATAATCTACAGCTATCAAGAAGAAGAGTAATGACCCACAGAACTCTTTTTATGTTTTGCTATTAAACATCTCCCAGCCCTTTGAAAATGAAGCAATGTTTAACTTTGCTCTTCAACACTCAAAAATATCTACCAAGTGCTTGCTGTGTGCAGGAAACACAACAAGCTCCAAGTATTGAGCTTGCCCTCAAGGGAATTAGCCCCTCAGTGAGGAGTCAAGAAACAACAGGTACTGAAAAAGGAGGATTACACTCACATTCCTCAGTGCTCAGTGGGTCAAAAGAGTTTCCAGAATTCAGAGGCCTTAGTCCTTGGGACAGGAGGTGCACAAAAGGCCTCCTGGGAACTGGACCTTGAAGAGTAGGTCATGAATATGTGGAGGAGAGTAGAGGTGTCCTACATCAAGACCTTGGTGCAAAAGGAAGACGTCTTGGGAATTTAGGTTGGAGACACTTCATTTGTCCCTAGCTCCCTTTCTGTCAGCCACAAACTTGGCACAGGGGCTGGGGTGCTTGGTGAGCTCTGCTGTTCTGTAAATCAGCACCTGCAGTGGGCTGCATGAGAAGCTCAGTCTGTAGGCTGATTTGCCAATTTTTGCAGAAACTACTCCTTCTAACATGCTGAGCCCTTCTTAGCCAGCTGAGGGAAGGAAATGTCTTGGAATTTGCTTTCTGAAACAGATTTTCTCAATTCAAATTAGCTACAGTGGTGTTGTTAATCCCCTTGTTATGGGATTAGAATGTATTACTGCATTGAGATTAGAACCTGACAGATACGTTGGAGGAGTTTGGATTCAACTCCAAGTTCCGAGCATGTGGACTCCCCAACAGGCTCTGTGATCTTAGGCTGGAACAATGGCGCCACCTAGTGGCCAAAATGGTCTCCATGTAGAAGGGTTTCTTTGGGCACCTTTCAATTCCTGAGGCCCTCTGTGTGCTGGGGCCAGAAATGCAAAGATGACTAAGGTAGGCTAACTCTTCCCTCAATGAGGCTTGCAGGTTGGGGCTCACTAGTGCAAATCCCATGGGCTCCATCAAATGCAGCCGCAGGGACTGCCTGGTGGGCAGCATGAGTTAGCCTGTCTGAACCCCAGAGCTGACCTTGAGGGTACATGTCTACAGAGTAGACTTCAGCATTTACAAATGGCGGCCCCTTGGATCCACCTGCTCTCTAATGCCTTAAGTCCCTTTCACAGTTGCTGAAACTTGATCTGTACCTACACATTTATTCAGCACATATTTACCATTTGCCTGCATGAACCAGACATTATGCTTAGGGCTAAGACATAGAAATATTTAAAGACCAGCCCCTACCTTTCACACATGGCCAAATAGATAAAGACAGGCCCTCCCACTGTCCTCTGCAAGAAACTTGGAGCCCTCTCCTAGGTTAGCAAAGCCCTGCATCACTTTCCACCCCACGTCACCAAAACAATACTGCCTCTGCCCCGCTCCTTGCTATTCCTTTCTGGGTCCAGCCCTGCTACCATGCCTCTTCATGGCTCTCCACCTGGAGGAAATATCTTCTCTCTCTCTCTCTTGAAGGGTGGTTGTGCTGAAGGCTCTGGGCAGGGAAGAGTAAGCTACCACAGTCAGAGAAAAACGCCTTCCAACAGCACAAATGGACGGGAGTGGCTGCAAACATGCTGCAGCTCCAGGTGGACCTGTGGAGGACAGGGACAGCAGCCCCAGGTACAGAGAGAGAGAAGGGGGTGTCCCACAGACTAAGGCTCTAGTTCTGCTCAGGGACTATGAGATGGGCTTGGAATAAGAAGAGGGTTTGCATCCAGCAACTAGTAAGCATGTGAAAATGAGAGGACTCTGTGTTTTACCTTGAAACTCAACAGAGGGGAGGAAAACGAGAGGGGAGCAGCCGGTAAGGGATGAGGGGGACTCTGTGGGGTGAAGAATGAGTGGAAACGTCCCTGGATATGATGACCACAGACGGTGTAACTATAGGAGTGGCTAATGTCAACCCCTAGACTATCTGTGTCACCAGATGGAAACCCATCTTCCACCCACCTCCAAATCCTCCAGGAAGGCAACTAGTATTCACATTAATGAAAATGTTGTGTGAATAGGTTTTATTTAGAGTCTGAGAATTACCTAAGAAATGTGTTTCCATGTCTGGGTCAATGCTGTGCTGCATGGAGAGAGAATCCAGAGGTCCCAGAACCTGAGTGACAAGGAGACAATGGGCACACAAGCCCTCTGGAAATCCACAACACCCAGAGGACAGCTATGAGCTTCTACAAGCCCTGGAAAACATTCTAAGCCAATTCAAGGTCCTAGCAGCCAAGAATCCTAGCAGATATCAGATTCACCCATACATTTGTACGATCTTTCTCAGATGTAGACATTCTGGGCCTGTTTTCCTGTCTATCATTTCTGCTTTATCCTTGCTGACAACCTCATCTTGAGATGTGTTGCTATGTGAAGAGACTAGCATGGTGTTATAAAATCAATAAAGGCTTTAGAGCAAGAAATATGGGGATGCCGGTTCTGTTCCCGTTCATCCTGTCTACGTGGTCTTACCAAATTGCTCAACCTGTGTGAGCCTCAATTCCACTTCTGTAAGATGGGGTTGCTGGAAAGCTGAGAGGTAATGTATAGAAACAATGTTTTTGATGGACAGCAGTTTCATCATTGTGGCTGGAAACTCCTGATTTATGGTGAATATACCTAGTGAGGATCTGGTCCAAGGAGGGGAAAGGGGACTGGGTTTGGAGGAAGGGGTGATGTCCCCAAAACTAAATCAATAGCACAAGGTCTAAGAATGAGGTGGCAAGCATCTGGGTATTAGGCCTGGGCACAGCTCCACATGGAATCAGAAATACATACTCTCTGTCCTTCGCAATCCCCTTTTCATAAGTAGGTATTTATAGGTTTCATTATCAGAATTTGAATTCCAACATGGGAGAAGTCACTGAGCTTGTTATCCATTTATGGGGTGAATCTGAGTTCTTCCTAGCAATGGAATGCCTTTCTAGAAATTGAGCCTTCCTCACCCCACCCATGTGGCTGTAGCTGAAGTTTGATGTGATATTACAACTCACCGCCTGCCTACTGTGGGCTGCTCTAGGAAAGGGCGTTGCATTTGGGGAAGAAGTCAGACTCATTCCGGGTGTCTGATGGTGATGACCGTGTCCCACCATGAGAACTGGGAAAGAAGAAGGCTGGGCCACAGCAACACAGAAGAACAAAGAGCAACATGAATAAATGACACAAAGTAAAGATTCCCACAACTCGAGATAACGCTCCAGGCCAGCGCTGGTCCTACTGCCTGGCTTTATCTCTGACACTGAATTCAGCAACACATCCTGAGATTCTTCCAAGTTCTTTCTCACTTGAAGTACATGGAGTGAGTTTCCAGAGCTGATATCTAGAAGAGGCCCAACTCACATGCAAAGCCAGGTTTCATGTGGAGGAGAGGCGGGACGATGATGTTGAATGTGTGTCCCCCCAGATGATGAACAATTGCCCCCCCAAGCTCAACAGTTTGGGAAAACCCACTCTGGGTACTGTATGCCTGAAGAGCTGGCGCTTCCCCTGGATGATAATTTCACTCAGGCACAGCAGTAACCTTTTACTATTTAATGGGCTTCTTGTAGAGATTTCCTTCCACAATGAGAATGTTTCCTATTACAGGAACAAAATGAAAAAGGAGTCATTCATTCCACATGAAAAAACGGAGACTTTAAAAAGTGGAAACACTGTCAATCACACTGAATCACAAGCTGTGATTAGAGCACCTAGACCTTTTCCCATTAGTATGAACACATTTGAATTTTAGCCTAACACTGAGCCTGTATTATAGAACATCTGATGTATTCCGCTTTGAACATAATGCCAAACATGTCTTCAATGTAAAATACTTATCACCCAAGTTCAAGCAAATTTGGGTCTTTTATTCATGAAACAGTCACAGCACCTCATTTACAACCTTAACTCAAAACTAGGTCTTCCTAATCAGGGAAACGAAGATAAAGCTGGAGTCTATTATTGTTCTGCTGGTGTGTGAAGTATTGTCTGTGAAAGGGAAGCCAGACACTCCTGGAAAAGGCAAGTTTCTCTTCCAAGCCCACTATTTCTGTGGCCAGCAATAGATTCATTTTGCTGTATCATTTCAAAAAAAAATGACTGAGCCCCCTGGGCTAGGTGCTGGAAATATAAGTAAAACATGGAATCCACCCCCTCATGAAGGATGATCTTTAAAGACAGAGACATTTAATTTAACCACGAGGCTGTGAGCACATAGGTGAGAGGCATGGGATGGGAGGGGCTGCCAAGAAAAGGATCCAAGGATGAGTAACAATAGTCCTCAGAAGAGGGGGAAGGTCTCCCAGCCCCAAGAGCAGCACGGGCAAGGGCACAAGTGTGAGGAGCCTAGTACATTGGGCATGTCTAGCGAGCAGCTCTCCACCTGCCCACGCTTACCCAGCGGCATGTAGTGACCTGTGCCTAGCATTTGCGAGATTCAGTGACTAAGGGGGCATTTCTGAGTGACAGGGGTGTCCTGAATGGCAGGCAAGGCTGAAGACAAGAGAAGCAGACAAGAGCCTCGTGCTTCCTTAGTGATCTGATGAGCTTTCAGAGATGCTTCTGGTCCAACTGGTGGGACAGCTAAAGAGGATATAAGGATATAAGCCCGATGTTCAGATGAATTAAAGGGAGAGGCTAGGTAATGTCTCAGCTCAAAACCTATCAATTTTGACCCCTCTGCAGCAGGCATCACTGCTGATTTCAGAGACATCAGAATCACCACTTCCTATGAGATCGGGGCGTCTTCCTTGAATCCATTCCTCCTTTTGTACCCCTCCCTTAGCATTCATCAGCAATTCATCCCACCTCTACCTCCAAAGTGTTCCCCACCTTTGCTCATGTGTGTCCACTTCTCCACCACCACCCCCATTCCAGGCACCATCAGCTTTCATTCAGACAAATGCAACAAATAAATATTGTATTCCACTATAAATCAAATCACAAGGTTCCCCTCCTCAACACCCCCCAAAGATTTTTCTTACCACTCAGAATAAGTCTAAGCTTTTTTCTACGGCCCACAGACCCTACCTGTTTGGGGCCCCAGCCCATCACAGTCCAGGCTCACCACAGACCACCTGACATGCTCTCCAGCTCGGCCCTGTCACCCTGCGTTCTGCACCCGTTTGCCCTAGCTCTTTCCCCTGCCTAGAAAATACTCCTCACCTAACATTACTGCCTCAAGAAGCCAACATGATGCCTCGCTGATTGTCTTCACACAACTTATCTCTGTCTCCTTGCTGTCTCTCCCAACCATGATACACCAAAGGCCCCAATAGAGGAGGGTCTTGTAAGCCTGAATTCTTCATGACTGTGTTCCTAGAACAAGATCCATCTCATAAAGGGTGTTCAACGCACATTTGCTGAATGCACAACTCCATCCATCTACCAGTACCCCTCAAAGCTTGGGGCCTGTGAAAGCCATGTTTCCTGGAATGTGCCAGGCCAGGGCAGTGCTGTTCTTGTGGGGCCTGATCTAACGCAAGGAGGGGTTCATGTGCCCCAAGGACTCCAAAGCAAGGAGCTCAAAGGCCATCTTCCCTGTCTTAGCATAGCCTTTTTGTGATAGAGCACTCAGACCTCTGCCACCATGCTAATTACTCTACTCCATAAATGTGCTCTATTGGGGTTCTCCAGAGAAACACAATCAACAGGACAGCTCCCTCTCTCTCTCTCTCTCTCTCTCTCTGAATGTCAGCTATTGTTGTTGCCACTGGTTTTAGGAAACTCCAAGGAGGACAACCAAACCCTTCTCCAAGGGTTTACCCCACCACTCCACCCGAATCCCACTGCTCATCCTCTCCCTCACTCACATACTCTTTCAACATATTTATTGAGCACCTACTACGTATGGAGCCCTGTATAGGGCAAAAAAACATAATTTCTGACCTCATATAGCTTATAGTTCAGTGGGAACATCAACTCTACATAAAGACACAAAAATTTTTACTGCAACTGTGGTATGTGCTGAGAGAGAAATGTAGGGTATCTATTCTGTTGTCCTTTAGATACTGACTGAGCAAAACCTTATCCTAGATGCTTATTGGAACATATACCAAGACAAAAGCTGGGAGGTGGGAGATGGTCCCCCGAGGAAATGTCACTCGAGCTGATACCTAAAGGACAGGTAGGAGTTCACCTAACAAGATGGGGAGAGCGTGCCAGTCAGAGGAGCACCATGCCGGAGTCCTGGGGCAGGACATGGCTGCAAGAATGGAAAAGGCGTTCGGTCGGCCTGGAGCATGGGGTGGCATTGGGGGGCTGGAGCACGGTGAGGTGCAGCTGGACGCCAGGCTCTGTGGGGGTCCACTGAGAGCTGTCATTTGACCCTAAGGGCAGGAAGAAGCTTCTGGGAAGCTTTAAGCTGAGAGGTACTGTTCCCATCATTAACACTTCAGCATGTTGCATTCTCCTCTTTATGAAAGTCCTAGAACAGGTCAGATTTCAGCATGCCATCCTTCAAAGACACTGTCAGGTAAATTCATATTTGAGGTATGATGCACTGCACACCTCCATGCCTTTCCACACGCTGTTCCCCTGCTTTGTGTTTTGTTCTTTTCTTCCTCGTAAACCTCTATTCACACTTCAGAATTCAGTCTGGCCATGGCCTCATCTATAAAGCAATCTGACTTCTCCAGGCTTCTAAAGCAACTTATGCTCACCTCCTGGTAACAACTGACTCAGGGTATTGGCCTTGACCAGGGATGGTCCCAAACTGTTCGTTATCTATGAACGTGAGGCAAGTACAGAAAGTGAGGATAAACATTTAGAAACTTTCAGAGCAATTACACACAACAATTTTATGGCTGTTAAATCTAATAAAAAAAGTAGGGCTTGGATTTTGTGTCTTTTATTTCATTTTTTCTAATGATTCATTTTTATTGAATTTTATAAAAGTATCGATCCATGAAGGATTGAAATTTATTAAAAACGGGGGGGGGGGGAGGACCTTCACCACAGACAGCGTAACAAACACTTTCCAGAGTGCCTGCTGCTGAGGCCATCCTCTGCACCCTCGCTCCTCTTCCCCACCTACCTGACCACCTTCATCTAACCCACACAACAGCCTTACGAGAAAAGCAAGTCCTAGCTTGCTTTGCCTTCTCTTTGGAAAAGAGCTAACTGAAGCTCAGAGGGGGAAAGCAACACGCTGGTATGAGCTTCCTGTGGCTGCTGTGACAAAGTACCTCACACTCTCTGGCCTCGAACTATGCAAATGTATTATATTGTGGTTCTGGAGGTCAGAGAGTCTGAATGGGTTTCACTGGGCGAAAATCAACGTGTCGGCAGAATCACGCTCATTCAGAGGTTCTATGAGGGAAATCCACGTCCTTGCCTTTTCCAGAAGCTACAGGCCTCTTGCATTCCTTGGCTCATGACTCCTTCGTCCATCTGCAAATTCAGCAGGGTAATGTTTTCCAGTATTATCATTCTCTCCCTCCCTCCCTCACCTCTGCTTTCATCATCCCATCTCCTTCTCGTCTCCCCTTGTAAGGGACTGACCCTTATGATTACATTGCACCCACCTGGGTAATCCAAGATCATCTCCCCACTTCACAATTCCTCATGTAGTCACATCAGCTAAGTCCTTTCTGCCATTTGAGGTAACATATTCAGAGATTCCAGGAATTAGGACAAGCATTCTTCGAGGGCCATTCCTCTGTCTACCACAATGGCCAAATCACACTACTACCAGGGCAAATATTTCTGGGATTCAAACCCAGATGTTGGTCTCAGAATCCATGTTTCCTCTTTGGTTTTGTTTCCCCCATCAGTCCCCTACAGACGTAGGTAGAAATACTTTGTTTTCAAGCATTAGGAGACTGCGAGCGAGCCATCATCCTGCGGACGGAGAGAGGATCCCTACTGTCGCATCCCCCTCAGCTGTGGAGGCAGCTGAGTCCCTGTGGACAGTCCTGGCAAACACCAGGGGCTGCCCCATTGAAGCTCCCACCCAGACAGAGCATCAGGGCCCAGGAAGACCCGTGATAAGTCACCCGGAGAGCACATGCATACGTCTCAGAAAAGACAGGATCTTCTCCAGCAAGGACAATGTTCCTTGGCAGTGCTGAATTTTTGTTCCCAGGCAGATAGATAGATATGTGATTCTTATTAGCAAGAAGAATAACCTGCACAGAGTTTCTCCAGGAAGACATTAAGATAATCCAGCAGCGGCAATCCACTGCCAGCCCCAATCAATTCTTTGTAGTAAACTTGTATAAATCAAACACAGAAGACTCAGAATCCCTCAAGAGCTTGTTCTGTGATGTGTTGGTTGATGCAAATACTGACACAATCCACTGTGTGGAGTTGTTAAATCACAGTGTTTTCCTCACCCCATCAATTCCAGCTTCTCCCACCTCCAGCCCCAAGACCACCAGCCCCTCCTAGATGCTGTGACCACCTCCCAAGGCAGCACACTGGGGAAGCAGAGCCAAGATGGCCACTGGAAGCACAGGAGCTGCCGTCCCTCTTGCTCTGCTCCTTAGGCCAGAAGCTGAGCTGTCATCTCTCCCCTGCCCTGACAAGTGGGGTCGGGGTGCTGGGGCCTGAGCGGATGCAGATGTGCCCTACTTCCTGTCCGTGCATGTGGTGCAAAGAGCTGAGGAGCTGCCAAGGGACTGCCAGGACCTCACCCCAACAAGCCAGGCAAGGAACAAGACCAAGACACAAAGGCAGATGGGGCCAAGTCAGGGCTAGTGGATGGAGGAGAGAGGAGATGGCCATTTCTGACCATTGGAAGTGCTCTTTACAGAATCCGAAAGCCCTGGGGTTGGGCAGTCCCAGAGCATTTAAAGTCCCTCTTATCACTGCCACGCTCTATCTCTCATGGTGGCGCTCACTTCTGTCGTAGTGCATCCTATTGTTTATATTAAAATGTCTTTACTTGTCTGCAGGACTGCTATTTATGATGTTCAGACTGTGCACTACAAAGGCACCACACCTAAGGATTGCCATTGCAATCTAGACATATACTCCCTTACCTGAGAGCACACTGCTCACTGTGTAGACTGAACACCTCCTAGCCACTGTGTGTACTGGGACAGTAGCCATGAGCCGCCTCCGACGTAAACCTGCCATGGGCACAGCCAGGCTTACACACTTCCCTGGCTCACCCACATTTGTGCAGCTGTGCCATTCCTGATCGCACTTCAGGTCTTTCCTTACATCACTTCTCTTGCCTATCCATCGCTCTGGGAGATGCAATTCTACTCCCAGCACCCCTATTCAGACTCTGATCCTGACCCAGTTGCCTCCTGAGGGATAGGGGACAGGCAGGGATCTTGGCATCCAGGGTGGTAGGTGGGGGTGTATGTATGCCTGCAGCCACAGGTGCCAGAAAGCTCCCCCAAGTGGAGACACAGCTGCCGGACATCGTCGTTCAGGTGTATAAATTTATTGATTTTTCTTTCTTACTTAATGGGAAAAAAGTACCCTTTTCTTCATAAAAAAGAAGTACTTTTTAAAATTTTTCATAAAGGTACCTTAAGCTGTAGCAAAGACTTTGCTTGTCTCCCTGCTCCCTAAATTGACTGTGAGTTCATTGAGTTTGGATTAGGTACTACTTATTGCCTCCAACTACCAACAGGTGATTGGCTCTTAGGCTGATTTATGGACAGAAGGAGGGGAGAAAAGAAAGACAGAAAGAGAGAGGAAAGTAGACAGGGATAGAGGAAAGAAGAAGCGAGGGGGGAGGATGGATGGATAGATGAATTTCCTAAACCCACCAGACACAGAGATTCAGCCTTCTCTCCCCTGTTCCTTCTGTTTTGACCATTTCTGGTCACCCCTACCTTCTTTCCTGCCTCTCTTATACCCTCTGGGCTATCCCCGAATCCATTCACATCTTCTAGACTGAATCGTTGCTCAGGCCCATGCGCTGCCCTTCCACACATGTGGCCTGGACTCCTATCCCTCTTTCCTATCTCCCTATTCTGCCAAGGGAGCCCAGGCCTGGGAGTTAGACCATCTGTCCACAGCATTCACTCCCAGGAAGTCAGTGGGTCTTCTTCTCCCATGAGCCCTGGGTAGCATGGTACCCCAGGAGGATCTTGCTGCCACTACCTCCCTCCTGGAATAGGGAACTTCCTTTTCTGCCCAGTCCAGCCCAGTCTACCCAACACTACTACCCAAACAGCCTCAGCTTGTTTTTTCAGTGGGAGATTTATTTCCCTGAGCATTCTTAGTGCCTACTGCTGTGAGTCTTTCTTATGTAGCCTATTCCAGAGAACACTGAGCATTTTCAACGCTCCAAGATGTTGACTCCAAAATTAATTCCCTTAGGGGGCTCCCAATGGGCACTTCACAGTCTGAAGCTGAGGAAGGTATTTTCTGAGCCCCTAATCTGTGTCAGACATTGTCCTATGCCCTGGGAACTGCGGTGGATAAGAGAGATCCCAATTCTCCTGGAACTTCCAGTCCAGCTGGAAGAGAGAGATCATGAATAAATACTGGCATGTGCCACATCCTACAAGATGGACAGGGCTTGTGATGAGGGCCAGGGAGGCTCTTGAACCCAGGTGGTCTCTGCAGAGATGACTTCAGACTTGAGACCTGCGTGATAAAGAGGAGCCATCAGTTGCAGAGGCAAGGAACAGGAGAGGAGGGAACAGACTGGGGCTTGGAGGAACAGACGGAGGCCGGTGTGGGCTGGGCACCACAAGTCAAAATGAGAGGGACAGAGATGACGGAGGGACAGGTTGAATACAGTTACATTACTTACATTACTGACTATTCTGTATTGAGTGCTTGTTGTGTGCCCAACAATGAAAGGCCTTCACCAAGGTGATGTCATTTAATTGTCACAACAGCCTCAGAGATGGCAATGATTAGCCCGGTTAACAGATACTAAGAATAGTAACATGCACTGAGTACCTATTATGGGCCATGCACGGAGCTGAATGCTTCCTGGGCATCATCTCATTGTAAAGTTGTCATGAGGAATCAATGTGCAAGTGTTCTTACTTCTCCCATTGCACATGGGAGAAAACTGAGGCCTGAAGCATTTGAGCAACTTGTTAAGGGTCTCACCACCATGTTGGATTAGAGTGATATGGGCTTAAGACTGTCTATATCACATGGAGGTTCTCCCTGTCTATGTCACTACCTTCTTGTCTGCTTGTACTTCAGGTTAGCCTTGATGTTTGACTTTGGAAAAACAAGCAGCATGATTCCCACCACAGGAAAACATTGGTGTGTGTAAGGATTTGTCCAAATCGGCTCTTTCTAGGGCCCTGGAAAGGACACAATAGAAAAGCCTGGAGAAGACCATGGTGTGGGAGGCGCAGTGACCTCTCCAGCCAGCAATGGCTACAGGCCTTACCAAAAGTGGGCTTGAAGATTCAATCCAATCCACTGCTGCCTTTGAGACCTCAGCCACACTGGAGGAATAGTCTGCCTCTGAAGCAAACCTCCAAAGCAACACCATTTTCATTCTTCTCTGTCACAACCCAGACCAAGCCCAATCAACTTTAAAGCGATTTGCCTCCCAGAACTCTTCCAGTCCTCCCCAACAGTGTTCAGACCGATAGATCATTTGAAATGTTTTTATAACACAAAAATCCAATCCTTTATAGCAGGCAATCAGCAGTCTTAAAATAATTACCCATAACTAAAGAGAAACCAAAGTAAGATCAAATGAAATCTGATTAATGGGTGGTGAAGACCAATGTTCTTTAAATAATTCCTTAAAATAAATTTCAATGGGATAATCTCCCCATGAAGATATTTCTTTAGGGGCTTAAGATAAAAAGACTTTTTTTTCCCCAAAGCACCTCACAACTAAATTACATAGCATTTTGGGAAGGTTCTGGTTATTTTTCCTAAGTAGAGAATTTTCTGTGTGCTTCTATTTTCCCTCAAGGTTATCACAGAGAGAGAATAAAATTTCATTTTCCTTCTGCAATTATGTAGCTGTATTATTTTTGTAATAAGCTTACAAAGAACAAGCTCCCAAAACACAATTCTCGATCTGAAGTTCACCAGGATGAAATTGAGAGATAAATCTTCTTTCCTTCTAAATGAACCTTTTTTAAGGTCAGTGTTGATGACAATTCAGAACACTCAACTTCTCCTCGGGTGCCAAGTTTCTGAGGTACACCTGGCAGAAATTTGTTGCAGGGCCAACCTGGCATGAGAGTGAAGTGGAGAGCTGGGAACACCAATGCGCCCCAGCTCTGGCCTCCACTGCCTCTGTGCCTTGAGCTCTGAAGTCATATAAGGTCGGGTTGGCGACCTTAAAGATGGAGAAACTGGGAAGGAGTCTGGGGCTAATAAGGAGATGAGGGGCTGATGGTGATCAAGGGACCCTTCCAAGAGGTAGTGAAGAATGAACGGTGTTGGTCAGGTAGAGGGAACAGAATATGCAAACACCAGAAGAGGAAATTGAGACCCGGCTAGAGCACATGGCCCTCCACCACTGTTTCCCCACGAGACCAGAAGGAAAGAAGCAAAGCTGGTGGTGTTGCAGGCAGGCTTGGAAGGTGGAGCAAGGACCCCCTTCTGATTGTCTACTTTCTCGTCTCAGTGGGAGGTCACGTCAATCCCCAATGGTGAAGGGAGAGGTACTGACAAAGAGGGTTTAAAGAGAAGGATAAAGTGTGAATGAGTTTCTGAGAGGAAGAGGGGCGATCACTTCCAGGAAAACATGATCTTCCCATGCTGTTTTGAGCACCTAACTCGAGTAATGCACCAGAAGCTTCTGGTGGCCTAATCTGCAAAACTGTGTGTACCCAACAGTGCTTGGCAGCCTAGAAATGGAGCGGTGAAAGTAGAGAGCCAGACTGACCCAGTGTGGAGACTGCTCACTTCATGGGTGGCACCAAAGGGCCAATTAGGTAAAGGGAGGGAAGACAGTGGCAAGAGAGACATTTAAGAGATGGTTGGGGTATATTGGGATAGAGGTGACTAAATGTTGAAAGCAGTAACCACAGTTCAGGACATCAGAGTGGAGGAGATCCAAGGGAGAACAAGGACATGGCCATGAGAACAGGAAGCTGACATGGAGAGAAGATGAAGTCTTCTTGAATTATGAAGACCAAGACTCTGAGCGGGGAGAGCAAGGAATGGACCATCCATGAGCAGACTGAAGTCCCCAAGAATGATAGCAGATGGCAAGGGGAGAAAACTCTCCCCAGTGCACTGGTGGAATCTTGGGACAATCCAATCCACTTTGAGGAGCAGAGATCCACTCTCCTCCCACCCCTAATCCAAACGAGCATTTTTATAGCAGAACTTTCTCCCTTTAATCAACAAACTATATCATAGGGGCGCCTGGGTGGCTCAGCTGGTTAAGCATCTGACTCTTGATTTCGACTCAGGTCATGATTTCACAGTTCATGAGATCCAGCCCCACGTCAGGCTCTGTGCTGATAGCATGGAGCCTGCTTGGAATTCTCTCTCTCCCTCTCTCTCTTCCTCTCCTCCACCCACATGTGTGTGTGCATGTAGGCACTCTCTCTCAAAATAAATAATAAAAACATATTTAAAAATGTTTTAAAACTCTATCATCAATTACCTGAAGCCTATAGGCCTTAAACTAAAAGCAGGAGCACACAATTAGATAACAAGGTAGGAGACTTAAATTTAAAAGGGAGTGCTATGTTTGAAATGTCACCTCCTAAATATGTCTTAAACCTCCCAGCTTCTCTTAGTCTGCACATCTCCTGGTCCCTGGTCCAAGCTACCACCACCTCTTATTCTACCAATGGCTTCTCACTGACCCTCCTACTTTGGCACCCTCACCCAAAAAATCCTTCTCTACAGTCAGTGCACTCAGTATTAAAATACAGGTCTGTTCATCTACCACATTGGTGGTTCCCTAACAGCCCCACTCTGTTGGTATCTTACAGAAAACTTACATAAAAAGTCTAAGAATGTGAAATTTCTTATTGACAAGGGATAGGGACTTTAGAGACCTCTGTCTAGTTAGCCCCACATTCCCTTGGCCATCCATATCCCCTAGAGCCTTTATGCTTATTTTTATGCTCACATGCATGAAACAAAAGACCACGTAAGAAGAATAGTAACAACACAACACAAAATAGTAGAGGCAGTATCATCCTATTAAGGGCACAGTATGGGCAGTGCTTCAGAGGTTTGGGATATAAGTACTAAGTTTGAGGTCTGGCTCCTTCACTTACTGTGTGATCCTCCCAAGTGACTTAACTTCTTAGTTCCCCATTGTCCACTATATAGTTAAATGAGAATAAAAACAGCACTTAGTAAATGTTAATGACTTATACCTACCAATCCTTGCTAAACATTCTCAGGCCTTCCTTCCCAGCAATGTCAATAAGGTATTGGCAGCTCTGCTATTTTTGCAGAATGGAATGTGCATGCCAAAAGGGACCTGGTTTGCTGGTCCTTCTTCAGTGCCCAATGGTGGTTCAGGGGCTTAACCCTACACTTCTGAACTCTTCAGAGGCCCCAGACACCCAGAACTGCCATGAATGCATAAGTTGGAAGAAGCCTTGGAGACACATTTCTCAACCCTTTTGAGAGGTTTTTCTTTGACCCTCTTTCCCAAAGCCTAGGGTTGTCAAACCTTGATCACCTCACCCGTGACCCATCCTGACGATTAACAGACCCACTGCTGTTCAAGGGCTGGGATTCACTCTCAGCATTTTTTATCTTTCCTATAATTTCATGGCTGACTATGCCTTTCTGTCTTAGCCCAGGCTGCTGTAACACCATGCCATAGACTGGGTGGCTTTAACAAGTATTTATTTCACTCAGTTCTGTAGTCTAAGATCGAGATGCTGGCAGTTTGGGTTCCTGCTGAGAGTCCTCTTCCTAGCTTACAGATGGCTGTCTTCTTGCTGGGTCCCCATATGGTAAAGAGAGCAGGAGCTCTGGTCTCTCTTCCTTTTCTTATAAGGACACTAATCTCATCACAGGGGTCCCACCCTCATGCTCTCATCTAAACCCATTTATTCCCCAAAGGCCCCACCTCCAAGTATCATCACATTGGGGGTTAAAGCTTTAACATATGAATTTGGGGGAAACACAAACATTACATTCAGTCCATAATACCTTTCCTTTACCTTCCTTTTCACCCCAACTCCTCCATGGGGTGGGGGGAGTAGATAACCTCCACAAAAGGACTCAATTACTAAACCCTGAATTCTCATGAAAACTAGCAAGAAAACACAGAAACAAAAAGTGCATCTCATGGAGTGTAAATTTACAGTGGAAAGAGCATGAGCTAAAACTCCAAGGTTGGGTTGGAGCCCAGCTCAGCCACTAGCTTGCCCTACACTTCTGGACTCTTCAGAGAGTCCTGTGTCTTTGCCCTGTGTCTTTGCGTGTCTTTCATTCTCACCTTATGGGGTGCCCACTGTCTCACTTGTGATTGGACAATAAGTACTTACCTCCTAGGGCTTCTATGAGGATTTATACGTAAGTTCACATTAAATTCTTAGAATAGTGCCTGGCATATAATAAGTGCTACATATAGTTTTCATCATGTTGAGGTTTCATCACTATGAGTGAGCTATGCAAATGTTGGTGAATCAACACAAAAAAACCCAGGAGCAAGTGGCCAAAGTTAGCCCAATCCCTGACTCCCAGAAGGGGCACTATCTAGAGAACTGTGTTCAGGAGGCTAAGCCTGCTACCTGTCTTAGTTTGGGTTGTCCTGAGGGAGGAAGGGGAGGTACATGGAGCAGGGGTTGGCAAGAGGGTGAGTGGTATGGGAGACGAGGACAATGCTTACAGGAACGTTATTAAGCCAACAACCACAATGAAAGATTAATGCTTAACCCCATGCGGAAATTGAAAAATGACACAAAAATATGACTCAGAATTATCTGGCTAGGGCTCCAGGGGACTGGGAGCCTCTTACCTGAACACCCGGTGGTTAAGGATGACTCTTGCCAGTGGTTAAGGGCTGACCCCAGGGGGGAAGTTATTCATAGGTATTTCCAGATAGCTGTGCGCAGGGACGAGGGAACTCCAGCAACCTCAGTGCGAACACCAACAAAGACGCAGGTGCTGGCTGGCGCAGATGGAAATGGTGAAAGTATCTGAGTAGATAAAGGCAGTGCACCCACTGCAGCTACACCTCTCGAACTTGCATGGGCGTCCTCAGTGGGATCACAATTGTGGTGCAGCTGTCATAAGGCGCAAATGTTCTTAACTATCATCTCCAACCCTGCCCTTGTACTTCCCTCGAGATCCTTGTGATTGAATTCAGTCAGTTTTCCCACGTAGTGCTCGCTCTGCCCCAGCTGTCCGTACTGCTGAGAACACTCAGTGTGAAAGCTCCAGGGGTTTCCATCAGTAAAGGTGAACATGTGTGCAAAGAAGTCCTCCGCACGGATGGACTGACACTGCAACTTGAGTGTTTAATGTCATATTCCTCACAATGCTAGTCAGGTGGGAGATGGGGGAAGAACCAGCAGTAAGAGAAAGGGAATCGTACTTGCTGAGCAACTACTATGTGCTGGGTCTCCACACCTCACTGAATCCACAGCCAGCCCAGCGAGTGGCAGTGAAGGAACAGCCTTTCCTCCCACCCTCGCCAGCCCTGGAGCCAGCCAACATGACGGGTGACAATGGATTCATCTCAGTGCTGTTTTGACTTGAGTTTGCTTACAAATGAGATTGAACAGCGTTTCATGTTTATTGTTCCCCAGCCTTTTAGCCTGGACAGCATCGCCTTCCTCAGCATGCATATACCACTTCCTCACCTGTTTGTAACAATGTTCTCCTGGGAAAACTGACTTCTGATCCAAGATGCAGTTTTGAGGAGCCAGCTGTGTTTCAAGCCTGCTCGTGCTCACAAAAGAACTAAACCCAAAGGGCAGAAAAAGAGGTCAAGACAGCAGTTTCCGCAGTGCCTCGGGGATTGTTCCCCTGCAATCCCTGACCCTGAACTTGACTGGAGCCAAAGGCTGAACTGGCTATGCTGATCATTCCCCATTTACAATCACCCTCCCTGCACTCTCTGCTCTGCCCTCTGCCCGGAGGCTGACCCAAGGGACCACAGAGCTGCTCCTTCACTGGCTGGTTTCCAGGTGGGTCTGGCCAGTGAGAGGCACCTTCATGAGAAGAAGGCAGGAAGACAGAGCTGAAGGAATGTTTCCATCATCTTTGACTGGTTCCCGAGGGACGCCATAACAAATTACCATAGACTGGGATGCCTTGAATCAACACAAATGTATTCTGCCACAGTTCTGGAGGATGGAAGTTCAAAATCAAGGTATCAGTGGGAACCAACCTGTGCAGGAGACCTATTCAATGCTTCTCTCCTACTGCTGGCAGTCCCTGCTGTCCTTGGTGCTCCTTGGCTTGTAGATGCATCTAATCTCTGCCTCCATCTCCACATGGCATTCTCTCTGGGTCTGAGTCTCTCTTATAAGGACGCCAGTCATACTGGATTAGAGCTACTCTAATGACCTCATCTCAACTTGATTACATCTGCAGAGACCCTATTTCCAAATAAGGTCACATTCACAGGTATTAGGGGTTAGGACTTCGACATAGTTTTTGATCGGGGGGCACAATTCAACCCATAACATACCCCCACCTGGCCACTGCTCTGGCTCTGGCTTGTTCCTCTCAGCCACCACATCTGTACAGCAGCCTGTCTTTCACAAGTACGCTATTCCCTCCCCTACTCCTTTGGGGCATAGTGCTCGTATCTAGGAGTCTTGCCATCTTTTGTCCTCACCCTGCCATACCTCAGTTCATAGGCCCTTCACTAAACCTCGGAGTTGCACTCTAAGGGCACACAGCCAAATTGTGAAGTCAAGAAAATCCAAAAAGGGAATTATAGGAACCATTTGGGAAGGCTGACTTCTGCCATTGGTGTGTGACAGGTACCAAGACATGTGACACCTAGGTCTAAAGAAGTATTTGAGAGACTGGGCTTAAAGCAGCCTTCCACCAACAGCGGAGCAGAAATGCGTGTTGTGTTTCACCCCCTGGGCTTCATTATGGAAGCTGAATGGGTCGTTTTGAAAAGGCCAAAACTGCTTTCTATCTCAGGACAAGGCAACCTCTGTAAGTGAAAACTTTCAGGTAAGTTTCCTACCCCTTATCTTGCAACCAACTCAGGAGGAGCAAGAGGCAGTCTAGGGAGGAGGATGGGTGGTTAGAAGAGCAATTCAAGGTTAAGCAGATGCTGACTCTAGATGCTGGCTGTACCCCTACACTGCACCCCCCAACAAGATTCCCATCCCAAAGCAGGCTCAAAGCTGAAGAAGTCTAACTGGGAAGAAAGTTCTGAATTTTGGTGACTGCTCTAGAATGGGCATTGTAATTATTAAGATGAGACTGTTCTTGTGATTGAACATCCATAAAGCTGTTTGTCCCTAACAGTGACAAGAAAAGTTATGGAAATTCACAGCAATTTCATTCAAGGTGCAAGGAACTATGGTCCACAGAGCAGGTCTGATGGGACAGTGAGGGGAAAGAATAAGTATATATAAATACTTGTCTCCTGCCAGCACCCTATTGGGTGCTACTCCTTCTGGGTGTTTGATAGAAGGAGTCTCTTAGAGCTAGGGATATGACTATATACATATATCACATAAAATCATGAAAGAAGAAGTGTAAATACAACAGAAAGATAAATCGAGGACAGCACACATAAATATGGGGTCAACAGGGTCAAACACTGGTAAAAAAAAAAAAAAATGAACTGCAAATATGCCTCTGAGTTTCCTGGCAGCCAAAGCGAGACAATCAATTACAAAATTGAATCTGTCCACAAAAAATAAAGCATAGTAGTTTTCTAGATGAAACAATGCCTTTCTTGTATTCAAGCCTTAAATTTTTCATGTGGGGCTTCAAACAAGGTCCACTGATTTAGTGGACAATATCCTCAGCAACAAGCTACAATAAATACCCTAGAGGATTTCACGCACCCATTCCTTGCATCGTCCATCAAAGGAAGCCAAGAGCAAGGCAGAAAAAGCACGTTAGCAAAAGTTAACACAATTGAATGCAAGTAGGTAGCTCCCCGTGGTCTGGCTTATTAGGTTTTTACTGTTTGGGTTGTAGCAGCCTTTAGAACAGTGCACACCTGATGAATTTCACAGCAGGAGAAGGGAGCAAAAGGAACAGATGGAAGGGTCCCTTACAAGCAGTGGGGTCACCATTTTTCATCATCTACCTTCCTCCATGCCCAGGAAGGAAAAGTCATCCATCATTCATAGCAAACACCGGCACAAATGGCCTAAACAGTTCAGCCGATTGAAGCAAAATCTCAGGATTTCCAGAGTACCCAGAAGGCACCATATATAAAAAGTCTATCTTCTTTTTGAGGCAAAGTTTTAAGCGTTTTTTTTTTCTAGGTTTTGATTCACAAAGCACAATTAGGAGCTCATTCATGCTAATTCTGGCTACAACCGAACACCGAAGCTGAATGGTGTCAACGAATGGAATGATATTCCACTAAGATTAAATACGTGTGTCCTGAAAGACTGTGTTTCAAAAGTCTAGAGTAATTCTAACAAGGAATTGATTTGGATGTACAAGTATACTATTATTCAAATAACTTTCAAACATAACGGAGCTTAAAGAAAAATGTCATTTTCTACCTCAGCAGAGCATGTAATGGTTTGTCGCTGCATGTAAAGTTTAATTTGTACAAAGGCTCAATATGTCTTCCCTCTCTGAGACCCACAGAGGGTAACATGGACCTCCTTTCTCCTTTCTGTCTGCCTATGAAGTTTTAGGAATGAATGAAAGAGTAGGAGAAAGTATGTCACCAACTGGGCTGCTCTCAATTCATTTAAACTAAAAGAAAGATGAAGGGTGGTCTTTGGGAGGAAATCCCCAAACCTCGTGGGCATCACCACAGTCAGAAACCATATAAGAGTCAGCTGGACAGAGGAGGGGCCGTGGGGAGCAAGTCAGCAGGAGGGCACACGAGGGCATCCAGGCCAAGAGACTGCAGAGCACGAGGTCACGATGCTTTCAGGACTCTGAAAGGCTCCATGTATGTGGAGGCTCCTGGAGCACCCAAGGGCCAGGAAATGGGGCTACAGTGATGGGCAGTGCTAAGATCTCAAAGGGCTCTCTTTTGTGTTCTGCAAACAGTTAGGTTTTCTTTCTCCTGAAGGTGACCAGAGACAGACCAGGGAAGGGTTTTGATCAGAGGAATGGCACTGGTTATCAGAAAGCCTGACCAAGCATGTCCACAGATGGTCCACAATATCTAAACTACCAGCTATGTCGCCCACTCCAGCACATCCTCCGTGTCCATTTGGTCATTTGTTTATATTTATCTCAGGTGTCAGCTCCCAGAGGCAGGAGCCAGATGTTTACCTGAGTTCCCAGAGGTCCTGGCCCCACGGTCATGATCCTTTGGTGTTGAGCTCTATCTCCTTGCCCACATGGCCTTGGATTACCCTCCAGCCTCGCTCCAGGATCGGAGTAGTCTATTCCCTTCTCTGGCTCCACTAGTAAGCTAGAACTTTCTCAGGAGGCCAATATCTTCATTGTAATTACCAAAAGGCATCCCTCCCTTCAGGGCTCCTTCCCTGGATGCACGCAGCCAGTGCATGTGCTCTTGGGCAACAGGACACAGGCAGGTGCCCCTGGAGCAAGCATAGGCTGCCCGACCGTACGGCATCCCTGCTCCTCTAGGCCAGGCCGGCGAGCCTTATTTCCCTACCTTAGTCACTAGTACAGCATCACACCAAGCCACAGACACACACAAATACTTGATGATAACTGTTCAAAATCCTTCAAGCCAATACACGTGGAATGATTTGGGGAGAAAATCTGCTTTGTTTGTGGTTTGGATGTTTTTGTTTATATATATTTAGTCTAGAAGGATACAGAGCTATTATAAGAGGTTATCCTGGGGAAGTGAGACTGGAAAGAAGGGAGTTTTATATGTAACTTTTATAATGCAATTTTTTAAAAGTTTATTTCTTTATTTTGAGAGGGGGGAAGAGAAGAAGAATCCCAAGCAGGTTCCACACTGTCAGTGCAGAGACCAAAGCAAGGCCTGAACTCACACATGGTGAAATCATGATGCTTAACCGACTGAACCACCCAGGCGCCTCAGCAATTTTTAAGTTAAAAAAAAAAAAAGTTCCCCGAAAGGTTAGGTCAAGACTCAACTCCTGCAGGAAACCTCTTTGGACTGCCAGATCTGTTGTCCTATCCTATCTCTGAACATACCTTGAGCAGAGTGGACACCCCCAGCCAAGTCCATTACCAGGTGTGCTCTGATGCTGCCCATTCCTCTCCATATTAACAGAAGGGTGAATGCTTAGCTCAGAATCACAGCCCCATGGCTGCAGGTCTTTGGTGTCAAGTGCCCCCAATTATGAAGAAAGCACCAAGGCGTTTGTTAAGAAATAATCTAGTGGTCCTGTAACCCTGACCCCACCACTAAGGAGGGTGTTATTGGGTAAGATGGGTGTGAAAAGGGAGGGGGTATTCTGGTCCAACCCAGGCCAGATGAAAAGAGCTCTTGGGGTACCACTCAGAAAGATAGGGATGCTGCAAAAGGGAGCCTGGCCACCCTTCTCCAGCCAGATGCCTGCCACAAGGCTGCTCGACAAAGAATGTGGAGAGAACATTTTTTGGGAAGCTTGGCCAAGAGTTGCCTGGACCTTGGGGGAGAGGGGTAACATTCTCCTAGGTGTCACCTGGAGATCTCTATCCAGAGTTCTGGGACCTGGGCAGTGAGGAGCCTCCTCCCGAGGGGCTTCTGAAAAGCCCGCACATTTACCTCTAAGAGAGCTAGCTAGCATGCCCCTGGAGACCATCTACAGCCAAGTGGGACTAATAGCAGAGCCCATTAAGCAAGTAGGCTTTGTCCCTTTTCTTCCTTTTTTTTTTTTTTTGTAATGTTTCTATTTATTTTTGAGGGAGGCAGAGAGAGAGCGAGACACAGAATCTGAAGCAGGCTCCAGGCTCTGAGCGGTCAGCACAAAGCCCTACGCAGGGCTCAAACTCATGAACCGCGAGATCATGACCTGAGCCGAAGTCAGATGCTCAACTGACTGAGCCACCCAGCGTCCCTCACCCTTTTCTAAAATTCTCCTTCCTCCTACTCACCCAGGCAGAGGCCTGAGTCAGACCACAGCTGAGCTAGGGGTGGGAGAAGCTTTGGATGAGAGACATGCTGAAAGGGACTTGTGCCACCTGAATGTGAGTCTTGGTCATCAAAAAGACCCCTTCTACAGTTAAAGGAATTATCAAATTACAGACTCTGCGTATCAAGGAAGTGGACAAGGGAAATACAACAGAGCATGTTTGAAGGCTGTGGCTGGAAAAAAATAATTTTTGTTTTGTGTCCCCAAGAGTTCAGACTAAACTCCAGTTAAGTATGAGTTTTCCCAACAAGATATGCTGTGTTGGTGGGACAGGATTGTGTAGCCTAGTCTCTGGCCTCACCTTGTCCAGCATGGGGAACCCATGAAGTGCCTAAGAAATCTGTGTTCATCAGAGGGTGGTGACCAGATTCAGAAGCAGTCACAACCCAGAAAGCCTCCTCCAGCCCCAATTTGGACACCCTGACCTCAGCCAACAAAATGTAACATTTTTAATTAGAAGATGCAGCAGAGCCCCTACCACGGTGCTGTACGTCTCTACTCTCCTAGAGAGGAATGAAATATGAGACTTTCTCAAACTTATCTACACCCCCCAAACATCCCTTTTGTTAGAATCTTTAATAAGTTCTCAGAAAACAGCTGAGGAAGTTTAGAAACTACTGCCCTAAGCATCAGTGACCCAGCATTTGCCAGGGAGAGTATCTCCTAGCCCCCAGCTGTGGGACCCTCCTTCTCCTGTTCATTCATTTACTGCAAAAACAGTAGCACGTGTACACTGCAGCAATGTGTTAGGGGCTGGAGATACAGCAGGCGCTGTTGTTTTCCTTCTGGAGCATACGCCCTAGTGAAGGAGAGTGATGGTGCACAGGAACAATGAATGGGAATGGAGACGTAAGCAATGAAGACAGCTGGGGGCCATGGAACCCATGATGGGATGACCTGATCCCACTGAGGGTGTCAGAGAAGTTGTCCCTGAGGAAGGGACACTCAAACCAAGAACTAGAGGAAGAATATAAAGTAGTGGGGAAGAGAGAGAACCAGAGGGAATTCCAGGTTGAAAAAAGCAGCACGTACAGAGACAGGAAAAAGCTTGGCTACGCCCAAACCCAACTGCACCAGACACTCTGGAGGGGGAAAAAAATGCAGAAAAGGAAAACTACACTTTAGAAGTTTCTTGAAAGTCGAAACATACATCGACCATCTCTTTGTTTTGCAGGAACTACTAACATTTTTCCACATTCCTCTTCTGCGCAGTCTGTCAACTTTAAATTACTTCCTGGCACCCTCCCTGCCAGTCGGGGCATCTAATATCTCCTCAGGTGAGGAGGCATTGATGGATGTACCACAGTTTTCCTTTATTGCATGTCCCAATCTATCATAATGCGTTTTATAAATTAGTATTCTTAAATTCCCATCATACGTCCGTGTCTTTTGATTTATATTATACGGATCTGATTTATGGATCATTGCTGTAATTTATAGCTCAGATAACTAATTTGTAGACCCAGCACCAAAATGGATAAGTCACCTACCACTTTTCTCAGTGACATAGATGTGCCCTAAATAATTCGAGTGATTTATATTGGCAGGGGACTAACTCAGGGCACGAAACCATGGAAAGCCTCAGCTTTCGATCACTCTGAGGATCACTCTTCTCCTCACAGGCCCCAAGAGGAAGGTAGTAAAATGCCCTTGAACCACACACTCCATTCCCAGGAATTTACCCTAATGGAAATAAATAGTCTAAAAGAAAGTAATGGCTATAAGCACAACTCTTGAGGTGCAATTCAGAATGGCAAAATGTTGGAAAGAATATAAATGTCCTGTAATAAGAACTAATTTGGCAAAGTATGAGTCTTCAACTAAATGTATATAATATTAGGCAGCAAATAAAAGTGTTTTCCAAAACTCAGTTGTTCTAAACCGAGGATGATTTTGCCTTCCAGAGAACATTTGGCAACATCTGGAGACATTTTTGACTGTCACAACTTGGGGTTTGGGGCCCGCTGGAGTCTAGTTAGTAAAGGTCAGGAGTGTTGCTAAGAATCCTGTAGTGTGCAGGACAGCTCCTCACCACAAATAACGATCTGGTGCAAAATGTCAATAATGCCAAGGTTGAGAAACTTTGCCATAATTACATGCAACATAAACAAGGTGTTTTGCTGTTATGAGAGGACAAGCAGAACACAAAATTATACCATGCTATAACTTCAGCTATAAAAACTGTATATGCAGATGAACCAGGACCACAGGACTGATAAAGAGAAAGCAGATGTATTGTTAGGAGGGTGAAACTATGGGCAATTCTTCAAAACTTATTTTATATTTGCAAATACGTTTTTTAAGAAATAAAAATGGAAAAAGTACTTTATGGCAAATGCATGATATTAGAGAGGAAGGAGATAAATGAGAGCTGAAAGGAGGAGAGATTAAAAAAAAAAACATTTAAATACAGAACCCAAACACAAAACATCTGATTTAGGCAAATAGTTTACCAACCTGACTAAATTCAGAGTCCTTCGTAGAGATGTTTAAACCAAAACACAGCCCCTCACTATGAAATGACCCTTTTTATCTATGGTAATGCTCCTTATGTGATATTAATATACCCACATCAGTTTTCATAAGCTTAGTATTTGCAGGGCATATATCTTTCTTCCTTTTACTTCCACCTGCTTGTGTCTTTGTAGTTGAAGTGTGTATCTTTTAGACAGCATAGTGTCTTGCATTCCTATCCAGTCTGAGAATCTCTGTCTTTTGAACAGAATGTTTAGTCCATTTACATCTAATGTAATTCTTATTTTCTACTCATCTATTCCATTCTCTCTCCCTTTGTTCTTTCTTTCATTTGGGTTAATCGGCATTTTTTCGTTCTACATTCTGTGTCTTCCACGTACTATCTAGCTATAACTCATTTTGTTTATGTTTTATAGTTGCTCTCATAATTAAAATATGCATCCTTATCACGGTCTGCCTCTAATTAATATTATACCACTTCCTTTACAATGAAAAAATTTGCAAAGTGTAATTCTCTTTATACTCCCTTCTACCCTTACACTATCACTGTTGTACATTCTGCTTCTACATATATTTTAGTTCTATAAAGTATTTTTTAATTTTTTTGAATAATTTATTGTCAATTTGGTTTCCATACAACACCCAGTGCTCATCCCAACAAGTGCCCTCCTCTGTGCCCATCACCCACTCTCCCCCCTCCCACTCCTCCCTCTCCCCTCAGTTTGTTCTTAGTCTTTGAGAGTCTCCCATGTTTTGTCTTCTTTCCTCTCTGAGGCTTTTTTTTCTTTTTTTTTTTCCTTTCCTTCCCCTCTTCCCCTCCCCGTTGGTTTTCTGCTAGGTCTCCCAAAGCCTACCTATGCGTGGAAACATATGGCATCTGTCTTTCTCTGCCTGACTTATTTCACTCAGCATAATATCCTCCAGTTCCATCCATGTTGCCACACATGACCAGATTTCATTCTTTCTCATTGCTGCATAGTATTCCATTGTGTATATACACCACATCTTCTTTATCCATTCATCAGTTGATGGATACTTAGTTTCTTTCCATGATTTGGCTATTGTCGAAAGTGCTGCTATGAACATCGGGGTACACGTGCCCCTATGCATCAGCAGTCCTGTATCTCTTGGGTAGATTCCTAACAGTTCTATTGCTGGGTCATAGGGTAAATCTATTTTCATTTTTTTGAGGAACCTCCACACAGTTCTCCAGAGTGGCTGCACCAGTTTGCATTCCCACCAACAGTGCAAGAGGGTGCCTGTTTCTCCACATCCTCGCCAGCCTCTATAGTTTCCTGATTCGTTCATTTTAGCCACTCTGACTGGTGTGAGGTGGTAACTCAGTGTGGTTTTGATTTGTATTTCCCTGGTGATGAGTGACATTGAGCATTGTTTCATGTGTCTCTTTGCCATTTGGATGTCTTCTTTGGAGAAGTGTCTATTCATATCTTCCACCCATTTCTTCACTGGATTATTCGTTTTTCGGGTGTGGAGTTTGGTAAGTTCTTTATAGATTTTAGATACTAGTCCTTTATCCAATATGTCATTTGTGATTATCTTTTCCCATTCCGTTGGTTGCCTATTAGTTTTGTTGGTTGTTTCTTTTGCCGTGCAGAAGCTTTTTATCTTGATGAGGTCCCAATAGTTCATCTTTGCTTTTAATTCCCTTGCCTTTGGAGACATGTCGAGTAAGAAATTGGTGCGTTTTAGGTCAAAGAGGCTTTTCCTGCTTTCTCCTCTAGGATTTTGATAGTACCTGTCTCACATTCAGATCTTTTATCCATTTAGAGTTTATTTTTGTGAGTGGTGTAAGGAAGTGGTCTAGTTTCATTCTTTTGTATGTTGCTCTCCAGTTCTCCCAGCACCATTTATTAAAGAGGCTGTCTTTTTTCCATTGGATACTCTTTCCTGATTTGTCAAAGATTAGTTGGCCATATACTTGCGGGTCCATTTCTGAGTTTTCTATTCTATTCCATTGGTCTATGTGTCTATTTTTGTGCCAATACCATACAGTCTTAACGACTATCACTTTGTAGTAGAGGTTAAAGTCTAGGATTGTGATGCCTCCCACCTTGGTTTTATTCTTCAGTATTACTTTGGCTATTCGGGGTCTTTTGTGGTTCCCTACAAATTTTAGGATTGTTTGCTCTAGCTTTGAGAAGAATGCTGGTGCAATTTTGATTGAGATTGCATTGAATGTGTAGATTGCTTTGGGTAGTATTGCCATTTTAACGATATTTATTCTTCCAATCCATGAGCATGGGATGTTTTTCCATTTCCTTGTGTCTTCCTCAACTTCCTTCATAAGTTGTTTATAGTTTTCAATGTAGAGAAAATATCACATCTTTGGTTATGTTTATTCCTAAGTATTTTATGGTTTTTGGTGCAATTGTGAAAGGGATTAGCTTCTTTATTTCCCTTTCTGCTACTTCATTGTTGGTGTATAGAAATGCCACCGATTTCTGTACATTCATTTTGTAACCTGCAACTTTCCCGAATTCATGGATCAGTTCTAGTAGGCTTTTGGTGGATTCTGTCGGGTTTTCCATGTAAAGTATCATGTCATCTGCAAAAAGTGAAAGTTTGACTTCCTCCTTGCCAATCTTGATGCCTTTTATTTTGTTTTGTTGTCTGATTGCTGATGCTAAGACTTCCAACACTATGTTAAATAGCAGTGGCGAGAGTGGACACCCCTGTCGTGTTCCTGATCTCAGGGGGGAAGGCTTTCAGTTTTTCCCCATTGAGGATGATATTAGCTGTGGGCTTTTCATATATGGCTTTTATGATGTTTAAGTATATTCCTTCTATCCCTACTTTCTCGAGGGTTTTTATTAGGAAAGGGTGCTGTATTTTATCAAATGCTTTTTCTGCATCTATTGACAGGATCATAGGGTTCTTATCTTTTCTTTTGTTAATGCGATGTATCACGTTAATTGATTTGTGAATATTGAACAAGTCCTGCAACCCAGGGATGAATCCTACTTGATCATGGTGGATGATTCTCTTTATATGCTGTTGGATTCGATTTGCTAGTATCTTGTTGAGAATTTTTGCATCCATATTCATCAGGGATATTGGCCTGTAATTCTCTTTCTTTGCTGGGTCTCTATCTGGTTTGGGAATCAAAGTGATGCTGGCTTCATAGAATGAGTCCGGGAGTTTTCCTTCCGTTTCAATATTTTGGAACAGCTTGAGGAGGATAGGAATTAACTCTGTTTTAAATGTCTGGTAAAATTCCGCAGGGAAGCCATCTGGTCCAGGACTTTTATTTGCTGGGAGATTTTTGATAACTGATTCGATTTCTTCACTAGTTATGGGTCTATTCAAATTTTCTATTTTTTCCTGTTTGAGTTTTGGTAGCGTGTGGCTATTTAAGAATTTGTCCATTTCTTCCAGGTTGCCGAATTTGGTGGCAATAATTTTTCATAGTACTCTCTGAGGATTGCTTGTATTTCTGAGGGATTGGTTGTAATTTCTCCATTTTCATTCATGATTTTATCTATTTGAGTTCTCTCTCTTTTCTTTTTGAGAAGCCTGGCTAGAGGTTTGTCTATTTTGTTTATTTTTTCAAAGAACCAGCTCTTGGTTTCATTGATCTGTTCCACTACTTTTTCTGTTTCCATATGATTAATTTGTGCCCTGATCTTTGTTATTTCTCTCTTTCTGCTGGGTTTGGGTTGTTTTAGTTGTTCTGCTTCTAGTTCTTTTAGGCGTTCTGTTAGAATTTGTGTTATTGATTTTTCTTGTTTCTTGAGGTGGGCCTGGATTGCAGTATATTTCCCTCTCAGAACTGCCTTTGCTGCATTCTGGAGCATTTGGATTGTTGTATTTTCATTTTCATTTGTTTCCATATATTTTTTAATTTCTTCTCTGATTGCTTGGTTGACCCACTCGTCTTTTAGTAGGTTATTCCTTAGCCTCCATGTTTTTGGATATTTTCCAGGCTTTCTCCTGTGGTTGATTTCAAGTTTCAAAGCATTGTGGTCCGACACTGTGTACGGTATGATCTCAATTCTTTTGTATTTATTCAGAGCTTCCGTGTGCTCCAGAATGTGGTCTATCTTGGAAAATGTGCCATGTGCAGTTGAGAAGAATGTAAATTCCTTTGCTTCTGGATGAAGGACCCTGAAGATGTCTGTTATGCCCATCTATTCTAATGTGTCGTTCAGGGCCATTGTTTCTGTTCACATGATTTTCTGTTTTGTGGATCTGTCCAATGCTGTGAGTGGAGTGTTAAGGTCCTCTACTATTAGGACATTTTTATCAATAAGGTTGCTTATGTTTGTAATTAGTTGTTTTACAAATTTGGGTGTCCCTGAATTCGGCGCTTATTTATTTATAATTGTTAGCTCTTCCTGCTGGATGGTCCCTGTGACTATTATATAATGTCCTTCTTCATCTCTTATTACATCGTTCATTTTAAAGTCTAGTTTGTCTGATATAAGTGTGGCTACTCCGGCTTTCTTCTGACTTCCAGTAGCATGGTAGATAGTTCTACATCCCCTCACTTTCAATCTAAAGGTGTCCTCAGGTTTAAGATGAGTCTCTTGAAGACAGCAAATAGATGGGTCTTGTTTTTTAATCCATTATGTTACCCTGTGTCTTTTGACTGGTGCATTTAGTCCATTTACATTCAGTGTTAATATTGAAAAATATGGGCTTATAGTCACTGTGTAATCTGTAGATTTCATGTTTGTAAGCCTGTCTCTGGTAGTTTGTGTTCTTTGCAACCTTTCCTTCATAGAGTACCCCTCAGGATCTCTTCTAATGCTGGCTTAATTGTGATGAAATCATTCAGTTTTTGTTTGTTGATCTCTCCTTCTATTCTGAATGACAGGCTAGCCGGATACAGAATTCTTGGTTGCATGTCCTTCTTGCTCATCACATTGAAGATATCCTGCCATTCCTTTCTGGCTTGCCAAGTTTCTGTACATAAGTCTGCTACAACCCTTATGTGTCTGCTTATGTGTATGTTAAGGTCCTTTTGTCCCTAGCTGCTTTCAGGATTCTCTCCCTGTCTTTATATTTTGCCAGTTTCACTATGATGTGTCATGCAGAAGGTCTATTCAAGTTACATCTGAGGGGAGTTCTCTGTGCCTCTTGGATTTCCATGCCCGTATCCTTCCTCATGTTGGGGAAGTTCTCAGCAACAATTTGTTCAAGTATCCCTTCGACTCCGTTCTCTCTCTCTTCTTCCTCTGGAATTCCTATGATACGGATATTGTTTCATTTGACTGCATCGCTCAGCTCTCGAATTTTCCTTTCCTGTTCCTGGATCAGCTTCTCTCTCTTTTTATCTGCTTCCTCTTTTTGCATAATTTTATCTTCTAATGCACTTACTCTCTCTTCTGCCTCTTCAATCCGCACTATGGCTGCTTCCAATTTGCTTTGTCTTTCATCCAAGGCCTTTTTTAATTCTTCCTGACCGTTTTTAAGGTCCTTGATCTCTGCAGCAAGGGACCCCTTGCATTCATCTATGCTTTTTTCAAGCCCAGGGATTAGTTTTATGATTATCATTCTATATTCATGTTCAGCTATGTTGCTTATATCTGTTTTCATCAATTCTTGAGCTGTCACTACTTCCTGTAGATTCTTTTGAGGAGAATTCTTCCATTTTGTCATTTTGGCTAGGTGTGTTTTGGACTGTTTCTTGAAGTTGCCCTGGAAAGGAAAACAGGCTGACAAACAGAAAACAGAAATACTCAAACGTACCAACAAATGATACGGACAAGCAGTTCACAACAGAAAAAAGAATAACAAATGACTCTCTGAGGGCAATGTCCTGAAGTACCAACTACACATTAAGGACAGGGTGTGCCGTGTGCTGGTGGCAGAGCATATACAGAAAGAATAATGACAGGTGCAGGGAGAAGAAGGAAACGGACTTTGCCCAGGTAGAGCAACTAAAGGGCTTAATCCAGATTGAGAGAAATCAGAATAAGGACGGGTGCAAGGAAAAAGGAATGAAGATTGATGCTGCCCAGATGAACTTATGTGGCCTGGTTATTCCAGAGAGAAATATAGGGAAGTACAGAAGTAGGTGTAGAATATGCCTTGAGAGAGTGGGTTAAAAGAATGTTTAAGCCAGTCAGTACCCTGGATAGCCAGCTCAGGGATGGGGATCAGTAAGAAGGAGAAAGGGAGGGATATACTTTAAAAAGAATAAATGACCTGGAGTTACTCCAGGCAGCAGTCTGAACTTGGTATCAGTTGCTCCCGCTGAAAGGTGTCACTCCTGTGGGGAGGGGTGTGGTTTGGTGTAGGCGGGTCCCGCCTCCACTGCCGCAGGGATGGCTATTGGGGTGACTTCCCAGCTTGTGAGACAACAATGGCATCCTTCCAGTCCCTCGCCACCAGTCCTGCAGTCTCTATTCGCCCCTTTATTTCTGACCTCACTCCACCATGGGCGCTGGCATAGTGCGGTTCACTGGGCAGTGGCACGGCCACCTGCAACACCCGATTTCACTGTAATTGTGCCGGGGTTAGAGGCACTCCACAGGCGGCAGCACCTCGAGCTGACTGGGTCCCCGCTGCCAGTCCTGGCAGCACGGTCCCGGCGGCGGGAGGGGAGTGCTGCTGTTTGCCACCGAACTTCTCTTCAAAAGCCCTGCATTTAGGGGCTGAATGGTAGTGGTCTCACCCTCTCTGGCCCTCTCGTTCAGATGTTGCTTGATCGGCACTTTCCCAGCTATCTCTGAAGACGCCCACCGACCCCTCAGCTCAGCTCCCCGAGTTCGTTTTATCCGTCCCAGATTAAACTCACAGTTTCTGGGGCGTTTCTGGTTTTGCTTTCCGTTCCTTGTAGGCTGCAGCACCTTTCCTCCCCGTTTCCTGGAGTTGAGAGACTTTGGTTTCAGTTGTTCCCAGGTTAAAGGACAACGGAAATACTTGATCCCCCTACTCCTCTGCCATGTTGGCCCCCTCCCCCATTTTTAAAATTTTTATTTATTTATTTTGAGACAGAGAGAGGCAGGTGCAAAGAGAGAGTGAGAGAGAGAATCCCAAGCAGGCTTCATGCTGTCAGCACAGAGCCCAACATGGGGCTCAATCTCATGAACCATGAGACCATGACTTGAGCTGAAATAAAGAGTTGGATGCTTAACCAACTGAGCCACCGAGGTGCCCCTTGCCTACATTCTTGAAGGATATTTTTTCCTAGAGATTTAAAGATTTGTTTCATGTCTTCTGGCCTCCATTGTTTTCTGAAGGTAAGTCAGTGGAAGTTTGGATTATTGTTACCCCATATATACTGAATTTTCTTTCTCTAGACACTTTCAAGGTTTTTTTTCTTTATTTTTGGTTTTTAGCAGTTTGACAATGATGTGTCTGGACATGATTTTCCTTGTATCTATCTTGCCTAGAGTTTGCTGAGCTTCCTGGGTTTGAGACTGCTTGTTTTCATTAACTTTAACAAATTTTCGGTCACTATTTCCTCAAAAAAAATTTTCTGCCCCATTCTGTCTCTCATTCTGGAACTACAGTTACATATATTTTAGAACATTTGCTGCTATCTCACAGGTCACTATGTTTTTGTTAAAATTTTTTTCTATCCTTTTACACTCTGCTTCTGTTAACATGCTTTTATTGATATGTCTTCATATTCATTGGCCCTTTCTTCAGTTGTGTGCGAATCAACTGTTCCTTTTAGTTAAGTGTTTCTCAAGTATATATAATATACTTTTATGTTAAAAGTATTATATAATACTTTAATATTTCCATTTGGTTCTCTTTTACACTTTTTACATCTCTAAAATCCTCCCATCCCTTTACCCATCATATTCATCTTTTCTTATAATTTCTTTAACATATTTATTATAGGTATTTTGAAATTCCTATCTGCTAATTCTGATATCTGAGTCATTTGTTGATCTGTCTCTATTGACTGATTTTTCTATTGTCTATAGTTTCCATTCTCCTGCTTCTTCATATGTCTTATAATTTTTTATTATATGCCAAGTACTGTTTCTAAAATAACAATAGGATCTAAAGCATATTAAATATGTGCTTTTGTTAGGCAGCTAGGAGATCTGATCTAAAGGTCTGACCAGTTTGAGCTCATTAGTAGTTAACCTAGTTTGAGGTGACACTACAATTTTACTCCCTCTAGCAGGACTTTGGAATTGAAACACCAGCAGTCTGTGAAAAGAACTCTTTGCTTCTGATCCCAGTCTCCATCTTCTAGAACAACCAAGGTCCATTTATCTCATCAGAAAGTACGCTATTTGTTCAGGGTGAACATTTGATTGCAGCTTTGATTTGGCTTAATTCACATCTGTCTTCAAATACTTTGAAGTTAAATTCAGGTCTCTCCCTAAACCACCACAAGGCTACAAAACTCAAGGCTGTGAAATCACAAGACTGTGAGAGAGCACAGTAGGACACTATGGGACCTCAGAATCTCAGGGCCAGGAAAGCTCAAAACCACAAGATAGAGAAGACCATGACTTCAAGATCACAAGATTTTAAAATATAAGACAGTAAAATCACCCCAGATCGCTCTGCTTTCCAGCCCTGCCCCCAGCCTCTGTTCACTCCACAGAATTTCTATGTGAGAGAATTACTGGGCAGATTGTCTTCACATTTAAGACTTTTCCATATTCAAATCCAAATGTCAACTATAGATTTGTCAAAAGTTTGGCAGTTTGCCCTCATCATAGCAAAGACTCTATTTATCTAGCAGTCTTACTCCTTTGCCCACAATGCCCCTAACCTCAGCAACTGACCCCAGGTATGAAAGTTTCCTCTGTCCTTTGCTCACCTAGGACTCATCTTTCTGGGCTTTAATTCCTTTAAATTTCTTTGCACCCAAAGCTCTTTGATGGCTTTAAAAATATGAATCATTCTGTGGTTTATCCTGTGACTTCTTTAACAGTGATAGTGAAGGTCTCTTTCACCTGCATCACTCCAATCAGAAACAAAAATCTCCCTCCTGTTCATTTTTGCTCCAAAATGTTATGTACATTCTTCCTTATCTATGTTTTCCCACTGCCCTTACCATGGAAAACATCCTGAAATTTGTCTTAAGAGAGTATCCCGAGATATCATCATTCATGTGTAGAGGGAAAGGATATAACCCTGAAACCACAAGTCTGGAGTCATGATGAGGAAGTTTGTGCCCAAAGAAGTTTTGTCATCCCCAATGATGCCAATGTTTCAGCCTAGCACTCACCCTCAGTGACCTCTCAGGGGTCTGTTATGCTGGAATTTTACTTCTTTTAAGATTATTTCTATTACTGACTTGAAATAATGGGTTCCTTGAATTTTTTCCATTCCATGAAGACTTCTGCCCATGCTAAGTTTATCCCTTTCAGTCTTTGAAGAAAACCGTCTAATGTATTAGGGTTCAGTGTCAGGGGCACCTGGGTGGCTCAGTTGGTTGCTTCTGACTCTTAATTTCAGCTCAGGTCATGATATCATGGTTCATGAGACTGAGCTCCACATCTAGCTCTGTGCTAACGGTGTGGAGCCTGCTTAGGATTCTCTACCTCCCTCTCTCTCTGCCCCTTCCCTGCTAGTGTGCACATGTGCTCTCTTGCTCTCTCTCAAAATAAATCAATAAATAATTTTTTAGAAAGGATTCAGTTTCAGACTCCTACCTAATTATAGGAAATTCAATTCATACACATGTAAGGCATGTATCCCAACCTCACTCCATTCCCTCCCAGTGCTATGGTCCCAAGCCTGTCTTGGGCCACTGCAGCAGAAACTGCTTGGATGTTAAACCTAGCTCTCCCACCCACTGGTTGGGTGACCTTGGCTAGCTTCAGTCTATCAGTTTTCTCATCTCCAAAATGATAATAAGCATTCCAATGCCTACCCCTTCGCATCACCCTGAGATTAAACACATTGCTATTTGTTGAATGTGTTATGTGTCAGGGGCTGTACTCATTATTCCCCATCCATTTTCTCATTTAAACTTACAACCATCCTTTGAGGATTATTTTTAATCCTTTGCTATTATAATCCCTGCTTAGCCATTGAGCACAATGCCATTGAGACAGAAAAATTAACTTGCCCAATGTCCCACAACAAATAAATGAAAGAGTCTAGAATGAAACCCAAGTCTGACCAGAGCCTAATCTCTCTTTTTTTTAATCAATCTATTGTCAAATTGGTTTCCATACAACACCCAGGGCTCATCCCTACAAGTTTCCTCCTCAGTACCTGTCACCCTCTCTCCCCCTTCCCATATCCCCCTCAGCCTCGGTTTGTTCTTAGTATTTAAGAGTCTCTTATGTTTTGTCTCCCTCCCTTTCTGTGGCTTTTTTTCCCCTCTTCCCCTCCCCCATGGTTTCGTGTACCCCAATGTTTATAGAGAGTGATCTCTTAACTACTCTGCAAATGTTCCCCAGATTGCCAGAGTTTAAAAATCCCCTAGGACCCAAAGTAAAAATACAGATGCCTCATTCCAGACCCACTGAACCATCTCTCTGGTGGGAGCTAGGAATCTGTATTTTAGTAAGGGTCCCAGATGACTCTTACTAGAAAGTCTGGAAAGCACTTTCTAATAAGCACTCCAAAGCATAAGCTCTACCCATATGTACCTGTAACACTCCCACTAAGGACAGCCCTCTCCTCTGTTTAAACAATGGGTGCTGCATGACAGTTCGTGGAAAACCAGATGGGTACATGTATAATTAATTCTGCAAAATGTTTTCATTCCATTTATAGAGATAAGCGTGGGCATTCTGGGAGCCAGGGGAGGGACAGTCGGCTCACAGGGAGGAATTCTCAAAAGAAGCAGTGCCTGAGCTGAATCTCAAAAGAAATACAGAACTTATTCTGTAAAGGCAGTAAAGGCATTCCAGGTCAAATTCATGGCACAGCCAAAGGTACAGAGAGAGCCTCAGGAGACCCTATGTTCAGGGAACACATGTAGTTAAGTAGCCAGATTTCTGGCAGAGACATAGGTGAGGCCCAGGCCTGCAAGGCCACTGACCTTGGTTTCACACGGTTGGCGCCTATCTCTTGCTGTTTCACACACTTCAAATACCAGAACTCTCATGAGAATAAGGCATAAATCTTTTCCTTCTAACTTGAAATTGATGGAATTAACAGGCTATGGCTAATTTTTACTGCCCTTAAGCAAAACTCATGAAAGATCTGTGTACTCATTCCCAGGAGACAAGGCAATTTCAACACAGGAAAGGAACATGTAATGTCGGCATAGTCAATGCAAGCCATCCATCCCCCTTTCTCTACTGTTAAAGGAAGTGGAAACATGTCTACTGAATATTACCAGCTGCACAAAATCTCTGCCCCCAAAAAGCAATAAGGAGAGTGCCAACCCCTCTGACTTTAAGATGAGTGCTGGTAGAGACTCAGAGCAGAGAGCAGCTACCCACTCTGCTCCCCACCTGAGGACCAACAGCAGTAACAGCAAATCCTTACACAGCACTTACTCCATACTAGGCACTCTTCTAAGAACTCCACGTTAACTCACTGATCCCTTCAACAACCCTATGAAGTGAGTGTATGTGTAAGTATCTCTATTTTCCAGGTAAAGACATGGAGACACAGAGATTAAGAGACTTGCCCAATGCTACACACTAGCAAGTGGCAGAGCTGGGATTTGAGACTCTACTCTTTGAGTCTCCACTCTGAGGCATTGAACCAACCGGGTAAGTGACCACCTGGAAGTCTGAACGAAAGCCAGCTATGATCTGACTTGGTTGTAGCTTGGTCTTTCCTTTAGCTTTCTAGATGGGCAGAATAAATGATGTGGCCAAGAGTATGGAGGTCTGAAACCCCAATGAAAGGTGAATGACGGCAAAATCCAGAGCAGAACTTTTTTGCTCTTTAACAAGGGAGAGTTGGGATGGAAGGAATAAGGGGGTTTCGGGTATGATCCAGAGAATCTGAAAAGATTTGGAGTTGAGTATGGGAGGGAATGAAGGTCTAAACAGTCCTACTAAAGTCACCCCACACGGGCAGGCTGGCAGCTGCACTCACCATAGCTATGTTTGCTGTGGCTGCCTATATGGGATTCTGTGGTGTTCAATTTAACTGAATTCCATTCACATTTACTGAGCACTCACTACATACTAGAGACTCTATTATATGTTATGAATAAGGGCTGGGACACAGTCCTCCTAAAGCTTAGGACCTGGGGTGGGGAGGGTCAATGTTACCTGTTTATAGTAACAAAACATTGAAAATAAAGTTAATGTCTATGAATAGTAGATCAATAAAGTGTGGTATCTCCATGGAATACTAAGCTGCTATAGAAAAGGATAAAGATGCTTCTGACATAGTGCTATGGGAAGGGCTCCATGATATATTAAATGAAAAAGGAAGGTACAGAATATAGCATGTTAACATTCACATAAAAATGGAGAGAAATTAGAATGTATATTAAAGTTTACTTGTATAAGCACAAAGACATTCTGGAAGGACACCCAGAAATGTAATAACAGTAGTTCATTCCTATGGTTGAAACTGGAACATGGGGAGACTGGGTAGGGGCTGACAGTGGAAAAGTAAAGTTTCACTTGTTTGTTTTTAATTTTATTTTATAACTGAATTTTACAACTATTCAAAAAATTGAATTAAAAAATAGATGTCACTACAGCCAATGGAAAGCCTTAGGACTGCCTCCCCATATAAAGAATACCCCGTTCTTTCTTCCTTTTCCATCACACCCCAGTGTTTGGTCCCTGAAAAATGATAACAAACAGCAGTGGAGAGACAGTAAACGGGGAGCTTGCCCTACCCCCTGTATGAGAGGTCAGATTCCATCAATCTGAAACCGCTGAGCGACGGTCAGTCTGAAACGGTGGTGTACCAGCTCCCTCAAAACCGTCGCTGCAGCTCCTTCCTCATTAACCTCCTGTCCCTATCAACAGCATAAGAGGATGTTCAAGGGAAACCTTCAGAGCCTGCTGGACTCTCAAAGGCAACAGAGGACGCTGAAGTCCATGCTCAGCTAAATATTTTTGCTTCTTGCCTCTTTCCTCTTTAATTACAGCATAATTTGCATTTATATGATTTCATTCTGCCATTTTGTGGGCAGCGTTGATGATGATCAACACTCCATAACTTCCCATCATAGCTGGAGAGTCAGGAGGGCGGCTGCCGTCTCCGATAAAATCCTTTCCAATTAAACAGTTCATTGGACATGTCATGGTTTGGGGTTCTCGTTATCCTCTGATGTGCACATCTCATGGATATTTCTTTACACCCATCACCATAATAAGGTCTTAGTGCAGAAGATGCTCAGAATATTATGCTCCCCCGCTGAGTGACTGTAATGACATTGACTTGAAAATGGGCCTCCTTAAACTTGCATGAGAAGCAGAGCTATTACCTTGACTGAAACGTTCTGGGCTTTACTTTGCCATGTCTTGTATCCGAGTGGTATCAGATGCCCCACACGATGAAACATGCCAAAGATACTGACAAAATAATGCCAGACACTAACAGGGTACACCTATGGAGGGCAAATGTGTCTGAAGTTTTCTCCAATAACAGCCCAGCTGGAGGTCCTTGCTTTGGATGGTAGTTCACCTGGCTAATGTTATTCGCCTAGCTGACATGGCTTACCTGGTTTATCTACAACCAAAGTGCCAGGAAGGAAATTCACTAAAATTTTAATAATAGTTATCTCTAAGTGGGTATGATTACTGATGCATTGCCATTTTCCTCTTAATTCTTTTCTGTGCTTTCCAAGTTGTTGAGGTTTTTTTAACCATTCAGCACATTGTATTTTTATAATAAAATATTTTAAAATAATACTTACCTTATAAAAGGAGAAAAAGAACAAATTGAAAATGTTTTTATTTACAACTAACTCTATAGCTACAACCATGACAAAGAGAAAGGGGAATAAACACCAAGAGACCCTTTTGATGGTGTCTGACTGGATCTTGTACCTGTAGTGCCACCTCAAAAGCCTCTCTTCATCAGTACCCCACACCACCATATCCAACAAATGTAAACTTCACATGCACCACAATGTTGACCAGCAACCACCCATGAGCATTTCACTTTGTTCCAGAACCAGTTCTGTTTCTTTCATGTCCAACCTGACTCCTGACTGTCCATTCGGAACTCCTTTTACATCTTTCCCCTATACCATAGTCTTGGTGTTGATTCTGTGACTACGACACTGGTCTCTGGTTCTTTCTACCCAAGACCACCGCAAGAAGCTCCTTCCAGTACTGGCCCTTGGTTGGCACTCTGGCTTTCATAGGTGAGATTTGCCAAACGGTTTGAGTCAGGCTGTCTGAGAACCCTAATTAGTGAACTGCTTACTCAGAAAAAAAGGCTCAAATACAGCTTTTCTTAACTTCTTTCCTCAAACACTCGTTATGGGTCTTCTTTAAACTTGAGGCCTCAGTGAGAAGCATTACCAAAATAAAGTGTTGCCTTAGGAGGAATCCCAGGGAGAGACTGAAAAGTCTGTGAGGGTTAGAAATGTCTAATGCTTTAGGGTCCACCAAACCTGGGGCTACCCCTCTCCCTGGACTAAATGGTACTTCAATTATTTTTAATTAGGATAAAATGAAAGCTTTCAAAACCCTAGGTGACAGAGACTGGCCAAAGGGTATCACATGCCTTGTAATTCTGTCAAATGCAAAATCGAAGCAATACCTTGCTATAACCTGCATTCTGTCCAACCACTTCCTTAAATAGCAGAATATTCCCTGATCTGAAAGTCCTTGACCCCAGATATGACATTTCTCCTTCAGTGACAGAAGCCAGTAACAAATGGGTTACCTACAATCTACAGCTGAAGTCCCATAAGTCCAAGCAAATTGTTTCAAAAACAGTGGACTTGAATGTCATGACCCTTTGTATTACTTCTTCTGGGAAAAAACTGTGGGTTCAAGGCAAACTCCAGTTGCAACTTTCTTTTGCTTTACTGGGGAGTCAAAGGAACACATTTCTCTTTAATTTATTACTTTTGTGGAGCAAAGGAGCTTTAAACATGAGAACGAGAATGATGTTCTCCCTCCCCCAGTTTGTGCAGCAAACCTTCGGAGCTAGGGTACAATAGCTTTGGTCTACCTTACCTAAGGACAAGAGTCTAAAATTATTAATACTGTTTGTTCTTATATGAAGGAAAAATCATATTTGGCCATACCAGGATTTTGGGGTCCTGTTCGGGGAGTCAACTAGATACCTCATATAACACCAACAATAGCCTTTGGCTACTGCAATCACAAACTGCCATTTACAACTCAGCAGATGTCATGATTTAAACAAAAATCTCATCCTTTTAAATTATTTGGTACCAAATGACATGTAAAACATGTTCCAAAAACAAATATAAATTTGCTTATAAATGATCAAGGAAATCACTTCTAATCCTTTTTGTAGAAATCAGGCCCCCCTCTTTCTGTGTGGCACACTCTACTCAGGATGCCACTCGCCAGCATGTTCTGTTCACTAGCAGAAGCACGAATTAAGAGCACTCAACTTTCAGGCAGCATAAGCCAATGCCCTAACAACATCTCTAAAATCACGGTTGTCTGGAAATTCCAGTGCCAACCAAAGTGAATTAGGTCTACTACCTCAATGTTCTCTCCCACTGGGTACAGCTAAAAATTCAGACAAAATACAATAAGCAACTCTGAAAAGTTGACAAAAGTAAGTAGGTTAGGGAAGGAAGCCGACACTTAAAGAGTTATTCACATCAAGGGATGAGTTTCCTAGTTCTTTTCTCTTTTATCTTCTGACTTTGACCAAAGAGTGGTTCCACTGCAGAACTGTGAGGCAGACAGGAGTCCTAAAACATGGAGAGAAGACCAGAGCAGAGAACATAGAAAAGGGCCCCTGGGAGCTAAAACACTATGGAGGAAATCTTAGAGAAGAGAGTGCTGAAGAAGGGGATCCCTTTATTCTGTCGCAAGTCCAAGGGTCACCTCTGAGCTGTGCATGCACAAAGATCAAATCAAAGCACACAGCAAAGACTGAAATCTGAACTTCAATATCATCTACTGCCCATCTTCCAGAGACGTGCATGCATGGAACAGACCCAAAGAAGCTTAACAAAAGCTGTGAAAACCAGATTAACATTGGAACCACTCCCCACAGATGGCAAGAGAGAACTTGCAGTTTCCACTCAATCAGACTGACTGCTTGTTAAAGCAATGAAATCAATATGGTCCAGAGAACTTGAAAGGACTCAAAGATTCACAATGTAGTGTTTCAAATGTCCAAAATACAACTAAAAAGTACTCAGCATACAAAAACTTGGAACAATGTGACCGCTTCTCAAGAGAAAATGCAATCAGCCAGCGCCACCTCTGAGATGATCCAGATGTTGGAATCATCAAATATTTTAAAAGAACTATTATAAACATGTTCCATGACATAAAGGTAAACACTCTTGAAATGAAATGGAAAGGTAGATATTCTTAAAATGCAAATTTTAGAATTAAAAAACATAATATGTGAAAATTAAAAGTTACACTGAATGAGCTCCAAAGCAGAGTGGAAATGACAAGAGTCCACAAACTTAAAAATAGACCAGTTGAAATTATCTGATCTGAACAACAACAACAAAAAATAAAATACCTTAAGAAAATGAATACAGTCTCAGGAACCTGTGAGACAGTACTAAAAGGTCTAACATTTGTGACATCAGAGTGCCAAAATTAGAAGAGAAAGAGTATGGTGCAGGAAAAATACATATATGAAGAAATAATGACCAAAAACTTACTAAATTTTGCAAAAGATATGGGAACAAACCTCTCCCTGTGAATGGGCACAGAATAGAAAGATATTTATGATCCATGTGAATGCTCACCAAAGAAAATCCATTGCAGAGGAGACATTATAATGTGGACAAGAGGAGACATCATAACATGGACAAGATGAAACGTTCTGTGGACATGAATCACCCCAACGTTAGCTCCATAGAGCTCCGTAGATGTACATACCGGGCATGTTGGCAGGGAAGGCAACTCTAAATAGGCTTAGACTCCCCTTATCTAGGCTGACTTAGCTACTGCTACTACCAAAGATCTAACCTGCCAAAAGCAGAGCCCAATCCTGAGCCCCTAACATGGCACAATTCTCTAAAGGGACTGCCTGACCACCCAACGGCAAGTTAATTACATTGCACCCATTTCATCACTGAGTGGGCAGCAGTATGTCCTCACTAGACTGAGTATATATTTTGGATATGAATTTGTCTCCTCTAATTGTGATGCTTCCGCCAATTTGGCAGTTTCTTATAAAATGAAACATACTCTTGCCATATGATTCAGCAATTGTACTCCTTGGTATTTATCCAGAGGAACTGAAAACATGTCCACACAAAACCTGCTCATAGATGTTTATAGCAGCTTTATTCGTATCTTCCAAAACTTGGAAGCAACTAAGATGTCCTTTAGCAGGTGAAGGGATAAATAAACTGGTAAATCCAGACAAAGGAATATTATTTGGTGCTACACGGAATGAGCTATCAAGCCATGAAAAGATATGGAGGAATCATAAATGCATCTTACTCTGTGGGAAAACCCTATCTTAAAAGGACACATACTGTTTGATTACTATATGACATTCTGGAAAAGAAATATCCAGAATTTTATTGTGGAAACAATAAAAAGATCAGTGGTTGCCAAGAATTCAGAAGGAGGAAGAGATGAATAGGAGGACAAAGGATTTTTAGGGTAGCAAAACCACTCTGTATGATGCTGTGTTGTGGTGGATACATGTCATTATACATTTGTCCAAACCAGAGACTATACCACACTGGGAGCAAACCCTAATGTAAATTATATGCTTTGGGTGATAAGGATGTGTCAATGCAAGTTCATCTATTGTACCATATACAACACTCTGGAGCAGCAGCCCAGGGAGAACAGGAGAAGTGAACCAGAGACAGGAAAGGACGGAGTGAAAATTCCTCCCTCACATTAACCAGTGGCATCACCACATGTGCCCTCACTAACTCTGACTTAAAATATCAGTCACGTTTACTTTCTTCTTCATCCCCCTACCCAGGCAGATACGGGGTCCTGGTGGATCTTCCATCCTAATGTCTCTAGCACCTCTCTCTTCCTTGCTTTTTCATTACCACTTCCCCTGGTCATGACTGTTATCAACTTAGGCTGGAACCACTGCAGAGCCTACTATCCCATGCCCCTAGTGCTAAGTCCTCACACTGCTGTGCCCAATGACTGTCTTAAGTCAGGTTTCCTAGAGCCTAATATGGGGATTCTTATTCAAGTGATTTATTGAGGGAATACTCTCAAAGAAGGGAGGTGAGGAACGCAGGATGGGGCAAAGGAAGAAACTAAGCAAGGATATGGCCTAAGCTTGATTCTGATTCCTCAGGTAAGTTCAAGGACACCAACATGAAAAACACTTGTGCAGGTTATCAACAGTACCCACTACAATGACCCTCTTAACAAACTTACCTGACTTCATCATGTATTTGATTAAAAATGTCAGATGACTCCAAATGTACTGGGCTTGGGTGGGGACATACAGCCCTAACTACCCATCTTCATATAAGACCACCATGGTCCCATCCAAATCAAATCAACCTTCTAATTGTCTCTGTCTCCTCTCTCTCTGTCTCTCTCACTGACAGAGGTGAAGTAGGTTAGTGAATAGAAGCAATCATCCAGATAATTCCATTTCTTAAATCAAGCATTTTAGAGTAATCCAAACTGCCTTGTGGGGGGTTGATCAAACAAACCTGGTAAGAGCACCCCCTCCTCTGTCACTCTGACTCTGAAGATGCTGTCACCAAGGCCCTGTTTTCTTGCTTCCAGCCTGATGGGTTTGGAGAAGGTGGCCTGACACATGAACAGACTGCCAGACTAGCAGGCGTGACATCCCAGCCGGATGCTCTTTTATCCCGCATGTCTAATTGGGCTTCATCATGATCACAGCCTTCTCAAGAGGATGGAAGGTAATGCAGTCTGATGGAAATCAGAGGGCACTGTCAGCTCCCATCTCTGGGGCCTCAGGACCATGTCAACATGCTGGTCCCAGACCAAGGCCACAGCCTTGTACAGGGACATCACGCTGGAAGCAGACAGTTACACCATGCAGAGCCATCACTTAGAGGTGGCAATATGTCATGCAGAAAAGTGCTGGTAGCCTGCATCGGGAGAACAAACCTGTCTCCTGGGAGCTAGCAGAGCTGGCCACTCAGCCCAGCATCCTGCCTACACAGCACAGCCCAAATTTTGAATGATCACAGCTTCCCTTTTATATAGTGCATTTCCTGAATCCTTGTGCCATATCATGCAGTGGGTGCTGTTTCCTTTTCACAGGGCAGAAACCCGAGGCGTGGAGAGATGAAGCCACCTGCTAGCCCCTGCCCCCAGGAACTCGGATTCCCATTCAAACCTATTTTTCTTTTTCTAATCATTCTACTCCTGGGAAAAGAAAACATGACAGAAGAGGAAACAGAAAAGTTCACACAAGAAGAACTAGGTCCATGTGATTCTTCTAAGCCCAGGCAAGAAGGAGGCATCAAAAAGGGGTTTTAATAGCCCTATCACTGCCCTTCCACATTGTTCTTCATGAAGTGGGGACAAGAGAAGGTGTCCTTGGACAGCTTTGGGATCCAAGGAAGGAAGGCTGGGAGAGGGCCTGCTACAGGAGGAAAGCAAAGGCACAAAGTGTGGGATGAGCCTGTTGGTGTATTCCGGGGCAGAATCTGGAGGAGAGCACAGCAGCAGTCAGGGTAGCACAAGGCATGAAAGGCAGTGCCAGACAGGAAAGGCTTTGCGGGGAAAAGCACAAGTCTTGGATGGGGCCCAGCAGGGCCTCCAAAGTGGAGATACTGGCCACTGCTTCTTCTTTCCCACCACCAAGCACAGCACCTGGCATGTACAAGACAATGCATGAGTAAATGAAGGGGATACAGATAAAGATGTGGTTGCCAAAAGATATGCCCTACTGAGAGCCAATCCCATTTATCACATCATTTACCGGAGAAGATTCTTCTGCAGACGAGGCGGAACTGGGGTTGTCGCCCCCCCAAATCAGCAGGCCTGTTCTGCAAGTCAGGGCCCAGGCCAGCTGCTTGCTAAGGAGTCCTGTCGGTTGCCTCCTATCACCTTTAATGAGATGTGATTGCTGAAGGGAAGCAGCTAATTGCATAATGTTTTATTAATCCTTTCTCCATGAAATATTAATCATGAGCTTTCACAAATACAAAGATCTGTCTGCTTTTTAATGGCTCGAGTTTGCAGTCTCTCCAGATGATTGTCTGAGAGTTTCCTGTTGAGGGACGAGGGTGACAAGCATGATGCCAGATCCTGTAGAAGGAGCACAGATGACAACCCAAAACACATGAGGATGTCAAAAACACCTCCCTCAGTGAGCTGCCCTGCCCAGCAGCCAGGCCTCTGCCCACAGGTGCAGGGAACATGACTACTTGTTGCCATGCAATGAATAGACTAAGGAGAGATTTATGTCCAAATACCCAGCCCACTGTAGGCCAGAAAGAGGTAGGACATCTGCAAGGGGAAGCTATCAGCACCAGCACAGCAAAGATTGTGTTGTGACACTTACCTCTACCTTCCTCTCCTCTCATGGGATCGGTTCACCTGGAAGGGCCAGCATCAAAGAGCAACATGAAAATTAAGCCAGATATGCTGACTGAATTGTGAGGGTGTGGTTCCCAGAAGCAGGAGGTAAGAGACTGGCTTCCAGCAAGGGACTGAGACAGCTGGAGACAGCTCTATGAGGAGCCTCAGCTCATTTCCTTCCTAGTCCTAGAAGGCTGCAGAGGGATGTTTGCTGGAAGGGGTGTCCACATGAGTGAAAGAAGTAAGAATGGCCACTCCGCTAAGCCATCCCCATAGCCAGGACCCAGCACCAAGCAGAAGCTAGTTCTACAGAAGTAGGACAGGTGGTTCCAGGGCCATGTGAGAGGATGCCCAGCCTGGCAAAAGGATCACTGGGAGATAACTCCAGGAGCCAAAGGGAGAAAGCCTACCCCTCTGAAATGACTCCCAACAGATGGAGGGGCTATTGTGAGCACTGCCCTAAAATGGCACACAGCACTGTCATGGAGACAACCAATAAAGGTCTGAGCAACAGCTGAAGCCAGCCTGCAACAGAGTAGTGTGTGTGACATTAACCATGGAAGACATGGAGGAGGCTAAGGAGGGAGGCTTCAGCTCCCCAAATCTCTTCCCTGCCCTGAAACCCCTGATGAAATGCATTTGGGGGAGGTGGATAATCTTAGGACCTACTCCATCTAAAAAGGCAGGGCCACACCACAACTCTAACCTGCACTGGAGAAAGAGAAGAATCTGTCCAAAAAGATCGAGACCAAAGTTTTTTAAATAATATATAGGAATAAGCTTTGACTTCTAGAATGAATAGAATCTGTGAGTGCTAGGAAGTGTTAGAATAGGACAAATACCATGTTTACAGATCCATAAAGGAATAAGGGGCACTTGTTACTTTAAATATGGTCCATACACCAACAACCCTGGCTTGGTAGAAAAGCAGAATTTCTGTCCCTAACCCAAACCAGTTGAACCAGAATCTGCACTGTAGCCTGGTGATTCATAAGCACATTAAAGCTGAAGAATCACAGGTACAGTTGGATGAAATAAAACATTTAATATTTATACTTCAATGAATTGAGATTCCTCAATGAATTGATTATATTACACAAGATCTGTTTCTGTTTCTTATAATCAAAAACCTTAAGCTGAAAAAGAAACTCTCCCTTGTTACTATGAATAGTGTGCCTCCCAAGGTCAGGCCTTCTCAAAGCTACAAGGGGAAGAAGTTGGTCTTAGAGAACACTGAAGCTATCTTTAAGCCTTCCTGATGCCCAGTGCTTTCATCCTGTTACTCCCCAGGCCAGAGTACATTCCACATCACACCCACCCAGAGTCACCACGGGGCCACAGAATGTAGTGCACAACTCTGGAGTACCACGGTCTGAATCAACATGGCAGCCTTGATCTTCACCCTCCTGGAAACTTGCTCTCCCTAACACTGACCTTTGTAAAAACCAAAGAGTAAAATTAGTATCAGAATTAGACCACAAGATTGCATTTCTCAGCTCAGACTTCTCTACCATATCAAACTGCAGACACTCCAACCTCCCTTCACAGCACCCGCCCCCCAGGGTGTGTCTCAGGCATGTGCAGGAATAGTCTCCTCAGTTACCCTTTGCAGTCCTCCATGTTGCTCTTCTCTGCTCTGGTTCCCCGCAGTGCTCCCTGCAGACCCAGAGCACAGCAGTCCATAGCAGTGTGCTCAGTGGAGCTGCGCTAGAAGCTTTTTTGTTTTTTAATCAATGCATAATTAACATGCAATGTTCTATTAGTTTTGACTAAAGGCACCTCTCACTGTAATCTGGGCAAAGGCCTGCAGGGGAGACACCAGAGGACAATCTCAGTTGTAGATCCTAGGGTGTTCCCCAATCACTCTCGAAACTTCATTTCAAAGGATGCACTATTTTCCAAAAATATATACAGGGACTGGTTAACCATTGTTGTTCAGCAACCAACCACATTGCCTGACACAGGGTAGGTGCTCAACCAACGCTTATGAATGAATACACTGATAACTGAATTTCTTGCATAAATAAAAACTTCCCACTTTCAATAAATCTCAACCACTCTGAGCTTTGGTTTATATATCTGTATAATGGAGATTAGAATATCCAACTGAGATGGTTATTAGAAAGCTAAACTCTGTCTATAAAAATGAGTAGCACAGGACTTCGTACCAAGTAGACTTTCTAAAATATCTGTTTCTTTATTATATATGTAATGTTGGTGAAGTGGTATCAGTTGCACATCTTAAACAGTGCTCATTAAATGTCGGGTAAGACCTAACGAAGCACGTCTGCACAATACAACAGAATGTCACCTCTTCTCTGATGTCTTCCCCAGCCATAGCACCTTTCTTAGATGCCCTTAGCTCTGCCTTTTCTGTGTCACCTCCACACTCTATGAGGATCTCTACTAAAGCACTCACCTTATTCCCTGTACCCAGCCCTTTATGACCATGACCTTCCTGAGGGCAGACCCTTGTCTTTCACACCCCTGCAGGCACCACACTTGAATGAATGAATAAATAAATGAAAGAACAATGGTCTCAGGCCTCCTCTCTGCTCTCCACTAGCTTCTTATGTTGAGAAACATGCATATTCATTTTGAACATGGGCTCTGAAATCTGGCAATCCTGAACTTGAACCCAGGACCAACTAGTGACTAGTTATGTGACTTGGGCAAATTTCTTAACTGCTCCATAGGTCCACTTGGTATGTAATGTGGGGTTAATAACCCCTAACTCTCAGAAAGGTTTGGAGAATTCAGTTATATGTCTCACGTGGCTAAAACAATGTTGGTTATTTATTAAATGCTCCATCAACTAAAACTATCATTCATACCTGGTGTACTAATGTGCACTTAAATGTAAATTGTAAATGAATTCTCAATTTGTTTTCATTCCTAGAGCATTTATAAAGTTCACCTCAGGTGTTCTAAATTAAATATATTTGCCTAGTCTTTACAAATAAATCAGGAATAGTGAAAATGTGGGTATTTAAGATTATTTTGGAACTCAGAAACCCTGGGGAAACATGATCCATGAATGTCATTAACATTTCTTTCGGCTGGCAAAAGCATTAATATACTCACTAACAAATATTTTCAAAACCTCTACCACACCATTTAGGGGGAGCTGAGAGGAGGTGAAGGGTGGATACAAAGATGTGGGCAGTGTGATACTCACCTTCAAGGAGGCTGAAAGAATATGAGAGCAATGCCAATACAGTCAATTCACATCTCAGGACTACTCAGCCACTCCCTCCTGTGAGCTCCCACAGCACTAGTACATATGTCAGTAATTGACACTGTAATAGTGTATGTTTAAAAATGATTTTAAAATTATATTAACCAACATTTATCTAGCACTTAATACATACCAAGCACCGTTCCAAGCAATTCTCAACTTTTAACTCTTTAACCTTCACATCAACCCTCAGAGGTAGGTATTATTATTATTATATTTCATTTTACAGATGGGGAAGTGGTGGGACAGAGGTCAAGTTGCTTCCCTAGATCTCACAGGTAATAAATGGCACAGCCAGGATGCATGCTCCCAGCCCTGGGTCATCATCCTGCCTCTGCCGAGCTCCTGCCACTTCTGATCAACACTTGTGGGGATGATGATGGAGATGAAAATGACAGATGACAAATTCCTCATAGGCAGACAAGTCTTACGGAAGACTTTTAGATGTCTTCAGCAAGAAAAAATAACTATACCTCCACGACATATATCATTAAAATTAAAATTATAGTACTCAGTGAAAATCACAAAATGTTCGTGTGTACTGAAAATTAAAATAGCTTTTCTCTAGATATGATGATTTCAAAATTCTGGAGTAGTTAATTCAAGCCGAAACTTTTGCAACGTTTTTCTCACCACCCTACTTGTCTGATTTGGTGCCTCCCAGCCCTGACAGTAGGGTCCAGTCCAACCACTGCTCTTTCTCAGTGCCTAGCTCATCAGTGCCTCACATGTTCCTCCTCTAGAAGGGTTTACTGAATGAATGTTTACCTATGTTTTGGACTCTAACTCTAATGGTTCAGTAAAACACAGGATGCCTCTTTAAACTTGGATTTCGGACAAACAATTAATCAATGTTTAATATAAGTATATCCCATATAATATTTAACTGGCATGCTGTATTTTTGTTAGCTGAATCTGGTAACTCTACCCTCTAGATATAAGTGAGAGTGAGTGTGGCCTGGAGCCGAGGAAGGGTCTGTCATGGAAGACATAGAACTTATGTCTGGAAAGAAGCAAAAAGTACAGTGTTAATGGTACCCCCTGGAGTTGTGCAACTCAGTGACCCTGAGAGATGGAAGGCATTTCTAGAAAGCAGGGAACCAGCATAATTAAAGGCTAAGAGGCTGAAATGAGCATGCGGGATGGAGAACAGTGAGGAGGACGGCTGCCCAGAGCACATAGAACCCAACATTTCCAAATAACTTCCATTCCCCCATTGCCCATTTCTCTTCATGCTCTTCCCACCACCAAGCCTTTGACCATGTAGCCCCTCTGCCTGGAATTCCTTCCCCTCTTCCCTGCCTGGCCACCTCTTTGTGCACTAAAAAGCTCTGGTATATCAGCTGACTCATCTCTGCCCCAAATCTTTATGCGTCCATCTTAACAAACCACTCAATCCTTGCATGACTCTCTTGTAATCTTCCAGCATGCCTCCACCAATAGCTAAAGGAAATAGAAGGGGAATCATGTGATGACCATGTGTGGCCATCATTTAGGCCCTGCCCTTACCCAGGTAAAGCCCCCAGAGCCTGATACAGTCCTCCTCTCCAGACATGAATCTGACAGCAGTGGGCTTCAATACCATCTTGAGAACCCTTCTTCAAAAATTCCCACTGCAAAGGTTTAATAAACTCAAGATCTGATTTACACAGTTAAATCCTATCCTGAACCATTCTGACTGGATCTTTTTTTCATGTTTATTTATTTTGGGGAGAGAGAGAGAAAGAGAGAGAGAGAGAGCGAGCACAGCTGGGGAAGGGCAGAGAAGGAGAGGGGGAGACAGCGAATCTGAAGCAGGCTCCAGGCTCTGAACTGTCAGTCAAGAGCCAAACATGGAGCTTGCCCACAAACTGTGAGATCACGACCTGAGCCAAAGTGGGACACTCAACCAACTGAGCCATTCAGGCGCCCCCTTATTGGGCCATTTTTAAATTCATGACCACTTCACCAGAGCCCTTATGCTACCCAACAGACATGTCTCACAGCCTAGTCCATGCTCTCCCACTCTCCTTGGCAGCCACTTCTCTTTTCTTCTCTCCCTACAATGGCATCTCCGCATCCTCATTCACATGTGAGAACCCAGCTTTCACTACATTGAGAGAATGAAAGCTGCCAGCAGAGACTTGCTGTGTAACCCCCACAGCCCCTACCACCTGCCCTGCTATTGCAGGAGTGAGTTACCCCTGCTCCTGGCCACTTGCTCACCAGATACCGCGCTCTCTCACCTGTCCAGAATGGCTTCTGCAGTGTTACTTTCCTCCACCATCATCATAATTTTCCCTCTCTACTGGATCACTCCCATGAGCACACAAACATGCCTCTTTTCCTCCACTTGGAAATATACTCCCTTGACCTGGCTTTCCCTATCAGGTATAGCCTCATTTCTCTGCCATGCCCCACCACCACCACCACCACCACCGCCGCCCCTGCCCCAACAACTTTCTCTCTCTTCCATCAGGCAAGCTACCATCATCACTGCTTGGACAACTGCAACAGTCTCCTAAATGACCTCTCTTCCACTCTTGCCCCTCTACTATCAGATCTCCACCCTGCAGCCAAAAGGATCCTCTTGAATGTAAATCTTGCATGGAATAAGACTCTACTTTATCCAGCCCACAAGTGTCTCCACAACCCCATCCATTTTCTCTGCTCTATTCCTAGAGGTCTCGCCTCCAGGCCTTTCTACGGTTCCTGAAAGAGGCCTCACACCTATCCTCCCAAAGGAGCCATTGCTCTAGTTGCTCCCTCTACCTAGAATGCTGCCCCCTGCACCCCGCCACTCAGATAGCCACATGACTCCCTCCTCCAATTCATCAGTGTTTGTTCAAAATCACCTTGACAGAGATGCCCAGATCACCCTATTTAAAATAGTCCATATTTACACACACATACGAGAACATATATTCTATCATCTTACTTTGTTTTTCTTTTTTCCATAATACCCAATATATTATATATTTTTATTTATTTATTCATGGTCTGCTCATTCTGATCGACTGTAAGTTCTATGAGATCAGGTGCTTTGCCCATTTGGTTTACAGTTGTTTGCTTTATAGAGCCTGGAATACTGTTTAATCCATAGATCTGGGGGCACCTGGGTGGCTCAGTCAGTTAAACTTCCGACTTCAGCTCACATCATGATCTCATGGTTCGTGAGTTCAAGCCCACGTCAGGCTCTGTGCTAACAGCTCAGAGCCTGGAGCCTGCTTCAGGTTTCTGTGTCTCCCTCTCTCTCTCTGCCTCTCCCATGCTTGTGCTCTATCTCTGTCTCTCTCAAAAATAAACATTAAAAAAAAAAAACTAAGCCATAGATCTGCTCAAGAACTATTTATTGATGGAATAAATTTATTTCTTGTGTGTGGTAGTAGTAGCAGCCAAAGGCAACCAAGAACCTTAAGTGCCTGACAGCTCCCCAGATCAGATAGAAGTACCCCTCAATGGCCCTAGAGAGGGTTTAGAACATCTCCTCCCATACTTTTAGGTCTCAACTTATATGCCATTTCTTTCCTAACATTTCTTTTCATGTCTCCCCTCAATAAGATGAAATGCCTGTGCTATCTGTTCCTATAGCATCCTGTATTCTTATTTCAAGATACTTATTACTTTATATTGTACTTTTGTCTTCCTTATAAGGTTGTACATTTTCTGAAGAGGCATAAGGAATTCTCCCATAAATACTTGTTGAATGAATGGATGAATGAGGTTAAGAGAACAGTGTGTAAACCATGAAGTTGTAGCTAAGGGAACTGAGCTTGGAATCCAGAAAGAGAAAGAACTGAAAGGAGTGGAGATGAATTGATAAGCTTGTGGTGTTTCCTAATAAGAAACAAGGAAAGGAAGGGAGAAGGAGGGAGGGAGATAAGAAAGAGAGAGGATGGGAGGAAATCTGTTTGGTGTCCCTGTCAAGTATTAGCACTAACTTTGGCCCTACCGATGTCTGCACACACAAACTAGCTGGCATGATCTGGTCAAATGACCTTCTCCATGTAGCCTACAGCACCTACGTATCTAGCTTATTGAATTCACTTTTCCACCTGCCATTCCGATGAGATGTTCCTACAGGAATTCTCTTCCTCTCAGCAGGGTACCCCAACTGACTGATGACAGACGGAATGTGGAGAGGAGAGGAGGTGCACAGCAAGACTCTTGCACGTTCTGAAGTTCTGCAGGCCACCTGCAAGCCTCCTCTTGTACTCATCCATCGCCTATCGAACCTCACTTCTCTCCAGCCATCTACATCCTCAAACTGAGGAAACGCAGCCTATCTCATCTCACTAAAGCCTTCCCGCCAACAAGACCTTCTATGGAGACCTTCCAGACAAGCCAGCCATACGTATCTCTCCTTTCTCTGACCTTGTCAGCATTTATTTTGAAATATGCTCTATAAATAATTTCTTAGTACATTCTATTGGTATGTATATAGTTTGTGTTAGATTAACGACAGCAATTAGTATCAATATCACATAATTAAAATTAATATGGCCTTTCTCCCAAACTAAACAGCAGGCTCATCAAGGGTCGGGATTATATATTTTCTTTCCTTTGAACCCTCAGAGAAACTTACCCCAAAGGTGAAGAAAACTAAGTACCCAGAATATACTTCTTTAAACCTGTCTTGTTTAAAGTTATTGTAGAATAAAACCAAGGAGCCATAGAAATGGTTTTCCTTTTGTAAGTAAAAGATGCTATCTCAAAGATGTCTTTAAGATGCTGTCTGTTGCCCTGGCCTTTTCTGAGGAGTGCATGGTTTATTCCAGGAGAGAAGCCATAATGGATGGAAGGTACGTTTCTGCTGAGTTAAGGGTTATCATGTTCTCTGCATCCAGGCGCCAGATTGATGGGATATGCCTCTATGATTTATAATACACTAATCTCACTGGAGAGTGAAGCACAATTAATCTTAGAATCTTGCAGCTTGCACTTAACAACTTTAGAACCTTCCCTGTGTACTTGGACTGCATAGCAAACGTCTGCACCTCCCCTGGATGCCAAGACAACTGGGCATTGAGAACACAAAACATCCTTCTCTGGAAGCCAGTGGGGATGCTGTGGCAAATGTTTTCCTTAGACTTTCCATGGTATTTCCAAATAAAAAAGTTGATATGATGGTAGCCTTTTAAATTAGAGTTACACTGTTCGATTATAATAATATCCTTACGCATACACATGTATAAAATCAAAACTACAAAAACACCTGCTGTGTCAGAAATGTAACTATGTAACTATTCAACTTTCTTTCCCTTTTATGTTCCTACCAAAGATCAGCAAAATGACTATTGTGCTACCGGCATCCCCATGCACAACCTAACTGGCAAAATCTGGTCAACTGCCCTTCTCTGTGTAGCCTGCGGTACCTGCCTATCCAGCTGTAGTGCCTTAATCACTATTGCATCCACCGTTTGGACGAGCTGTTCCCACAGGAAGAATTCTCTTCCTCTAGGAATGGCGTGGCTGAGATCCAAGAAACAAGGGAACCCCAAGCAACTACAACAATAATACAAGGTCTGTGCACTGAGTATCACTTTACTCATAGGAGAGTCCCTCATCTCATACCCAAAGTATATTTACTTTTACTTTATATAGTTTATATCATTCCATAATTATTTACACATGATTTTTATATCATATATATTATACTTTACAATCTATAATATAAATACTTATTTATATTTATATATTATGTATAATATTTATAACATATTATATATATATAATATATATATACAATTCCAGCCACCTTGTTTTGAATTCTGAGCCTTTATCAAATTCAAAGAAGAAGGGCTATGATAGGCAAATACAATAACAGGTGTAAGAATGGGCACCTAAAGAAATCTACTCACGAGAAAAAAAAGGGAGCAGGGAGGAAACTGTATATGACAAAAAAAGGAACAAACTTACATTTTGGAGCCTCTTTTTATAGAAGTCAACACTCTACTTCAATGTAGTAACCATGTATTAGTACCATATAGTCATCATAACCCTTAGAATCCAATCATCCCCACACAGTTCAAGCTTCAAGAAAGCAAAAAGTATGTTCATGCTCAGAAATACATCCTTCCAAAATGGTTCAAATGGAAAAGTTTAGTGCCTAAAAGTTTTAACTCAGATTTAGCAAAAAATGTATTCCTTGACATTCTGGACAGCAAAGGTCATGCAGGTTGTTCAAATCTATAATCTCATTTATTACTATATTGGGGGAGGGGCAGGGAAAGTCTTTCAAAGACTTTTAAATATCAATTCTTCAGCATTTCATGACAAGAAAAGTCCATGATGGTACGTAACTTTAAAATCATCCCAGTGGGGTGGGGGCACCTGGGTAGCTCAGTTGGTTAAATGGTCACCTTCGGCTCAGGTCGTGATCTCACAGTTCATGGGTCTGAGACTCCCGTCAGACTCTGTGCTGACAGCTCGGAGCCTGGAGCCTGCTTTGGATTCTGTGTCTCCCTCTCTCTCTGTTCTTCCCCCACTACTGCTCTGTCTCTCAAAATAAATAAAATATTAACATTAAAAAAAATAAGATAAGAATCATCGTAGGGCCTTCTGTAGTAAGATGGCTGCATATACCAGCTTATTTGTCCATCCTCTCCATAAAATCACATGAAAGGAACAAAGAGAATAGAAAAAAATATATCCACAAACTCCATTTTCAGTGAAACTAGAAGCCAAATATAATCTGCAGACTCCAAAATATGCTTAAGGTTTGACAAAAGCAACTGAAATCAGACAGAAACCACATGGGAAGAAAGAGAAAAGAAGAAAATTGAGTTGTGAGAAAACTTAATGATGGCAGATCTCAAAAGTGCCAGCAGAGATAAACTCCTGAAGGCAAGAACTCACCAGGAACTGTGTAAGCTACAGATCCTATTTGCAGCAAAGTGCAGGACCTGAAGGAAGCAGAAAACACAGAGGGAGCCCCACTGGAATTTAGGGAAACAAAGAAGGTTAAGTCCACACAAAGAATAAGAGTCAAACTATATTTCCAGAAATCAGTCTTTTTTTGAGAACAGCAAAGAAAGAAAGCTTTGAGTTGTGAAGAGTTGCATCAGGAACCTTATGTAACAGCTGGAACTGGAAAATTCAACTCATTTAATGGTAAGTGATTTTAAAAAATGAACTGGCATATAACATCATACAAAGTTACTATAAAGTAAAAGTTTAAAAAGAGTAGCAAAATGTGCCAAAAGATGAACTGCATTCATAAAAAAAAAAAAAGTTGCTATGAAACAAAAGAAAAAGTACATAAATATTTCACCATGATTTTTAAAAAATTAATAAACCAACCATCTCTCTACAAGAATGTCACAAAACAGAAATGCCAGAATTCAGGGAAGTTGTAGTAAGAAAATAGGAGGAAATTAGCTGTGAGCTTGCAGAATCCTACCTAGAAAGTAACTGACAAAAAAAAGTTTTTTAAAAGCCATTGGAGAAATGAAGATAAAATTGGAATGTTTATAAGACAGGATATACACTGAAGAAAAGATGTTGAAGGATATAAAAGACACATACAAAAAAAAAAACCAGAACTAAATGAAATAAAGATAGAAATAAAGGGGATTATAGAAAGATCCAGCCACAATAGGCAAAGGTGATCTGACATACACAGAATTATGTAGAGTCCATAAGGAAGAAACAAGAAAATGTGAAGCTGAATAAATTAAACAGAATTTGACTCTATATATTAAAACAGCACACCATGGACCAGGGAAAAATGAACCAGAACAGTCAACTATGAGACATATCCTGTAAGGTTGGATAGGTGAAAGAGAAAGAGAAGAAAGGAAGTCAGAAAGAACACAGGGAAAACGTAGGGGAGGGAGGGATGAAGGAAGGAAACAAGGGAACTAATCTTTGGGGCATCCAGGCAAACAGATATGACATTAAATAGGAGGAAATGCAGACATGCCTCAGATTTCTCCAAAGCAACATTCAAAACAAGATGATGTAGATAACATCCACAAAATAGCCAAAGAAGGACTTGTGAACCAAGGATTCTATATCCAGCAAAGAATGTCCTTGCAAAAGCAAACAAAGCTACTAACAGTTTTGAAATCTTAAACTAACGTTAATACTGTCCCATAAACTCTTCTTGAGGAATCTTCAAGAGATCAAACATCACCCAAGCAAGAGATAATAGAGGAGACAAACTACAACAAAAAGACAGGTGATATGCATTATAAACCAGAGCCGCAAAAATCAAACCTGGAGACATACCTGGAGACTGAGGTGAGAGAATGGAAATGTACGTCCTAACAGTGCATAATGATACAACTAATGTTTTAAAAATGGAAAAGGGGATGGGCAGAAGAGTAGTTTTGCAGATCATTACATTTCTACTAGTGGGAACCAAAAAATATGATTCAAAGCTGACAAACTAAGTAAGTAGCATCTGTATACATTTTTAACATGACAATGGCACACACTAAGATAATGAAAATTGAGTGATATAACAGAAGCGAGAAGGTAGGAAAATGAATTTTATCATTAGCAATACAAAGGAACTAATCACTACTGTCTAGAGAAATAAAGGTAGCCATGAAAACAAAACATTGATATTCCTGAAACTACAATCGTTTTAAGAGGCAAAAAAAAACTCATTATGTAAAAACTTGCTAATAAACAGTTAAATAGAAACAACATAATAGCCATACTAAGATCAAATATACCTGTCATGTCACATTAATACGTGTAAATGGGATGAACTCATCTATTTAAAAATATATTTCAGCTATGATTACAAAGCAAAGCTAAACCCTAAGTTATATAAAAAAGATATACAATAAACAAAGTGATTCAGGAAAATTTTAGATAAAAGGATGGGCAAAGGTATAACAAGAAAACGTAAATGTAGAAAAAAAAAGAATAGGACATAACCTAAATATCACACAAAGTTAAGTTCAGAGGATAAGGCATTAAACAATACAAAGAAAGACACTGTTTATAAGGTTAGCGGGTACAACTTGCAATGAATATATAACACGTACGAATACTTATGCAACAAGAGACAGAGAAGCAACAAAAAATAGTTATTATAGCACTTCCAAGGAGAAATAGCTTAAAAAACAGATTGGTGGTGGGAAGATTTTAAGTCTCTCAATCTATAACAGGTGCAGTAAATAAGAATATTAAATCAGTATATAGATGACCTAAATAGCATAAATATGAAGTAGACCTACTTGATATATATTGAGCACTATACTCTGAAATGCTTTTAGAATACACATGAAAACCCATCACAATTTAAGTCACAAAGAAAACTGAGTAAGATTCTAACACATAGAAATGAACAGTAAACAGTTTCTAATCACAGTATGATAGAATTAGAAATTAAAAATATCAGAAAATGGTAGATTTTAAAAACTTTTTTAAATTCTAAAATGCTGATTCAAAGAAGGAATGAAACAATTTTCAGAATTTCTAGGCAACAAAACGCATAAAATCTTTACACACTAGCAACTATGGGACAAACTTAATTTAATTGATTAATTCAGAGCAATTCAAAGATTTTTTTTTAATAATTTATTGTCAAATTGATTTCTATACAACACTCAGTGCTCAATCCAACGAGTGCCCTCCTCTGTGCAAGAAGACACTCAAATGGCAAACAGACACAATTCAAAGATTTAAATTATTCTACAAATAGAATATAAAAATCAAAAATTAATGAATCAAGCATCTCATTTAAATAATTTTAAAATTACAAAACAAAATAAATATAAAGAAAGCAAAAAGGTGAGGTGATTAAATATAAAAAGCTGACTTTGAAAAGAAGAAACTAGACCAAGAGATTAATTCAAAAGTCAGTTCTTGTGACCCCTACTTTATGTATAAAATGTATATATATTTTTACATACATACATCTGTACATACATACATACATACATCACATACAAAAATTAACACAAAATGGATCAAAGAGCTACATGTAAGGTCAAAACTATTAAAGTCTTAGAAGAAAGCAAAGGCATGCATCTTGGTGACATTGTCTTAGAAAAGGCAACAAAAGTACAGGCAACAAAAGCATAGGCAAAAAGTTGGACATCATCAAAATGTAAAACTTTTGTGCTTCAAAGAACCCTACCAAGAAAGCGAGAAGATAACCCACAGAACAGGAAGAAAAGTTTGCAAATCATATATCTGGTAAGCAACTTGTATCTATACACACACACATAAACGCCTTAAAATCCAACAACAAAAAGACCAAATAAAACGAATTTAAAAATAGGTAAAGAACCTCAATAGACATTTCTCCAAAGGAGACACACTAGCAGCCAACAAGAATAAGCAAATATGCTTAACATCATTAGCCATGAGGGAAACTCAAATCAAAACCACAGTGAGATACCACTTGATACCCTCCAAGATTACTAAAATCCAAAAGACAAATGATAGTAAGTGTTGATTAGGAGGTGGAGAAATCAGAACCCTCACACTGAGGAAAAGGAAAATGGTGCACTCACTTTGGAAAACAGTCTGGCTATTCCTCAAAAGGTTAAACATAGAGTTACCATATGACTCAGCAAATCTACTTCTAGGTAAACATATGTTGAAAACATATGGTCATACAAAAACTTGTATACAAATGTTTATAACAGCTTTATACATAATAGCCAAGAAGTGGAAAAAACAAATGCCTATCAACTGATGAACAGATAAATAAAATGTGCTGTATCCATGCAATGGAATAGTATTAGGCAATCCAAAGAAATTAAATACTGATACATACTGAAATACGGATGAACCTTGAAAACATGATGCTAGGTGAAAAAAAGCCAGTCACAAAAGACCACATATTGTATGGCTCTCCATTTATATGAAGTCTCCAAAATAGGCAAATCCGCAGAGACAGAAAGTAGATTACCGGTTGCTGGAGATGAGGAGGTTGGGGGAAAATGGCAAGTTACTGCTGATGGGTATGGAGTTTCTTTTTGTGGTGAGGAAGATGTTCTAAAATTGAGTGTGGTAATGATTGCATGAATCTGTGAATATACTGAAAACCATTGAATTAGGCACTTTGAGTGAATTATAGGGGATGTGAATTATATCTCAAAAAAGCTGTCACTAAAAATAACAATAATATGGAGCTTCAAAGTGAGAATACAGTAAAAGTATTATTCAGTTAAATGTGACCACTCTAGATTTTTTCTGAATTGTTTCAAGTCATTAAAAAGTTATGAAAATAGGGGCGCCTGGGTAGCTCAGTCGGTTAAGCGGCCGACTTCGGCTCAGGTCATGATCTGTCTGTGAGTTCGGGCCCCGCGTCAGGAGCCTGGAGCCTGCTTCGGATTCTGTGTCTTCCTCTCTGTCTCTGCCCTTCCCCTGCTCACGCTCTGTCTCTGTGTCTCTCGAAAATAAATAAATGTTAAAAAAAATTTTTAAAAAAGTTATGAAAATAGTGGAATCACTAACATTAGCTTACAGATAAGCAAGATAGAGGTTTGGCAAAAGAACATGGTCAGGGGTGGGGGGAACAACCTACTTTTAGCCTAATGCTGAATATGTGATTCTTTAAACGCTTGCATCCTCAATTACATGACTCAAAACTAATACTACAATAATCTTGGCACTCTGTCACAGCAGGTGGCCCACCACATGAGCTTAGATTTAACACTGGCCAGAGGTAATTCTCGAAAGGAAGAGGAACTATAATTTTCACTGAACAACAAAGTTAAAATCCTATGAGGGTAAAAACTGGTGGAGTTTATTTACCAGTCAGGAGGACTGGGTAAGGTCCACACCATATATTCTTTTCAACAAATGACTTCCTTCTGTGGAAAAGTTTTGTCAATGAGAGAGGGCAGAAAGAGGAAAGAGAGGGGGAAGTATGGAGAAAAAACCATCTGACCCAAAGACATGGGTGAAGACGCTATCTCTCTTAGCACGGTAGCAGCATTGTAGTGATTTTCCTATCTCCAACATCCCCTCTGAGACCCACTCCAACCCCAGCCCCTCTTCAACACTCCCTTCTACCTGCCCTCTGCTGCTTCTGCATGCTCACCTACTGGCCATAATATTGATGGCTGGAAAGAACTAAGATGCCTCCTCCCCACAACGTTTGCATGTCCCTGGTGTCTTTGAGAGCCAGAGAAATGAGTTCCCAGCCTGTGCTTCAAACCTCTTGGCCAGCGGGCAGGAGGAGAGGATTTCTAAGCCTATGTCTCTTGCTTCCCAGATCTCACTGCTGTCTTCCTTGTCCCCTGGCTGAGCTCAAGAAACTCACTAATTGTTCGGCCAACTTAGACGATGCTGTTTCTGGGGCTGTCATCTATTCACCTGGAAACTCCCTGAGGAGAGGGAGTGCATCTTTCATCTCTACATCCTAGTGCTGAACACACACTGAATCTTAACAATTGCCTGATAAAGGCATGTCTTATGGACTGAATGTGCATGTCCTTCCAAAATTCTTATGTTGAAATCTAGTCTCCCATGTGACAGTATTCGGAGGCAGGGCCTTTGGAAGGCCATTAGGTGTAAAGTAGATCATGAAGGTAGAATCCCCACAATGGGATTAGTATCTTTGTAAGAAGGAGAAGAGAGACTAGAACTTGCTCTCTCCACCATGTGGGGACAGAGAAAGCCAGAAAAAGGGCTTTTACCAGGAACCAAATCAGTTGGCACCTTGATCTTGGATTTGCCAGACTCCTGAACTATGAGAAGTAAGTGTCTGTTGTTTATGCTACCCAGTCTATAGTACTTGGTTAGGGCAGCCCAAACTGGCAAAGATAGTCTGTATTAGTTAATGCACATAGGTCTTGGATTTTTTGTGCTTCACACTCAAGAGACATCTTTTTTTTTTTTAATGTTTATTTTTGAGACAGAGAGAGACATAGTATGAGCGGGGGAGGGGCAGAGAGAGAGGGAGACACAGAATCGGAAGCAGGCTCCAGGCTCTGAGCTGTCAGCACAGAGCCCGACGCAGGGCTTGAACCCATGGACTGTGAGATCATGACCTGAGCCGAAGTCGGACGCTTAACCGACTGAGCCACCCAGGCGCCCCAAGAGATATCTTATCCGAACCCAGTAAAGTGGTGAGAAAAGTACAGAGCTGGTATTCAGACTGTTCCCCAGGCCACCCAACCCAAAAAACATGGAGAGAGGTCTGAAGCCCAGCTCTCCTGATGTCCTGCAAAGAGCCTTTCCCATGTCTCTGTGCTGCTTGCCTGGGTGACAAGGGTCAAATGAAATGCAGGAATGGGACTCACTACAGCTGGTCATAGGATACCTCTCCATGATATTCAAAATAGCCAAGATATCCCTTCCTGAGCCGAATGCCGATGTAGGGAGCCAATGAGCACACTTTGCTTGGAGCTCTCCATTTTATGTCATATCTCTCCCTGAACCTCAGTTTCCCCATCTGTACAACATGGGTATAGGACCAGAAGATCTCAGAGATCTCTGTCTACTCTAAATTTTCCCAATTCGAAGACTGACTAGAAAAGAGTAATCAACACAATTATCTTTTTCCTGACCTCTACAGACAAGCCGAAGTGTTTGGACTGAGTGGTTGCCTGGGTGAGAAATTGAAAGGGAGATTCCTGAACAAAGAGAAAAGAGAAATGTCACTGAGTTATCACCACCCAGTGCTGCTCCATTTTTGCCTCAAATGCAAAAAATAAAAATAAAAATAAAAAAAGTAAATGTCATTGAGTTAGCACTGGCCAGTGTCATTCCATTTTTGTCTCAAATACAAAAACTAATTTTTTTTTAAGTTACACTCAGCTGACTATGAAGCTGTTTGCCTCTGACTTCCCATTTATCCATTCCTGGGAGGTACACCACAGAAGAGCTTACACCAGCTGTGGGAGCAGGGTCAGGCCAACTGGAAGATTAATTCCGAATAGGCAGTTCTTTGAATACACTTATCTGTCAAAACTGAGAAGCTGCCCTGTGATCAGAAAAAGAGGAAAAGGCCCTGAAAGAATCCCAGAACCAGGAATTCCTCCCCGGGGTCCGAGAAAATTAGCCACCACATACTGAGCAATGCCACATCTCCCTTCTTGTCCCCACCCCTACCTCGGATATCAATAAACAATTAGGGGTGCTCCAAGCACTAGAAACTCAGAATTCTCAAATTCCCTGAACCTAAGGGGGCAGATGGAGCCAAACGAACAAAAATTCCTCCAACTTCACTGGTTCCTGCCTTCACCCCCTCCCCAGCCTTCTCATGCAGGAATTCCAACCCCCTGCAGTTACCCTTGATGTCTGGTTCTTCCAGGAGCTTTATCATTGTGTGTGCCTCTCAACAGCAGAGGAGGTTGACTACTGCCAGGCCCCACTCCTGCCCTACCCACATCCACGAGGCACCTACCTGCCAGCCATCATTGTTGGGCATCTGCCAGCTAATCAGACACAAACAGGAGTGCCAGGCATTGTACATTCTTTGGTATGAATGAACGAGACCACGATGCACAGGAATGGCTCCATTCTTCCAGAAACTAAGGGTCCAGCTCATCATGCCTGGCTCCTTTTTTCCTTAAATGAATTTGTTCAAGAATCTCCAAAGGCATCATGCAAATGGACTTTTGGCAGGCCTGTTCGATTCATGCTCCAGACATGCTTAATTTCTCACTTAGATTCTGGCTTTTAAACTCCCCATCTGACTCCCCTGCTCAGAACTCTCCAATGGCTCCCCATGTCTTCAGACTGAATTTCAACTCCCTGAGGTGGCACACAGAGCCCCACTATATGCATGGAAGTATGTTTGGTACTAGAGGTTCACAGAAGGTGACAAGTGCTCTCTGGGAGGCAGTGCAGTGTGCTGGTTACTATCTAGCTCTACCTCCCAACAACTGGTTGGCTCCCCCAAGTCCTCTGCTTTTTAGGATGTTCTCTCAACCTCATGACCCTGCTTTCTGTTGACTCCTGTAGGTCCTGGGGCCACTTTTGGCCAACTCGATTTCTCACCCACCAGCTTCCGAAACAAAGAACAGCCTTCAGAGCCCAAGAAAGCTGCCACTAAAGACCTCCAACTTGAGTTGAGACCAAGGCTCACTTTTACCTGTTCATCATGGTGGCCACTCATGGTGGGAGGCTAACCAAGTGGTATCCACAATGGATGGATCCCAACTAGATACTCTCCTCGAGCAAACCTAACATATAATTCTATGTAAATAATGCACAATCAGTCTTCCTCCAGTATCAGGTCTGTCCAAACAGAGTTTTTATGATTTTATTGCCCCTCTTCCATATCTTACCCACTGGCAGAAGGAGGGAAGAGGACAGTGGCATGCAGGCTTCGTGGATGGGATGCTACACAGGACTCCCCTGAGGCTTGTGGGACTTCAGACACGTGTTCCTGGTATTGACTTTCACATCCATTTATCTAGTCAGTCACGCCTCTCTGAACCTCACTTTCTTCATCTATAAAATAAGGTAAATATACAAACCACATCTTCCTATTATGAGGATAACATAAGATAATATTAAGTCATTAGGAGTTAGATTATGGGAAGCCTCATATGCTGGACCTGTGCTGACAACAGAAATATAAAAATCAAGCCACATGTTAACTTTAGATTGTGTCATATCCCCACTGAATATTTTTAAGTAAAAGTTATTAGTTTTAGGGGTGCCTGGGTGGCTCAGTCAGTTAAGCATCCTATTTTGGCTCAGGCTATGATCTCACAGTTCCTGAGTTCGACCCCTGTGTCCAGCTCTGTGCTCAGAACCTGAAGCCTGCTTCAGAATGTGTCTACCTCCCTCTCTCTACCCCTCCCCCACTCACACTCTGCCTCTCTCTCTCGAAAATAAATATTAAAAAAATTTTTAAGTTATTAATTTTAATAATACTTTAATCCTATCTATCCAAAATATTATTTCAATATGTAATTAATTAAAAACCTAATGAGTCATTTCATATTCTCTTTTTTCTTCTTTTGTACTAGGTCTTTGAAATTCTGTATGTATTATACACTTACTGCATATCTCAATTCAGAGTGGACACATTGCAGGTGCTCAATAGCTATATGTGGCCAATGGGTACCATACCGGACAGCACATCTCTAGACTGAAGTTGGACTTCATTCTATGGACAACAGAGAGCCATGATGGATTTTTGCCAGAGAAGTAAAATATACCCAAAAAAAAAAGCAGTTTAGAGAGCTTTAATATAGCCTTGGGCTAGGGGCACAGCTGTTCTGCCTCAATGGTCCAAGCAACAGACCAAGAGACAGCAGCTCTATTTTCTGTCTCCCTGGCGCCTACAAAAGACTTGACAGAGTCCTTGGTAATTGGATTGAATGAAACAATCAATCAACAATCACCAGGACAAGACTGCTGCCTGGATCTGTAGAGCAAGTTAAAGAGAAGAGTCCAGATGAGTCTGAAGGTTACAGCCTGGGGTCAAGACAGAAAGAAGGGGCTCTGCAGGAAATAAAATGTCTGGAAAAGAAACTGGGGAGGTGGCAGAAGGACCTTCACCTTATACCTGGTAGTTGTCAACATGACAAAAGGCTGCTGAGACTAAGAGGCTAGATAGGGAGAATGAGGCTGGAGCGCGGAAGGTATAAGTCACTTGGGCAGCAATCATTAGGTGACTGGGAGGCTCCAGGCACTCCTGAGCGCTAGGAGGAGAGTGGACATAGTAAAGAAGTGAGATAGGAGGGGCGCCTGGGTGACTCAGTCAGTTAAGCATATGACTCTTGATTCTGGCTCGGGTTATGATCTCACGGTTCATGAGTTTGAGCCCCATGTTGGGCTCTAGGCTGACAGAGCGGAGCCTACTTGGGATTCTCTCTCTCCTTGTCTCTCTGCGCCTCCCCCCCAGTCTCTCTCTCCCTCTCAAAATAAATAAACATTAAAAAAAAAAGAAATGAAATGACAATGGCGGTTTAAACGCACATAATAACAAGGGGGAAAATTCAAGTTCATGCAGGACACTCAAGGGCTCAGATTCTCGGACCTGCAAGGAGTGGGGCGGCAGGGGTAGGAAAGACCATTGGGAGAAGTGGCGAGAGGCAGATCTGTGCAGCCGGCATTCGCTGAGGCAGGCGGGGCACCCTCTACCCGCGGAGCTCTGGCCAGACCGTTTGCATTTCATTATCCTGCTGCTTTGTGGGGAAGGGGGGCGCCTGGGGTGAGACCGCTCAGCCAAAGCAGCTGCTTTCACTTTCAACAGTTTTAGATCAAAGCCTGTGGCATACAAGCTCTCTGTGTGACACTGGTAATGAAGAAGAAAGTCTCCCCAGCAGCTCAAAGAAAAAATAAATATTGAAAATAAAAGACTCTGACGCTTATCCAGAAAAAACTTGCTTCTCAATATTCCCGATTTCCATGAGCGTGTGTGTCAAGGACGGGAAATGTCAGGGGTAATGAGCCAGAGGTACAAGTCATTCCAGGATCTGAGCATGCTCAGGGAGCTGCCTACGACAGGGACACCATCAGGACTCCTTCACTCTCTGCCTCTTGTCTCTGCGCCTCTGGCTTTGTTCTCTCGGACCAGCTCTCTCAGTGGCTCCAAGCTAACATCCTTACGGCCTCACAACTGATAGAGGAATGAAAGTCTTTTCCCGCCAACCTGAGTTAGCAGAACCTCAGGGGTGCTCTCAGGTTGACCAGGCTTGGGTCACATGCCCATTCCTAGGCTACAGAGAACCAATGCTGGCCCAACCAAGTCAATATACTTCATCTACTCCCTCCACCCACCCCGGGTGTGTTTCCAGACTAAATAAGAGGAAGAGGTGCTGGGCAACCAAAACAGCACACTCTATGGGCACTGATAGAAAGGCAACAACAAACTGAGGCCAGAAGACCAATCTTCTGGCTTAGAGACATCATCCATTAGTATTGATTCAACAAGTATACATTGCATTAGGTACTTTGCAATAACCAAAACATACGTGGCCCCTGGCCTCATGGGCACGCAATCTCGTAAGAGAGGCAGAGGATAAACCAGTAAACAGATAAATAACTGCAAATTGTGACAAGTGCCATGAAGGAAACCAACAGGGTGAAGTAACGAAGAAAATTAGGCAGCTCTTCAGAGAGGATGTTTAGAGAAGGTTCTCAGAGGAGCCACTCAGCCATGATCAAGACTGAAAAGGGTCAAGCCAGGGGGAGTAAGAGGGAACCAGTCCCAGTCTCGGGGAGGGAGCTGTGTGCTGCGGCCCTGCAACTAGGAAGACTGTCCTGTGTGGGAGACCAGGAGAGGTCAGTGTGACTGGGGCACGGTAGGCACGGTGAGAGAGAGGGTCTGCCATCCCCTGGAAGCAACTCAGATTTTACCGCGAGGCCCTGCAAGGGCACTGAAGGATCTTTACACCTCTGCATGCTATGAGATTATTTGTATTTTAGTAGAGTGGAAACAGAGATTGGGTAAGGCGCTGGGACTACAGTGATCCAGCAAGTTGATGGGTCTGAAACCACAAGCAGTGGCAGTGGAAAGGGACAAACTGCAGAAGTGGGAAATATATTTAGGAGGAGGAAAGAGATGGGTTTATAGAGGTGAGTGCTTGCTTTGAGGGAGAGGAAAATATCACAGGACATCCCCAGGACTGAGCAAGTGGCTTCAGGCAAGGTGGGGAGGGCTCGTGTACTGAGAGGACAAATTGGAGATAAACAGCTTGAATATGGTAGAGATGGAGAGCTTTCACTTTGAGTAACTAATTCTGAGTTCTGTGACATATCAAAGTGGTAAGTAGGCATTTGGATATTTCGGTCTGGGGTTCATCAGATATTTGGGTTGGTGAAAGAAATTTAGACGATCTCAACATATAGATGATATTTAAAAGTGAGGGCATCATGCACCTGGGTGGCTCAGTCAGTTAAGGATCCGACTTCCGCTCAGGTCATGATCTCATGGTTTGTGAGTTCGAGCCCCATTTCAGGTGACCGCGAGCCCTGCTTTGGGTAAAAACAAGAGGCCCACTTCAGGTGAGCCCCTCTCCTCTCTCTCTCTCTCTCTCTCTCTCTCTCCCTGCCCCTAGCTCACTGACGCCCTCTCTTGCTCTCAAAAAACAAACAAGCAAACAAAAAAACCTGAAAGCATCAATGAGATTACTTAGGAAGTGTCTATGGAAGTAAATGAGAAGACCTAAGACTGGCTCGTAGGAAACTCAAAACAAAGGAGAGCCAACAGAGGAGATGGAAGATCAGACAAATGGGGGAGGGGGGGAACCAGGAGAGAAGGGTTCCATAGACACTAAAGGTGAGCGTGTTTCTAGGAAGAAGTAGTGTCACAGCTGCCAGGAGGTCAAGTACAATGAGAACAGAAGAGGACCATACAGATGGAGGTCTTGGACAATGGTGCCCAGACCCATTCTGATTGAAGATGGGGTGCCACCTGGAGAGGGGGGCTGAAGCCAGAGTAGGAGCACAGAGAATGGAGACGGGTTATGTATATAATATACCCTCTCAAGTCTTGTAAGAGAAGTAGAGAAGCAGAATGGTAGCTAGAAAAAGTTTGGGAGCCAAAGAATATTTTTAAGGAATTGGAAATAGATACAAGGAAGCACTTTTTGCATCTGCGTTAGAAATTTGCTACTGTTTGGAAGTTCTCATGAGAACATAGTGTTCTCAGGTTTTAAAAAGTATATTTGACAGGACTAGATGTTCCTCCAAAGTCGCCTCCATGTCTGTCATTCTAAAATTCTGCAAGTATTCCTTTTTCAAAGGTCAGAAAGAAAATATCCAGGACTGGTGTCTTAGTCCATTCACATTGCTATAACACACAACCATGCACTGGGTGACTTCAACGACAAACATTCATTTCTCACAGTTGTGGAGGCTGGAAATCCAAGATCAAGGTGCCAGCAGATTTGGTGTTGAGTGGTGACTGTCTTCCTGGTTCATAGACAGTTCCTCACATGGCTGAAGGGGTAAGAGAGATCCCTGGGGTCTCTTACATAATGGTACGAATCCCATTCATGAGGGCTCCGCCGTCATCACTTCCCAAAGGCCCCACCGCCTAAACCATCACACTGGGGACCAGATTTCAACACAGAAATTCTGAAGGGGCACAAAACATTCAGTCTATAGCAACTGGTATCCAAGCAGCAACTCTTCCATATTTTCTCAACTCACTTAGTCATTAATTTATTAATTTATTTCTCTACAAAGTGGGCACCACAAGGCAAGGGCTTTCACTGTGGTTCACAGATAGGCACACAGCAGGTGCTCAATAAATCTATGATGAACGAATAAAGAAGTAGATGGGATCAATAAGTAGTCACAGAGTGACTACACACATAGAACTCATTCAACATTCACTCAACAAACATTAAGCAACGGACATGTGCTAAGCTGTATGCTAAACACACCTTAGTCAGCTCCTCCTTAAAGTGGGAGAAATAAAACTCTGTTCTGCCTTCCTCACAAGACCATTAGGAGAATCATATGAGAAATATGGGCTTAAAAGCAAAACAACTCCATATTATTATTAAACATGGCTTTTGCCCTCAAGGGAAGGGCCTATAGCGAAATTGAGGAAATGAGAAAGAAACACGGGAAGTGGATGGAATCACTCTTCAGTGGGCACCAATGTATGCATCAGGCACTGGGGTGCTTTACATGCTTTCTCTCACCTAACTGCTAAACCCATACCCTGAGGCTGCATCATTACCCCATGATGTAGATGCAGAGGGAGACGTTTGAGAGGTTACATAACTGCAGAAACTACTCAGTAAGAGACAAAAATAGATGAAAATCTAGGTCTGTCTACTTCCGAAACTCTTACCCTTTCAAAAATATTTTATTTCACACAAAAGTAAATCTTAGAAAGTATTTAAAATCATGTCCCTGAATATTGGGAGTAGGATTGGTGAGGGAGGCAGGAACTACTATTTATTGCATGTTTATTGAACACTAAACTCTGTATATGTCACATCATTTCTTTCTTATTTGTTATATAGGGTCTACCCCTGTTTTGCACACTAACACGAATGTCAGCTGAATCCCCAATCCACTGATATTTAACTAAAGTTGACTCAAGCAGTTCCTCTCATTCTATAGAAAACCCTTTACCATTTTCAAGATTTTTGAAAATTTCCAGGTAGTTCACATTCTTGACGCAAATTCTAATTCCAAGCACATTTTCCTCACCACATCCACATTTTGCAACTTACTTCCCCCTTCTACTAGGTACCAATCAGGGTGTAAGATACAGAAACTTTTATTTCACCCAAATCACTCACACAGGCATTCCAAAACATAGGGCAGGCCCTGCGATATGTTTGAGGACACAGGGTGGTTTTACATCTCAGCAAAGAAAACAGCTCAAGATTGACTTTCAGACCTCCCTGCTTATCATACCCTTATTTGGGTACCTTGGGGTTTCTCACTGTCCAGCTTTTTCTGAGGACTCCAGTCTTTCCCCTAAAACACTCCTTACATGAGAATTCCCTTAGTGAACTCTTGTGGAATTGTCCCCTAGCACTTCATATTCTAAATCCCCACCTCCTTTTCCATCCATATGGATCCTAGACGGGGCAGGGGGGGGTGGGGAGGGCTACGGAGTTTTACATGACCCTAGGTGATTGGTCAAAGTGTGGGCATCTATTCCATAGTCAGCCAGGGAGACCTTTTCCTGGGATTTTTAGAATTGAGTACAGAGAGAAAATCAGAACAGGCCTGTAACATGTCACTGTGGTCACTAAAGCTATAATATGTAACCCTCTGGAGAGGCCATGTTTCAGCAGGTGAAGAAAGTCACTTTGCAGGAGGAAAGTGAACCATATTTGCAAAAGGAGCCAAGACGTGAACTAATAAGAGTAGGAGAAGGAGAAGGAGAAGGAGAAGGAGAAGGAGAAGGAGGAGAAGGAGAAGGAGAAGAAGGAGGAGGAGGAGGAGGAGGAGAAGGAGGAGGAGGAGAAGGAGGAGAAGAAGGAGAAGGAGGAGGAGAAGGAGAAGGAGGAGAAGAAGGAGAGGGAGGAGGAGAAGGAGAAGGAGGAGAAGAAGGAGAGGGAGGAGGAGAAGGAGAAGGAGAAGGAGAAGGAGAAGGAGAAGAGGAGGAGGAGAGGAGAGGAGAAGGAGAGAAGGAGGAGAAGGAGGAGAAGAAGAAGAGAGAGAGATACAGTCACAGCAAATGTCTGAGACACCAGCTTCAGAGTTCCTGGAGTCTGGCCACATTTCTGCTCTTCGAGTCCCTCTCTCCAGCTCTTGTCTTCTAGCAGCAGGAACTGTGGGAGGATCTGGAGTGCTGGCCTTCTTGTCTCCTCCACCAGCCTCCACCATATGTAAATTTGAGCAGTAGAGAGATTTGTCTCCTTCCCCCATATGAACTGTGCCAGTCAGGTTAGAAGACAGAATCTGTTTACTCTGAGTAAAGAACTCAGCAAGCGCAGACCACCCCTGCCCGATTCTGAGGATAGCTAGGGCACACTAACGCTTCTCACCAGGCATCCCTAGCTGGCACCAGGGAGGGTCAAGTGTCAGGTTCTTACCACCCCAAACCACCCCACTCTCTGCAACTGCTGTGGTAGCCTTGTCTGTCATCCCACGACAGGCAAAAGGGAACAGAATCTCCAGGAATTTAAAGAATTTGCCAAAGTCACATCAGGTAATAAGCAGAAGCAGACGTTGAAACCAGGCCTGTGTGTGTTTTGCTAACATCACGTTACAGAAATGCAGGCCCAGGAGAGGATGTCTAGGGTATCGGGACGGAAGAAACCCATTCATCAGGGGTCTACAGAGCTTTGCCTTTTCTATGACTGTTATTCCTTTTTCTCCTTCTTTCTTTTCTCTCCTCCTACCACCCTCTTCGTCCTCCTCCTTCCTTCTCCTCCAAACCTTCTGAGGTCCCAGGACTCTAAGTGGCATGAAGGGACAGAGGTGCTGTCACTCTGACTGCTGACCATCTCCCCAAGGCCTGTTAGGAGACTCAGACCACTGGCTTATCCCAGAGAACAAGATGAATGACCTTAGTGCAGTTGTCACTGTGCTCCACTAAAGCCAGGTCACCACAGAGAGAAGTCTGAGTAAGCAACAAAGAGACTGGAAAGAAAGTAGCGCTTTGCCTACCACAGTCCTTGGATGGCCTTCGTGGCCTTCTCTGGATCCTCTCTCTTCTCATTCTTTGAAGAGTAAACACTAATAGGTTATACCACAGTCTACTACTGTCTATTAAGCAAAATGGCTCTTCTTAATCCTGACACCATGATCCCAGCTTCCATCTTGGTTTCCAGAGTGGCAATCCGTGTGACCTTTGGAAAGCCACTTAAGGAAAAAACAAAAACTCCAAGTGTGTACTGATGTGTGCTTGTACAAAAGAAAAAGACCAAAGTAAAATGCATGGAAATGTTGTGTGGCGGAGAGGGGATTTCAAGTAATTCCCTCTTATACTTTTCTATACTTTCCATTGAATGTACAATAAACCTGTATTACTTTATAATTAGGAATTCCTCATTGAATATTTCTGGGCTTAGTCTCCAAAGGTATTAAGTGTGGATCAGACCTGTTTTGCTTCTATCTAGTGCTATTTTGGGAATGATGAGATAATGCCTAAAACTACATGATCCACATCACCAGCTGAGGTTACAAACATGAGCACGTTTCTTTCATCTTTCCAATTAATCACTCGAGCAGCTGCAAGCTCTTGTTATGAAACCCTCTTAGGCTTCTCCCTTGTGGCACTTAAGAATGGGTTCTACTGAAGGGGCATCTGGGTGGCTCAGTCAGTTAAGCACCCCACTTCGGCCCAGATCATGATCTCATGGTTCACGAGTTCAAGCCCTGTGTCAGAATCTGTGTTGACAGCTCAGAACCTAGAGCCTGCTTCAGATTCTGTGTCTCCCTCTCTCTCTCTGCCCCTCCCCCGACTCGCACTCTATCTCTCTCTCAAAAATAAACATTAAAAAATTTTTAAAAAGAATGAGTTCTACTGTAAGCATCAGGAAACCCAATTAACAGTGGATTAATGACACAAAACAGATGTATTTCCCTCCCATTACAACAAATCCAGAGTTAGGCAGCCCAGGGCTAAACCACTGCTTGAAAATGTCCTCAAGGATCCAGACTCCTGGCTCGGCATCCATAGTTTGTCATTCATTCTCGTGGTCACAGGAAGGCTGCTGTGCCTCCCACTGGGAAGAAGGGATTAGAGAAAAGGGCAAAGAGATTTTGCCTTTTCACCTGAAATAGGAACTCTGCCTATATCCTATTGGCTAGAAGTAGATCATATGACCATAGCTGCAAGGGAAGCTGCAAAGTTGAGTAAGTTCATCACCCTCTTTGTAGAGACAAGCAAGGGAAGAGGAAGTTGTAAATATTTTTTGGTTAACCAAGCCCTGAGTCTACCACACCACTGGAGTATATTCATCCTGAAGGGTCCAGTTCTACTTCTGAAGACCAGGTAGAGTGAGGACTAGAAAGTCTCACCTGTCCACAAGAAGCCCCAGTTTTCATCTGTCACTGAGTGTGTCTGTGCCTTGCAGGGTTGCTGTAAACAACTGGCCTCACACATTCAGTGTTTCCTCTGTTCGTGTAGAGGTGGCGGTATTATTGCCCCACTTCCCTCTACATGCCACGTGGGCTCTGATGCTTTGTTTCCCATGCTGCGGTCACTCAGGTTACACCTCAGGCACAGCCAGTATTTCTCGATTTTAACTCTAGTGGAAGGGAGGTTGGGTCACAAAGGGCTTCTCACCTCAGCCATCCACTGTGTCAGAAATGGCCCCTCCAGGGCCGCCTGGGTGGCTCAGTCAGTTAAGCTTCCAACTCTTGATTTCAGCTCAGGTCATGATCTCACGGTTGGTGAGTTCAAGCCCCACATAGGGCTTTGTACTAACAGATCAGAGCCTTCTTGGGATTCTCTGTCTCCCTCTCTCAGTGACCCCCTCCACTCACGTTCTCTCTCTCCCTCTCTCAAAATAAACTTTAAAAAACATCATCCTTTATTAAAAAAAAAAAAAGATAAAAAGAAAATCAAAAAAAAATCCCCTCAGTGTTGCACCTGAGTCACCATTCCAGACTCTCTAGATGATATCTGCTTTTTTACTGGAAGACCTCAGACTACAGAGGTCACTCAGAGAAGGTGTAGTACAGATGAACGTCTCAATGGAGATGATCAAAATCTGCCTGCTTTCCCCTATAGGAGACTCCTTGACCCTTCTGCAAATTTGCATACAAATCAGCTTTACATACAAGAATTGCTGAAAAGGTCTGTCTCCATCAGGCCACATCAGGCCCTTTCCATCCTTTCACTGGGTCACTGTGAGACTTATACTTCTGTAACTAAAAGAGCCCACACCAAGGCTTTTCCTGAGCACAAATCTGCTCCAAAATGATTTTTCATAAACAGCTAGACAGAGAAATGCCTATGCTGAAAGGAGTTTCTATTCTGCTGGATGCATCTGCTATGTGCATGCAAAAGTGATTTAAGACAGAAGGAGGCCCAAGACTTCTAGGTCTGCAATATGGTGGACTCTTATGAGCCATCCTCAAAGAAAAAACAGGAAGTCTAGGGAATACATCACAAATATTCTTTTACCTTCTCAGCTGAATTCACAAGGAAAGAAAGAAAGAAAGAAAGAAAGAAAGAGAGAGAGAGAGAGAAAGAAAGAGAGAGAGAGAGAGAGAGAGAGAAAGAAGGAAGGAAGGAAGGAAGGAAGGAAGGAAGGAAGGAAGGAAGGAAGAAGAAAAGAGAAAGAAAAAAAAAAAAGAAAAGGAAATCTCCAAGGCCTAACAACACAAAGGAACTCAAAACCAGGGAGGCAAACATGTTAGTTACCATATAGCTGCTCAGGGGGGTTGGATGGAGTGTCTTAGTTTTTGTTTACTTTTTTATTAAGGCATAACTAGCATACAGTAATTGTGCAATTCTTAAGTGTAGAGATTAATGAATTTTGACATTTGTGTACAACGATGTAACTAACCTTCACTCAGATCAGAATATAGAATATATCCACAGAAGTCTTTGTCAAGCCCCCTTGAGACAATATCTCCACTCAGGTGTAACCACTACTCTGATTCATCACCCAAGAGTAGTGCTTTGCCTGTTCTATGATTCTATAGGAATGGGATCATACATTGATTATTCTTTTTTGTCTGGCTTCTTTTATTATATAGTATGTCTATGACGTTCATCCATGTTATTGCATGTATCAGCAGTTTGTTCTTGTTCATCGCTGTGTAGTATTCCACTATAAAAATAATCCAGTATCTACTTATCAATTCCATAGTTAATGAGCATTTGGGTTGTTTCCAGTTCAGAACTATTATGAATAAGTTGCTATGAATATGTATATATGTCTTCTGGTGGACATACGTAGGGTTTGGGTTTCAAAGCCATCTGAGGACACTGTGATGTAAGACCATCAGCCTAAGCAGAGTAAGGAGATGAAATTTAAAAGCCCACATGAAGCTAGGACCGTCAAAGGATTATACTCTTGGTGATAGTGTAGACTAGGAAAAAAGTCTACCCTTAAGGACAGGGAGAAAAGAGGATACGTATCTGCCTGAGATCCGCATAGGGAAAAAACCCTCTCTGGGAATTTATAATCACAGCCCCATACCTCACATAGCTGTATAGTTAAAATGTACACTATCATTATAATCCAGAAAAACACAAGCTGATAAATTAGCATGGAAGTTTGTTACATGCTGGCAATATCCTTGGGGCCCCTGGTAGAAGTAAGTGAAAAACTATTGTAGAAGGACACAATTTCATCCCACTGTGGGTGACCCTAATAGATAAATGTCCACCGAAGATAAGCCCAAAATTAAAAGGCAAATGAGGAACCAACCCACCTTGGGCGAGAGTCAACAAACAAATGCCATTTAAAGAAAAAAAAAAATAATGCTTACACTCACAAGAGCTTCAGATAATAAGATAACATAATAAAGATTATAAATGTGTTTAAATTAATAACCCAAAATAACCAAAGTGGGTTAAATAAAAGGAAACAAGGTATTATTTTTTTTAGCAGGCGAATTCTTAAAATAAACAAATAGAATTTTTGGACATTAAAAATTCAGTCATTATACTAAGAACCACTGAATTGTACTTCACCAGTATTAAGTATATTGTGTGGTATATGAAGTAAATCTCAATACAGCTTTTTTAAAAATATCAACCAACAAAATAATGTTTAAAAAACTTGAGAAAGGTTTAGCAAAATAGTACTAGACAAAGCTGAATGGAGAACCAGGGAACTGAAATACGACCCTCAGGAAATTCCACAGACTCAGCACAAAGAGCTAGAGAGATGTAAAAATATGAAAGAGCACTTAAGAGAGCTAAGGATAGAATGACAATGTCCACCTACATCTAACAGGATTTCCAGAAGGAAAAGATATGAATGAGGGAGGTAATATTTGAAGAAATGATAAGAAATGATAGCTGAGAATTTTCCAGAATTGATGAAGACATGGATTCCCAGACTTAAGAGCACAATGAGAATGAGTATGAAAAAAATAAAATCTAAACAAACCTAAACCTATACATACAGTGGAACTACAGAATAACTAAGACATACAGAAAATCTTATAAGCACCTAGAGATAAGAAAGCAAATTTCCAACAAAATAATACCAATTACACTGGTATAGACTTCGCAATAACAGATTTCCTGCAAAATAATAATAATTAAACTGGTACCTCATCAACAATACCATCCATGCATGTCAGAAGATTACGGGAAAATAGCTTCAAAATGCTGAGACAATACTATTATCGACCTATAACACTGTGCTCAGCTAAACTAGTATTATCACAGTGAGATTATTTCAAAAAAATAAGGACTGAGTTCACCACTTGAGACTCAACTTGGAAAAAAAAAACTGGAAAAAATACTAAAGATGAAGGAAATTAAACATGGAAAGAAGCTAGGATAAATAATTTTGTTTACTGTATTTTCCCATGGATTTACAATGTTTTTTAATGTCTTGTATTTATTTTTTAGAGAGAGGGAGAGCACACGTGCATGAGCAGAGGAGAAACAAAGAGAGAAGGAGACAGAGAATCCCAAGCAGGCTCTGCACGTCAGCACGGAGCCAGATGCAGGGCTCACACTCACAAACCATGAGATCATGACCTGAGCCAAAATCAAGAGTCAGAGACTTAACAAACTGAATCACCCTGGCGCCCCTACGTTTTATATTTAAGATTAACAGTGTGTGTGTGTGTGTGTGTGTGTGCGCGCGCGCGCACGTGCGCGTGTGTTAAGAAAGAGAGACGGAGCATAGTCTCTCTACATGAGATATATGATGATTATTAATATTGTCTATTTGGGGAAACTGTCCCCTCCCAGGCCAGACACTGATAATTAAACATATCACGGTAGGCGTGCCTGGGTAGTTCAGTCGGTTAAGCTGAAGAAACTCTTGATTTCAGCTCAGGTCATGATCTCATGGTTCATGAGATTGAGTCTCACGTCTTGCTTAGAATTCTCTCTCCCTCTCTCTCTGCCCCTCCCCCCCCCAAAATAAATAAACAAACTTTAAAAAATGAAAAAACAGCATATCATGGTAAAGTGCTGTGGCTTCAGAGACTATAAGCAGATACACGAGCGGGGTAGGGGAAAAGCCAACTCATTTCATGGTGCAGAGAAACAGGAGTGAGCATAGGGACAGAGCCAGGCATTACTAAGAAGAAGCTGATAGGAAGCAATATAGGGGGAAAGGCCAGCCCGAGGCAACAGAATTCAAAACTCTCCCCCACCTCATAGAACAAAGATGACAAAGAAGCCTGCTCTACCAAGCGATATAGGCAGGTAGGCATCTGGATATACCACCAAGGGATGTGGATGCAGGAGACACTATTCGTGTTATCACTGACGCATCAGAGACTGACTCCAGCCCTTACATAAAAAGCATCCAGAATTTTTGATAGCCTGACCCGATGCCCTCTCCCTGATTCTAGAGGGGTAAAGCCACATGCCAATGGTTGAGAGTTCCCTGTGGCCTGCTGGGGTGAAACAGCACAAGGCAGCTCCGATAAATGAGAACTTATCTCTCCCTCTGATGCAAAAATCATATCTAACTGAGAGGAAACTATGGAACCATTTCTTTGAACCCAGAAGCACTTTAAAAATTAAGATGTAAAATGATAAGAAAACTGAATACACATTTCCGAACTAAGCAAAGAGGTTTTAGTTAGCTGGATGATTAACAGAGGTGGAGGGCCAAAGTAAGATGAGACATAACCTCATTCAGCTCTGTATTTAGGTGTCGAACCCCCTTTGCATGGGTTATCTTCTTGTGTTACCAGGGCTCATCTTTACTCATCTGAATGATATCCCATTATTTGTATGAATGTCTAAGCGTGGGGGCGCCCAGGTGGCTCAGTCGGTTAAGTGTCTAACTCTTGATTTTGGCTCAGGTCATGATCTCACAGTTCACTCCATGAGTTCAAGCCCCACACTGGGCTCTGCTCTCACAGTGCAGAGCCTGCTTGAGATTCTCTTTCTCTCCCTCTCTCTCTCTCTGCCCCTCCCCACCTTGCTCTCTCAAAAATAAACTTAAGAAAAGGAAAAAAAGATGTCTAAGTGTGAATGTTTTTTAAGAAAATTGTGGAAGGCCATAAAACTTGATAAGAGTAGGAGATGCTCATAGTTCATTGATGGTATTTATGACTTCTCATAACTTGCAATGTTAACTCAAAATGAACATTTTAAAATTATTTTCCTGCCTCATACACTACCAGCCATCGTCATTTTTATAATGGGCAATTATAATTTGATTTCCCTTCTGAAGAAGTTTATAATAAATTTAAACAAAATTAAAAGTGTTTCCACTATCTTCTAGATCTTACTACAATGCAGAGCTTTTTCAAATATTTCCTTCTTGTTACTATGATAGCACCTGAATCAGGTTGGATTTAGATTTTGTAATATAGCTCTGGACCAGGCATCTTCAGGCATGAGACCTGTTCTCGCATCTCTGCTGCATCTTGTATCTGTGTGATTGGGTGGAGGTCATGGATAGAGAGCTGTCCTCGTGAGATGGTGGGAAAGGTCACCAGGGTAAGAAGCTTCTGAGGGTCACCACCCACACCTCCCCACACAGCCTCTCTTCCCCATTACTGATTGGCTTCCTCTGTACCAGGAAATAGTTTTTCATTCTGCGAATGGTGAAGGTAGTGATTCAAATTCATATATTAAATTATTCATTAAGAGCAAACTGTGATGGAGTTAGGGAAGGAAGAAATGAGTGCTTAATTTATACAGACTCCAAATAAGGCACATTGCTGATGAATCTCCATCCTCCCAAAATTCAAATTTGTTGTTGTTGCTTTTTTTTTTAATTTTTTAATGTTTATATATTTTTGAGGAGGGACACGGATGGAGAGAGAGGGAAACACAGAATCCAAAGCAGGCTCCAGGCTCTGAGCTGTCAGCATAGACCCCAACACAGGGCTGGAACCCACAAAACCTGAGATCATAACCTGAGCCAAAGTCAGACGCTTAACCAACTGAGCCACCCAGGCGTCCACTAGAATAAAAACTTCAAATAATAACAAGTATTAGCAAAGATGCAGAGAAATCAGAAGCATCACTTGTTGCTGGTGGGAATGTAAAATGGTATAGCTACTTTGGAAAACAGTGCAACCATTTGTCAAAAAGTTAAACCAGAGAGTTATCATTTGACCAGAAATCCCCCTCCCAGGTATATCATATCCAAAAGAATGAAGACATGTCCATTCAAAAACTTGAACGCAAATGTCCACAGCAGCACTATTCCTAATAGCTAAAAAGTCGAAACAACCGAAATGTCCCTTAACTGATAACTGTGATATCCCCAAACACTGGGATAGTATTCAGCCATAAAAAGGGATGAAATACTGATGCTACAACACGGGTGAACGTTGAAAACATTATGCTACCTGAAAGAAGCCAGTCTCAAAAAACCACATACAATTCCATTTACCCGAGTCCCCCTAAGATCCGAGGGTTACGTTCCAGGTCCCCTAGCAGATAAATGCCTGAAACCGCAGAAAGTACCAGACCACGCTGTTTTTTCCTATACACACATACCTAGCATCCAGTTTAATTTGCATATTAGGCACAGTAAGAAATTAACAACAAGAACTAAAAATGAAATCGAACCATTATGACAGAATGCTGTAATAAAAGTTATGCGAACGTGACCTCTCTCTCAAAATCTCATGTTACACTGTACTCACTTTTTCTTGTGACGCTGTGTGACGAAAAGCCTACGTGAGGAGATGACGTGAGGAGAACAGCGCAGGAACTGTGACGTAGAGTTAGGCTACTATTGACCTTCTGCAGATTCGTCAGAAGAATTATCTGCTCTGGGACCGCGGATAACTGAAACTGCGGAAGGTGAAACCACAGATAAAGGAGTCGGCTGTATACGAAACGTCCGGAATAGGTAAATCTCTACAGATAGTAGAACAGTGGTGTCTGGGGCTGGAAGTGTTGGAGATACTAGCTACAGGGTGCAGGGCTTCTTAGGGGGGTGAGGACAATGTTCTAAATTAATTGTGGTGATGATTGAACAATTCTGTGAATAAATTAAATGCCAAGCCATTACTTGGTATGCTTTATATTTAAAGTGAATTATATGAATGATGTGGTATGTGAATGATATGGTATGTGAATTATATCTCAATAAAGCTGTTATTGAAAACAAACAACGGTGGCTTAATGGAAGGCAACAACCAGACACAAAGAGAAGTGGGTTTGGTGGATGGAGGGATCTGGCCTGGAGTACTCGTTCTCACACTGAGAGTGCCAGGAGTCCACTCCAGTGGGCCTGGCCACGGTTAGATGGTCGAAGGCTGTCCACCTGCAGAGTATCCTGACCACCGTGGAGAGCACAGCCCCAAGGTCTGCTGTCAGGGCTGGGGGACCTGACTCAGGGACTGAGAGGCAGGAGAAGGTGAGAGAAGACAGCTGATCTTTGGACAACTGGGTGTCCTTGCGCCTTAGTTCCTCCCTCCAGCCTCAGCTCTATTATGTGTGTCCTGCTACTCAGTATGCAACCGGGAGCAGCGTGAGTAGGCATGATCAGTGTGCAGAATCTCAGCTGGGCCCCAGAACTACTGAACCAGGATCTGCATTTTATTACACCGTGGAAATAACAATACCTCCTTCCAAAAGATTTTGTGGGGATCCTTGTTAAAAGTGACTACTGCCATTGACTTGACACCCTTTATGTGCTAGATACTGGGATAATATGAAGAGCTGCCTAACTCAGTGCCTGCACATAGTACGGGTTCAATGTGCAGCAGCTACTATGTGAGAGAGCATGACTTGGGAGGAGGGAAGAGCCTGGATGCTGGAATCTGGTACACCTGGTCCTCATTCTGGCCCCTCTCGGAAGCTGACACCTTGGGCCAGTGACTTAACTGGTCTGGGCCTCACCTTGCTGATCTGTCGTAAACTGGGCTTACCTCACAGGGTGGTTGTGAAGATGAAGAGAAGAAACGTGTCTGGTGGCTGCCCCACACCGAACAGCATGTAGAAACCCACTTCCTCCTCCCTACGACCAGATCTCAAAGGGCAGTACCGGGAAGAGACCCAACCGTGTTGAATCCTCCTTAATCATGCGCCCGGCCCTGTTTTTCTATTACTCATTCACTTATCCACTGAGCAAATTCTTCCTGAGCACCTACGATGTGCCAGCCACTGTGCTGGGAGTGCAGACACTGCAGCTGTGGTCCCCGAGTCGTGAAGCCTGCCTGATCTGGCCTTGCAGAGGAATGAATGAGCCTGTTTACCCACCTGCTTTGAGAGCTGTAAGAACAAAGCCCATTGTCTCTCAGCAGCCATCTGAAACAATTAGTCTCTACTCCCAACACTAATGTGCTTCCACACTGTGAAAAAGCACTTTTTCGAGGGGGGCAGGAGACATAAATTAGTATAATAATGCAATTAAAATGCATTTTCTTTCCATTTATTTAAATTACTCCTCCTTACATCTTGAGAAAATGCATCCTCCCTTGGAGGTGTTTAAGGAGATTCAAAGAGGCTATTGCCACGAAGCAAGAAAGGCCCCCCACAGAAAACACAAACACCCTGCCCAGCAGGCCAAGGAGAGCCACCCTCCCTGGCGATGACTGCTCATGCCTAAAAGACACTTGGCACTTTGGGGCTCCACAAGCCCTTGGATGGAATTTGCCCTGACAGGTCACTGGCTTTCTGTAAACACTCATTTGTTCATTTATTCGTTAACAATTTTTTTCTGCACTTCTTCCAGGCCCAGCAGTAGAAATAACCCGAGAAAGATAGGATATAGTTCCTACACTCATAGGGGACTGTCTAGGAGAAAGGCAGCCAAGCAAAAAAGGCACTGGAGCTACCAGTGCTGTGACAGCCAGAAGCATGAAGAAGAGACCCCACCCAGCGGGGACATAGGGAAGAGAAGCAGAGGCCCCAGGAAGAGGATGAATTAACCAGTGGGGGAGGGGAGAAAGGCTCCTCCAGGCAGACTGACCAGAAGGGACAAAGGCATGGAAGATGGGAGAGCATTGTGGGTAGAGCAAGGAGCATTAAGTGACTTGAGAAGATTAGGAGGCAGGAAGGAGAGGAGAAGAAAACGAAGCAGGGACTCACTCAGGAGTCCAGAAGGATCTGGGCGAGGCTCAAAGCAGGGACTTTGTCCAGACAGCCTTATGAAACCAGGGTGATCCCCAGGTAGAAGGGGTGGAGAATCCAGTAGCCTATAAATCACAAGAGGAAACCAGACACCCACCGCGCCAAGGACACAGCAGCAAAAGCAGAACTGGTATCCCGAGTTAATTGGTTTTGTGTCGCTACCTGCTGGCAAGATTTCTTCAGTGCAGCTGATTCAACAAAATGTTCCAAGAGAGAGAATCTTTTTAAAAAGTAATAACAGTCACAGGGAACTTTCTTGAATTTACAAAAGACCTAATTAGAGTAACACATAGAAAGGATAGTATTAGTTTCATTAAAAAAAAAAAACTGAGAGGAGAGCATCATCTGAGAGTCAGGGGCTCAAATCCCAGCTCTGCCATTGATTATGTGGAAAAATCGCTTCGCTTCTTTGAGTTTTGTTTTTAACATCCAAAAAGCGGAGATAATATCTAACTCACAGTTGCTGAGAGGAATAAAAGACATCAGTTGTGTAAAGAGACATAATGGGAGCAGGAGTTAAAGTGATAGGAAACCAGCATATGACCTATCGCCACCTCCACCCCCATTACCTCGGCCACTGCCTGTGCTGCAAAGATCTGCTTCCTCTTTTAGACCCAAGACAGGAGGGAATGCATACAGCTCCACGGCTGCCCCCCAGGCAGGACCACTTCCTGTTCTCTTTTTCTTTCCTACGGAGAGTTGGCTGCCCCCTCTTTGCCCCATGACCTCCACCTTCAGCCTGGCTGCCTCATGGGGAAGGGTTTCCCTATTGTCCCTCTTCCCACACTTCCAGTGAAATGAACTGAGATCTGACTGGCTGATAACCGCAAGGAAACAGGGAGCAGCTGAAAGGACAGAGGAATGACCAAGCTAATGAAATCTATCTTACCCTCTGAGGTGGTAACAACGGATTCTCTGCATCTCACTGAACCCCAATTTCCTCCTCTGGGAAAAGGGGACAACATATGGCCATGTGAAAACTCATATAAAATGCCTGGCACAGTGTTACCACATGAAGACCTTCAAATATGGAAGTTCCTGGGGTGCCTGGGTGGCCCAATGGGTCTAGTGCCCGACTTCAGCTCAGGTCGTGATCTCACGGTTCATGGGTTCAAGCCCCGTGTCCAGCTTTATGCTGAATTCCTTGCTCAGAGCCTGGAATCTGCTTTGGATTCTGTGTCTCCTTCTCTCTCTGTCCCTCCCCCACTCTCACTCTGTCTCTCAAAAAATAAATGTAAATTTAAAAAAAATTTTTTAATATGGAAGTTACTATTAGAATTGTGGAATTGTGGAGGGGCGCCTGGGTGGCTCAGTCAGTTAAGAATCCAACTTCAGCTCAGATCATTATCTTACAGTTCATGAGTTTAAACTCTGTGCTAACAGTTCAGACCCAGGAGCCTGCTTCAGATTCTGTGTCTCCTTCTCCCTCTCTCTCTCTCTCTCTCTCTCTCTCTCTCTCTCTCTCTGTCTCACTCGCTCTCTTTCTCAAAAGTAAATAAACATTGAACAAAATTTTTAGAATTGTGGTAGATAATCTGGGGCGCCTGGGTGGCTCAGTCGGTTGAGCAGCCGACTTCGGCTCAGGTCATGATCTCGCGGTCTGTGAGTGCAAGCCCCGCAGTCGGGCTCTGTGCTGACAGCTCAGAGCCTGGAGCCTGCTTTGGATTCTGTGTCTCCCTCTCCTCTCTGTCCTCCTCCTGCACGCTCTGTCTCTATGTCTCAAACATAAATAAACGTCAAAAAAAAATTTAAAAAAAAAGAATTGTGGTAGATAATCTTTTTTTTTTAAGTTTTCATTTATTTATTTTTGAGAGAGAGAGAGAGTATGAGCTGGGGAGGGGCAGAGAGAGGGAGAGGGAGATACAGAATCTGAAACAGGCTCCAGGCTCTGAGCTGTCACCACAGAGCCACACAGGAACTGGACCTCAAGAACCGTGACATCATGACCTGAGCCTAAGTTGGACGCTTAACTGACACAGCCATCCAGCAGCCCCATGGTAGACAATCTTATTGTAGAAGGGTTTCAAACATCAGATTGAGGGGAAGTAGGAAGGTAAACAACCATTTTGGCCTTTTCCCACCTGAACTTGACTCCAATATTTTAAGTCATCTTGTACATTTGGGAATGGAGCACAAGACAGGTCAAGTGGGGGGTTTTTTTGTGTGTTTATTCATTTATTTTGAGCTAGCGAATGAGAGAGACAGAGAGAGAATCCCAAGCAGATTCCTTGTGGTCAGAGTGGAGCCAATGCGAGGCTCGATCCCATGAAGTGTGAAATCATGACCTGAGCCAAAATCAAGAGTTAGTTGCTTAACCAACTGAGCCACCCAGGTGTCCCTCAGGAAAAGAGCCCAATGTTTAGGACCTTGCCAGGGTGAGTTGTATAGAAATCTATAGCACTGGGGGCTCTGGAGAAAGAGGGCACTGGAGTTTCTGGAGTGCAGAAGGAAATATGCAGTAAGAGATGATCCTATCAATCAATACCACTTTGTCCAAACACTCAAGCTAAAATTTTAATAGCAATACGACTATCACATATTGTGCCTTACTCATGTCTCCCTGTGCTAAGTCTTTCTATGTGATCATTGACTTAATGCTCTCAACAATTTGTGAGGTAAATACTATTACAAATGAGGAACTGGGCTTGGAGATGCTAAGTGGCTAGTCAGTACAGCTGGTGAGCTGTGGGCCAGGATGCTGCCCAGCTCCAGAGCCTTTGTGTTTTCTGCCTTCTTCACTGCCACTAGGTCTGCCCTTGCTTTCTTCAAAATGTCCTAAAGGATTGTCCTTCCTCCCATGTCACAACTGTACTCCAGCCTCCTAATTGACAGTCTTGCCCCATACTCTGCTACATTTCTTTCTACCACCACAGACTCTAGACCACTTCTATCCAACAGAACTTTCTGCAATGATGAAAATGTTCCAGGAGAACACTGTCCAATATGCAAGCCACTGGCCACATGTGGCTACTGAGCATTTAAAGTGTGGCTATTGAGTCCTGTAATTTTTTAAATTTTAATTGATTTAAGTTTAAATAGACACATGTAGACAGTGGCTACCATATTGGATAGTGCAATCCTGGGTGGTCCAGATGCACCCCCAGGTAGAGTGGGACTTCATAGAAAACATGAACTGTGTAATAGTTTAAGCCTAGTAATCCACTAGAACCCAAAATGATGGCTTGTGCTTTTTCTCATCCTGAAAGTTATAGAAATCTATAAGGCACCTCGGCCTAAACAATAATCTTTTGATACTAATATCTGCCTGTGGTTAAGCACCTTGCCCTAGTCTCTGTATTAGGTATTTGATGTGTAATATCTAAACCTCACAACATCCCTGCAAAGTAGGTAATATTACCTTCATTCAATCATATAGCCAACAAGCATTTATTGAGCACCTACTGTCAGACATCAGCCAGGCACTGGAAATATTGGAATTAATATTTGGAGTCTCAGAGGACAGACTCCTCTGAGTTTACATTCTGTAAGTAAGAGGGCTGGGGGGGAAAAAAAGATGGCTGAGGCTCAGTACAGTTAAGTAACTTGCTCTCTGTCACATCACTGAAATTGGAACCTATACTACCTGACCTCACTGTTTCTTGGCTCCTCCTTCCTCCCAGGCTAAAACTCAAATCAAGGCTCAATGCTTCTCCCCATGAGGAAAAGGGTGGTCCAAAAAGATAACAAACAATGAATTTCTGCAAGAGTAAATATAAAGACATCCACTCAGGTCTACAAAAATAAAATTAAGTAGGCAACAGTTTTTATGGAAAAAAAAATGTATATATATATATACCCAGAAAGGGGTTGACTGTCTACAAACTCAACACGGAGAACAGTGTAATACAGACAGAGGCTATATGGAAGCAGGTGCAGAGTCCAACTCTTAACAAAAAATATTCCCACTCTTCTCTGGGTTAGTTAGGCCACATGTAGAGCCTGGAGCCATGTCTCAAGACAGGCATTGACCAACTTGAATTTGTCAAAACTCAAAACAAAATCACTGGTACACACAACACAGATGAATCTCACAAACGTAACATTGAATGAAGGAGGACAGAAAGAAAACATTACATAATATATTATTCCATTTATACAGAATTTAAGAACATTTACAACCACTCTAAGGTGATACAAGTCAAAAGAGTGGTCACCTTTGGAGTGGGTAAAGGCCGAAGGGTTTAGGAGAGAGGCTTCTGGGGGGCAGAATGGGAGTGTAGAGTTGGGAACAATTCAATGAACTGCGTACTTAATATTGTGCACTTTACCATATGTATCTTACGATTCCATAGAACAGTTCATGAGAAGACAGGAAGAGGAGCAATGCTGAGGATACTGTCAGGCAAATAAAAATGGTGATGATTTATTGCCAATAGATCCTCACAAAAATACTACTAAAGGATGCACATTAGGAGGAAAGAAAGCTTTCCCAGAAGAAAGATCTGATATGCCAGAAGGGATGGTGGGCAAAGAAAGTGGGAAATATATGGGTAAAACTAAACAAGCATCAGTTATGTAAAAGAATGATAAATAATGTCCAATTTGTGGGTTAACATAATAATACAAATTAGATTCTTCTCTTTACAATTTTGTATTTAAATTCTAGTTAGTTAACACACAGTGCAATACTGGTTTCAGGAGTAGAATCCAGTGATTCACCACTTACATACAACACCCAGTGCTAATCGTAATCAATGCCCTCCTTAATACCCATCATCCATCTAGCACATCTCCCATGCACCTCCCTCCATCAACCCTCCGTTTGTTCTCTATCTCCTATGGTTTGTTTCCCTCTCTCTTTTCCCCTTCCCATATATTCATATTTTTGTTTCTTGAATTCCACATATGAGTGAAATCATATGGTATTTGGTCTTTCTCTGACTTATTTCACTTAGCATAATATATTCTAGCTCCATCCACATTGTTACAAATGGCAAGACTTCATTTTTTGATGGCTGATTAATATTTCATTATATATGAAATTAATATCCATTACATATCATTAATATTCATTAATATTTCATTATATATATATATACATATATATATACACCACATCTTCTTTATCCATTCATCAGTCTATAGACATTTGGGCTCTTTCCATAGTTTGGCTATTGTTCATAATGCTGCTATAAACATTGGGGAGTGTGTACCCCTTTGAATCTGTATTTTTTATCCTTTGGGTAAAGGGTACTTTATCTTTGCTAGATTGTAGGGTAGTTCTATATTTAACTTTTTAAGGAACCTTCTTACTGTTCTCCAGAGTGGCTGCACCAGTTTGTATTCCCACCAACAGTGCAGGAGAGTTCCCCTTTCTCTGCATCCTTGCCAACACTTGTTGTTTCTTGTTAATGTTAGCTATTTTGACAGGTGTGGGGTGGTATCTCATTGTGGTTTTGATTTGTATTTCCCTGATGATGACTGATGTTGAGCATCTTTTCATGTGTCTGTTGGCTATCTGGATGCCTTCTTTGGAAAAACGTCTATTCATGTCTTCTGCCCATATCTTTGTTGGATTAATTGTTTTTTGGGTGCTGAGTTTGAGAAGTTCTTTATAGATTTTTGGATGCTTTATCCTTTATCCAATCCTTTATCCAATATGTCATTTGTAAATACCTTCTCCCATTCTGTAGGCTGCCTTTTAGTTTTGTTGATTGTTTCCTTCACTGTGCAGAAGCTTTTTATCTTGATGAGGTCCCAACAGTTGATGTTTGCTTTTGTTTCCTTTGCCTTGGGCAACATATCTAGTAAGAAGTTGCTCTGACTGAGGTCAAAAAGGTGGCTGCCTATGTTTTCCTCTAAGATTTTCCAATATAAAATCTGGAATAATCTTGATAATCCCGATATTCTGAGGTTGGCCCGTTATATTTATATCACATTAATTAGACATGGTGACTAGGAAGTGACAAGCACTCTGGACATCTCAGAAAGATACATTCATATCAGAAAGTAGAAAATAAGTCCTAACAAAAGTTCAGACACCTGCCTTAATGGTGAAGTTTTTAGGAGTCCCTAGTCTGGAATATGCCAAAACGTCCTCTCCAAAGTATAGGACAAGCTACTGAACTTTGTGCCACCTACCAGAAAAAACACTGTTTGATTCAAACTTTGGATATAGCATATACTACACTTAGAAACACTGCTTGAACCTATTTTCAAGCAGTGACACGGAAGGCTTCTAGTTTTGAGGGAGACCCAGAGCAAGAGGGAGCTTTGCAGTGCATTCAGGTTGCAGTACAAACAGCCCTACTGCTTGAGCATATGTTCTGGGTGATCCAGTGACACCAGAAGCATCTGTGGCAGTTAAGGACACTCCATGGAGTGAGTCTTTGACAAGCCCTTAGAGGAAAGTTGAGCCTCGACCCCTAAAGTTCCAGAGTAAGACCATGCTGTCTACAGCAGAGAACCTTCTGACACTCAAAAAAAACAGTTCTGGCACAATACTGGACCCTGAGAGAAACTGAGGGACCATAGAACATCATACACTAGAACAGTTATCAGACCTGCCAGATCCTAAGCTGAGACAGGCAAAATTTCATGTTGTACAATGAAAGTAATACATTTGGAATCAGGCTCAAGCAGGCATGGAGGAAACAATAAATTGGATGACAGGTGGTCCACACCCGTGGTAGGGTGTACAACAGGGTAGAGGTCCTGATGTACCCTGCCTCTCTTGCACTACTGCCTCACTGTCAGCCCACATCTCTGGCCCCGTGGGGATTTCTCTACAACCAGTTGACAGAAACGAAAAATAAAATAGGGGCGCCTGGGTGGCTCAGTCGGTTAAGCACCAACTTCGGCTCAGGTCATGATCTCACGGGTTGTGAGTTTGAGCCCCGCTTCGGGCTCTATGCTGACAGCTCAGGGCCTGGAGCCTGCTTCACATTCTGTGTCTCCCTCTCTCTCTGCCCTTCCCCTGCTCACACTCTCTCTCTGTCAAAAGTAAATAAACATTAAAAAAAAAAGAAGAAGAAGAAGAAAAAGAAAAGAAAAGGCCTGATAATGGTTAGGTCTGCACAATATATTGTAAGCCAAAAATGGATTGCTGCTACAAAGGGCCCTGGCAAAGAGTGGTGAGAGAAATAATCCCAGAGGGCAGAGTTTAAAGTACAACTGGCCATGGTCTTTGTGTGAAGAAGTGGCCTGAAGTGGGAAATACAGAGACTTCCAAGTAATGGCAAATGGCTTGGCTGCTTGGTCAAGGGGCTAGAGGGAGCAAGATTGGAAGATTGGAAACAAGGATGGATGTCTGAGGAAGAGACATGTGGATGGAGCAATGGGAATGAGCACATAGCGTGTGGATCTTTGAGTCCACATCAATGCACACCAGAAAGCCTGTGTGGCAGAAGAAGCACTGAATAAACCGTAGACAGGATGACTCATCCAGTGAATACCAGTGAGCCTCTGTCTTCAGCTGCCTCAATACTTACAAAGGAGCCCATGAATGAATGGATTAGCCGTGGTAGCCTGTCATGGTAAGCACCCCTTCACCAAGGCTGATCTAGCTACCAGCTCTGCTGATGCCTGACCATCAGGTGTACAGACTAACGCTAAGTCCTTGAAATGGTACAATCCCTCAAGGACATAAGCAGGCATTTATGGCAAGTTCATTACCTTGGATCTCTTCTACACCGAAAGGAGGAAAAATCCATCCTTCCTAGAAATGATACATATTCTGATTATGGGTTTGCCTTCTCTGCTTATAGTGCATTGGCCAGCCTAATTATCTGCAAGCTACAGATTGTCTGCTTCTGGGGAAACCAAACCCTAGGCACCAACAAATAAAGAAGCTGGTTCTTCGAAAGGTCTAATAAAATACACAATATTCTGGCAAGATTGGAGGAAGAACAAATAAAAAATATTGCAAATAAAAAAGAAGAAAAACTATGTATTCTGTGGAGATATAAAAGGACTAAGATAAATAACTGGAGGAGAAGGGGAAATTCTTTTTACAAGAGAATGCCAAGTAATAAATATAGGAGGGATGCAGGTGTTAAAAAAATCATTGTATTATAACCATCATAGTAAGGACTGGTACAGGCAAGAATCGATAATGGATGCTAAACCACGTGTGAAAGTTTGATGAGGAATAGGATATTTCCACTGTTTCAAAGTATCTCCCACAGCTTAATTATTTAATACAGAGTAAAATAATAACTTTACACTGGAGATAACTGTTGGACATCACCCTAACCAAGCGATCAAAGTGAACATCACAAATTAACAACAGTTGACTGGCAACGTTTAAACCAGTAACCGAAAGATAAACAGAGCAAAGAAGCACAGCTGCAGGTCTTTTTCTCAACTCTGCTTATTCTCAGAATGCCATCTGCCACCTTGTTTCTACAAGGTGATATTCATGTCTGGTCCAATGACGGACCAAGTGCTAATTGGGTTGTTTTGCACAAGCTCCAGGTCTACCTCCTCTTAGAACACAACAAAATGAAATTGACTTGCCCCCATTTAGCGACTTCCTTTGTCTGATCTTGAGTCAAGTGGCTGCTTTCCCCTTTATTCAGACCTTTTTCAGTTTTCTTTTAGAAAATCTCTGACCCTCCCCCTTGGAGAGGCAGATTGAGGGCTGTCCCTGTCTCCTCATTTGGCGGCCTTTCCAATAAACTCTTGCCTTGCTGATCACTGGTGCATCAAGCACAGGAACCTGGGCTCCATTACAGTGTTATGCACTAGGAAGCAAACAACATTATGTAGCACTCCTACAAAAACATGCATACTCAGATCTTACTTTACATGAGGAAATAGACATTCAGCATGAGACATCTACAAAGCAACCACCACGTACTCTCCAAAACGGAAATGCCATGACAGACAGAGAAATCTCTGAGGCACTATTCCAGGTGAAAAGAAATCTAAGAAAGATGACAACAAAATGTAACCTTGAATTGGATCATGGACCAGAAAAAAGAATGCTACTGTGGAGACAAAAAATAATTTTCCCTCTACCCTTCTAGATTCTTGGCTGAGATGCTTGGATAAGACAGATTAACAGGAAAGAAACTAGAAGTTTAATAACATGTATACCTCCTGTATACATGGGAGACACCCAAGAAAACTGAGTAACTCCCTAAAGAAATGGTCGAAATCACCACCTTACTAAATACCATCTCCAGCTAAAGACAAAAGATGTTGGGCAGTAGGTAGGGGAAGCCAGTTATGGGAGGTTAACAGGAAAAGTATAGTAAGGTCATTATGTAGACTTAAGTCATCGCCTTCTCCACTGAGAAGAGCTTCTAGAGATTCTCGGTCCTCCTTCCCTTACAAATAGAGACTTCCCTGAGGAATGTAACTGTCTCTTACAAAAGGATAACATCTCCTCGGTTTTCAGAACTTTTCCTTTTCTGCTTAACATAAACATCATCAGTCTAAAATAATCCTTATACCAAAGAGGCATATACTGGGGAGGCAAATTATGCTCCCCTTTGCTAGAGAAGACATTATTGGATAACTAGCAAAAGTAGAATGTGAATTATATATTAGATAATGCCAAATAGTCTAACACTTAGATTGCAGCAGGATTCTCACACAGAGAGTCGTGACACTAAGGCTTTTCTTTCCAGGAAGCAACTTCATTCCCTGCGGGCACCACTCAGCTGGGTTGGTACCCAAAGAACTGAGCCCCAAACACCACATGGCATGGTTTTTTTTTTAATATATTTTTTACTTCTTTGTCTCCCATATATGGTAACACAGAAACATGCAGTCTGATTAAGTGGTCTCATGTTACAAGGTTGTAAGGGATGTTGTCACATATGTTGAATAGAAAGGTTGCCTTCAGATTTTTTCCCCCTTAAGGAGTGGACGCTACCACAAGATAAATATTAAATTTCCTGAGTTCATTAAATTTCCTATAATTATGTAAGAGAGTCCTTTATTCTTAGGAAATAAGTACGGAAGTATCAAGGTTTAAGGGACATGACACTGCAACTTATTCTGAAATGATTCAGAGAAAAAAAAATAGAGTGAGAGAGAGAAATGATAAAGTAAATGTGGCAAAATACTAACAGGAGGTAAATCTAAGTAAAGGATGTACTTCTTTGGTACTATTCTTAGGTTTTTCTTAAGTTTGAAATTATTTCAAAAATAAAAATTTAAGCAAACTTCAAAAATAAAAGAATAAGAAGATTCATAATATTATGAACAATATTATATGAGTAAATTTTAAAATATAAATGAAATTATTAAATTCCCAGAAAAATTTGATGGGGAAAAAAACTCTCTAATGGCTCGAGATATAAGGGAAGCCAGTTTAGATTTCTTTTTTTCTTTTTTTTTTTTTAAGTTTATTTACTTGGAGAGGGAGAGGGAGAAAAAGAGGGAGAGGGAGAGAGAGAGTGAGAGAGCACATGTGCACACAAACAGGGGAAGGGCAGAGAGAGAGAGGAAGAGAGAGAATCCCAAGCAGGCTCCATGCTATCAGCATGGAGCCAGATACAGGGCTCAGACTAAGAAACCATGAGATCGGGGCGCCTGAGTGGCTCAGTCGGTTAAGTGGCCGACTTCAGCTCAGGTCATGATCTCATGGTCTGTGAGTTCGAGCCCCGCGTCGGGCTCTGTGCTGATGGCTCAGAGCCTGGAGCCTGTTTCGGATTCTGTGTCTCCCTCTCTCTCTATGCTCTTCCCCTGCTTACACTCTGTCTCTCAAAAGTAAATAAATATAAAAAAAAAAAAAAAAGAAACCATGAGATCATGATCTGAGCTAAAATCAAAAGCAGAAGCTTGGGCACCTGGGTGGCTCAGTTGGTTGAGTGTCTGACTTTGGATTTCAGCTGAGGTCATGATCCCAGGGTCATGGGATGGAGCCGCCGTTTGGGCTCCACGCTGAGCATGGAGCCTGCTTGGGATTCTCTCTCTCTCCCTCTGCCCCTCTGCCTGGCTCACACCCTCTCACTTTCTTTCTCTCTCTCAAATAAAAAAAAATTAACATCTAAAAAAATTATAATAAAATATTGGCAAACTGAAACCAGAAATCCATGAAAAATGTAATATATTTGTTACCAAGTTGAATCTATTCTAGGAATTCAAATTATGTTCAATATTCAGAAAAGCATTAATATCATCATTAAATTAAATTATTAAAGGAAAAATAATAACATATTTTCTTACAGTTGCAAAAATGAATAAGTAATTTCTGTATAATTAAGAATCTGGCCGGTCTTTGTCCCCCATTGCTGGGACATAGCCTCTAAACCCTGACAGTTTCCTAAGTGTTAGGAGGGTCTTTGTTATTTATCGGCTCCTTTAGACTGCCTCTGAATTTGTAAGATGACTTGCAAGATGATTCCTGGTAAGCCATTAAATAGTTTATGCTAAGATGATGACTCGTATGGGGGCTGGCTACTCAGAAAGACCAACCCAGTAATTAGGAGGTTAATGCTTTGAACCGGGCAATATCAACCAAAACTAGGGGGATGAAGGATGGAGGGGAAATGCCACTAAAAACTGAATTCAATCACATGGCCAATGATTCAATCAACCATGTCTATAAAATGAAATCCCAACAAAAACTTAATAAAGTGTAACTTGAGCAAGTGGGGTTGGCAGTTGGCAACATTCTGCATATTGCTACACATCAACACGCTGGTAAGGTGACTTGTCCTCACTCCTCACAAGGACAAAACACCACAAGCTTGCCATTTAGGACCCTCCCTGCAATCACCTATGCATCTCTTCTTTTGACTGATTCTGATTTGTATCTTTTTTGTCATAATAAAAATGTAATTATAAGTATAGCCCTTTCTGAGCTCTGTGCAAATTATCAAACCTGTGGGGGGGGGTCACAAAAACCCCCAAATGTAGCCAGTTATTCAGAGGTGAGGGTGGCCCTGGAAGCTTCCTAGCTTGCGGCTGGTGTCCAAAGTGAGGCCAGTCTGTGGGGCAGTGTACTCTTAACCTATGAAGTTAGGCCTGACTCTGGGTACTTAATGTCAGAAATCATTACAGCAATGAACAAATAAACCAAAACTGGTAGTAAATGGGCCTATAAAAGGGGATGAAGAGAGCTGAGATGAGCTAGAAGCTAGACTTCTCTGAACGTTCCTTGTTTTGTGGTGTTAAAAAGAAGACAACAGACTTGAAATGGAGTCACTTATGCTAAGCCCCATATCACCAGAGACTTAACTTAATTACAACTTTGGCTCTCCCAGAAATGGAATCTTAAACCAATTATTCAGGAATCATTTCATTAGCACTAGTTAGGTAATCTGCCTGATAGAACAGGAGCCAGCCCCTAGAGGAAAAGCAATCTTGCAAGAACCAATCCACTTTTCTGTGTATTCTAACATCCTTGTTCCTGCTCCTTTCTGCCTACAAAAGTCTTTCATTTTGTACAGCTCCTCAGAGCTCCTTTCTATCTGCTAGATTGGATGATACTCAATTCATGAATCACTGAATAAAGTCAGTGAGATCTTTAAATTTTACTCAGTTGAGGGGCGCCTGAGTGATTCAGTCAGTTAAGCATCTGACTTTGGCTCAGGTCATGATCTCATAGTTTGTGAGTTCAAGCCCCAAGTCGGGCTCTGTGATGACAGCTCAGAGCCTGGAGCCTGCTTCAGATTCTGTGTCTCCCCCTCTCTCTGCCCCTCCCCCCACTCTCAAAAATAAAATAAACATTAAAAAAATGTTAATAAATTTTACTCAGTTGAATTTTGAGGTTTTTTTAATTTTTTAAATATTTTTTAAAGATTATTTATTTTTGAGAGAGAGACAGAGAGAGCAGGGAAGGGGCAGAGAGAGGGAAAGAGAGAATCCCAAGCAGGCTTTGCACTGTCAGCACAAAGGAGGTGGAACTCACAAACCACGAGATTATGACAGAAACAGAAACCAAGAGTCAGATGCTTAACCGACTGGGCCACCCAGGCACCCCAACTTTTGTTTTTTGACATTGGTTTGACTTTGGAATCACATAAATGTTTTACATAATTAAAACAGAAAACTGAATAGAAAAATAAAAAGCAATCCCTAAAAAGCAAAAACTAAAACAAAGCAACCTAACTCTATATCAGATTGGTAGCCTAACCACACAGAATTATTCCAAGTGACTTTAAACATAGTATATTTACTGAACATCTCCAGTAGGATAAACTAAAATGCTAAAACTAAACAAAACAAAAGTAAACAAAACTGCACTCAGGTGTCTTGTTTTCAGTTGTTATATCAGTGTTGGTATTTTAAAAAGATGTAGTATCAATAAATACAGCTCTAACCCCAAGATTATGGTCTCTGAATATTATTACCCTTTTTTTCCAAGTTTATTTATTTTGAGAGAGAGAGAACGAGCAGACTCCACACAGTCAGCACAGAGCCCAATACGGAGTTCAATCTCACGACCCGTGAGATCATGACCTGAGCCGAGATCAAGAGTTGGATGCTTAACCAACTGAGCCAACCAGGTGCCCCAATATTATTACCTTAAAAAGAACCAAAACTTTTTGGACAAATAATTGTCCCACAACTGCAGAAGGAAGTATACCAAAACAGCGTGGTACATCTTGTCATTACAGAAATCAAAGAACTTGTATCGGAGACTACTGGGGGCACGTCACTAGCACACTGGATCCAACTTGAAGGAATTTCCACTGACCAAAGATGGGATAATTTGAGCATCGGAAATAATAATGATTTCAGTAGGTTGAGATACACCCTTGTGTAAAAAAGTATACTTTAAAAAACACAGCCAATATATAAAAATTCATTGATTTATAATGATAATTTTATGTCATCATTAATGTCTTTAGAGGTTGCTAGGATGCCACCTCATCCTGAAATTGATACATAAAAGAAAAGAATCAAGCATTTATCCTTTCTTTCCTATTTTTCAGGGTAACCAGATGATCGGTAGTAAGATGACTAAAAGTGAAACAACTAGATACTATCTATCTCATGATGAGATACAATAGAAAGTGCACAGCACCACCTATAGAGGAATTTTGCCAAATAAATAGCTCAAATTTTTAAACATTTTTAGGAAAGAAAGAAGGAAAGGCCTAAATCTAATGAAGTCTTTGGTTCTAATTATTACTCTTCAGAAATACAAGGTATAGAATAACATGTAAACTAACAGCTCAAAAATTAAATCAGAGAAATCAGAAGGCAAGAAATGCTATAGCTCAAATGATTGTTTTCGTTGAGTATATAGCATTTTTAAAAAGAAAAAAAAAAACTTTGATAGGTTAAAAGAGATTTAAGAAGCAAATTAACTATGGGACTAGGGTTTGAAAGAGGAAAGAGTATTTCTGCCTCTGAGGCAAAAGAGAAAAAAAAGAAAAGAAACATATTAACCAAATGAACTTATGTACTTTTTTGCACCCTAGTTAAATAAATCAAGAGTAAATTACAGTAGTGTAGAAAATCAGGGGGCCTGGGTGTCTTCGTTGGTTGAACATCAGACTCTTGATTTTGGCTCAGGCCAGGGTCCCTTTTAAGATCAACCCTGATGTCAGGCTCCCTGCAGGGCATGCACGGAGCTTGCTTGGGATTCTCTTTCTGCCCATCCCCCACTCGCGTTTGCTTGCTTTTTTCTCTCTCTCAAAGTGAATAAATTAAAAAAAAATAGTTCGGAGGGGCGCCTGCGTGGCTCAGTCAGTTGAGCATCTGACTTCAGCTCAGGTCATGATCTCACAGCTGGTGAGTTGGAGCCCAGCGTCGGGCTCTGTGCTGACAGCTCAGAGCCTGGAGCCTGCTTCAGATTCTGCGTCCCCCTCTCTCTTTGCCCCTCCCCCACTCGCATTCTGCCTCTGTCTCTCAAAAATAAATTAAGAAGAATTTTAATAGTCTGGAAAATTAGGAAAAATTGAACTCAGACAGAATATTAGGTGATATTAAGGAATTATTATTATGGAAGGTAATCATGGGTGTTGTGGCTCTGCTTCTTAAAGTCCTGATCTGTTAGAGGTACGCACCCCTGTACTTACAGGTTAAATGATATGACGCCTGGGAATTACTTTCAAATACCCAAACCAAAAAAAAAAGAGTAGAGAGAAGAGATAGGACAAGAATGACAGGAAACTGATCATTGTTGAAGTTGGGTGATGAATCATGACAATTCATGATAACATTCTCTGTTTTTGTATAAAAATCTCTCTAATAAAAAGTTAAACATGATCACCTTAATAGTTGCAGTAAAAGCTCACTTGATCACATTCCACACCCGTACATTAATGTGATTCTGAGTAAACTAGAAATAAAAGAGAATTTATTTAGCCTAATAAAATGTGCCTATCAAAATCTATAGCAAACATCACAGTTAATAGTGAAACAGAAGCAATTTTAAAAATCAGAAATACAATAAGGATGCCCCTACTATTACCACTTCTTGGCAACATCGAATCAGAGAAATTAATCTGTATAATAACTCGAGAAAAAGAAATAAGAGCTATAAGGATCAGAAAGGAAAAAATGTGAGTTAATTTTCTCAAATGAAATGATTGCATAGAAAAACTCCAAGTGACAATAAACAAATTATTAGAATAATTCTCAGAATAACTAGAAGTTTAGCAAGGGAATGTTAAGTAAAAAGAGTGGCCTCTACTCTTAAGGAAGAGAGAGAGGATTCAGCTGGGATAGGGCACAGATAGCTTTCAAAAGTATTGGTAATGTTCTGTCTCTTGGAAAAATAATTATATTATTCTACGCTCTTTATAATATGCGTATGTGTGATTTTATTTGTATGAAATTCTACATATAAAAAATTAAATTCTGGGACACCTGGGTAGCTCAGTTGGTTAATCATTCAACTTTGGCTCAGGTCACGATCTCACAGTTCATGGGTTTGAGCCCTGCACTGGGCTTTGTGCTGACAGTTCAGAGCCTGGAGCCTGCTTCACATTCTGTGTGTGTCTCTCTCTCTACCCCTTCTCTACTCATACTTCTCTCTCTCTCTCTCTCTCTCTCTCTCTCTCTCTCTCTCTCTCGTATTTTAAAAAGCCTTTTTATTAAAAGCAAATAAAAAGTAATGGATTCCCTATTTCTAGAACTTCTAAAGCATTAAACATATGGCCATGTCTTTTGGGGGTATTGTAGAGATAATTCTTGCTTTGAGAAAAATCACGTTACTTGCTCTTGAATGTCATTTGCCATTTTCAAAATTTCTCTGACAATCATATCACTAGATTGTTGCCGTGTGGGAGTGTGAACTTGGGGTTGCCCAATATTCAGACATTACCAAAAAGCTGGAAATAAATTTTTTAAATTATGTAACTGCTTTGAAACACTGTGAAGGCCCCCAAAAAAGGCATCTATCTGCAGGCTTCTAGGCTATATCCTCTGTTCTAGACTTTAAGTCTTAGAGATATCCTTCAACCCTGAGTGAGTAGGGTCATTTTAGATGGGGCCTGAGTCCTCCAGTTCACCCCACACCTCTCAGTTCTCACAGCCTGCCTTCATTCTGCATTTCCTCCCTAACTCAGCAGGTGGCTGAATTTGTGAACCCGTCTTCCAGTATCTATGGCACAGAGAAGAATCTTCCTGTATTTCCCCCAATTCACCATCAGAGGGCAGGCATGCAAAATAGGAGGAGAAAACCAAAGCTTTTGCAAGTACCCAACTTTCAGGGAAAGGAATCCAGGGATTAACCATGCAAAAACTGTTTCTCTGAATTTTAACCATGAAAATGCTATGCGTTTATCTGATTTTAGAAGTATTCTGCAAACATAAGGTATGCGGGTGGGAATGTTCATGTCTGGCTGGAGCTGATCGAAAATCAGGGGCGGAAGTTTGAAGTAGGATGTCTAGAGAGATGAGGCTCTGAGAATCGGAGCCCGGCGCTGCTCAGACACTTGACTCAGGACAAGCAGGACCTCGGCTTGTTTCAGAAAACTTTACAAATGAATGAATGAATCAGTATCCTCCCTCACAGTCATACCTGTCTGCCGAACGCATCTCTTGGAGGGAGTCTCTCCAGGTCTGCTGACCTCAGGATAGGACATAAGGAGAGATTTTATATGGGGCAAGGAAAGGGCAAGCTAGACTCTGTTACCGACAGCGGGCAGTTACACAGGATGAGCTGTACTGGGAAATGTTTTAAAAGCAGGTTGCAAAACACAAAAGCTCTGATTTGCAGCATTTGCCATCTCCATGGTGTAAATACTCCTACTTGGCCAACTTTAAGGAGCTCATATTGCATCACTAAACACAGAGCCGGGAAAAGATACACAACAGACTCTCACCACCCTGTACAAACCGGCTTTATCATACTACTGACTCCACCTACTCTCCACCCCCATTTCGAAGTAAAACCTTAACCGTAGAAACAGGCCCACTCTAACATTTTCAAAGTTTAGCGGGAGGGTACAAATGGAGGCCCATATACTTTACGTCTAAATATTTAAGTTTTAAATCAAACTAACACATTGCTAATTAAAGTATGTCTTATCCTGCTGCCATGACAAATGTACCTTCATAACTATCTGGAAAAACAGGTTTAAATTTAGAATTCTATGCCTAATATGGCAAGATGGAAGAATCCATCCCCGGCCCTCTATTCCAGGGCCACCCCCTTTTCTTCTTACTCCCAGCACACACAAGCCCTAGGCCATGTTTCCAAGCTCTGTTTCATCTTGCAGGAAGCTCTCCCTTGGGAGCCATCCCTTGGGCCCAACTGTGGGCACTTTGGCAATGTGGTCTGTGCACAGGAGAACAGGTCCAGGGAAGAGTCCACGCCAGTGTAAAAATGGACTCGAGGTCATTTGGGCAGGGAATTATGGAGTCCCAAGACCTGAAACATGGAAAGTGGGGTTAGTCTCCAAGTAGGCATGTCCCCCTTGCCCTGTGGATTCTTCAGCTCTAAGAGAAGGCGAAGCCAGACTTGGGCCTATACAGGCCCAAACAGGCCCTTTAAAGCACAGGACTCAGGGCAGGGAGTCTTCTCACTCAGACCTGGGAGCGATCACTGCACAGAAGGCCCTCTTGTTGTGCAGGTCTTCTGATGATTTTCAGTGTTTAACATTCCTACATTGACAGGACTCCAGAAATTTCAGTCACTCAGGCAGAGTACTGAACACTTACTATTGGCTGGGACTGAGCTATAAGGTGAAGAAATGAAAAGATCATTCTGCCCCAACATTCTCAAAAAGGTAATTCATTACATTTTTTGTTTATACTTTAGAGAAGTTTCAGCAAATCAGGACATGAGGGCCAGATCTTGGCAGGCTGTTTTTGTATGGCCCACAAGCTTAGAATGGATTTTATGTGTCGCAAGAGTTGGAAAAAAAGAAGAAGAAGAAGAAGAGGACTATTTCATGACATGGGAAAATTACATGAAATTCTAATTTCAGGGTCCATAAATAAAGTTTTATAGGAACACAGCCCTGCCCATTTGTTTATATGTTGTCTATGGCTATTTCCACACTACAACAGCAGAATTGAATGGCTGTGTCAGAGACTATAGCCACAGAGCCCACATTATTTACTCTCTGATCTTTTACAGAAAAAGCTTACCAGTTCCTGCTTTAGAGTTAAGTTTCTTTCCTACGTTTCTCCAGAGAAGATTGGTGGTAGGTAGAGTAGGAAGGGCAGGGAGGGTACAAGGAAAAGGAGAAACCAGAAGTTGACCGAGTTCTGACTGCAGAACTTTGCCTCCTTTCCCTTTGAGAAAAGCAGCTGTCCAAAGGCAGACAGGGGCTGCCAAGAGGGCACTTGAGACGACAGGAGAAGCGGCCATAGTCCCCTCTAGCACCCAGGCCAAGCTTTGTCTTTGTTTTCCCCATTAATCTCAGTTATACAGGGCACCTCGGGGGCTCAGTTGATTAAGCGGTTAAGCATCCAACTCTTGGTTCACGGTTCGTGAGTTTGAGCCCCACATCCGGCTTCACGCTGACAGTGTGGAATCTGCTTGGGATTCTCCCTCTTCCTCTCTCTTTGCCCCTCCCCTGCTTGCTCTCTCTGTCTCCCAAAATAAATAAATAAACTTAAAAAAATTATTTTATATCTCAGATACAATTAGAACATTGTATCTCAACGGTGAAAGTCACTTACAGTTCCTTTGCTCTGTGACTATCTTTGTAGTTGAACATGGCAATGGGCACTCGTCACTAAAACATCTAGAGCAGTGCTGTCTACTAGAAATACAATATAATCCAGAATATAATTTTAAATTTACTAGTAGTCACATTAAAAAAAAGTAAGAGGAACTAATGATATTAATAAAGTATCTTATTTAATCCAATATATCAAAAATATTATGACTTTGACATGCAAGCAGTATAAAATTATTAATGAGCTATTCTGTATTCTTTTTTTGTACTAAGTCTTTTAAATCTGGTGGATATTTTACACTGAGAGCCCATCTCAACTTGAAAATCCCATTTTCAATTTTTATCAGAAATACCTGATCTATACATTTTATGAAGCTCACAGTTGAAAAAGTAAATCATACACTCGAATCGTTCTAAACATACTTAACCATTTTCTAATTGAGCCAAATTTCAGTTTTTAAGCATAAAGTCAAATGAAATGAGATTAAAATTCAGTTCTTCGGTTGTACCAGCCACATCATAGGAGCTCAGTAGTTACATCTGGCCAGTGACCACGGCACCGAACGGCACAGCTCTACCCAAGTCCATAGCACAGAGCAGCCGTGCATTGTTCTCGGGGGCTGGTTTCTATCAACAACAGGTCAACACTAAAATGGTACACAGCACTTGTTCTCTCCTGTTAAGCTCTCCAAACAACAAGGAAACAAGATCTGTAATTTCTCCATGTTGACTCCCTGCAAAGGTGACCCTCCTCAGGATCATCCACTTAGAGGAAATGGATTATTTCCTATGGCCCCCAAAGAACCACCAGGAAGAAGGAAGGGTCTTTTTTGGCCAACTCGGCTTCCAAAGGGCAAAGATTCCAAAAAGTCCCAAAGATTATAATATTTCCATACTTGCCATAAAATTCATAAACAGGGGACACCTGGGTGGCTCAGTCGGTTAAGCGTCCAGCTTCAGCTCAGGTCATGATCTCCTGGTCTGTGAGTTCAAGCCCCACGTCGGGCTCTGTGCTGACAGCTCAGAGCCTGGAGCCTACTTTGGATTCTGTGTCTCCCTCTCTCTCTGCTCCGCCCCCATTCATGCTCTCTCTTTCGCTTTCAAAAAAAAAAAAATTCATAAACAAGTCTTGTGGGCTTTGTCTTTAAAATACAAATGTTAGTTGGGGGACTCACACTCCCCAATTTTAAAACCTACTACAAAGCTACAGTAATCAAGACAATATAGGATATTATATATAATATATTCATTAATATATACTATAAAATACATTTACAGATATACCATCACCTTTTATTCACCTGCAAAAGCCTCCTAACTTCACTCTCGCCTTCACTCCTGCCCCCTATAACCCACTCTTCACGTAACAGCCAACCTAATTTGTATGTGTGTGTATGTGTATGTGCATGCACAGACATGTGTGTATGATTTTTAAAATGTATTCATGTATTATGTGTCTGACTTTCTATTTTGTAATAATTCCATGCTTATAAAAAGGTTGCAAAAATAGTACAAAGAGTTCCCATGTATCCTTCACTAAGCTTCCCCATCTTACATAACCAGAGAATAATCATCAATACCAAGAAATTTACAGTCCTATGAGCTAATCTACAGACCTTATTTAAATTTCACCAGTTGGGGCACCTGGGTGGCTCAGTCGGTTGGGCAGCCAACTTCAGCTCAGGTCATGATCTCATAGTCTGTGAGTTCGGGCCCCGCGTCGGGCTCTGTGCTGGCTGCTCGAAGCCTGGAGCCTGCTTCAGATTCTGTGTCTCCCTCCCTCTCTGCCCTTCCCTTGCTCACGCTCTGTCTTTATGTCTCTCAAAAATAAAATAAAAATGTAAAAAAGAATTAAAAAAAAATTTCACCAGTTGTCCCATCACTGTCCTTTTTCTGCTCCAGAATCCAATCCAGGACCCATACTGCATTGAGTTGTCCTGTCTCTTAGCCTCCACCAATCTGAGACGGTTCCTCAGTCTTTCCGTGTCCTTTGTAACCTCGACACCTTTGAGGAATGCAGGCTGGTTATTCTGTAGAATGCATCTCTATTTGGATTTGTCTGATGTTTACTCATGATTAATTTCAAGTTATGTATTTGGGGCAAGAACACCACAGAAGTGATGCTGCGCCCTCTTGGTCATTTTATCAGAAAACAGGTGGTGTAGATTTTTCCATTATTAGTGACGATTCAGGCAAGGGGATGTCTCCAGGTTTCTCCTCTGTAAATTCATGAGTTTTCCCCATGTAACATGCAACCTGTGGGTGATACTATGAGACTATGCAAATAATCTCATCATACTTTTGCCCACTAAATTTAGTTGATGATTCTTTCCTGCACAAATTATTAGTATGGTGTTTGTCAAATGATTTTTCTACATTGTCGTTTCTTCTATATTAATTAATATCCTGTAAGGAAGAGCTTTTCCAGTTATTAATTTGTTTGTCTAGTATAAATGCAGAGGTATTAATTTATTTTATTCTATGAGATATATGCATTATTATCACTATTTTGTTGTATCTATTGTCTTGGATTTAGTCACTAGGAGTTCTTTCTTTTCTTTTTTTTTTTTTAAGGTTACTTCTTTATTTTGAGAGAAAGAGGGAGAGAGCCAGCACAAGCAGAGGAGGGACAGAAAGAAGGACAGATGGAATCCCAAGCAGGCTCCGCACCACCAACAGAGCCTGATGTGGGGCTTGAACTTACAAATAGTAAGATCATGACCTGAGCGGAGATCAAGAGTCGAAGGCTTAACTGGCTGAGCCACCCAGGAGCTCCAGCCACCCAGGCGCCCCAGCCAAGAGCTCTTTCAAATTGGCTCCCAGGCCTTTTGAAACACTCCCATCTCTTCCTGAATACTTATTTGCCTTCTGGCACTGTGAAAATTCCAGGCTTATCTTGCATTTGAGCTAGCCCAGGCCTGCACCCTCATCTTTTTAAAAGATCGTTTTGGCCAGGCCACCCCCTGCTTCATACCCCTCAATGATTCCTCAGAGAATAAAATCCTTACTGTGGTCTCAAGCCTTAATTCCTGCTGTTCTCTCCCACCGCTCACTTGTGCTCTGGGTACTTGGTGTTCTGACAGCTAGTAGGACATGCCCAGCTATTTTGACCTCAGGGCCTTTGCACATCTGGGTCTTGGTGCCCCTTTGGCTTCAGCACCCATCACCTCCACAGAAAGAATTCCTTGACCCCTCTACCTAAAAAGCTCCCAGCCTCCCATCCTCCAATTACCATCTCACTGCCTACCCTTCCTTAGCAACTGGGCATAATCTCTGCTGTGTTTGCTTTAAAATATACATATTGTCAACAGTTGTTCTTTATTTCTGGCATTTAAAAATCAGGATTAAATAGACCCTAATACAGCAGTTGTAAAGGTAGATTGTTAAGGCAAGTTGAACTGAGCATCAACTCTGACAGTGTTACCCACAGTGACCTGATTTCCAACACCTTGAACCACCCTTGGCGACGTTCCAAACAAAACGAACTACATTCTTCTTTGATTTACACAACAGTTGTACCTCTGGAAAATTCAATGTTTATTAAAATCGAGCAGAAAATACTTTTGTGTTTACATATTAAACAGGACTAGGTTTTAGGCTCAGAGCATAATAAAGAAGTGTTTTACCTACTTGAATGTCAGGCAGGGCACTTGGGAGTCATGTGCAGTTTTCCACTGACCCAGACGGTCCCAGGCTACCCAGGGTATTCAGCATCCCTGACCTTGCCAGCAGATCTCCCAAGCACTGAGCCAGTCCGATGGATTCCTATTGGACTGAGATTTCAAAAGTATTTCGATTTCTGAACACATTTATTTTACATTTCTACAACACCTCCTGGGGTGGTGAAGGGCAGGGCTTTTTAAGAAGCCATGACGCAGGGCTGAGCGCCATTGACGAGGCGAGCAGAGGACCCATGGGGTAGGGGGGCTTGTGCATGATCACCCCACCTCACCACAGTGGTTACTGCTAGGTTAGAAGCAGGGGGCGTAACTGCCGCGAAGACATTCCCAGGCAAGAAGGAAAGAGAGCATCCTGATCCCAACGAGGAGTCACCTCTTCCTCTGAGCTCCCTGTAACACTGCTCCTCTCTTGGGCCGCTGAGGGCTTCTGCTTTGTATTGGCGTTGTCCACACACACAGTCATCCTCCCTGTAGCCTCCAGGCCCCAGGAAAGCTTCATCTGATCAACTCCTGCACCTCCAGCATCCAGAATGGAACCCAGGAAGCACTCCACCAATGTCTGTGGTAGAAATAAATGTGTATGTACTCCAAAGGCAACAACGGGAGTCAGGGCAAGATCAAGGCGAGTTCTCTCCCAGAGCTGCGCCTAAACGCACCGCTGGCCCGCGGGGAGTACTGAGCCTCCATTGTCGGCCAGGCTCTGGGCTGGGCCTGTGGTACAGAGGTGAACAAATTGAGCAAGACGCCTGCCCTTGGGAAAGAAACAGATGCTCACGCCTACAGAAACTGTGGCAAGTGAGGAATGCTTAAGACTGGGCGGTGCTGAAGGGGAACAACTAAGTCTGCCTGGGGCCCAGGAACAGGTGCGGGGATGGCGTCTGAGTGGAGTTAGTAGGAGTTAGCCCAGGTGAGGGCAGATTGTTCCACGCGGAGGGAGCCAAGCTCGCAAAGTCACGTTAGGAGGACTCCAATAACCCACTCCTCCTCCAGACCCCCATCTGGCACTGCCTTCTCGGGTCACCACCATGTCAGAGAAGCAGGGAGAGTTCAGGAGACAGACTGGGGCAAGTTCCAGAGCACAACTTTTTTTTTTTTTTTTCCGTAATTTCAGAAAGAGAGAGAGAGGCAGTGTGTGCACAAGCTGGGGAGAGGGGCAGAGGGAAAGAAAGAGAGAATCGCAAGTAGGCTCCATGCTCAGCATGGAGACTCGGGGCTCAGTCTCACAACCCTGGGATCATGACCGGAGCCAAAATCAAGAGTCAGACACTTAACCGACTAAGCCACCCAGGCGCCCCTGAGCATAATTTACTTTAAAAGACAAACAAGCTATTTATACAGCAGCCAGCCCCGCCTCTCCCTCACCAGCCTCAAGAACTGACCAGGTTTTTACAGGGCTTAGCAAAGTCCTCTTGGCTTCCTGAGGATTCCACCTCTTAGAAGTACCTTTTCCTTGAGGATAATAAGCTCCCAGGCCAAAATCTGTTTTAAAAGTATAATGTGATTCACTTAGCCAATCACATTCTCTCCCCTGGCCCACCTTTGTGGGAAAGGCGTAGGCACTCAGGTTTACAGAGATCCTACTCTGTGCTGGATGTGGCTTCAGGTGACCACATAGGTCACCTTGTGTAACCCTCCTAACACACCACAGAGCAGCATTAATATCTTTATTTATGGAAGAGGAACCCGAGGCTCAGAGAGGTCATGCCACTTGCCCCATATCACACAGCTCCCAATGGCATACCAATATTATCCCCATGCCGTTGCTACAGGCTGCAAACAACTTCACGGTGGCTGAAGGGGTGAAGAAGTGATCCTCGTGAGGACACTGAGGGCTAGAAGTCTCCTTGACCAGGAAAAGGAACTGGACCAGTCTGTGACAGAGGTGCAGTCTGGCTCAGTTGACTCAGTAAAACAACAAAAGATACCCATCTCTAGGACGCTTGTGTGTATTAAACGGGCGAATGCTTGGCACATGGCAGAGGCTCACTCCCGCGCATCCCCCGCTCCGCTGTCCTGATCTAACCACACTGTCGTTATCCGTGGACACTTCGGTTTCCAGCCTTTGCCCACAGTTGGTGCCTCCGTGTATCAGTCATGCTCCCAGCAGGAGACAGGCGGTGCACTCAAACGACTTAACTGAAGAGATTTTACAAAGGCACTAACAGGCAGGGATAAAGCAACCAACAAGAGCTACTGAAGTACTAGCTGTGCAGAGAAGCCCTTTCTACCCCCAGACCTGAAAGGCAGAGGAAGGAGACAGAATTACTGGGGTCTAGTAAGAGCAGGGACTGCACAGGAAGGAGTGCCCACCGGGAACCGTGGCCATACATCGGCAGCTCCCAAACTTCAGAGAGAATCAGAATCGCCTTGGAGGGCTCATTAGGACACAGAGTGCTGGGTGCCCAGGAACCAGGGGCCGGGAACTTGCATTTCCAACCAGCTCCTGGGTCGGGCATTTGCTGCCGAGGTAATGCCGACCTGCCAGGGAGGAACCGACTACGGCGGGGAGAGGAGAGGGCAGTAGGTACACCTGACTTCTCCCCTTCCACCTGCAGTCTTCTGCTAGTGTTTCCCATTGGCTGGGCCCAGCCTGACACTAGAGAACCAGGAGCGTGGGTGGTGGTGGCGGGGCAGGCCCCGCCGCTGGGGCCCAAAGCCAGGAAGACAATGGGGCCGTGAGTTGGAGAACAAGGGCCACCAGAGATGGTCCCCACCTTCCCCTTGCCCTCCGCTCCACCAATCCAGTAAGCAGAGGACCCCATTCTCATCCAACACTGTTTTCTGTCCTCTGGCAGAATAAATACTTTGAGTATTATTCTTGAGTGCTAGAATACATTATATTTTGCTCAGAGGCTTAAAGAAAATGATGACTCTCTTGACTCAGCTAAATAAATAACCTCTCATGTCTTGTTACCCTGCAGTAGTTTTAGACATTTCTTACATTGAGAGATTCGCATCTGGAACAAAGCTTTCTTTCTTAGCCCCCCTTGGTTCAGCCTTCTCCTCACAGCTGTTTCCAGGGGTTCTGTTTTCTGATTGATATACAGTATTTTTTTCTTAGAATTTAGGTGGTGTTTTTTAAAACTAAGGAAATGATAATAAAATAGTACTTTTTGGACTTCCTCACAGTTTTGCTTCTTTTTTTAATTTATTTATTTATCTTGAGAGAGACAGAGAGTCAGAGAGACCGCAAGGGTGCGGGAGGGGCAGAGAGAGACGGAGAGAGACAATCCCAAGCAGACTTTGCACTGGTAGCTCAGAGCCTGATACAGGGCTCAATCTCACAAACCACAAGATCATGACCTGAGCCAAAATCAAGAATCTGACATTTAACTGACTGAGCTACCCAGGCACCCCCAGTTTTTTGCTTCTTATATCTCTTCTTCCCATCTTTGAAGAGTAAAACCTTTTTCTTTTTCTTTTTTTTTTTAAACAGTAAGCCTGAATCTTTGAAGATTTGGCATGAACAATTCAGGAAGAAGAAAATCTAATTAAAGTCCGTTTTCTGTTTGTGAATGAAATCATTAACCATTGTTAGTAATTCCTCAAAAACCCCAAGTCCCCAAAGCTGTGCCTGAGACTAATACAATTTCCACCCAGCAAGACCGACACAGTCTCCGCCGAGCAACTCTCAGAACCCAGGCAAAATTGGTAAGAAGAAACGTCAGGCTGGTAGGTGCTCCTGGCCAGGAGCCCACAAGGGCTGGAATGTGTCCAAGTGGGACTTAGAGGAAGTATATCTTGGGCAGCTTCTGAGTCACTGAGGACATTCCCCCTCACAGAATGCCCTCATGCTGCCCCCCAGCCACCCACCAGGGTTCCGGCTCTGCATCCCTCTCTGAGGGACCTTGCTCTCCACCGGCAAAGGAAAACAGGTTTGTCTTATGTCTCAATTTTCACCTGGTGGTAGTGGTGACCAGTAGTGCGGCGTTGAGATGAATTACAGCGCTTATCTTCCAGTAAAACAAGGAAACACATGAAGGAAGAAGATGATTACAACTTCTTGGCCTATTCCTGGCACAGGAGGAGGCCAGCGTGGCTGGAGTAGAACGATCAAGGGGAGGGAGTAGTCTGAGGTAAGTTTTAGAGAATCTGGCCTGGGGTTGGTGCCATTAGGACACCTCTCATGTCTTGGCTCAGGCTGGCCAAAGAAACATTTGCGCTCAGTGTCTTGTGCCCTCACCTTGTGAGCGAGAGCGCCTTGGGTCTGACTTCCAGAGTACACGTTGAATGGAGTGCAGTCTTTATTGCTGGGACAGCTGCAATTGGTTATCTAGCTCACAAAAATGTCTTGTTAAAGATCGTCACAGCAAGGGCACCTGGGTGGCTCAGTAAGTGTCGAACTTCAGCTTAGATCATGACCTCACGGTTCGTGGGTTTGAGCCCTGCATTGGGTTCTGTGCCGACAGCTCGAAGCCTGGAGCCTGTTTAGGATTCCGTGACTCCCTCTCTCTCTGCCGGTCCCCCGCTCAAGCTTGGTCTCTCACTGTCTCTCAAAAAGAAATAAACATTTAAAAAAATAAAAAATAAATAAAAGATCGTCACGGCAAATCTGTAGTAAACTTTCACATCCAGGAGGACAACCCAAGATAGTACATGCTTTTGACACGGAGGATTAGGGAGACAAAGCCATGTACCACTGTTGTGGGAGGCCAGAAGTTCCCATTCTATGATGGATCTCACACAAAACACAACAAAGACACTGGAGACAATGTGGGACCTCCGACCACGAAGAAAAAAGAAACTTCAACGGGCAGTTTTGATGCTGCAAACCAAGTTGTCAGGATATTACCGGATTGTTTAATTGGAATGACTAACTCACCTCCCCTTCGATACGTTGCAAACTGCAGCTTTTTCATATTAATGGCATATCCCTTACTTTTTGAACCATCGCGGCGCACATTCGTTTAAACAAAAAAGAAAAAAGGAAAAGAACAAAGGAAAAAAATCAACCACAAGACCTATCGGTTAAAAAAAAAATGAGCTCAGTCATGTCACTCTTGATCTCAGGGTCCTGAGCTCAAGACCCACATTGGGTATAGAGATTACTTTTTCTAAAAAATGAAGAACGTCAACTTGGTTTAATGTCATCGAGCGGTCAGGGAAGATGAAAACAGAAGTTTATTAGTTTTGGCGACATGAAGGTCATTGACACATTTAGCAGAGCTACCCTTTCTCTAGAAGAGTGAGACCAGACACCATATACCAGATGTGCCATCATCAAGAATCTTCACAACAGCCCTTAAACCTAAAGATTATTAACCTTCCATATTACTCAGCTTATTCCTGGTGTTGAAGACACCCTGGAGCCTGAGTGCCTGGGTTCTAAGCCTGGCTCTGATACCTACTGACTGCATTACCTGGGCACATTATTTAACCAGTCTGTGCCTCATTTCCTCATCTGTCAAATGAGAATAATGATCATACCTCCCTCACACAGTTAAGAATTGTATGATTTGATGTATGCAAAGCTCTTTGAAAGCTTGTTACATATTTACTACCTACTTTATCACCCCCCTCCCGTACAGACAAAGGAATAGAGTCTCCTAGAACTTTCTGTAGATCCCAAGACTAATAACGAGGAAGGACCCTCGTTATTAGGTCCTTCCCTACAGGACAAACCCTGTTCTCCTGGACTCCACACCCTGAGCTAGAATTTGAAGAGTTACTCCCACTCAGGCATCTGCACGTTCAAGCAGTTTCCTTTAAGAGTAAGAGGCCTCTTGAGGAGGTGAGCCAAGTGATCAGCAGGAAACTGATCTACCCTTGTTTACTCAGTAAACAAGTCTACCCTCTGGTAACACTTGCCACCTCGTAAGCCCAGAGACTGAGCTGGTCATTTATAGATAATGTACATACTCCTCAACCATACAGTATGAGCATCATGTCTAATAGGCAAGAACCATATACCTACATACAATAACTGGGGTGACATACCCATGTAACCCAAACTATTCACTCCTTTTCAGCCTGGAGATTACTTATCTGTATCAAGTTTATTCATTCTTTACTAATGTTCCAATTATTTTAAGGGGATTAGAAAATAAATCACAGCACACAAACAATTACTATTGATAAACTCTTTAGGAAAACAATCGGATGTTCTGTATCCAGGATCGAAATAAGTTTAACACCCCTTGACATATCAAATTCCATTTCTGAGAAGTCGTCCTGAGGAAATAATCCAACAGAAGGAAAGGAAATAAGGGGCAAGAAGATGCTATATTATTCAGCGGAATATTATGGAGTCAGGCCTCCTCATCTCCATAGCAATATGACAATTACTTATGCTTCAATGTGAAAATTTTTTAAAATACAAAATTCTATTTGTACTCTTAGACAATAGAAGTTCACAAAACTCATTTATGTAGATTGAAGGAAATAATAAAGAACATTGTTTTGGTCAATTTTCTCTCAACATCATTTATGACCTTGGGCAAGAACTTCAGCAAAGACTCTGTTTCCTTATCTGTAAAATGGATATAGTAATAACAAATATCTCCTAAGCATTAACGACATGCTAGGCACTGGGCGCTAAGTGCTTTACCGGCCTTATCTTATTTAACCCCTCAGTAGCCCTGTGAAGTAGAAATTATTCTTACCATCATTTTCCAAATATAGAAACTAAAGCCCAGAGATGTGAGGAGACTTGTCCAAGGTCACATAGTAAGAAGAGATGTGACATTTGAACCCAGACTCCCACCCAGCTGACCTCTGAGCCAGAGCTCATGATCGCCGGGTTATGGTTGAAAGTAACTGTGAAAATTAAAGTTAATATGTAGACAGCTTTTAGCATATAGTAGCTACTACGTACATAGATCTAGTTGCCTTGTGGATCACTAGTGAAGCGGAAACATTAGCAGTGGTTGGAAGGGACATTAAGAAGGCACACAGCTGTGGACGCGGTGCAGAATGTTGGGACCCAGAAAAGTATAATGAGAGCAAATTTGTGTGAAGTGCTTGCTTAGTACCTGGCACTGTTCTAATTGTTAACTCATCAATCCTTGTAACAATCCTATGAAGCCGACGGTATTATTATTCCCATTTTATAAGTTAGGAAACTAAGGCACTGATCAATTAAGACACTTGCCTGAGGGGCACCTGGTTGGGTCAGTAGGTTAAGCGGCTGACTCTGGATTTCAGCTCAGGCTATGATCTCACGGTTCGTGAGATTAAGCCCTGAGTGGGGTTCTGTGCTAACAGCACCAAGGCTGCTTGAGATTCTCTCTCTCCCAATCTCTCTGCCTCTCTCCTGCTCTCTCTCTCTCTCTTTCCCTCTCTCTCTCTCTCAAAATTAATTAATTTAAAAAAAAAAAAAAAAAAAAAGAAGAAACTTGCCTGAGATCACAAAGCCAGTAAGCACAGTAAGTGTGGAGGAACCAGGAATCGAACCCGAGGCAGTGCTGGCTTTTCAGCTCACCTGCTTTGCCACCTCACTATGACTGACTCTGAAAGATTCTACCGACGGTTTTCTCTGTTATGTGTCATCTCCGATCTAGGGATGATCGGTAAATTTTTTCCCTATTTTATTGGAAGTTCAATTACTATTGCTATAGTGTTAATAAGATTTTTTCAAAAGTAAAAATGTCTAAAAGTGGGGAAAGGACTCGAGTAGACATTCTCCAAAGAAATTATACAAATGACCAGTAAGCACATAAAAGATTTTGAACATCACTAATCATTAGGGAAATGCAAATCAAAACCACAATGTGATACCACTTTGGATGAATGGCTGAATTCAGCCCTTTGGATGAATGGGTATTATAAACAAAACAAACTAAAACATAACACATGTCAGGGCATATGGGTGGCTCAGTTGGTTAAGTGGCCGACTTTGGCTCAGATCATGATCTCACGGTCTGTGAGTTCAAGCCCCGTGTCGGGGCTCTGTGCTGACGGCTCAGAGCCTGGAGCCTGCTTCGGATTCTGAGTCTCCCGCTCTCTCTCTGCCTTTCCCCTGCTCGTACACTGTTCTCTATGTCTCTCAAAAATAAATAAACATTAAAAAATTTTTTTAAATTTTAAAATAAATATAACAAGTATTGCAAGGATGTGGAAAAATTGGAATCCTGTGTGTTACTGTAGGGAATGGATAATGTTATGGCTGCTGTGAAAAATAGTATGATAGTTCCTCAAAAAATTAAACATAAAAATACCTTAAGTTCTAGTATATATACCCAAGAGTCAAATAAATTTCTGTGCGTGTTCATAGCAGCATTATTCAGAATAGCTAAATTGTGGAAGTAACCTGTTACTGTCTGAACTGTGCCCCTCAACCAACCAATTTATATGTTGAAGTCCTAACTGCTAGTACCTCAGAATGTGACCGTATTTGGAGATAGGGCCTTGAAAGAGGTCACTAAGGTTAAAGAAGGTCATTGGCGTGGGCCCTAACCCAATACAACTGCCGTCCTTATAAGAACAAGAAATTAGGGGTGCCGGGTGGCTCAGTTGACCTCTGACTCGATTTTGGCTCAGGTCATGATCCCAGGATTGTGGGATCGAGCCTGGTGCCCGGCTCCACACTGAGCATGAAGCCTGCTTAAGATTCTCTGTCCCTCAGCCTCCCTCCCCGGCTTAAAAAAAAAAAAAGGATGAACATGCACACGCACAGAAGGAAGACCAAGACACAGAGAGAAAACAGCATCTACAAGCCAAAGAGAAAAGACTCAGAAAAAATCAACGCTGCTGATACCTTAATCTTGGACTTTTAGCTCCAGAACTGTGAGAAAATAAGTTTTTCTTCCTAAAGCCACTCAGTCTGTGGTACTTTGTTATGGCAGCACTAGCAAGCTATGATACAACCAAGTGTATGCCAATAGTTGAGTGGGGAATCCACATGTGTTATACATATACAATGGAATGTTATTTAGCTTTAAAAGGAAGAAAATTCTGGGGCGCCTGAGTGGCTCAGTCAGTTAAGTGAAGGACTCTTGATTTAGCTCAGGTCATGATCTCACAGTTTCATGAGTTTGAGCCCCACGTCAGGCTCTGCATACTGACCACACAGAACCTACGTGGGATTTTCCCTCTCTCTCTGCCCCTTCCCTGCTCTCAGTCTCTCTGTCTATCTCAAAAGAAGAAGAAGAAAAAAAAAAGCTTTAAAAAGAAGGAAATGCTGGGGCACCTGGGTGGCTCAGCCGGTTAAAGATCAGACTTCGGCTCAGGTCATGATCTCCCAATTCATGGGTTCAAGCCCCTCATCAGGTTCTGTGCTGACAGCTCAGAGTCTAGAGCCTGCTCCGGATTCTGTGTCTTCCTCTCTCTGTCCCTTCCCTGCTCATGCTCTGTCTCTATCTCTCAAAAATAAACCTTAAAAAAAAACTTTTTTAAGGAAGGAAATTCTGACACCTACTACAACATGGATGAACCTTGAAAACATCATGCTTAAGTGAAGTAAAACAGTCTCAAAAGGACAAATATCATAGGATTCCACTTATATGAAGTACTTAGAGTAGCCCATCTCATAGAGATGAAAAGTAAAATGGTGGCTGCTAGGAACTAGGTTCTTCACAATAGGGAGATACTGTCTAATGGGTACAGAGTTTCAGGCCAGAATGGTAGAAAAATTATGGAGATGGATGGTGGTGATGGTTGGACGACAATGTCAATGAACTTAATGTTTGCTTTAACTTAATGCTTTAAGAAAAATTGTAATATTTTAAATGTAAGGTTTAATTTTAAATGTTTTAATAGAAAATAAAGAATTTCTAATAACAAAATAAAATGAAAACCATATTAGTACAAATAGGAAAACAGAATATTTCTGTTTTATCATAGATGTTTTAAACAGAGAAGTTAATACTGGGAATTGGTTATAAGGAGTTGGAAGGAGCAAAAGAGGGAAGCCACCAAAAGATTAACAGCTGCAGAAAGCAGCTACTAACCCTGGAACTGAAGAAGTAACAGAGAAAATGGTGTCGTCACCCAGAGCCCAGGAGCACGCATCTCTGAGGATGCCAAACTCCGGAGACTGCCCTGGCAGTCCACAGTTTCTGCCACCACTGTGCCCAAGGTCACTTCTGGAAACAGGGATGGGGAAATGGCTTCTCCTTTTCTCTCACCTTCCGCTCTCTGGCCAGTGTTTCCTATTGGAAGATCCTAACAGAAGCCAGCTGAGCAAGGATTCTGGGAAATGTAGTTTGCAGGCTTCCAGCCTAGGGGGAGCAGAGAGGGGAAACCTGATTGGATGGCAGATTCCATCCAACCCATCGGTCTTTAAATATAGTAATCAGAATACGTGCAGTAGCATAGTTGCTGGATCATGGGGTATTTGTACATTTAACGTGACTAAGTTCTGCCTATCTGCTCTCTGCAATGACCATTCCAGCCTACAACCTACCAACGAGGCGTGAGGGCTGCAAAAGCCCCATTGTCCCTACTAATACTTGACAGTGAAGGACTTTCAGATGTCTGCCAGTTTAATAAAGTAATATCTCTCAAAAAAATAAAAATATAAAGAAAGAAAGAAAGAAAGAAAGAAAGAAAGAAAGAAAGAAAGAAAGAAAGAAAGAAAGAAAGAAAGGAAGGAGCGGCGATGTGAAAGAAAATGAAGTTTTGAAAATCACAGGATCCTTATGGACATGTGTCGCCTTCTAGCAACCTAACTCCAGTTGTCCTGGAACTGCCTCGTACTACTAATCCGTGAGATTATGTGTATGTGGGGGCTGTCATTCAGGGAGCACATCACCTCCTACTCCACAGGGTCGGCAAGGGACCCTTGAAGAGTGATCAGCTCAGAAACAGGCACGTGATCAGAGCAGGCCTAGTCGCAGCCGTATGAGGGGATTGCTGGGCATAAAAAGGATCTCTTTCTTTAAGAGATCGTGAGCTCTAAGGACTTCGTGAGCCTGAAGGTATTGGAATCGTCTTCCTATTAGGAGAAAAGATTAGCTTTTTTAGTCACTGTATCAACTACTGGTTAGTGTTGGGCCTGGGATAAATGAAAGCCCTAAGTTTCTTCTGCTTCTTTTAAAAGTTGTATCTTTGGAGCGCCTGGGTGGCTCAGTCGGTAAAGTGGTCGACTTCGGCTCAGGTCATGATCTTGCCATCTGTGAGCCCGAGCCCCGCGTCGGGCTCTGTGCTGACAGCTCAGAGCCTGGAGCCTGCTTCAGATTCTGTGTCTCCCTCTCTCTGCCCTCCTCCTGCTCACGCTCTGTCTCTATGTCTCAAAAATAAATAAACGTTAAAAAAAAATTAAAAGTTGTATCTTCAAAGCTTTCTCATGTGAAATACTGTTGATTCAGATCTCTTCACTTTAAGTTTATGCAATGGACTTTTGTTTTTTAATGTTTGTTTGTTTTTGAGAGACAGGGGGTGTGCAGAGAAAGAGCGAGACAGAGGATCAGAAGTGTGCTGCGTACTGAGAGGGGAAAGCCCAACACAGGGCTGGAACTCACAAACCCTGAGATCATGACCTGAGCCGAAGTGCCACTTAACCGACTAAGCCACCCAGGCGCCCTGCGATGGACTTTTTTTTAAACCCTAAATTCAGGTTCAACTAATTCAGTGATTTTTTTATATTACATTCTAGAGTTACACTCAGGAGCTGCCCTCAGGGTGCAGGTCCCAGCACTGTGGCCCTATAATTATGTGCTTTGGGAGCTTCTGTAAATAATTGTCTTGAATGGGGTCCAAGCAGCTTTTTATTGAGCTCTGGTGTGTACAGAAAGGTGTCTCTGTGACCTGTCAGTGTATTTGTTTGCTTTGTGAGGACAGAGGTCACCAAAGCCAGGAAAAACCTAGAAACCACAGCACTTAGCCCCATCACTAGGTGAAAATCAGAACATCTCGCATACGGTGAGATGCTTTTGGAGATTCCTGTGCCTCTAGTTACTAACATGATGTTCACATAAATGGAATTCTTTCTGTTGCAGGTGACAAAAACCCAAATCAAACTAGGCACAAGAGGGAACTTGATGGTGTCTTAAACGAACATGTTAGGGAAGTGCTCAGGCACGGCTGGATCTGGATGCAGGAACCTCTCTCCGTCTCTAGAAGGTCTTGTCTTCTTTCTCCCTGAGATTGCCATGTTGTAATTCTGTTCAAGCTTCTCAGGCAAACACAAGCCCAGCACTTGGTCAGTGCACACCCGGAGAGGGGGTGTGCCATCGGGAAGTCATTGCCCAAACCAGGGGTGAACAGGTGCAAGAGGACATGGGTGGTGACGTACCACGGATGGGGCGATGGGATTCATCCGCCCCAACAGAAGGAGGAATTTTATGACTGATAGTGTTTAGAATTGCCTGTATTCATGATGATAAACAGTTGTCTGCCTGAATCAATTCTTTTACTGTTTTGAAATTATCTACACACAGGGCTCCTCTTGATTCTTGTACCTGGGCCACTGGTTCCCACTGCCCTGGCTTTGGCTCATGTAGGAGTCCCTCCTCTCACTCAGTACATTTCCCTGATGGGCTTACCACTCGACAGCTTCACCTACCCACTCCTGCCTGGTGGCTTCCAAATCTCTCTCTCCCCTGCCAGCAGCATCGGCTGCCTGCGGGACACGTTCACTTAAACATCCCACTATGTCTGAAATGAACTCCACCTTGCTGCTCCCCTTGGGCTTCTGATCTCAACAAGATGCATGTCTGTTCCAGGCAGCTAAGAGAGCTCTCCAGAATGCATGGGCTGCTTCCTTAGTCTTTACAAGTCAACAAGAGCCTCCCTCACTTGAGGGCCTGTCAGAGACAAGCCCCCTGTGCTGGACATCCTCTGGGGCTGGCTGAATGTGACCTGATGCTGACATCGAGTTGTCCGTTCGCGTATCTCCTTCACAAATGCCCAAGACCCATGGAGCGTATGCTCTCCCCAGGTACTTCCCAGACACCCAGACAAGAAAGGGAACAGAGTGCGAGTCTCATTCTGCACTTCTTCCCTTTTCCCCACGTGGACTCCTGCCTTTGTGGCGCTCAGGTCTAAAAGAGGCATTCAAGAATGCCTGAAGAGGTTATCTGAGTGGCCTCCCACACACAGCCGGCAGGCCCCGAGGTCCACGTGGAGCAGTGGAGGCAAGGTATAGGAGGACAGGGAAGCATCACAGAGTTCAAGTATTTCTGAAATTTATCTCCAAACCTCACCCCTAGACACCAGAATTTCAGTAATTTCAGGGATTATTTTGATTTACTTCCATAACATCACAACCTTTATTCCCCAACCCTGACGAGACTAGTCCATGCATGATATTCATTCGAATGTTTACCAAATGCCCAACAAGATTTTTTACAGTTACACACTCCCCTTTTCTTTCCAACCACCCTGTGAGGGCTGGAAGAGTTATTTCCCCACTTTAGAGAAAAGGAAATTAATACAACTTGGCTATGATCCCACTGCTGGCGAGTGGGGGAGCCAGGACCCAAACCCAGACTTACGCTCCAAGATCACATACAACGCTCACTGGAAGGGAGGGATGCCAACACCCTGGGCAGGGCTATTCCACTCCCAAGATGCCTCCCCCACCGGCCCGGCCCGGCAATCGAATCAGCACAGCAACAGAATCCTCCCTTTGAGTTACAGCTGAGTTGTTCTACATTGGCTGGTGTGAATTCATTTCTCAGATTGCTTCCTGAGATTACAGGACCAAGGATGTAGGCATCTTGCCAGGAAGAAAAGGAAAATACTAGCAGGCTGCCAAATGCTGTGTGGAAAAGGGGATACTTGCAAGCTGGGCCCTCGCGGGGGAATGAGCATCTTAGGACGTGGGAATTTCTAGAGTAGAACCAGAACCAGCAAAATGACATTGGTTTGCCTTCTGGCTGTGTCTAGAGTCTCTCCCTCCACAACAGGGTCAGAGGTCAAGGGCAGGCATCATCCCTCTAGCTGCATTCACCCTCCTGAAATCCTAAAGTTAAGTGTGCTCAGCAGAGGGACAAACACAAGGAAGGACAAAAGAGATTACATATGAATTTGTCACTTATACTGGTGCTCTTCCCTAAAGCCACTGATTTGTTTGACTCCATCATGATCTTAAAAAGATATCAGCTCTAACTACTGTTCGTTCAAACATTCCCTGAGGACTCCATGCTGGATTCTAGGGAGTCAAGTAGACACAGCTCTACATTTAAGGCCATCACTGATTTTCTAGCCTCTTCTAAAACCCCAAACTCCCTGGTCAACTTGGCCCTAGAGTTAACCTGGGATTCATTGGCTCCTGGAAGAAATCAATGGAACTCTCTTGTATTTGTCTTTATGAGTGTGACTTTTTGGGGGGAAGAGTCCCTTCCTTGGCTTCACCAGATACCCATAAAATAACCCACTGCTTAGGTCATTACCAGGGCACTGCTGCAAAGTTATTCTTCTGCAGAAACTTCCAGTAATACATACTGTGCTAGAAATCCTTCCCGTTTGCTGCAGCAAGTTCTATAAAGGGAATGGGGACGTGAATGAACCAACTCTGCAGTTCAACTTTCTCTATATAAGTTACTTTTTTAAATGAGGACTAATTTTATTCACATTTGGTAACAGGAAGCTAGAGCTGTCAACACCGACGTTTATACATGACATGAAGGCCCTAAAATAGCACTTGAAGCCAGCCACTAGATTCCATAAAGCTGATGCCTTAATGGAACCATTCTTCCCTTATTACAAAACAGTCTCCACATTGATAAACATGCTGTCAACTGGATTTAGGGTTTTTTTTTTTAAATAGTAGCACTGCTGTCTCTCAGGAAGAACTATTTACATTATATTTTCAGGTTAATATCAGATGGGTATATTTTAAGCAGGTTTTAAAGGGTGAGAGCCTGTTTTCCTCTGCAGAAGTAAGATTAATTCGCACTGTTTTAAGGAAATGAATCCAATCTGGTTTGATGGCTTCCCTGCTGCTTGCTAGCAGTACTAAGGGTTTTAGCAGTTCATTTGGAAGCTCAACAAAATCACAGCAAGTGAAGTAACACACAATTTTATATGCAAAGTCCTGATAGCATCTGTACTTAGCTACTTTGCTCCCTCCTCCTTCCCTTTCTTCCCCTCCTGAAAGATTTTTGAGCTCATAGCAGGGGATTCACTTTGCAGTCAGTCCCCCAAGGATACTTGGTATCTTGAACAACTTTTAAGCAATTATTGAGTGACTACTGAGTTGGGCTTTACTAGAGGCACTTAGGAAAAGACTAAGATCTAACTCTGAAGGCAAGACTGACACAAAATAAGTAGAAAGGAACATAAGATGATAGGTAGTCAAGTATCAAATTATGAAGTTCTGACTCAGAGCGCTATCAGCTTAGAGAACAGAGATGGCAGTGTTGGTTTGATTATTGTGATAGATTTGAAACGGAGGTAAAGATCAAGTTGGACCTTGCAAGTAGATGGTAGTGATAATACTAATACTAAAACCAGTACCATTAAGGGGGGGGAGGAATTAAATAAATAAAGTACCAATTTTCAAAACCTATTTCCAGCAAATGCTTTCTTTGTATGAATTATCTCATTTAATCTTCAGAGTGACCCATTTCACAGATGAGGAAACTGGGGCTCAGAGAAGTTAAAGACCTTGGCCAATGATAGAATCGGGTTTCTCTGCAACTTCGGCCCATGTTCTTTCCACTACACCACATGTACCACCTCCCCAAGATGCAGGCCACAGCATGCTTCACCTTCTCCTGGTGACAATTCTTCTAATATTTTGGAATTGTAAAACTTGAGTAATAAAGCTCAAGAAAAGCCATCCCCTGGCTGCTCCTAGATTCTCAAAAGGTAGACATGGTTTGTTAGCTGAGTCAGAGAAGATCTGGTCACTCATCTGGCTCAGAGGTGTCCCAAAGCCTCTAAGGAGTGGGGTCAGAAAAAGGGTACATCTACAAATTAGAAACAAGAGGTAGGAGGCCAAAAGAAAAACCCCTAGTCCCCAAGTTGGAAGCGAGGAAATGTCTAGCTTTTTAAGAAAGGTGACCCAATGCTAAGGAATTCTGGGTAAAGATGAGGGGCCCCAGTGAAACCGGATCGATGCCTGGGAGACCAAGTCTGCAAAGTATTATACCCTGGATCACAGGTGACAATCCAGTTTAAGCATATGCTGTATGGTACCTAGCCTCAAAATAGCCCATCATCCCATCTCCTTGATTCACACTCTTGCGTAGTACCCTCCCATAGTGCACCAATGTTGGTCTGGGTCACAATAGCATTGATGGAAGTCATGGGATGTCATTGCTGAGATTAGATTATATAAGACTGGCTTCTATGACCTCTGTTCCTGATCTTCCTTCTTTTATGACTTCTCTTCTAAGAGCTTCTCCTCCTCCTCTTCCTCCTCCTTCTCCTCCTCATTCCTTTCTCTCCCTCTCTCTCCCTGAAGTAGGCTACCTTGTTACAAACATCCCTGTGGAAAAGCCACATGGTGGGAAGCTTGACAACGACCACGCAAGTGAGCCGAGAAGCCTGTTCTCCAACCTGAGTCAAACCTTAAGATGACACTGGCCTAGAGACAGCTTCACTGCAACTGCATGAGAGACCCTGAGGCAAAACCTCCAGAAGCTAAGCTGCTTCCAATTCCTGACCTTAGAAGCCGCATGAGATAATAAATATTTCCTATGCTAGGCTGCTAAATTCTATATTAAATCTTAGACAGCTAATACAGAAGAGGACGGGCCTTAACAATCAGACAAACGAGATGCTCCTGATCAATACGGTCCAAGCAGAGGAAATGAGCTGTTTGACTCTCCTGCCTCCAGGTCCCAAAGCTCACTCCCTTGTTCTTTGCTTCCACACAGGCTCTTCCTTCTGCCCGGGGCATCTTCCCCTAGGTATTGTACTGTCTGCCCTTCAGAGCTAGGCTCCAACATCACCTCCTACAGGAATCTCCTCTGATCTCAGCTTGCTGAGCTGTTCTGTCTTCTAGGACCCCATTCATCCTCCCTACCCTGTACTTACCTTTATCACAGCCATGGTCTTTACACCTACTTAATTTGTCTGTCCCCTCCACTAGACTGTGACAACTTGAAGGCAGAGCTGATCCCAGCATCTAGCTAAGTACTTGGCACCTAATAGGTACCCAGGAAGGTTTAGAGGGGCTTCTAGGAGCTCAGATCTATAGAAAGCTTCTGGAAAAGAGAAACACTCAACTGCGAAGCAAGTGGCGACTGGCTTGAAGAGCAAGGAGAGAATCTTTGGGACCTGCAGGAAAGGGACTTCCTCCCAGAGAAGCCAGGGGGCAGTGCAGGGATCAGGGCAACTAGGCTCTCTGCCTCAGAGTAGAAATACCATTCAGAGTGGGCTGAGGAGGGTGACTTGGGGCCCAAGGCCTGAGACTGGGAAGCCAGCTCAGGACAGGACACAGCATCCAACCAGAGCTGGACATCATGCCAACCCCGTTGACCTTGGCCTAGAAACCAGACGGTCTTTATTTAGGAGCCAGACAAATTAGCCATGAGGGAAAGGAGCCAGGGCCCAGGTGTGAGATCACCAGGGTCAGCCAGTCTAATCTGGGACTAGGCTTTGGTTAATCAGAAACTAGGTTTCTATGGGCACCTGGGTGGCTCAGTCAGTTAAGCGTCCGACTCTAGATTTCAGTTCAGGTCATGATCTCACGGTTGGTGGGATGAGCCCCATAATGGGCTCTACATTAAGAGCACGGAGCCTGCTTAAGATTCTCTCTCTCCCTGTTTCTCTGTCTCTCTGTCTCTCTCAAAATAAATAAATAAACTTGAAAAAAAAAAAAAGAAACTAGGTTTCTGGAAGTAAGGCAGTGGGGGAGGAGAGCAGTGCACAGGAAAAGTTTTGCAGTTGTTTCCTCTTAATTAAAATTTCATTGGGGAAAATAGTTCAAACTTACAAGAAGGGGATTTTTCCGACATCATGATCAAGACACAGGAGTAGGGAAGGAGGATATCCTGGGATTGAAAATCTTCCTCGATCCCAGGGCTACCCTAGTTAACCCGGATCGGCACAAATACCGTACACCCAAGCACGTGAGGTCACGGTCACTAACAGCAGTAGCAGCAGTAGCAGCCCACTGGTAGTCTGAGACCCAGGCAGGGGCATTGCGCATAGCGCAGATGGGATATGACCTGTTAATATAAACCACTTCCTCAAGCAAGCCACGCCCTCCATGATGAACCTAACCAAATTCAATTCCTAGCCACAGTCTTCAGAACATATATGCCCTTATATCCCTCATCAGGGTCAGTTTTGAGACCACATAGGTTCATATTAACACACTCAGAGTACTTAAGAACAAGAGAAACCAGGTTGTAAATATTTACCCTGGTTTGTCATTTGTTTTCTTCCTTTGTACATGGTATTTTCTTTGCACTATAGACAACAGGCATTTCTAGAATCAAATTTGTCAGCCTTTCTTCTATGCCATCCAGGTTTTGTGCCATGTTTAGAGGAGGTCTCCTCATACCCAAATTATATCTTTTTTTGGAGTCTCCCATGATTTCTTTTAAAATGTTTATGGTTTCATTTTTACAATCGATTTTATTGAGGTATAATTACATACAATAAAATGCACCCAGCTCAAGCATATGGTTCAATGAATTTTGACAAATATACACAGCCAAGTAACCAGCAATATGAGTAAGAGCATTTCCATCACCTGATTCATTTCCATCCATTAAGTTTCTGTCCCCTTTACAGTTAATCACCACCTTCAACCCCCACCCAGGCAATCACCCATCTGCTTTCTCTCCCTTTAGATTAGTGTTGCCTTTTCTAGAATGTCATATTAGAATTGCACTGCATGTCCTTTGATTCTGTCTCCTTTCACTGAGGTTAGTGTCTGTGAGATTTATCCATGTTATTGCATGCATCTTCTTTCTTTTTCATTGTTGAGTACTATCTCGTTGTATGGCTAAACCACAATTCCTTTGTCCTTTCACCTGCTGGGTATTTTCCAGTTTGGGGATATTATGAATAAAGTTTCTTAGCTTAGTTTTGTTTTGTTCTGTTTCCGATCATTTAAATTTTTAAATAAACTTTCTTTTTTAGAGTAGTTTCAGATTCACAGCAAAACTGAGCAGAAGGTAGAGAATTCCCCCTGACTCCACACATGCACAACCTCTGCATTGTCAACATCCTCCACTTCAGTGGTACCTGCGCTATCATCGATGAACCTACGTCATCTTTGTCACCCAAAGTCCATAGTTTACATTAGGTTTCACTCTTGGTCATGCATCCTATGGGTTTTGGCAAATGTATAATGACCTGTATCCACCATGATGGTTCCACCGCCCTAGAAATCCTCAGCGCTCCTCCTATCCATCCCTCTCTCCTGCAACCGCCGGCAACCACTGATCTTTCTAAGGTCTCCACAGCTTTGGCTTTTCCAGAATGGAATTGCAAAGTATGTAGCCTTTTCAGATTGTTTTCTTTCACTTAGTCATATGCACTTAGGATTCCTCCATGTCTTTTCATGGCTTGACAGGCCATTTCTCTTTAGTGCTGAGTAATATTCCACTACATGGATATACCACAGTTTATTTATCCACCCACCCACTGAAGGACATCTTGGTTGCTTCCGGGTTTTGGTAATTGTTAGTAAAGCTGCTATAAATATCTGCGTGCAGGCTTTTGTGAGGACATGTTGTCAATTCTTCTGGGTAAATACCAAGCACAATTGCTGAATTGTGGGGTAAGAGTATGTTTAGTTTTATAAGAAACTGCCAAAATGTATTCCAAATAACGGTACCATTCGTGTTCCCAGCAGGAATGAATGAGAGTTCCCGTTGAGCCACACCCTTGTTAACATTTGGTGTTGTCAGTGTTTTGGATTTGGGCCATTCTAATAGGTGTTTAAAGGTATCTCGTTTTAATTTGTATTTTTCTGATGACATACGACGTTGAACATCTTTTCATATACTTACGTGCCATTTTGATATCTTCTTTGGGGAAGTGTCTTCAGATAATTTGTCCATATTTTCATCAGATTATTCATTTCTTGTTGAGTTTTAGGAGTTCTTTGTATATTTTGAATAAGAGTTCTTTACAAGATACTCTTTGCAAATATTTTCTTCCAGTCTGTGGCTTGTCTTTTCATCATCTTGATTCGGCTTATCTTTTTGTATTTAAATCTTTGATCCATCTGGAATTACTTTTGATCTAAGGAATGACATTGTGAGTCCAACTTTTGTTTGTTTTTTGCAGATGGGATAATCTGGTAAGCCCAATATGAAGTTATTTTGAAATGCCACTTTTACACTAAATTCTTGTGTGTTTTTGGATCTAAAAAACAGAATGCTTTTAAAAGTCTGTACCTAGTGCTTACTTAAAACAAGAGGTGCCTATATACTTCCTAACACTTCTTCAAATATAAGGTATATGCATGCGTTCACCATATCCTTGAGTTTATTGCAAACAATGGTTGTATAAGCTCCATTGGGCTGGAATTTTCCCAAAGACAAATTAGGGGCTCCCTGAGAACAGAGACCATTAGCTTGGGAGCTCCTTGAACTTGTCTACTCTCTCAAACTGGTCATTCCCTATGTGCAGCAATACAGTAATCTCCTCTTCCAGCAGGCTAGATAACACAGCAAGATGTGTCCTCTTCCATCAGGAGAAAGGGCCTTTTTGATCCTATTCTGTGGGACTGCCCTGGGTCAGAGGCTGTACTACCTCTGAAAAATCACTGGATACCTACCCATCCCACCAGCCACTCCTTCCTCCTTGTTGACTATTTCTTAAAACTATTCCTGGCCCTGGGGCTCGCTGAAGAGAAGGTGGCAGTGTGTGCCATGGCCAAGTAAAAATAAAGACCATTTCTGTTTGGCGTGTATTGCTGACATTCCTCCTGGCCAGCAAAAAAACCACTTGGGGGTGGAAAATGATCTCTCTTCACCCACAGTCAGGCAGCCCTGGTTAGGTAAGCTTTACCCTGCTCACTGGCCCCTACGGGACGAGGAGGTCTTCAGCGTGACCTCTCTACTTCCCAGAACCCATCTCCTCCAGGACTGCTCTGCTTTCCCAACATTGCTGGCTACAGTCCTTCCCTTCCCAGGCTTCTCTCTCCTTTTCTCTTTGACCATTTTTTTCCTTTTCATAAAAATAAGCTTGCAGCTTTCCTCAGGAGGGCTGAAGAATAGAGCTGAGCAGAGACCACTCTGGGTAGAGGGGTTATCTCTGGTGGGACAGAGCAGAGGATCATGAGCTAGAACTCAGCCGAAAACCAGAATGGGAGGCTGGGAGGCGGGGGTTCCATACTTTCAAGATTGCCACAGGCCAAGCTCACTCACTGCTCCGCAGACATCGTATGATTAGTTGCAAGAATTCATGATTGGTATTTCAAGAGAACAAATTAATGAAACCTTTAATCAATTGTTCTCTTTCAGCAACCCTATCTTACTAAAGGCCTGTAGCCTCAGGACTTCCCTATGGGGCTCACTCCACTGGTAGATCCAGTGGGCTCCGCAGTTCAGAGATGAACGAGCCAGCACCTCTCCTCTGAGCCCAACAGTGAGCAGTGGGTGCGGCCTTGGGAGGGCCCAGGGCAGAGGAAAGAGCAGGGTGCTGAGGGTATCAGGAGGAGACTGGGGGAGCGGAGAGTGTTATTTCTAGCTCTGATGCTCACCCATGGTTTCACTAAAGCCCGCATTTCTTCATCTCTGCCAGGACGGTGGCAATCCCATCTCATGGGATTATCTTGAGGATGAAGTGGTACTGCATATAAAGCAATCATCTGCCACATAGTAGGGGCTCAATAAATGGAAGTTATTAGTCCGATCAAATTATCCAAGACTCATTAGAATGACCTTGCTTTACTCATGGAGAGTGTTCTTAAATTAGCCCCTTCTACTCACTATGATGACTCTTGGTTGAAAATTACATTTTTATAAAAGATACCATGTACCTTCTTACTCCTCCCCATCTGCTTACTCCTCCCCTCCCCCCAGCCTAGTTATTACTCCTCTGATAGAACTCTGTCCAAGCCACCACCTGCAATAGCCTTCTAATGCATTCGCTATTTCTTTTTTTGCCTTCCTTCCATCTGGTTTCCACATTACAGGAGTGATCTTTTGAAACTGAAAACTGAGTCTTTGCACTACTGTGCTTACAGCCCTCCAGTGGGCTGTTATCTCACTTAGGCTAAAATCCTTGCTGTGACCTACAAGGGCCTACTGAGCTGGCCCCTGGCCACCTAGCCAACTGCATGGCCAACCAGTCTTTCCTTGCTCACCTTGCTCCTGCCCCACTGTCTTCCTTTTACCTTAAACTCACTCAGGCCTTTGCACTTGGCATTCCTGAAAAGGCACTTCACCTCTGCTAGGGGTTGAATTGTGTCCTCCCAAAATTCACACGTTAAAGTCCTAACTCCCAGGACCTCAGAATGAGATTGTATTTGAAAGATAAGGTCTTTTTTTTTTTAATATTTTATTATATTTCTGAGAGAGAGACAGAGAATGAATGGAGGGCAGAGAGAAAGGGAGACACAGAATCCGAAGCAGGCTCCAGGCTCTGAGCTGTCAGCACAGAGCCTGATGCGAGGCTTGAACTCACGTACTGTAAGATCATGACCTGAGCCGAAGTCAGATGCTTAACCAACTGAGCCACCAGGCGCCCCTGAAAGATAAGGTCTTTAAAGAGGACATTCAAGTAAAATTCAAAAAAAAAAAGGAAAATTCAGTCATACAGGTGGACCCTAATCCAATATGACTGGTGTCCTTATAAGAGATTAGGACACAGACACACACAGCTAAGGGACAATCACATGAGAAGGCAGCCATCTGAAAGCCAAAGAGAGAGGCCTCAGAAAAAACAAAACCTACCAACACCTTAATCTTGGACTTCTAGCTTCTGGAACTGTGATAAAATAAATTTCTGTTGTTTAAGCGACCTGCGCTGTACTATTTTTGTTATGGTCCTAGAAGCTAATACGACCCCATCTTCACATGGCTGGTTCCTTGTTACCACCCTCAGCTCTCAACATAAATGTCACGGCTGCAGAGAGTGAGTCATAGCCACTCGGTCTAAACTACATTTTCTTATCATTTGTTTTTCTTCATAGAAAAGTTTCGTGGTACCAAATTATTTTATTTGTTAACCAACATATTGTCTAGAACATAAGCTCAGTCAGAGCTGGCCCCTTCAGTGTCTTATTGCTCTGCGGGGACAGTACCTGGCACAGAGTAGGCACATGGAAAATATTTATTGAATGTCCATGATGCCAAGGGCCAAAGAGGCTACAAAGACAAATATGAAATGGTTCCCAACCTGGAGAAGCGTGGTCTCTGTGGTGTGTCAGGAGTCCTGCCGCTCAGGGAGTGCACGGGCTTGAGGAATGGACAGGGCATGATCTTCGGGGGCCAGTACAACTGTTCGAGTGTGGGTAATGCCAGCAGTTCAGCTGGCCTAGGAGGGCCTGTGCCTGCAGGATGAGGTGGGAGAGGGGGAGGGGGAGGTAGATGTGCCAGGCTAAGGCACCTGAGACTTCCTCTCCCCACACCTCTTCCTCTCTCTCTCTCTCTCTCTTTCCCCCTCCTTCCTTCCCTCTCTCTCTTTGATAAGGAGGAAAAAAAATAAACCCAACTTAATGGATGTGTTGTGAGAACAGAATGAGATAACACACGTGAAACATCCACCAATGTCTTGGGTCCCTAACTGATAAAAATTACTTGACTCTAAGTTAGTCGCATAACCGTAATAAATATTTAATTACTCGGACCAGAAAAAATGGTACACTATTTCTAATCCACACCCACAATTTCACCAATTTATCACTTCTTCGATGATCTACCTACTACCCACACACATCTACCAGCTCACCACTGCACTGTGTTTACATATCCTGTTTTTGCCCGTGTCAGAGTAGAATCGTGCACACACTTAATTTCTAGGAAGCAAATCATATGAGCGGTGGATGCATTCAGGCCCGAAACAATCACATACTTCAGCCAAAAATTGCTTTAATAATTTAAAGTCAATTCCACTGTGGAGAACATAATTCACATACCTTAAGTCCCCTTACACTCTTTCAGATACATGCTGCTGGCCCAGAATCTGGTCAGTCTGGTAAATGTTCCCTGCGCACCTGAAAAGAATGTATATTCGGCTTACGGAAGCATTCTATACAAGTGTTCTATGCAATTAGGACAAGTTGGTTGATAGTTCAAAACTGTATATCCTTGCTGATTGTCGGTCTACTTGTTCTATCAATTATTTAAAGAGGGGGACTAAAATCCCTCTGATTAGAATTGTGTATTTGTATATTTCTCGTTTGCGGTTCTAACAATTTTTTGCCACATGTATTTTGTAGTTTTATTTTAGCTAAATAAATATTTAGGATTGTTATATCCTCTCGATGAACTGTTAATCATCATGAAATGACCTTCTTTACCTCTGATAACAGATATCTTTGTGCAGATATCTACTGTGTTAAATAATATAGCTCTTCTCTTTCTTTTACTAGTGTTAGCACGGTATAACTTTTTCCATCTTTTTGCTTTTAAGTTTTTTTAACTTATGAGAGTTTATCTTCAAATGATGCTACACTCCTTCATATATGTGTAAGAAACCTATAATAGCATATTTGGGGGCATATTTTCCTGCTTCTTTGCATGCCTGGTAATCTTTGATGCCAGCATTGTAACTTTTATCTTGTTGGGTGCTAGATGTTTCTGAATTCCTATAAATATTTCTGACCTTTCTTCTGGGATACATTTAATTGCCCATAGTTCCTTCCATTCCTCACTTTTAAGATGTATTATGCAGGACCGGATCAGTGTTTAGTCTAGGGCTAATTCTTTCCTACTAGTGAGGCACGACTCTTACGAGTACTCTACCTGTCACCCCACGATCCATGAGGTGTTCCACCGTGCTCATGGGAATAGGCACTATTCCTGGCCCTGCAAGAATCACCAATGTGATGTTCCCCCTAATTCTACGAGATGTTTTGTCTCCCTCGGGCAGTTTCCTTGTGTGATTAATACTCAGCTGCAAATTTAAGGAGGACCCTTTGGGGTTTTTGGTACTCTGTCCCCCACACTCTGGCTGCCTTGGTCTCCCTGAATTAGCTCTGTGTCCTTGATCTAGAGAGTCTACCAGCTCTGCCAGGTTTCTGTCTTCCTGCGGTGCAGCTAGAAACTCTCTCCAGGCAATAAGCTGAGGCAATGACATGGCCTACTTTGTTTCCCAACTCTCAGGAATCATTGTCTTTCATTGGCTGATGTCAAGTGTCTTTAAAAAAAAAAAAAACCCACTGGCTTATATATTTTGCCTGGTTTTTAATGATATTTCTGATTCTTGGTACTCCCTCTTGTTTGAAAGGAAATCTTACAGAGCCAAACTTATGGAAAAGCTGTGAAAACAACTTAAAGTATTTTCCAATCAAGGACAAGATGAAAAACAGATTGTTTAGCTGTGGCCAAGAAACTGGATGGGGACAGTCTCAATGACATTCTGGAACCAGACATTAAAGGATTAATTGAGCACAGAGAGAAACAGTTTAAGTCCAAAAAGTTCTCAGTATCCTGTATTTCTGGGAGATCTAAGGGCTGTTCCAAGGTAATTCTGACTATGGCGTGCGGGGCTTTCGCTTTCAGCCCTGATCTTTGACCTTAAACCCAAGTACAATGAGACTCTCCAGTCTTGTTCTCCATTTCCCTTCTTTTCACTCAACTATTAAGCAACCTAAGAGGGTATGGCCTGGAGTAGAGGCTGGAAAGGTGAAAAGCTGCTGAACCAGTTCTCCCCATGCTGGGCTCAAGGGAACTGGCCACTTGTGAAATAAAGCTGTTAACACTCTTCTCCCCACCAAACATTCAAGTGCCGCTTCTCAGGGCATTACTGCCAAACCAGAAGTTTATCTTTTTAACTTCTGGCCCCTGATCCTAGGTACTGACCTAGGGCTAACTTCTTGCCAGGTACTATAAGGGAGAGATAATATCAAGTACCATTTTGGCTCTGAGGACTCAAAGACCAAACAAGCATGGGTGAAACCATTAAAGAACTCTCTAAGGATAAAACTTAGATTTTCATTTCCAAACTGAAAAGGCCCACTGGGTCCCCAACACAATGAATGTAGGGTTCCCACCATCATGCTGGCACTTTGTCATGGAATTTCATGAGAAAGGAAAGACCCTAAAGGTTAGAGAGCAAAAATCATGTTATATGTAAAAGACCAGACGTACGAATGGAGTCAAACTTCTCAATAGTAGTCATGGAAGCTACAACACAATGGGGCAACAACGGCTTCAAAAGTCAGAGGGGGGCGCCTGGCTGTCTGGGTGGGTAGAGCCTGTGACTCTTGATCATGGGGATGTGGATTCGAGCCCCACATTGGGTGTAGAAATTACTTAAAAATAAAATGAGCCAGAGGGAAATGATTTTCAACCCAGAACCCCATACGTAGTCAAATTATGAAATGGGAAGATAAAATAAAAGCATGCATCACCATAACAATACTTACCTTTTCCTTTGACGGTTGCTGAAGGATGTACTTCAACAAAATGAAGTGGCAGATCAAGAAAGGAAAAAAACAAAACAAAACAAAACCTGAGATCCAGCAAACTGTATAAATCCCAGGATGATAACCGGCAGCCAAGAGAGCTACTAGTTCCTGTTGAGGGAGGAAGATAGAAGAATCCAGGAGGGAGGTTTTCAGAGGGAGCAAAAAATGGGGTTGAAAGACTGCTATTTAAACATTTAGAAAATAAGATTTCTAGGCCATCAATAGATGTGATGTAGTATGTAGAAAACAGTAAGGATAGGTATAGAAAATTAAGCCAATGGGGAGAAACACCGTTAACTTGTTAACTCCAAGAAAAGTAAAAGGTTGTACAAGAAAAACGTGTACGCCATTTGGCTTCACAGTGGACAAAACTGTCATAGTCATAATAAGATCAATAATTGCAGAGTTACCTGAAAGACCACAATTCGATTGGGAAGCTGCAACAGGGAAAACATGGGGCAGGGTTAGGGAGTGGAGACACAGAAGTGGAGAGGAGCTAAATTTGCACATGTTGTAACAAGACTGCTTGAAATTAATCAACCAAGAAAAACAACATGAACTGTTATTATTCAGAAATATGGAACTAAAGAAAAAGAGTTGAAAGTGGTTACCTATAGGAGCAAAAATGAGACAAAATTAAATGGGTCAGGAACCTGGTGTTTGTCATTATAACTTTTCAAATACTATGTATTTACTTTATAACAACCATGTTCATTCCTTACATTACTCGTCTGATTTTGATAAAATATAACATAAAATTTACCATTTTAGCCATTTTTCAGTGTACAATTCAGTGGCATTAAGTACATTCACATTATTATGCATCCATCCCCACTATCCATTTCCAGAACTTTTCCATCATCCCAAACTGAAACTTCATACCCACTAAACACTAACTCACCAATCCCCTCTTCCCTTAGCTTCTGGTAATTGCTATTTTACTTTCTTTCCCTATGAATTTTACTATTCTAGATCCTTCCTATAAGTGGAACCTTACAATAATCGTCTTTTTATATATTTTTTCATTTAACATAATGCCACCAAGGTTTACTCATGTTGTAGCATGTGTCAGAATTTCCCTTCTTTTAGGGGTGTCTGGTCAGCTCAGTTGGTGGAGTATGTGACTCTTGATCTTGGGGTTGTGAGTTTTAGCCCCATATTGGGTGTAGAGACTACTTAAAAATAAATCTTTAAGAAAAAAAGAATTTCCCTCCTTTTAAAGACTGAATAAATATTCCATTGTATGTGTAGATCATTTTTTGTTTTTCCATTCTTAAAAAGAAAGCTACAGGCCCAAAATGGTGCCACCTAGACCCACCCAGTTCCCAAACCAGGGCTTGATACGCTAATTACAGTTTCAAACTCCCCCAGAAATGGAGTCTTAACCAGTCAGTCAGGAATTTTTCAATCAGGGCCAACAAGTCTGCCACTTGGGCCCTCTCCATTTCCCCAAAGAAAGATGAAGTCATCAGCATAAGACCCTTTGTTTTTCCCCATAAGGGAAAGCCACCTTGTCTGAAACAATCCTCTTCTTTTGCTAATAACTTTCTCGCCTCACCCTCCTTCTATAAAAACCTTCCATTTTGTACATTTCCCGTGAAGGCCCCTGTTTTTGCTAGATGGGATGCTGCCCAATTTGTGAATCATTTGACAAAGCCAAACAGGTCTTTAAAGTGTAGTCAGTTGAATTTTTGTTAAACACCATTCATCTGATAATGGACACTTGGGTTGCTTCTACGTCTGGCTGTTTTTGAATAATGCTGCTACAAACATTGGTGTGAACTTATCTATGCGTTCTCTGCTTTCAATTCTCTCCGGTATATGCCTAGAGGTGAAATTACTGGAACGTATAGTGACTGTAGGTTTAAGTTTTTGAGGACCCGCCATAGGGTTTTTCATAGCAGCTGCACCAGATTACACTCCCACCAGGAGTGCACAAGGATGCCAATTTCTCCATCTTGGCCAACACTTGGTATTTTCTGTTTGTGTTTGTTTTTATAGTAGCCATCCTAACGGGTGTGAGGTAGTATCTCATTCTGATTTTGATTTACATTTCCCAAAAGATTAGCGATGTTGAGCATGCTTTTCAAGTGCTTATTGGCCATTTGTATATCTTCTTCAGAGAAATGTCTATTCAAGTCCTTTAACTATTTTTTGAATCGAGTTGTTTGCCTTTATTACTTTCTAATAAAAACAAAGAATTAATGTTGAAAGCAAGATCCCTTCCCTCCGCAAAAAAGCAAGGTCCAAATGCCAACAGGAAAGTTGGATTTCAAACAGGGACCTCTGCTAAGGCCCTAAGATGATTTCTTAAAAGGGAAGCAGGGTACTTCTTCCATATTACTTCTGTATTGTTGAAGTCTCAGACGCTGTCCAGACAAAATTTAAAAAGTGTGTACCCTTATCTCCCCTACCATTTCTTTGCAAGTTCTCCTCACCTTTCTAATACCCTTGTCCCGTAGGGTAGGAAAAAATTGGATTTTGGTTTGTTTTTTCCAGGCCTCCTGGGACATATTCCTGAATTGGACCCTGAAGGATAGTGTTTCCTACAAGCAAACTGTTGATCCATTCTGGGTAAAATCCATTTCTCTAACCTTCTTATCTATCTCCAACACTAGCTCTGCTTTCACCTGTGTATCTCGAAGGCCCTTTTATCTCTGAATATAAGTGTTCCACGAGCAGGTGTTGGAAGTGGTGCTCAGTGGGAGGTCAAACCTGCATGAGGAGGCAACCTGGAAGAGCGCATTTGTCCTGTGGGCACCACCTCTTCAGAAGTTCCTCCGAAAGTTCCCTACCCCCTGCCCTTTTGCAGTAACTATAGCTAATGTTCTCAATCAACCAAAAAACAATTGAGACGGCGTAGAACAGAGGATGAACTTACAGACTCTGGAGTCGGACTACCTACATTTTCATCCCAGTTCAGCTACTCGCTAGTCGAGTCACCTTGACAAATCCTGTACTCTTTCCGAATCTCAGTTTTCTCATCTGTATAACGTCCCTCATTAGGTTCTAGAGAGAATTAATTTAAGTACACGTGAAGAGCTTGCAAAAATGCCCGGCACAGGATGAGTGCCGTAGCGTTCAGCTCTTCTGAGGTGATTGCCATCACGGCACAGACTACCCAGAAGGGCACTCGCTCCGCTGCTACCAATGATTTCTTCTGAGGAATGGGATTTAGGAAGGGAGGTTGAGGAGAGGGTTTTCATTTCTCCTTCATGCACCTCTGTCTGGTTTGAATTTGTTACTTTTTATTAACAGCAAAATAGGAAAATAAATAAAATGCCGTCTGGCTAAGAGAATATAAAAAAATCTCTCCCAGCTTCACACTAAAATAGCTAAGAAGGTACAGAGATTAAAAAGAAAAAAAATCCTGGAAGCGTCTAGGTGGCTTGGTCAGTTAAGTGTCCAACTCTTGATTTCGGCTCAGGTCATGATATCATAGTTCATGCGATTGAACCCTGTTGGGCTCTGCACTGACAGTGTGGAGCCTTCTTGGGTTTCTCTCTCTCTCTCTCTCTCTCAAAATAAATAAACAAACAAACATTTTTTAAAATCCTGGGGCACCTGGCTGGCTCAGTCGTAGAGCACATGCCTTTTGGGGGTATGAGTTCAAGTCCCACCTTGTGGGTAGAGTTTACTTAAAAAAAATACTATTCAAACATTTAAAACTAATGTTTCCTAGGCCCTTGGCTGGCTCAGTTGGAGGAACATATGACTCTTGATCTTGGGGTCCTGAGTTTGAGCCTCAGGTGGGATGTAGAGATTGCTTAGATAAACAAAACTTAAAAAAAAAAACAAACTAATGTTACCAATCCAAGGCTTGAAACTCATACAAATTTTCTGTACCTACAAGACCAATAAAATCCAAGTGTTGGGGGAGGGGTGACATCTGTGTTTCATGTATGCTCCTCCACTCTCCCACAAATAGCTACTGAGAACTTTTCTTTAGCCCGTTAGTAATTATGATTTGAGGTCAGGGTGGCTTAGTCGGTAACCGTCTGACTTCGGCTCAGGTCACGATCTCACGATTCGTGAGTTCGAGTACTGCGTCAGGCTCTGTGCTGACAGCTCAGAGCCTGGAGCCTGCTTCAGATTCTGTGTCTCCCTCTCTCCCTGCCCCTCCCCTGCTAGTACTCTGTGTTTCTCTATCAAAAATAAATAAACGTTAAAAAAAAAATTTGAGGTCAATACCAATCAGGAAATAGAGTAGCAGTGCACTCTACTTTACAGTAAGTTTGTTTGTTTTGAGATAAGTATCCTGCTGAGGCCACCCCTTCCCCATCAGTTTCTCTTTCTAGATTCAATTTAAAAAACTACAACTCCCAGAAGTCCCCTGGGAAGGAATAGGGAGGTTGAGGGAGAGAAATGTGATCTTAGCCTTAACATTAATGTTAATGCCTTAACATTCTCCTGGAAAATCACTTGGAAGCTCAAGAAACCTCCTCTTTGTGCTGGTCTTGAAGGAATCACTGGAAGGCGTACTCTAGTCTACTGGAGTGACGAAGTACGGTTACAAAAGAGCAGGCAGATGGCAGTGCTGTGAAACTTCAAGCTTGACAGCCAACTCAACCCCGGATCCCCACAAGAATGATGACCTCTGCAACCACACGCAAGTGGGCGGTCCCCATGTCATACCAGCCAGAACGTGCAGGGGGCAGAGTCTCCTTCCACGATGGCATCTGAAGAAAGTTCACAAGGAAAGGGTCACATATGAACTGTTATTGCCCATAAAGGAAATAACTGTTACACATACGAGCTCTGGCTCCCTCCTTACCAGTTTTAGAAGATTCATTAAAGGCAATTACTGTGACATTCACTATGTCAAAAAGGGAGCCGGGTTACTGTCTTAAAAGAAATACATCTAAAATGGTGCAGAAACTTTGGAAAACAGTCTGGCAGGTATTCAAAGGTTTAAACATAGTGTTATCTTAAGATGCAGCGATTCCACTCCCAAATATATTACCAAGAGAATTAAAAATGCATGTCCGTGCTAAACCTTCTACACAAACATTCATGGCAACATTATTCACGATAGCCGAAACATGGAAGTAGTCCAAATAGCCAATCAGTTAAGAATGGATAAACAAAATGTGGTATATCCATACAATGGACTACTGTTCAGTTGTAAAGGGAATGAAATACTGATATGTGCTACAACGCGAATGAACCTTGAAAACATTATGCTTAGTGAAAGAAACCAGACACGAAAGGCCACATACATATTATATGAGTCTTTTCATTTACACGAAAAGTCCAGATTAGGCAAATCCAGAAAGATGGAAAGATTAGTGGTTGCTGTAGGATAAGGGAGAGGAGAATAGAAGTGACTGCTAACAAGTGTAGGGTTTCTTTTGGGTGAGGAAAATGTTCTAGAATTAGATAGTGGTGATGGTTGTACGACTATGAGAATATACTAAAAACCACTAAATTACAAAGTTTAAATAGGTGAAGTTTATGGTATATAAATTATACCCCAATAAAACTGCTGCAGGGGCACCTAGGATGGTTGTCAGTTAAGCATCCTACTCTTGATTTTGGCTCAGGTCACCATCTCCAGGTTGCGGGTTCATAAACCCAAGCCTCACAAGGAGCTCTACGCTGACAGCACAGCCCAACAGTGCTCTGGCAGTGCGCACTCTCTCTCTCCCTCTCTCAAAATAAATAATCTTAAAAAAAGAAAAGAAAAAGAACTACTATAAAAAAAAATAAAGAAATAGTCCCGAAATGCTAATGAAACTGTTTTGGGGAAGTATGGTTGGGTGCCAAGTTTTATTTCTACTTTTCTGGGTTGTTGTTTTTTTTTCAAAATGTCCCCCCTCTAATGGGCACCGATTACTTCACCGAGTGGACAGATCTTGCTGATTCAAATCCCAGTTCCTTCTGAACTAACAGGATAATCTTGGGTAAGTTACTTAATTATTCTACACCACCAGCTCTTCATGAAAATTTGGAGTGATACTATTGCTTACCAGAGGGGAGTTGTGAGAATTTACTAAGAGAATGCTGTAAAGTGCTTAGATCAGAGCATGACATATTGGTTAAGTGCTCAAGAAGTATCAGCGGCCAGTTTTTTTTTTTTTAGCTTTTTTCTTTTTTCAAGTAATCTCCGTGTCCAATGTGGGGCTTCAATTTACCTCCCAGAGACTCAGAGATCAAGAGTCACATACACAGGGAGCCTGATGGCTCAGTCAGAGGAGCATGAGATTCTTGATCTCCGGGGTTTTGAGTTGGAGCCCCATGTTGGGTGCAGAGATTACTAAAAACAGTAAGTAAACTTTACAAAGAGATAAAATAAAGTTTAGTGTCTTGAGTATCTTCTACGAAAAGAAAAAGCTACATACTCTACCAACTCAGCCAGCCAGGTCCCCCCTGCCGTTTCTATTATTCAGAATACAAGACGATAAAATAATACTAAGTTTTACAGATAGTACTTATATAGCACTGCTGTAGGTGTTTTACATATTTTAATGCATTTATTTCTCACAACTCCCTTTCAAGGTAGGACACCCTTATGTCCATTTTACAGATGAGTATTAACTGTGACATTTGCCAGTGACATACAGTCTGCACATTTCATAGGAATTTAGGAACCCATAAAGAGCATAGACAGCTGAAGCAATCAGGGAGGGCTTCATGAAGAAAGTGGCCATGGAAGGAAAGATGGTCCCTGGATAATCCCACATGGCTGAGAAAGGTGAGGGCCTTGCAGGTAGAATGGAAGTTTCTCACCAAAGCGGTGGAAAATATTAACATTGGTACCATGCAGGTGAGGAGTACAGATTTTGTGTTATATTTTCTGTACCTTTGCGCACCTTAGAAATAATTAGTAATTAACAAAAATTAAAAATATTTAATTACTGTGTTCTGGAGAAAGAACACATTTTCTTTACCTAAGTCTTTGAGATATATATATATATGTCTATATATATATTTACCTATATGTGTATATACATATACATGTAAATGATAGTTTCATTTTTTTCTAGAATAAATATTGGTTCTATTCTATTTGTTAAGCTACTACTCCTTGGAGTTTCTTTTTTCCATATAGATCTCTCTTACTCCTTGTTACAACTGCATATTCCACAGAAGGAATGTTCCATAATTTATTTTTCCCTTCCCTACAAATCCCAATTTTCTGTTACAAGCATGATCTGTAAACATCGTACCCCTGTAAAGCCTTTCCCATGCATTGAGGTAGATACCAGGAAGCGGAAATGCCATAAATCCAATTTTCAAAAAGTGAATCAAACAAGGGGTGAATGGAAAATCTTTGTACTTTCCTCTCAATTGTGTAGTAAACCTAAAACTGCTATTTAAGACAGAAATAATCTTTAAAGAAAAAAGTCAGAGACGGGCACACTGGCGAACCGGGAATCCAGGCAGTTTCTCACGTAGTCCGGGCCGGAGCGTGGGGTCCCATCAGCCGGCCCGCTGGCCGGGCCCAGGCGGGACCTGGTGGAGCCTCCTAGCCCTCGAATTAGGAGCAAAAGCACTGTGACCTACTACCCTCGGGACACGCTCTCCGCCCCGCCTCGAGGCCCTTCATTGAAGACGAAGGAAAAAAAAAAAAAAACCTTGGCGATCACGTGAAACCGGCATGCCGGCCTCATGACGTCACTAAGCGCGGACCAATGGGAGCTTCTGTTTATGTCGGGGGGCATCTGAATATCCGAGCCCCCACGCTCAGCCTCGCCCCGTCGCCGCCGCTGCCGCGCCGCTCTCCGGCTCTGGTCGAGAGCGCCCAGCTGGAGCGGGAGGCGGCGCGGCTGTAGCGCCGCGGGGAGGGCCGCGCCGGTTGCCTTCTGCAGCCGCGTCTCCGCTAGTGGGCCCCGCGCCGTCCTTGGGGCACTGTGCAGCTTTAGCCCGGGGCTGAAGCTGCCAGCCTTCGCGGGTGGCTGGATCCGCGTCCCGCCTCAGCGCCCGGAGGACATGCGGGAGAGAGAATGAGCCAGAGAGACACGCTGGTGCATCTGTTTGCCGGGGGGTACGGTCCACACCGGGCGTGCGGGTTGGGCCTGAGGGTGTTGGGCTGAAGGCCGTGGCCTGACACGCGGGCGAGAGGGGTGAGGAGGCTCCAGCCAGCGGGGCCGAGAGGGTGAGGGGGCTTGAGCCGGGGGTTGCTAAGGAGGCCGAGGCCGGGCGGGGAGGGTTGGGGGTTGAAGTCGGGGTGGGGTGTGAGGCCGCGGGGCCTCGGCTGGAGCCGGATCGGCGAGCCTGAGGAGCGGAGGGCGGGGCTGGCGGACTACGCGGGCCAGGCCCACGCGCCGCGGTCTGTCCGGTGTCCGAGATGCGGGGCCGCGGAGAGGAGCGTGGCTGCAGGCCTCACGAACGTTCCTAGGCCTGGGGGTACTGGGCGGAGGTGCGGAGGCCGAGGACAAAATGGGCGCCGGGGCCGTCTCCTCCCTCCCCCCCGTGCCGCGCGTGCTGCGAGGCCTCACGTTGCTCACGCAGCACCTCGGACCTCCGGTAGCCGATTTCCCGGCCCACTCCCCCGGGGTGGGCCTTCGGGGGGCTTCCGGTACCCGCGGGGGAGGCTTTAGTGTTCACTCGTCCGCTGGAACTGTAGGTTTCTCGCTCCCGGAAAATTTTTTGCCCCGGCTTCTCCAGGTTGCGAGATGCGGTGCAAAGCGGCAGTGCCTTTGGGGTCAGATTCTTTTCATGGAAACCAACCCTCTTGCGCACTCGCTGCTTTCCGTCTGCTTAAAGGAGAAAGTCGGCTGTAGGGAGAGGTCAGATGCTTTGGCCATAGTTACTGTGTATACAAGATTAGGCCTAAGCCTAAAGTCTAAGTTCCCTGATTGCCAGCCCAAATGCTACAGATATTTTGTTGAGCCAATTTAGTCTCTTTTTTAGGTTTATTCTTTCCTAATTATTTGGAGAATCCTAGAATTAAATTTAAGAGTTATCTGTAGGATCGTGTTAAGCAAAAAATGGCTTTGGTGAATTCCTGCTGAGGCTCTTTTCTATCTATATGACCATATAAAGTCTCATCCCCTTAAAGCGTACAGTTTGCTTTAAAATCTTCCACTTAAAGACTTTATTGCCAGTGATGGCAATACTTTCCTTGGGTTGGCACATTCACTCAACAAACTTACTGTGCACCAGTCATGGGCCAGTCCCTGTTCTGGCATAAGAAAATATTTTTCTTTTAATCTGTGAGGCCAAGTTAGGCGATGTACTTTTCGCATTTCTGATACTTTTGCCAATGATCCATATTTCTGATATGGTAACTAATAATCTTGGCAAGTTAAATCATTTTTTTAAAAAACCACTTGCCGTTTAGGTGCTCTTATAAGGGTGTCTTCTTACGCGAATAGTTGGGCTTCATTGTGTAATTCTATCACAAGGTAATATCTGAAAGTTAGGAGACCTGCGCATCACTTCTGGCTGCTATTATAAGTGAAAAATGGACAAACCCTTTTATTTTAATTGTTTCATTTGTAAAGCGAGGGGCGTGTACTATATGATCTCTAAGGCCCTTCCTAGGTCCTAACGTTTCCATTACGCTGCATTCAAGATTCATATATCAAGTTTTGTTACAAGTAGAACAGGCTAACTCGAAGTGTTAGCTCGATTGCAGGGACTTCCCAGTTTGGATTAAGATCATTAGTCACTTTTTTTGTTATTAATACATGTAAAGGCCCTCCTTGTTAGATTTTTCCTTAAAAGCAGAAATGAAGAGTGTTTGCAGCTTCTGAACACCAGTAGATATAGGAGCCTCCCCTGCCCCAAAGAACCTAGCATTCGCAGGTTATTTGGAGAATTAAGAGGTACTGGGATGTAGGGACTGATACAGCATAGGTGATCACCCTTGTAAATTCCTTTCCTTTGCATCTCTTGATTTTACATTTATATGTGGTTGCATAATTTGCTGCAATAAAACCTGGTTTATCTTTTTTTTTTTTCTGGTGTATCATTTTTACGGAAACATTAGAACTAGGAAGGATGGTAATGATTATCTGGCTCAGCCGCTTAAAAATGTGGAAAAATACCGAGGTGTATTGATTTACCCAAGGTCAAACAGCTTTCCATTGATGTAAAATGAGAGAGAAATAATCTCTAACAGATCCTTCCATCTCTATATTATATAAAGGCAATTTTGTAGAATATCCTGGAAGTCTGTATGCTAAGCATTGTGGAAGTGCACATTGGGTTGTGTCAGTGACGGGGTTCTCAACTGGAGACGTTGAATTTTTTTTGTATAACAAAGTTGCTTACTTAGGCAGTTGTTTTCAGGACACTCTTCATAGAAAACTAGATTTTATTGTTTTTATCCTGAAGGAATTGTGTTAATTAGGAATTAGGAAAGGCATTTTTTTTTTTTACTTTGATAGTAATAAGTAGCTACAGAAAAGGAGAGAGATCTTGTTATGAACTGTTGTGCCTGTGCTGCTTCGCACACAGGTATCATTCAGATTAAGTTCTAAAAACTCAGTATATTTGAACAGAACTAAATAACCTTACACAGTGGCATTTAACCTTAGGCCGAAATTGTCTGAGTATGGTGCCTTTGGATCATTTCCCTGATAATTACAATTTTATTCAAGTATGAGTTTATCAGGATTTCAGAAAGATTTCTAATAGTGTAGTAGCTATGCTATTAAATCAGAAACATTTGCCACAGACCAGTGCTGGACCTTGGGTCTGGGTGACATACTCATATGCATAACTTATGCTTTCTTTAGGACACCCGTTGGTCCCATTATATATTTGCCAGAGATAATATTCAGAGTTTGTAAGGTCATTGGTTACGTCAGTGAAGTTATAGAGTCAGTGAAGTTATAGAAGCAACTCGTGGCAACCTGAAAAAAGGATGTAGATAAGATTTATTTAAGCCGTACTTTAAAAACTTTTTTTAATGTTTATTTTTGAGAAGGAGAGATTGAGATAGACAGACAGACATGAGCAGGGGAGGGTCAGAGACAGAGGAAGACAAAGAATCTGAAGCAGGCTCCAGTCTCTTGAGCTGTCAGCACAGGAGCTGGACACAGGGCTCAAACTCACCAACTGCGAGATCATGACCTGAGCCCAGCTCAGACACTTAAGTGACCCAGGTGCCCCTAAGCTGTACTTTCAATAACACTATATGTATGTGAAGCTATAAGCAGTATGAAATACATTTTTAAATTCTTTAATAGAACTATATATTGTCTGTTATTGTGTCAGCTACGTATGTGCACCAAGAGGCAGTTCGGTTTTTGCTTTTTTCTTTGAGAGCGATTGTCTGAAATAAGAGGAATAAACCTTGGAAACTATCCTTTCTAGATTTTTTGATGTTGTAGAATAACGAACTTGTATCCTCTTCAGCTGTTAAAGTTGGCCGTTCTTTCCTTGCTAATCAAAGCAGTTAAAACAAATGAGCAAGTGAATTGTAACTTTTTCTTTTTACTACTAGTAGCAAATTTACATTGGTGATACCTTGCAAGCGATCTTAACTCACTGGTCACGTCACTGGATCAGAGGGACTCAGGACCAGTTAGAAGGCAAAAAAGAAAGTGAAAGCTTGCTTTTAATGCACTTGGAGTGGGGACGGTGAGGGGAAGTGTGAGAGGAAGTTTGGAATGTAGACAGACCAGAGAGACTTGAGGATAGTTGGATGCCACAAAGCCCTTGAATGCCTTATCACTCTTCCACCTGATGATTGTTAGCCTTCAATACCTCATACTGAGGAGCTTCTCCACATAGTCTTTTTTTAATTGTGTATTTTTAAGGTGTATATAACATGACGACTTGATGTAAATATATATAGTAAAATGATTATAACATAACATCTGATGTAGTCACCATTTTTTGTATGTGAGAGCATCTGAAATCTACTCTTAGCAGATTTCCAGTATTCGATACAGTAGTGTTAGTTTTAATCATTATGTTGTACATTAGAACTTTAGACTTATTCACCCTACATAACTGCAATTTCGTACTGTTTGACTAGTACCTTCCCATTTCTCACACCTCCTTGCCTCTGTTAACCACCCTTCCTTGGTTTTTTGACTTCTATGTTGTTTGACATTTTTAGATTTTACATATAAATGAGATCATGCAGTTTTTTTCTTTCTGCACCTGGCTTATTTCGCCTAGTATAATGTCTTCCATGTTCATCCATGTCGTTGCAAATGGCAGAATCTTATGCATGACCTTCTCAATCTTGGATTCTTCCTAGCCTCGCTACGTTACACATTTCTATTTTGCAAATTTTTTCTTTTCTCTTTATTTAATTTTTAAATTTTTATTTTGAGAGAGAGAGTGCATGTGTGTGAGCAGGGGAGGGACAGAGAGAAGAGAGAATCCCAGACAGGCTTTGCACTGCCAGTGCAGAGCCCAAAGCGGGGCTGCAGTGCTTGGACAAAACAATTTTAAATGTTATGATTTTTATATAGAATATTTTAAAAATAATTTCTAGTCTTTTCCATTAATTGTTTTATAACTTGTTTGGCTTAATAAAATAATTGTGCTATCTAAATCTTACAGATTAACAAATGAGAAAATTGCATATATTTAGTATATTTTAGTTGTACTCGCATCCATTTAGTTGTGAAGATGAATATGCTGAGTATTTCCCTACCCTCCAGCTATTAAGTTAGCATGTTGCTTTAATCTTGCACTAAATTGACCAGTGCATAACAAATACCTCTACTAAGCTACTTAAGGTGTGTAATAATAACAGTACAGAAGAACAAATCTCCTTATAGCCTTCCTGGTTAAATTGCATCTTCCTGGTTAAATTGTTAGTATAGAACAGCATGCTTCAAATTTTATAGCAACCCATTAGTGGATTAGGAAATCAATTTGTTTTATAACCAACATTTTAAAAATAATAAGGTAAATATTCTGCAAAATGTTTGTGCATGGGAATATACTGCATCTTGATGTAAAATATTCTTTGTGGATTGAAGTCGAAGATTTGAAAGGAAAAGCTGGACTAAGAATCAGGAGATTTGGGTTCTTTAATTGACTATGAACGTGGAGCAACTGGTTCTCCCTTGCAGGATTTTTGTTTCCTCATCTGCAGAATAAAGAAGTTGGGCCAAATACACTGTCTCCTACCTCTAAAATCCTGACTTACCAAATGCTACAGTGTTCATTCACTCATTCAGCATGAGTGTTTGCTATATCACAGGCATTATCTTTTATGACGTAAATGATATAATTTATGGATATAAATTGCTGATTTCCTGATGCTTACATTGTAGCATCAGGGAACACAGAAGAAGATAAAGCAAATAATATATTTAGTATGTTAAGTGACAGTATGGGCTGTAGAAAAGAGTAGTGCAGGGAAGGTGGATAGTCAGTGTAGAGGGTTTTTTTTTTAATGGTTTATTTTTGAGAGAAAGAGCTAGTGCATGCAGGAAGGGGCAGAGAGAGAGAGAGAGAGAGAGACACCCAGAATCCCAAGCAGGTTCTGTACCGACTGCAGAGAGCCCAATGCAGGACTTGCACTCATGAACCGAACCATGAGATCATGGCCTGAGCTGAAGTTGGGACGCTCAACCAACTGAGCAACCCAGGCTGTCCAGTGTGGGGGATTTTTTTATGGTGATCTGAGAGGAGGATATCACTGAGAAGTGACAACCAAGCGAAGATAAGGAGGTGAGGTAGTAACCCAGTCTCATATTTGAGGCACGAATATGAGGATGAAACAGCAAGAACAGAGATCCTGAGGCAAGAGCATGGTTCATGTATGAAACTCTAATTAGAGTTAAAGGAGAGGCCAGTGGCTTAGACCAGAATGGACATGAAGAGAAGTGGTCAAGATTCCAGATTGATTTTAGGGTACTCCATCCAAGACACTTTCACACCATATACATCATTTTTTCCTGGGGTCCAGTGAGTGGGTCCCAGAAACTTCAACCACATGCTCCAGTTAAAAACTCCTGCTGTTTAAAAAAAATACTGTTAGAGTGTTAATTAAAATTATGTAAAAAATAAATGTATGCATATCATATTTTTTAAGCTGCTTTAATATTTTTATTAATCAGCATTCCCCATCTCCCCTCCCCCCACATTTCCTTCCTAGTGGGAACTTAGTATATGTCTTAGCCGTGTGAAATTTTCTTCATACTTTCTGTTCTGGTAGATGAGGATTTAGTTATACCATTCCCTAATTCCCCTGTCTTTCCATCCTCTTAGTATATAGTTAGTTAAATCACAATTTTTTGGTTAAATCAGTGGTTAGTGCTTACCTTATTGACACAGTATATATATATTATTGATAATAGGGCTCAGTTATTGATCTTTCCTTTCTTGAATAACTTCATTTTTCCTCCTTTGGAGTTAATATTTGTTGCACATTTAAAAATGCTTAGTGGGGCACCTTGGTGGGGTTAAATGTCTGATTTCGGCTCAGGTCATGATCTCATGATTTGTGGGTTTGAGCCCCGCATTGGGCTCTCTGCTGACAGCTCAGAACCTGGAGCCTCCTTTGGATTCTGTGTCTCCCTCTCTGCCCTACCCCCACTTTTGCTCTGACTCTCAAAATGAATACATGTTAAAAAATATTTTTAATAAAAAATGCTTAGTAATATGAGTACTTGAATATTTAGTTTCATATCATCAAATATATTCATCTGTCTTTTTTTTCCTGAAGTTCTTCATCCCTCTGAACTTTCTGTTACCCAAATCTTGTCTGGACTTGTAATTTTCTGATACTGACATTTCTTGGGATTCCTTTCTCCTTCTCCTGTGTTCCTCATTCTGTTCCTAAATTCAATCCTCCCATTTTATTGAGATGTAATTTGATATATAACATTGTATTAGTCTTAGGTATATTCCTTCCTCTTTTTTAGATTAATCTCTGAACTTGTAGAACACATTATTTAGTAGCTGTGTAAGAAAAGATACAAGGTGGGGCGCCTGGGTGGCTCAGTCGGTTTAGCGTCCGACTTTGGCTCAGGTCATGATCTCATGGTCTGTGAGTTCGAGCCCTGCGTCGGGCTCTGTGCTGACAGCTCAGAGCCTGGAGCCTGCTTTGGATTCTGTGTCTCCCTCTCTCTCTGCCCCTCCTCCACTCATGTCTGTCTCTCTCTGTCTCAAAATAAATAAACATTAAAAAAATTAAAAAAAAAAAAGAAAAGGTACAAGGTAGGAAATTTCTTAATTATTTCTTTGTATGCAAGTATATTTATTCTTTCTGCTTGACAGTTAAGTTTGGTACAGAATTCTAGAATAAGTAATCTTCTGCAGTTGTTGGGAATTCTGATGCTATTCTTTTTTTAGGTATGTGACCAATTTTATTCTTTGTGGAAGTTGGTGAGATCTTTGTTTCCAGCATTTTAGTTTTTAATTTTTTTTACATTTCTTTATTTTATTTTGAGAGACAGAGCAAGTGGGGGAAGGGCAGAGAGAGAGAGAGAGAGAGAGAGAGAGAGAATCCCAAGCAGTGTCCAAGCTGTCAGTACAGAGCCCAACTCAGGGCTCAGAATCACAAATCATGAGATCATGACGGAGCTGAAGTCAGACACTTAACGGACTGACCTATCCAGGCCCCCCTTTGTTGCCAGGATTTTCAAAGATACAGTAATGCAACTTGGTGTGGGGTTTTTATTATCTATTGATTCTGTCTGTGAAACCTGACTTCAGAGATTCTTTTAAACTTTTTTTTTAAGTTTATTTATTTATTTTGAGAGAGAGAGACTATCAGCAGGGAAGGGGTAGTGAGAGAGGGAACGAGAGAATCTCAAACAGGATCCACATTGTCATCGCGAGCTCAACGTGGGGCTCCAGATCATGACCTGAGCCAAAACCAAGAGTTGGACGCTTAACCAACTGAGCCACCCAGGCACCCTGACCTCAGAGATTCCTAAATTCATTTTCCTTAGAGATTTAAGCTTCTGCCTGGGAGCATAGTTTTACCCATTGTGTGTGTGTGGGGGGGGGGGGGGAGAGGGTAGATCCCAGCCAGGTATCCCACCTTCACTATGTAGCCTATCGGCCAGTCCTTCTATTTTCAGTTCTTTGCCTTACTGCCATCTTGAACACTTCATGCCCTTCACCTATAGGCCTCTGAGGTTCTGTAGAGCAAAACTGTTGCTTTCCTTTGATATTTCCTTCTGCAAGCCTTTTTTCCTCTTTAAGTCAGTTACTCCTTCCCGTTTGCTTCATGGCTTGAATCTATGTCTTGTTCATTTCTCCAGTGGTTCTCTGTCCTTGTGGTGTGTTTCTTAGATAGTTGAGATTTTTGACGTGGAGAAGAAATAGTCTACGGTTAATCCCTGTTTTCAAAAGTAGAGATTTTAAATGTTTATTGACTTCAGTAGGTTTGTTCTCTGCATCGATTTTAATGATTTCAGCTTGCATAATAATTTTAAATGACTTTAAGATAAAAACAGCATGAGAGATACTGGAGTGTCACCTCTCTGCTTGCATACCAATTGCATTTTGTAACATAAAGCTGCTTCAGGACCGCCTAACTGCTTGTGTGAACACCTACTTACATCACCCCCCAGCTCTGTACAATTTAGATTCTCATTACTTGTTGAATTATGTTTTTAGGAATCATAGTATATATATCTTTTCTGTCGTCTGGTCTTAAAGTATTTGTAATAGTTCTGTTATAGAATTTTAGATAACTATTATCAGTAATAGATGCTGATAACTTAAGTAGGTAATAATTTTTAAGTATTTTCTATGTGACATGTCATAAAATACTGTACATGGGTTATATCATATATCATCTTTACAAGAAGACCGTTTTCCCCCAGTAGGTTGTTTTCTTTGTATAATAGGTTTATTTTCTTGGGTAGGAATCATGGCCTATGTGCTACCTTGGCATTTTGTTTTTATTTATTTAATTTTTAAAAATATTTTATTTTTAAGTAATCTTTACACTCAGTGTGGGACTTGAACCCATAACCTCGAGATCAAGAGTCACACGCTCCACCGACTGAGACAGCCAGGTGCCCCTATATTTATTTATTTTAATTATAGAAGTGATTCATGTTCATTGTGAAATCCAAGAATACATTTTTTTATGTTTTACAGAATCTAAAACCAAAACAAATATACATGGTTATTAAAATGTTGGGCCTATTTGGTTTTTATGTTCAATAAATTTACAAAGTAAATATACTAAGTACTTAAAAAAAAAAAAAAGCCAGGTAACCTCTCATTAAAAACATCAGTGACCTACTCTAAGTAACCACTGTTGTAGTGTGAATACGGTGTGTGTCACCACACAGGCTGCCTTCAGTCCTGCAGCGTATACCACAGCAGGGACTGTCATAGTGTGAGTACGGTGTGTGTCACCGCACAGGCTGCCTTCAGTCCTGTGGCATATACCACAGCATGTAGGGTGATGGTTCACATTTCTTGCCACTCAGCCCTCAACAGTGAACAGAAACAAACTTGTAGCTTCTGTTTAAGATTTTGCTTCTGGTCTTTTATATAAAGTTGACCTTCGACCAACATGGATATGAACTACATAGGGTCCACTTACAAGCAGATTTTTTTGGGATAAATACAGTTCAGTACTGCAAATGTAGTTTCCTTATGATTTTCTTAATATTTTCTTTAGTTTTATTGTAAGAATACAGTATATAACACATATGCAAAATATGTATTAATCAACTGTTTATGCTATTTGTAAGGCTTCCAGTCAACAGTAGGCTATTAGTAGTTAAGTTTTTGGGGAGTCAAAAGTTATGTGTGGATTTTTGACTGCTTGGGGTGGGGGCAATTGGTGGCCTTAATCCCCATGGTACTTTAAGAGTCAACTGTGATGAGGTTTTAAGCCTATTTCATAGCTGTTTAAAATTAATATCTGTTCCTTGGTTATTGAGGATAGAGTCCCCTGTGGGCTAGTTAATTTTGTTTCAGATCTCTTACAGCCCTATTTATCTACTTGATGTGTTGATTTCTGACAAAATAATTATGGTTTTGATCTTTTCTTTTGGGGTTTAGTTTTTTTAAAGCTATGAGTGAAATTTTTAGGAAACATTAAGTTTATTATGATTAATAAGATTTTAACATAGTGTAATTGTATTCAATTCCAGGTAGTTCACATACTTAACATTTTTTTTACTAGTTTTCACATATTCAGTTTTTTCATCATATTTATCAACATATTTATAATAAAACTCACACTTTGTTAATTGTATAATTCAGTGAGTGTTAGCAAATGTATAAGGTTCTGTAACTACTACTCTGTTCAAGCTATAGAACATTTCTTTTATCCCAAGAGTTCCTCTGTGCCCTTTGCGATCAGTTCCTCCCCCCTCCACTACCTCTTGGTAATAACTGACCTCATTTCTGTTCTTCTAGTTTTGCCTTTTCCAAAAGTTGTAAGAAAGAAATGTCATAAAATAAAAGTCTCTTATCCCTGACTTTTCAAAGTTAGCATAATGCTTTTGAGATTGATCTAGGTTTGTGCTTTTTATTGTAGGATAGTAATAATTCGTTATACTGATAGCCATAACTTGTTTTGTCTTTCATCAGTTGATAGATATTTTGGTTGTTTCCAGTTTGGGGCTATTAAGAGTACAACTGCTGTGGGATGTCTGGGTGGCTCAGTCGGGAAAGCATCTGACTCTTGATTTCTGCTCAGGTCATGATCTCATGGTTCGTGAGTTTGAGTCCTACATCGGGCTGCGCACTGACAGCGCAGTGCTGGTTTTTAGTAATTTAGCCATTGATAGATCTACCTCAGTTTTATGTCTTTGTATCTCACTGTGATTTTAATTTGCGTTTCCCTGATAAATAATTTTGAAAAACCTTTGTATGTTTATTTGCATCCATGTATCTGGTGAAGTGTCTGTTCCAGTCTTTTTTGAGTTGTGTTTATCATTGAGTTGTATTTCTGAATATAAGCACTTTGTCAGATATGTGTTTTGCAAATATTTTCTCTTAGACTGTGGCTTGTCTTTTCATTTTTTTAATGTTTATTATTTTTGAGAGAGAGCAAGAGCAAGTAGGTGAGGGGCAAAGAGAGAGAGGAAAACAGAATCGCAGGCAGCCTCTGCCCTGCCAGTACAGAGCCCGACGCAGGACTCAAACCCACGAACTCATGAACTGTGAGATCATGACCTGGGTCAAAATCAAGAATCAGATGCTTAACTGTCTGAGCCACCCAGGTGCATCCCTTGTCTGTTCATTTTCTTAACAGTTTCTTTGAAAGAGTGAGAGTTTTTGATTTTGGTGAAGTCTAATTTATCAATTTTTTTCTTTTATGATTCATGCTTATTTTGTTGTTATATAAGAAATCTGTGCCTAGCCCAAAGTGAAAAAGATTTTTCTCCAAATGTTTTCTTCTAGAAGCTTTACAGTTCCATGTTTTACATCTAGGTCTATGATTCATTTTGAGTTAATTTTTTTTATGAGGTAAGAATTAAGTTTTATTTTACATATGGAGGTTCTCTTTTTAAGTCGTTGTATTTTTCACTTTTATCTCATAAGTTTTGTTTTGGTTTTTATTTTCTTGATGGCATGTAGTGTTACATCAATATAAAATACTTTATTTAATGATTTGTCTTAAATTTTATTTGGAGTGATATTGTTGCCATGCCTCTTTTTTTTTTTTTTTTTTTTTTTTTGAATTGTTTAGTGTATTTCTGTGGTGAGCTGCTTTCTTTTTCTTTCTTTAATGCCCGTTTTGGAGGTCCAGGTTATCTCTGATTTTTGTCTGCTTTTCTCTTTGACTGTGTTAAGAGCTCTCCTGAGTGATTTTCCTGTGGTTAGAAAGCATTTCTCAGGGTTTCACTGAGTACTTATTAATGCTTTAATTATGTCCCACTCTTCCATTTAAAAAGAATAATTATTCAGCCTATCGGTTAAATTCCTTTAAAAAGGTTAAATGATGTCGTAAGTTAAGAGCTTTATATTATTGTTTATCCAGTTTTTGTATTTAAATTGGCTTCTTCTAGCTAAGCCTGCGTACTTTGTACAGATTTCTACATGTGGGCCTAACATTACTGATTTTGAGATTCACATGTCATTTTTTGTTTTATAGGTAAAACACTTCTATTGGAATATTTAAAATAGGAAATATATGATTAACCATCAGTGGTTAATTTTTATTGCTCTGAAGACCATTTCTTGAGTTTTGAAAGATAGGATAGGAGTTTGAGAGAGAGGATCTACCTCGAATAGTGATCTAGACTTCACTAAAGCCACAAGTAATATCTGGGCAAGGAGCACCAAAGAAGCCCTAAGAACAGTATTTCAAACTATGATGTGATTTACCAGTAAATTCTAGTAACAATACCCACCATTGGGAGTCTTCTTTAATTATTCTTGCTAGGTAAATAATAAGCTCGGTTCTTTTTCTTTTTTTTTTTTAGTTTGTTTTTGAGAGAGAGAGAGCACACGCATGCGCGGGGGTAGGAGAAGGGCAGAGAGAGAAAGAGAATCCCAAGCAGGCTACGTGCTGTCAGTGCAGAGCCCCATGTGGGGTTCTATTCATTAGAGGCTTGAACTTATGAACCATGAGATTATGACCTGAGCCAAAATCAGGAGTCGGACACTTAACCGACTGAGCTCAGGTTTTTTTTAAAGCTATCAAGGGTGTTCGTATGCAGTCAGATAAATGAAACGTTAAAATTGTTTAGTCTTCTAATATAAATCTTACCTTTTAGTGCCTTGGTAAAGCCCCCAGTTGCCCACTCATTTTACAGTCTAAATGTATACTAAGTAGATTTGTTCTTTTCATTTTTTTCCTAGATGTGGTGGTACAGTGGGAGCTATTCTGACATGTCCACTGGAAGTTGTAAAAACACGGCTGCAGTCATCTTCTGTGACACTTTATATTTCTGAAGTTCAGTTAAGCACCATGGCTGGAGCCAGTGTCAACCGAGTAGTGTCTCCTGGACCTCTCCATTGCCTAAAGTGAGAGCACAGTATTCATGAATTTGCTTTTTTTAGTCTGTTTACCTTAGTGATGCCTGTGTTTTTTTCATTTATATTCTGCCACATTGAAATAGGTTTTTTCAAACTTAATAAGAGTTACTCAATTATATTCATCAGAAATGATCATCTCTAATGGAGAAAAATAGTTGGATAATATGAAATGTAATATTATATCCAAATCATGTGTATTTGGAATATTTTTCTACATTTATCTAATGGATTTATTTTCTAAAGCTATTATAGGTATTCTATTTTGGATTATTTATCTTTGAAAGGTGACAGTGTTAAATGCTAACTCTTTTTGTGTGTGCTTTTAAGTTTCCAAGTACTGACGTACTGACACAAGTAAGTACATCCAATTAATGGCAGTCTGTGATTTTTATATAACTTAAACATAACCGAGATTTAAAGCAGAGTTCTACTGATTTTAAAAGACAGTTCAGCGTTTGCTTGACATTTCTTCGTGGTTTGAAAAAGATTGGTTTTTACATTTTACCATACTTCTTTATGTTACAAATTAGATTTGAAATTTCAAAACTACTGAAATTAGGTTTTACATGTTCAAACTTAGGCATGTAACTCATATCTGCCTTATCAGGTCACTTGGGACATGATCTGTTTGAACTTCGTTCAGTAGTGTTTATTTTGTGATAGTAAATAAACTCATACTGTGTGTTTACCCGTAGTTACCAAAAGATTTCATCGGTCTTTTTTTTTAATTTATCTAAGTACATGGATAGGTATAAAATTGTTACCAATTAATGAAAGTTATAAATATCTGATGAATAAGAGTATTATCAATCCTGATTAGTAATAGTATCTTGATTAAAAATAGAATATTTATCTATTAATAATAGGTTATTTAAATATCACGATTTTGCCTTTATTACCATTGATTGTATATCTCCTTAAACTTCTTCCTTTGATCTTCGTGACAGTACTGTATATTTTTTTCTGTTTTTCAATGGTTTTGCTTTCTCTGATTTTCTTAGCAGTAGGAGGAATCCCTCTCTGCTTGGTTTCAGTTTCTCAGTTTTTCAGGCCCTCTTATAAGATCTGATTTAACATGTCTCACCTCTCCTCCGTGCTTAAGTGACTTCCAAGTCTGCATTCTCTGCCTGAACATCTCTTTACTCTCATTCCCATTGTTTTCCTATTCAGACTCTGTCCCAGTCAGTCTGATTCACGGCTTCTTTTTTTTTTCTAACATCTTTATTTGAGGTGTAATTCACTTGCCATAAAATTCACTCGTGTAAAGTATACAGTTCGTTGTTTTTAATATATTGACAGAGTTGTGCAACTCTCATCACCTTCTAAAATTTGAACATTTTCATCATCATCACCAAAAGAAAACCTTATCTGTTAGCAGTCACTTCTCATTTTCCTGCTTTTCTCTCCCCCTGTCCTCCATCCTTAGACAACTCCTAATCTACTTTCTGTCACTATAGATTTGCTTTTTTGGACATTTTATATAGTGGGATTATACAGTCTTTTGTGACTGGTTTCTTGTCATTTAGCATATTTTCAGGGTTCATCTCTGTTGTAACAATTATCTGTTTATTGCCAATTGTTTCATTATATGGACATATGCCACACTTTCTTTACTCATTAATTGATAGACGTTAGGTTGTATCCACTTTTGGGGTATTGTGAGTAGAGCTATTATAGAGATACACATTTTCATTTTCATTTTTGGGGGGCATTTCATAGGAATGGTTGAATGAGATATGCTGCAGTACTGAGAGAGTTGTCTGATATCAAGAAAGGACCCCAAATACTAGATGGGGAACTGCATTTCTAATTGGGAACTGAATTTGCTGGCAAAGATTGTAAAATGGAGGATATTGAAGATAACAGTAGCATGATCATATGAAAATAAATGTAGAAATTATAGTGTAGTCTTTAAAAGTTTTAGGAAAGAATCCGATTGGAGTTGTTTTTTTTTTTTTTTAATCATTTATCAGTCTATGCCGAGTCAAGAAAAACAAATGTTCGCAGGTGAGAAAAACCGACCAGAAAAACACAACATTATAGTAGAAACATATGGGTTTAAAAGTCTAAGTTGGCTATACAGATGAAGTACTAGACTTAGAAAGACATTTCCTTTCTAAATAATATTTTTCTCTTTCAGGGTGATCTTGGAAAAAGAAGGGCCTCGTTCCTTGTTCAGAGGATTGGGCCCCAATTTAGTGGGGGTGGCCCCTTCCAGGTAAAAAGAATTTTCTTAAATTAAGCAGAATTGTAGCAATCTTTCATGTTTCAAGATTAATGACAGAAGATGCTGAAGAGAAGTCAAGGTGGTAGGTAGGGATAAAGTGCTAGGGTGTAAAGAACAGGCATCTGTAACCACCTAAAAGGATGGACAGTTTGCACCAGTGGAGGTCATTGTGAAGTGATTTTCATACCAAGTTTCAAAAGGCAGATACCAAACTAAAGGAACTGGCAGTGAGAAAGAGGAATACCTAGAACTCTAGAACTAACCCAATTTTTTGGATTCTAGGACAAGCTAAACAGATAGAATGGTTTCATTGCCTATTAAAGAAGCCTAATAGGCCTTATTTATTACATTAGTCCTTCTTCTCCGAGATCCTTTCATCTTAGACTTTCTTCTTCCATGATACAATACTGTAGATTCACATTCAGGATGAGAATGCAGATCTAGCTCTCTGTATCCCATGTACTAAGTCCATGTGTTTTTATATATTAGGTTTCAGCTTTTTATGGACTCTTTTCTCTCTTAAAAAACTATTTTAAAAATTTTATCCTTACTGTCGAAATTAGAAAAATGTATAGCATAAAGCTTGGCATTCTGTCTTAAACATATCACCTCTCATGCTATATGCCTTCCTGCAGACGCTTACTCTCCTCTTTACAGATAACTTATTAAAACAGTTGGATATATATAGTCTTCCATTAATTTTCCTGGCTTATGTGTGTAAAATGTATGATATGTATACTTATCATCATTTACATTAATTTTTTTATTTTATAAATTTACTTATTTATGTTCAAGTTTGTTAACATACAGTGTAGTGTTGGTTTCAGGAGTAGAGCCCAGGGATTCATCACTTACATGTAACACCCTGTGCTCATCCCAACAAGTGCCCTTCTAATGCTCGTCACCTATCTAGCCCATCCCTCCCCACCTCTCTTCCAGCAGCCATCAGTTTGTTCTCTGTAATTAGGAGTCCCTTATGGTTTGCCTCCCTCTCTGTTTTTATCTTATTTTTCCTTTCCTTCCTCAGTTCATCTATATTAATTTAATCATTAAAATTAGTTCACCAAATTTGTCCTGAAGTTTTTTCCATTGGAAATATACAGGGTTTTTTTTAATTGCATAGTATGGCTATTATGTCATTAATAAGCATTCCTTTACTGATAAAACTTTAGATTTATCTGATTTCTGCATTTTTTCTGTTGAAAACAGTGGTTTTGTCAACATAGCTGTACTTTTCAGTAGTTAAGCAAGTGTATTTCTTTATGATAGTTACATAAAAGTAAAATTTCTGTATAAAAGAACATCTGCATATTTGAAATTAATGTTGTTCAGTTGCCTTCTAAAAAGGCATCCCATATTTTTATTCTCAAGTAATGAATTAGTTGCTCTTTATCCACATATTACTCATGTTGGCTACTGTTCATGTCTTTTAATACTTGCCAAAGAGACTAAACATGATTATCACTGTTTTAATATACATTCGTTTAATTTTGGGTGCAGTCACACCATCCTTCTTGTAATTATTTGCCATTTGTATATCTCTTCCATGCATTACCTGTATACATTCTTTGACTGTCTTCTCATTAAGAGGTCTTTTTTCTTAACGCGTTTCTAGGAATGCATTGTTTATACGTCTTCACAGTTCATCATCATTAAATGTATTTTTTTCTTGTTCATAAAGTAGAATGTTTTTGTTTTGTTTTTGAGAGAGAGAGCATGAGTAGGGGAGAGGGGGAGGAGGGAAACTTAGGCTCTATCCCATGACCCTGGGATTGTGACCTGAGCTGAAAAGAGTCAGACGTTCAACTGACAGAGCCACCCAGGCATCTCAGAATGTTTCATTTTAAATTATATTTAGCTTCCATTTTTCTAAAAAAGGCACAACAGTGAGACTCTGGCAATTTGTACTTGTTTGCCTATTATGTTCCTTATTGGACAGATAATCAGGATTGTTGGGAAATAACAGGAAGGATATTTGATGCAGTAAGCAGGTAATTCAGAATCTGGAAAGCAAAACAGTGAGGAAGTAGTTGGGATGCATAAAGTCATAGTCAATAAATTAATGGAAATAGTTACAGATTTAATGAAATGTTTACAAACATTAGAAGATACCAAATGATGGGGCTGATTTCTTTTGGAATTATTTTGTCCATTTAAGGGATACCCTGTGTATAATGTAGATTAGATTTACCACAGTATCTCAGATTTGTTAAATATATTTTGACTAATTGGGTCAGTTCTACAGCCCTTTCCTCACTTAAAAAATTATAAAGATATATTGTATCTTAATAGTTTATATTAATATAAACTAATTATATTATATATTTAACAATATTTTTTTAAGTACTCATGCCATATTTACTTAACTCAAGTCTGTTTAATTAAGCTTTACCATTACATAAGCCTTCCAGCCTTATGTGTTTTCTCAACATCAAAATCTTCTACAAATACTTGTTATTTCAGTTGCTGTGAAAGTATTGGAGCAAGGGTGAGGGTGTCTTTTTATGAGAGGATGCTCTGCATTTGATGAACCTTACACATTAAAGTTTGTCTTTTTCTTTCTTTTTTATATTTATTTTTGTTTATTTTGAGAGAGAGAGAACATGCAAGTGGGGGAGGGACAGAGAGAATCCCAAGCAGGCTCTGCACCACTGGGTGCGGAGCCTCATGCGGGGCCTGAACCCACAAACTATGAGATCATGACCTGAGCCAAAACCAAGAATTGGACACTTTACCAACTGAGCCACCCAGGCGCCCCAGAAGTTTGTTTTTTTCCTAATGAGTCACTGCAAGAAGTACTTCACGATCTTCATGGAAAAAGTATAGAAATTAACCTGATGTTATATGAGATTGTGGCTAAGACTTTATTTTTGTTTTTAGATTTCTCTAAAATTACAAAGATTAATTTACTTGTCATTTAAATCTTATGAATTAAGTAAAAATGCTTATTGATAAAATTTAAATCTTTATTTTAGAGCAATATACTTTGCTGCTTACTCAAACTGCAAGGAAAAGCTGAATGGCATGTTTGATCCGGATTCTACCCAGGTACACATGATTTCTGCTGCAATGGCAGGTATGAATATATAATATTAAAAGGCAAAAACTTTCTGAAGGCTAGAGGCTTATACTGAATTATAATGAATTGACATTGTACATTTAGGACAATGAATGTGCTCTTCATTGATTAGCATCTACAAACATAATTCTTATTATTATATAGTAAATTTCATCAGGAGGTATATGTAAAATCTGTTATCAGTTGGCATGTTTGTAATTACGTTTGTGATAGCATACAGGTAATATAATATTTACATTGTCTTGTGTAGTCCACTGAATATTTAGTGATCATTTTTAACAGTTTAAAGAATCCAACCATAATTACATATAAATAAGTTATGCAGCCATAATTTACTCTTCTCTCCTCAATTTCTGTTAGTGCCTTTTCCCTTTTTGCTGCATGTTTTGGCTTCTGTCTGAAATGTGCCGGCAGTTCTTGGTAAAGTATTCATTTTGTCCTGTGCTCAAATGCTGAAGTTTTTGTGATGCATTATTGAAAACTAAGAGTTACTGCAATTTATGTATTTTGGAAAATATGTTTAGCATTCCATATAAATCACGCTAGATAGCACTTGAAATTTAGGCACTGGCTATGTGTACATGCTTGCTATAGAAATGTTTTCCAGGGACTCTTCTATTGTTACTGTTGAGTATATAAGATTCTGAATCAAAGCAGCTAGTTCTGGGCCTCTGCACTGCCTTAAAGATAAACTAGGAGATTGATTGACCAGTCTGATTCTGGAATCATTTATTGCAATGCGTGTTAGACAAAGCCATGACCTTTGTTTGGTTCATTCTCTGCAGTTTCCTGAGATTCGTTGCATATTTAACCATGCCTCACGTTTCCAAATTATGCTATGACTTTATTAAGCCGATTATGACTACTTTCATCAACTGTTGAGCAGTAAATTGAGTGTCAATTACGTGTTTAATAATGAGTGCTTTAAACTGTTAACCATTTTCTGTTTAGAAATAAATTGGATCAATTCGAACCACATACTTTAACAAACTAAGTGTAAGTTGGAAATAACTAATTTCTGAAAGGTCAATAGCCATAATAATCCACCATATACCTTATAGTTATTTTCAAGGCTTTTTATATTTGGTAATTATTGACTGACTTGTTGAAGTTTTAAAGTTGGAAGGAAAAACCTTAGAGGTCAAGGTAGTAAACTACTCTTATTTACCCATGAAGAGAGATCTCGGACAAGTTACACAATTTATATGAATCTCTCTTACCATATCCTTGAGATGTAGGTTGCTCTACAAAGATTTGGATTTTGAGAATTAGTTCTTTAATACCATAGAGATCATCTGGTTACAACTAGAATTTTTTTTACTGTACTTTTTATAGATGTTGAATATGAATAGAAGTGATTTTCCCTCTACAAATTTGAGTGGGTATAAGGTAAAAGTTAGTGGCTAATTTCAAATTATATAACCTCTGTATTACCAGTGTTTATGTTTTTGTTTTTTAAACCAGAAAATTATTAAAGAAATGTTAATCTTTCTTTTTTTGTTTCGGAAGACTTGAAGTCAAGAAAGTAGATGAGCGGTCATTTTTATTTGAGGATAGTTGTTACATATTCAGTGGTGCAAATTCAGGGTTTCAGAATGTCTTAATTCCCAATGGAACATCTTTTTTCATTAGGATATCTCATCAGAATTTACTATTTTTGTATCATGTTGTAAAGAATTTCAGTGGAATTGTCATTTTGTACTTTTTCCTCAAATGTGTACAAATGTCAACTCATAGTTTTATATCTATACATTGATACAATTTTCCAACTTGAATTCCTTGAGTTTTTGTAAATTGATGGTCCTGTTGTTCAACAATTATTATACTATATACTTACTGTGTAATTTGAATATACTTCTTCCATTTGTTTGCAGTTACATTTTTCTGAGAATTGTGCTTTCAAAGCTTCCTTGCACTATTCATGAGCATTAACACTTAGCATCGCAGTTTTATATACATAACCATATACATGGTTGGTGAAACTGAATGGTCCCATATAGACTCATTAAGGGAGCCTTTTGCCTCCTTCATTCTTGAAATAATCTAGACCAGATTGCTCTGGTTTTTCTTCAGAATTACTTTTAGAAGTCTTCTGAATATGAATTGGGGGTACATAGTGCTTAGAGGCAGTTATGTGAAAAATTGTTTTTTAACTGGCTATTAAAAAAAATGCTAACCTTGTCATGTTAGTATCAAAAAGTGAACCAAAATAGACTGTGATGATATTGCCTGCAAGATTTTGCCACATCAAATAGGACACACATTAAGGATTTAGTAGCAGACCTTGTATGTAATTTTTGTTCCAGATAGCCTGTTGATTGTGTATTTTATCTACGTGCACTCAGGTGTTCAGTTAGTAAGCCTTTTTTCTCAGAATGACAGTTTACCTAAGGTGTATCTTATTCTGATTTGTTTTAGTGTTTCAAGAGAAGACTATTGGAATTTATAAATCTAAACTTGGAGGTATAAGTTAAAAAATTATTTCCAATTGAAGGCTATTTAATCAAATTAAGTAGTGTTGAGTTTTTAATGTTTTACCTGTTTTTTTTCCTTTCCCTACATGTAACTTTTGTCAGACTGAGAGTATTTATTTTGTTGAGGGTATTTGTATGTTTTTGTGTAAATGAACTTGCTTATCCCTCTGTATACCCCTAGACACGAGGATGCATACAAAAAGTAGTATTTTTTCTTTATAGTAATTCCTAATTTTCAGAAGTTTTTATCTAGAATGTATATGCTTTTCTATATAACATCACAGATTTAAATGAAAAGAATTCTGATTTTTATTGGATTATATATTCAAACAGTTATCACTTAATTTTTAAAATATCAGTAATGTAATCATTTGACATTTACAGCATACCTTGTGGGTTTTATTTGCTTTTAGCATTCACTGTTATTTTTCAAGATACATCTTTCTGTTTGACCTAGTTTTTTATTAAAGTTTTACTCATTAAAAAGAAATTGTCTTGCCTATATAAAGTGTATTTTTTAATATATTATTTGTCCGTGGCAGTTTATTCAGCCAAACGGATGTTTGGACAGATGTTTTGTGTGTTTGTATATAAGTATTCATCCTGTTTTTTTGTTTTGTAGAACACAAAAAATTAAATATAAAATTAATCCAAAATATTCCATAAAAATGGATATGCAGTATTATTGGCCATAGTGCAAAGGTGAAAGGTATTATTGTAGCAACATACACTTTATTTAAAAAATCATAAATTATTACAAAGTGTTACTTGAATATTCTGTTTTTTTAAGATTTACTAAGAAAAAAAGATTTACTAAGTAAACTGATTGTTAAAGTATAGAAAATTGTGATTTCACCTCTGATCATGGTAGATAACTGTGATTAGAAAAGGGGATATGATAATCCCTTCTAAACATTTTCTTAGATTCCCCATTGACAAGGTTAGCATTTTTTTCTTTAAGGCAAAATTCGTCTTTTAGGTAAGTATTTGGACTCTGAAACTGCTGCAGATGGCAGAATTTCAGTACTCGGTGCATTTTTTAAAAAAATTTATGGCCCGTTCTGATATTCCTTTTTGTTTTTTAACTTAAAATTTTCAAAAAAGTTAGATCTCACAGTAAATATTTCTGAAATCCTTCCAATGGGATTCATTTTGTACACATGTTTCTGATGAGGTCACTGCTTGTTGTTATGATACAGAAAAGCCTGTGTCTATTTTAGGCATTTACTGTACATTTCTCCCGAGAAAAGAGTGAGATCGTGTCATCTCATGCTCCCCATCCGCAGGTCACTTCCTGTAGAAATATGGACTAACTTAAACCTCGTGAGTACTGATCTGAGCATCTCTTGCAGCCTCTAGTTATAAGAAACACACCCTGGGAATTTATATAGCTATGGAATTAATAGAAGGCGGGAAGAACTTTTATTTCCTGAATTTGTGTGTGCGTTCTGAGTATTTTATAAAACTTTAATTCTGATCCCTTTATACTATTCCTTCTAGAGGGAAGAATGGGGTAATTTTTCAGTCATTGTGCAATAAAAGCCTGGGGTCTTCAGCTTGGCCGTAATAGCCTTGACCTCCAAAGAATTTGATGACAAAATTAATTTAAGATAAACATAGTTGTAAATGGTATCATACCATCCTACAACTTTTAGGAAAAATAGTAGTTCCCTTTGCTTAGCATAACATATTTTAAAAGTCTAATACAGTGCTTTCTATTCTTTTGTCTGTTGATACTTAGCTTTCTACTTTCTTGCAAAAGTATTGACCTTAATACCTAAATTACTTTCCAATAAATGCAGGTTAAGATGTGGGATATAAGCTGTTTTAGTTTTAATCGGGTTTTGTTTTTTTATAATTTTAATGTATTTTTCTTAGAAGGTTAGGTGGGCTTTGTTCTTACAGAACTTAATGAAATAAAAAGTACAGAAAATGCAATACTACAGGTATCACTCACTTAATGAAATAGACATTTTCAGCAAGTTTCCTATAAGCAGGATTTCTCTTAATCTGGTTTACATTATCAAATGGAGTCTTAAATGAAGCAAAACTTTAAAAGTTGCATTTTGAGTTTTAAACATTTTTCTAACTGTACTACTAACAGTATGGCCAGTACACTGCCACTTTGCTTTAACTAAAGCAATATTAATTCTTCTTAACCTACAAATAAATCTTTCATATACCTCTAAGTCAGTTTTAATGTTTAACAGGTGCTCAGATTATTAATACGAACTAACATATTACCAAAATTTCACAAAATTTAAAACCCAAAATAAAAAGTAAGTAAATTTCTCAACTTCAGGGGCACTATTCCCAGTATCTTTGTGTATGTTTGTCTTAGAAGTAGAAAGATCTGTTTAACTTTGGTTGTTGGCCAACTTCAAATTGCCCTACCATGTATAATTCTAAGTTGATAATAAGTTTTTGCTTCTTCCCACTTGTTTCACTTCTTGAATTAATAGACTATGTTTTTATAGATTTAATTAGCCTAATGATGTCTAGTTAGTTTAACAAAGTGTGGTTAAGAGAATGGAGTAGCATCTAATTCCAGGACTATAGTTTTAACTGTGGTAAAGACCAATAGCTAAAAAGCTGCACATTATGCCTAGGTTCTCTCTAATGGTTTGCCAGCATTTAGGCTAATATGTTTATTAAGATCAGGCTTCTTATTGGGGGATTTGAGCCGGAACAACTCTAGTAAGCACAAGTTACTGATAGTAGCAGTTATAGAGGGATAAGATAACAGCACTCTCTTACTTACCTGAATTTTAATGTGTCCTGTTCTATAGATTAATTTGTATCTGGAAATGAATTTTAGTTAAGTGAGAAATACCTGTTGTTTGCGTCCTACCATTATTGATTAGTGTGTACAGAGAAATTTTTTGCAATATTTTAAAGTTTACTTATATGGAGTTTTTTTCAGCCTTTAATTGAGGAATTTTGTGACTTGGGAGATTATTAAGCTTGGACACTAAGTTTATATTTTTAAAACAATAGAACTTATATTTAAAAAAAAAACTTCAATGCTCGTCTTTACAAATAAGGTACAATAGGTTGAATGAGATTTTTACCTAGACAGGCCATATTTTTTAAAGTTTGGCATAAGGTTTCCCAGTTTTAGGCTTTCAAAATTCAATGAAAAGCAAATATTCTTTCTTAATTTCCACAGGATAATTAAACTGTTATGAATAATGCAGAATATTTTGTTGCCTTGTGCAGCTTTGTGGCCTTTCACTAATAAACTCCCTAATATTTGCTATACAGATATTTAGCTAATAATAAATATTTAAGTTTAAAAACAAAGAATCATCAAATTAGGGGTATGGCCAGAATACTGATGTCTGGTGAACATTTGCTTTAAAATATAATTTGAATGTATTTAGTTTGAGTTTTTCACTTAGGAAAATGAGAGTCAAGAAAAGAAAATCTTTTAACTTTATTCTCCTTTAAGCTGGAACATGCAAGAAAAATCTTTCCAAAATACTTAAACTGATCGAACAGTTTGATATTTTTCTTCTCTTTTCCTTTCCTAAGAATTGATCTATAAAAGAAACTTTTATTTATTAAAAATGTTCCTGACAGCTGATCCAACATTTTAAATTTTTATTATTTTAATACTGGCACATAGAAAATTGTTGCTCCCATACTAGTTTTATACATATGTATGCAGTATTAAAGGCACTAAAGACAAATGGAGACTATAGAACTATTACAAAATTGTGAAAGGTGTTATCAAACCAAATTACAATTCCATTTATGATGTTTTATAGATTCAATTTAGGCATCCCTTTATGAGACATCTGGCTATTTCTGCGGTGTTAAAACAGTGGATTAAGGGCATAAAATTTGATTTAGCTAATTATCTGACATTATGGAAGGGAGAAGAACCAATGAGACTAAATTCTACTTTGTAAACGATTTAGAAAATTATTTTGCATTTTGAACATACCCATAGTAACTTCAAAAGCCAAGAAGGATAATGATTGGTTCTGCACTATATAACTTAGAAACCAAATTATTGTTTAAGTGCACTACCGCATTTTTCTTTCTGAATTAACTTTACTCCTATTAAATGTGCTGGTTATATTCCACCTTTCTAAAAACAATGTACTTCACTTGCCTAGTATTTGATAGAAATTATTAAAACAGTTAAGATCCTTAGACATTTCTGCATGTAAGTTTCACTGAATTTAAGAGCCAGTTGAATAAATCTAGCTTGATAGAAGTAGTTCTGGGAAGTTTCTGTAGTGATCTTCAGTGTTCACAAGCAATATATTAAAACCTGTTTTATATAGATAAAGCAATAATCTTCATAAATTCCCATTATTAAGATTACATTTCATGTGCTATTTTTCATTAACAGTAAGAAGATAGCAAGTAAAAGATCTGCAGTAGTCTAGAGACCCTGTTCCAGAGATGTTAATTTACTAACTAGAATGAGCCATCTTAGGTGACCACTCTCTGCACTGATAGTATATAGTACTTAAGTTTTAAAGTAACTTAGAACTACATTCTACTCTGAGTTTCTCTTTAAGTGTCTATAAATGAGAGGGACGTTCCAGTTTATAACTTTTCAAACTTTTGAGTTTTTGTATGTGTTTAAGTGGATGAAAAATAGATCTGTCCTATTAACCCTAACAGAAACTTTATTTCTGGGATACCATTATTTTAACAGTATTAGTAAGTATATGTTTATATAAAACATTCATAAGGACAAACAACAGTCCTGTTATACAGTCACTTTAAGATCATATATAGTAAATGCTGGCCTTTAGGTAGAATCCACTTTGAAGATAGGAAATTGTGATTTAAGGACCTCAAGTAGCTGTTACAGAGTTTGCATGCTAAAAACCTTAGAATATACCAAATTTCTATAGATTTGTCTCTAAACATGGGGTTTTAAATTTAGCTTAGAGTGTAGAGGGTGCCCCAGAGAATATTCTGAATATGGTGGGAGAGAATTTGTAATCAGAATTTGCTCTTAGAGAATTTTTTAGTTACGGTCAGAATTTGAGAATGTAGATTTTTGGAAATAAACTACAAACGTTCATGATTGTGTGGGTTTGTAAAATAAAAGCGTAAAGTATATGTCACTCAATAGTTTAAATATTTATTATGCATTTTCCTTAATATAGAGTTATATAGTATTTAAAACCATTAACTTAATAGTTCTTCATTTTTACCAGAGTTCATTTTAAACATATTTGTTTAGGTTTTACTGCAATCACAGCGACCAACCCCATTTGGCTTATAAAGACTCGGTTACAGCTCGATGCAAGGTATGTTAATTCATTAAAACAAAATTAAAGTTGATTTCAATTAATTTTTTCCTGTAAATTTTTATCTGTGATATTTCACTGCCAGGTATCTAACCATGTTTTTCCCTTCTTTTGCTGCTGAATTTGTTTTTTTGTTTGGTTTTTGAAAGTTGTGTCTTCTATCAGAAGCAAAAATGATCTATATAATAGTTGGCAATATGATACTTTCCAGGGAAGAAAGTATATTATGTGTTTCTGTTTGTGTATTTATTTCCTTATTTCCTTACTTACTATTATTTTATTTCTTGAGAGCGCACATGAGAGCAGGAGAAAGGCAAAGGGAGAGACTCTTATGCAGGCTCCACACCCAGCTCAGCGCCTGTGTGGAGTTTGATCTCACGACCCTGAGATCATGACCTCAGCTGAAATCAAGAGTCAGATGCTCAACTAACTGAGCCACCCAGGTGCCCCTATGTGTTGTGTTTTTAAATAAAGGAAAAAGAATATATATTAATCTAGGCCAAGCAGTGATAATTTCACTACATGAATGATTATCATCAACCTCCCAGCAGTTAACCGGCAGGATCAACTGGTTTAGACGGAGTCTGTGAGGATCATTGCTCAAATTCAGTAACCTTATATACAGAGAGGCCTGGCATGGGATTTATTTCTCATATATTTATAGACTTGATCTGTTACCACTGACCACTTTATGGTGGCACAATTCATTCATTTGATAGATCTATGTTGAGCAAATACTGCTTTGTTCTAGGGATATACCAAGAAACAGTGGGGACCAACTTAAAGTGGAATAGTCAAGGAATGTTTTTTTGAGCCCATTTTTAAGCAGAGGTAGTGGTCAGTGCAAGCCTCAGTGGTCTTAAGGTTAGGGCCTCTGGTGTGTTTTGGGAACTGAGCAAAGGCCAGAAGCAGTGCAGTTTAGAGTCTTGCCATCTCAATTCCTGTTGGCCTTTAGTATGGACGATGGAAAAATAATACTTTTATAGGGAGATGATCCTATTGGTGTATTATAATAATAATGAGACTTTTGAAATTTTCAGCCTTTCTTAAGTATACAATAACAAATTTCCACCTTTTTTTTTTTTAAACATTTATGGCATGGGAAAGTAGTGTTACATCTCAAAGACTATAAATCAAACTGATCTGAGAAGTCATTAATAATTATGCCTGCTTAATTATCTGGTTTTTGTATTTTATCATATTGAACTGTATGCTATTTGGAGACTTGAAATAGCTCTAATTCCTGTTTCATCCGGAATAATTTTTAATGAAATCCTAAATGGTGAAATAAAATTCAAAGTTTATTTCTTAAAGCCAAAGAGATCTGAAAAGTAGTGGCAGATAAAACAACCCAGAGGTTGAAGAAATGGGAGATGCTGGTCCATATTATACTGTTAAAAGCTGCCACGTCAGTACGTTATAAGTTGGATCTCTAGGGGTCCTGAGAAAAGTATGGCTTAAAACTCTTATTTCTTTCATTTCTAATTTTAACACAGACCAGCACAACTTCTTAGGCTTGGGAGTGGTGGGGTTTGGGGTGGGTTTGGGGTAATAGTGAAAGTCTGGTTTGAGGATGCTCATTTTTAACTGTGAGATCAAGAACAGAGTTGATGTATTTGCATATTACCCCTTGGACTTGTGTAGCATGTTAACTTCTTGTGAGGAAGTCTCTGATGGCAGAAACTGTTTATAATTGGTTGCATGGGTCACTCAACTGAGAAAGTGTTCATACAGTGTCATTAGTTGAGGACAGTCATTAGCTCAAAACCGTAATTAGTTCGTAAAACTGGAGGAATCTATATATTAGGTTATCAGGTGGTTGTCTTATTTGTGTTTTTATTTTATGTCTGAAACAGGTTGTATGTAATTTATAAATAGTAAATTTTCGGTGTCTTTCCCTGTAGGTAGCATTTAAACCCATTTCTTATAGATAAGGTTCTATCGGGAGAATCATAGTATAAAATAATATTTTTACAAACTCAAAATTACATACTTGTGTAAGGATAGGTGCTGTGCTGTGTCCTTAAGTAGAGCTAAGGAAGTTTCACTGACACAGTACTCAATAACTACTTGATAACTATAGGGGTCCTCATTCACTGTTCACCATGATACTGGCCGTTGTCTTAAAAGGATCATAGGAAATTTGACTTTAATTCACACATTTTTGGGGAGGAACTGAGTGGGTTTGGAAGAATCCCTCAGATGTACAGATACTAGGTTAATTGTACTTGCTTTGTGATACATTGTCATCACTGGTGTCTCAGTCACTCTTTTATGTTATTAAATCTGGAAGAAATCTTCCCATTTGAACTGAATTTACTGTAATGTGACAGTTTTTATCTCGAGCTGTAGTCACAGTGTATTTGGACTAAAGGATTTTGTTGCTTATCCCTATAATACAAACTTCAAGGAGGACATGAAACTGAAGATTTAATGTAGTGTATTTTGCATTAGTAAAAGAAAGTACTTACATGTTACCCATCTAATAATGATAAACTTTGGGCAAAAGAATAGGAAATCTAAAATGAATGTTTTAAAATTTTGGTTTCACTTCTTTGTGAGTTAGACGATCATTCTGTACTAGAGTGGCATATTTCTACTATATTTACTTCATTTAAAAACCTATACTACTTTATTAATAAGATTTTTCCTTTTTGCTCTTCAGGAACCGTGGGGAAAAGCGAATGGGTGCTTTTGAGTGTATTCGTAAAGTGTATCAGACAGATGGACTTAAAGGATTTTATAGGGGCATGTCTGCTTCATATGCTGGCATATCAGAGACTGTTATCCATTTTGTTATTTATGAAAGTATTAAGCAAAAACTACTGGAATATAAGATTGCTTCTACAATGGAAAATGATGAAGAGTCTGTAAAAGAAGCATCAGATTTCGTGGGAATGATGCTAGCTGCTGCCACCTCAAAAACTTGTGCCACAACTATAGCATATCCACATGGTAAGAGGAGTTTGAGTTTATAGGAGTAAAGTTCTATTAATTTAGAAATATTTTCCCCTGTCAGCCAATAACTTTATTGAATTCCAGGAAAACAATATATAGTTTCTTAGCAGTTCATCGTAAAGGGATTAAATCTGTGTAAGTAACTGCTTTAATAGGTCAGTATATATTATAGTAGCATGGTGGTGATTTAGCATGGGCTTTGGACAGTTCATTTCAGCCCAGAGCCAGATTACAGCCAGGTGACTTTGGGGCAAGTTTCTTTAAATTTAAAAAAAAAAAAAAAAAAAAAGGTATGGATATAGATATGGTATACTAGATACTTTATATGCATTATTGCTAATCTACAAAAAAATTCTGCAAGTACTTACCTTCTCTGTTGAAGTGTAAGTATGCTAGTACATAACCAGCATTTGTCTTTATTTTCAAATGGGAAACAGATGTTAAGAATGCGTTACCCAAGGTTACACAGCTTACTCAGATCACTTAGCTTTTTAGTAGAAGAGCTCAAATTTGAAATGGAGTCTGTAATCGCAAAGGCCAGCCTATTTTACATTATTTCATGTTGGCAAATAAGTATATATGAATGATTTATTTCTCTCTGAACTTTTACAATGTTAGCCTATTTCATTAGTAGATAACAGAATTACTTAAGGATTTGTCTACAACGTGCTGAGGGGTTTTTTGGTAACGTACTGTTTTGTTTAAAGGTAGCCTTTGGTTTTGTTTTGTTTGGGGTTTGTTCTGTTTTGGGATTTTTTTTGTATGTTTATTTTTGAGAGAGAGAGGGAGCCCAAGCTTGAGTAGGGGAAGGGCAGAGAGAGAGGGAGGCACAGAATCCGAAGCAGGCTCCAGGCTCTGAACTGTCAGCACACTAGCTGTGAGATCATGACCTTGAGCCGAGATAGGACGCTTAACCGACTGAGCCACTCAGGCACTCTTTTAAGATGTTACTTTTTAAGTAATCTCTACCCCCAGTGTGGGGCTCAAATTCACAACCCCAAGATCAAGAATTGATGTTTCACCAATTGACCCAGCCTGGCACCCCTGCTTTGGGATTTTAATCTAAATGGTTCACTCCTGTTACACTGATGAGCATTTATATTCACCCTTGTGAAGCTAAAGCTCTGTAATCAAAGCTATATCAAGAAAAGTGAAACAGGGCTATGAGTAAAATGAGAATTTTACTCATAAAATGTAAATTATGAGTAAAACCAACTCTAACCAATTTGCACTGTGACCTTCTCTCAGTTTCCTGGGGGAAGTTCATAACTTCTTTCTTTAAAAGAAGTCAAAGAGGCTCTGCGTGAAGCTCTGTGCTGACAACTCAGAGCCTGGAGCCTGCTTCCAATTCTGTGTCTCCCTCTCTCTCTCTGCCCCTCCCCCACTCACGCTCTGTCTCTCTCTGTCTCTCAAAACTAAGTAAACATTTAAAAAAAGAGAGAAGTCAAAAGAGGACCGTATCAGCATTGTTTAGGTTCTGGCTCCTATAGGATGCCTAGAACTGTGGCCTGCTATGGTGAGAGATAGAATTTTAGAGTCGTAAGCACCCTGTCCCTTCAGGTGAGATGATGTCATTATAAGAAGAGGTAGTTTATAAACAGTATTTTGGAGTGAAATATATAAATGGCATTCATTTTTAAGAGAGGACGCAAGAGATTTCAGATATTACCATTTGCAGTGCCCTCAGGCCCATCAGGATTAGTGTATTGGAAAAACTGACTCTTCAGCAGAGACCTCTGAATTCTTGTCTAGCCTCTATCCCCAATTGACTAAAACCTCTCAGCAGTCCTGATTCCTCACCTTTCAAAACTAAGAAATATGGACTAACTATATGTAATCTTTTAGCTCTCTTAGAGCTCTAAAACTTTACAGTTTTTGCTTAGTTGCTTCCCAGATGGAACATTTCAGCTGATTGGCTAGTATTTTGAACATTTCCAGCCTCGTGAACATGAAATTCCATGTTGACGTTTCTGGACCATGGTGAATAGTAGTTCTATTTTTTCGTTGTAGGGTCCACGTAAAATCTCACCTGTTTGTCACTGTATCTTTGTGTATTCGTCTTTGATGCCACCTGCATTCCTTTTTTGTTTCTTCACCTTTGTATTTCCACATCTCTTTTGCCCTTTATCTAGTATACAACTGATCACTTTTGGTTTATTCTTTTACCATTCAGGAACCTATGAAATTTTATAACTCCTATTTATTATTAGTGATTTTAGCCAGCTGCCTTAGAAGTTTGGTGTTACTGTAGTATGACCGGTTTCAGTGATTAAAAATCACTCCTTACTTACCCTAAGTGTATGCTTAAAAGACTGGTAAATGGGAAATGCTCAGCATTAGGAGGGTATAAAGATACCACTAATGTTTTAAAATGAATTTTTTTCCCTAAACAGAAGTCGTGAGAACAAGACTACGTGAAGAGGGAACAAAATACAGATCTTTTTTTCAGACACTGTCTTTGGTTGTTCAAGAAGAAGGCTATGGGTCTCTTTACCGTGGTCTAACAACTCATCTGGTGAGACAGATTCCAAACACAGCCATTATGATGGCCACCTATGAATTAGTGGTCTACCTTCTCAATGGATAGCAACTTCAGGCTGCTCTACTCTGAAAAGGGAAGACCAAAAGATGACAGTGGACCATGCAGTATCGAAGCCAGCATGGTGGACAGAAGAAAATAGTTTGGGAACATGCAACTATGCCTAAGGGAAAGTTTGGTTGTAGGAATTAAAGTAATCATAACCACATTACTTGGTCTTTTCAGTAATGTGAAAAAAACCTTGGCTGCCTCTAAGAAAAAGCCTTTAGAAGCACTACTTCCTTCAAATTGCCATTTTCTCTACCATATCCGCGGGACATAGTTGCATTTTGTTGATTTATGGCAGAATATAGTGTCTATTCCATGAGCACTTTTCCAGTCTTCTAATAAAGCCATCCCTAATTGTATAAATATTATAACTATCCAAAGATAGTATTTGACAGTCGTAAATGTCTTACCTCTGGCTTCTGTGTAATTCCTGTAAAATTGTAAAATAACAATAGTAACTGAGATCCTTAGTATTGTTTTCACATCTCCTTGAGAGGATCTGGAATATTTTAAAGTTAATTATTTGGCAGACGTCACTAGTTTTGACAGCTAATGAAATAGTGTCTAAATATCTTGCGTATTTTTAGCTTTAAAATGTTCTGGTTTCCACTGCTAACAGGAGCTTGATGTTTAGCATAATATGGACGCTTAAATTGTTCGTTAACATATCAAACTCAATGGTGATAGTTTGGGACAGAAGGAACCAGTAAAATGTTGATTCTTGGCCATTTCAGTACCTTGAGCATGTCCTCTCTTTTCTAACTTTATGATATGTGAATGACTGCAACTGTCTTTTCAGTGGTTTATTATCATCTATCATACCTAGGTGTTATTTTCTTAAAGTGGAAAAAATTTACCACTTCTGAATCTTTCGCTGTTTGCTTTCACATTAGGAATTTGAACATTTGAATTTTTTCCATTTGATCAATATAAATTGCATTTATTTTGTAGAGAAAATGGTAATATTCAGCTTTGCCATAATCGGTTTTTTTTTTTGAGGTGGCATTATAAATATCTGGGGCAGTATAAACGTAGAAGAAGGGCCCTCTGCCCTCTGATCCAACAGGCGTGATCCTAATTGACCTACAGTTTTGTAAATGGACAAAGTGCTTTTGACAAGAAATGTATGCTATCCTAAATTCTTGAATGGTAAATCATAGAAAGATTCAAGTTAATTCAGATTAAGTGTGCTAACAGGATATAGTTTTTACATTTTGCTATTGAGTTCACCTGTACCTTTTAATACTTACATGTATGTATGGCCTTTATGAAGATGTTTGCTGTAATTCTGTTGAGAGACTCTGCTTATGGATGTTGCTATACTGGTGTATAAAAATCTACAATTAAACTCCAGTGTGGTACTCATTTCAGTATAGATGAACTGTACGTTTTGTGCAATGGCTTTATCTTGAGAATGACTCCTTGTGAATGCACTTTGTGGCCTTTTTTGGGGAGTGGAGTGAGAGTAAGAGAATTCCACTTTAGGATTCTTTTTTTTTTTTTTTTTTTAACATTGGTCATGTATTAGGCAGAAACAGTGTTCAACAAAGCATTTTTCTGGGATTTAGATACGGTGTTTTGGAGATCTTTAGTAACATGCACGTCTTACATATTCTGTATGCACTCTGGTGCCCCTAACATAGAAAACTGTAGCACAGCATTGCAAGCTCACCCTGCTGTCACCAATGAAACACAGTGCCCTCTTAAATTCCTCACCTTCTTAACTCGTTATAATCAACAGTAACTGGATTTTTTGAGGTGCTTTGATTGGAATTTTAAAATATTCCAATCTCTTTGGAGACCAAAGGCAATTTCAGTTTCATTACCTTTGGGATTATCCATACCTTTTATGGTGACTTTTAGCTTTGACATTTATTGTGAGAAACATGCCAAAAAAAAAAAAAACCCCAATAATAGGGGTTTCTGACTTAAGTCTGTAGAGACAGTCTCAATCTATAGTGTTTGCCTTTTCAGGTGCCACTTATACTGCCTAATACAGTGCCATTTGCCTTGTGAAGATGTGTAAACATTAGTTGTGTCGAATGTAGGACAGAGATTCTCCCTAACCTTAATGATCTCAGTACACCACGATGATTAAGAATGATACGAAAACCAGCAGCTGACGAACATCTTACTATTTAGCTGTAGCAAATTCATAATAAGTGTCCTTCAAGGATGAACATGTATTCTATTCCAGTTTGTATTTAGCAAGTAAAACTTACGTTGACCTTTAGTGCATTATATTCAGCTTTTAAAAAGAGTGTTCTCTGTGTACTAGAAGAAAAGATCTTAAGAGTCTTAGACTTAGTTTCTTTGTGCAACTGGAAAGGAGCAATGAAGCTTATTTTAATTTTTTTTCCCCAAAGCACAATCCTCTGTAGTGTACTTTATGTATGACAGATAATTTAAAAAAGAAAACTATATAAAAGTGGTGTATAAAGTATGTCTCTGAAACATTTCTTTGGAGATTTTTTTTAATTGATGCAAATGTTTTAAAAAATGCACACTTAAAGGATTGGATTTTTTTTTAACTGTTTTGTTTTCATCTATTTTCTATCAGGTGACTTTTTATTTCTAGCATAGAGATAGGCATCACTCACCAGACTGGTCTGTAATTTTATTATGCAATCTTTTCAGAAAATTGAATTGAACTTACTCAAGTTAAAGCGGTAGATACTGGAAGAGATGCTCGTAGAGCAGCAGATGGAATTTTGGTGCCTGTAGCGCATAGACAGTTTCCTAAATCTCAAAGTCCAGATCTGAGAATTACCAACCCTGTGACTGCGGTACAGTACAATGCTTTTAAATCCCGGAAAAAACACACAAAAAACTGTATCACCAAAGCTTTATCTTAATTTTCATTATGTATGTAACTTTGTGGAACCAACCTTTGTAGATGGGGCCCACAAATAATTTATAATTTTGAAAGTAGGATAGAATATTGTTAGATTAATTAATCTAGCTTTTTGTCTCCTAGAACCTAATGCCCATTGTGGAGTAGCATTATTGTGTTAGGACCAGGTTGTTAAAAATGGCAAGTGTTTACTCTTTTACCTGGAGTATAAACATGTTGTTATTTTTAGATTTCTTTGAAATTACTGAAAATACCAGTTCGAACTTGAAGGGTTTAAGTGCCAGAAATCAATCTGTATTTCAAGCGTTGTTCATGCCTGTCTTTTGTTGTTTACATGCTCTTCTGCCCAGACTTGAGTACTTTAGTAGGGACCGTAGTAGGGACCCCTTTTGGCCAGCCTGATAAATATAATAGATGAGACTTTCTGTCTACCTATCATGACTTTAACATTCCTAAAAATAAAGGTATTTCGGATTTAAATTAGAAGGAATTTTAATTATATGAAGGCGTTTAACACAATGTACTTTCTGCCCATTCAAGTCTCTTCTCCATCATGCCGTTATACTTCTTGTTAATCTAAACACTGCTTTTTAGGCTCTCCCTTTTAGAAACTGAAAATTCTCGTTTCAGTTTTTATGTTAAAAAACATTTGAATGTGTACCCATCATATGTGAACGATTAAATTATGATCGATTAGTCATAGCTAAGTAATCAACTTCAGAGGAGTTGGTATCTTTTGACCGTTTATGTGAGGTTTGCTACTCTCGCATTTTGTGTACATGGCTGTAAATTATGTGCATTTATTCTATTTATGTTAACTAGCTGAATTTTGAATTGTTAAATTAAAAAATTAAAATATCCTTATGAAAACCTGGGGATTTTTTCCTAAAATGTCTTCTAATATTATGGTGAGAGTGTTATCACACTTTGTTAGGATTATGTGAAGAACAAAAAGTGCGCTGCCATTTTCAAGTTAAGTGTTGGCCCTGTCTGCTAGGCATAGTGATACCTCTAGAGGAAGCAAAAGATCAAATACTCTAATTCCCTTGTAGTTCAGTTCTGTATTTCCATTCTGCCATGTTTCCCACAGATTTATTGATCTTCAGGTACCATATATTTTCGTGTATCAAAACATCAAGTTTGTAAAAATATATATGAGAAGTTGGAGACAGACTAAGCTATATGATTGATATCTCTTTGGGTTGTAATGATTTTTTTAACATCATAAATTTTTGTTAGTTTTGGTTTCAGCCTTTCAGAAAGCTAAGAATATTAAAATTAAAAGTTAAAGAGCTGGGAACTTGTTAGAATAACCAAATGAATCCATGTGTGACAAGTTACAACAAGTGACATAGATGTAAATGTTAATAGTACCTACCCATTTTATACTTTGTCCATTTGTTTTATCTAAGTTTTCACAAATTGTCACTACCGTCAAACATCACGTAGTTTTGTAAACGAGGAAACCAGGACACATTTGTTGTGACCCTTTTCTCAAACATAAAACTAAAATATTTTGGCCTGCTTTCCACTGAAGACTGAAATAGTAGATGAGGTGAAGACATTGGCAAAATAATAGTTGAGGTTGGTATGACCAGCACATTTTAATAGTGTCCCAAGTTGTGTGTTTATTACTGAATATCAGGAGTTATGGGAGAGGAAGGAATTTGTGAGTGTGATTTCTTGAGATTCAGGTATGACCTTCATACAACTGATAAACTCAGGCAAGAAAGCAAGATGTAGTTAAATGGTTTCCTTTATTTTCCTGATTTTTTTGCATTGCCCAAACCAGCTGACTATCTTAATATGTGTGGAATCAGTTCAGTAATTTCATTTCATAGAGTGCTCTCTTTATACAGTGATTTCATGTGGTTTTCCAACAGCCTAGAGATTGGGGCGAATAGACAAATGATATTTAGGGGGAAATTAGTCACAATGGGCTTTTTTTGGACTTGGTGTTGTCCTGAGTCTTAGTTCTGTTTTATTTACTACACTGGAGTCTTCAGTAGCATTTGGGATGACACAGAGATGATTAAGAAAACAAAAACTCTTCATTTAGAGGAAAGACCTATGGGAATTGGCTCAAAATGGAACCTACTTGGGAGTAAGAAATAGAGCTACAATTTACAGTGTACTATCCTTGAAGCTGATCTATATATAGAACTTAGATTACATCCTGAGGCTACTGGGAACCACTGGATTTTTTCCCCCCCAAAGCATTTGTGTAACAACATAGCAAGTCAAACACTAGGTTCAGGGAGTGTTAGGGGTGTCCTGTGTTCTTTGAAAGTGTTAATGGAATTTCTTTTAGAAAGATCTGGAAAGGTTGTCTAGAGAAAATAGTATTGAAACCAAACTTGGAAACGATAGAAATTTGATAAGGCTGATTTGGGGAGGGGCATTCCTTGTGGAAACAAAGATCAAAGTGTTCTAGTAGCCCATCAGGAGAAATAACCCACTTTCTCTTATTCTGTCCTGGGAACTGATAACACAAGTAACTGTCTTGAGATTTTGAAACTAGTGGGAGGCCTAAGATTCTAAACTTAGTGTCATTCGGAGGAGCTCATGACGTTCGGCTCAGTGAAATTTAGTGCTAGATGCCTGTTTTCTGTGTCCCAGTCCCCCACACTTCCGAAGTACCTCAATTCCTCCTTGAGTCTTCACCGAGGATGAAAGGCTCACTTTCAGTCGCTATTTCTGAACCTTTGAGGATTATCCAGTAAGATTGATCTCCACTGTATGAACTTACTCTGAGGTGTTCATAACTGGCTTAGGTTATTTGATCTAAATTTTCCTAATATATATATATATATTGTTGTCCCCCCAATAAGTGTGCTAGAGCAACTGGACATCAATGTGAAAAGTGAGCCATTACCTCACCATACATAAAAGGTGGCTACGGGTCTAAAAAATTAAAATTGCAGACCTTGAAAAAAATGGAGTATCTTTGCAACCTTGAAGTAGGCAGGGTTTAGAGCACTAACCATTAAAAACCCTCAAAATTCAAAAAAACAAAAACATTGAAGGTAAAAATGTAGCCCCAGACTACAAGAAAATATTTACAGTGTCTCTGACAGGACATACATACACACAACAACCACCTAAACGCTTTCTTAAAAAATAAGCCTGCGTAAAGAGGTTTAACATGGTTATTAATAAGACAAATTAGAACCGCAAAGGAGATAACACTACAGTACACTCAGTATAAGGACAAGTAGAAACAATACCAAGGATGCAGAAACAACTGGGACTGCTACATTGCTGTTAAGAATATAAAATGGCACAGCTACTTTGGAAAGATGCAAGTTTTGTTTTTTCCAATGTTTATTTTTTTGAGAGCCTGCAAGCGAGGGAGTGACGGTCAGAGGGGGACAGAGGATCTGAAGTAGGCTCTGTACTGACCGCAGAGAGCCCGATGCGAGGCTTGAGCCAGGAGATCATGACCGGAGCACTAAGCCACCCAGGCATCTCTGGAAAGATGGAGTTTTTAAGAAACTTTAAAACTATTGCTATTTTGCTATTCTATAATCCAGAGTTACTACTGGTGGGGAAAGGAAAGGTGAGTTCCCAAGAGAAATGAAAATCTCTCAAAGTGTTCATAGCCGTTTTATTTCTCAAGGCGGACATCAAGGGAAAGTCAATTGTAGTAAATTCATGCAGTGAAATAATACATTATGAAACAAAAACCAAAATAGGGATTATTGCTACCTACAATAAGGTGAATGTGTATCAGAAACATAGAAGTCTGGGGCGCCTAGGTGGCTCAGTCGGTTGAGCGTCCGACTTCGGCTCAGGTCATGATCTCGTGGTCTGTGAGTTCGAGCCCCGCATTGGGCTCTGTGCTGACAGCTCAGAGCCTGGCTCCTGCTTCGGATTCTGTGTCTCTCTCTCTCTCTGCCCATCCCCCACTCATGCTTTGTCTCTCTCTGTCTCAAAAATAAATAAACATTAAAAAAAATTTTTTTTTAAAAAAAAAAAAAAAAGAAACATAGAAGTCTGGCACAGAATAGCACATACCATATTCCATTTATGTGAAGGTAACAGGCAAGAGTAGTCCACTTGGTAGAAGTCAAATTGGTGTACATGGCAGTGGAGAATTGTTGACCTAACATGGGGCCTGGTGAAACTTATTGGAGAAATGGAAAAATCCTACCTAATCCTACCTAATCCTAGGGTTAAACAGGTGTGTACATAACTGTGAGGTTACATTAGCTGTAAATTTAAGATTTGTTCACTTTAAACATGTTTTTAAAGAATCTAATCAAAGTAAAAAATGCTTAAAAAGTCAATTGGAGTGAACACTACAGAATGAAACCCATGAAGACTTGAGGTACTGGAATCACCAAAGTACAGTTCATAAAATAGGGATGATTAATGTTTCAAGAAGTAAAAAGGAGGTTTTAAAAGTAAGTATCTGATTTTGGTATAAAGTAAGCAGGACCTCTGAGCTACACACCTCCATGACAATTAGATCGCAACATGCTTTTCGAGGCATTGCCCAAGGACTTTTCCCTTTTCCTCCCCCATCCCAAACCCCAAGCTAACTAATTAGAACTGAAGGTGGATTCATGAGGGTGGGGACTGGTCCTAGGGCTTTGATCTCCAGGAGTAATTATATCTGGGCTCCAGGCCCAAAGAAGGGGAGTCATCAGGCCGTGGTGCTTCCAGGATGGGGGAGACTCCCCTGGATACCAGTAGAAGCAGAATCTTGAGAAGCTAGGCCTACAGACCCCCATAGCATTGCTTAATTATTATCAAACATGTAAGACCTGCCACCTAGAGTGATTACAGAAACAACAGATTCACACTGTCCAGGACTTAGAGACAAAATGCTGAGTAGGTAGTAGCTATAATTACAAAGATGAGCCTACAATATGAAATAAGGAATAAACAGACTTTAATAATTAACCATAAAAATGAAGCCTATAGGCACTGAAATCAAGAACTCAATGGGTAAGTAAAAAATAGACTAGATTTAATTGAAGTGATTTAAACTTGAAGATCTAAGTTATTTAGAAGACCAGAAATAGATAAAGAGGACAAAGATCTGTTAGGAGATAATGCATGGAAGGAGAATGTCTAAAACACTTCATTATATCCAGTAAATGAGAATAGAGAAGAGGCAATACTTTAAAATAATTGGAACATTTCCAGAGTTGATAAATGTGCATCTGTAGCTCCACAAATCCCAATGCATCCTAATTTGGATTAAAACCTACCTCTAAATGGACTGATAGGAAGAACATCAAAGCAAAGTGATGATTCTATTTCTGCTCCCTGCAGTGGGCTAGGTTTTAGGGCCAGTGCTCCTAATGAGTGCAATTAAAATGCTGGAAAAATACTCTCAAAATCTCAACATCTGAGAGTGAACATCATAATGAATGAGCAGGCCCAAATCCAGGACATGCTAAGAACCTGGAAAATTAAGAGAGCACTCCAAGCCACTTAGGACCTAGAAGTAAGTAAGACAGGCGCACATGGCCAGGCTCCATTTAAGTTGAGGAGTCTGATAGCACCCTTCCCGTGGAGTTGGAGCCCCAGTAGTAAATTTGGGTTCTTTCTTCCATCTCCACGGTATGAGACAAAGTTTCCTTGGTGCTGAGCAGAACACAGAAGTGAAAAAGCTGATCCCTGAGACCAAATACCTCTGAACAGAATTAAAGCCCAACTTTGCTAGAGTGGGGAGGGGGTCCTAAGATCATGAACTAAAATGGTTCCAGACACACAGTCCCAAGTGCATGGTAGAAGCAAAAACCATTCTTTTCTAGAAAAAGCACTCCTCATCCCTGGTCATGGTGGAAGCATATCAATAATTTCAAGGTCTGTGAGCAGCACCCGGTCAGTAATAAGCACACGAGGAAGCTGCACCACTGGTGACAACCCTTAAAAGCAAAAACAGCCCACTCCCAAAAAATAGATTCTGGAGTTACCAAATATAGATCATAAAGTGTAAATGAGCATATTTTTAAAAATATAAGGCATGCTTGAAACTAGGAGAGTGGGACACTAAAAAATAGTTGAGCAGATTTGAAAACCAAATATAACTTCTAAAGTGAAAACTAAAGTTGAAAGCACAGTTGGACAAAGCTGTTCAAAGTTGTTTCCCAACTGAAAGATGGGAGCAGAATGCCACAAAGAGGAACCAGAAGATACAGAGGAGACGGTGAGATGCAGGCAGGACACACAGGGAGCCCAGGGCAGGTGAGACTGCCATCCCAGGGAAGCAGAGAGTGGATCAAAGGGGTCACCTCAAGTGATGGAGGCTGAGGATTTTCTACAGCTGATGAAGAACTCCTCTCCGTGGATTGAAAATCTCAGGTATTCCCAAACAGAATACATAAAAAGGAACCTGTATCTACACACAGTATAGATACTAGGTAACCAAACTAGATAACCAAAGGCAGAGAAGGTTTGGGGATAAAAAACATCCAGACTTATACCCCTAACAGATCCTTCAAAGCAGTGACGGCCAGTCTGACAGCTCACTTAACATGCGTAAAAGAAGGGAATGGAACGATTTCTTCTGGTGTGCTGCCAAACTAGAATTTTATACCCAGTAAAAATCTTCCAGGCATGAGAAAGGAAAAGAGAAATTTCAGAAAAATTAAAATTGGGAGCCATCAGCAGGTCATCAAAGAAAATCCTAAAAGATGCACTTCAGGCAGAAGTACAGATGGAAGGCCTACGAGGCAAGAAAAAAACTACACAAAAAAGTTAGGTGGGCAGTAATAATAATGGGATTTTTTTAAAATGTGACCAAAATGTAGCACATGGCAATTTTATGAAAGAAGGGAAGGAGATAAATGGAGTTAAATTGTTCTATGAGCTTTACCTTATCTGGGTGGAAGATGAAGATTTTAATTCAGTTTAAATCTCAAGCATGGGGGCACCTGGGTGGCTCAGTTGGTTAAGTGTCCAGCTTCAGCTCAGGTCACGATCTTGCAGTTTGTGGGTTCGAGCTCCACGTGGGGCTCTGTGCTGACAGCTCAGAGCCTGGAGCCTGCTTCAGTTCTGTGTCCCCTCCCCTCTCTCTGCCCCTCCCCTACTCATGTTCTGTCTGTCTCTCTATCTCAAAAACAAATAAACATTAAAAAATAAAAATAAATGTTAACTACATGTTATAAAATGGAGGATAACCAATGAAAGAACAGAAATAGGATCACTTCCGTGCCAGTCGAAGGAGAACATATGAAATTATTCTTTTCAAAAATCAGTTGGAAAGGAGTGCAGGAGGGGTGCCTGGATGGCTCAGTCGGTTAAGTGTCCCACTTCGGCTTAGGTCATGATCTCATAGTTCATGGGTTCAAGCCCTGCTTTGGGCTCTTTGCTGACAGCTTGGAGCCTCTGGAGCCTGCTTCAGATTCTGTGTCTCCCTCTCTCTGCCCCTCCCCCACTTGTGCTCAAGCTCTGTCTCTCTCTCTCAAAAATAAATAAACATTTAAAAAAATAAATAAAAGGAGTGCCAGAAAGGAGAGACAAACCAAATGAAATGATACAGTTTTGTTTTTGTTTTTTAGGTAAACTCTATGCCCAATGTGGGATTCAAACTTCCAAGGCTGAGATCAAGAGTTGCATTCTGAGCCAGCCGGGCACCCTAGAAATAACATGGCTTTAAATCCAAATAGCCAGTGGTTAATATTAGTGAAAATGAGCCAGATGTTCCAGTTTAAAGATTGTCAGACTGGGATTTACAAACAACAAAAAGCTATTTGTGAGAGACATGGTTAAACCATAAGGACATGTGAAAATCCGAAGTACAAGAATGAATAAGGATAAGACTTGAAAATACTACCCAAAGGAAACAGATGTAACTATATCATTAACAGAGAAAACAGACTTTAAGGCAAGACAGCATCACCAGAATTCAGGAAGGTTGGTCACTGTGTGGTAATAAAAGGTTTGTTTCACCAAATATTTAATGACATAAAATATTCATACCCCTGATAAAATTTCCTCGTGTAGATCCAAAATTGAAAGAATCATAAGAAGAAACAGACAAATCCACAGTAGTGGGAGTCTTTAACAAACTTCTCTCAAAAATTGATAGAAGAAAATAGTAAGCATCTAGATTTCAAGGGTATGGTTAACAACCTTGACCCGATGGAAATGCATACAACACCGCACTTAACATCTGCAGAATATGCATGCTATTTATAAAAATTGACCCAAGCGATCTCATCAAATTTCAAAGTATTGAAATCAGACAGAGGATGTTCTCTGACCACGATGCAATCAAACCAGAAATCAACAAATAAATAATTGAAGAACTTCATAAATTTGGAAATTTAGATACATGCTTCCAAATAACCCACAGGTCTGCTCACCACGTGGACAAAATATTTTGAACTGAACGATAATAAGAATTCTAAATGTCAGAACTGATGAATGCCACTGAAACAGTCCTTAGAGAAAAATAAAAATTTTTCAGCCCATATAATAGAAAGAGGAAAAGGCTGAAAATTAATGAAATAAGTATTTGTATTAGTTAGGGTTGGCTACGGCACAATAGTTAGAGACTCAGAGGCATAATGGCTCAGTCTAATAGACAATTTTATGGCTTGCTCATTTAATGACCTTGGAGGAACAGGTTGGTTCCGCTCTGACAGTTCTTCAGGGACTGGGCTGATGGGGGCTCTACCATTCTCAACATTTGCCTTCCAAGGTGGACTAGGGCTGTGGCTGTGAGACTTCAGGCTGTATCCAAATCACATGGAGGGCTTGTTTTGTTTTTCTGGTGTCGTTTAAAGCAAAAAATAAACGTTACCTATCTTAGATAAATTGTAAGTAGGTGGGGAAAATTCCGTCATTTGGGGAAATAATTCAGAGAATAGAACTACCAGATGTATTTTTCCCATACCATTACCGAAGTATTTTCTTCCACCCGCCCCACCTCAGCTTTATTGAGATATAATATTGTGTAAGTTTGAAGTGTACGACGTGATGATTTGATACGCTTACGTATTGCGAAATGATGACCACAAGAAGGTTAACACCTCCACCCCCTCACAGAATTACCATTTTTGTGCGTATGTGGTTAGAGCATTTAAGATGTACAGTGTTGTTAACCATAGTCACCATGCTGTGCTGTAGATCCCCAGAAACTGGTCTTCGTGTAACTGGAAGTTTGTATCCTTGACTAACACTTCTCCGCTGCCTCCACCTCCCTGCATCCCCCAGTAACTACCACTCTGTTCTCTATTTCTGTAAGTTCAGCTTTTTTATTTTTTATTTTGTTTAAGTTCATTTATTTTGAGAAAGAGAGAGAGAGCTGGGGAGGGACAGAGAGAGAGGGAAGGAGAGAGAATGAATCCCGAGCAGACTCCACACCCTCAGCACAGGGCTCAAAGCAGGGCTCGACCCCACAAACCATGAGATCATGGCCTGAGCCGAATTCAGGAGTCAGATGCTTAACCGACTGAGTCACCCAGGCGCCTCTCGGGTTCAGCCTTTTTAGATTCCACATATAAATGACATCATGCAGTAATTTGTCTTTTTCTGTGTGACTTATTTCACTTAGCATGTTGTCACAAAAGATAGGATTTCTTTCTTCTCTATGGCTGAATAATACTCCATTGTGTACATACACCAAATTTCTTTATCTGTTCATTCGTTATTTTCATGTCTTGGCTATTGTGAATAATGCTGCAGTGAACATCAGGGCGCAGATGTCTCTTTGAGACAGTGATTTCCTTTCCTTTTGTATATACCCCACCGTGGCATTGCTGGATCATATGTTAGGTCCACTTGTAATTTTTCGAGGAACCACCATACTGTTTTGATAGTGGCTGCACCAGTTTACTTTCCCACCAACAATGCACAAAGATTCCCTTGTCTCTACCAACACGTGTTATCTCTTATCTCTTTGATACTAGCCATTCTAACTGGTGTGAGGTGATATCGCATTATGATCTTGATTCACGTTCCCCTGGTAATTAGTGATGCCTAGCATCTTTTCGTATGCCTGTCGGCTATTTGTCTGTTTTCTTTGGAAAAAATGTCTACTCAGTTCATTTGCCCATTTTAATCAGATTATTTGGTTTTTTGTTGTTGGGTTGTATGAGTTCCTTATATATTTTGGATCTTAACCCCTTACCAGATAGATGGTTTGCAAATATTTTCTCCTACTCCATTTTTCTATATTGTTTCTTTTGCTGTGCAGAAGGTTTCTAGTTTGATGTAGCCCCACCTATTAATTTTTGCTCCTGGGGTCACATCCAAAAAATTATTGCCAAGATCAGTGTGAAGGAGCTTTTGCCCTATCTTTTCTTCCAGGAGTTTTATAGTTTCACGTCTTACATTTAAGTTTTTAATCCATTTTGACTTAATATTTGTGAGTGGTGGAAAATAGGAGTCCAATTTCATTCTTTTACGTGTGAGTATCCAGTTTTCTCAACCGCATTTATTAAAAAGACAAGCTTTCCCCCAGTAGGTATTCTTGGTCCTCTTGTCAAATATTGACCATGTATACATGCATTTATTTCTGGCCTCTTGATTCTATTCCACCAGCCTATGTGTCTACTTTTATGCCAACATCATACTGTTTTAGTTACCACAGCTCTGAAATACAGTAGTTTGAAATGAGAAAGTGTGGTTTCTTCAGCTTCATTCCTCTTTCTCAGGATTGCTTTGGTTATTTGGGTTCATTTTTTTTTTGTTTTTTGTTTTTTGTTTTTTGTGGTTCCGTGAGAAGTCTAAAATTTTTTTTTAATTTCTATAAAAATGGCATTGGAATTTTGATAGAGATTGCATTGAATTTATAGACGGGTACTATGGACATTCCGATAATGTTAATTCTTGTGATCCATGAACACAGGATCTTTTTCCATTTGGGTCATCTTCAGTTTCTTTCATCATTTTCTTTCATAGTTTTCAGCACACAGATCTTTCACCTCCTCAGTTAAGCTTATTCCTAAGTACTTTATTGTTTTTGATGGTACTGTGGGATTGTTTACTTCTTTTTCAGATATTTCATTTTAACGTTTAGGGTAATCAGTGATAGGTAAGGACTATTAATGTCATCTAATTAATGGTTTTCTGGCTGTTTGTTGTTCCCTCTTTTCTTTCTTCCTCTTCCTGCTTTCCTCTGTGGATTTGATTTCATTCCTGGCATGCTTTGATTTCCTGCTCTTTATCTTTTGTGAATCTGCTGTAGGTTTTTGCTCTGTGGTTACCATGAGGCTTATACAAAACGTCTTATAGATAGAAGTCTATTTTACACCGTTAACGATTAATTTGACAGCATTCAAAAACTTTACCCTTTTACTCCCCCACCTTTTATTTTTTTGATGTCACAACTTACCTCTTTTTATATTGTGTACTCATCAACGAATTATTGTAGCTATTGTTATTTTTATAATATTCTTGTCCTTTAACCTTTATACTAGAGTTAAGTGGTTAACACTCTAAATTTGACTATATACTTACTCTTGTCGGTATTGTATATTTTCATACGTTTTCATGTTACTAATTAGGGCCCTTTCATTTCAGCTTGAAATTCTAGAGAGCTTGTTAAAACATTGATTGCTCGATATCACCCCTCTCACCCCACCCCACCCCCGAATTTGATTCCATAGGCCTAACCTAAGTCTGCGGTCCAAGAATTTGCATTTCTAACTTGCTACTGTTGCTGGCTCAAAGACCACACTCTGAGTCCCACTGAACTCCGGATTATCTATTTCCAAGTCAATGGAAAAGAACAGTGAGCATGGACGGGTTTATAACTTCTACTCACATATCATGTGATCACGCGTGACAGGAAGGCTGGGAAATAAAGAGAAGATGTTGGTCCAGAGAGAAAAGCAAACATTTGTGCGAAGAACTCCACGTTCCCATCCTTTGCTATGAATTAGAAAAAGGAAGTAGAATAAACCCAAATAACCTAAAAAGAATAAAATAATTAAGAGCAGAACTTGATGAACTAAAATCTTGAAATACAGTAGAAAATCAACAAAGCCAAAAACCGGTTCTTTAAGAAGACTAACAGTGATATTTTAGAATACTTTAAAGCTGAGAATAGCTAAAAATAAATAAAACAAAAAGGGCTAGTTAATGAGCCAGCAGTGAAGACAAATGGAATACTAAAGTATACTCATTTGAAAGGAAGCCAGGAGAAGAAGGGTTTTGGAAAAGGATAGAACAGATGAGATGAATACGAAGCAAAAAGCAAGATGGTAGATATGAACCTTACCATATCGATAAGGACATTAAATATAAGTGGTCTGAACAATTGATTAAAAGACAGAGGTTGTCAGACTGGATAGCAATGCAAAACTCAACTATGTGCTGCTTTTATTTTAAAAAAATTGTTAATGTTTATTCATTTTTGAGAGACAGAGCTTGAGCAGGAGAGGGGCAGAGAAAGCTGGAGACACAGAACTCGAAGCAGGCTCCAGGCTCTGCACTGTCACCATAGACCCCAATTCGAGGCTCGAGCCCACAAACCGTGAGATCATGACCTGGGCCGAAGTCAGCTGTTCAACCAACTAAGCCACTCAGGTACCCCGTGCTGTTTTTATTTTTTAAAACCTTTTGATTTTGAAATAATATCGTACTTACAAAGAAGTTGCAAAAAGAGAACAAAGAGTTCTATATACTTTCATCTGCCTTTCCCACAAGGTAACATATTATACAATTATCTAAACGGGGAAGTTAACATTGAACCAACATTATTTACAAATTTAGAGACCCTACTCAAATTTCAGCAATTGTCTTACTAATGTTATTTTTCTGGCCCAGAATTTAATCTAGGATGCCACACTGCATTCAGTTATCATGTGTCCTTTGTTGCCTCTAGACTTGCGCGGTTCTAAAGTATTTCTTTGTTATTCATGACCTTGACACTGCTGAAAAGCCCTGGCCGGTTATTTTGTAAACTGTCAGTTTGAGCTTATCTGATGTTTCTTCACATTTAATCAGGTTATGCAGTTTCGGCAAGGGTATCAAGAAATGATGGTGGAAAATGGAAAACATCCATGACACTAAAAGCTGGTTTTTATTTTTTTTAATGTTTAAAAAATGTTTATTTCTTTATTTTGAGAAAGAGGGAGACACAGCATGAGCAGGGGAGGGGCGGAAAGAGAAGGAAGAGAGCCCAGGCAGGCTCTAAATGTCAGCAGAGAGCTCCATGCGGGGCTTGATCTCATGAATCATGAGATCATGACCTGAGCCAAAATCAAGAGCTGAACGCTCAACCGAGTGAGTCAGGTGCCCCCAAAAGTTTTTTTTTTTTTTAAATCAGTAAAATTCAAAAATTCTAGCTAGATTATAAAAGAGAATTACACATGAATAAGTGATACTAGAAATAAGGCAGTTTAACCTACAATACTACAGTGCTAAAAGGATAATAAGAACGTATGAAAAACCCTATGCCAATAAGTGTGACAACTTAGATGACATGAATAAGTTCCTCGAAATGAGAACCTGTGTGACGCATCTCTCTCTCTGGCCACTACGGTTTTACGCACTCAGAGCCATTTCGTCCCCCGTGTTCCGAAAGCAGCTCTAGAGGGCCAGGCTGCTCTTCCTGGGGAAGAGGACGGCTAGTGAGAGGAATTACACTCCCCCGCCACCCCAGCACTGCAGCTGGTCTTGGAGCTTCAACTAATACCCATCGATCCCCTGTTCCACTCTCCGTTCTAGATTTTTCCTTCCTTTCGAGTCAAACTTACGTTAGTCTCAGTGGCTTACATGGTGGCATGAACCACACTCTCATCTCTGAAGGTTCTGGGTCTGTGGTGACTGTGCCCTTTTCCGGACAGGTTTGCTGCACTTGTCCGGTTACCATCAAAACTGCGTAAGGGAGAGCCAAGAGGCACCTGAGGAGATCTGGGTCCTCCCCATATTCTTCGCTGATTTCGTCATGTAAGAGAAACCCTAACTTCTCCTAACGATTAGGGTCAATATCCCTTGACAAAATTCCCACCCAAAATGGTGACTCCTCCTTTTGCCTGGCTGTCCCTGGGCACAAAGATCCTGAAGTGCCCGGGTCGCAGATGCAGCTTATAGTTCAAATGGACTCTTGCTGTATAGACTGACAGAAGTGTTCCCCCCTTTGCGGACCAGGACCTCTAGATGTTGAAAGCCCAGAGTTGTGAAAAGATGAGATTCACTAACTGTGAGTGACATTAAGTGAGATCACCCCCTTTGGACCCATGAAGATGGATGGTATTCAAATGAAATATCACCTGTGAACTATAGCTTCAGCTGTGACATCAGCAGGCCATTGCAATGCTCAGTTAGTCTTGAAGCTTTTGGGTGGCTCGGTGCATGACACAACCAGGAAAGCTCATGACCATGGGCCCACTCCCATAGTCCTTCACCAGAAAGTGGGGCCCCTGCCGTGGTGTGAGGTGCCAGTTGATCAAACTCTCTGTAAGTTCTCGGACAGTGGTGCTCGTGAGACTTACAGGCAGACCAGGCAGACTCACCCCTGAAATACGTGTCTAGTCCTGTCAGAACAAATTACTGGCTCTTCCCAAATACAAGACACCAGCTAGATTCAACTTCCCACTTGGTGGTTGCGTGATCTTCTCAAGAAATGCTGCCAAGTGGGCACTCCGCATCGGTCTATGTTACTGAAAGGCTGGGCACTCGGTGGCAGCAGTAGCTAGGTCAGCCTTGGTAAGTAGGGGCCCATTCTCAGAGGCATCAACCCAGATGCCAGCACATGTCAAAGTATCCTTTCCCAAACACAGCCCGGCCCTGGGAATAGCAGACCTGCCTTGATTGGGAATTCATTCTTCTCGGGAGCTGGACTGCTCCGATGATTAAGTCCTGGGCCTGGGCCTCAGCTCTCTCTGCCGCCCCACCGCAGAGATGAGTCCTTCTCCATGTCCTGCCAAGGAAGCCCTCTGGCTTTCACAATTGGCTTCCGATTGCGTGTGAATCACTCTTAGCCTTTCACTAGTTGTCTTTTCCAGAGCTGCGGTAGAATTTAGCAGTAGCCGCCCAGTTCCGTACTTACTAGTTCCTCCATGGTTTTCAAAGTCATGACGTATTACACCACACGGCGCACTCACTTCCATGGTTTTACAGTGCCGCGGAACCTCGTGCCTGGTGTCTGCCTCCACGTAGACCCTTACCTTTCACTTCATCCCGCCTGGAACGTAGTCACCATGCTTGAGGACGACCAACTAGTGACAAGCCAGTTACAAGCATACGGTATGCGACAAAGCAGAAGGACCAAGGAATCGAAGTCGCAGCCGGCATTGCGGAACTGCGTAGCCACTCTGGATAACCAGCCTTTGATCTTTCTCATTATGTGAGAAAAACAAAACCTGCTGAAGCCACTAGATTTTGCATTTCTGTTACAGACGAATGTAATTCTTAACTGTATGATTATGAAAATGTATCGTGAAAGAAGTTGCAAACTAAATGAAATCTACAAATTTTTAATAAACACCACCTACCAAAGTTATCAAAGCTGACTTATGGGGGCACCTGGGTGGCTCAGTTGGTTGAATGACTGACTCTTGATTTTGGCTCAGGTCACTATCCCAGGGTTGTGGGATCAAGCCCTGTGTCAGCCTCCATGCTGAGCATGGAACCTGCTTAAGATTCTCTCTCTCTTTCTCTCTCTCTCTCTCTCTCTCCATCTGCTCCTCCTCAGCTCATGCTCTCTCTCTCTCTCTCTCTCTCAAATTAAAAATTAAAAAGATTTTAGGGGCACCTGGGTGGCTCAGTTGGTTAAGCATCCTATTTCGGCTCAGGTCATGATCTCGCAGTTTGTGAGTTCGAGCCCCACATCAGGCTCTGTGCTGACAGGTTGGAGCCTGGAGCCTGGAGCCTGCTTCAGATTCTGTGTCTCCCTCTCTCTCTGCCCCTCCCCCACTTGCACTCTATCTCTCAAAATAAACATTTTTAAAAATCATTAAAAACGACTTATGAAAAGAAATTTAATCTATAGTTAAAAATTTTTTTTCACAATATATGCACAAATCCTAAAAGGTTTTAATCATCGAATTTTATCAATCACTTACAGAATAGATAACTTCAAGTTTACATGTATCTTTCCAGAGAAAACAAAACAAGTATGTACTCTCTGATTCATTTTTGAATTACTCTATTTTGATTGCAAGAACAGCAACAAGAGCACAGTAAGAAAAATCGCAGACCAGCTCTCCTGTGGATTCCATGAACTTACTGAGCCTGCATTAATCAATACCATTTAAAAAAAAAAACAAAATAGTAGATTGTGACCCAGCTGGATTAACCTCAACAACACAAGGTTAGTTTAACATTAAGTAATTCACTAATACAATTTTACCACATCACAGATTAGTGAAGAAAAACCATATGATCATCACAGGTGTGAAAAAGCATTCGGTGAAATCTAATATTCATTTATGATAAAACTCTTCATAAGCTAGGAAAAGGAGAGGAGTTTTTTGTTTGTTTTGTTTTGTTTTAGGTAATCTCTACACCCAAAGTGGGGCTCGAACTCACAACATGGAGATTAAGAGTCTCATGCTCTACCGTCTGAGCCAGTCGGGCACCCTAGAAGGAGAGCTTTTTTTTTAATCTGGTAAAAAATATCTTCAATAAACCTATAGTGAATATCACATTTATAAGTGTTATGGTAGTTCTTTCAAAAATAAGTCACAATGCCTGCTATTACCACTTTTATATAACATTGTACTTAAGATCCTATCCAGAAATGATTAGAAAAAAAGGAAAATGAGCTATTATGATTGCCTACATGGAAAACTCAAGAAAATCCATAGGTAAATTATCAGAGTGACTGTACTTACTGTATTTTTAGCAATGTTCCTGGATATATAGCAATAATCATGTTTTATGGTAGCAACAAGAAATATAAATTTTAAGTAATGCCATTTACAATGGCAACAGCAACAAATAATGTACTGAACCTAGAGCTCAGAAAATATGGAGAAAATGATAAAACTCTTTTGGAAAATTGTTAAAGAAGTCCAAATAATTGGAGAGAAACAACATGGCACGGGTAGGAAAACTTAGTCGTAGAATAACACCAACTGTCTCCAACAGACCTATGGATTCTGTACAATTTTAATCTCAACAGCATTTTTCTTAGAATATAATTAAAATAATTGCAAAATGCGTAAAACAAAGGACCAGAGCAAGCTTGACGCTTCTAAAGAAGGATACACTGACATTGTTGTCAAGTACGAGTAATTAAGACATGTGTTATTGACACAGGAATATATAATCAGAAAAATAGAACATGAGGCAGAGCCCACAGACACACGCCTACATGGAAGCTTGGTTGTGTCAGAGACGGCGTGGCAGAGCGGTGGATGGAACGCTCCGCGTGGCACTTGTTCAAGGTTATCCACTGGAAAGATTATGAAACTGGATATTCCTACCCAGTTCGTGGATACCTTATACCATACTAAAAGAATCCATTTCAGAGGGAGTAGACTTAAATGTGAGAGCCCAACCTTTTAAAGCATTAAGAAGAAAATGCAAGATAAGGTCTTTACAAGCTAGTGGGAGTAAAACATTTTTTTAAAATGTTTATTTATTTTTGAAAGAGAGATACAGAGCACGAGCAGGGGAGGGGCAGAGAGAGAGAGGGGGAGACAAAGAATCCGAAGCAGGCTCCAGGCTCTGAGCTGTCAGCACCGAGCCCGATGGCGGGGCTCAAACTCACAAACCGTGAGATCATGACCTGAGCTAAAGTCAGATGCTTAACCACCTGAGCCACCCAGGCACCCCGAGTAAAATATTTTCTTAAGCAAGACACTAAAAGTGTACATCATACAGGACATGACTGATAAATTAGACTACCTTAAACTTTTTAACTTCTTTTCCTCAAAGTACTTCAAAAAGAATGAAAAGATCATCGAGAAATTCAAAGAATAAACTTGCAACACACATAACTGACAAGGTGTGGTATCAGAATATATAAAGAACTCCTGTGTGTTGATGAAGACAACCCAACAAAAATCTGACAAAAGCCATAAATAAGTAATTCACAGGAGAATAAAACCTAACATGCAATAAAGCATATGAAAAAAGTTCTTTTTCGTAATAATTAGGAAACCGCAAATGAAAATTACGAAATGTCATTTTACAACCGTCCAAAAGGCAAAAATGAGTACACCAGACAATCTCAAATAGAGGTAAAACAAACAAATTCTTAGGCACTCTAGCTGGGACTGTAACGTGGTAGCATTACTTCGGGGAAAAGATTATGTTCTATTATATAGTTGAAGATGTTTATACCATATAAGCTGGAATATCCATTCCTAGGTGTATACCCCAGAGAAACTCTGGCTCATATGTTCCAAGAGTCATGCCCAAGAATGTTCGTAGGAGCCTGAGCAACAGCAAAACACCGAAAACGTTTGAAGTGTCCAAGGACAGGAGAACAGAGAAACGCACAGCAGTGAAAACGAATGAACCACGAGATCAACATGGCTCAGTCTCAGGAACTTAATTTTCTTAAAAAAATTGTTTCAATGTTTATTTATTTTTGAGAGACAGAGAGAGAGACAGAGAGAGAGCAGGGGAGGAGCAGAGAGAGAGAGGGAGACACAGAATCTGAGGCAGGCTCCGGGCTCTGAGCTGTCAGTGCAGAGCCTGACGGAGGGCTCAAACTCACAAAATGCAAGATCATGACCTGAGCTGAAGTCAGAGGCTTAAACAACCGACCCACCCAGGTGCCTCAGGAACTTAATTTTCAGGGAAGCAAATCACAGAAGCATACATATAGTGTGATTCTATTTATATGAAGTTCACAAACCTGCAAAGTAAAGTAACAAAATCTACTTAGGCAAATATACATGTGTTAACATGATATTTTTAAAGGAGTGTAATAATAACAGTTCTGGGTGGTGGTTACCTCTGGCAGGAGAAGGGGGTGAGAGGGGGTGGGAAGGAGGCACACAGGAGGCTTTGAAGGAACCAATGCTTCTTCAAGCAGCTGGTTGGGCCAGATGAGTTTTAAAATTTTTTCTTATCTATCACTGCGTAACAGATTACCACAAAGCTTAACAACGTAAAGTGACAAACGACGTTTCTGGGCATCTGAGTCCTCCATCTCAGGGACTCTCAGGGGCTGCAAGTTGTCAGCTGGGGCTGCAATCAACTCAAGGCTCCCCAGGGAAGCATCTGTTTCCAGTCTCACTCATGCGATTGTTGACGAGGTTCAGTTTCTCACCGGTTGTTGGACGGAGGGCCTCAGATCCTTGACAGGTCTTGGCCAAAGGCCACCCTTGCTTCCTCGACACGTAGGTCTCTCCCTAGGGCAGCTTGCAGCGTGGTAGCCGGCTTCACCAGAGACAGCCGAAGCCAAAGAGTAAGCGAGAAGGAAGCCGGTCTTTATAACCTAATCTCAGCAGTGACGGCCCATTATTTTTGCCGTGTTTTCTTCATTGCTGTATTCTAGAATACTCCGAAGCAAGTGACTCTGAAGCAAGTCACATGCGGGGCACGCTGGGATGGGGATTACACCAGACTGTGAACCTCAGGAGGCAAGAGTCACTGACAGCCATTTAAAAAGCTGCTGACAACATGTATTTGAAGGTGTGTTTGTTCTCTGTTAAATATTCTGTAATAAAAATCCTTCTGTGGGCCCCTGAGGAACTTCAGGATCAAAATAATTTCCTTTCTTTTTTTTTTTTTTTTTTTGAACATTTATTTATTTTTGAGAGAGAGAGAGAGAGTGACAGAGTGAGAGTCGGGGAAGGGCAGAGAGAAAGACACACACACACACACACACACACACACACACACACAGAATATGAAGCAGGCTCCAGGCTCTGAGCTGTCAGCACAGAAGCTGATGCGGGGCTCGAACTCAGGAACCACGAGACCATGACCTGAGCAGAAGTCAACGCTTAACCAACTGAGCTACCCAGGCGCCCCTAAAATCACTTCCTTTCTGTGGTCATTTCGTACTAAGAAGCCCCCTTCATGGCCTGACCTTGTCTGCCCTGAACCTCCACCGTTCCTCCCATCAGACCGATGGACTTGGCTTTCTCAAACCCGCCATGTTCTCCAGTCTCCAGGTCTTCCCCACACTTCTCCCACCCTGGGCGTCTTCTCCTCACGGACCTTCTCTACTCCTTCACCTCCTGCCAAAACCCATCTCTGCTCTGGCTGTCGTCCCCCTGCCCCCGGGCCCGGCTTGGGTTCTGCTGATCTCAAGGCAGCTGGGGCATTGGCCCCATTGCCTCTGGGCCCTCAGACGGCAGCGCCCCGTCCCCACGGTTTGCCTCCCAGGACTTAGTTAGCCCGGAGCCCGGCCCATGAGCCCCCCACCAGCAGAAAGAGTGAAGGGACGCTGAGGAGCAGTCATGGCAAGGAGTAAATGGACGCTGTGAAGAGCCTCTAGACAGTTCAGGTAGGGCTTTGAAGCCACAGGAGCTACGAAAAAACTGTCTGTTTTCAGAGCTTTTGCATTTCAGCTAAGGGGTTGTACATTTGTGTTTGCTTGAAATTTCTAGCACTATTGTAAGATGATTTTTTTAAGTAAAATTTTCATTTTGAAAAAATTTCAAGCCCACCAAAAGTTGCAAGACTATTGCAATTAGTTTCCATATACTCTTTTTTTTTAAGATTTTCTTTTTTAAGTTACCTTTACGCTCATCGTGGGGCTGGAACTCACAACCCCAACGCCAGGAGTTGCATGTTCCACAGACTGAGCCAGCCAAGCACCCCCATGTACTCTTCATTTATTGTCAACTTGTTAGCACCTTTTTTTTTTTTTTAATTTACATCCAAGTTGGTTAGCATATAGTGCAATAATGATTTCAGGAGTAGAATCAAGTGATTCACCCCCTATGTATAACACCCAGTGCTCATCCTAACAAGTGTCTTCCTTAATACTCCTGACCCATTTAGCCCATCCCCCCACCCACAACCCCTCCAGCAACCCTCAGTTTGTTCTCTGTATTTAAGAGTCTGTTGTGTTTTGTCCTCCTCCCTATTTTTATATTATTTTTGCTGCCCTTTCCTTATATTCATCTGTTTTGAGTCTTAACTTACACATATGAGTGAGGTCATATATTTGCCTTTCTCTGACTGATTTCACTTAGCATAATACATTCTAGTTCCATCCATGGTGTTGCAAATGGCAAGATTTTGTTCTTTTTGATTACCAAATAATAGTCCATTGTATGTATATACCACATCTTCTTTATCCATTCATCTGTCAATGGATGTTTGGCCTCCTTCCATACTTAGGCTATTGTTGGTACTGCTGCTATAAACATTGGGGTGCAGGTGCCCCTTCGAAACAGCACACCTGTATCCCTTGGATAAACACCTAGTAGTGCAATTGCTGGGTCATAGGGTAGTTCTATTTTTAATTTTTTGAGGAACCTCCATACTGTTTTCCAGAGTGGCTGCTCCAGTTTGCATTCCTTCCAGCAGTGCAAAACGGTTCCTCTTTCTCATATCCTGGCCAACATCTGTTGTTTCCTATGTTGTTAATTTTAGCCATTCTGACTGGTGTGAGGTGGTATCTTTGTGGTTTTGATTTGTGTTTCCCTGGTGATGAGTGATGTTGAGTATTTTTTCATGTGTCAGTTGGCTGTCCAGATGTCTTCTTCGGAAAAGTGTCTATTCATGTCTTCTGCCCATTTCTTCACCGGGTTATTCGTTTTTTGGGTATTGAGTTTGGTAAGTTCTTTATAGATTTTGAATACTAACCCATTATCTGATATGTCATTTGCAAATATCTTCTCCCATTCTATCCATTGCTTTTTAGTTTTGCTGATTGTTTCCTTCGCAGAGCAGAAGCTTTTTATCTTGATGAGGTCCCATTATAACTTGTTAACATCTTAACACATTTGCTTTTAATCTCTCTCAGCGTGTGTGCATGTGTGTGCACACGTATAAGGCAGAATAATGGCCCCAAAGATGTCCACATCCTAATTCCTGGAACCTATGAATATATACAAAGGGCAAGGGGGAATTAAGGTTGAAGATGAAATTAAAATTGCAAATCATCTGAGTTTACACTAAAAATATTATCCTGAGTTGTCCAGGTGGGCCCAATGTGATCACAGCAGTTCTTATAAATAGAGAGAATGAAGGCAGAAGAGTCAGGACCAAAAAATGGCATTGGGATGAAGACTTGGCCATCCATCCATCCATCTATCCAGAACTTTGAAGAAGGAAGGGTGCCGTGATGAGCCAAGGAATGCGGGCAACTTCCAGGAGCTGGAAAAGACAAGAGAACACATTCTCCCCTATATCCTCCAGAAAGTAACACAGCCCTTCAGACAACTTGACGTTAGCCGCATAAGACCCATTTCATAATTCCAACTCCTAGAACTGTAAGATAATGAATTTGTGTTATTTAAAGCTACTCAGTTTGCGGTAATTTGTTAAAGCAGCAACAGGAAACTAATACAATGTGCATATCACAGACATATGTATTTTTTCCTCCCATTTTTTTAATTAAATTTTTTTCAGTTAAGAGTAAGTTTCAGAGATCAGGGACATGCTCATACAGTGAGTATAATTTTCAAATTTGGGAAAAGTAGCATTTACACAACACTGTTTTCTTTTCTTTTTAGAGAGAACGATCAGGGGAGAGGGGCAGAGGAAGAAAGAGACAGAGACAGAGAGAGAGAGAGAGAGGGAGAGAATCTTAAGCAGACGCCATGCTCAGCATAGAGCCCAACATGGGCTCCATCTCACAACCCCGGGATCATGACCTGAGCCGAAATCAAGAGTTGGCTGCTTAGCCAACAGAGCCACCCAGGTACCCCTATATGACACTATTTTCTAACGTACAAGTGCATGCCCAGATATTGCTGGGCAGAGTCACACACTGCATGTAGCTGTCACATCTCTTTAGACTCCTTCACTCTGAACAATTCTCAGCTTTTCACTCTCAAGACACTAATATCTTTCATCAGAGTACAGGCCAATTCTTTTGTAGGATGACCCATAATTTGAGTTTGTCTTAGTCTATCCTTATGATTACAAAGAGTTTATGCACTTTGGAAAGGAAGATGGTAGGCGTTTAAAGATCTGATCATTCTATTACTGAAACAACTAGAAAATGATTACAATTGCAATTTAACTTTTGATTTACGTGAAAAATAGTTTAGGAAAAAATCCACTCCAATGTTCCTCTCAATCCAAACATTTTCCTAATTGAAAAGACCTTAGGGAAACAAAATTAAGGTTTATTCGGAAATAAGGTGTTTTACCCCTTTGGAAGCCCTAGGGGGCGCCCGACAGCTGCTATGGGGCTTGCTGCCTCTCTTTCTCCAGGATCTGCCTCTGGCTCTTCCCTTCTGAGCCCAGGAGCTGGCGCCCAAAACCCTCAGAACTTGGAAACAGCATCCATCCACAGAGGAGTACCCCTGAAAGTTCGTTACATTAATAATTTAGGAAGATCTGGGAGATGCCTGAGGGCCTGATAAATTACAAACACTAAAACATGGAGAGAAATAAAGAATGGTTTTATAGTCTTCTGTGATGATAGAAGGCAAATTAAACGTAATCTGAATAAATACATCCACCATTAGGACCTTGTCCTCTAAAATACTATTTGGTACCGTAGTATATGTGCAAATGTGGGCTGCATATTAATAATTCTATGGTTTAATGAGGTAATTTAGCCAGAGTAAGATTATGAAGTTGAAAACAGCAGCTGGGTGCTCCCAGATTCTCTGCCCCATAGGGGAATAGTCTGCAAAATATTGACATTGTATCTTTAAAGCAGTTTGACTCTGATTCTAATTGCAGTTGTGATAAATACCCTCTTTTATCTTCCTCTAGACCCTCTCCTTTTGGAGGATGGGATTTCATGCTGACTTTAGTGGGCATTAGAGTGAATACTTTGCTGTGCCATACAGGAAGTCAAGGATTTAAAGTAATATCGTGTTTATTGGTGCAATTTCCTCTTTGTTCTCAGAGGGTTTCACTTTAAAGCAGGTGGGATGCAGGGGAGCGTCCGTGACCACCATGGGCTGTTCCAGCGCCACCCTCTGTCCCCATCCCTGAGAGCGCCTTCTCAGTCTGCGGAAACGCAGAATACACTCATCAGTTTTCTTGTTTATTCGTTTATTCATATTCAGCAATGTTTACTGAGTTACAGAGAAATCCTGGCAGAGCTCGCTGGAATTTAGAACTTCCTTCAACAGTTCTTCATTGTTCATAGTGAAAGACCAATATAATTGTACTGGGTTCTATTGCGGGAGAGACAGAGCTGGAAGGAGAGAGAGCTGCTTTCTGGAGGATTTTGTAGGTAGAATTTGCATTTACCATTGCACCCTTAGACTTTCGGATTTGGGGATTGAGCCAGATTACAAGGGCAGAAAGTTCAGCCGACCGTACCACATGATTCTGCCTGATGAGGCAGTGAACACCCTATGCGCATGAGGTGGCAGAGAAGGGCAAATTTGTTCAATCAGGTAATTACCAGAGGGTCTGCCAGAATCACCATGGTTTCCTGGTTCACCCAGATCTGGGTTCAAATCCTGAACCTGGCACCCACTCTACGAAGTTGAGCAAATCATCCTGTCCATTTTTTCCCATCTATAAAGTGAGTATGATACCTACTCCTACACAGCTTCTTTGAGCATCATAGTTGGGAAGCCCGTGTGAAAGTCCTGTTGCACAAAGGGCCAAACTATGCCTTTGGGACCTCTCATCACCCAATCAGAGGAGAGACGTCAACAGCACTTTAATTTATTTAGTTATTTATTTTTTAAAAATGTTTATTTATTTTTTAAGACACAGAGAAAGAGAGACAGAGAGCTTGTGGGGGAGGGGCAGAGAGAGAGGGAGACACAGAATCTAAAAAGGCTCCAGGCTCTGAGCTGTCAGCACCGAGCCCGATGTGGGGCTCAAACACCGTAACTGCGAGATCATAACCTAGGCCAAAGTCGGACACTTAAGTGACTGAACCACCCAGATGCCCCAATAGCACCTTCATTTAAACCCACCATCTGCCTGACCTATGCTTCAAGAAACTTCTGCCAGTCTAAATCTTCAGTTTCTAGAAAAACAAACAAACAAAAAACAAAACAAAACAAAAAAACAACAAACGTGTTGTAAAGGGAAGAATTGAATAAAGAAAGCATTTTTTCTTTATTTCAAAATGAAAAAAAAGGTGGGGGGTGCCTGGGTGGCTCAGTTGGTTAAGAGTCTGACTCTTGATTTTGGCTCAGGTCATGATCTCATGATTCACGAGACTGAGCCCTGCATCTGTGCCCTCTGTGCTGGAGGCACAGAGCCTGCTTGGGATTCTCTGTCCTCGCTCTGCGCCTCCCCACCTCTCAATATAAATACGTTACTTTTTTTTTTTAATGAAAAAATAGATATGAAAACAATGAGAGGGAACATGTCAGTGAAGGGAGTGTTCACCCAGTGTCTACTGACAGGAGAGACATCACACTGTAAATTCACTGTGCCAAAGTTCGGCGAAGTCAAGCTGATGTTGGAAGATTAAAAAAAAGCTAGTCAATTTTTTTTGTAGAGGCAATCTGCATTTTTGTGTGTTTCGTACTGATACGTCTCATATCACTGGTGTTGGGAACTGTTATAATAAGTTCCTTGCAACGGAGGATCAGCCGGGGCTGGCTGGAGGGCTCACTCTGAAGACAGCCCCTGCTCACCCGTCTTGCACTGCAGGCTGACTGTTCGTGAGTGGAACTCCGCCGCAAAGGCCTTTTCTCTCTATTCTTACGATACAAGCAGTACGTCATTAGATTATAATTTCATATCATCCAAGGATTAATTAACCGACCCCAATGTAAGCGGCAAGTGCCTCACAAGAAACGTGTGCAGCGTTGGCTGGGTGTTTGTTTCTAAAACAGAAAGAATTGTGTTGATAATTGTATTTCCTTATTCTTTGTTAGACCTCTTAGCAATTCGAAAGTTAAGCTGTTGAGCGACTCGAGGCACAGCTCTTTTGGCATCAATAATTTCCCCGTTACTCCTGCTTCTCCATCTGGCAAATGGGAACAACGATACCTCCAGGCCCTCCAGAGTCCTCCTTGAGCTCCAGAAGGAGCACGAAACAGAAGGCAGTACTCAGTGCAGCGACTTCACGCTTTCTGGAGGCGCCGAGTTAATGCCTGCCCCTGGGAGAGCTGCGTTCTGCCGGCCGTTTTCAGCCAGGACACCACCGCTCCCTAGGTGGCGCTGAGCTCTCTGCTCAGGTGGACTAGAGAGGAGCCCTGGCGGGGGTTGTGGGGGCGTGGAGGGGGCGGTGCCTTGCCCCCCGCAATGGGTGGGCCAGCCCCATACAACAGAGCAGTCTTCCACCCCACACAAATTCTCGCTGTCCTACCAGAAAATGATGTAGATGAAAAACCTGTTCATGATTAGCTCACCTAGAAAGTCCTGTTTCATATAGAAACAAAGTACTTTTGTGTGGGTCTAATACTGTGTTTTCTGGAAATGCATCTGTGTAAATCAGGGTAAGAGTAGGCTTTATCTCATTATTATTGAAACTGTACCTGGAGATGTTTGCCATTTCAGAAAGTCACAACACCAATGATAATAGCATTCCTGTGTTTGAGTCACTAATAAAGCACTTCTGTTAGCCCGCATTAGAAGCTACCACACACACGGTTTTCTGTGTAGGTATTGGCATCTGACTACTTCACTGTGTCTGCTTTCTTTTTATTTCACCTTCATATTAGAATTAGAATGTTACATTGCTTTGGATATATTACGTGTGATTAAAACAAATTTTTTTAATGTTTTATTTATTCTTGAGACAGTGAGAGACAGAGTGTGAGCAGGGAAGGGGCAGAGAGAGAGGGAGACACAGGATCCGAAGCAGGCTCCAGGCTCCGAGCTGTCAGCACAGAGCCCGACACAGGGCCCACCAACGCTGAGATCATGACCTGAGCTGAAGTCGGACGCTTAACCGATTGAGCCACCCAGCTGCCCCTGTTACATGTGCTTTTTATTTCAAAAGGATAGAGGGGACCTTGCAAGATGTTTGTCCTGCAAAAGAAAGTTTTATCGGGAATGCTGGAAGCCTCGGAACTAGAGCATCTCTGAAGACCCAAGACTGTGCACCGCTTCTGCTTTTGATGTCGTTGTTTATATCTGTTTCGATTAGGCTCATCTGCCCTGAACACGATGTCCAACTAAATGGCTTGAACAAGACAGAATTCTGTTTCTCTGTCCCATAAATGAATTACAAAGACTGTTGTCAAAGAAAAAAATTCTTTTTGACACTTGAGTTCAAAGTGGGAAGAAAAACTTTATTCAAGGCGGGGAACTACTGCAATGAGATTTTTATTGTAGAGGAAAGAGACCAGGCTCAACTCGGAACACAACAAGGACAAGTGGGACTTTTCAGCCAAGGAGCGGGGTGGAGGCCAGTGGATGGGAAATTGCTAAGCGCCCATATCAGGGGTGAGGAGGGTTCTGCTTAAACTGACCTAACAGAATTCTTGCTGAGCGCAGGACGTGGTGACCAGACATCACATGGAGGATGGTGGGGACGAGGAAGCTGATCAGATATCGAGAGAGATCAGATTTTGAGGATGGGAGTGGTTCTGCTAAACTGACTTAGCAGGATTCTTGCTAAAACTGGACAACGCAGAGACAAACATGGAAGCTCGAACGTTGGGGCCTGGTTGGAAAGAGAGCACAGGGCAGCCTGAGAAGAGTTAGATCCAGAAGAGAATTGTGGTCACAGGTGGCACAGGGATGGCAATTTCTCAGTCCTCAGGGACCCAGTCTCCTATCTTTCTGTGCCCTTATCCTTGGCGCCAGCCTTCCATTTTCACACCTGTTTTATGATCCAAGATGACACTGGAGCTCTAGTCATCTTGGCCACAATGTAGGCAGAGAGCAAGGAAAGAGACATGGGCAACAGGGTACCCTGAAGCTCCCTGTCCCCTTCTAAGGAGCACCCACAAGTCCCATCCAACAACATCTGCCTACATCCCACTGGTGGCCCCTGACTGCCACTTGGCAGGCTGGGAAATGTAGTCTCTCAGCAATGTGCATTGTTCCCCGGGATACAATGGGAATTCTGATAATAAGAAAGAAAAGGAGAATGGACATTGGGGTGGCAGTTAGCAATTTCATTTGCTGCTGCTGCCACTGGTGATTTTGATCGTGGAAAATCAATCTACAATCAGTCTGGGCTTAGGGAGCTTCATTATCATAAACTCCAAGAGACCCTGGTTACGCTGTAGCCTGTCCACTTACTTACTGTGCAGTAACCTTAGCTGAGTGACTTAACTTCTTTGAGTCTCATTTTCCTCATCTGTACAGTGGGGATACAAATGGTACTCAACTCTTTGGATGGTTGTGAGGCTTAAATAGTTTGCAAAGGTCTTACCAAAGCCCCCCAGGACCGTTCAGCTCTCCTCCTCCCACACGTGCCCAATCACACACCAACCAGTAGCACCGGGAGGCCCCCCCGTGAGAAACCTGGCTCTCATTTTGCTTCAGACATCAGCTTGGTCAGCAGAGGACCCGGGTCTCAGGAAAACACTCGCCTCACACCTGCCAGCTCTTGGCCAGTTGCTCTGCGGGAAGGATGCAAAGACAGCTGGGCTGGGTTTTTCTGGGCTTTTCTCCATGGTCCTTTCCGGCAGGGCCAGCCAGAGGCCAAAATCTTGAACACGGTGAGGCCGCTTTTGCAGCATCCGTCTCCCCTGGCTGCTCCAGGAAAGATCTGACCAGTGATTGTGGGAACTGCTGGTCTGTTTCACTTCCACGGGGAAGGGCTTTTCGAATGATTGTGTTGTGTTAAGCCCCATTTACCACCAAAGGAACCAAGACTCCTTGGAGAAATGGCTGACTCCACGGCTGTGGTTCTGGACATGGGCAAGATAAGCTTGGGACATCTCGTGCCGGAAAGCGAGGAAGCTATCAGGACTACCAGGTCCAGTGGAAAGGAAATGGAGTCCAGTTTGAAGGGGCTTGCTGTGGCCAAAGACGAGGCACTTTGGGCATCAGACAGAATAACGATTACAATTTGTGGAAATATCATATATGCTTTAAATCCTCTTTAAATGATCTTCATCCAAAACTTACGGGTTTTTGTGTGTTTGGTAGGGAATAAGTCATTCTGAAAACAGGTAAGTAAAAGGAAAGAAAGAATCATTTGTCTTGTCTTTTTTGGATATTTCAGAAGGATCAAATAGTTGATGGAGAAAAGTTTATCTTTAGAGAAGAACCTTGGCTAATAAAAGCAAGAAACATGACCGAGTTAGAAAACTACCATTCTGCAACCCGTATGGGAATAGTGGGTCTAAGCCACAATCATCAGTGCTATTAAACTCTGAAAGGGAGAAATCAGGTGGATGCCTGAATCCTGAGATCGATTTTAACATCGGCCAAAGTGCAGCACCCGGATGTGATGTGCTTCCGGGTGTGGTGCCAAAGAGAACACACAGCACCACTCGGAAGTAGTCTCACCCCCCAAAATTGGCCCTGAATCAGACCACACCTCTGCATCTTCCAGCTACTTGACACAAAACACAATGGGCGGAGGGATGTATGAAGAAACTCTGTGAGGAGGGGCCGCCTGAGCAGCTCAGTCAATTGAGTGCCCGACTGTGACTCAGGTCATGATCTCAGGGTTTGCCGGTTCAAGCACCGCATCGGGCTCTGTGCTGATGGCTCAGAGTCTGGAGCCTGCTTCAGAGTGTCTCCTTCTCTCTCTGCCCCTCCCCCATTCACACTCTGTCTCTCTCTCTCTCAAAAATAAACATTAAAAAAAAAAAAAAAAAAAAAAACAAAGAAAGAGACTCTGTGAGGAGATAATCCACCGAAACCAGAACACTGGAAATTCTACAGGCTAAATGACTCTGTTTCTCTGGTAAATGATGTTGGGGTAAAGAATGAGAGAGTGTGTTATTATAGATTAAAATAAATTTAAAAGACATTAAGAGACATAAGCCATATGCAAAAGGAACATAATTGGATTCTGATTTGGACACACCAATGACAAAAAGACATTGTCACACACTTGAGGAATCCATGAGGACATGGATTGGGAATTAGATGATTTTAAGAAATTACCATAATTTTGCGGATGTGATCATGGTATTGTGGTAATGTTTTTAAAACTCCTTACCTGAGGGTCAAATGCTCAGATGTCTAGAATTTCATTTAGAATGGCAGGGGTGGGGCAAGGTGAGTAGATAAAGATAGGATCGATGAGAGAAGTACTAGAAGTCAGTCACAAGCCCTGCGAACTGCGAGGGAGGCTGGGAAGCGTGTCTTCCCAAGTACCCGTCCTCTGACTGAGGACGACGAGGGATTATGACTGAGGAGTGTGATTAGCCCCACCATCTGTACTCAAGGTTAATAAGAAGAGAAAGAGAGCTAAGGAAGTAAAGGGAAATAGGCAGGAAGAGAAAACCAGTGGGCTTAATCGAAATTGGTATTGCTTTTCTCACATCCCTGAAAGGCTTCGAGCAAGAACTCAGCGACCCCTAGGACTGGATGTCACTCATCTGCTGTTCCTACTCTGTATGCTTCAGTCTCAGGAAGGTTCTTACTTTACGGGACGCCCGTAGCCTCTTGAGGCCAACTACCCGCCCATCATGGCTGCCATGTCAGTGGAGAGAGGCCTCTGCTTGGCCAAATGGCCAACAGAACCCTCTGTACTGAATCTGCTTGGCTGACCTGGGTCTCCCGCACGCCCTGAGCTAATCGCTGCGTCCTAGGGATCAAATATGGTGAGAGGCCTGGCCAGATCAGGTAGGAACCCAGCAGCCTCACCTGAATCACAGTAGACTCTGGGGCAAGAGGAAATGCGGTTACTATTGCCGGCAGCGGGACCTGATCCTTGGCAGAGAAGGCACACAGACATGCCTTCATCACTTCACCATCTCCAGCCGCCATTCCTCATCTGTAGCATGGAGCTGATGCTACCCACCTGAGGAGTCAGTGAGGTCTGCCAAGTACTAACATTCAGTAACATGACAAGTGTAATTATTCTCATTTCCACTCTCTCTGATGGTCTATTTCTATTCCTTTTTGTGGAGACAGAGCTACAGACACCGTTTGAGTCAGCATGTGTGTGCCGTATTACAGCCACCTCATGTCACCATCCGCCCTCTTTGGTGGTTCTAGAGAGCCCTAGAATTTTGCCTAGAATTGCCAAAACCCCCGGAGAGGAGTGCTAATTGGTTAGGCTACCTCTAGATGTTTGCAAAGTATTATTTTTAAGTTTTGCATTTTTTTAAAGTTTATTTATTTTGAGAGAGAGAGAGAGAGCAGGGGAAGGACAGAGAGAGGGAGAGAGAGAGAATTCCAAGCAGGCTCCATACTTTCAGTGCAGGGCCTGACGTGGGGCTTGATCCCACAAACTGCGAGATCATGACCTGAGCCGGATGCTTAACAGACTGAGTCCCCCAGGCGCCCCACAAAATATGTTTAAGGGACCCAGCAATTGTTCAGCTTGATTGAGCTTCAGCACAACTATGTGTAGTCAAAAACTCTCTCCTTTTAAAAAACAATTGTTTTAAATGACCAAAACCACACATTTATTGTAGTACGAATGTCTCGAAGTCCAGCAATCTGGCAGCATGGCTCATTTGTGCCCATTGAGAATTCGGAAGTTTCCTGGCTTTTGAGAACACAGGTTGAGGAATTTTCAGTGTTTTGTCTTTGTGATCTTGGATAGAAGTCGTGTGCAGGAGGCCAAGAACTCAATATTTACCATATAGAAGGAACCAGTGAAGGAGATCAAAAATATAGGCTTTGGAAAGCAGACTGTGTGGTTTAAACCCTGTCGTGTGACCTCGGACAAGCGTCTCTTAGATCTAGTTTCCTCATCTGTAAAATGCGAGTTAGAATTTGGCTGTGAAATTTAAATGCAGAAACTGGTTTGTTCCTGACTCACACAGGCAAGCGCAAAAGGCTCCCCCACCTCCCCCTACCCTGCTGTGTCAAGCCAGTTTGAGGTCCAGGGCCTGGGTGGAGACCACCCTGGTGCCTTTGCATCCTTTGTGTGACCTCCCCCCCCTTTTCGCCATCTGTCTGGCTAGGGGTGCTGCCTGCCATCTGAGCCCCGCCTGCTCCCCTCCCCCAGCCTCAGGGCAGTTCAGGGCCTCCCTCGGAACAATGCAGGGATGCCTTCTGGGGCCCAGGTCAAGCCTCCCGCTTTGTGTCTGCCTGGGGCCTCTCGGCCTCACATCCAAGCCCAGATGGGCCCATGGCTGGGCCCCTGTGGAGGACGTTGAAGGGGGCTTTCGGGATAGGACTGCAGGGAACAGAGGACAGGATGGCCGCAGACAAGCAGTCTCCTAAATTCCCTCTCTGTTCACCCAGGCCTTGGCACTGTTTCCTCAACAGGGACCGTTCTGAGTTTGTACGGGGACTGACCAGGTGGGTCTGGATTTATGAGAACTTGATGCAAAGTTAATTCTGTCTTCTGTGAACTATTCTTCTTCTTCCTCCTTTTTGGACATTAGTCCATGTAACACATTTAGGTGGCGAGTTCTCTCACATAATTTTCTTCCAAAGCCCCTGGATTCCCCCTCCCCCCAGCTTTATCGATATATTGACATATACCCTATATCAAGTTCCAGGTGTTCAGTGTGATGATTTGATTCACATGGATATTCAAAATGGTTAGCACAATAAGGCTAGTTAGCACCATTATCCTTTCATATAATTACCATTTCTTGTGGATCGTGATAACACTTAAGATACTCCCCTAACAACTATCATTTATACGATATATCACAATATATCTCATTTATAGCTGTCAGCTGTTCCTACATCCCCAGAACTTCCTCGTCACCTATCTGGGAGTTTGTATCCATCTCCGCCACTCCCAGCCTCTGGTAACCACCATTCGATTCCCTAGTTTTGTGAGTTCAGCTTTAAAAAAATGTTGTTTTAATTTTGATTCTTAACTGAAGTAGAATTAACACCCAGTGCTATGCTAGTTTCAGGTGCCCGATATAGCGATTTGGCAATGCTCTGCATTCCTCAGTGCTCATCACCGTGTGTGCTCTCAAGCCCCTTCGCCTACTTCACCCATCCCCCCACCCACCTCCCACGACTCCGGCTTTATTACACTCTGCTAGAAATGAGATCATACGGTATTTGTCTTCCTCTATTTGACTTGATACTCAGCATGATGATCTCTAGGTTCGTCTATGTTGCAAATGGCAGGATTTCTTTCTTTGGCTGAATAGTATTCCATCGTGTATAGATACACCGAATTTTCTTTATCTAGTCACTGCGTCGATGGACACTTAGGTTGTTGTTATGTCTTGTAAATAATGCTGCAAGGAACATGGTGGTGCAGATAGCTTTGAGAGAGTGTTTTCTTTTCCTCTTGATAAATATCCAGAAGTGAAATTGCTGGATCATTTGGTAGTTCTATTGTTCCTTCTTTGAGGAAGCTCCATGCTGTTTTCCATAGTGGCTGCACCAGTTTGCATTCCCAACTGTGCACCAGGGTCGCTTTTTCTCCTGTGGACTTTTTCCAAGTTAGATTCAAGCACAGAGCGAACTCATGGACTGAGGGTGTGTGATTATACATAGGGGGAGGGAAGTAGGAAAAAACGGAGGAGGAAAAGAATAGTTTCAAATAATTGGGGAGAAATAGTTCAACTTGTATCTATGTATATATACAACATGAAGCTTCGGATATTTAGGTTTTAATATTTCAACATAAAATGAGTGAGGAAAGACATTCAGAAAGAAGAATCACCAGCAGGCAGATCTGTCTTTGGAGCTGAAGAAATCAAGTGAGTTCCTTGTAGAAGAATTTTACCTTTCTTGTGCATCTGATCATCATTCATCACCATGTGAGGCAGGAAATATTATCACAGCAGGGCCCTGGAAATGAAAGCTCAGAGAAGGCAAGTGATTTGCCTACAGGCACACAGCTGGCAAGCGGCAGAGGCTGACTCACCTGGGAGTCCCGCTGGTTTTGGCACTCACCAGGCTCCTGCCAGACATCCAGCATCCCGTGAGTAAGGTGCTGTCTTGTTTTGAAGGACAGTGGGAAAGACCCCCTCGGGTCTGAGTCTCCTTCCCTGTGGAGTGAGGATAGTACTCATTTCACTGTAAAGGTGATGCTAAGCCTTAAGTGGGATGCTAGATAGGGAGGGATTGTTAAGTGTCCAGAGCAGCCGGTCTCTGCGCAGGTGCTACTTCTTACCCCCAGCCTGGGAGCCCCGTTGCTTGTTTTAATTGGCGCATGGGCGTTCCCGGCGTGCTCTGCAGTGGTTCTGGGAACTCGCACAGAGGACGGGAGAAACCCGAGCGCTCTGGCGGAGAGCAGGTGGCCGTCGGCGACGGCTCTGGAAAAGAGGAAGGGGTAAGATGAGTGGCTGAGGTGGCCACAGACCAGGGCAGGAGAGGGGTGGCGCGTCCTGAGGGAGAGCCAGGGAGGAGACCTGAGCGAGGAAGGGGAAACACCGTGACAGAAAAGCCAGCCACAGCAGAGACGCTGTCTCAGCATCTTGACCTTCCCACAACTTTGGACGCCCCACGATATACACACACAACCCACGGGCGCCCCAACCTGGCGAACGGCCCAGTGCTTTCACCAGCCCGCCCCTCCAAACAGTGAGCGTCCAAAGAAAATAATTTATAGCAAATGTTTTTCTGGTCTAGGCTCCAATCCAGAGTCATGTGTTACCTTTCGTTATCAGGCCTCTGTAGCTCCATAGTCTCCTCTAATCTGGAACAATTCCTCATCCTTTCTTTTTCTTTCATAACTTTTGACATTCTAAAGAGTACAGTCATGCCAATTGTTTTGTAAAATGTCCCTCGGTTTGGGTTCGATACCTCTTCATTATTAGTTTCAGATTATATATTTTTTGGCCGGAAGGCCACAAAAGTGATGTTGTGTTCTTCTCAGTGCAACATATCAGGAGGCAATGGTAACGATTTGTCCATTACTGGTGATATTAACATTGATCATTTTCTTAAAATGGTGCCTGCAAAGTTTCTATTTTCCTTTTCTAATTAATAAACGTTTTTGTGGAGAGTTTCGTTGAGACGGTAAATATCTTGTTCCTCCATAGACTTGGATGATTCTCACCTGGCTGCATTGTAGGATGATGATTTTCTAATACCACAATTCCCTCTGCATTGTGTTGTGCATTGGCATTCTGCAGGAGGGAATGGCAGTCCTTTAGGGATGGATGTTGATATTTGTACAGACTTCTGGATTCTCCTTATACTCAACTGATTATAATCCATTATTGTCAATGCCTTCAGGTGTTTCCTGTGCACTGTTGATACATTCCTATCATTTCTTATTCTGTCACAGCCCAGGGTTCCCAACTCATCTTCTGCTTGCCTTGCCCAGTCCTCAAACAAGCCATTTCTTCAAGGATCTCTGGTTCCTTTTTAGCAAAGGTTGCTTTTTAGGAACCCAAAACTTTGTATGCTGGAGTGTGCTCATTGCCAGCTGTGTTGGTGTTTCTAGGTCATTCCATGGACAAAGGTAGAAATCCTGGTATCTCTAATTCCAATCTAACTCTGGAGGGTTTGGTTGCTTTGCCCCATTTCATGACTGCCTCTCCTTTCTTTCAGGGTGAAAACTCTGATTCCTGACATTAGTATATCCATTTATTTGCTCGTACCTAAAAACATAGGAAATAGTTCCAGAATTCTTATACTCACGCTACTACAGAAAACCAAATCTGCTAAGTAAAATACAAGACTTATGTATTTATTTATGCGTTGCCAGGAGTGGCTAAAATGTATCAGGATTTTTCCCTGAGGCTTGGTATATTTCCACTGGATGAAAACTACTGTTCTGTTAATATAAAGGACAGGGAAGTCTTCTTGGTGGGCAACCAATAATAATAGCTGGCAGTTCCTCTGGGTGCTATTTGGTGAGCACCAAGGGAGTGACCTGAGGGAGAGGAGACTGGACCGCCAAGGTCCAGAGGAGAGATGATGAAGGCCTGAACCACGGAAGGCTGCTAGGGGCATGTCGCCCAGGAAATGAGCTGAGCCCTTCTAGTGTCTTATGCACTCTAGTCTGTACTAGCTCCCTGGATACTACATTTCAAATATACACTCTGCAATGTCAGGAGAATATTAGCTGTGTGACCCTGGGCACGTTATTAACCTCTCTGAGCCCCGCGTGGGGCACTTTGGTGCTTGGAGAAAGGATGTGAGCCTGTCCACGATGTTGCTCAGAGAATGTTTCCGAGTTTACTTCAATTCAATGATTTTGTCCAACAGCACGCTTTTCTTTAATGGACAGTTGCTCATTCCTTTAACACCACAGGAATCCCAAATCCTTTTAATAGGTGGCATTGTAATTGTAGTTTTCATCTTAAACCACTTTATTTTCAGAGGGAATGAGAGACTGTGTCAAGAACATAATGAGATAATTCAATGAGAAAGATGAAATGCTTGACTCCCACCCAAGTAATAGGTGACAAAAAAAAGAAATCTTCAAGCGGTGGTATAGATCAGGTGGTGCAGAGTCGGTATCTCTGACCTGTGTGGGTGGACTATATTCCAAGTTATTAATTCCCTATGTGCTCAAGGCCAGGCATCCTCCGTGATGGCCTGACCTGGCTTCCTCTCAGCAGAAGGGATGCTATCCTTGTTTTTTAAATTTTTTAAAATTTTTATCCTTGTTAGCAGAGGAGAGTAGTGACAACAGTCAGGGCTTTGGAGTCAGCTAGACCTGTGTTCAAGTTCCAGCTCTGTTATTCATTGCCGTATAATGCTGGGATGTTAAAAGGGGTAAGAAATCCTGACCACATAAGATATTATATGCCTTTGATAAGATAATGAATGACGGAAGCCAAGCACACAGACACGCGGTGAGCGAGGGTTCCTTTCCCCCTTTGCGGCTTCCATGGGTTTACTTTTGTGCCCTGACAAAGCCCTGTTTATCCATATATCCTCTCGGTTACACAGTGGCCTCAGCCTAATGTATCGTCAGGCAGCTATGAAGATTAGACAGCAGAGGAGCAAGAGCCAAGAGGAACCATGCCTCTTCCAATACCACACCCAGTATTTCTTTCAGGACTCAAGAAGCACTAAAGTCCTCATCCTCTCTGTTTATACAGAAAAGTTAATAATATTTTTAAACACCTACCCAGCACTCAGTTTCTGTCCTGGATTTTGTGGACGATACAAAGAAATATAAAAAGAAATATAAGATGTAGTCCCTGCTTTCCAGGAACATAAAATTCCAGTCAAGGACCCAAGCAAGCACAATGCATAGCAGACAGACCTGGGTTCAAGTCCCACCTCCGCACTTACTACCTGTGTGACCTTGAATAGTCATGCAACCTCTTTGTACCTCTATTTCCTCACCTGTAAAGTAGACCCACCAGTGTCTACACCATCAGGCCATCACCAGGTTTAGAGTAGCTACCTCAGCGAGGTGTGTGGGTGGCTCATTTGGTTAAGTGTCCGACTCTTGATTTTGGTTCAGGTCATGATCTCACATTTTGTGAGTTCCAGCTCATTTCGAGCCTCACATCGGGCTCCATGCTGACAGTGCAGAGCCTGCTTAGGATTCTCTCCCCCGCTCCCGCCCCTGCCCTGCATCCACCTCTCTCAAAATAAACAATACAAAACTTAAAAAAAAAAAAAAAAAAGAATAGCAACTACATGTAACTGGCACCAAGTGGGCATATGGAAAATCTAAGTTCCTTTTTCCTCAAAGCACATGGCAGTTAGATAATATAACAGAAGATCTATTACATCACAGCCTATAAGTCATTGCCAAGTGAAGTGCCCTGAAATAAGGCTCTTAAAGTTCACTGAAGAGCAAAACCATTCAGGCTGAGCTAGGTGGGGTAGATTCTGGGATGAAGAAGGAAAGTGACTGGCATCCTCCAAAGAGGGGCTGATTCTCTCAGACGCATCACGGAAGCCCCGTTTCCTGCACCAATGGTAAGGAATAAAGACTTGGTCACCTAACAATTACAGCGGCACCGTGAAGACTAAAGAAAGTCATTCAGGTATCCACCCAATGCCATGCAATCTTTCAGGCGGGAGAGCACATCCAGACTCTGTTATTCCATCTCGGCTGGAAGGGGAAGCCTCCCTGTTGGACACAGCCAGATCAACTTGCTGATATTTACAATCGAAAACCCTGGCTGAAACAGTACCTTGCTTAATGCGAGGATGACATTCACGTAAGGTACACATGTAGGTGCTCCGGACAGTGCCAGCACAGAGCAGGTGTTCAGTTAAAGTTAATGTACTAGTCAATTTTGCTGCGGCCATAGCCGCATCTCACTGACTTACAATAACAGACATTGCTAACTAATGCATCTGCTGGTATGTTGGTGTACTTAATTAACTCTGTCATGACTCAGCTGTGCTTAATTTACCTTGAGTACCAGGCTTTCTCATTCTGGGACCCAGGCGGAAAGTAACACCATCTGAGAAGACAAGAGCACAAGGCCAAGTGAGCGACTGAAATGCACTTAATGTTTCTGCTCTGATGTGGTGGCTCTTGCATCCTCCCATATTGTACTGGCCAAAGCAGGTTATATGGTCATCATGAAGCTCGGTAGAATGCCACTGTACTCTGCCCACAGAGAGCCCTGGCGAGAAGGGATGTATGATTTTCTTGCAGAAGAGGGAGCTGATAACTGGAACAATAACATGATTTACCATAGCCGCTGATTGTTATTAACATCCTCTTCTCTAAGTAAATTTCCCTGTACATTTCTGTTCGAAGCGATACTTTTGTTAGAAGTATGGGGATGAGCACATCTCTGTCCATTAGCGTTTCGTTTATCCTAGGCATATCTGTCCTCCACTTGGTTTGTCATTGCCCGGTGGACTCTGATTACTGCGGGAGGAGGGTCAATTGATTCACTGTGGGCTGACAAGCCATTGAGACAGGTGGATGGCGACGACTGGCAGTTCGAGGGCAAAGAATGTTCTCTAAACACAGTAGAACTCAATTAGAAATTAATATGGAACAACGACTGGAAAATCTCCAAACACTGGAAACAAAATAACACGATTCTAAGTAATTAATGAGTCAAAAAGGAAAGTTTGCTAAACTTACAAAATATTTTGAAGTGACCGAAACTGAAAATGCTACATTGCAAAATCTGCGAGATGCAGCTACCACAGCACATAGAAAGGATTTTATAACAGTAAAGGCCTATATCAGACAAGAAAAAAGTACGCAAATCAACGATCTCCACTTCCATCGTAAGAAACTAGAAAAAGAAGAGGAAGCGGAGGCCAAAGTAAGCAGAAGAAATGAAGTAGTGAAGATCAGAGCAAAAATCAATGGAATCCAAACCAGAAAAACAAAGAAATAAATGAAACCAAAAGCTGATTCTTTGAGAAGATCGATGACATCGATAAACTGCTAGCTGGGCTGAACAGGCAAAAAAGGAGAGAACAGACCGCCATCAGGAGTTACCACCATCAGGAACACGGGCAGCGGTACCCCTGCAGATTCCACACATATTAAAAGGATAATAAGGAAGGGGCGTCTGGGCGGCTCAGTCTGTTGAGCGTCCAACTTCGGCTCAGGTCATGATCTCACTGCTCGTGGGTTTGAGCCCCGCATCAGGTGCTGTGCTGAGAGCTCAGAGCCTGGAGCCTGAAGCCTGATTCCGATTCTGTGTCTCCGTCTCTCTGTCCCTCCCCCACTCATTCCCTTGCGTGCACTCTCTCTCTCTCTCTCTCTCAAAAATAAACATTAAAAAAAATTTTTTAAGGATAATAAGGAACTATTATAGACAACTTAATGCCAATATTTGCAACAATTAGATGAAATGACAAATTTCTTGGAAGATATTAACTACCACAGTTTACTAAAAAAGAGACAGAATAGCTCTGTATCTGTTAAAGTAATTGAATTCCTACTTAAAAATCTCTTCACAAAGAAAACTCCAGGGCCAGATTACTTCACCGGTAGATTCTATGAAGCATTTAAAGAGGAAATAATACCAATTCTACATAAATTCTTCGAGAAAATAGAAGAAAAGGGAACACCTTAACTCACTGATGAATTTGATGCCAAAGCTAGGCAAAGATAACAAAAAAAAAAAGCAACTCAGACCAGTATCCCTCATAAACAGAGATGTAAATGGAACCCAACAATGTATTAAAAGGATAATATATTATGGCCAAATGGGATTTATCCTCAGAATGCAAAGCTAGTACTGCATTCAAAATTCAGTCGATGTAATTCACTGTATGACAGACTCAAAAAGAAAGGAAATGGGGAAATCACAGAGTGGCTGGGGGAAGGCTGGAGAACCAGATCCAGAAAACATGGGCAGGAGCAGCAACAACAAAGTCAACGACAAATGCAGGACAGCAGAACAACACCTGAATCACACCCCAAACATGATCCGTTGTGGACACTGCTGCCATGCCAGGTCCCTGGCCACTGGCTACGGGGGTGGGCACCATGGCTAACGCCATCGCTGGGGTCTGGATGTTGCTGCTCCAAACCCTGCCCCCATCAGCATGCATTCTCCACCATCTTGGCTTCTTTGAATGGCTGGTTCCGGCTTTGAAGACCCAAGAACAAGATTCTGATTGGCCAAGCTGTCAAGAAGACTGGATAAGACAGGGGAACAGAAGAGTTTCTTAGTTGTCAGTAGTAGAATCAATGCCACCGACTTCACACAGGTGGGGACATAGTGAGACAGATTAAATAGTTCACAGAATCATGGGGATTGCTGAAAACTAAGCTATGGACCCAACTTTCAGGACAATACCTGAGACTACACTGCAGAGCAGGGCCTCATAAGGCAGCTTCCGCCACAGCTGAGACCTTGGTCCTGATCCGAGAAAACAGCTGCCTCTACTTCCCCAGAAGTACCAGTCAGAATGGGTGTCCCAGGGCCAGAGAGTTTCCTCAAGGAGCTCACTTTCTTTTTAAAGTTTGATTCTTTTGAGAGAGAGAGAGAGCACAAACAGGGGAAGGGCAGAGAGAGAGGGAGAGAGAGAATCCCAAGCAGGATCCACACTGTCAGTGTAGAGCCTGATGTAGGACTCAAACCTGCGAATGGTGAGATCATGACCTGAGCCAAAATCAAGAGTCAGACAGATGCTTAACTGACTGAGTCATTCAGGCGCCCCTCAAGTAGCTCACTTCGGAATTAGACTGATGTATCTGTTTGGCTCAATCCAGATTAATCCACACTGAGCGGCAAGGGAGACTAGGGAATGAAGAGGTTTTGTTTGTTTGGTTTTGCCAAAAATAAAATGTGAAGAGGGTTTGCCAGAGATCCGAGAGAACCATGAATGAGTGCTAGGCTTTTTGTCCCTCAGTGAGAGGGGACTCTGCTTCCTACCCAGAGGGAGGGAACCTCCCTCCTTCATGTGGAGCGAAGTTCCTCCAGCTCAGGAAGGTGGTTCAGATGCTGGACTTCCAAAAGGGACCATGGAAAAGCACTAGTGAAAGGTACTTCCATTGAACAGACTGGAAACTGAACTTCCCGGACATTTGGTAACTTGTGCAAGATCACAGTTTGAAGAATAAGCATTGGCCAAACCCTTACAGACATCACCGTCTAATCTTCACAGCTCTCTGTGGCAGTTAGTACCACCCTGGCTTATGAAAGAGAAAAATGAGCATTATAGAGATCAATTAGAAAGCTCAAAGTCCTGCGGTGCGACCCTGCTGTAACCTGCCCTCTCTCCTACCATCTCATCCCAGTGAACTGAGGTGCCCTATGACAACAGAGCTCTCCAGGTCTCTGGGCGTAGGTGTGCATTTGCATGTGTGTGTTTGAGTGTCCTTAATATCTTGTCCTGCACCAAGTTCAATGTTCATTGAATACATTTGGGTGTCTCTGTCACTAAGTCTCACTTTTTCTTACTACACACTAACTCAGGTATATTCCAGAGTCTCCTGGGGTGCTGAGATGTCTGGACCCTGCTAGCTCTAATACTCTAACAAGTCAAGGGCAATGGATGGGGCATGGAATGGTCTGGGATCTGTGGCCGTGTCAGGATGCAAATAATTTATTTATATGCAAAGTATTCCAAGGAAACGGTGTTTGGGATCCCTGGGTCAATCTTTCTCTGCAATAAATGATGCAAAATAACTTTGGTGTATATGACCCTCTGTGTATTGTAGCTAGACTGAAATAGTTTTTTTAAAAATAGACTTTATTATTTTTTTAGAGCAGTTTTAAGGACATAGCAAAACTGAGCAGAAGATACAAGATTTTGCATGCACTCGGCCTAGCCTCCCCTGAGTGGCTAGGCACCCCCACAGAATGATACATTTGTTACTGATAAAGCTATGTTGACACCTCAGTATCACCCTAATTTCATGGTTTCCTTTAGGGTCATTCTTGGTGATGTTCCAAATAAAATGAACTTTAAAAGATCCACATGAAGACACATTATAATCTAAATGTCAAGTGCTAAAAACAAGGAGAGAATATTAAAAACACCAGGGGAAAAACAACTTGTTATGTACAAAGGAACCTCCATAAAAGTATCAGCAAATTATTTAGCAGAAACTTTGCAGCCTAGAAAGTATATTCAAAGTGCTGAAAGAAAAAACCTTTCAACCAAGAATACTTTACCCGGCAAAGTTATCATTAAGAATTGGAGAAAAGATAGAGTTTTTTCAGACAAGCAAAAGATAAAGTAGTTCACCACTACTAGACTGGCCTTGTAAGGGATGTTAAAGGGACTTTTTTTTTTTTAATTTTATAATAGTTTATTTTCAAATTGGTTTACATATAACACCCAATGTTCATCCCAACATGTGCCCTTTTTAATGCCCGTCACCCCCTCTCCCCCCTCCCTCATCCCCCTCACCCTCAGTTTGTTCTTAGTCTTTGAGAGTCTCTTATGTTTTATCTCCCTCCCTCTCTGTGTCTTTTTTTCCTTTCCCCTCTTCCCCTCCCCCTGGTTTTTGCTTAGTCTCACAAAGTCCACCTATTCGTGGAAACATATGGTATCTGTCTTTTTCTGACTGACTTATTTCACTTAGCATAATACCCTCCAGTTCCATCCATGTTGCTACACATGGCCAGATTTCATTTTTTCTCACTGCCACATAGTAGTCCATTGTATATATGTACCCCATCTTCTTTATCCATTTGTCAGTTGATGGGCACTTGGTCTCTTTCCATGATTTGGCTATTGTCGAAAGTGCTACTGTGAACATTGGGGTACACGTGCTCCTATGCATCAGCATTCCTGTGTCTCTTGGGTAGATTCCTAGCAGGGCCATTGCTGGGTCATAGGGTAGCTCCATTTTCATTTTTTTGAGGAACCTCCACACCGTTTTCCAGAGTGGCTGCACCAGTTTGCATTCCCACCAACAGTGTAGGAGGGTGCCTGCTTCTCCATATCCTCGCCAGCATCTATGGTTTCCTGATTTGTTCATTTTAGCCACTCTGACTGGTGTGAGGTGGGATCTCAGTGTGGTTTTGATTTGTATTTCCCTGATGATGAGTGACATTGAGCATCATTTCATGTGTCTGTTGGCCATCTGAATGTGCTCTTTGGAGAAGTGTCTATTCATATCTTTCGCCCATTTCTTCACTGGATTATTTGTTTTTTCGGGTGTGGAGTTTGGTAAGTTCTTTATAGATTTTAGATATTAGTCTAAAGGGACTTCTTTAAACTTAAAAGAAAGGGCACCAATTAGTAACAAGTAAACATACGAAACGATAAATTTCACTGGAAAGGTAAATATATAGTAGAGGTAGAGAATTAGTTGCTTATAATACTGGTATAAAAGTTAAAAGTAGTAAAAATAACTATAATTATAGTAATTAGTTAAGGAATACACAAGATAAAAAGATGTAAAATGTGATATAAGAAACATAAAATGAACAGGGAGGGAGAATAAAAATGTTAAGCTTTAGAATGAGATCACACTTAAGTTGTTATCAACTTAAAATAGACTATTACCGTGCGCCCAGGTGGCTCAGCTGGTTAAGCGTCTGACTCTTGGTTTTAGCTCAGGTCATGATCTCACGGTTCATGAGCTTGAGCCCAGCATCAGGCTTCATGCTGACATGAAGTCTGCTTGGGATTCTCTCTCTCCCTCTCTCTCTGCTCTTCCTCTGCTCTCTCTGTCTCTCAAAATAAATAAACTTAAAAAAAAAAAGACTATTAGAGATACAAGCTGTTACATGTAAGTTTCATGATAACCACAAAGTAAAAATCTATAGTAAATACACAAAAAAGTAAAGAGAAAGGATTATAAGTATACCACTAAATAAAGTCATCAAAGCACAAAGGAAGAGAACAAGAGAAGAAAGGAACTAAGAGGAACTATAAAAATAGTGAATAAACAATTAATAATATGGCAATAAGTACATACCTATCAATAATTATTTTAAATGTATATGGACTAAATTGTCCAATCAAAAGACATAGAATAGCTGAATGGATTATAAAAAAAAGACTGATCTATATGCTGCCTATAAGACAAAAACTTTATTTCTTTTTAACTTTTGTTCATTATTGAGAGACAGAGAGAGACATAGTGCAAGTGGGGGAGGAGCAGAGAGAGAGGGAGACATAGGATCTGAAGCCAACTTCAGGCTCTGAGCTGTCAGCTCAGAGCCCTATGTGGGGCTCAAACTCACTGACTGTGAGATCACGACCTAAGCTGAAGTCGGACGCTTAACTGACTGAGCCACTCAGGCACCCCTAAGACATACACTTTAGATATTAGGACACACACACATGGACTGAAAGTGAAGAATAGAAAAAGGAATTCCATGCAAATGGAAACCAAAACAAAGTTGGAGTAGCTACACTTAAATCAGACAAAATAGCCTTTAAAACAAAGACTGTAGTAAGAGACAATGATAGGTGTTACATAATGATAAGGGGGTCAAACCAACAAGAGGATGGAACATTTGTAAATATTTATGCACCCAACATAAAAGCACCTAAATATATGAATCAAATATTATCAGACCTAAAAAGAGAAATAGACAGCAATACAATAATAGTAGGGGATTTTAATACCCTACTTACATCAATGGTTAGATCATTTAGACAGAAAATCAGTTAGGAAACATTAGCCTTAAATGACATGTAGGACCAGATGGACTGACAGATAATATACAGAACACTGCATCTGAAAGTACCAGGATACACATTCTCAAGAGCACGTGAGACATTTTACCAGATAGATCATGTTAGGCCACAAAACAGGTCTTAATACATTTAAAGGAAGCGTTTTTTTGTTGTTTTTTTTTTACCACAAGGGCATGAAACTAGAAAATAATTACAAAAGAAAACTGGAAAATTCACAAATATGTTGAGACTAAACACATGTTACATGAACAAACAATGGGTCAAAGAATAAGTAAAAAAAATATCTTAAGACAAATAAAAATAAGAATATACCAAAATTTGTAGGATACAGCAAAAGCAGTTCTAAGAGGAAAGTTCATAGTGATAAATGCCTACTTCAAAAAAAAAAAAAGAAAAATCTTAAATAAAAAACCTAACTTTGTACCTCAAGGAACTAGAAAAAGAAGAATAAATGAAGCCCAAAGTTAGTAGGAGGTAAATAACAAGATTAGAGCACAAATAAATGAAATAGAGACTATGAACACAATAGAAAGGGTCAGTGAAACTAACAGGTGATTCTTTGAAAAGATAAACAAAATTGACAAGCCTATAGCTAGACTCACCAAAACAAAAAAGAGAGAGGACTCAAAATCAGAATTGAATGAGAAACTGTTACAACTGATATCATAGAAATACAAAGGATCAAAGAGACTACTATGAGAAATTATATGCCATCAAATTGGACAATCTAGAAGAAATGGATATATTCCTAGAAACATACAACCCATCAAGACTGAATCATGATGAAAAAAAAATTTGAACAGACCAATTACTTAGAAGGAAATTGAATTGGTAATCAAAAACCTTCTAACATATAAAAGCCCAGCAGTGCATGGATTCACTGGCAAATTCTACCAAACATTCATAACAGTCTCAAACTCTCAAAAACTAGATGAGGAGGGAATGCTTCCAAACTCATCTTATGAGGCCAGCAATATCCTGATACCAAAACCGGACAAGGACACCACAAGAAAAGAAAATTATAGGTCAATATCCCTGATGAATGTAGATGCAAAAATCATTAACCAAATATTAGCAAACTGAACTCAACAATACATTAAAAGGACCATACATCGCGATCAAGTGGGATTTACCCCAGGCATGTGAGGATGGTTCAGTATCCACAAATCAGCCATTGTGACATGCCGCACTAACAAGATGAAGGATGAAAACCATATGATCATCTCAAGAGATGCAGAAAAATCCACTTGACAAAATTCAACTTCTATTTAGGATAAAAATTCACAACCAAGGCTGGCTATCGACGGAACATACCTCAACATAATAAAGGCCATAGATGATAAGACCACAGCTTCACACTCAATGGTGAAAAATTGAGTCTTTCCTCTCGGATGAGGAACAAGACAAGGATGCCCACTCTTGCCACTTTTTAAAAAAAGGGTTATTTATTTATTTTGAGAGAGAGAGAGAGAGAGAGAGTGAGTGAGGAGGGGAGGAGCAAAGAGAGAGGGAAACAGAGAATTCCAAACAGGCTCTATACTGTGTACATGGAGCTCGATGCAGGGCTTGAACTCATGAACTGTGAGATCATGACCTGAGCTGAAGTCAAGAGTCAGATGCTTAACTAACTGAGCCACCCAGGTGCCCCAATCTTTCCACTTTTATTCAACATAGTATTGGAAGTACTAGCTACAGCAATTAGGCAAAAAAAAAAAAAAAAAAGAAAGAAACGAAGGAAGGCAAGAAAGGAAAGGAGAGAGAGGGAGAGAGGGGAAGGAAGGAGGGAAGGAAGGAAGGAAGGAAGGAAGGAAGAAAAGGCATCCATTAGAAAAGAAGTAAAACTATCACTATTTGCAGATGACATATAGAACCCTAAAGACTCCACCAAAAAAGTGTTAGGATAAGCAAACTCAGTATGGTTGCAGGTTACAAAAACAATTTATAGAAATCTTTTGCACTTTTGTACACTAACAAACTATTAGATAAATTAAGAAAATCCCATTTACAAGTGCATCAAAAGGACTAAAACACCTAGGAACAAATGTAACCAAAAAGATGAAAGACTTTTATATTGAAAACTATAAGACATTAATGGAGGAAATTGAAGAAGACACAAATAAATGGAAAGATCTTCTGTGCTCATGATGGGAGAAATTAATGTTGTTAAAATGTCCAAAGCAATCTACAGATTTAATGCAATCCCTACCAGAATTCCAATAGCATTTTTCACAGAAATAGAACAAATGATCCTAAAATTTGTATGCAACCACAAAAGACCCCAAATAGCCAAAGCAATCTTGAGAAAGAAGAACAAAGCTGAAGGCATCACACTCCCTGATTTCAAACTATATTACAAAGCTACAGTAATTGAAACAGACCCCACAACACAAACACAAAAGACCCCAAATAGCCAAAGCAATCTTGAGAAAGAAGAACAAAGCTGAAGGCATCACACTCCCTGATTTCAAACTATATTACAAAGCTACAGTAATTGAAACAGTACAGTCTTGACATAAAAACAGACACTTAGATCAACAGAACAGAAAGGAGAGCCAAGAAGTAAACCCATGTATATATGGTCAATTAATTTATAACAAAGGAGCCAAAAATAAACAATGGGGAAAGGACTTCCTCTTTAATAAATCGTGCTGGGAAAACTAGGCAGCCACATGCAAAAAAAAATGAAACTTGACCACTATCTTACAGTATACATAAACAATCACTCAAAGTGGATTAAAGCCTTGAATGTAAGATATGAAACCATAAAACTCCTAGAAGAAAATATAGGCAGTAAGCTCCTTGACATAGGCCTTGGTGGCGATTTTCTGAATCTGACATCAAAAGTAAAAAGCAATAGGGGTGCCTGGGTGGCTCAGTCAGTTAAGTGCCCAACTCTTGATTTTGGCTCAGGTCGTGATTTCACAGTTGTGAGACCAAGCCCCATGTCAGACTCCGTGCTGTGCGTGGAGCCTGCTTAAGATTTTCTCTCTTCCTCTCCCTCTGCCGCCCACCCCATCTCTTGTTCTCAGAAAGAAAGAAAAAAAAAGGCAAGTAAAGCAAAATAAATAAGTGGGACTACATCATACTAAGAAACTTCTGCACAGGAAAGGAAACCATTAACAAAACGAAAAGGCATCCTACAGAATGGTAGAAAATATTTGCAAAGCCCATATTTACTAAGGAGCTGATATCCAAAATCTATAAAGAACTCATTCAACTTAATGGCAAGAAAATAAAAAACCAATCTTATTAAAACATAAGCAGAAGTTAAAAAGTAAAAATTTTAAAAATTAAAAAAAAAATAAGCAGAATATCTGGATGACATTTTTTCCAAAGATGACAAACTGATGCCAATAGGCACATGAAAAATGCTCAACACCACTCATCATCAGGAAAATGCAAATCAAAATCACAGGGAGATATCACAATGAGCCACTTCCCGTTAGATTGTCTGTTACACAAAAGGTAAGGGGGCACCTGAGTGGCTCAGTTGATTAAGCATTCAACTCTTAATTTCAGCTCAGGTCATGATCCCATGGTTCATGAGTTCGAGCCCCACATCAGGCTCTTTTCTGACAGTGTGGAGCCTGCATGGAATTCATTCTCTCTCTCTCTCAAAATAAATAAACATTTTTTTAAATTTTATATTTGAAAGAGAGAGAGAGAGAGAGACAGAGTACAAGCCGGGTAGGGGCAGAGAGATGGAAACCGAATCTGAAGCAGACTCCAGGCTCTGATCCTTCAGCATAGAGCCAGACCTGGGTCTTGAACTCAGGAGCAGCGAGATCATGACCTGAGCCAAAGTCAGACACTCAATCGACTGAGCCCCTCAGGTGCCCCTATAAATAAACATTTTTTGAAAAAGAAAAGAGGTAGTAAGTATTGGCAAGGGTGTGGAGAAAAGAAAACCCTTGTGCACTGTTGCTGGGAATATAAAGTGGGGTAGCCAGTATAGGAAACAGTATGGAGGTTCCTCAAAAAATTAAAAATAGGACTGCCACACGCTTCAGGAATTCCAAACCTGGATATTTATCTGAAGAAAATGAAAACACTAATTCGAGATATCTGCACCCATGTTCACTGCGGCATTATTTACCAATAGTCAAGATATGGAAACAACCCAAGTGTCCACTGATGAATGATTGGTTAAAGAAATATTGGTGTGTGTGTGTATATATATATATATATATATATATATATATACACACATATATAATTCATCCATGAAAAATGAAATTTTGCCATTTTTGACAACATGGATGGATGTTAAGGGCATTACCCTAAGTGAAATAAGTCAAAGAAAGACAAATATTCTATGATCTTTTTTATATGTGGAATCTAAAAAAATAAAAATAAACCCAGCTTATAGATAGAGAGAATAGATTGGTTATTGCCAGAGGTGGGGGGGGAGGGGGAAGAAATGGGTAAAGGGGGTAAAAAAGAGAAAAAAAAGTAAATCTGCATCCATAGTTATAAACAAGGACAATGCTTGTGTTCTACGTCACTACTTTTTTTTTCTTTTTCTTTTTTTTTTTTTTAAAGTAGGCTTCACGGCCAACACGGGGCTTGAACTCATAATCCTGAGATCAAGACCTGCGTTCAAGAGTTGTATACCTAACTGACTGAGCCACCCAGGAGCCCCTCTATTTTACTACTTTTAACACTAAATCTACCATAGTATTCTCAGTGTATGAGCATATATCTTTCCATATTGTCTAAATTGAACTTCAATATTTAGTAATTAAAATAATTATATTTATATGCATATAGTACACATAGACTGACAATAACAAATAATACTTTAGGTCATTTCTGAGTTCCTGAAAAGCGTCATCATTAAATACTTTGGATTGTGCTTGTAGGAATCATGTTACTGAGTCTGAAAAAAATTAAATGTTTTAATAGAATGTGGTAGAGGTAGCATAGTCCTTTAAGCCAGTTATTAAAAAAACGCTTAAAAAAGATGCTTCGAAACTAGTAGAAATTATTGGTGCTGAGAATCCATTTGATTAAAAAATGCTATCTCTGTTCAAGCGTAGAGCTAAACTTCTAAACTGAGATACTCTTTTCACAGACCTGGGTTATGGTTAAATAGGCAGTTGGGCTGACACAGTTTAGCAATTGAGGTATCTGCATTAAAAAAAAAAAAAAAGAAAAGAAAAATGACTTTTGCTAAGTCAGTTAAGGGAAAATCTCCCACTCCGGTATCTGACCACCCTCCATATCTGAACAAATTCCTCATCCCTCAACCTAGTCTGCCTTCAGCAAGAACCCTGTTAGGTTGGTGTCAGCATCACCCCTGATGTGTGTGTGTTCTTAGTAATTTTCTATCCACTGACCCCCACTCAGTTCCTTGGCTATAAATTCCCACTTGTCCTTGTATTGAGTTGAGCCTAATCTCTCTCCCCTACAACAAAACCCCATTGTAGAAGCCCCCCCCCCCTTGAACAAAGTCTTCCTTACTGCCTTTAACAAGTGTCAAGAGTGGTTTAGCACTGTGTTTGTCCACCCAAAAAACTATTATACAAGTGCATGCATCAATGTGAATGAATCTTGTTGAGTCCAAACAGCAAGTCCTAGAAAACAAGACACATATAGCAGTAATAAAGTTCAAAAAACAAATACATAAAACTAAATAAGACAATGTTTAAGCATGTACATATAATTTTTTCCAAGTGCCTCTATATGTGTATGTATATCATTTCCAACAATCAAGACAGTGTTTTGGTTTGTGTGTTTTGCAGAGGTAAACAGGTGTGCTAGGAAAGAAGCACACCAGGGTCTATGGGAGCCTGGGTTTGGATAGTGGGATCATGGGTGTATTACTGTGAATAAACACATAAATAAATGTAGGTGTCCGGAGGACTCCCTGGGGAAGATGACTGGCATACAGGCAGAGACTTGGAGGGTGAATTAGAGTTCCCTGGGGACAGGCTATGTCAGGGAGAAAGGTCAGTGCGTGCAAAGGCCCGTGTCAGGGAGAGAGAACTCAACTTGCTGGAGCTGCCCAGAGGGTCTCAGCGCTGTGTGGTCCAGAGCAAAGTCGCAGAAAATGAGCCTGGAGCTCAGGAGCTAGCCTCAGCTAAGAATCGGGAAAGCATCCGGCAGGCCATGGGGAACCTGGAAGGGAGAGTACCAGGACACTGACTTCAGGAAGACAGCTCTGGCTGTGCAGTGGAAGTGAGTAGACTGCCCTCAAGCAGCCTAACCACGGTCTGTCTCTCCAGCTTCCTCTACCCACCCTCTGCTCACACACCAGTCATGCTATAGCTCTGTGCTGGGGTGGGCGCCCAGCCAGGTGATCGTCCTGCCCCTGTGCCTCCAGGAGCGAATGCCATAACCACCTTCACCAGCAACATTCCCAGACTGCCCTTCCCGGCCCGGGAAAGGAGCCCCAGGACCTCCATCAAAACAATTCCCTCACTGTCTTGAATGGTCTTTACTCCTCTGTGTTCTTGATGAAATGGGCGCTTGCTGCATTTAGGCTCTTCGGTGCCGGGCACAGGGAGCATTGGGATCAGACCAAATGATCGTGGAATGGAACTGAAGTCAACTCCGAGAGCAGAGGTGAGGACACCCAGCCCAGGCACTTTCAATTTCCCCAAGGAAGCACCCCCTGGGCCTCCGCTCTGGCCACGCCCTCTCCCTTATCTCTCGGCTCAGGCTGGTGAGGAAGCAGCCCACCGTCAGCTCTAGTAGCCGGCAGAGCAGAGAGACCCACCTCCCTGAGCCTCGGGTGGGTGGGGAAGGCTCCGCGAAGCAGGTGCAGTGTGAAATTGGAATTTGAAAGACGAGTGGAAGCCTGCTCTTTAAAAATAAAGTGTGGACACGTGTCTGAGGAAGAAGCTATTAAACCATCCTCTTTTCCTGGCTGCTCCTTCCCACGTGCGTTGGGTAGAGACACCAAAGCCGCCGAGTGACCGTGGGTGTCTCCTCCCTTCCAGGGGCACCCACCCTGGGGCTCCCGGCGCGCTTGAATGAATGGGGGAGGACCCATGCACGTGAATGAGTGCGGGAGTGAGGGAGTGCGCGGGTGAGCGGGCGGGTGAATGGCGACCGCGCCGACTCGGCACGGGGGCGCGGGCTCCACTTCCCTCTCCCGCCAGCTGGTGGCCTCGGGAAGGTGGCGGCGCCGGCAGCGGCCCGGGCTGGGACGGGCCGGGGCGCGGGATGGTGGGGGAAGGGGCGTTCCCGGCGGCCGCGCCTTCCGCGGCTATTGGATTAGTGGCCTTCAGGGATGAGCTCAGCCGGATCGGCTTTCAGCTGCAGCCTCCCGGCCGGCAGGGAAGGCGGGGAGCGGGCGGCGGCGGAGGAGGAGGGGGAGGCGGCGGCGGCTGCAGCATCCAGAGCTGGCCGCGGCGGCCGGCGCGCCCCGCGCACAAAGGCGCCCAGCCCCTGGGGAGGGCGATGAGCGCTCCGCAGCCCGGGCCCGGACCCCAGCTCCAACTACTGAGACGCGTGCCCAGGGCGCCGGGGAAGACGCAGGGCGCGCCAGGGGCCAGCGGCCGAGGCGCGGCCCGTGAGCCCTGAGCTCGGGACTCGCCGCCCTCCGGGTCAGGCGCGGCGCTTCGGAACGGCTAGAGCCCGGGCCTTGGCGCGTCCCCGGGATCCGCGCAGGAAGGCACTGCCCCACTCCCACCCGACCTCTCGCGCCCTAGCGCCAACTTCCCCAAGAACGCTCCAACTCCAGGCCACCCTGCCGGGCAGAGGGGGCGCTGCTGCTGGGCACCGGCCGTGAGGACGCGCCCCTGGCCCTGGGGAGCCAGCCGGCATCTTCGAGGTTGCTCGGGCGCCCCTGAGTGGGCGGCGGCGGCAGACGCCTCTTCACGGAGTGCAGGACCTGCCAGCGCTGGCGATTCCTCCCGGCAGGCGCTCGCCTTCTCGTTTATGGTGAGTATTGTCCGGCTCCTGGTGAGGGGCGCCCTTGGGCGCGCGAGAGCCGGGAGCCCAGATCTGGCAGCGCGGACCTCGTGCGGGCCGGCACTCGCCACAGCGGGAGCTCCTGGCACGGGTCCTGTCCGGGTTCCCGGGAATTCCTCTCTGCAGGCTGTGGCAGTCCCAGCTGGTTTGGTTTTGCGCGCAGCCTTGGGGCGTTTGGGACTGGCCCCTCTTGCCGTAGGTTCGAAGCCTGCTGCTTCTCTGTGTAATGGAGACAGCACGAAAAACTGTCCCCCGAGTCACCCTGCCTGGGTTTGGGTCCCAGATCCGTCATTCACTGGCTGGGTGACCTTGGGCAAGGAGCCAAACCTCAGTTTCCTCATCCGTAGGATGGGGACGCTCATGGTACCTATTTTATAGGAGTATTGGTAGGATCTACGAGGTGGTGCTAGTAACGTCCGTAGACCTGTGCCTGGCACATAGGAAGTAGTTAAATGCTAGCTATGTTAGTATTAGCTGTGTGAGCCCAAGCGTGTCACAACTTTCCAGAGCTGTAGCAGCACACTCGTCTATATAACGGGGACTGAGTAAATTCTGGAGGTGTTGGGGGTGGGGCAGGGGATTCGGAGCTGTGGAAATTAAGGGCCTGGCACGCAGTAGGCTGTGATGAAGTGGTGATTGTTGTTATCGTTTACTCTAGAGGCTGGGCGCCCGGCCGGAGCGCCGGTCGGGGCCAGTTTCTGGCCTTGCTTGGAGACAAACTTGGTGATGCTCAGGAAGCGAGGGGGTCACGAGCTCCTCGAGTCACGGACAGGGGTCGGAGGCGGGGTCTGGGAAGGAGGGAGGAGGCCAGAGCCCAGAGCGCGGCACATGTGCCTGCCGGGGTAGCAGGAAGCGCAGCACGCGCCACGGGCCCTGGGCCAGGAGGGAACCCCGAGCCCAGGACCTCTCTCGGGTGGGATAAGCTGAAAAGGTGGCCGCCGCAGCCTCCCTAATGGCTGACCGTGGACTGCTGTGGACTAGAAGGGAGAGGGGGCAGTTTTGTACCGCTGTCACGAAGAGGTGGAGAGTTCTGGGCTCTGGAGTCAGGCTAGAGTTCGAATTCCGCCTCCACCATCAGCCCTCCGTGTGACCTTGGGCAAGTACTCCAGTCTCTCCCAGTTTAGTTTCTTCGTCTGTCCTCTCCTCCTCTGGGGGCGGTTGGGGGGGAGGGGTGAAGAAAGGAGTTCTCTCCTCTCTAGGAATCTGAGCCCCCATCTTTCCACCCACCTTCTGCCCTCCCTGCAATCTGATGAGCCTAAATCCGGAAGACGTGAAATGCTATGCCTGAGCCTCAGGGAAACGCTATTAAAAGGAGAATCCAGGATCTGCCCACCCTCTTCCCGGCTGGTCACCGCAGCCTAAGAAGAGATCAATGCACTAAATCTCTCTCAGTCTCTCCAGCTCTGTGTCCCCACCTTCTCACCTCTGTTCTCCAGCCTATCCTGCAGCTCTGTCACTCAGGCTGATGCGGGACCTCTCTTCGTCCCGGCCAAACCATCATTTGTTGTTAAAGCTCTGCAGATTAATGGAGTTTGCAGAAAGACATCGGTGTCGGTAGCCTGATATAAGCAAGCTTTACGCACTGGCATCTTCCTCTGAAACCCATTACCCTCTGATTGATTCCATTTTTAAAACTTCCTTAAAAAGTAGTAATAAGAGGAATTTAAGCCACCTTTGGCAAAGAGCAAACAAAATTCATCTCGCCGGCCACTCCACTCAAATCTCTCTCCAGTTTGTATTTCTATTTTATTTCAAAGACTGATAAATTCAATTGCATAAAAAGAAACTCTGCCTGGGAAAGAAATCACCATAAAGAGTCAAAAGTCAAACTAGGGGGAGAATTATTACTCCTATCACCAGGGGCTCATCTCTTTAATATGTAAAATGTTCCTCAAGTCAGTAACAAGCAGAAGACCAAAACTGGATAAAGACCATAACCAGTCAATGCACACAAAACCAAAGTGAAATGACCCTTGAACAGGTGATAAGAGGCCCTCCCTCCCTTGATAAGAATGTAAGTTAAAACTGCAGTAAGCAAGACAGGGGACCTCAGGAGGCTCACTTGGTTGGGCTACCAGTTCTTAATTTCAGCTCGTCATGATCCCAGGGTGGTCATGATCCCAGGATCATGAGATCGAGCCCTGAGTTCAGCTCCACACTGAGCATGGAGCCTGATGAACATTCTCTCTGTCTGCCCCTCTCCCTTGCTTGCACTCTTTCTATCTCTATGAAAACGAACAAACAAAAATCACTCCAATAAGGTATATATTTTTTTTCACTTCCACAGATAGTAGCTTAAGCATTTATCAGAAACCTCTCTTCAAATTTAAATAAATCAAAGCTCTCTCTATCTTAGAGCCTCCTCAAGGCTGCCACGCAGTCGAGTCTGGTCACCACCAGGGGCTCCCACGTCTGGTTACTGCCCCCTCCTCCCTTTTGGCATCATTTTCTTCCTGCATTGCTCTCCCCTCTGGGCCTTTCTGGTTTTGCTGCAACAGTGAAAGGACTTCATTTGCTGCTCCGCCTCCTAGACTACTTTGTCTCTTCACTTTTCTGAAGACTGGCTCCTTCTCGCTTGGGCAGGCCTGCGCCTGAGGGGCTGCGCCCCTCTCCCAGGAAGTGGCCCAGGCCTGGGCCAGTACAGAGTTCCTTGGTCCCTCATCAACCCGCCAAGCGGGGGCTACTTAATTCTCTCCGAGTTGCCTGGCCTGTTGTCACATAGCCAGGCTCTCGAAAGGTCCCTTCTCTGTTATAAGAGCAAAGGGTCTCCGGCAGCTTCCTGGCTAGAACGGGACATTCTCTGTGGAAAATCGGGGTGGCAGGACCTGGGGTGAAGTCAGCAGGCAGAAGCCTCTGCCTCATAGTCATTTAAAGAAGTTAGTACATAAGTGTGTGCGCTTAATTTATGTGAGCATAACCGTACGTATTTGGTTAAGGAAGATCAGCAGCAAAAAATACATAAAATAGCAACACAGTTTTGATAAAACGTGGTTCCTAACTGAGTCAACTAGTTTATCTGCTGCTGCTTGGCTCAAGAAATAAGGATCTGTTTGGAGGCTGTGGGAAAAACAGTTGTCTCTGCTGACCCCTTTGGGAAAGAGGATGGTGAGCCCGAATCAGGTACCGTGGGCCTTGTGGACGTTTCCAGGATAGTGTTCACTGCATGGGATTTTCGCTTCACATGTTGAATTTAGAACTTACTCCCCATTTAAAGGGCGTACTTTGTTTCATTTTTTTAAATGTGTACTTTAATTATGAAAAAAGCGTGTGTTGCTTAAAATGCAAAGTACACAGGAGATGTGGAGTGGATATTCCTTCTTCAACCCAAGAAGTACTTTCTAACCTAGCCAGAGGGAGCAGGTGCTGGCTGGGTGCTGGCAGGCCGTAGAGGTGAGTTGGACGCTGGCTTTGCCAGCAAGGAATGCAGCGCATGGTATAGAAGACAGCAAAAGGGAGGATGCACAGACTGCGGGGGGTGGGCAGAGACGCTGCCCAGCCTGCTTGGGTGGGGGGCAGGAGGGGTTATCAGCCAGGCAAGGGAAAGTGGGAAGGCTCCTAGGACACCAAGGTACGGACCCGATGTGGTGGCTGGAGGAGTCTGGCATGGCTACTCTGAGCGAGGCCATGCTGGGAGGCAGTGTGGGAGAAAGAAGCAGGAGCAGGTCATGGGGACCGTTGTGCCAGGCCGCGGGGTGCAGCTTGCCCCGAGCGGCTGGAGAGGTGGAGAGGCGAATGAGAAGGTGGGTGGTGGCTTGGTCAGATTTACCCCTTGACAATGTGGAAGTGGGTTCAGGGGACACAGCCTGGAGTCCAGGAGCCCCTTTAGGAGACCGTCGCAGTAATCCTGGCAGCAGCCGAGCTGAGGGAGAGCTGGAGGCATTACACGAGGGAGGTGGGGGGTGAGATCCATGGCAGAAACAGGGGTGTACAGAGAGGAACCTGGAGAGGGAAGAGGCTGATGTTCAGCCCTGGACAGGTACCCTTGGGTCACCTCGTCCTCAGATGTCTGACATCCCGAGAAGGTGAGCATGCCCCACCCCCACCCCTAGACGAGGCTTGTGGTGGAAAGAGACCAGCTGGCTTTACAAGGCTGTTTGAAGGAGCCCCTAAACTGGGGATCGGAGGCTTCCAGGAAGAAGGTTCTGGTGCTGAGGAGAGAAGGCAGGGCTGGATACCCAGGTTGGAAGAATCTGCTGAGGCCAGAAATGAGAGGAGACACACGGAGACAGAAGAGTAGAAACGGAAGATGTGACCTCAGGGGTCCCCCTGGGTTTACGGGGCGGGCAGGGTGCCGCCTGGAGCCAGGAGGTGGCAGGGAGCTGCCATGCGCTCTGTACCTCCATGTGTGCACAGAAGGAGAGGCCCCGAGCGGCTCCGATGTCACCCACCTGGCGTGGAGCTGTGAAATGTCGTTGATGGTGAACAGAGCTCTGCTTTCTCCAGGACGGGGACGAGCTTGTTCCAGTTAGCTGGACCACAGAGACGGCTCCCCTCTCAGCCGCATACTACAAGATAGGTTAAGTTACATAGATTCCTGGGGCCGGGGGCTCCCTCTCAGCTGCCCCCCTATTGTCTCTCTCTGTCTCACCACCCCCTCTCCGGCCTCCCTGTTCTCCCAGTTCCTCACCAGCCCCTTTTCCTCTCTTTGCTGCCTGGTATCTCAAAAATGCTCCCGGAGACCTCGGGCTTCTTAACAGAAGGACCTTCAGAGATCCCAGCAGGTGCCTCTCGTGATCTCCTCAATCAAGCCTGAGGCATGAATAGTTGTGATTTTCTTTCAGGCATCCTGTGTTTTCCCACAACCAGTTAAACCAAATGGGCAAAGTTCAGCTCGGGAGATAAAGCTGGGGGCTGGACCTGAAGATTATTGTGTTTTCCTCATAGAGTTTTCCCTGAGAGGGTCCCAAAGTGTAGCACCCTCCTCCGGCCCCGGGGGTCCAGCTTTGCTCTAGCCCGAGCCACGCTGTGCCTCACAGAGGCCAGCTGCCCCTCAGAACAGTCTAAATGTGCCTGGGGCTGCCCTCTGGGTCCGGGAGCAGCTGCAGGGTGACCAGGCCTGCCCAGGCTGGCTGTGTTTTCGGGCCTCCGGCCTCCGCTGCCTCAGAGGTGTGTCTCTTTCAAATGACCTTGCAGAGCACGCCGGCCTGGTCTCCGCCCAGCAACCTCCTTCGTCCCATCCTCTGCTCTCCTTGCTGGCCGACGGCCTGAGCTTCTGCCTTGGGGGCTCCTGGCTCAGTCACGCGTGGGAGGATTCCCATGGAAACCCCACAAGAAGGAGAGGCTCGGGAAAGCCTCATTGATTCACACTCTGGGAAGACAGGCGTGAGACGGTTCCACCTGGAACTGGACAGATGGCTCTCTTTGTGAGCTCTGGGGAAGAAAGGCTTGCCCAGCCAGTTGTAGCGTGAGCTCCCTGCATGTGTACAGAGGGGGAAAGAGAATGGGCGTCCGTGGATAAAACCTCGGAGGTTCTTTAGTTCATTTGTCATCAGTGGTTTCATTCCGGATGAGCATCTTGTAATGAAACAGCCCCTCTTCTTCATGTTTGTATTAAGAAAATCTTAAAACATCCCAGTCGAACCAGGTTCAGGTAGGTATCATCGGCACCATTGTACAGAGGCAAATGCTAAAGAATAAAGATGGAAATGAGTTGTCTGAGCTCCTGGGGCTCTGTACTTCCAGCTCAGGCCTCGGTGGAGGTTCTTTTCCTCATTGGCTCAGGCTCGTGTGTTGTGTAGACATTCACCTAGCCCTCGCTCTGAGCCAGGCCCACGGAGGGTCCCCGGGACTGCAGTGAGGGGACCCAGCCCTGCTCTGGAGTTGTTTCCTGGCTGGTGGTGGAGAGGCAGCTAAGGAGAGTCACAGCCTCCTGTGATAAGTCTGGTGGAGACAAGTCTAGGGGCTCTGGGAGCAGGGAGGGAGGCTCCCCGGAAGTGTTGATATCTGAGCTGAATTACCCACCTGTGTGCCTGTGGGGGTGTGCAGGGAGAGGGAAGGGACGAAGGCAGCAGCGTGTCAGGACAGGAATGTCTGGGCTTACGTGTGCCTGTTGGGAAATTCTGGCAGGTTGGTAGGGCTGCAGCGAAGGGGTTTGTGGAGGAGGATGGGCCAGGGGAGCGCTTTGGGAGGTTAGGGTTAGGGGTCTGCACTTTATCCTACTGTGGAAGATTGTAAGCAGGGACATGATGAAATTAGCTTTGCATTTTACAAAGGCTGGAGTATATATTTAAAAGTGATATGCCGTCTATTAAAGGAATTCAAATGGTATCAAGCTGCACTGTTTTTATACAGTCCTTGTCATTATTCAGACCTGTCACTGGGTGTGACCCCTTTGGTGTGAGCTCTCCCTAGAGGGAGCAGTCTGGTTTTATACTTTCCCGTAGCCTCAGATGCCCAGGGAGGCAGCATCACTGTCGGCTACATGAAGGAATGAAATCTATACCCACCCCTAAGTCCGAAGCCAAAGGCCACACTGAGAGGAGGGAGGATCACCCAGTCATTACCAAGTCCTGCAGCGTCTGTCTGGTGGCAAACCCCATGCCTGGGTGAGCCCAGCCAGCCTGGCACCCGAGAATGGGGTTTCTGGTCCCGTGCCTCTGAAGACCGAGTGTCACATTTTGCAAACCGCTGAGGCTCCTTAAGCGATGCAACCTCCACACTTCACATCTCCTCGTTTCTCCGCCGGGCTGCGACACCCACCAGGGTCCTGGAGAGGGCAACTGGCAAATTGGGTTTTTGTTTTCTTGCTCAGTCATCATCGAAGCCCCAGGGCGGACCCTTCCAGATAATGTCATGAAGTATCACCAAGCGTAGACTAGGAAATGAAGTTTGGTTTGGGGGCAAGATGATAGAGGCACCATTAAGCATTGTTCAGTATGCCCTCTGCTTAGTGGGTTGAGAGACGATGTTATTATTCCTATCAGGAAGCCGGACTGTTGCATCTCCTGTGTGCCTGGCCTAGGGCCACGTCCTGTGGTGGAGACAAGAACCGTGACAAACGCTCACTCCTTTTGGATGAAGAGAAAAGGCAGGGACTGAGCCTGCCCCGGCCAGTGCTCTATCCCTAGCTCTCAGTGGCACAGAGCCTGGCACATGACAGCTATCCTCCAAGTGTTTGTTGAATGAATAAATGAGGACTAGAGCGGGATGCGTGCACAACGGCATCTAACAAACGGGCAGACTGGACATAGCCAAGAGTCAGCTGCTCAGAGGCGGCGACAGCCTTAGTGGCAGAACTAGGCCCCGTGTCCCCAGCTCCTGACTATCTCCTCAAAAACCCAGAAAATAAGACCTTCCTGAAGCTCAGTGTGCCCTCTCCACACGCATACATGCACGCTACCCTGTCTTTGGAGCATGGTGCCTGTGTGTGCTTGGAGGGGAGCAGAGAAGTGCAGGCAAAAGATTCCTGTCTTCAGAGGAACACCCCCTCGAGGTAGAAAAAAAGCAGATCGGCAGGACTAGGGAGACCAGGCTGGCTCTGGGTGGACAGAGATACGGGACGGGTCCCTCGAGGCCTGGTGTATCAGGGTAGGCTTCCTGGAGAAGGTGGAGCTCTCAGGCAGGATTGGGGAGATGAGGAAGGAAGGACTCGGGGCTCCACCCACCTGGACAAAGACATGAAGACTGACCTGTGGCCCCGGTTCAGGAGTTGGGACTCTGTGTCTCTAACTTCCTTTCTTCCAGCTCTGGTCTCGAGCCCGTTGTCAGCTGGTCATTCTGTCCCTTGATTCTGATCCTGACCATTGCCCTTGACAGGTTCCATGGGACTAAAACCTAATTACTTAGCCCTTCTTTTATGTGTTATTCACTTACCAGTTGCCGGAGACCGAAGGAGCTGGAACTTCCCTGGGGTGAGCACTGTGGAGCGGGGCGTCTTGGCTGGGTGCAGGGAAGGTGAGGGCAGAATAGGGCCCTCGCTGCAGACCAGGATCTGTGCTAGAAGCTAATACATAGTCCCCCGTAGTTGAGCACTTGCACCGATCTCCATTCTTCGCTGCTGTGTTTGCTCTGTCGCTGAATCCTCGTGCGCACCCGTGGTTGTTTCTTTAGGAAGCATTCAGGTGCCGAAACGGCAGTGTCAGAGAAGGTACCCAGTTTAAAGGAGCACTTACCAATTACTGGATACCTCCTGGTGCCTGTGCCGTTCCAGACTTGCCAAGGCAGGCAAGGTTAGCACAGAGTTACCAGCCCTTTTCAGAGGAGTTTCGGAGAGGTGACGTCCTTGCCCAAGGTCCAGTGGGCAGCCAGGCATTCAAATCCTGCCCTTCATGATAATGTGCCGTTGCTAGTTAGTGGACACGAGCACTCCGCGTGGGTCCTACCTCAGGGGGAGCAGCAGAGGGGCCGTCCGTTATGTCTGCCTTGCCTCCCTCCCAGCACGGACAGCCTATGGGATCCCCACCTGCCACCGTTGGGGCAGAGGCCTTGACGCCCTGAGACCGCAGCTGGCAAGGAGAGCCCTTGCCCTCAGCGACCCAGTGCGGGTCTCCTCTGGGGATGTGGTTCGGCCGTTGGTTTCAAACACATTAAAGGTGTCTCTTCAGCAGCAACAGCTCCAAAGTCGGCCTGGTTGTGTGCAGGGAGAAAGAAGTTTCCCTTAGACATGCCCCTTGTGGGCTGCACAGCCCTGATCGCAGGCCTCTGCCCTGTTCTTAACAGCACGGGGGAAATGGGAGAGCACGGGCGTGTCCTCCCATGGCCCAGGGGTCCCTCTCGGTCCTGCCACTTGCTGGGAGCCTCTCTGAGCCTGTTGCCTCACTTGAACAAAGGGGGCAGATGCCTCGCAGTTCCTGTGAAGCGGCTGTCGTGCCACCTGGCACGGCGCAAGCGCAGATACGTAAGGTTGGTTTGGGGAAAGCACAGAGGAGCCCGTGCGGCGGGGGCTTTGGGTTCAGGATGGGAACAGCTCTGCTGGCCCTTCGCCATTCACTTCCTCAGGCTGCTTCCTCTTGGCGCCTCAGTGTCCTGGTCTGTTAGTTCGGGACCGCAAGGTGCCTTGAAATGAATTATAAAAGTGGCAGATGCCAACCCCCTCGCGGTCAGTTGCGTCAGGGCTGACCGTACAGACTTCCAGAGTATGGATGACTCTGGGTTCTCTCTGGATGAGAGTGGGTTCTATCAGCTGAGTCCCAGACACACCCGGCACCTCTCACACGTTATCTTGTTAATTTCTCATAATCTGGTTGAGGCTCAAGGGCTGACTGAAGGTTGCCGTGAAGCTCTAAGGTGAACAGAGAAAAAAAGCAAGTCGTCTTGCTCCCTGAACTACAGTTTTCTTGTAGACACAACTTGTCCTCATTTCCGTTTGGGCCCTTTGGGTTCGATACCCTACCCCCTCCTCGCTTCCCTACCTCGTCCCTTTTACTCCTCCCCCATCCTCCACAGAAATGGCAGCACACCTCACATAAGGTTCTGCACTTTGACTTCATCGTCAGTACATTCTTTCCTCCAGTTGCATAGTATTCCGTTACATGGATTTACCATAACGTATTCAGCCTGTCTTTAGTTGCGTTTTTTCCCAGTGTTTTGCTATTACAAACAATGCTGCAATACATTACATACATATAAAATATTTGATATATACATGTATTATATATAATACATATTGTATGTGTCTGATGTATTATACATACATACGTAGTTCTGCATATTTAATACTGAATAAATACTGGAAGTGGAATTGTTAGGTTAAAGGGTACGTGCATTTCCAGTTCTGATAGATGGTGCTCATTTGTCGTCCGCTGAGGTCACACCATTTTACCTTCACTTTAGCAACGTATGAGCCTGTCCGCTTCTCCAGGAAGGTGTTATCCAACTTTTCCAGCTTTGCTAATCTGATAAACAAAACGGCATTTCATTGTAACTCTAACTTGTTTCTTTCTTTTTTTTAAATGTTAATTTATTTTTGAGAGAGAGCAAGTAGGTGAGGGACAGAGAGGAGAGAGAATCCCAGACAGGTGCCACACTGTCAGTGCAGAGCCCCACACGGGGCTTGGAACCCACAAACCGTGAGATCGTGACCTGAGCTGAAATCAAGAGTCCAAGGCTTAACCGACTGAGCCACACCCCTCCCCCAACCTGTTTCTCTTTTATTATGCATTTGGTAGAACATCTTTTCAAAAGAGCTGTTTTTCTTTTTGTGTGAACTATTTGTTGTATCTTTCACATTCTGTATGTGAGTTGTTCTTCTCTTAACAGTTTGGAGCAGTTTGTCGTATATTTGTAATCTGTGTCATAAGTATTCCCCCGTATTAAAACAGTAAGCAAGTCTAACTGCTTTTATGAGTACTTTTTGCTATGCTATTTAGTTAATTCCCATTTTCATTTCTTTTTTATTTTTACTTTTTATAATTTTTTAAATGTTTTATTTATTTTTGAGAGAGAGACAGAGTGTGAGTGGGGTGGCAGAGAGAGGAGACCCAGAATCCGAAGCAGGCTCCAGGCTCCCAGCTGTCAGCACAGAGTCCAACATGGGGCTCAAACCCACAAATCATGAGATCATGACCTGAGCCGAAGCTGGACACTTAACTGACTGAGCCACCCAGGCACCCCCCACTGCCCCATTTTCATTTCTTATTTGTCATATTTGTGTCTTTTCCCCACCCTTTACATGATTAGCTTAAATGATTTGTATGTTTTATTGTTTATTTTAGTCATTGAAGTCCTGCATTTAAAGTATAATTAACAATATATGAAAATGCTAATTATTTAATTTTAGGTGAAATAACCTGAGTAAAGGCCCATGATGCCAATTTTAAAAAAGAAAATTCACTAATATTTTGTAAATTTAAAAAAAAGATAAAATGAAAAAGTCTAAATGCTAACAATGTTTGCATCTGGTTAATGAGATAGGTGGCGATTTTTAGTTTTGTGCATTTTTTGAGTTTTCTAGAACTTAGAAAGTGATTTAATGTTTTCTAATTAATAGACTTTAATTTTTAGAATAGTTTTGGATATATAGAAAACTATGTAGAAAATACGCAGAGTTCCCATATACTCACACCCAGCTTTCTCTATTAACATTTTACATTAGTATGGTACCTTTAGCACAGCTAATGAACCAATATGGATACATTGTTAACTAAAGACTTTGCTTTATTCAGATTTCCTTCGTTTTCACCTAGTACCATTTCTCTGTTCCAGGATACCCTGTTAAATTTAGTCGTCACGTCTCTTTAGGTAGGCTCCTCTTGGCTGTGACAGTTTCTCATACGTTCCTTTTTTGTTTCTTTAAGTTTATTTACTTATTTATTTTTGAAAGAGAGAGAGAGAGCAAGTGTGTGCCCTCAAATACGAGAGCAGGGGAGGGGCAGAGAGAGAGGGAAAGAGAGAGAATCCCAAGCAGCCTCAGCACTGTCAGAGCAGAGCCCAATGTGGGGCTCCAACCCACTAACCATGAGATCATGGCCTGAGCCAAAATCAAGTGTCTGGCGCTTGACCAACTGAGCCGCTCCGGTGCCCCGGGTGTTCCTTGCCTCTAATGACCTTACCAGCATTGAAGAGTATTGGTCAGGTATTTTGTTGGATGGCCGCCATTAGAATCTGTCCTGTTTTTGTCATGATTAGACTGAGGTTACGGGTTTTGTAGAAGACCAAAAGGACTATTTCCTTACATGGCGTTTTATCATTTCATTACATACTATCAGAATGATAATGATACAATAATAACCATATAATAATATAATATAGTAAATTAAATGATTGCATTAGACAGTTATGTTTTATTGCTTTTGTTTTGTTTTTGTGGTATTTTTTTTCTCCAAAGAACTAGTTCCCGTATTAGTTCTACTATTTTTCTATTTTCATTATGCTTAATTCATGCATTTTCATTTTTTATACTTACCAGTATAAGTGCCCCAGCCGTGATCTCCTCTGAGCACTACTGTAGCAGGATCCCACAGGTTCTAAGATATGGAATGCGTTTTGTTATTCTTACTCTCTATATATTCTGCAAATTCTATATAGATTTCTTTTTTTTTTGGTTTGAGCTGTTTAGAAGAGAGTTTGTAGGGGCACCAGGAGGGCTCAGTCGGTTAACCTTTCGACTTTTAATTTCGGCTCAGGTCATGATCCTACGGTTCGTAGGTTCAAGCCCCGTACTGGGCTCTGCTCGGACAGCGTGGAACCTGCTTGGGATTCCCTCTCTCTCCTTCCCTCTGCCCCTCCCCTACTCGTGCTCACATGCTCTCTCTCTTTCTCAAATAAATAAACTTTAGGAAAAAAAGAGCTTTTTAAAATATCCAAGTGGTAGGGTTCTGTACCATATTTTCATGATTTTTAGTTTTTCTTTTATTAGATTCTGTATTATCTCTGCTTTTTTGGCAAGGTGTACTTGTGGCCTGATAAATGGGAAATGTTTTGATATATACTTCAATTAACCCTGCCGTATTAATAAGGCAATTTTTATTTTTTATGTCTTTACTTAATTTGGTTCACTGATCCGTCATAAGCTTAAAAAGGTACATTAAAGTCACCCACCTCTGCTGTGTATCCATCTGTTCTTCCTGTATTTCTGTCGCTTTTGCTCTGAATTTTGGTGCTATTATTTGGTGTGTTAGATCTTTAACATTGTTGCATCTCTTTGCTTTGGAGATGTCTCTTTTAAAAAAATTTTTTAATGTTTATTTATTTTTGATAGAGAGAGAGACAGAGAGAGACAGAGCAGGAACAGGGAAGGGACAGAGAGACAGAGACACAGAATCCATCGGAAGCAGGCTCCAGGCTCTGAGTTGTCAATACGGAGCCCGACTCTGGGCTCGAACTCACAAGTTGCAAGATCATGACCTGAGCTGAAGTCGGATGCTTAACCAACTGAGCCACCCAGGCGCCCCTGGAGAGGTCTCTTTTATGTAGCATATGGTTGGGAGTTTTGTCTTATTTTCCAATCTTAGAATTTTTTTTTTTTATATTTCACTATGGCCATACATTGACACAGCTAGTATTTCAGGCTTAGCTTTACTATCATATTTTATGTCTTTGTGTTATGACTTCTCTTGCTTCTTACAGCAAAATCTTTCAGTGTACAGTCTGTTTTATTTTGTGTTGTGTTCTTTCTGACAGTTTGGAAGCTTTGCACTTTATTTTCAGTTCTTCTAGAGGTTGCCTTTATAACTATGTAAGATGTATTTTATCTTTTTTTTTTAAGACTGTGCTAGATGTCTCCCTTCTGAAATAAGTGATCACAAAATTAGTTTACAAATTTAGTCACAATTTTTATATACTTTGCGACAGCTTTTTTCTGGCGAATTTTCTTGGTTTGCCATTTTTTGTTGTTGTTCTTTTCCTCCTTTATTTCTCCTGCAAGCATCTTTGGCTATATCGTGCGCTTAGGCCTCTAGATCAACACTTTGCAGTGGATTTATGCTGAGGGGGGATGCCAGGAAATATTTTCGGAGAGCAGGATTGCTCCCCGGTTCGTGGTAATTTTGTTCCCAGGACTGGGATTTCTTTTGGCCTTGCTTCTACCCGGGCAGCAGAGATCTGTAGCCACGCACTTCCCCCAGTTCAGGCCCTTCTCGCGCTCTGCCTCACCAACACACTGCTTCCCGTGACGATGGCGGGCGTGTGCTTTTCTTGCTGGTCCTGCTCTCCTCTGTCCTCAGGGTGTCCGAGGCAGCTCCCACGGCCGGACCACATACCCTGTTCCCACTGTTCTGTTTAGGAACCATTGGTTTTTTCCATCGGAGAGTGCCAGCTCCTCGTTGGCTCTGCCAGCTCAATCCGAGCTCTGCAGCCACAGGTGTCTTCTGTAGGTGTTTTCCCACCCCCATTTGGTCCGCAGCTTTTGGCAGCCCTTTACTGTTTTTGGCAGTCTTTCCCTTTAAGTTGTGGTTCAGGTTACAAATGTGTTCTAGTTTTGCCTAAGATAAAATTTACATTTCTCTTTCCCTTTCTCCTTTATTTTAGGTGATTTGGGATATGAAAAGAAGTAACTGTATTCTGCTATCTCGGGACCGTCTAGTGTTGCACATTTTTACGTGCTCTGGTTTCCCCCAGATTACACATGTGCCAGAGCTCTCCGGATAGGACTGGCCTGTGCTGAAGCTGGGGTCTGCAGATAGAAAGAAAGAAGACGGGAGTTGAGAATAAAATGGGAGAGTTAGAAAGGAATCCACAGCATACTCGCTGTGCTGTGTAGCTGCAAGGTTCTTTCCTTCTCCATTTGTCTGGGAGTGAGCCACTGTTTGGGTGGGAGGTTGTGGTTAGGTGGGGCCAGGCAGGAAGAATGCCCCTTGGTCTGTCTCAGGGGAAGTCGTTCTGAGCCCAGCAGCTCGTAGGCCGGAGAAGCGAGGGCACATGCCTGTGCTCTGGACTGGCCGCAGGGCTCACCTCTCCATCCCCGCCCCCCCTCCCCCGCCCCGGGCCTTGTCCAAGCAGCCCAAGCACTCCGGGCTCTGGCTGGCCTCCTGGAGGTGGTGGCCAAGTCCTCCTCCCTGAAAACCAGGATCCTGTCTCAGCGGAGGTTGTCTGGGGTCAGTGCTGTCAACCGTGTTTTTGTGCCCAAAGAAAGAGCATGCCCATCCAAAGGGAAGGGGTGCTTGTGGGAGGCCCAGAGGATAGAGCCAGAGTGGCAAACCTGCCCCCAGAGTCTCAGGCTCCGCCCTTTATATTATTGTCTCTCAGATGACCACACTACCCGGAGGGTGCTATTTATCCCCTTTTTACAGACGAGGAAACTACATTCTCAGCCTAAGAGACTTTGGCCACACAGCTTGGAGATGGAGACAGGGATTTGGGTGCAGTTCTTTCTGACCCCAGAGGCTCCACACTAGCTGCCTCCCACTCACCTTCCGTGGAGACCCCACCTCATCGGCAGGTGGTTGTCCTGTGTCTCTCTGCCTGTTCTTATTAGGGCAGCCCCTGGGCAGAAATGGCTGTCGCTGCCGCTGTGGTAACCCCGTGCCCTTTGCTTCCTTCCAGGAGCTTGGGCCCCTGCCCCAGCCCGGGAGAGGCTGTGGAGGCCAACGGTCCAGAAGCCCGGTGCCCGGCCCGGCGGCCCGTCCCTGGCTGTGGGGAGCGGAAGCTCCCACGAGGTAGCGGTGGCCTGCGGCGGCCCCCTCCCGGCAGCGAGCCATGGGCCAGAAGCTCTCCGGGAGCCTCAAGTCGGTGGAGGTGCGCGAGGCGGCGCTGCGGCCGGCCAAGCGGGAGCTCCAGGGAGCGGAGCCGGGGCGGCCGGCGCGGCTGGACCAGCTGCTGGACATGCCGGCGGCGGGGCCGGCTGTGCAGCTGCGGCACGCGTGGAACCCCGAGGACCGCTCGCTCAACGTCTTCGTCAAGGACGACGACCGGCTCACCTTCCACCGGCACCCGGTGGCCCAGAGCACCGATGGCATCCGCGGCAAGGTGGGCCACGCCCGGGGCCTGCACGCCTGGCAGATCAACTGGCCGGCGCGGCAGCGTGGCACGCACGCCGTAGTGGGAGTGGCCACGGCCCGCGCCCCTCTGCACTCCGTGGGCTACACGGCCCTGGTGGGCAGTGACGCCGAGTCGTGGGGCTGGGACCTGGGCCGCAGCCGCCTCTACCACGACGGCAAGAACAGGCCGGGAGTGGCCTACCCCGCCTTCCTGGGGCCCGAGGAGGCCTTCGCGCTGCCGGACTCGCTGCTCGTGGTGCTGGACATGGACGAGGGCACGCTCAGCTTCGTGGTGGACGGCCAGTATCTGGGCGTGGCCTTCCGCGGCCTCAAGGGCAAGAAGCTGTACCCGGTGGTGAGTGCCGTGTGGGGCCACTGCGAAGTCACCATGCGCTACATCAACGGCCTTGACCGTAAGTGCAGGGTGGGGGTGGCTGGGGGGTTCAGACGCTGCCTGTCACGGGATGAGTTGGGGAGGGTGGCAGGAAGCAGGCGAGGCCCCACCCTCCACGGTCACTTGGGGTCACCCTGCCGTGTAGAGGATGTGGTCTCTGGGACTCTCCTTTACCAGCTTGGCGATCTCCGGCTTTGCCTCAGTTTTCCCACCTGCAAAAGTGGCTCAGGGATAGCCATCTTGGACAGGGTTGTTGCCAGGATCAAGTATGATAATAACGTATGTGAAGGGCTTAGGACAGGGACTGGCGCCTAAGAAGGGCTTCCTGTGTGGATGCCAAGCAGGAATCTTGCTGTCGGGATAAGGGTTATGCAAAATGAGGTCTCCTCTGTGCCGGGCCTGAGGCTCACAGCTGGAGGAGAGGGACAGTGGAGATAGAGTCCCTGCGCTTGACTGCCATACGCTCTGAGTTAATACGTTTAATAAACACAATAAGTAATTATAATAACGACTATCACGTATTGACCACCAGCTGAAGGCAGGGTCTGAACTCTCAGTTCCCAGCTCTTCCTGGTGAACTGTCATTGCCTCCTGGGAATGAGAGCCAAAAGTTGTAGAGTCTCTTCATTTTTCCAAGAGGACCCAGAAATCTAGATTTGTGCGAAAGATCCCGATTTTCAGGAGTTGGCTGCTGCTGCAAACACCGTGTGGGCAAACAGAACACCCTTGCAGGCTGCGGGCAAGCCCAGGGGCAGCCGGAGTTGATCCCTGGCAGCCCTACAGCCTCCTGTCACTGTACATGCACCATCACGCTGTGAGGCAGCTTCAAAATCGTGGCGACAAAAATGTCTATGTTTGTAGGAGGGAGTCACTCGGAGGCAGGGTGGCCTCTGGACAGAGGCATCTATGGCCTCCCGCTAAGTGGAGCCTTGTGGGCTTATACACTCCTCATCCAAATAGACTTCCTGCCACACCCCCGGCAAAACTCACTGAGGCAGGTGCTTAAGGCCAGAATTCCAGTTTATTCATTCCAAATGAGAGACATAATTGCCCCCATTTCAGCGATGAGAAAACTGAGGAGCAGAGCCACGGCGAACCAGGGTCTACCTAGGTCCGTCAGCCTCTGAAGCCTGTTCTTTTTCCATGCACCTCCCCCACCCCACCGCCTTCAGTTGAGGAACCAAGAGTAACGCCCAAGAAAAGAAGTCAAGAATAAGATTTTACTCAAGTAAAATTTATATTTACTTGATGTAGTTTAGGTTGACTGTTTTCCAGGGGGCCAGGCCAGCAGAAAGTGGCCGGTGCGCTCAGCTCTCTCGTGTAACAGGCGACATTCTTGGTCAGATTTCCTCTTCATGGTTGTCGAACTGAGATGGCCGCTGATGGCAAAGTCTTGTGCTGTTTTCTCTGATTAACTGGTAGATCTCGGAGCAGCTGAGCGTGTGCCGAGAAGGGCTAGTTTAATCGTCCCAGTGCCATGCGGAGAGTGTCTGGCACCCTCGCAGACATGGGGACCAGGCCAACCCCAGTACCAAGAAAACCAACAGCAAAAACGCACTCTCTTAAACAGAATTGGGAAAGGGACTTGCCAGAATTTATCATGGGACTAGAAGGGTGGACTTGGTGTGCAAGGCTCTGGAGTCTGACACGCCTCAGTTCCAACTGTGTCCCCAGTGCTCAAGCGTTTTGTGTCTTCAGTGAGTCTTTCTAATGCCTTACAACTCGTTTTGCTTATCAGTAAAATGGGACAGTATCAGATCTCTTTCACAGCCGCTGTGAGATATCGTATGTGGTACCAATAATATGGTAGCTGAGATAAAGGCTGTCATTGATACCCAGCGGGAGCTGCCTGAGCCAACAGTTGGGCCCCCAAGGTGGGCTTCCTCTTGGGTATTGATTCACTGATTCACGCCTAGCTATTATCTGTTGCTTGGTTTTCAGGTACGGAGCTGAGGTGCTAATAAGTTATAGCCAGTGGCTCCCCCACGCCTGTTAGGATCAGGAGTAGTCAAGCCATGGTATCCTCCTTGGTGCAATTTCGGCAGGGAGCTAGGTGGGAATGGATAGTTGTATTGGGAGTAATCTGAGCTCTTAGATCCTGTAGGTGGCTGGAGAAGCTTGGTGACGCTGAAACTCGGACTGTTCCATCCTTCTCCCCACTGGCAGCAATTTTTGAGGCTGGCTGAAGCTGGAATGCTCCTCCAGGAGTCAAGCAAAGGCCAAGATGTCATGGCATGCTAGCCTGTAGCATCCGTTGTTCCGTGTCAGGATTGGCTTGTCTGCTGTGGCACTGGCCTGTTCTCCAGAGAGAAGTACTATTCTCTAGCATGGACAGGGTATGACTGCAAAAAGGAGGAACTCAGTAGAGGCACCTGGGTGGCTCAGTCAGTTAAGCGTCCGACTCTTGGTTTCAGCTCAGGTCATGACCTTTTGGTTGGTGAGTTCAAGCCCCGCATCAGGTTCCGTGCTCCTGCTTGGAGTTCTCGCTCTCTGCACCCCTCCCCTGCTCACTCTCTCTGTCTCTCTCTCAAAATAAATAAATAAAGTGGAAAAACATTTTTTAAAGGGAGGTAGCTCAACTTTTCCGTGCTTTGAAAGGCCATGGTCAGCCTAGAACAAGCCCCGCCTACAGAGTGGGCCATAGGACATGCTGCAGTGGAGTCTGATAGGGGCTGGTTGGGAAGGGACCGTGTGATGCCTGTAGCTGGGATCTGGGCTGACGTCCACCAAGGGCATCCCTGGGCACAGGGAGGGGTTTGGCCTTGGGGAGTCCCTGGGCAGGGAAAGGGGCCCAAGATGGGGCTGCGTACGTGAGAATTCTGTGCCAACGATGGTTGTGGGCATGACGTCAAGTCCCCATACTCAGACCCGACCGGGACGTGGGGGAGCACTGTCAGAGACACGCTCCGGAGCAGAAAGGCAGAGCTCCTCTCTGGGGTTGCTTCCCCAGAAGATCAGCAGGGAGAGAGTTGTGCCCAGGGCCTCTCACAGACCATGTTAGACTCTGGCCTTGGCCCTCACCAGAAGGCCGGGCACAAGGAGAACCCCTCTCTCTGAACCTCACTGTTCTCCTTTGTAAAATGGGCACGATGAAGCTCACCGGCACGGAGCAGATCGGCAGCAATCGGTGCTTCCTGCTTTCACTGACCAGGTGAGCGGAGCCAGGTCCGGGGGCTCCCCTGTGGGTTACAACAAAGCATCCACAATAGAAGCTTCTCCTCCGATGTCACGGAAGTAGGCTGATGGATGTCCTTTCCTCAATGTTTGAATTTTTATGACTGAAAGCAAGACCGACAAAGGTCTAACCTCCTTTAACTCTGAAGCATGTGTTCGCCGGGGGCAAGAGCTCCTAGAAGCATGTTTTGCTGTCACAGACGTGTTCTTCGGCCACGGCATGGAGTGGCGCGGCTCCGCATCTCCGAGTTTGCCACCAAGAGCTGCAGGACCCCCGGGGGCTCTGCCATCTGAGCGAAGCGCAGAGCCAAGGCCGGGCAAGTGGGCGAGTCTCCAGATGACTGGGTCCAGGGCCCAAATGATGACAGCAGTAATAACACAACAGCAACAAACTAAACTCCCTCTTAGGTGGTGCTGGGCTCTCTTCTAAGCACTTGACAGATTTTAACTCCTTTAATCCTGGTCACCACATGTTCAGCTAACGCCTGTATTATCTCATTTTACAATGAAGAAATTGAAGCACAGAGAGCTTGAGTACGTTGCTCAAGGTCCCCAAACTGGTAACTGGGGGAACTGGGATTCACACGGAGGCATAGTGGCCCAGCGGGCCCCTCCCAGAGATGTTTGCAGAGGGGGCAGGAAGGGAAGGAACAGGAGAGGCTGCTCCACCAGGCTGGGTGGCCACACAGCCACCTGGACTTTTCCTTCAGCGGTGGGTCTGGGTGAGACTCCGAAATGCCGCCCTGGTACTTCTCCTTGCCCCTGCCTTCATCTCTAGCCCTCAAAGCTCTTGGCTCAGCACAGAGCTCCACGGGGTGTTCCGAAAAGTTAGCTGCATAAAGACAGCCCCAGCAGCGGCTGCGAATCAGGCGTGCTTTGGTCGCTAACAGGAGAATGTCACTGAAAATGTCCCAACTGCTGTGAGGTTTGGCCCAACTGCTGTGAGGTGGGCCAGGCCTTTGGAATCTGCTCCAGGCTGGTTTCCGGAATTGCTCCTCCGCTCCCTGGCTCCTCCTTCCACGTGCCGGAGGCCAGGACGGTTGACAGAACGGCTTTGTCCCCTGTCCTGGAGATCTTGGGTGGTGAGGGGTGTGTAAGTGACGCAGGAAGTGGAGAGGAGCCCCAGACAGAGACACGCGTGCAGGCTTGGAGGGCCGTGCAGCTTTGATCTGAGAGTCGTAACAATTACAAGGTTTTTTGTTCTTTTGTTTTTTGTTTTTAATCCCACTCATGTTTTGTGCTCCGGGCCAGGCATTCTCTCTCTCTGTCTCTCTGTTTCTCCTTTGTCCATATAATAAATTTTGAGGCAGTGTTGCTGTTGTCATCTCTATTCTGTAGGTGGGAAAAGGGACTCTTGGAAAGGTACAGGTAAATTAGCGAATGTCTCAAGGCCACGCAGACAGCCAGCAGCAGAGCGTGCTTAAACCCAGGCCTAAGCGCTCCTGTGCCCTGCCTCCTGCTGCCCGGACCATCCCTGACTCCATTTTGCCCACCGAGTAGGGCCCAATTGCACAGAGCAGGTGTTGGTGCCCAGGGTTCATTTTCTGGGGGTTGGGGTGGGGGAGAGAATGGGAAACAGAGGATCTCAGGTCTGCCTGGCAGAGAGGGCTTGGCCACCTGCATCAGGCCAGGGAAACTGTATTTCCAGACGTCGTTCCTAGATGGTTTAATTGACCTGCCAACAAGTATTTATTGGCGCAACGGCTCAGCAGAAGGGGCTGGCAGCCAGCCAAGGCTTCTGGTATTGATGAAGGCCAGAGAGAGTTTTCTACCAAGATGAGCACAAGGACACCATCCCCTTGCCAGAGCCATCCTCCAGTCTGCACTGAGCTCCCCACCTTCTGGCTCAGTTCCCACGCGTCTCTCCCAGGTGACACGGTCCTCCCAGTCTCCCTGACATTGACTCGGCGGCTCCTCTTCCCTCCCGACCCCGGGGCCAGGCCTGGTCTCCCCTTCGCCCCTCTGCCTATCATTGTGCCCTGACCCCCAGCTCACCCTCAGCCCTCGGCCCAGGGCTGTCCCCCGCAGACTCATTCAGCACCGAGTGTCCCTCATCTGCTCCATTCACGTACTTTCCCACATGTGTGCCTTCTTTCCCTAAGTAGATAAGAAGTAGGTTCCTTAGAACAAGAGATGGTGACCCAGGAGGCATGTGTGGGGAAGTCATAGAGACTTAAAAGTATGTATGCATTTACTTATGTTTGGTTTTTTTAATGTTTATTTACTTTTGAGAGAGAGAGAGAGAGAGAGAGACAGTGCAAGCAGGAGAGGGGCAGAGAGAGAGAGAGAGAGGGAGGGAGACACAGAATCCAAAGCAGTCTCCAGTCTCTGAGCAGGGCTCAAGCTCACAAACCTGAGATCATGACCTGAGCCAAAGTTGGATGCTTAACTGACTGAGCCACCCAGGCGCCCCTGCATTTGCTTTTGAAAGGCAAACTAAAGTTTAAACATTACAAAGGAATTACCCTTCCCCCCTCACACAGGCACACACCCATTTGCTCCCCAGCTCCTCTCCCTGCTGGCAACCACCAGTAACAGTTTCTCCAGTGTCCTTCCAGAATTTTATGACAGAGAATTTTTACGTGAACGTGATCACGCTGTAGACATTGCCATGCATCTCACTTCCTCCTTAATAGATCTTGACGATGATTTAATATGATTAATGTAGAGCTGCCTCATTCTTTATTAACAGCTGTATGGAGTTTTCTTGGTATGGTTGTATCATAATAATTCAGGCCCCTATTTTTTGACATTAAGGCAGTGTCCAATCTTTGAGAATGATCCTTTGATTCCTATATAAATTTCATTTCTGCCTCCCGGCCAGTTAACGCCCTCGAGCCGTTGTTTTCCCATCTGTGCAGTGGGAAGAATCACATGTCCCTTTGCGTCGTTGCTGGATCAGAAATGACGTGGAAACAAGGCACGGGCTGGCATGTGGCTCCCGGGTATGCATGCTGGAGGGGGCCGTGAGTATTGCGATGCTGACCCCGCATTGCCGATTGGACCGTGTCCAGTGCCGAACTCATCCCGGACACTTGCTGAATCTTGCGAATGCTTTGGTTTCTAGTGGAACATATAGTCGAATGATATTAGTTTGCTGTTACAGAGGCTTCAGACAGTACTGGACTCAGATCATTTGAGTTGTGTAGTCTGGTCAGTCCTTTCGTAGGGTGAATGTCATTGTAGTAAGTCACCTGGCCCCTTACCTGCACAGAGCAGGCCCACATGAGTGTGGTTTGCTGTTCCGTTGTTGCTGCTGCCACTGCAGAAGGCAGCGGCTCTGGGAGGCAGGGACCACATCTCAGCCTCCTCGGCCACCCTCTGTTGCACCCTGGGAACTGAGGACCTAGTAGGTGCTCAGTAAGTACATGTGAACATACTAGCCTCCTCTACCGGCCCAGCTTTGCTTTTCTCTGCGGCAGCGGGACCTGAGACACAGTTAGCCAGAACAGAGGGAGGCTGGCTACGAGAGGCCGCCCTCTTGAAGCCTGACACAAGAGTGACCCCTTCCCACCTCTCATTGTGTGTGGAGCACAGCACATCGGTCCCCACACTCAGGCCAGGCAGAGGCTGCATGACGGGCTGGGCAATTCAATTCAGAATCTTTGACGTTCAGAAAGTGGCCCCTGTCCTTTGTTTTCCACAAAATGGAACAGACTTGGAGCTGAAAAAAGCTTTTGCTCAGACACTGCAGCCCTGCTGCGAGTGGGGGGTTTCCACATGCTAACAGCCATGAGTAGGTTCACTCTAGGAAGTCCCACCTGTAGGAAGGGGGCTCTGGAGCGCAGGCTCAGTCAGGAGAGTGTCACCGCGGGCCGGGGTGGAGTTACATGCAGGGACACTGGAAACAACACACACCTGCTGTCTTCCTTTCAAAGGGCCTCACTGTGGCCTCGTGGGACAAGCTGGGGCTCACTCCTGACAGGGCTGCTCATTAGCTGTGACGCTGAGCAAGTCTCTTCACTTTGGAGCCTCCATCTCCTTATCTATAATAGTAATAGAAACGTACCACGCTGCAAGGCATCGGGGTTGTGGATAATATATAGAAAGTAAGGGGGGCTAGGGCCTGGCACAGAGGAGATACCGGAAAATGTAGGTTTCAAAATCGCCGGTTATGACCATTGCAGCTCCTGTAGATTGGTAAGATTACCGCTACTGTCACTAAATGTGGAAACACTCATCATTTTTAAATCTCGGTCCACTGCGTGCCTGGGTGGCTCACTTGGTTAAGCATCCGACTTTGGCTCAGGTCACAATCTCACGAATCGTGAGACTGAGCCCTGTGTCAGGATCTGTGCTGACAGCTCAGAGCCTGGAACCTGCGTCAGATCCTGTGTCTTCTCCTCTCTCTGCCCTTCCCCCACTCAATCAATCTCTCTCTCTCTCTCTCTCTCTCTCTCTCTCTCACAAAAATAAACATTAAAAAAAATTCTGTCCACATTGTGAAATCTGAGGGATTTCACATAAGGGAGTATGTTGGTTTGGGGAGGTTTTTGACTCTTTTATCTTTAAGGTACTTGGTGGAAATGCCACCTGAGATTCAAAGACCACCATGAGTTTGTCGCAAATGTGCTGGGGGTGTTTAGCCTTCCCTGCGAGCAGTTTCAAAAGTTTCCAGCTAAGGGTCTGGTTTAAGCGTTTTGTAGTTCCCGGTGGTGACTTGCTTGGTGAACGAGTGTTCAGCAAGGATGTCCAAATATTCGCCCCCCTCGCCAGCCAGTGGGCCTGAGGGGCAGCAATGCCTGGGAACAGACGGTCAGCAGGCCTGGCTGTGGGTCAGCCCCTGCTGGACCTTTGGAGGAAGGGGAAGGGGGAAGAGCTGGCCGGACTCCATTCTTGGGGAGCCGGCAGGAGGGGGAAGGCAGGCCCCAGGCATTATAGCTGGAACGGATGCCGTCCGGCCTCCAGTGCCAGACCCCCACTTTACAGGTGGGAGCCGAATGGACCAGAGCGCTGGGAGGACGTGCCCGAGGTCACCGACTAATTAGCCTGACACCCAGACTCCCAGCCCCCCTTGAAAATGCACCTCACCAGAAACGAGAGAGTGAGAATCCACTGCAGTTCGTGAGCCCGTATGGAAAAACCCTGACGTGGATGACAGAGGACGTAGGAGTCTAAGAGGAGAATGACGCCTTCCTAGAAGCAGCCTTTGCAGTTTGAGCAGAGTTGAAACCCGCCATGGCTTCCTAGTGCCTCCTGCATGTCAGAGACCCTGTCCCTCCCCCGCTCAGACCACAGAGCAAGGAGTTCAGCCCAGAGACCAGAGACCACCAGTCCCTTAGTTTACGGTGAGCTGGGCATACGTTTCCTAACTTCTCAGTTCCTCAGTATTGTCATCCGTAAAGTGGGTTTGAGGATGGGACTTGCCCTGTAGACTCGTGGTCAGCAGTGCTTCTCAAACCTTAACGTGCATTCAGGTCAGCTGGGGATCTTGTTAAACGAGGTTCCGACTGCAGAGGTGAGGGTCGGGCCTGGGACTCTGCATTTCTGACTAGCCCCTGGGTGACGCTCACGCAGCTGCGTGTTGAGGGCAGGGCACAAGACGAGGCTTCCACATGCATGGCTCGTCCCCTCCTCCCGCCGTGCACCTCTCTAACCCCCACTCGGATCCTGCAGCCAAGCCAACCTGCTTATTCCTCTGTGCCTTGGTCTGTGCTGACCTCTTTGCTGGAGGCCTGCTCCCCATCCCTGTCCCACCCCTATCAAAGCTCAGTGTTACCAAGCCGGGCTCTGCCCACCGCCCCTCCTGCCCGGCTGACGTGAGGGTAGTTCCTGCGCCTTGCCCCCCTCCCCCACTCCCCAACCTTCCGCCGTCCAGCTGTGCCTTCAGCATATTTCCTTCTTTTCCCATCCAGCTCCATTTCCCTCTCGCTCTCATCCTCCCTAACCACCGTGTGACTCAGTTTACCTGTCCTGGAACCCCCATTCACACAGCTGCCAGCAAGGTAGACACAGGTAGATCCGTGAATTTCCCGTGAGGACAACTTTGTTTGGGAAAAGAGGACTGCAAACAGAAACAGCTCTTTGTTAAACAGCTATCGATCGAGCACCTACGAAAGGCCAACCGCCGCTTGGCGCTGCTCAGGCACCACGTCGTCTTATCTGAACGCCCCCAGCCCCATACAAATGCTAGTCAGTGCCCTATGCACGTTAGCTCGTCAAATCCCCCCAGATGAGAAGCTAGCGTTACCCGACTTCCCACATGAGGAGCCTGAGGCCCAGGGAGACGGAGAGCCTGCACACAGCACCAGCTTGCAGGCAGCCGTGTGCACAGGAATCCACGCCGTCAACTCCAGCACCCCCGCCTCTAACCTCCAGGCCACATGGGTCCCGGCGAGCCTTCCCGGCTTTGCTGCTGGTCTCGAGCCTTAGCAGAAGAGTTTACTGAAGCTGGCATCGGCAGACCCGCTGCCACGGCATTGAAGCCCCCTAAACACACCGACTGTGTTCATTCTCACCTGTGCGGCTGGGCGCGGTGGTGACGCGGAGTGGGTGCTGCGGGGGTAGCGATGAACGGAGTCAGCGGATTTGCAGGACGGTGTCGAGATGATTGGGGAAAGCAAACAGCCTGCCGGGCTGGCAGCGGCATTCGTTTGCTGCAGTCGGGGAGCCAGCTGATCCTCCCGGTCGTGTCCCTTGGTTGAGGCAAGGGGGCAGTTAGCATGAGTTACAGCCCAGCCCAGACACTAATAAGGCTGCTTGTCTGAGGCCTTCCATAATTCAAGTTAAGGCTGTCCTGTCTAATGGCCGTTCTTCATCAGATCTTCCAAGACTCGGTGCCTCCTTAATGATTTATTTGCTTGGGGTGAAATTAAGCCGAGACAGCGTGAGCTTGGAAAATACTGCCTTGCTGGTTCTCCCCAGTTCTTCATCCTTAGTGGCGGCTGCTTCTATAAATAGAGCTGTGAGCCCCCCTTCGTGACTTACCTGCTGGGAGCCCCAGTGGGCACAGGCCGCCCTGTCACGACCCTCTGGGACCACACCTGATGAGGCACCTGGTGCCCATCATCTCTCGCACCTCCAAGGCCGGCGACCTCACGGGAGCAGCTGGCGGGGAGAGGGGGGGGGGCAGCAAGGGGTCGGAGCTGCAAGCAGAGACATCACTGTCTTGGCTTTGGAGCCATTTAAGTGGAAGTGTTTGAGCTGATCCATTTGGAGCTACAGCCGTGTCCCAGATCTCGCCCTGTTTGTTGATGTTTCTCCCCCAAAAGGCATTTCATGAGGGAGTCCCATGGTGAGAGCAGTCTTGCTTCTGGTGTGTAGTGAGGTGGATGACAGCTCTGTGCCTGACGGCTGGGCCTTGCTGGGAGGGGCATGGGGGATCCGGTTCATCTCCCTAAGCGTGGCCGCCTCTGAGGGGTGGGGCCGGAGTCACGGCCAAGGGCCACTCACATGGAGGCCAGGTGCATAGTGAGGGTGGGTCGTTCAGTCCAGCTCCTTCGGAGTTCAGAAGATCCAGGTTGCCTCAGGGAAGGGACGAGTGCGAGGGCGTGTGAGGACCGAGGGGTCCAGCAATGGGAGTGTGCTCAGGCACCTCACTGCTGCCTCAACTGCACATCTGCCCCCAGGATCCCTCCCCTCCCCCCCCCCCCCGTCCCCAACCTCTCCTGTATCTTCTCTGGATTCTTCAGAATTTGAGTGCCCCCTTGGTGTTGACTGTGACCCTGACCCCACTCCCGCGCCTCACGGTTAGCCAGCACAGTATTTTTCTAGGTCTTGCTTTAAAGTCCTGAGCGTCTCCGACTGTGCTTCTCTTCAGGTGCTGGCAGGGGGGTCCCACCGGCCCTCTGATTGGCTGTGATTGGGTTGGGTCCTACCTGCTGGTTCCCTGATGGGCAGTCCTGGAGCCAGTCAGTTAGCACACTTGCCTGGACACCAGCGTCCCTCAGGGAGCACGGAAAACCCACAGGTTTCAGCCATCTCTCCTGTATAGTCGGTGGACCCAGCAGAGTGAGTGTGTGTGTGTGTGTGTGTTTGTGTGTGTGCGCACGCGCGTGTGTCGCAGACTTCCCAGTTGATCATGCCATCAATCTAGCACTGGCCGGAAGCCAGCGGCTGGGAATACCTGTGGAGGAAGCTGCTGGGGTGAGGTGGGGCGGGGGGTGTGGAGGGTCATGGAGAGAGCGAACATGGTAGGCAAGCAGCAACGTTCCAGATTTACAGGAGCTGGTTATCGGGAAGCAGGGTCCAAGGCAGAAGCGGGCGTTGGGCTCCCAGTCTTAGCTGGGACAGGCACGGGGCACCTGACCATTCTCATTGGCTCCCGCACCAGGGAGGCAGATGCATGGTTCACGTGGCCGAAGTGTCAGTGCTGGGTGCGCCGTGAGTTCGGAGAGGCCGCTTGACTCTTCCTGCTGCCTCCTGGGGCGTCCCACGGGGTGTCAGGGTTGATCGGCGCATTGTGTGGAAGTGCTGCCCCGAATCGGCCCCTCGGCCAGGATTCTGGGGGGTGGAACGTTCCTGTGCGTGCCGCTTCTGCGCCTTCGGGATGGTGGAGGTGCTGTCGGGGACGTCCTGAGTCACTGCTTTTCTCCCCACCGACAGAGACCGGGTCGTCCCCTTCGCCCGTGTGTCCCCAGCATCTGGCACGTGATGGGTTCTCCGGGAACCTCTGTTGAATGAATGACCGGCTGACCCAGGGTCCACGTGGCAGGGGGAGGAAACTGCAGGTTTGGGTGGAGGACCGGGCCCAGGGAGGAGCACGTTCTTCCTACAGCATCTGCACAAAAGGCTTCACCAGCTTCCCACTGAGGCTTCTTCGGGGAAGGGAATCCTAAGAAGTTTCCAGTTAGCCAGGAATAGTACATTAAAATTAGCCCCACTCTGCCCACAGCCGCTGATTTGATCTTGTTATAAATAAGCCCTTGCTCTTCCCTCCCCCTCACGCCTCCTGCGTGGCCCGGTCGTCCTGCTGTGTAAGGAGGGGATTTGCCCTTTCCCTCAGTGTCGGTGGAGGCGCTGACCTGTGCTGGCCTGCACCCAGCCTGGATACATCTCCTGGGTGCCAGGTACGGTGAGGACAATTTAGGAGGGAGAGACAGAAACAGAAAAAAAAAATATGCCGTGATCCGTCTCGACATAGGCAAGCGTGGTTAAATGAGCAAAACTGGAGACCATGACCAGGAGGGGTGTCTCCACCCTGCTGCTGCCGATGGGCCCTGGGGACGTCTCCGGCAAGACGGGGGCAGCCCTGGGAAGATCTGGGGAAGAGTGCGTTGGTGGCAGGTGTGTGGCCGATGGGGCAGCCAGCAAGGCCGGCGTGGTGCAGGGGAGAGCGGGGGCTGGGAGAGGGAGGGGTTGGTAAGGGCTGGCCTCGGCGGCCTGCAGGCCGTGGCCTTGCCTCCCATCCTACAGACTCAGGTGATTCACTGTTTTTCAAAAAGTCGTCAACAACCTTATTTTAAAGAAGCAATATTTAAGGTTCCTTTTCCACTGGGACATGCCTCCTGGTTCTACCAAATGACACGTTGTTGGAAGTGGGTGAAGGTGGCCTTGTTTGAGGTGGGTGTGACCACTTCCATTTTTATAGATGAGTCCGTCGAGGCCCAGAAAGTTTGAGAGCCTCGCCCAGGTCACACTGTGAGTGGGAAAGCTGATATGAACCCCATCTGTCATGCTTCCACATTGTCGCTGCTCAAGAAACAGATCCCAGGGGTGCGAGTGTGTGAGCACAACAGGGCCGCATGGCGGTTGAGTTAGTGGCAGTCCAGCCCAGAGAAGGGGCCTCTCCAGAGCAGGGAAGCCCCTGTGGGCCTGGGCAGGTCTCCGCCCCACACTGTTCTTTTGTTCCTTCAGGCTGTTGAGTGAGCCATGGCTGCTGATTTGCGGTTCACAGTCTTCCCTATCTGGGTGGTGGGTGGGTGACCCGGGGCTTGGAGCCACCTCTATAGCCAAGGTCTGGGCCAGCCACTGTCCACTGTGATTCTGCTTCTCCATGTCCCTGGCTGCACCCTGCGAAGGGGGACACCTGGATGGGTTCTGGGCAGGTCGGCTCTGCCTTCCCTCTGTACCCTGGCATGGCGGAGCTCCAGGGACCTGACAGATGTCTGTCGGCTTAGGTGCTGGTCGCCTCCAGGCTGGGTGAGTCACCCGGGAGGCGCATGGCAGGTGGAAGACTGTTTCAGTTTCGGCCATCACCGTTGGCTTCTCTCATTTATTCAAGGTGTTGTGGCAAAATGGATTGTTCAGATGTGTGAGATTTGAAAAAGCTTTCTCAAGCTAAAGTAACTTGATTTGCCTAGAGTCTGGTGTTGGGTGGAAAAGAGAGAAGGAGTTAGGTTCTGGACAAAGTGCTAGACTTGGAGCCAGAAAAGCTGGTTCAGCCCTTTCCATCTTGGCCATCGGCTATGTGTGACGTTGGTCAAGTTCCCTCGCCTGTCTGTGCCTTCATTTCTCCACTGCCAGAAGGACGGGATTGGAGAAGATGACTGCAAAGGGTCTCCATTGTTGTGTAATGTTGAGACACTCTCTGCACATGAGGACCAATATCTTACACTGCTGGGCCGTCCAGGACAGCCGCCGTTAGCCTCAGGCAGCTGCTTACATCTGAGTTTAAATGAATTAAAGTTAAATTAAAAATTCAGTGCCTCAGTTGCACCAGCCACAGTCAAGTGCTCCGTAGCAACGTGTCGGTGGCGGTTACCATGTTGGACGTGCACGCCCAGAGGATTTCTGTCATCACACAAAGTTCTAGTGGTCGGCGTGGCTTTCGAGCCCCTGGGGGAGGACTGGGGAACACAATGGAGGGGGCGCAGGCCACTGTTTCCATTCTGGAAGTATGCTGGGGTCAGTGCCAGGAGGAGGGCCAGCTCGCCCCTTGGCCTGGCTTGAGCAGGGTTGGAGTAGGAAGAAGATTCGACACAGATGCCCATCCAGGGAGTGTTGGGCACAACCAGGAAACCGTAGAGAGTGTCAAAGGTCCAGGGTGGGGAGAGCCAGGAGGGGGGCAGTGACAGGAGGTATGCGAGGAATGCCAAAGAGGAGGGCTTGGGACCTCGGGGGCCAGGAGCCCAGCTGGGGAGGGGCAGCTGCTGCAAGGAGGCAGCGTCCTGTACACCCGGGTTCAGGATCAGAGAGCAGCCACCCCCCCAGGTCTGTGTCCGTGGGCAAGTTTCTGAGCCCGTGGAGCCTCCACCTCCTCATGGATGAAAGGGGAGGAACAAGAAAAGAAGGTTTTGATGGAAATGAAATAAAATCAGGCTCTCAAAAGCCACGGTCAATGGTATGGCCAAATCACATTAGAGGCTGCTTCACAGAGTGCTGTTGACTCTTCATGGTGACTTGTGATGAGAGACGGGCATCACTTGTGATTTTAAGGTTCTGAGGTGTCGGTCCTGCCTTTCCAACTGGATGGTAGGCTCTTTGGAGAAGGGACCGGCACGTTCGTCCCGTGTCCCCTCAGCCCTGAACACGGCAGGCACTTTCCCTTGGCACGGTTGAAAGGAACAGTGCCGGCGGCCGCCATGTGGGGGGCCGTGCTGACTTGTCCTCTTTGCTCCTGACCCCGCGGCCTTTCAGCAACACGCAGTCATGCTCTGAGAGTCGTTGAACGCTCTCCTTGTCCCTGACACATATGCGCATCTGGCTGGGTCTGGTTGCCATTTTCTGAACCCACGGCCCATCTCAGGCTCTGACCCCAGCCCCACCGTGTGTAAACAAGCCAAGGGCAGAGGTCAAAGGCCAGAGCTAGGCTTTGCCGGCACCTCGCACACTGCTTTTGGCAGGAAGTAGCCCGGTGTCTCGTTTCATCCTGTGGGCCCCCTCCCCACCCAGAAATCAGCTTTTCATCTGCAGTCCTGGCCGGGAGGTGACATTTCTGGATGGCTCGTTGGTGATGGATGGCCTGCTGCACGCCAGCCCTGGGTAGGTTCATTGCTCAGGTCTGGCTCTGGCTTTTCGTGAAGGCGGTGCTCTGGACAGAACACAGAGAGGGGAGCTTGAGTCCCACCAGGGCCACCTTTCCTGCCCCAGAACTGGCACGCTTCCCATCAAGAGTGGCAGCGAAGATAAGCTGAAGGGCCCTTTGACGGACATCTCCCAGTCCCAAACAAGGGGTTTGCACATCAATGCTCTCAATCCTTTGGGCCCCGTGTGGGTCACAGTAACATCCCCATTTCACGGATGGGGAAACTGAGGCTGTGAGAAGCTAAAAGGTGACAGGGCCAGAACTGGAATGGGAACCTTACCCGTCTGACTCCAAGTTCAAGGGCTCCCTGTCGTGAGGTCCTGAAGGCCCCATTCGTGCTCCTGGCATCTTTCCTCTGACCACGCTGAGCTGCGGTGGGGTTTTTAAACCATCTGATACGCTCTGTAGCCTCCCTGTTTTCCTGGCTTGGCCTCCGCTTGACGATCTGAACTTCTCTAGACGTGTGTCTAAGGCCAGGTTTTGCGGAGCTGTGTGACCTGGGCCAGCCCCAGGACATCCCGCCCCGCCTCCCCCGCCGAGCCTCAGGTGTAGACAGTAGGGACCTATCCAAGGAGCTAGAGGGATAGAGTGCCCGGTGTACAGCTTCCCCCAGCCCATGGGAACTGTGCTCCATGGTTTTTCTGTTGTCCCCGTGCTACCCACCCAGCTAGAACCCCGGGTGATGCCGCTCTTATTCAGGACACGTCCGGCACAAGATGTAGGTCGGGCATTGGCCTCCGCTTGGCCCCACGTTCTCAGCCTTGTGTCAGACAGAGGCCTGGGGTGGAGGGGGGCCCTCGTTGCGCCCCTTTCTCTAGGCGGCTCCAAGGCGCTGTGCCCTGTGCGTGGCCTCCCTCCGCAGAGCCCACGTCCCAGAACTTTCATCACAAGAGTGTGGCCCCCAGTCCTGACACCAGGCAAATTCCACCCCCACACCTTTGCTTCTGCTGTGCCCCCTGCCTGGAGGCTGGCCCCACCCCTCCGTCTGCCTGAAGCTCTCGTTTCTCACGGCTCAGAGAGGTGCCAACTTGGTTTTTAAGGTCCTCTTCAGTGATCTCAGTCCGCGGGAACAACCCCCTTCCGTGCCGTTGGAGCACATTTGGGTGCATAGAGGGGGCCTGCCGGGTGTGTAACCTGGAAAAGATGCAGGCGCGACCGCCTGCGTGGTGACCCATCTTCAGATGTTGTTTCTCTGTGGCTCCTCCTTGCTGGACTCTGGCTCCTGTCACCTCTGCCTCCACTAACTCCAGAACTTCTGGAGGCCCTTTCGGGGCAGAGGGGAAAGGCTCTGAACTGGGCAGAAAGCCTGAGCTTGAATCCTAGCCATGCTTCCAGGCTGCAGCATTTCTTTGTTCCCATTATCTGTAAAGTGTGGCTAATAATGGCTCGGCTGGAGGGGGACGGGAGGCCAATGAGCCTGCCGGTGTGAAAAGCCCAGCCCGGTGCCCGAGGCTGGCGTCACTGGATGGTGCTCGTGTGGCCGTTTCTCCTCCCAAGAGTAACAGCGCGTGTTAGAGTCCCAGGTGGAGAGTGGGCACGCAATAAAGACTTTCTGCTTCTTTTCAGTTTTTCTTTTGTAATGTTGCTCTATTAAATGCAGCCTGAGGCCCTCCAAGGTCCAGAGCCAAAGCCCAGTGCTTGCTCAGCCTTCCAGGGGGCCCCTGCCTGGCCCTTCTGTCCTCCTCCCCCACACCCCTGCCCTGGCCTCCCGGTGCCCTCCCCTCCATGCCGCCGGGACGACCGCACTGGCCTATAAATCAAACCTGTCCCTGGAGACCTCTGACCCAAACCAGATGGCCGTACATCGCCGGCACAGAATAACTCAGCTTCCGACAATGCTTGACCCCTCCCTTGCCTGACCCAGGGCCTGAGAGCCCCTTTACGCAGCTGCCCTGTCAATCAGTCCCCTGTCGGCCATCCAGGCTCTAGCGGGGGGCTGTGACCTCTCAGAGACACTCAGGGACTGTCTTGGAGACATTCCATTAAAGCCATGTAAAGATCTCTGGGAGGTTCGTGGTGCCTGCTTTGCCAACACTAGGCCAGGCAGTAGCCTGGCTTGATAGCCAGAGCCGACGTGCTCTGTGCCGCTGTCAACCCCTCCTCCAAGAAGCCTTCCCTGGCTACAGCAGTTACTGTAGCTTCTATGGCATAGAATGTCTGACCGCTCCAGGCACTCAGCCATGTATTATTCATTCTGTATTTACTGTGCTCCCTCTGCCTGGGCCCACTGGGAAGCTTGGACACTGCCCTTACCACCAGGAGCACCCAGGCACAGCTCTGGATCTAGAGAATTGCAGGACAAGGTGTTAGGGGCTACGGTTGAGCAGGAGACCCAGAGCACTGTGAGAACTTAGAGGTGGATGTACTATAACCTTGGAATCTAGGGCGGCTTCCCCGGGGAGGAGCACCGATGCTGAGTTTTGAAGGACGAGTTTGTATTTGCCAAGTGAAGGGGGGGGGGTGTTTCAGAGGAAGGATGTGCGGCAGGGGCAGGCATGGGGTCTGAAGCAGCCTGATCGGTTCAGGACCTACAAACTGGAGAGCATGCTGGAGGTCTACCTGGGGGAGTAGGGGGGAGCTCGAGGTGTATCGGTATAAATTAGGTCTGGTTGCGTGTGGCCAAAAATTCCCAATAATATAGGCTTAAACAAGAAAAGAGATTGATTTCTCTCTCATTTAAGAGAAATCAGGAAGCACCATGAGGTGATCAGTGCCCCAGGTTCCTTCTGCCTTCTCAGCCTGTGACTTCCAGTCCCAAAGGTACCTTATGGGCCAGAGTGGCTGCCAGAGCTCCAGCTTTTGCATGCACACTTCGGGCAGTAGGACAGAAGAAGAGGTGAAGGAGGGCACACTCTTTCCTTTAAAAAGATGTCTCAGAAATACCATACCATGCTTCTGCTTATAGCCCAGTGGGCAAAACGTTATCACATACCACTCTTGGCTGCAAGGAAGATGAGAAATGTAGTTCTGATCAGTAGGTGCTGCCTGAAATACTGCTCTTCTGCAAAAGATCCTGAGGCCCTACCTCGCCTTTGTGGGGAAGAACGCTGCTCAGTTAATAATGCCTCCCTTCATGGCGGGCACGCAGCCAATTAGCGTGCATTCCCGTGCTTGTCTTGCTGGTTTACTGCCAGAAGGTCGTCTCCCCAGGGATTCCCATGGCGTTCGGTGCAGTTCCTGCAAACAGAGCCAGGCGCATGGCCAGTCACTCTCTAAAGCCCCAAAGCGGAGCGGAATTCTAGGCAAAGGGTTTCTTGGTGTTCTGCAGTCCGATTCCGTCTCTGATCTACCACCTCCTTCAGGCATCCGTTGCCCTTCTGCAAGCCTGGATTTGCACAGAACGGTGTGCGGTTAGAGCACGGGCTAGGAGGACGAGAAAGAATTACAGCGTCGCTAAATAACTGCAGCCTCATTCCTCAGTGAGAGGACTTCAAGAATGTAAGAACCCAGAAAGAATCCGAGGAAAGTTTTGGGCCATTTAATTTTCACAGCCGGAAACGCATCGTCTCCTGGTTTCGTTTCATGCCTGCTGTGTGTCAGAGCCACACTTTCCTTAGCTGTGAAATGGGGCTAATACTACCCACCTTGAGAGGCTGTTGGGGGAATCACATGAAATGAGAGGGCAAAGCAGGGAAGAGACGGAGGATGGCAGATGGGAGCCTGGGCTCTGGCCTCAAACCGCCTGCGTTCCAATCCCGGCTCTGCTACGGGTTACTGTGTGGCCTTGCATATGTTACTTAACTTCTCTGTGCCTTGGTTTCATCATGTGAAATGGGGATGACGGTAACGTACCTACCTTGCAGAGCTGTTGCGCGGCTCCTCACCCGCACGATGTATGCAGAAAGGGCTGCGAGCCTGGCTCGCGGTGTGCATGGAAGAGGTTCCAGCTCCAAAGAGCACCGTCTTTGGGTCATTACTCCTCTTCACCATTTCCTTATTTGCAAAACAAAGGATAACGTGACCTCCCTCGCAGCCGGTGGATTAGTGACAGAATAACTGTAAAGCGACACATAGGACACCTGACAAATCAGAGCTGTGGTGAAGATTATAAAGACGATAGTGCGTCCCAGCCTCGGTCAACAGTCCCTTTACCTAAAAACACTCTAGATGTAGGCTGCTGTTAAGGGTGGACTTCCTGGGTGAACGCACCCAGAGCCCGCGCTGTCCTGCTTGGGGGCGTAGAGAGGAGCAGGCCCTGGGATAAAGAGGGGAAGGTCTGGGGGTGCAGGGCGCCCAGAGCCCCAGGAACAGCTGCTCCCGAGGTAACACACAACAGGGCACCAGGGCTTCTGAGCCGCTGTACTTGGATTTGCCCGCAGGACCTTGACCCTAGCTCAGAGGACAAGCTCCCTGGGCCTGCCTCAGAGGTGGGCTGGCCTCACCTCGTGTGGCCGGCAGCGCGGCTGCGGTTTGGGTGGCAGGCATGAAGGCAGCGTGGCTGGCAGGCCCGGACCTCTCCGCCGCATTTAGACTCTAGCTGCAGACAGCAAGGTCCAAGGGGGGCTGGAAGGGCACGGAGAAAGCCACATCTTTGGGGGACTCGCAGTACATGGAGGGATGGCAGGCACCACGGGCTTCGGGCAGACCAGACTGGAGAGTGGAGCAGGAGGCGGCTGTGTGGGGAGGTAACTCAGCAGACAGACCCAGCAGGAGGTGAAAAATCTAGGGTGTTGGGGCGGAGCCCCAGCGTCTGGGTCCCGACAGACCCAGCTGCTTTATAGTATGATCTTGTTGGATCCTTAAAGATCTGGGAAGCGAGCATGACATACCCATTTTCCAGATGAGGAAGCAGAGGCTCAGGAGGTGGAATGGCCGGCCTGAGGTTGCGCAGCCAGGGAGAGCGGAGCTGGAGCGGGACCCAGAGCCGAGTACCAAGGGCAGGGCCCTGCTCTCCCCCTTGCCCATCAAGGCTGCCATGGGCAGGGGGGAGACAGAGTGGGAGGGGGAGCAGCAGGGGAGGAGGTGCTGCCTTGTCCGTGGTGGGGGTGGGTGTGGCGGGTCGCTTCTGTGTTTACAGCCTCCGGGAATAAACTTTTCTTAAGGACGCAAAAGTTTGGTTGTGCTCAGTGAGCAGGAAAATGGAAGTGACCCTGGAGCAGAGATTTAAAGCCCCGTTGGCCGTTTAGGCAGCACTGTGTTTAATAGCTTGGGACCGCAGCGTTGGAGTGATAAATCCACCGTGCGCCGTGAGGTGGGGAGCTGGCCTGCTGGTCTCCCTGCTCTCCGAGTCCCCCCAGGACCCGAGACTCCTTCCAGTCTGTCTTGGAAATGGGCCCGGCCCTGGTCTGCTGAGGCTGGCAGCACCAGCCTCAAAGGAGCCATTGCCAGTGTTACACGGAAAACACAAAGAGGGCACAAAGTGATACGTATGTGAATTCACAAGCACAAAATACGTGTAAGGACACACTGCGAAAGCTAATGCTAGAAGGCCGTGCTCCCCACTGGTTATCCGCGATTACTTCGCGGTGGCAGGGGGAGGGGCGGGTTTCCTGGGTCTTTGTGCTCCGTGGCCCTGACAAACGGACACATACAGAGGGGTATTAAAAGTGCTCTCCGTCCATCCCCATTTCCCAGCAGATTCCCGGGGTGCCCGTGCTTCCTCCCCCCGGCCCGCTGGGTTTCAGAACCACTGCGGTGGGCATTCCCAGGGCCCGTTGCTTTGGCCCCGTGGCGGCTTCTCTCTGCTCGGCTGTGTCCTCAGCTGCAGGACACAGCTGGGTGCAGCTACAACCTGGACGTACCCGTGGGGGATCCCCTCAACCACTGTGAGGAGAAGGGTCAGGGGATAAATGACCCCAGTCCCAGCCTCCAGGACAGCTTTGAAGTATGACTGAGGGCTGCTCAGAGGATCCCGAGAGCATAAGCCCAGTGGCCCCCATCTGTGTGAGCTCATTAACGTACCCTTTCTTGGGGTGTCTGGGTGGCTCAGCTGGTTAAGTGTCTGACTCTCAGTTTCAGCTCAGGTCATGATCTCACGGTTCATGAGTTCAAACCCCACGTTGGGCTCTGTGCTGTCAGTGCTGAACCTGCTTGGGATTCTCTCTCCCTCTCTCTCTGGCCCTGCCCCGTTTATGCTCGCTCTCTCTCTCTCTCTCTCTCTCTCTCTCTCAAAATAAATAAACTTTAAAAAACAAAAATAAAAACGATACCCTTTCTTGTCTTCCTCCCTTCCCTGTTGTACTCTGCCCTTTCCCTTTCCCTCATAGTTTTGGGCATCACCTCCCCCCCGCCCCGAAACTGCCTGCTCCCAAAGCCTCGTCTCACTGGGGCCTCAACCAAGACGAGCGCACACTGACCAATTTCTGGAAGGGCTCATCAGACACCTTCTAGGTCTGTACAAGCACATCTGTATCCCCAGCTAAATACCGATGCGTGCACTTGCTTTTTCACAAGCGGGACTAGCGTGTACCATTCTGCGACTTGGTGACTCAGTGAAACACTGCGGTGGGAATTTCAGGTGCCGGTTTGTGCAGCTAGCAGTCCTTCCTGGCGGCCTTGATCCTGCTTATTGTGGGCACCCAGGTCCCCCAAGGACGGGACCGATCCCAGCTGGAGGTTACTGGTCCTCAAGGAAGGGGAGTGTGTGACAGATGTTCGTCCTCAACCAGTAGGTCCGTATTCACTGTCCGAACGCTGGCTGAGCCTTCTCCGCTTCCCCCCGGCCAGGTCCTGGTTGGGCTTTGCAGCCGCAGAGATAGGCCTGCGTGGCCCAGCCCGATTGCCCAGCAGAAGTGGAACAGTCCAGTAAGAGCCGCGGGAGCCGCGGGTTCCCACAGACCTCAGAAAGCGGAGAAAGGACACGGAGGGGGTACAGGGAGCAGACGAGGTAGGTCTCTGCAGGGGAAGGGACTTCGGAGTCCTGAAACCTGCGTGTTTGCCAAGTGGGGTAGAGCCCAAAGGAGCCAGGCAGGCCGAGGTGCGGAGGTGAGAGAGAGGGTGGGGAGGGAGGTGGGGCGGGGAGCAGATGCGGTGTTTCTCATGCCTCGGCCTGGCATTTTCCTCGACTGCAGCGGATTCTTTAATCACGACCTTCACAAGCAGGCCTGCGTCTGCCAGCGGCCTTGGGTCAGGAACAGAGATGATGGACGCACTTGGACAGAAGCCCTTACCTCATTCTTTGGGGAATTTGTCAGGAGCCAGTTATCTTTGAAAAACCAATTTTCAGGGATTTCACAGAAATCGTTCCAGAATCTGTGAGTGTTGACAGCTCTGTCACTAATCAGTTGGGTGACCTTGGGAAAGTCACTTTACAGCCTTCTTTGGAATTGCTCTGTTTGCTTTTTTGAGAGCAGCTGACCAAATGAGTGTACCCATCTGTGTGTGTGGAGGGTGGTGGTGGTGAGAACATTCAGGAATACTTGTCGGAGGTGATGCTGGCTCCCTATTCCTTTTTCAGCTCCTGGCCGCCGTCCAGACTGCTTGTAAATTAAGGGATAAACATAACAGTTCTCTCTCTCTCTCTTTCCCCCTGCCCTACAAATTGGGAATAGACATTAGGGTCAGCCCAGAATTTAAAACCCCAACTCTTCTACCGTGTGACGCCGGGCAAGTTATTTTTTAAAAATTCATTTATTCTGCACATACTGAGCACCTACTATGTGACAGTTACTAGTAGGCACTTGAGATACAAATGGCACAGGCAATACAGATAAAAACCTCTGTCCTCATGCAGCTTATATTTAGTAGGTGGAGACGGACAGTCAGGCAATAAATGAATAAAACGTTAGCTAGTGATAAGTGCTGTGGAGAAAAGCAAAACAGGGAAAGGGCTAGAGTGTGTTGGAGGAGGCCTTGTTGTGAAAGAGACATTCGAGTCAAGAACTTGAAACAGGAGCGGCCGTGAGCCCGGTGGGTGTGTCTGGGAAGGGCCATCCAGGAAGCAGTCACAGCAGGTGCAAAAGCCCTGAGGCACATGTGCTATGAAGGGTACAGGAGCAGGGTATGAAGCCAGACAGGATCGAGCTAGGGGATAGGCAGATCATGTGTGACGTTTGGCTTTTTCTCTGAGCGAGGTGGAGAGTCACTACAGACTCTCAGGAAGAGGAGTGAGCTGATTTGCCTTAGGTTTTAGTGGGATCGCTTTAACTGTGGTCTTGAGAATAGATGATAGAGTGGCCCAGGTAGAAGCATGGAGGCACTTAGGAGGCTGCTGCACTACAGGTGGTGGCCTGGATCAGGAAGGTAACAGACGAGGTGACGAGAAGTAACTGCATGCTGGATATATTTTGGAAATTCCAGCGGGATTTGCTGGAGCGGGTGAGAAAAAGAGAAAAGTCACGGAGACAGGGATGGTCTCCAGGTTTGGGGCCCAAGCATCTGCAAGGGTGGAGGTGCCTTTAACTGAGGTGAGCAGGACCTTTGCAGGTTGGGGGGTGATCAGGAGCCTGACCTTGGACATGTGGGGTTAAGATGCCCAGAGGACATTTGAGAGGAGGTGCTATGTAGGGAGTTGCATATGGGGTGCAGGGGAGAGTCCAGCACAGAGATGGCTCTTCTAGCCGTGACACGGTGGGAAGTCCCCTGGGGAATGAGTGTGGCTACTGAAGAGAAGAGGTCCCGGACCAAGCCCTTCGGCGCTGTAATGCTTAGACACCAGGCCTCAGTTTCTCCTTCTGTGAAATGGGAATCGAAGCCAGAATCACCTCATAAGGGCTGCCGTAGAGGTCGTGTGAGACTCTGCATGTGTTATGCACGTATTAAACATCTCATTAGAAAGGGCACAGGTAAGAGAACCATAGACACGCGTTGTTTTAAGATTAAATAGTTGTTATTAATGAGAAATGATGGTCTCAACAAGGATAACGCCTCTCACTTATACATGCGTTTTAACTTTCAAGTTTAGTTTCTGGTTGTTTCTTTTAAGGATTTTATTTTTTTTTCTTTGAAGTGATCTCTGCACCCAACATAGGGCTTGAACTCACAACCCTGAGATCAAGAGTTGCATGCCCTACGGACTGCGCCAGCCAGGTGCCCCAACTTTCTGTTCTTTTTGACCATCAAAAGGGCCCCGAGAGGGGTGCCTGGGTGGCTCAATTGCGAAGCGTCCAACTTCGGCTCAGGTCGTGATTTCATGGTTCATGGATTCAAGCCCCACATCGGGCTCTGTGCTGACAGCTCAGAGCCGGGAGCCTGCTTGGGATTCTGTGTCTCCCTCTCTCTCTGCCCCTCCTCCACTCATACTCTGTGCCCCTCTCTCTCCAAAATAAATAAACATTAAAAAAAAAAGTATCCCGAGCAGTAAGACACATCATAATTATCCCCATGTAGCACATGAGGAACCTGGAGTTCACAGAGGTTAAGGGAGCTGCCCGGCTTTCCACCACGTTAGTGACAGAGCCAGGGCTTGCGAGGAGCCCCCCAAACCCTGCTTCTCTGATCCTCCCGCCACAGCCTGTTAAGGCTGACAATGACTCCGTCAAGTAGAACAGGTGCTACTCATCAATGAGAATGCAGATGCCACCTTTACTCAGGACAGCCGATGGCAGTGCTCCCCACTCGTTGGTACCAGTGGCCCAGGTTCATGCTAAATGGCCAGGGACACAGGCTGAAACCTATGGAGGTGGTGACAGGGCAGGGTGACTTCCTTTTGTCAGGCACCTTCCTTTTTCAAAGCAGATGAGATGGTGGAGCTCGCTCACCTACCAGCTCTGTTCAGCAATGCCCACAGAAACGGCGGCCGGCTCAGCCCGGGGTGCTGCTTCTCCTAGCGGTCGGTGCATCTCCCAGCACGGCAGCGAACCAACTCCGGGGGAAGCCGTGAACCCAGAGTTAGCAGCATGGGAGGTTTGGGGGGGGCCTGGGTCGAGCTGAGCTGGGTTCAAATCTCCACATCCTTATCTCCAGCTGGGCACCGGGTGCAAGTTATTTTACTCCTTTGAGCTTCAGCTGTCTCATCTGTAAGGGGGGGGGGGGTCACCCTTGGTTTCCAGCATTGTTTATGGGCTAGAAATAACATAGAGTGAAAGGCGCAAAACACGGCTTGATAAATAGTAGGTGAGGACATGATTATTTATTCGCATTAACGTTATCAGCAAACTAGATGAAAGACTTTCTGAGTGAAATCAACCTATATACGTTCAACCAAAGCCCTTCTCTTTCAATAACCACATCTATTCTCAACCTTCGACAAGGGGTCAGTCAAGAAGTACTGATTAGAGGGGCGCCTGGGTGGCTCAGGTGATTAAGCATTTTGGCTTAGGTCATGATCTCACAGTTCGTGGGTTCGAGCCCCGCATTGGGCTCTGAGCTGACAGCGTGGAGCCTGCTTGGGATCCTCTCTCTCCTCTTTCTCTGCCACTCCCCTGCTTGTGCTCTCTCTCTTTTAAAACAAATAAACTTAAAAAGAAGTGCTGATTAGACTCTACTACAATTAAGGCCTCCATTGTTGATACAGCCAATACCTCTGTGTGCCCCTGTGCGCCAGGAGTGAGGCTCGAAGCGGAGACGCAGCCGGATTCTGCCAGAGGAGCTCAGGGCAGCCAGGTCCTGCTCAGGCGGCCTCTGGCTTTGCCGGTGTCCTGCCCCACAAGCTGGCCTTCTGGAGGAACGCCTGGCACGGAGGCTCAGTCTCCTGCACCGAGGGCCTCCCAGGCGTGCTGACTGCATTGGAGTGGGCCTCCTACCCTCAGCTCCCTGATCCAAGGAGAGCAGGGAGGGAAGCTAAGGATGGGTACGCAGCCTGGGCACTGTCTCAAGGCAAAGAGAGAGAGGAGGCACTCTTTCCCCTGGAAGGGAGCCCCTCCTGTGTCCAGCGTATCCTTGATGTCTTATAAACTCCTTCACCCCTGCTCCACTGCAGGGAGGGGCTGCTTTCCACCTTTCAAGAAGCTCAGAGAGGTGAAGCAACTCGCCCATGACCACACAGTTGTTTCAAGGCCCGTCTGAGCCTCTGGCCCTTTCTCCTCTGCCTCCTTCCCTCTGCCCTCAGAGGGGGCCGTGGGCCACGCTGTGGCTGTCAGCCTGCAGGGCAGATTTCAGTGACAGGCTCTGGGCAGGGGACAGCGGCAGGGCTGAGCCTGACCTGCCTGGAGATGAAGATGAAAGGTGCCAGGATCCCCACTCAGCAGGGAAAGGAGGCGGCAGAGGGCGGCGCGGCCCTGGCCGTGTGGGAACATTCGCGGAGGTCATGCAGGGAGATGAAGGTGTTCTTTTTCCTGATAGAGTCTGCGGGGAGAAATCAAGGCTTCTTGGAACTTAAACCTGAAAACGCCAGCCGGCCATAATGACAACAACAATAATGAAATACGTGGTCATGCCAAATATCGTGGTAGGCACTTTTCACATTGTAAATCATCCTAGCGAATCTGTCGAGTAGACGTTACTTTCTTTTCTACTTTATAAATGCAGTGATTGGGGCGCAGAGAGGTCACGTGATTCGCCCAAGGTCACTCAGCGAATAAGCGGCAGAGCCAGGATCCAAACCCAGGTCCGTCTCATTTCACAAACAGGCTCGTCCCGCTCTTCTAACTGAGGTATAATTTAATTCATCAGAACGTTTGATCTGAAGTGACAAAGGGGAGGCCCAGAGAGGCTGAGCCGGGCGTGAGGCCCACGGTGGATTAGTCACAGCTGGGGAAGCTTCCGGAACTCCAGAGCCACCTCACCACCATGCCCTGCTGGAGGAGGGCTGTGTGCCAGCTGCCGGGGCCCGGCGGGGCTCCCCTCTTCCCTCCTTCCACGTGCACATTCATCACATAGATATTTTTGTGAGCGGCTCAGCCTCTGCAGGAGATGCACCCTGGAAGCCAAGCCGGGTACGAGGAGCCGTGCGCCTGTTGCCTTGGCCATCCGGAGCCTGGGCCACGTGTTGCGACCTCCACCTTGACGGTCTCCTCCTCTGACACCACATAAACGTTCTTTATGACCTTGGGCAAGTCGTTGCCAAGTTCTGGGCCTCAGTTTCCCCTTCTGGGAAATAGGGGCCAGCGGCATCTCCCTCTGGGACGGCAGGGGGCATCAGTGTGGTGGTGTCTGTGAGAAAGTCCGCCAGGTGCCTGGCACCCAGCCGACGTTTAGCAAATGCCACCTGGGCCTGGCCTGGTTCTCTTTAATGATTGGTAGCCAGGCACGCTCCTTCTGTTTCTAGAACAATATCTGTGGCAGTCTTGCAGCTCGGGGCCAGTTGGAGGACAGTGGTCACCCTCCACAGCCAAGGGCAGCTCGTGTACGTCTTCGTCTTCCTCCTGTGGCTCCCCCAGCCTCAGCCGTCTCCACCTGCCCGAGCCTTGACCACCCTCATCTATGGCACCGCGCAGGGTAGGTGCTTGGGAGCTTGGTGAGTGGTCGAATTCATGTTCCAGCTCTTTGCAGGTCTGTTCCACCACCACAGGGCGTCCTGAGGTGCAGGCGACCCCGCCAGCCTCACCCACGGGGTGGCTCCTCGCCTGCACACCCCCCTCGGGTAGAGCCGAGCTGGACAGCTGTTCCTTCCACACACTTCTGTGCCCTGAGGAGGCGATTTTTGAATTGGCCTGAAGAGAACCTGGATTGGATATGACGTTTGCTCTTGGCTTTTTTTTTGAGCTTACCCCAGAAGCCCTGCAACGAAAGGCCTTGAGCTGGAAATCACTTTAGTGCACCCTGAGGAGGAAGCTGTCACAGGCTAGGACTGAGACTCCAGTCCCGGACCCACCACTCCCAGGGCCCGAGCACAGGACCGGCGGGTCCCCTCCACGCCTGTGGCCTGACTTCCCGCTGTGGGAGCTGGCTGTGCCCCCCGGCTGTCCCTTGGGAGCAGCCCTCCATCGTAGTCTGGAGGTTGGTGTGTAGCCTCCCCAGCTTCCCCGTGCTCGCTCCGAGCCCACCTTCTGGCCCACTCACAGCGCACATCCTGCCTACGCGCCCCTTCCCCGCCCTCCGGCCAGGATCCCCTCGTCCCCCACACTACACGCTCTCTCTGCCTCAGGGAACACGGGGGATTTAGAAGTGCCCCGGGGGCCACCAAGGAAGCCCTTGATGAGAAAGGTGTCAGAGGAAGTCTGGACCGTCCACCCGTGTATCCTGCCTCCCGGCAGGACGTAACCAGTGTGTGTTCCCGTGTGAAGAAAGGGCTCGGCTCCTCTTGGCCCGTGTCCAGGCCGCGTGGGGCAAGGGGGGCCTGCTGCTGGGCGTCAGGTGACGAGGCGGCCCCGCACCGCCCCTGCGGAGGGGTGCTCGGGGCGAGACTGCGGAGGGCATGTTCAGGAAGGGATTTCCGGGCTACTCTGAGGCGGAAAATTTGAGACCGTAAGCTCCTCAACAGCTGTGCGCTCTGTATTGTTTGGGCCGCTGCCTGCAGCGCCATGGCTACGGGGCGAATACAAATGCATAATGGAAGAGGCCGTCAGGGGCTCAGAGCAGACTTATTCATCCCTCGCTCCCCCACCTGCTCTCTGCCCCGCTCCCCCGAGACTGCCCTGGGACTCGATGTTGTCAAAGCTCATATAAATCCCGATGTCATCTGGCTCTGTTGTCCGCAGGGCCCCAGACATCGGGAGGGAGGAGGGACTTTTCACTTTTCTCCATAAATGAGGGGGATCGATGGGGAGGGACCGTGTCCACCCAAACTTCCTGGGAAGCAGCTGGGACTCGGGACGCAGGGAGGGCTCGAGATCCTTTGTGCCCCATCCCCCAGGAACATCTTAGGTCATCTGCTCCAGCGCCATATGCTTTAGGGGCTGGGCCAGGGGGGCTAACCAGCGGGGAGCCGGCGCTGTGTGCAGGGGAGTCCCCCAAGAGGATGGAGATCTTGGGTCCAAACTGGGAGACAGCCATAAGACCTCTGTGACTGAGTCTGGGCCTGGATTTGGACAGACCATAAGAAGAGCATAGAAGGAGTAGAAATAACACCCAAGACAGAAGTAGAGGCACCGGCCACGCTTCTCTCTGGAAGAGGAGCCAGAGCTGGGATGTGATGACCGTCGAGGACTATAGGGGGAAGCAGCTAAAGAAGTCCATGAGCCAGCAAGTGACAGGTAGATAGCAAGGAGGTAGTCAGGGCCACTCCAACACACACTACAGCGAGACCTCACCTCCTTTCATCTGGACCTCATACTGCTTTTGATGCAGCCTCTGTTAGTCTCGGGTAACTAAGCAGCCAACTCACAGTGTCCAGTCTCAGGGAGCATAGGACTCCGTTTCACTGAACACACTGCCAGTCCAGCTCCCCCGGTCCTGCCAGCTGGCTTTATTTCCAAGGCTTAAAAGGAGGACTTTATGGGGAACCCTGATGGGTTCCGTCTTACTGCCTTATGCCAAACTTCCTAGAGTGTGCCGATCATTTGGGTTTCTGGTTCCATCCTGGGCGTCATCTATCATTTCCAGCTTGTGCTTCTTACATATGTGGTAACATCATAACAAACACGTTAAAACTCACAACACCCTTGACGCAAAGTAAGTCACTCAGAGAAAGACAAATATATGATTTCCCACTCATACGTGGAATTTAAGAAATAAAACAGATGGACATAGGGGAAGGGAAGGAAAAATAAGAGAAAAACAGAGAGGGAGGCAAACCATAACAGACTCTTAATTACAGAGAACAAACTGAGGGTTGCTGGAGGGGAGGGGAGTCGGGGGACGGGCTAAATGGGTGACGGGCACTGAGGAGGGCACTCGTTGGGACGCGCACTGGGCGTTAGATGTAAGTGATGAATCAGAGTTCTACTCTGAAACCAATGCTACACTGTATGTTAACTAATCTGAATTTAAATAAATTAAAGAACCTTCCAGCATCCTTTGTTAAACATAATGAAGGCGTAGTAGGGAATTCAACTGTGTTGCACTGCACTTCTTGACAGAATGCTTTTTTTCTAGGGTGGATATTAAATGTGTTTAGTTTTGCAGCTTTCTTTCAAGAAGTTTGCCAATAAATGAACTAATAAATTTATCCCGATCTCAAACATATTTTAAGGATCTTGGAAAACTGGTAATCTAGAGCTTTGTTGCATGGTGTCAACAGGCCTGTCATTTCCCCGCTCTTTCCAGGCCTGCTGCGTCCGCGTCCCGGCCGAACTTCCGGTCTCTGTGTCCCCTGTCCTCAACCTGGTGCCTTTTATGCATGGCTTCCAGATTCATCACCCTGAAATACCATTTCTTTTTGTTCCATTCTTTCTTGACAGGCTGTGTGGGAGCCGGAACTAGGGCAGGGCACTCAGCCTGCATCTGGGGCTCTCCATCACCAGCTCCCAGCCCCGGGGCGCCCCAGGATCCCTCGGCCCTCAGGCAGGCCATCCCCGAAGTCAGGCCAGGGCCTCTGTTGGCCCTGGGACCCACCATGCTGATTCCTCCATGTCCCCCATTGTCCCTGTTCCCTCCCACCCTGGGGATGGGGTGATCTTCAATAATACCGTCCTGGGCCCGTAACAGAGGCTTTCCCGCAACAGAGACTCTGAGGCTGCCCACGTTTCTCTCCAGACTCACATTTCCTGTCGTCTTGATCCTTTCTTGGGAATAAATCCTAAGGCCTCTACTTTGACTTTCTGCTTGTCTCCCATGGGAGAGAGAGAGCCTGGCCTCCTCTCTGTTGAAGGAGAAGAGCTAGGCTCAAGGACCCTCTGGAGGGGGGACCAGATGGCGCCGGGGTGTGGCTTGTGCCGCAGGAAAGGAGGCCAGTGAGGCTCTGACTGGGCAGCAGTGTGGTAACATCCGAAAGTTAAATTCAACAACTTAAAATAATTAAAACAATCCAGTCATGTAAATAATCTTAACATAAAAAATAATAAATTACTGACCATCTCCATGACTCCAGTGGGTCCCCGTGACATCTGACCCCCTGCTCATCACCTTTCCCTTACCTGACTCGCGTGAAATAAAAAACTCTTGGGGCAGGGACTGCAGGTGTCCGAGGCCACACAGGCTGCGAGGACAGCCTAGGTCTGTCTGCTTATCAAAACCGTGGTCTTTCTTCCCCACCAGGACCATTTTCTCACCCAGCAGCAGGTGGGTTCACCGATGGCTGGAGAAGTGCAGCATTTCACTATCTGTCTAGACCTTCTCCGGTGCCAGCGGCTTTAATTACTGTAACGCGATGATTAAAAACCTGTCTTAACAGCCTGTAGGACTGTTCTTGCCTAATTGTTCCTTAGTTTTGCATTTTTCTGTTTTTTTCTTTTGTGTTTACTTTTCCAGATAAACTTTAGTTAATCATTTTAGTAAGGTCCCCCTCCCCCAAAATCCCACTGGTATTTTAATCGAGATCGTACTACATTTATGGATTGTTTTAGGAAATCATTGACATCCTTGAGTTACTGAGTACACATAAAATACATCTCTCCATTTAGTCAAGTTTTCTGTTACGTTCTTTCGTCTGATTTACATTTTTATTTTTTTAATGTTTTTTTATTTATTTTTGAGACAGACAGACAGACAGACCGAGCATGAGTGGGGGAGGGGCACAGACAGAGAGGGAGACACAGAATGTGAAGCAGGCCCCAGGCTCCGAGCCATCAGCACAGAGCCCGATGCGGGGCCCGAACTCGGAAAGGCGAGATCATGACCTGAGCCCAAGTCGGACGCTCAACCGACTGAGCCACCCAGGCGCCCCTACATTTTTATTCTTAACAAAGCTTACACCTTTCTTGTTGTGTTTATCCCGAAGTATTTTATCTTTTTTATTGTTACTGTGAAAGGAATCCTAGCTTCCATTATAATTCCCAACTTGTATGTCTACAGGGAAGCTGTTGATTTTTGATGACCAGTAATTTTCTGCCTCACTGCATTCTTATTTCTCTCGAAGGTTCTCTTTTGGTTCTCCCGGGTGTTACAGGTACACAAGCAAACCATCTGCAGAAAATGACATTTTTGCCTTCTTTCTCTTCTTTCACTGCCAGCACAGTGATAAGTAGTGGTGCCGTTGGTGGGATAATATAATTTTCAATAACCAAATAGTCTATTACCATTTAATCATATCAGAATTTAATTGACTGTCCTCTATTTTACACATTTGTTTCCAACTTTTCCCTCTTGTAAATAGCATTGCCGTGAATGCTTTTACCTATGCCGGCCATGCTCTTTATTATATCAGCATGGCACATCGTTAGGAGTAATAATAGGTCAAGGAATATGAACTGTTCTTGGGATTGCCGATACGGAGTGCCGACTGATTTTCCGGAAAGGGTTTATCTAATTAATTAAACACGTATATGTTGAAGCTTTGAAGATTGGTTAGTGCCTTGTAGAATCTCAAGATTGGGGGACCGTTTCCTTAGAGGAGATTTAGACTAAGTGAGCTTGGTTGTTAGTCTTGTCGAGAAGATCTTTTATTGTCAACTCAGGCTTAGTTTAGAGCAAGAGATTGTGGCATCAGAATGGGCCAGTGCTGAGGCCCGTCTGGCCTCTTAGGGTCCCCTGAGCTCAAGTCCAGCAGACCCTATGATTACCTCTTCTGAGAATCCCCTCTGCCAGAGACTGTTGTAAACTACACCACCATCGGGCATAGGCCTGGTATTGTCCTGCCCAGGCCCACGAAGCCACCAGTCATCGTCCTTCGGCTCACGGCTCTGCCCCTCTGGGCCGCCTTTGGCACATGCCTCACTCTTTCTCTCCTGGCTCTCCAGAGGTACCAGCTGCTGGGCTGGTCTCTTTCTCCCCTAATAGCCCCCGTCTTCCCTTGCGTACAGTAAACAAAGTGTTATGGGCTTACTCGTGTTCCCCTAAAATTTGCATGTTGAAGCCCTTACCCCCAGAACCTCAGAGAATGACCTTATTTGGAAATAAGATACAATAAGATGGAGTAAGTTAAGATGAGGTCGCTCAAGTGGGCTCTAATCTATTAAGACTGGCGTCCTTATAAAAAGGGGAGATCCAGACACGGAGACAGGGAGAACACCGTGTGAACAGGAAGGCAGAGATCGGGGTGCATGTCTACAAGCCGAGAACCACCGGAGGTGGCCTGCAAACCGCCGGAAGCTAGGGGAGAGGCGTAGAACAGAGTCTCCCTCGCAGCCCTCCAAGGATCCCACGGTGCGGACACCCGGCTCTTAGACTCCCAGCCCCCAGAGCTGTGAGCCAATAAATTTCTGTTGCTTAAGCCACCCAGTCTGTAGCACTTCGTTAGGGCAGGCCGAACACACTAATACATAGGGGAAAGGCTGGTCTGCTCAATCAATGTGAGGCAGAGGCCTCCGGGTGCTCAGAAAGATGCATCACGATGGCTTCGACAGGTGAAGCCAAGGGTGAGGAGGGGCACAGCCTGTCGAGTGAGCACCCTGGATCCAGGGCTTAGCAGCCCTGGCTGTGGGCCTGGAGCCTAGAGAAAGAGGCAAGAGTATCCTTCCAGCTACCTAGCAGGTAGCTCTCTGGGGAATGCTTGTTGCAGAAACCCGACAGTGTCCCTGTGGAATGGTCAGAGGCGTCTGCTTTCCAGGCCCAGGCCCTATAGCTATTCTGCTAGTATTGGAGATGCACAATGACCACACAGGGAATGTCACCTCAAGGAGGCAGAAGCCTGGCTTCTCATGAAACCTGCAGCTCTGCAAGGGTGGATGAACAGACGGAAGTTGTCGCAGGTGAATGACCCTGGTCCCCAAACAGGCTCTCCAGACCTTCCAGGCCGGCAGTGGAGGGGTCCCTTTGGAGAAGGCTGGGGGACCTTAGAGCCCAACCGCCATCCCCTCGGAGACTGCCACAGCCTCAGCAGGCCGGCCGAGTGCTGTCGTGGCCCGCCCTCCCCTTCCTCACCACTGCAGACACCCACGCTGGGAGGCCGGGGAGCACCTGACGACACGCTTGGCCAATCAGACATGGCCGGACCAGAAGCTGGGAACCTTGTTTCCATGGCAGCACTGCGTCTTCAGCTTGGGGGATGCTCGCCGGAGGCACCTGCCCAGAACCCCAGTCTGCAGCTGGGCAGAGACTTCGGAGTCCAAGACTACCAGGGGTAGAGCCCAGGTCTGCCACAGCTCATCTGTCATCGTGGCTGGGCTACTCAACCTCGCTGAGCCTCTGTCTTCTCATCTGGAAAATGGAAATAGATCTCACCTGTCAAAGTTCTCCTGACCATTAAATAATACGATGGATGCAAACTGCCCCGCAAGGCTTTGGTGCATGGAAGTGATCACTGCCAAGTGACTCTTATTATTACCTGCGTAATACTCCCCAAGTAACGGACACCCAGGTTCTGTCCATCTTATGAACATTTTTCTTTCCCCTTAAGCTAAACAGCAGACAGCCCACTAAACTTGAGAGGCATCAATGACGCATGCTCATCTTAAATTAATCATAATGGGTTCTGCACTATTCATTTCCATTCACCGGCCCTTGCTCACCAGAGACTTTTTAGGATTTCCCGAAAGCATTTTCAGGGATGCTTGTAAATTCATTCCGCTTTGTTACAGGCGGTGCTCCCACTCCAGGCCCTTTTCTCTATGCATGCTTCTGCAGCCACACATGCAGAGCCTTTCCAGTGCAATGGAAGGCCTAATGGTTCCCATATAAATTAGCCGAAATGCTAATAGTTTGTTCGTTTGTTCGTGCTTTCGTCGATTCCTTCCTTCCTTCATCAGAGAGCAGGAATTACTTAGGCAGGAAGGTGTATCCAGGCAGAAGGAGCAGGAAATCACAGTTATGAGAGGCCTCAGGGTCTGGGGGCAGCTCAGCTTGGCTGGGGTTGGAGTGGAGGGTGTAGTGATTGATTAAATATTTCCTGACCACGTCCTATGTGCTAGGCCCTGTGCCAGGTGCCGATAAGGCAGTGAGCAGGGCAGCCAGGCACCCCATCTGGAACTTAAAACTCAGCAGGGAGACGTGTCATGACCAATTATTAAAGTAATCCTGTGGTTACCGTAGTGCTGGGTGGCACACGGGGAAGCAGAGAGTGTTGGGAGAGTACATGAGGGGGCTCTGAACTGTCTTGGGAGTCAGAAAAGGCCAATCTAGGGAACCGCTGAGCTTAGAGGAGAAATTAACTAGCAAGATGTCTGTTGCGGGGTGGGTGGGAGTGAAGAAAAAGGTATTCCAGGCAGAAGGAGCAGCATGTGCAAAGGCCCTGAGGAGGAACTGAGATAACAAGGGGCATGCATGGAGCATGGCGGGAAACAAGGCTGGAGAGGCAGGCAGGGTCTGCCACCAAGGTTAAAGGGAGCAAGCAGGAAGGAAAGCTTTGCGTATGTAAGATGTTGGAGCGAGGATAATTTGCGGTGTGATGAGATTACAAACTCACTAACAGTGCCCAAAGCCAGGCGGCCGAGTGGCACCTTGGAGGTGCCTCGTGGAGGAAGTGGCCGCCGGAGGAAAGCATCGCCAGGGAGGAGAACACCGCTTGGCAGAGCTCAGCGCGTCTCAGGCAGACAGGCTGCCAGCCCGCGGACCAGGTCACGCCCCTGCCCCCACCCCCACCCCACCCCCACCCCGCGGCTCTAAGGGCCCTCCAGGCCCTTTCTTCCTCCTGCCCCTGAGTCCCGGGTGGGTAGTTCACCGTGCCCGGCCTGCGCTTTGTCCAGCGCCTCTACTCCCAGGCCTTCAAAGGGGATTTACTGCAGCCCAAACCTGCTGTGGCAACTTCCAGGAAACTAAACGGCTCCTGAGTGGCCTTACCTGTCCGGTGTGCTGCACGGAGTTGTTTGACACCTCTGTTTCCAAGAACCAGAGATTAGACACAACAACTCGCTCCAGCAAAGTTAAGGAATTCCCACCCGTCCCAAATGTGCGTCCTCCGGAGCCAGCGGCCTCCAGCGACCTGGAGCCTTGGCCTCTCTGAGGCAGCGATGAGGCCGCACCAGCCCTTCCAGAAGCAGTTAATTCTAAAGTGAGAGCCGGGAACGGTGCTCTGGCGTGAGCCACTTCCCAGTCACACAATCCCCGGAGCAAGTCAGCTGGGTCTTATGACTGAGGCCTCAGGGCCTTGAAAGGAACCCGATTTCTGTTTGGAAGTTGAGGACAATCGTCTTAGGCACTATTTTCTGTTCATCCACCCCTTACTAGCGTTTACATCGGCCCGGCCATCTGCCTCCCCATGCCTTCGCCGGGCGGCAGCGGCGGCGAGCGTGGGCAGGTGGGCAGTGAGGCCGGAGAAAAGCGCGCAGGCGCGGGCCCGCCGCGTGGACCACCTGCCCACATGGGGGCGCTCGGGAGAGCAGCGGCAAGCAGGAGCGAGGTGAAGGGCCGTGCTCCGCCACGCCGGCGGCCAAGCAGAACAAGGACCAAACGTGGCATTTTCTTTTCTAACGGAACCCTCAAAAATGGATTCCATTGTGTTTAGGGTGACTGGTTTTAGATGGGAGCATGATATCATTTCACGGTGTATGTGTATATGAGATCATGATGCACCTGAAGCCTATACGGTGGTATATGTTAATTATATCTCAGTAAAACTGCAAGAAAACATTAAAGATGAAGGCCTAATGCGTGTTAGAAAAATTCCCACCCAAAGAGATCAAACTAAAAGTAGGTTTAGGTACTTAAAAGGATAATTTATCAGAAAAATTCACTGATGTTGAAAAAGCTCTTTCCCTGTTTCGAATAAATGAGGTGTCAGCGAAATAATGCCAGCATTAAATAATAAAGGCACCCCGGGAAGGGTGTGATGAATTATCTAATGAGGGCACAGGCAATGAGGGCTGTCAGCTCAGCTCATGGAAAGACGCAGTCCCTGCGGATGCAGAATTACGGGACCCTGTGCAGGGCCGGGCCATAGCAGGAATGGGCTGGATACAGAGGAGAGGTGGTCCAGGCAGGCGGACCGGCAGGAGCGGAGGCAGGGAGGCTGAAAAGCACTGGAGTCTGCAGGAGGGGAGTTCGTGGGTGGGTTCCTTGAGGGGAGCCAGACTGTGACCCGGACACGCTGCAGACATCTCCCGGTGGCTGCCGCTGACCGGTCCACAGAAGCTTCTTTGAGGGCCTCCCAGGCATGACCCGGAGAATGCCCTGTTTGGTGCCAATGGCTGGGGTTGTTTTTGGCAGCTCGGGGTCCGGAAGTGCGTGGGAGGAGATGGCCCGGCAGAGCCGAGAGGCCGCCAGGCCTCGTGGTCTGCACACAGGTGGCCGGTGTCAGGCGGGCAGTGGTGTCTGCGGACCTCACTGCCCAGATGGGCAGGGCTGCCCATCACAAGCGAGCCTTTGTGGCCCTGGTTTACGAAACCAGCCAAATATTTTCCCTGTTGCTTTATGAGGTGCGAGCTCTGCCCATTCAAGCTGGGAAAAATAAAAGCGTCACATAATTTGCTCCGTTAGAGTCGAGAGGAGGTTTGAAGTTAAGGGAATTCTGCGCCCCTGGAAAGGCCTGTCGGCCGGAGGGGGAGGGGCGTTCCCAGGATCCCACCTCTGGAGGGGACGTGGGCACCCTCCAAGGCAGCTGCAGTTTTTGTGGATGGAGAGAATGAGGCCCGAAGCCTGGAAAGTCAGCCCAGGAGATGGTGTTAGAAGAGGAGAGCCAGTTCCCTCAGAATCTTCTTTAGCGCGTGCTTTTAGGGACTGTTTAGCCCCGTACTCACAGGCGCCGCCAGGGAGGTCACAAAGAAGGGTAAATGGGAATTCTCCTGTGGAACTCGCCCACCAGGCACAGAGGTTTCTAGAAGGGTTTCAAGAGCTGAGGTGCGTGGTGGGAGAGGACGTTGTTCGGTGAGGTCGAGAAGCGTCAGCCTCGGAGACACCTGGGTGGCTTAGTTCGTTAAGTGCCGACTCCCGATATCAGCTCAGGGCGTGACCTCAGATTCATGGGGTTGAGTCCCACATCAGGCCCCACGCTGAGCATGGAGCCTGCTTAGGATTCTCTCTCTCTCCCGATTCCTCTCTGCACCTCCCCAACTCGCACGCTGTCTCTCGAAATAAATAAACATTTAAAAACAAAAAGAAAAAGAAAAACATCAGCCTTAAGTAAGGAGCAAGTGGGCAGCCACTGACATGCTGTGCTTTCTAACTTCCAGTGAGTTCTTACACCACCGACAAAGCCCCCTTTCTTCCTGACCGTGGCCTATAACTTCGTTGGTAGACCTACTTCCCTTTCGCCTCTAGTGACGAGTGTCACTGAGTACCTGTCACGCTGTGCCGCATTAGGTACCACATTCTTTCAATGGAGGTTTATTGAAAACCCACTATATACAGGCTCCTGAGAATGTAGCAGTGAAATTCTCCTATCCAAGAGCCCTGTTTATAGTAGCAGGGAACCCACATTGACAGATGAATACATTGAGCTCATAGGGAAATGACTTGCCAAAGACGTACAGCTACTACATGGCAGAGCTGCGTTTGAAAGCCAACCCAGTCCGACGTCAATGCCTGGTTTCTCCTTGCTCCTTCATTGGCCAGGTTAGCAAGAGGCAAGAAATGCATAAAAAAAAGACAATATACATAGCCTCAATTATAATTCTTTGGTTTGTGTTCTAAGTAATAGTCAAATTAATCATAGTTTTGTATGCTAATTACCTTTTGAGATGAATAAAGATTTTCTTAAAAGCTAATCCATAATGGCTACTGACCTCAATTCCACGAAGCATGCGGTAACTCTGCATCGCCACCTGGTGGCAGAGCTTTCTCATAGCAGCGAAGAGAAGGCTGAAAAAGAGCAAAGACTTGACGAGACAACAACTACGGGTAGGCGGAAAGGACACCACGTCTCAGGGGTCCTGGCCTGTGATCTGCCCTGGACTGGCCATGTGGGCACTGAGTCAGCCACTTCAGCTCTCTGGGCAGCAGATTCTTGATCGTGCAGTGCCTGCATGGACTGGTATCCCTGGAGATCCCTTCTAACTCATCTATTCCCTGACTCTCTGTCTCTCTTATATGGCTCTGAACTTGAGGGGAAAATGCTCAGGTGGGTTTTGCGGCACCAGTGGGAAAACTGGCATTGGGCAAGGAGGGCTTTCCAGAGCCCTCGTGCTACTCCATGAAGGCAGACTTCCTTCTCCAAGTGTGCGGCATGGCCCGTCATGGGTTTCTTACCTCTCCAGATCCTGACTCCGGGCCTCTTCATGTCCATTCTCACCCTCCGCCTTTCTTCACTGGACCAGAGAGCTTCTTCCACCCAATATAGTGTCTCCATCTGGAATAACCTCTGATCATAGTCTGATCACTCAAGTCCAGGGCTAGAGAAGGCCTGACACAGTTGGGGTGGATTATTAGTTGTATTCTTTGTAAGGAACAGGAAACCTGACCCAAGCTACCTTATGTTAATAAAGGGAATGTATATGCTTTTATCGCTGACTACTACTTGGGCACATCTGGCTTCAGCCTCTCCTATACCCAGGGTTCAAACACTATCGCCAGGATCTAGTTTCTCTCTCTCCATTTCTCAGCTCCTCTTCCTTTGTGTCTAGTGGTGCCTTAGGGCTACTTCATGGGGCTTTAGGTTCTCATACTCTCAATCTACTTGAAATAACCCAATCTAGACAGTTATTCCCCACTGATCCCCACATCTCCCGTCCCACAGAGCCCCACCCTTATACCCCTCTGCACACATATTCTGGAGGCCCCATGGTTGAGCTCTTCTTTTTCAAGCCCTAAAATGCCTGCAAGGTGCCCCTGGGGACACCCATTCCCTCTTTTTTTAACGTTTCTGTATCTTGAGAGAGAGAGCGTGCGAGCGTGCAAGCGGCAGAGGAAGAGAGAAAGAATCTCAAGCAGTCTCCAAGCTCAGCACAGAGCCCAATGCAGGGCTCAGTCCCACAACCATGAGATCATGACCTGAACTGAAGTCAAGAGTCAGTTGGTCAACCGACTGTGCCACCCAAGTGTCCCAACCTGTTCGCTCCTTACCTTGCAGGAGCCAGTCTCTTGTATCAGCTGAGCCTGCCTCAAGTCCTGGAATGCCTTCTAACTGGCCCTCTTTGGGTCCCATCCCCACTCCCGAGCCAGTCACTGGGGCTACTGGCTTGGAATGTGCTGATTGGCTGAGCCCGGGTCCCAATCTCCACCCGTGGAGGTGGGATGGGGCAAGGTCTTGGGAACACACATATTCCTCAAGGGAATATGAAGATGTTTTAGTAAGAAAGCAGAGAAAAGATGCTGGAGGCAAAACCACCAAAAAATCCATTAGTAACTAACATAAGGGTTCATAGAATGAAAGTTTATAAATGATCGATCATTCGATAAATCAGGGTGATAATCGAGGCTGTCCTTCTGATAACCTCACTTCGTTGCCTCTGGAGGTTCATTTACTAGCAGCCGGGTTCTGTCCTTCCCACACTGCCATCCACAAGGGGCAGTCCCGGTGAAGACACATTTCAGGGATGAGTCCAATTTAAAGACCTGGAAAAAGGGAGGTATTTCTTTAGGTTTGTGGGTTTACCCCTGGGAGGGCGTCTTGCATGTGATATCTTCCCGTAAGCACTGGGACATCCTTATACCCCCTCCTCTGGTGTCTGGGGTTCACTCCGAGATTTATTTGTCTAGAGTAGATTTCGCTCCCCATGCTGCCCTGCCTGGGCTGATGTTTAAAATTCCACGTAGAGATTTCAAATGGGAAGGGCCTTAGGGACCCTCATCCAAGCCCCTGTCCTGTGAATGGAGACCAGTGAGAGTCAGGGGCTTGCCGGCGCCACTCAGCCAGTTAAATTGCACAGCCAAGGCCCTCTGCCTGGCAGCCCCTTCCTGTGGGGGCCAAAGTCCCGTGGGATTCCTGAGTAAGGCAGGCAGGAAGGCAGCTGAGGTGAAGGCCCAGACGAAACCTGTGCCGTGAAAAATCCACGAAATCATTTCTCTCTAGTCAGGCAGAGCAGCGGGGCCGGCCCCTTGCGGTGCGTGTTGCTGGGTGCATCCGCTGGGATTATCTCTTGCTGCGGGGCATCAGCTTCCTAACTGTATTTGGCTCAGACGAACGTTACAAAGTAACCTTCCCAGCACACTCAAACGAAGCCAAGGGAGGAGGTGGTGCAAAAGCAGAGACTTGATTTCCAGCAGATAATCCGCAGGGAAGTCTGGAATGGAGGCTCTGTGTGCGTGTGATCCCTGAGAGATACTGAGCAGCCTTCTATGTGAGGGCCTGGGATACACTCTGAAATCAGATATGGGCCCGGCCTCAAAAACCTCCTAGTTGTTGGAGCAGCTGCACAGATAATGGTCATTCGGTGAGATGAGATTCATCAAGTGCTCTAGGAAGTGCAGCGGGGAGGGTAACAGGTGTTCGGGGCAGCTGTGGCTTCTAGGAAGTGCTCCCAGAAGAGGGATATTGGAGTTGAGATTTAAAGGGGTTACTAGATGGAAAGGCTGATACGGCATGTGCAAAGGCACAGAGGCTTTAAAACACGTAGCTAAGTGCAGGAGACTGCAAGAAGTTCCAGGAGCACGTGAGGCAGAGAGGAGTCACGTCAGGGTGACCACACTGATGTAGTCGGTCATTTGTTCATTCATTAAACCCGGGCCTTTGAAGTCCCTTATTTTTTTAATTTAAAATGTATTTATATTAAATACCCTCATGAAGTTTAATTAAAATACGACAGTGATAAGTTTCCTGCCCACCCGTTTCCCAGCCACCCTCCCCCGAGGCAACCACTGCTGTCAAGTTCTTGAGTTTTCTTCTAGGGTCTTTTTCACAGATACGCAAAGGGCAGCATTCCCCTGATGCCCTGACGTGCACCTTGCTTTCTTCATTTCACGTATCTTGGAGGTGACTCAGCACCTCAGGGGCTTCCTCCTTCTTCCTGACAGTGGTGGAGTTCAGCCGTAGAGCCCCAGCAGTGCGTGAAGAGCTTAGACACCAGACTTTCTCATCTGGTCCCTTGTCGACGGTGGAAAAGACTGGAGGTCGGGAAAAGTAGGAAGCCCACCGAAGATCTGCCAGCTGTGCGGAGACTGAGCTAGGACTCAAACTCAAGGCTTCTGCTTCTCATATCTACCCAAGCCCAGCGAGGCCCACTTCCTTGCCTCAATGGTCTTCATCATTAGACCATGGGATGGAAAAGGTGATGCATGAGGCTGCCATATTTGTAGTCCCTGGGGAAGGAGGCGGAGGTACCCACCAGCCTCTTGATATGTGCTTCCAGACTTCCATAGTAACCTTTGTCAGTGTTCCCTCCCCCTTTCCTTCTCCTCCCCTTCCTCCTCCTCAGCTCTCTCCTCCCCCACCTTTGCCTCAGAAGCCCTGTGTCAAGCCTCTGGCCCATCCCTAGCCCAACAACCGGTCACCATGACAACAAGAGCCTTCCATCAAAAAGTGGCCTTCCAGGTATTTTATTTTGAGCCCCAATTAAGCAGGGCAGGCTGCAGGCTGGGAGCAGTGCAGGGAAGTGTGTTTTACGGCCTGTGAGAGAGCCCAGGTGCTATTTATAGCTCCTTAATCGGTGTTGCTAAATGGGGTCTTAATGCAAGTCCCGTGGCAACTGCACGTTTTCATCACAGAGAATCCCCTCCCCACAGCCTCACTCCCTCCATCTGGCGGCCTGAGCGGGCTCGCCTGGCAGCCCCTGTGGGGGACATGGTGCCTTCTCTGCGCTCGGCAGCTGTCGGCAGGCCGCCTGGCCCTCCTGAACCTCCTCCTGACACAAGCGGGCCCTTTGCAGTCCCGTCTTTGGGGATATTTGGTCCACAGCTGTCACTACCATCAGGAACCTGGAGTCCTCAGGCGGCCATTTGTCTCAGGGCTGAGGTTCTGTCCCCAACCTCCTCCCACCTCTCCCCAGCCTCTCCATCAAAGTCAGAGTGGGGTGAGGGACATGTATGACTGAATACACAACTAAACATCCGCAAAATCCTTTCCATTAATACCTCATGGTATTAACACGCAGTCTTACTGTTCACACTCAGCAGGATAACTGTTACACCCCATTCCTTACAGCTGGGGAGTTCAGGCTGAGGATAGGAGGGGGATTAACTAAGGCCCACTGCCAGGCACTGTCTTGGAGCTTCTTATGGGCCACCTCATTCGGTCCTCACGTCACTTGTTTTAGAGAGAAGGAGCCGGCTCCAGTCAGGGTAGGCCAGGTCTTGCTGCTGTGATTGACAAGCCCCAAATTGCACTGACTCCCACCAACCAAGGATTGTTTTTGCCCTTGCTGCATGCCCGTCGCCGTCAGCTAGAGGGTCTGTTTTGTTAGGTTTGTGTCCTTCAGGTCCAGGGAAAAAGGAACAACCTCTGATGGTCACTAATGGAAAGGAGACAGCAGGGCACACACTGGCTGCTAAACCTTCCACTTGGAAGTGACACACAGCACTCCACCGACCTTTCGTCAGCCGTAGTAAGTGGGTGGTCACGCCTAACTGCACAGGAGTAGGAAGGGGAAAGCCGATCCTGGGCCTGGAGGGTGAGAGCCGGAATATTTGGAAACAGCCTAATGACCTCACAGACGCTCAGGGTCAACGGTGAGTGATTTTCCCCGCTCCCACAGCTCCTAGGTGGCAGAGCAGAGACTTGAACACTCAGCTCCTCTTTCCCCTAGATACCTTGGCTCTTTTCCTTTTTTAAAAATTTTTTAAATTTATTTTTATTTTTTATTTTGAGAGAGAGAGAGAGAAAGAGAGAGCATGAGGGAGAAGGGCAGAGGGAGACAGAAGGAGAATCTTATAGGCTTCACACTCAGCATGGAGCCCAACATCATGACCCCATGACCCTGGGGTCAAAGTCAAGAGTCAGACGCTCCAGGAACTGAGCCACCAGGCGCCCCTGTGCTCTTTGCCCCTGTCGCAAAGTGGTATAGACATGAGTGCTAAAGACAGACTTCTGACTCAAAGTATCTCCAGTATTCGCCAGCCGTGTTACCCCAGTTAGCAGGGCATGGAAACTGTCAGAGCCTCATTTCTCTGGAAAATAGAGATACTGGTGCAGGACTATGTTCTGAAAACCAAGAACTTTATTCCTAAGTTTGGGGCAAACTCATTTGGCAGCCAGACTCCATAGGAACGGGTGTGAGCCTATTTATAGTCGTTCCTTATTTCACTCAGTGTGAATATTCATAGGTTTCACTATAGAAATATTAATGTATTTGATTACAGGCGCTGCCCCAGACCCCAGGGATGCTATGCAATACATGGCGTATGCAACTTAATTAATAAACTCTGGAACTCTCAATTCTGCAACGGTGTGGCCCCAGGGATTTGGATACGGCACCGCGGAGCTGTAGCACTTTCTTCAACAGGTTGCAGTGAGGATTAAGGGAGATGATGTGTCAGAAATTCTGAGCACTAGGCCCAGCATGTAGTAAGTGCTCAATACCTGGTGATTATTCTAGATCCCAAGCTCGCACTGACAAGACAGGAAAGAGGCTCCAGCTTGCGGGTGATTGCCGCAGGAGCTGAAACCAAAGCAGGAAGAGAGTGGGAACGCCCCAGTTTGCACTTAACTGCAGTCGGCAGGCCCCTTTGGTTCCCGGAGAGTCCATCCTCATAAATGGAAGTCTGTAGGGCCTCAGACATCCTTGAGGGTATTTGCAGAACGATTCATTCTGATAGCAAATAGGGTCTTTGTGAAGGTCCTCAGAAAAGAGACAACGCGGTTGGTAAGTGTAGGATGTATCAAATAATGCGCCCTTTCTAGCCAGCGGGCAAGAGTCTGAGGTTTTGTGTCAACGATCACTTCACAGAATTGTGGGTCTTGGCAAGGGACTTCCAAAACCCTGCTTCTCTGAAGTCCCCAAGGCCCCACCTTGAGGGTGGAAGCTGAGACCCCTCACTCTGAACACATTCCCTTCTACCTGGGATTCTACATAAAAATTCATTTGGCAAAAAGCTTCGGCTTTGGCCAAGAGACCTGCCCTTTCCCCTCACACGGGCTGAGAACCGCAGCCCAGAGGGGAACCATGTGCCGCGGTTAGAACCTTCCTAACACTGCCTGGGTTCAGATCCCTCCTGAACCACTCACTAGCTGAGCGGTCTTGGGCAGGTTATGACCTCCGTGTGACTTACTCCCCTCATGTGTAAAGGAAGATACTGATGGATGTTGTGAGGATTAAATGAAGTTAGTCTGTGGAAAGTTCTTAAAATAGCGCCTGGTGTAGTACGCACCGTAGAAATGCTGCCTGCGACTCATACTGTATTATAGTGAGTCTGTGGCAGAGCCGAGACCTGGGTGTTCAGTCTCTCACTCCAGAAATCTCGTCCAACTAAATTCACGTTTTTGAAAATAAGTGTTGACAAGGATATGGGGAAATTGCTGGTGGGAATGTAGAATGGTGCGGCCACGTGGAAAACAGCTCGGTGGTTCCTCAAAAAGTTAAATACAGGGGTGCCTGGGTGGCTCAGTCGGTTAAGCGTCCGACTTCGGCTTGGGTCATGATCTCACTGTCTGTGAGTTCGAGCCCCGCATTGGGCTCTGTGCTGATGTCTCAGAGCCTGGATCCTGCTTCAGATTCTGTGTCTTCCTCTCTCTCTGTCCCTCCCCTGCTCACACTCTGTCTCTGTGTCTCTCAAAAATAAACGTTAAAAAAAATTAAAAAAAAAAAGAGTTAAACACAGAATCGCCATATGATCCAGTAATCCGCTTCTCATTATCTACCCGAGAAAAACGAAAATAGGTATTCAAACAAATACTTGCACCCAAACATACAAAGACACAGTATTCAAAATAGCCAAAAAGATGTAGAACAATCCAAATGTCCATCAGTGGATGAATAAACAAAATATGGAGTATCAATACAATGGAATATTATTTAGCCATAAAAAGGAATGAAGTTTTGATACCTGCTACAACATGGAGGACCCCGAAGACATCATTGATAGGTAAAAGGAGCCGGGTACAGAACGCCATATACTGTGTGCTTCCATTCATGCGGGATATCCAAAGTCGATGAATTCATAGAGACAGAAAGCAGATTAGTGGTTGCCAGAGGCTGGAGGAAGGAGGGGTGGTGGGAACTAACTGCTTAGTGGGTACAGGATCTGCTTTGGGGGTGATAAAAAGGATTTGGAACTGAATAGAGGTGGTGGCTCTACCGCACTGTGACTGTATTAAATGCCATTGAATTATATATTTTAAAATAGTTAATTTTATGTTATGTACACCTCACCTGGATTAAAAAATAAATTTATTGCAAGGAAGCTGTCCCCAGACTTCAGTCAACAGGACAATTATGCTCATGCAGAAGGTATTTGAGGGGTGAACTCCCTCACCCTGAGCATGGCACTGGGGAGCCCCCTTTCTCCCCCACAGCCCCTAGGAAACTGTGTGCTCCCCAAACTGAGGGTGTCTGACTCATGTCTGATTCCCCAGCACCTGGCTTTGCACACAGCAGATCCTCGGGGAACATAGGACTCCAGGGGGTAACTGACAAAAGCAGAGTGAAAACACACCGGCGGTGGCCGCCACTCGCCAGCTCTGCAGGACTGTGCCAGCCGCTGAAGCCTCCTGGTTTGTGTTCCTCACCGTGAAATAACACGGGGTGACGGTGCTGTGTCTGGTCCACTATGCCAACCCCGAGATGTGATGCATCTCAAGCTGGTGGGGCAGGGCGGGGCCCAGATGCAGGACCCCGGGGAGGGTAGCTGCAGCTCGCTTAGGTTTTATGATTATTATTGAGAAACAAGCCTCTCCCCTCCAGCTTTATCGAGATATAATCAACATACAACATTGTATACACTTAAGATGTACAGCACGGCGATTTGGTACGCTTACATATTGCAGAATGATTGCGCCGCAGGGGAAGCTACTGCCTCCATCATATCACCTAATCACCTCTTCTTTTCTGCAGGGGGAACATTTCAGATCTACTCTCTTGGCAACTTGCAAGATCGGTCAAGGGGATTCTCAATCTATGTTCCTTTAAGAAACTGGTTTTGCCCCAACCTGAACTAAAATATTTTCCTGCCTTAGCCCAGCTCACACTAACAAAAAAGTTAATTTTGCCTGTCATTTTTCTCTACTAATATATTTTTGTTCCTAAACCTCTACCGTCTGCTACCCCTTGTCTGGAGTAAAATAAGAAATAAGAAGGTGTCTGGTTTTAAGGGAATATAGAGATGGACATTTTACACCACCTACATTGAATAAAGTCTTGTGAGGAAGAGACTCTAGGGCCAACAGCTCTGCCCTTTTTCTGGGTCACCTTGGGAATCACACGACCTCTCTGTTCCTCATCTCTGCAATGAGGGTAAACGTGGTACCTGCCTCATAGGATGCTGAGGACTGAATGAGTTACCAAAGGGCAAGCGTCTGGCGCTTGGGGCGAGCTCCATAGTCACCATTATTACCGTTGGTGGGGTAGTGGTGGTGGTATCATTACTGCTCCTCTGTGGTGGTCCCTACGGTGCCCCCGGACTCCCAGGTGTCCTAGCCCTTACACAGCGGATTGTATTGTATTGTACATTTTGCCAACCTGGTTCATTCGCCAACCTATCTACACGAGGAAAACCGAGTGTGAAGGAGTGGGTGCATTTGGTGACCAAGTGAGTGAGATCTCCCCCATCTTCCACGGTGAGAGACGCTGGAGACAGAGAGAAGGGGGTTTTCATGAAGTTCAGGATTCTTATGTGTCATCACGGATATTGTAGCTAGAGCCATGTCAGCATGGAAGAGCAGCGAGCAAATCCCTGGATCCTGTCGAGTTTGTGCCTCCGTGGTTGGATCGGACCTTCCAGAAGTTTACGAGGATGGGGTGCCCCCCTGCCGGGGTGGGGTGACCATTAACCGGATTCTGACAAGGGGGTGGATGAGCTTCACTCTGCAGTAGCAGTGACACCGCCGGCCCGGGTCTGTGTCTGGACCTAGAAATGTTTTCTTTGGCTGTGCTAGATTAAACAACACAGAAATGTCACATGAGAATCTGGATTTCAGGGATTTGGGAAAGAGCCGGAAATCTGTAACACGGGACCACCTTCCTGCGTGGACCCGAGGCTGAAGCTTGTATGCGCCCTCTAGTGGAGGACTCCCCCCCTCCCCCACGCCCACTGCCTACACCTGCTCCTGCCGTTCACGCAGGTGACCCCTCTGGCCCCTGAGCATCGGAGTTGGCACTTCTGGTCTAAAATCCAAACACATCTGTGATGCTAGAAGTGGCTTTCATTCATGTACCGACCATTCACTTTTCAAAAAGTTACCTAAAGCAAGAGCCATTTGCCTTGAAATGAGAAATGGAAACAGAGCAGGAGTTTCTAAATTTGCTAGCTATTATGCTGCGTCACGGCTCTTTCCACACGGAATATATTTATTTACAGACCTCATCACTTACCGCTTTTCACTAGACACATTTTTCTCTTCCCAAGCTATCCCCTAAACACGGGGTTCCTCTTGAGCTACTTGGGTCCTCTGACTAAAGGAGCAGGGAGCCAGGGTGAGAAAACGAGGCAGACTCCATCCAAGAATTCGGTTTACTCATCAGTTTTGCTTAAGTTAAGAAAAACAAGCTTCCACCATCCTCCTCTGGGCCTGTTTCTGAGCTCACACTTGGAAAGGTCAAATAAACACCATAAATCCATTAGAAGTCCTTCATATTAAACCCCTGAGGCTTATGCTCTTTAGCAAGAGGCTAGGGTGATGATGTTTCCCAAGTGGAAGGAAGTTTGCCTGACCTTGGCTCTTTGCTAGAAAACAGGAGTCAACTGTCCCCATTAGCCTCAATGGTTGCAGGGTGTACGGCCCGGGGCTGAGTCAGGAAGGGATGACGGTGGGGCTGCTGGTTGCACCTGGAGGGGAGAAGCCCCCTCATGCAGTCCGCTTTGGCTTCCTTCTTCTTTCCAAATTCTTCAGGCCAAATCCCAGGTGCAAGCAGGTGGACTAGACGACCCGTTAGTGACTGTCCCCAACTAGGCAGATTCCCTCATCGGCCCCATAGCTCACCACTTACCTGCTTTGTTGGGCTTTGTTGGGCCAGGGGCGCACCTTCCAGTCCATCTCACGCACAAAGAAAGACACACACGCAGAGCAAGGCTGAGGCTTGGGGCATGGAGGCACAGAGACTGGGTGACAATCAGCTGAATTAGGTTTCTTCCTCAATGACTGTCACCCCGCTTCCCCAGGAGAGTCTGCCAGCATAAGGTGCATCCCAGACCACACTGCCTGAGCTCTGATCTCTTTTAACCACTTGAAGGTGGCTTTCAGCAAGCTACCTAACCTCTCTGTGTGCCTCAGTTTCCTCAGTCTGTAAGTGGGCATTCATAATAGTAGCTACCTCATTGGGTGATAGTGCGGAGTAAATACAGAAGGACTTAGACCATCTCTGGATTTAAGAAGTGCTACGTACATCCTTGCTGAGATTATTTACATTTTTACTATTATTATTGCCGAAAATGTAGCCATAGAGCCCAGAAGAACACCAGGATAGGCTTTGAAACTAGATCAACACTCATGGCTTCCCTCATGCTTCCGCTTCTGATGGAGAGATTGGAGGAACATCCCCAAAATAGAAGGGGCTGATGGAGAGGGCCGGAGTCTGAGATTTCACCAAGCTAGATTCGGGCCCCGGCTTCCTGGTGCACCAGCTGCTGGGCCTCCCCAGACGTCTGGTCAGAATTACCTGTGGTTATTGGCGTGAAGGCGTCCTACATGGGGTGTCCCATCCTGCTCTCCACACCAGTTGCCTCTGCTTTCCCTTTGTTCTAAAGGGCCAGCTGTTCTGAAACAACAATAGCCGTCATGTCTGATCACCCAGGTGCACCGGGGCCTCAGCCCGTGCCCCTCACCTCGTGCCCCCACACCCCCATGAGGCAGGCATCGTCCCCCTCCTACAGAGGAAGCGGCTGGCTGTGTAAAGCCAGAATTTAGCTCCAGGCCAGGGCCGTGTCTCTTCCAGCGGTGCCTTCTCCTAAGCAGTGCTCAGTTCTCGGCAGGCGAGGGTGACTCCATTATTACTCACCAGCTAGAATTCAACTATAATTCGTCTTCTGGCCAAGCTTCTGGCCAGATAGAGGCCAGGCCATAACTTCCCATGCTCCTTTTGCTCTCTTTCTCTTCTTTTGTTTTTAACTGAAGCTCAGATACAGTCCTGAGTTGTAATACTCTGCCATCGGTGCCATGCATAGCCCTCTCTCATTCTAACTTGCTTCTGTATGTATTGACTTCCTTATAATTTAATGCTCCCGTGAATCCATCCCCCAACCCACGGACGAGAACATCAGCAATTGGGTACCTCCGTGCCCATCCCTGGTTCGGCCCTGCCAACAATTTTGTGTTTACTCTTTCTTATAGATTTTTCACTTACAGATACATATCTAAACAATGGCTTCATTTTAGTTATTCTTGAACTTTTCTAGTGTGTTCCAATACCACACTGTATTCGTTGCTATGGCTTTAAGTAAGTCTTGCTACGCGGTCAGCAAGTCCTGCTGTCCCCACACTCCTTATTCTTCTTATTTAGAAGGAGACGCACCATGAAGAAGGGGGACCCATCCCTGAGGCTCCAATGCTGCCCTGGGTGGGATCTGCTCCAACTGTCTCCAAAGGACCATTGTGCTCCCTTTTGTGGTCATCCCCTGTCGGACGTGTTTCTTTCGGCATCTGCAGGGGCAGCCAGGCTGTTCCCAGGACCGCAGTAGCAGAGAAAACTTCTGGGGACATAGGGACAATCCATGCAGGGCGTAGCACAGCCAGAGCCCTCCCCCCACCGCCCTGAGGCTCTCCCCGCGTGGCCAGGGGCTGTCCTCGTCCAAAGCCAGGATGTCCAGCCCGCGTGCAGCTCCCCAGAGCAAGCCCCAAGTTGAAAACAGCCAGAGATTCTGGGAAATTTTTCAGCTGAGTCAGGAACATCCCTCCACCAGGCCGCGGAACTGGCGCAGTGTGTTACTAATTCTGTCTGCCCGTGGGGCCTTGCTGGAGAGTTCTTGAACCGGCTTAGGGCAATGTAAAAGGGCTACTTTTCAAAAATGTGTTCCTTGCACCAGAAGAGCTGGGCTCCAGTTTCCTTTGTAAAGATGAGGCTTCTTGCAGCTGCCTCCATGGTCCCAGGGACCAAGCACCCATCGTGTGCACAACAGAGCCACGAGGCCTGGGCAGCAAGGCCAAGAGCCAGTCCCTACCGGTGGGAGCCCAGAGTCCACAGGAGTGAAGACAGCACCTACAACAGGAAATTATTCTAGAGGCATTCAGCGTGGTCAGGGATTTATTGCAGGTCGTGGGGAGGGAGACCACGCTTCGCAAACGGAAAATTAGACAACGATGTCTGGCAGCAGGACAGAACATTTCCACCAGGGGTTGTGCCATAAACTCCTCAGGCGAGTCACCAAATGATGAGAACCCCTCAAAGGCCTCTGCCGGGAGAGGTATTTGGGGGACCGCAGAGAGAAGAAGCTGTACTGGATGGGGAAAGGGGAGAGGCAGGGAGCCCTGCAGGAGGCTGATTTTCACGGCGGGGTCGGGAGGTGACCAGAGGGCTGCTCGTGAAGATAGAAAGTCAGAAGGGATCGGAGATGCTTAGAAGGTAGGCATGGAAGGGCTTGCTGGTAGGGCCAATTTGGAGGGCAGAGGAGGGGCATAGGAGCCTGAGACACAGCCTCTAGAACAGGGCTCCCCCCAGAGAAGCGCAGTGGTGCGGAGGATGGGCAGGGGAGGAAAGCAGACTCTCTGCTGGGTGTCGGGAGGTGTGGGGAGCAGCCCCGTGGAGCCGTGACATGTTGGGATCACTGGGTATCTTGTGAAATTGCCAGCTCTGATGCAGCTGCTCACGGCAGGCCAGAGAGCCCGCATTCCCAACAGGCTCCCCGCTGAAGCCCATGCTGCTGGTCCGTGGGTGGCTCACGAGGGGCCCAGACGAGCCGGGGTAGAGGCCGGTGGGACACTGTCCCTGACTCAGGTAACGGCAGGGGCCAAGTACCTGTTGAGTTGAGGTTGATTGTCACTTTAGTTTCCCCTCCAAAATGAAAGTGTCTCGGGCTGCGGGGACACCACGGGCACTGATGGTTCCAGTCAGAATCCAGGGATGTGAGAATAGGAAGGGAGATGTGCCTTTGTGGAAATGGCTTCATTCGAAGAGGGAGGCACACGCCATCTCACAGTGTGCCTTCACTCCTGGGGCCCGCCTGGGCACCCCCGTGGACACTCGGCTGAGATCGAGGGTACGGCCTGCAAGCCCAGCAAGGTGAGGGCACGTGGCTCTTTATTTCAACAGACTAGATCTTCTTCAACAGCTGATTTTTGTTTCCTCAAAGTGTCACTTGAGAAAACTGTCACCTTTTCCCATTGTTAAACAAACACAATTCTTTGAACACGTCTTAGAGCTATGGCTTTGGAGCCAATAGGCATCCTCACCCGGCAGTAGAGCTAACTCTTATTCATCTTCTAGAACTTCTCTTACCTGCAGCCTCCTCCAGGAAGCCACCCTAGATACCCCCAGGCTGGGCTAAGTGCCCCTCTTCCTGGCTCTCACAACTCCCCTTGTAGCTCCTGCTCTTAAACGCAAACCTGTCTGGGCTGCCACCATGCGTTGCAGCCTCCCTGTCCCATCTGTGGCCCCGTGAGCCCCTGCGTGCCCAGCTCCCTGCTCAGGTCCTGCAGAGGAGGCTTCGAAGTAGAAGTATGATGAGCGCATGCATGTGTGGTTCATCATTGCATCAGAGGGACGAGACTTTATCCTCGAAGTCCACGAACTGACCCTGGGACGCTGGTGTCCCTCCAAACCCTTCTTAAGAAGGCTTCCGTCGTAACGCTGATGTGCTCATGCTTTGATTTCCCCATCTGCAGAATGGGCCAGGGAAATTTCAAGTTTGCTGTCAATAGAGACTGCCCTTGGCCCTGTAACAAGGATGGAAACCGAGCTAGGGTTTTTCTCCAGTGCCTCTCCCCACACCCCCTGCCCGGCTCTCAATAAGCTGGGCCAAGTGATGGGATCTTCTCCCCACCTCCCCAGTCCTCCCCAGTCCTCCCCAACCTAAACCCACAGAGGCTTCTTCAGCCTGCAGCTGCTTAGAGGCTGAGGAGGCGCGGAGGCTCAACAGGGGCTGAGGCCACAAATCCCCAGGGAGGCCTGAGTGTGTGTGTGTGTGTGTGTATGTGTGTGTGTGTGTCTTTCTCTCTCTCTCTCACTCCCCGCCCCCCCCCCAGCCCTAACACCTGCCTGGAGCCATTCATTCTTCCTCACAGCAGGGTGAGGGCAACAGCTGACACCCCCCCACTGGCTTTGGCAGGGCCCGGGCATAGCAGCAGAGTGAGCGGGCAGGCAGCCCTCGCTCTGCTGAGATCTGGGCCGAGAGAGCAGAGCGCACCCGTGGATAGACGGCCCTCAGATGAAGGATCAGGTCTCCAGATTCTGCGTTCCTTTGGCAGTGCTAATGTGAGCCGGCTGCCGAAACCAGCCTCGCGTGGTAAATCTGAGTGCGGCCTCTGGGCAGCCAGCCCTGCCTTTGGTAATAGAGCAGGTTACGGCCAGCCCGTCCCCCCCTCCCCCCGCCCCCAGGTCCAGCTCAGTACCACCTCCCCCAGGAAGCCACCTTGCCTGTGCTAGCAGCTTGGGAGCCACGGCCCTGGATCTCTAAGGCTCATCTAACATTTATCTCATAGCCTTCACGGGCCTTGCCATTCCCTTTTTCGTGTACATTTAAGCCTGATTCGATTGGGTTCCATTGGAATCCTTCGCTGCCAGGATTCAGTGTGATTTCTGTTCTGCCAAGTGTCAGCTGTGGAAGGGACCCCGAGCCTGCTTGCCAAACCACTTGCCACACTAATAGAGGCTGAGACCCTAAGGAGGAAGGCGAAGCCGCTCTGCCAGCTGCTGGCCGAGGCCAGTGGAGCCCAGGCTGCCAGCCGCTCAGCCACCTTTCACTCGGCTGCGCTGCAGGCAAGGGGTCCCTGACATGGAACTAGACAGAGACGAGCTGAGTTCAAGGCGCTCCTCGCTCCCCGTGCGTTCTCAGTCCCCGGCCCCGCGCCCCCAGCCCCTCACTGATTACCCATCCTGCCAGTCCGCCCCCATGTCCTTTGTCACCAGGGATGGTGAATCATTCAGCAGGGTGAGGAGGAAGGTGAAGGAAAAGAATGCTGATGGGTTGAGAGAAAAAGGGGAGGGTCTTGTGGCCACGGTGGGGGACGGGGGACCCAGTGGTCAGAGACTGGAGTGCTGAAGTGGGCATTTAGGGCTGTGGCTGAGCTCCAGGGCGTGACCAAGGGGTGGGCAGCTCAGGTGTCCTGAGCACTAGGTGGTCCCGAACCAGGAGCCCGAGTTCGGAGAGGGTTGTGCGTGTGGGAGGATTGCGTCAGAGGGGCCGGCAGATGTGGGCGGAGAGGGGACCTGGGAGGCCAGGCCAGAGGTCAGCAGATGAACGCAGCACGGGTCAGAGCCACGAGGTGCAGGAGGAGCCGGGACTGCTCACGAGCAGATGGCAGGTGCAGGGCCTCCGACGTGGCGGGGAGTCCTGCCCGCCTCCTGGGCCTGCGGGCACAGCCGGCCCCCAGGGAAGGCCGAGGGGCAGTGGGGTCTGGGAGAGAATGCTCCATGCACAGAAAGTGCGGGGAGCTCCTGGGGAAGTCAGGGTAAGATTTTCTGTGTATAAAGCGGCAGTTCCAGAGAGCACCGTGGAAGATTCGCTGAGCTTTGGGACCAGAGGGGAGGGTGGCGCTTGAGAGAAGCGACGGCCACAGGCAGGAGATCTGAGGGCTCTTTGCGTCCATCCCTCCACCTTCCTTCACGCCCACGTTCCATTTACGGTCTCCTTGGAGGACGTTTTCAATCTGCAGGAGCACCTCCCTGAGTGACATTCGCACTGGGCGGCCAGAGGCTCTTCTTTCAGATCTGAACTGTAGCGGCTTTTTGCTCCACGGCGGTGCCGTTCCCTTGGGCCAGGAGCGCCGTGGAGCCTTCGGGTGGCCGCTGTCTTGCTGGGCACACCTTCCCGGAGACGACCGGGCCAGGCAGCGGGGCGGGCCGGCGGGCAGCGTCTCCCCGCCAGCCGCCGCGCCCTCCGCGGTGGAGAAGGGCTGGCTCGGCTCCGCCCGGCCTCTCCGAGCGCGGTGCTGAGCGGGTGCTCCCCCCCCCCCCCCCCCCCCCCCCGCCCCGGCTGTCTCTTTCCGGCAGAGAGCGAGTCCAGGCCTCAGCTGTCCCGGAGGCTGAGCTGAGAGTTCTTCAAGGGATTACCCTGATGTTCGCTCCACGCCCAGCCTCGCCCTCTGTGGCCGGGGCTTGGGGCTTCTCCGGGCCTCCTCGGGTGAGAGCCATGCCCACCTCTGGCACACAGAGCTGCCGGTTCTCTGCCCGATTTCTCCACCGTCCTGTCCCTGTCTTCCCAGAATTTATCCGAACGTCCAGGCTGCTGGCCGCCTTCTTGCTCTCCAGTGCTGCTGTCAGATCCCTGAAACACACAGGTGCACGTCTCCTCTGCCCTTTGGGGAGACACGGACAGGAGAGGCATAGGTGGATGGGCTAGGCTGCCCCCTTGAGCACAGCCCCGCACGGTCGGGGCGGTGTTTTCTAGCACGCTTCGTTCAGGGTTCTCCCCTTCAGAGGATTCCCACGTCCTCACTCTGCGGCGCTGCTGGGAAGGCCATGCATTATTGAGAACTGTTCTGCTGTGCGGCTCTCCTTTGCCCTGTGAAGGGTCTCGCTCGCTCTCTCTTCCAGGGAAAAATGTGGGCCCCGTCTGCACTGTGGGGACCCTCTGTGCCAGCAACGCTTGTTGGCACAGCGTTCATCAGAAAACACTGCTAATGTCCCAGCTGTGGTCACAACGCTTTTTGCTGGGGAAACAGCGAAGCTTGCTCAAAGAAAACTCCAGATTCCGAATGCTTTCTAGATATGAGCTGAGGTCCCTGTCGACCATGACAGGGCCAGCTGGTACAGGGATGCCATATATTTTAGAAGCGAGTGGGTAATGACATATGTGCCCATTTGTGTAATTAAGTGGAGCGACACTTGACAGGTGTAGACGCAGAAGGCAGAGGAGCCAAGCCACTGGGGAGGAGGTGACACTTAGCTGGGGACCTATAGAGGAGGCAGGTTTCTGGCAGGCAGGGAAGGGCCCAACGGCTGAAGGAGCAGCGTGAGGGGAGGCCCGGGGGTGTGCAGGCAATTCTCTGAGGCTTCCGACACCAAGACCATCGTCTGTGGATAAGCGGTTAGCACAGTGTCTGGCACGTAGAGCGTGTACATGGTGGCTCATGTGCGCGTCTTCTCATTTCTTTTCCTGAAAACAAACAGTACCCAGGTCTCCTTGAGTTCAGATTTCAAGGCTGTCACTCAAACCTTCCCCAATCTGCTGACTACCGTCTAAAGCTGTTGCAAAAGAATTTCATCTGACCTTAAAATGTGGATCTTTTTTCAAAATCTTCATATAGGGCTGGAGGTAGGGTAGGACTCACATCTTGGCATCTCGAGCTGCAGGCAAAGGAGACCTCAAGGGGCCCGGGGAAGCTGCCACCAATCCCTCTGTGAAATTGCCACCATTCACCGTTTCCGTCACAGATAGGACCTCGAAGCCAGATGATCTAACTTCCCCACTTCACTGACAGAGTCCCTGGGAAGTTAGTGGCTTCCTTGGGGTCGTACAGGGGTTGGTGGAGAATTAGGGAAAATTCGGGTCACCGGAGAACCTTGGAGATGATGGCCTGGTGATATTTTTAGCATGGAACCAGACATTCGGCCCCAGCTTCAATAAATCTTCAAGAGCGGAGCCCTTGTTGTCAATTAGGACCATGTACTGAGGCATTTTTAGAACCACAATGAGTAAATTGTTACTATTTTTAAAGGTGCCTCTTGGGCTGATGGCCTGCAGTAAGACCTCCCGTAGAGAGAATGTCTTTAAGGCAAGGAGCATGCGGGTCATACAATCATCACAACACATGGCAGGGGGCGGGGCGGGGGGGGGGTGCTCTGCCCACTTTACAGATGAGAAAAATGTGGTTCCTAGAAGGTGAGCCAACTGCCTGGCTCACCAGGCAGGAGCGGGAGAAGAGATTGCAAGCCAGCCTCCTCTCCCCACTTGGCCCCATTGAGGCCGCTGGGAAGACGTCCGGCTTGTGTTGTGTCCACACCCCCCAACCACGGAGTGGAGGCGCTCCTGACACGGTCAACGACTTTTTTTATTTTTCTTAATGTAATGCATTTTTGACGTACAAGTACACAGAAAGCATGCAAATCTCAGGTGACGAAGCTGGATGGTTTCTATAAACTGAGCACGCTGGTACAGCCAGAACTCAAGTCAAAGAGCAAGACAACACCTGCCCCCCAGCTTTCTCCTGCCCTTCCTTTTTTTTAATGTTTATTTTTTAGAGAAAGACAGAGCGCGAGCAGGGGGAGGGCAGAGAGAGGGAGACACAGAATCCAAAGCAGGCTCCAGGCTCTGACTGTCAGCACAGAGCCAGATGTGGGGCTCGAACTCACAAACAGTGAGATCATGACCTGAGCCAAAGTCTGATGCTTAGCCGACTGAGTCAGGCAGGGCCCCTCCTCCTGCCCTTCCTAATCACCTCCCTTCCCCGCCCCCCCCAGTATATCACCACTGCCCTAACGTCATCATCCTGTTTGGGGACGTTTATAGCTGAAGTCACACAAAATACACTTTACTTTCACTCAAATTTATGCTTGTGATTCATCCATGTTTTTGCATGTAATCGTGGGTCCTCACTCGCATGGTTGGTTAGGGTTCTGCTACGTGAAGACACCCAATTTATGCTTACATTCCACTGTTGGTGGACAGTAGAATTATCTCCAGGTTGGTGCTGTTACAGTTACTGCTTCTGGGGTGCCTGGGGGGCTCCATGGGTTAAACGTCCGACTCTTGACTTTGGCCCAGCTCATGATCTCACAGTTTGTGGGTTCAATCCCCACATCAGGCTCTACGCTGACAGTGCAGAGCCTGCTTGGGATTCTCTCTCTCCCTCTGCCCCTCCCCTGCTCGCTTTCTGTCTCTCCCTCAAAATAAATAAATAAACCTCGAAAACAAATAATGCATCTATGAGAACTCGTGTGCCTGCATTTGCTACACTGGTGCACACCGGAAGTAAATTCGCAGGCCGTAGGCTCAGATTTAGTTTTCCAGAACAGCCGTGCCAGCTTACGTGCTCTCAGCATTACGAGAGCTCCAGTTGCTCCTCGTCCTTGCCCGCACTTGCTATTGTCTTGTTTTCATTTTGGCCATTCTGGCTGGCAGGCAGCAGAGTCACATTGTGGCGTTAATTTGCACTTCTCTGTCAATTCATAAAGTTGAGCACTTTTTTCACATACTTACTGGCCATTTGCATATGCACTTTTGTGAACAATGACTCCTTTTAATTGTTGTTTTACTTGGAAAACATTTCTGAAAATGGCTCCCGAACTGAAAGAGTCTGTGTTTCTTTTCTCACCGGGTCGATCGTTGCTAAGCCTCGGCATTTGGCAGCTCTCAGAAGGGTTCCAGAGCCAAGGGGAGTCAGAAAGAGGAGTCGGAGGGTGGGCCCAGCCAACACTGGGCATCCCCAGAGCTTTGGAAGTTCCACGGCTACAGCAAGGCTTTGCTCTGTGCGCTCTGGTGTCGCTGTGTAGCCAGTCAGTTCAAAGGTCGCTGAGAAATTAGGAGAGATGAGTTATATTTCACATTTGAGCTAAAGACGTACCCTGAACTCCAGCCCCCACTCCCCCCAACCCCCCCCCACCCCCGCTTCTCACTTCCTTTGGAGTCGGGCTCTGGACTGATTTCAAAGCCTGCAGAGGAATGAAGATAAACAGAGTTCTTTCCTCCTCCTCAGCCCCTAACAAGGCAGGGAACACACAGGGCATTGGGCTGGCTGACAAGGCTTAGCATTTTGGGCATTGAGGACCTGATGTGTGCCTAGAGCTTTAAAATATTTAAGAAGGCTTTCAAGCTCTGGCATGATGATCGGGCATTAACAGCTCAGAATTTTCCTGATGCAAAGTGGCCACCCATCTCCCCTCACTCACAGAAGGAACTGCTGGCCTCCCAGCCAGATCCTAGGTGTTAACAGCCCTCCCCCAGCTGATCCTCACAAAAAGCAACCAAACAAATGCTTGGGTGGGGAGGAGACAGCTACAACAGCGACTCTGTGCTGGTCAGTGTGCTAAGTGCGTTACACTTTCCAGCTCACTGAATCCCCACCGCAATTAAATCCCCACCTCAATTAAAACCTGCCCTGTTCTCGGGGGGATTTACAGGAGGGTGGGGAGCTGAGGCAGAAACACTGCCAGGTAAGAGCAATTTATTCCAATAGCTTAAAACATCTATAGAGGACATGCCCCGAAGCAGAACATCAATTCCTTCTTTAAACAGACAATTTCTGGGCCATCCCCCTGTGTGCCGACCGAAGGCGGTAGGTCCTAGGATGGGCGAGTCAGGGTCGTGTCCTTTAAGAAGTTCACAGGCTGCTCGTAACAAGGATTGGAATTGAAAACCCTTGCCGCATTTGTCTACGTGGAGGAAGAGTGCACTTCTGGTCTGTCCCCGTTGTGCACGGTGCCCGCCTGGGCTCTGCCACCGTGCCACCAGTGGGGCCTGGCTCCTGGCTTGGGCCCTTACTGGCCGTGTGTCCTTGGGCAAGTGACTGATCCTCATTATGTTTCAGTTTCCTCCTCCTTCAAATGGGAACAGGGGCGCCTGGGTGGCTCCGTCAGTTAAGCATCCGACTCTTGGTTTTAGCTCAGGTCATGATCTCATGGTTTCGTGAGTTCGAGCCCCACATTGGGCTCTGCACTGACAGTGCAGAGCCTGCTTGGGATTCTCTGTCTGTCCTCTCTCTGTCCCTTCCCCACTCATGCTGTCTCTGTCTCTCTCAAAATAAATAAACTAAAAAAAATTTTTAAATAAATAAAAACAAATAAGATGGGGGTAATAATATTAGTTATAATAATAATTTCTACCCCAAAAGGTTGTTGGGATAGGAGTCTGAGACTACATTCATGTGAGCAGCTCAGCACAGCACCTGGCCACATAATAAGTCTTCAGTAAAGAGTAACTACAATTAACCTGAAACTAATGTGACATCGAGTGTCGGCTATACTCAAATCAAAAAATAGATAGATAAATAAATAATTTAAAGTCACTATAATTAGATAGGAGGATTGGGGTTTGGGAGGGGGTGTTCACAGAGGCACGATTTGGGGAGCAGGGCAAAGCTTGGATCAGACGGGGGGGACAGGGAGAAGGAGAGCTGGGTGCAGGGGTGTCGCTGTGGGAATGATGGGGACGCCTCAAGAAGGGTGCCAAGTGTGGGCCTGGGCATGGTGACCGAGGGTGAGCGATCTGCTTCCCGGGCCTGGAAAACAGGATGCCAGTCCTCCCCGGCCAACCGTGAGCGTTTGGAAGAGGGTCAGAAGAGGACACGGAGGCGAGAGTGTTTAAAGCCACCAGCCCTGCATGCGGACATGCCACCGACAGCCTCGCCTCGAGCGAAGGAGAGCCGGGGACACTCTGGCGCGTGGCTTCAGTGCACCTGCCACGTCCCGCTTTAATTTGCGTGGCTCTCCATCCCTGCGTTAACCCTGCAGCTCAAGCGAATGAAAAGCCCTCCAGATCACACTCTTGGCCACTTTCCCATCCCTTATAATATTATTCCTGTCACAACTCGCGTGGTAGTGTTTACTACTTACAGTCCTACTGCATCTTAGCACGTTATGGCATGCTTTTAAACTATCACTTGTTCTGTTAGCGAAAACGTGTTCAGATGCAGCCTCAGGGGGCGCCTGGGTGGGTGGCTCAGCCGGTGAAGCGGTGAAGTGTCCGACTTTTGATGTTGGCTGGGGTCATGATCTTACGTTTGCGAGATTGAGTCCCACAGCGGGCTCTGTGCCGACAGCATGGAGCCTGCTTGGGAGTCTCTCTGTCTCCCTTTCTCTCTCTGCCCCTCCCCTACTCTCTCTCTCTCTCTCAAAAAAAAAAAAAAAATCTTAAAAACCAAAAAGATGCAGCATCAGGCCTCTAGCGTGTTACCACAGGCTTGGGGACGCTAGGCCTGTACGAGCCATATGAGACAGCACGTGACCACCGTCCTCTTCGTCCTCTTCATTCCCGACCCAGCTGACCATCCCTCTCCCTCCAGACCTTCCAGCCTGTCCTGGCTTAGGCCTCCATGCCTTTGCCTGTTCTCTTGGCCTAGAATACTCCCGTCCCCAACATGACATAAAACTCCTATTCATCCTTCAAAACCTCTTCAGTGATCCTCTCTGAAGCTTTCAAACAGTTCTTCCAAAGGAACTGCCCAGTTTCTGTCCCTTGTGCATACAGGAATCATTACACATATTAAGTTCTATTCCAATTATTCACCTGTTTAACTCTGCACCAGGAGCAAGCCCTCCTCCACTTCCAGGGCTGCCTCTGGCCTTGACTGAGTTATCTCTGTATCCCTAGGTCCCATCGGAGGGACCGGAAGAGGAAAAGAGCTTAGCAAATGTGTGTGCAATAAAACTAGTTAAACTCGGTCCTACCTCCAGATGTTCTATGGGTTCTGCATTTTAATTCATGAATTTTCCCGGAAGTGGATATTGGGAGAAAATGCATCCCTCTGCGGATTATCAGAAGATGCTACAGAAGTTTGAGGGTTCCGAGGAATTTCAAACAGCCTCCCCGAGCCTAACCTGTTTCTAAGAGGAAACTGCACGTCCCCGCCTAGGTCAGGGGCTTTCATTTTCATCACGACCTGCAGAGAGAAGTATTTTTTCCATCGAGAGACACTGAACGTGCATTTCAGAGAAGCAGCTTTCGTGGAATGGTGCTGACTCTTGCTATGGTCATTGCTCTCCTTGTCCTCTTTCTTTCTTCCTTTTATTTTTTTAATTGCTGGTCACCATCCAATGAATTGATTTCAGGATTCTTCTTTTTTTTTTTTTAATGTTTATTTATTCTTGAGTGAGAGAGAGACAGCGTGGGCAGGGGAGGGGCAGGGGAGGGGCAGAGAGAAAGGAAGACACAGCATCTGAAGCAGACTCCAGGCTCCAAGGTGTCAGCACAGAGCCCAGCATGGGCTCCAACTCACCAACTCCAAGATCATGACCTGAGCCCAGTGGAAGTCAGACACTTAACCGACTGAGCCACCCAGGCACCCCTCTTTTTTTTTTATTTTTTTTAATATTATTTTTGAGAGAGAGCAAGAGAGAGTCAGTGGGGGAGGGGCAGAGAGATTGGGAGACACAGGATCTGAAGCAGGCTCCAGGCTCCAAGCCCCAGGCAGGGCTCAAACTCATGAACTTCCAGGTCATGACCTGAGCCGAAGTCCAACACTTAACCAACTGGGCCACGCAGGCTCCCCGATTTCAGGATTCTTTAGTCTAATCAGTTGCTTCCCACAGTTTGAAAACCCCTGCTCTAAGCCTCCAGCTAATATAACCGAAGAAGACTTTCCGGAGGAGGAGGCCCAGGCCCTGGAGGCCAGCTCAGAGGAGCAGGTGGGCCGGTGGTGGGTGGGCAGACGGTAGGCAGGGGTGAGAAGGTGTGCAAGGCACTGTCAAGACTAATCCACTTCCCTCTCTTTGCAGCCGAGCCCCTGCCGCTGATGGACCTGTGCCGGAGATCCATACGCTTGGCCCTGGGCCGCCAGCGCCTACGGGACATCGGCGCCCTGCCCCTGCCTCAATCTCTCAAAAACTATCTGCAGTACCAGTGAGGCTGAGGAGCAGCGGTGGGGACCCACACACAGCAGGGCCCGGCCCGTCATTGCACGGTCACACAGTACATTCAGGAAGACGTCCTCCTTCTCGCCCCAGAGCGCCAGGACACGCCGTCCTTTGAAAGGACCAGAACGCGTTCCCAATTTTGAAAGTGAAAGGTCTCTTGCCAACAGTATCTGCCGCCCTGGAGGCAGCCCTCCTGAGTCAGCCACCTCCTTGGAAGCCGTGAGGAGCCCGGAGCCTGCGCCCGGCGGAGATCCTGCCGGCCGACCAGGACACGGCGGCCCGGTATTGATCAGAGAGCCTGGCTCCGTGTTCAAGAGAACGAATAAAACATTTGGGCGGGAGACTTGCGGTTGTGTGCCCGGGTGCAGACAGGGCCAGGGGAAGACCGGCCGGCTCGGGGAGGAAGCTGCGTCTGAATAATGAACGATGAAAGCGGCTTGACGCCGGTGCCCCTCTGGGCCCCCGCCCCCTGACACTTTAGGACTTCGTGCCCCTTGGAAAGACCGTTACCCGGGGATGCCCGATGGCAGAACTGGCAAGGGGACAAAGCAGCGCGTAGACCCCTTCCGGCTTACCTCTTTGCACATTGTTTACTTACCCCTTCACGTACCCTCTGTCCCCACCGCCGACCCACCGTCCCCTGGCTACCCCAGGCACCTGTCTTCAGGGAAGCTGAGTCTGACTAATTCACCCCGCCAGGGACAGTGTAGCCTTTATTACGATTACCTGCCGTCTCATGGCATTTTAAAAGAGGAATGTGGTGAGGGCAGTACTTAGTCCAAAGGTGCTAATGGGGAGGATTGGGGGCCTTGCGACGCCCGAGTGGATGATGTCCTCAGTCTGGGGAGCCTTCCTGGGGTGCCGGGGGTCTCAAGGCAACCGTCCATTCGGATGTGCCTAGCCGCCACAAAGCTTTATTTGAGCGAATTATTTTTTCACTTTAGGAGACACGTATGAGTTTGTTTCTGTTTCAAGCGTGTGTGTGAGGTGCTGTTTATTTATCTGCTTGGGGCCGCAGGGGGCAGCCTGGACCGGGAGGGGTGGACGTGGCGAGCCGCTTCTCTGCGCGCTCCGAGCCCTGTCCTCTCCTGGGGACGCCGCCGCTGCCCCCGCCGCCGCCGCCGCCGCCGCAGCCATCGGGCGTCGCTCGTGTGCTTCCGCTTCCGGAGCTCTCTGCGCAGACTCGTTTGTAACTGGAAATTGACACAGCAGTGGGATCCCAGAGCCCTGATGGCACTGCCTCCCCCGCCTTCAATGTGAATTCGACTGGTGAATGAGGAGCGTTTCTAATAAAGTTGGTCGTTCAGTCCTTCCGCTGCTTACTGAATGCTGGGGGGTGAGGGACGGGGTTGGGAGGGCGTCTTCCGTCTGGCGGGCGCGGTCCCAGACCCTCAGGAGGCAGGTGCGCGAACCCCTCCCTGGGCAATTCTTGCCTCTTCTGTCTTGTTCCCACTGGAGCCCAAACCCGAGTCATTTGACAAGGGCTTGCCCTGGCAGAACGGATGTGTCTGGGGCCTGGGGCCACACAGAGCTAGTCACGGTGGTGGGAAAACAGGTCGGCTGATGCCAGGGTGTGGGTGTCCGAGGGTTAGCTCTGCAGGGAGCACGGGGTCAAGCAGGGGGAACCCTATGGGGCAACTGGACCCAAAGGTGGAACCGGATGTGACTCGGAGGGGCATATCGTTGTCAAGGAGCAGTGTCAATTGCCGAAGGGTGACTATGCAGCCGCGGCAGCTTGGGGTTGCCAGCAGGTCAGGAGCCAGTTCAGCATAAGGTCTGGGCCAGGACCGGCACGACATCCACGCAGCAGTGCAGTCGCCAACACGGACCACGTCGACGTCTCAGGGCCCAGAGCACAGGCAGACCTTTCCTTCCAGGGGAGACGTTTACAGATGTTACAGACTGATAAAGTGAGAGGAAGATCACTCAGCGGGTGTGGGAAGATAGAGCCTGAAGGGAAGCCTTCCTGGATTAGGAGGCACTCCTCATACCTGTTTTTTAAGCAGACAACCTTGGTGAGGACAGACCTAAAGCATGTGACGAGCTAAGTCTACCGCCAGGGGCAGTGTTCTTCCTTCGCTGTGATGTCAGGGCTGAGGCTGGGCTCAGTTTTGGAGTCAGGGGGCCTGGGTTTGAGTCCCGGCATTGTCACTTACTGTGCTCTGACCTTGGGTAAATCACTTCCTTTTCTACACACTGTAGTGGCTAGACCAGGTGGCCAGCAGACGAGGACTCTTCCTCTCACTCCTAGGGTCCCAGTTTCAGCACCAGCTTTGCAGCTTAAAGACATCTGTCTTGTCCACACCTTGCTTACGAAACCTTCTTCACCCTGGCACTTTACCTTCTCCGGGATCGGCTTAGATTGACCCTCCTCCAGGAAGCCCTCCTTAAACCATCTACCAACCTCTGCCTGCTCTGAGAGTCCACTCCTTCCTCCCAGAGAGTCCTGTCCTGGCTCTCAGGACCCTTGCCCAAGGGCTGGCTTGGCCATCCTTGTGGGCCGAGCGCCTTGGGATGGCAGAGCCTGGACCCGTTGTTCCCACACAGACCTGGACCAGACACATGATCTCAGCAAAGGCCCGTGGGGTGGAGGTGTGTGTGGAAGCGTCCCCTTGGAACTGGGATACCTCTGGAACCTGCAAGGAAATTTCCTGGGGGAGAGACAGAATTCCTGCTAGAGCCAGGAACTGGCCTTGAGGCCGCTGGGACCTCTGGCCCTCCCACCCCCTTAGCCATTCCACAGGTATCGTTGGGCGTTGGAGCGCGCCCAGCCCTGCAGAACAGGAAGGATGGCATGCGGCTCTGGCCCGCCGGACCTCCCATTCCCAGGGGGAGACAGGTAACAGGAGGCAAAGCCGCGGAGTGATGCCAGAGGGAAGGGCCGGGTGGGACTGGAGAGCAGGGAGCGGAAGGCACCCGGGACTGAGAGTGATGAAGGAAAGCCAATGCGGAGATGCAGAGTTGTGAAAAAACGGGAAGGAGGCATCCACAGGAAACGGGGGGATCTCTGGGTGGGGGGCTTCCTGCTGTTCGGTCCTCAAAGCAGGAGCTTCTGTGCCCTGGTGAGCCAGGCTCAAGTCAAGAGGCACCGTGCTGCCACCCTGCCTCAAACGACCAGCTCGGTTGGCCTGTGGTGTGTGACATGTCCCCAGGGTTCCTGGTGTATTAGCACTGCCTGCACACGCGCACACACACACACACACCCCGGTGCAGGCACCCTGAGAGCCTATGACCACTCCCCAGAGACAGTGCCCGTCATAACCCAGCCCCCAGCCCCCTCTCATCCTCAGCACGTTCCCTGAGGTTTGGCCTTTCTCCTCACGACCCGCTTCTGACAGAGGCACTTGCTGAGACAGTCCCGCTAACTGCTTTCTAATTGTCTATGAATAGAGCGTTTGGGGGCACAACCCCCCCCCCCGACAGAGCTAAGCTAAGCATCTAACATTGCCACTTTCTGGACAAAGACCATCCTCTTTCCTTCGCATTCTCTTCAAACCCCCATGCCAGCAGCTGGGTTCTTTGGGGGCCATCTTTCACTGAGAAACAAAGATTCCATCACCTCACGACGTGGCTGCCAGACAGGCAGCAGGTAGCAAGTAGCACAGTTACGTGGTGGTTGATTTAAGCAGGACAGCCGGGCCCGCTCCCCGGGACCTGGCTCCCAGCTGCAGCCTCTGAACGGGAGACACGGCTGGGCCTCAGCCAACAGACGGGAGACCGTGCGGCATCTCTCCCCAGGCCCCTGGCAGAGAGAGGAATGTCCACTGTTAGTCGGAAACACGAGGAGCAGTTCTGCTCTTCCCTCTAGTTCTGAGGGGCTGGGCCCCGTTCCAGTCTGTAGACATGTTTCGTCATCCCACTTCATGTGTGTGTTTAAATAAAATTGAGCCCAGCCCAGTAAAATCAAGTAATTGGACAGAAAAATCCAGATTTCTGACTTCTCTCAAGAAGTAGGGAGACCAGGCCCACATTCCTTTATGGTGATGTTGGCCAAAGCTGAGGAGTGACAGCCTCTTGAGAAGAGGCCTCTGTTCTGTGATCCAGCCCTAGGTCCACCCTTCCCACAGCATGTCAGGACCCCTCGCTGCCAACCTCCCTCATGGGTGTGACTGTCTGGATCTGGGTCAAGGCTTCTGAGCTCGCCTCTCTGGACCATTCCTATAACATAGTCACATACGCAGGCACACTCAACCAAGGGCGGCTTCGGGAGCGGAGTCTGCGAGCTCTAATCTAGACTTGGAAGTGCCTCACAGCCTCAGCCGCTGGTGTCCAAGGAGCTCACGGGCACCCGGGATCTCTGCCCAGGTACCAGGGTTAGCCAGTATGCCCCTGGTGCGATGATGAACTCTTACAGGACAAGGAAAAGAATTCTGGGGTGCTCTTTTTTTAAATGTTTATTGATTTTTGAGAGAAAGAGAAACAGTGTGAGCAGAAGAGGAGCAGAGAAAGAGGGAGACACAGAATCTGAAGCAGGCTCCAGGCTCTGAGCTGTCAGCACAGGGGCCGATGTGAGGCTCAAACCCATGAACCAAGAGATCACGACCTGAGCTGTAGTTGGACGCTTCACCGACGGAGTCACCCAGGTGCCCCTTGGGTACTCTTTTAATGACTGCACGATATGACTAGGCAAGACCGACTGCACCTGAGAATCCTCTGAGGAACTTTGTAGAAAGTCCCAGTGCCCAGATCCTTCTCCCCAGACCAATTAAATCAGGACCTCTGGGAGTGGGGCCTGGGCGTCGGGCAGTGTGTAAAGCTCTCTCGGTGATTCTAATGGAAGGCAGGTTGACTCTCTCCGGAAGAGGTGCCTAATTAAGTTGTCTCAGGGGAGACATGGTTGACACTAGGGGAGAAAGCATATCGGAGAACAGAGAAAGCTATCCTAGCCCACCCAGAATTCCCAGTAAAAGAAGATTTTGAAGGGCATTTGTCACCAATGTGATTAAGTCCAAAGCCAGGGAGTACTTCCCAACTCTCTTTCTTCCTTTAGTGATGCTGAGTTGGTTGCTTTCCAGAATCAAGGTGGAAGGAGCATTCACTTCTGCCCCGATGGACATAAATTCTTGACTAATTCATTCCAGCCTCACATTTCCCCCTGACCTGTGGGGCCCGTGGCGTGTGGAGAATTTCCTAAAGAGATTTGTCATGATCACTCAAAATATCCATAGAATAATAAATACAGAGTGACTGAGAGTGGCTTGGTCTTGAACGTACTGTTTTGAATAGAAGGACTGATAATGGTGAGCCCAGGCTATAAGAATGTTCCTGGTATTTCCAAACCTTGCTTCCTTAAGTAACATGGCGCAGATCACCTAAATAATGATGCCCTCCTCCACATCTTTGCTGGGTTTGGGGGGAGTAAGTAAGCCAGTGACAAGCTTGGTGACAGTGTCCCCACCTGCTTGAGATGACAGACAAGAAAGGATGCCCCCTTTCGCCACTTCTGTGCAACATTATATTGGAAATCCTAGGCCGTTCAATAAGACAAGAATGAAAAGTTAAAATGTATAAAAATCGTAAGGGAAGAGATAACACCATCATTATTTGCAGTTGACATCACTGTGTACATAGCAACAAATCTATAGAAAACTGCGAGAATCAATAAGGGACCTTAGAATGATCACCGGATACAAGGTCAATGTTTTGTTTTGTTTTTTTAATTGCGGGTATAGAGGCACCTGCGTAGCTCAGTTGGTTGCGCATCTGACTCTTGACTTCGGCTCAGGTCATGATCTTAGCATCATGGGATCGAGCCTCACATTGGGCTCTGTGCTGAGCGTGGAGCCTGCTTAAGATTCTCTCTCTCCTCTGCCCCTCTCCTTTGCTTATGCTCTCTCTCTAAAATAATAAATAAATAAATAAATAAATAAATGAATGAATAAATAAATAAATTGTATGTCTACATATTAACAACTAGAAAATAAAATTTAAAACAAAGCCACTTATAGTAACAAAAATAGGAAAATCTACTTTTTTACATTTGTTTGTTTTTTACATTTTTTAAAAATTCATTTTCTTTTTTTAACATTTACTCATTTTTGAGAGACAGAGTGTGAGCAGGGGTGGGGCAGAGAAAGAGGGAGACACAGAATCTGAAGCAGGCTCCAGGCTCTGAGCTGTCAGCACAGAACCTGATGTAGGGCTTGAACCCACAAACCATGAGATCATGACCTGAGCCAAAGTCAAACGTTTAGCCAACTGATCCACTCTAATTTATTTTCAAGTTAGTTAAGATACAGTGTAGTCTTGGCTTCAGGAGTAGAACCCAATGATTCATCTCTTACATATGACACCCACTGCTCATCCTGAAAAGTGCCCTCCTTAATGCCCATCACCCATTTAACCCATCCCCCTACACACCCCCCACTCCAGAAACCCTTAGTTTGTTCTCTGTATTTAAGAGTTTCTTATGGTATGCCTCCCTCTCTGTTTTTATCTTATTTTTACTTCCCTTCCCCTATATTCATCTGTTGAGTTTCTCAACATCTGTCTCTCTCTGACTTATGTCACTTAGCGTAATACCTTCCAGCTCCATCCAAGTTGTTGTGAATGGCAAGATTTCATTCTTTATCATCGCCAAGTAGTAGCCATAATTTGGCTATCGTTGACAGGGCTGCTATAAACATCGGGGTACATGTGCCTCTTTGAATCAACACTTTTGTAACCTTTGACTAAATTCCTAGTAGTGCAGTTGCTGGGTCATAGAGTCATTCTATTTGTGATTTTTCGAGGAACCTCCACATTGTTCTCCAGAGTGGCTGCACCAGTGTGCATTCCCACCAACAATGCGAGAGGGTTTCCCTTTCTCCACATCTTTGCCAACATCTGTTGTTTCCTGAGTTGTTAACTTAAAAATAGGAAAATCTAATGGAAGGTATGCAAGGCCTCTACACAGAAAACCACAAAACAGTTTCAAGAAACATTGAAGAAGCCCTAAATAAATGGAGAGATACACCATGTCAATCAAAAGATTCAATATTGTTCACATGTTACTCTTCCTAAAATGACCTATAGAGTCAATGCAATAGCAATAAAAATTCTGAGTTTGTGGTAGAAATTGACAAGTTGATGCTAACTTCATTTGGAAATGCAAAGGGCCTAAAACAGCTGTAATGATCTGAAGAAAGAAAAGCAGAGTAGGAGGACTTAGGTGACCAGATACTGAGAGTGGCAATAAAGCTAAAATAATTAAAATGGCTTGTCGGTGGCATTAGGATGAACGAAGAGACCAGTGAGTAGACTAGAGCTCAGAGACAGACCCATGCTTGCCTAGGCAACGATTGCGGCACTGAAATTCCGTGAGGGAAAGATGGTCTTTTCAGTAAGTGGTGCCGGGTGGGGGCGCCTGGGTGCCTCAGTCAGCTAAGTGCCCGACTTTGGCTCAGGTCGTGATCTCACAGTTCATGGGCTCAAGGCCCGCATCAAGCTCTCTGCTGTCAGTGCAGAGCCGGGTTTGGATCCTCTGTCCCCTTCTCTCTCTGCCCCTCCCCCCTCAAAAATAAAAATAAACATTAAAGAGAAATAAGTGGTGCTGGGTCGTTCAGATATTCATAATGGAAAGAACATGAGTCGTCACCCCTGCTGCACATCATAGACAAAAATTTACATTGAAAGTGATTAAAGGCAAAAACACAGAAGTAAAATACCGTATGTTTTCTAGAGAAAGTAAACAAGGCTTTCTTAAAGCCCGGAACGCAGTAGCTATAAAGGAAAAGATAAGTATGTCACACTTTATTAAAATTAAGAACTCTTCTTCATCAAAGGACAGCAAGAGGATGGAGAGGCAAGGCACGGTCCCGAAGAAGCTGGTTGCAACACACAGAACTGGGCGCATCATGGCTATTGCTAACAGGCCCAGATTAGAAAAAACCCCAAATGTCCATCACCAAAACAGAAAAATAAATTGTGTCGTATTCATATAGTGGAATACTATACATATAATAATGTTTAGTAAAAGAAATGAATTATTGCTACACATGACCTGACTGGATCTTTTGACAATGATGAGTGAAAGAAGCTAGACACAAAAGAATACATAACTTCAGGGGTACCTGGGGAGGAGGGGGCGGCTCAGTCAATTGAGCATCCAACCCTCGATTTTCAGCTCAGGTCATGATCTCACACTTCGTGAGTTCGAGCCCCACCTTGGATTCCACACTGACAACACAGAGCCTGCTTGGGTTTCTCTTTCTCTCTCCCTCTGCCCCTGCCTAACTCATGATCTCTCTCTCTCTCTCTCTCTCAAAATAAATAAATAAACATTAAAAAATACATAACTTCATTTAGGTGAGTTCAAGAACAGGCAAAACTACCTCTGATTGTCGAAGTCCAAATAGTGTTACTGTTGCATATAGACATCCACACGAGGGGATAGGGGCCTGCACCTGTCTTGGAAATAACCATGAGGGATCTTGCTGGGGTCCTGAAAAAATTTCACATTTTCACCTAGGTGATGAATATATATGTATGTAAAATTCACCAAACTATTAAGATTCACATACTTTGTTAATAGACAGTATAACTAATAAGGAAAAAAAAGGAGAGAAAGGCCATAAACCCCCCAAAGTAACTTTCTCCTATTGAAAATGCTTCAGATTCAATGCAGTATTTCCCTTGGCAGCAACTAGTACAGTTACCGCATCTCAGAAGGGAGAGGGTTCTGAGGAAGAAAGAGGAGGAAGAAGAGGAAGAACAGAAGGAGAAGGAGGAGGAAGGAAAAGAGGAAGAAGGAGAAGAAGGAAAAGAAGAAGGAAGAGGAGGAGGAAGAGGAAGAGGAAGAAGGGAAGGAGGAAGAGGAAGAGGAAGAAGAAGAAGAGAAGAAGGAGGAGGAGGAAGGAGAAACAGGAAGAAGGAAGAAGAGAAGATGAAGAAGAAGGAGGAGGAGGAAGAGGAAGAAAAAGAAGGAGGAAGAGAAGAAGGTGAAAGAGGAGGAGGAGGAGGAAGAGGAAGAGGAAGAAGGAAGAAGAGAAGGAGGAGGAGGAAGGAAAAGAGGAAGAAGGAAGAAGAAGGGAAAGATGAAGAAGGAGGAGAAGGAGAAGGCAGCAGCTGAGAGATTTGAAGGTTTAAAGAACAAAGAATCCCATTGTCTCGTGAAAACATTTCCAGAGAGCTGAGGTCCTACAAGCACTCCCAGGAGCACAACATCTGTTCAGTGACTTCCCATACCTAGTGGCCTCCAATAAAGCAAGTGTGGATGCCCTCATGAGCCCGATTGCACACATGGGAGAGGTTTCACGTTTCCATCTAAAAATGCACATTTCTTTCCTGGATAATAGTCATGTTACCCAACAGCCCCTGGGACTGTCACGTAGAGCTTAACAGGATATCACTAGCTACAGAAAAATCCTTTTTTTTCCTGGTAAATAGAGAAGACAAGCCTTTTTCCTTTTCTTAAGAAAAATGTCTTGAAATCACTTCTCCTTTATCAATGTGTGGGCAGCCCTACATTCCTCCCAAACTCCTCCAAGATTTTCAGATGAAGTTGCCAGGACTAGTTCTGAATTCTTAGAAATTTAAAACAGAGACTGAAAATAACCTTTTTTTTTGTAGAAATACAAACAAATAGTTCCAGACGGAATGGCATGCTGTTGGGGCTGGAATCACAGGGATATGTAGATGAGACAAAATAGGCAATGAGTTGAAAACTGTTGAAGCTGAGGAATGGGAGCGTGAGAGTTTATTATATAGTGTATTCTACTCTTAGTGTTTGAATTTATCTATCATGATAAAGAAAAAGAACAGAGTCTCTGCAAGTGAATTGATTTGGGCGGATGAACATGATCACATGAATTAATAGGGAGATTCTGACTGTTGAAATTGACTTGGCATTTCTCATCCACCTTTGAAAATGAAAATAAAATTCCCTGATTTGCACTCCAGGTCACTAATAATTTTTTACCATCAATGTGTCCTTTACTAACTAGAGTCTAAGCTTGGGGTTTATAAGTTTGCTGTTTTCCTTTTTGATCGCTCGGTTATATTTGGTTTTTATGTGCTCTTTTTTATCTGTATTCTTTCGTCCAGCATAATTATTTTAAGATGCTTTCATACTTTTATGTGCAGCAACGGTTCATTCCTTTTTTCCTGCTGAGTAGCATTCCGCTGGATTAAAGACACCACAGCTTGCTTCTCCATTTACCATTGATGGACATTTGGGTTGCTTCTGGATGAGGGCAATTACAAATAAAGCTGCCATGAATATTCACGTGTAGGGATATGCTCATTTCTCTTGGGTAAATACAAAGGAGTGGAATGCAGGATCATATGGTAGATGTATGTTTATCTTTTTAAGAAACTGCCACATTGTTTTCTAAGTTGGTCCAGTCATTTTATATTCCCAGTGTGTGAGTTCCAGTTCCTTCACACGATCGCCAACATTTGATATGATCAGCGTTTACAACGTTAGGTGGGCAGTGCTATATCATTAAAGTTTTAATTAGCAGATCCCTAATAATGTTGAGTATCTTTTCATATGCTTATTTACCATCCTCGTATCTTCTTTGCTGAAATATCAGTTCAAATCATTTGCATATTTTTGGCTGGCTTGCTTGGTTTTCATTATTAAAATTTGAGAGTCCTTCACATATTCTGAAGCACATTCTGTATCAGATGCAGCCTTTATTTCCCCCCAGTGCGTGGCTTGTCTTTTTATTCCCTTTGCGTTATCTTTTAAGAGCAGAATTTTTTTAACTTCAAAGAAGTCCAAATCATTAATTTCTTCTTTTATAGTCTGTGCTTTTGGTGTCTTGTTTAAAAATCGTTGCTTTACCCACACTTACAAAGATTTTTCTTCTATGTTTTCTTCTAGATGTTTTATAGTTTTATATTTTACAATTAGGGTTTGATCCACTTTGAGTTAATTTTTGTATGTTGGGTAAGGCATTGATCAAAGTCATGCTGTTGCATATAAATATCCAAATATTTCAGCACTATTTGTTGTAAACATTATCCTTTCTCTGACCAACTGCCTTTGCATCTTTGTAAAAGTACAGTTGTTTATATATGATTGGTATTTTTCTGGACTCTGTATTCTGTTCCATTCATCTACTTGTCTATCTTGATGCCAATACTATGCTGTCTTGACTACTATAGTTTTATAATAAGTCTTGAAATCAGTTAGTATTAGTTTTTCAACTTTGTTCTTTATGAAATTCATTTTGGCTTTCCTAGGTTTTTTGTATTTCCATATAAATTTTAGAATCAACTTGTTCATTTGTCCCCAACAATAAAATTTGCTCGGATTTCAGTAGGGATTGCCTTGAATCTATAGATCAATTTAGGGAGAAACGATATCTTTGAACTCATGAAAAACACATATCTGTCCATTTATTTAGGTCTTCTTTAATTTCTGTCAAAAGTGTTTGATACTTTTAGTGGATAAGTCTTGCATGTCTTTTGTGAGATTTACCCCCTCAGTATTTAATATTTGTTGCTAAGTTGTGATGTTTAAAAACAATTTCTACTTCAGATCATTGGTGCCTAGTGTATAGAAAAACAGTGGAGTTTTGTATATAGATCTTGCATCCTGAAACATTGCTACACTCACTCATTAGTTCCAATGTCTTCTGTGAATTTCAAGGTACAGGGTTGAATAGAAGCAGAGAACAGACATCCTTGTTTTGTTCCTAATCTTAAGAGCATAAGTATTCAGTTTTTTACCTTTAACTAAGATGTTAGCTATAGGTTTTTCATAAATGTTCCTTATCAAGTTGAAAAATTCCATCTAGAAGAGTTGTTATTTGCTGTGTTTTTATCTGGAGTGGATGTTAGATTTGGTTAAATGTTTTTCCACATGTAGTGAGATGATTATATGGTTTTTCTTTTTCAGTTTATTAATATGGTAGATTGTATTGATCAGTTGACACGTATTAAACCAGCCTTGCATTCCTGGGACAAACTCACCAGTGATACATTATCCCTTTGTAATTATTTTTGAATTTGATTTACTAACATTTTATTTTAAATTTTTGCATTCATTTTGTGAGGGGCATAGTTTGTACCTTTTTTTTTTTTTTTCTTGTAATGTCTTTTCTCTGGTTTTGGTGTCAGGACAATACTGACCTGACAAAATAAGCTGGAAAGGATTCTCTTGTTTTCAATTTTCTAGAAAAATTTGTGTAGAATTGATATTATTTCTTCCTTAAATGTTTCATAAAATTTATCAGTGAATTCATCCATGCCTAGATTCTTCTTTGTGGGTAAAAAAGCAAGCCAAACTTTAAATATTATACTGCCTACAAGAAATATGTGTGTGTTTTTCTAAGGGGAGTTCATGTTCCATCTGTTCGTTGTTACATTTTTCTTCTTTTTCTGCCTTCTTTTGGATGACTTGAGTATTGTTTATGCTTCATTTTATCTCTTTTTTTGGCTTATAACCTATAGCTTTCTGTTTTGTTATGTTGGTGGTTGCTTTAAGGTTTATATGTTTTTAACTTGTGCTGTACCTCCAAATGATATTTTACTACTTATATTGTATAAAAACCTTACAATCATCTGCTCTCATTTCACCCATTCTAATCTTTATGTTTTGTTGCCACATATTTTATTTATACACATATTATAAACCCTGTAAACCATTGTGTTTTGTCGTTATTGTCATCATTGTTGTTGTTTAGATAATTATCTTTTCAATAAGATTTAAATAAGAAGAAAAAAATCTTACATATTTACCCTTTTAGTTACCGTTTCCAGTTTTCTTCACAAAGGTACTGATCTGCATATCTGAATTAGGACTGCATATTTTCATATTGACCATCTGTTAGCAAATCCCATTTCTATCTTTCATTCTTTCCATTGTTTGTTACTTTGCAAGCATTGAACATCTTGAGGCTCTTTCCATCTGTGGTGTGTCGTGTCCCCCTCTGATTTCTATCAGATTACCATTTTATTCAAATATGCTTTGGAATGTTTTAGAAAGTTAGCCCATTCTACCCTCTGTATGAAAGAAAATGTGCTAGAAGCCTGCTGATAAAATTAATAAATGGAGTTTAACAGTTGGACACAAATGAATTGACATCTGAACAGAAGTTCAAAGGGATCATGGATGTCATGGAAACTTCTCTTTCCTAAAGAGACCACTATATTTCTGCAGGTCAGAGAAAAATCATAAGCCTCCAAGAAATTGCGGAGAGATATTTGGAGCCTAGTTCCTGACAAGATGGTAATACGACCACAGAATACTGCCCCCTCAGTGATTTGCTCATAGTAGACACTCAGTAAATATCCACATGAAATGTTTATTTAATTTTGAGACAGAGAGAGAGACAGAGCACAAGCAGGCAAGGGACAGGGAGAGGGAGACATGAAACCCGAAGCAGTCTCCAGGCTCTGAGATGTTAGCACAGAGCCCACCATGGGGCTTGAACTCACGAACTGCGAGATCATGACCTGAGCTGAACTCGGACACTTAACCGACTGAGCCACCCAGGCGCCCCTCCACATGTTTCTTTAATAGAGGATAAAAAATTACTATTGGCCCTCACATATTTGAGTTAATGTGTTCTTCCTCCCAGAAATTTCAGTGTTTTAAATCTTACTGGATTTTAGGGGATTGTACACTTTGTCCCCAAGAGGGGGATGTCATTCTTTCTGCCCACCTAGTACCTTTGAACTGAGTTTAGGGGATCCTCCACTGTGTGGGTCAGGGCTTCCTAACTACAAGAGCTAGGGGAGGTCCCTTTCCCAGCTTCCTTTGAAGTGAGGCACCAGCTTGATCCCCACTCTGCCAGTCAGATGCCAATGCTAAACTGGAATCCGAAGTTCATGATGTAGAGAAACAGGCTCCCATGCAATCCACTCAGCCAAGGAAGCAGCAACGGGGGGGCTCAGTGGCAGTGTTCCAGCAGGGCCCCCACAGTTCATGTGCCTGTTCCCCAGTGTGAGTCCATCTGACCACGAAGCCACCTTGCCTGGTTTTCTGGTTCATCTGGAAATTCTGTGAGCCTTTTCTTTTTTTTTTTTTTTTTTTTTTTTTTGAGAGAGAGAGAGAGACAGAAGAGACAGAGCATGAGTGCAAGAGGGGCAAAGAGTGAGAGACAGAATCCAAAGCAGGCTCCAGACTCTGAGCCATCAGCACAGAGCTGAACACAAGGCTCAAACCCACGAACTATGAGATCATGACCTGAGCCAAAGTCGGACGCTGAACCAACTGAGCCACCCAGGTGCCCCTGTGCGCCATTTAATGTTCTCTAAGTTTTGCTCTTCTCTGTGTGATCCATGGACCAGCAACAAAGGCATCACCCGAGAATTTGTTAAAAATGCAGACTCTTGGGCCCTACGCCAGACCTACTGACTCAGAATGTGTATTTTAACAAGATCCCAGTAGCCTGAATTTGCACTGAAGTTACGAAGCTCCAAAAGATTTCTCAACTCTCCATAGATGTTTTTCGTCATTTGTGATTGAGACTCTGCTGATGGGGCACGCCTCTGTGCCCCAGTGTACTCATGCATATATCGGGAAGGTCAGACTCAGTGATCTCGGAGGCCTCTTCCTGCCCTGCCGTCCTGTGGTTCTTTGAGTTTTAGAACCTTCTCCCCACCCCTAAGGGGCTCGCTCCTCCGGGGTTGACGCTGCCAATCCATTTACCTGAATCTTATCTTGTTACTCCCATTACCTACAGAATTAAGTACAGGCTATTTAGTATGACTTGTGGATAGTGTCACCATACATTCTGATTTTCCCTGCACAATTGTGGTTTATTCGCATTATTCCTATTTGCTCTCAGTGTCTTGTGTGCATCTAATGCTGGGCAAAGAATTCTTAGACTTGACACCAAAAACGTGATCCATAATAGGATACAAAGACAAGCTCCAGAGTGAGAGAACTCTTTGCAAATGACATATCTAGCAAAGGACTAGTATTTAGAATCTACAAAGACCCTCGAAACTTAACAATTAAAAAAACAACCATAATCCAGGTGAAAGTGAGCAGAAGACATAAACAGATATTTTACTGAAGCAGATATGCAATTGGCAAACAAACACGTGAGAAGGTGTTCAACATAATTAGCCATTAGGGAAGTACAAGTCAAAAGCACAGTAAAAAAAGCACTACACGCCTACCAGAGAGGCTAAAGTAAAAATTAGGGACAACTGTCGAGGATTCGGAGAAAAGGGAACTCTTGTGCACTGTTAGCGGCGTTGTAAAATGGCTCAGTCACTAACGAGAGCAGTAGGAGTTTCCTCAAAAAATTAAAAACAGAAATACCATACAATCCAGTAATCCCACTTCTGGGTAATTATTCAAAGGAAATGAAAACAGGTTATCAAAGAGATACCTTCACGCCCATGTTAATTGTAGCATTACTCACAATGGCCACGATTTGGAAACAACCTAAGTGTCCATTAATGGATGAATAGATAAGGAAGATGTGGTCTGTATATACAATTGGACTACTATTCCACCATGCGAAAAAGAGAAATCCTGCTGTTTGCAACAAGATGGATGGACCTTGAGGATACTGAGCTAAGTGAGATAAGTCAGACAGAAGAGACAGATACCACCTGGTATGCCTTATACGTGGAATCTAAAACAAAACAAACTTGCAAAAGCAGAGAGTGGAATGGTGGTTCCCAGGGGCTAGGGGGTGGAGGAATCGGGGGCATATTGTTTAAGGGTACATACTTGCAGCTAGCAGACAAGTAAGTTTTGGAGCTCTAAGACACCGAATAGTGGTTAGAGACAACAAAACTGTATTATAAACGTTAAATTTGCTAAGAGACAAGTTGTTAATTGTTGCCACTACTGGAAGAAACGATAATGACTTGACCTGAGAGAGTTGTTAGCTAGCAGTACGATGGCAATCATAGCACAATACAAATGTATCAAATCAATGTGTTTTACACATTCGACTTACACAATGCTATATGTCAATTGTTTCTCCATAAAAAAAAAATAAGGACAACACCAGATGCTGGTGAGGACGCAGGACTGGATCACTCATATGCTGAATGCTGTTGGGAATGTGAAATAGAACAGAGTTCTTTGAACTCTGGAAAACAGTGTCGACAGTTTCTCTAAACACTAGATGTGCAACTTCCATAAGATGTGGTAGTTGCATCCCTAGGTATACATTCCAGAGAAATAAAGACTCGTGTTCACATAAAAACCTACACACGAATATTTATGGCAGCTGTGCTCATAATAGTCAAAACCTGGAAATAACACAGTTGTTCTTCAACAGGGGAACGGGTAAATGATCGGTGGGACGTCCACACCAGGGAATACTATTCAGCAATAAAAAAGGGTGAACCATCAGGGTCAGTCGGTTAAGCATCTGACTATTGATTTCGACTCAGGTCATGATCTTATAGTTTGTGAGACTGAGCCCCACATTGGAATCTGTGCTGACAGTGCGGAGCCTGCTTGGGATTCTCTCTCTCTCTCTCTCTCTCTCTCTCTCCCTCTCTCTCTCACACACTCTCTCTCTCTCTGCTTCCCCCCCCCCGCTTGCACACACACACTTTCTCTCTCTCAAAATAAATAAAAACTTTAAAAAAAAGGTTTTTTTAAAAAAAGGGTGAACCGTCGATCCACGTGACAAGCTGGAGGAATCTCCAGAGAACAATGCTAACCACAAAAATGCCAAGGTGTTTTGGAATTTCCAATTCTAAAGGTTACACGCTGTCTGACTCCATTTATATAACATTCTTGACAACAATTACAGAAATAGAGAACAGATGAATGGTTGCCAGAGGTTAAAAGAGGCAGTAAGTGGAAGGGAATCAGATGTAGCTAAAAAGGGCAGTACTGAGGATCCTTGCGGTGATGGGAATAGTCTGAACTTCACAGTATCAAGGTCAGTACCCGTACGTGCCTTGTACTACAGTTTTGTAAAAATTATCACTGGGGAAAACTGGATAAAGAGTGCACGGGACCTCTCTACGTTATTTCTTACAACTACATATAAATCCATAATTACTTCAAAGTAAAAAAAAATTTTTAAGAAGTATCCTAATTGAAAGAATAACATAGGGTCATCCGATGGGGCCCACCGCGATCTGACCCTTGTTCTATGCCTCTAACTTCATATCCTGAACCTTCCAACTTGCACTTCCAGCCACACAGAACTGCTCATGTTCCCCAGCCTCCCCGAGCAGGCCCCACCTGCTTCCAGAGGTCTCCTCTGCCCACCCTTGTGCCTCTGCTGGAAGCGTCGATGCCTTTCCCACCCTGCTTCCACACAGATCCTGCCGCCATCCAGGGATTAGAATTATTGTCTTGGGGCTGGCCTGAGACACGAGCGTTCTCAGAGACGCTGGTACACAGGGACCCCCTGGACAGTTTCACATTTGTTCTACATGCGGCAGGTGGAGGCCGTCTATGCGTATTTTTAATTTTGCCTCCAGTGTGCTGTGCGCCTCAATAAAAGCAGGACCGCGGTACATTTGGTCAGGTGTGGACATCTGAGGTCCCGGCATCATGTTTTCCATTTAGTCCCCTGATAGCTTAGCGTGGATACGGAGTGATATCTCTACAGACGGGCCCCCAGGGCCCACTGGCCTGGCCTTCCATACGGCTTTGCTGGCTGTGGTGGTTTTGTGAGGGTCAGGAATGTCCTTCAGTCAGGCACGGTGACCCTAAACTTTTAATTCCCCAAGGAACACGCCAGCCTTTGTCAGTTGTGAATTCCTCCAGCCTTCCTTGAACCTGTCTCCATTTCCAGCCTGTGCCATCTCTCAAAGTGACAGGCTGCCTTCGGGGAAACAGGATGTCCTGCTCTGGGTTTTAAAGTCCCCTTGAGTGTCTAGACTTTGTCATAAGATCCAAGTCCTACTCTTCATCTTCTCCACGACTTCACACGCTTCAGAAGTTCTTAAGGATGAAGCAAGAGGCACTTTTTTTTTTTTTTTTTTTTTTTTGTCTCCGTCACTTAAAAATTGCCTTGCTGTGTGTTGTGGCCCCAGGATGCTATTTCACTTGCTGGAGAGGGGACCCTTCTTTTTGTGTGTATGTGCTGGACACGCAGCATTTAACTTTAATTGCTTGCCCTTGGGGTTGTGGCCCCATGTTCCAGGCTTCTTTCCCATCTGATTTCAAAACTTGATTCCCCACAGCCTCTCTCGTAGGTCTGCACTGGCTCCACAACAGTCAAGAGCGAGAAGCATCATCACATTACTCCTCTTTTCCTGATTCAAGTGCGATCTGACTCTCAGCCCCTACTTACCAGGACAGCGAAATGCCCAACATCAGCCATCGTTGGGGATACTCTCTCTTCCCCGGGGTCACCCAAGGAGCCAGTGGAACTTGCACAGTCCTGAAAACGTGAGGAAGTATCTCTGGTCTTCAGGCCATCATGGATACCATTGAGATTCTCATCGCCCGTGCTGCCCTTTTACAGCGGGTGGTGTTCCGGGGCGCCTGGGTGGCTCAGTCGGTTGTCTGACTTAGGCTCAGGTCATGATCTCACAGTTTACAGGTCCAAGCCCGTGTCAGGGTCCGTGCTGACAGCTCACAGCCTGGAGCCTGCTTCAGATTCTCTCTCTCTTTCTCTCTCTCTCTGCCCTTCCCCTGCTCACACGCTGTCTCTGTCCCTCTCTCAAAAAATAAACAAACATTAAAAAAATAAAAGACCAACGGGTGATGTTCCTTCCTCTTCCAGCTTGGGTACAGTGTTTGTTCACTGTTGTCCCCAGAGTCACATCCCGGAGGACCCAGCACCTGACATCTGTGTGCCATCCCTCAGAGGCCCTGCTGTGAACGTGAGGTGTCGTTCTCACCTTGCACGGACTCACCATCCTCACCTCCATCCCCACAAGTCACCCAAAGCCCCAGGCTCTAGCCTCCGTTCCTTCCCATCAGGCGGAACCAAGCTTCACCCCCTCAGTGAGGAGGGGCCATCTTCTAGGTGTCAGATGTTGCAGTCACTGTAGGTACACTGCCCCTCACCCCAGAGCTCACCTTTCTGGGGAAGCCCACGGCGCCTTCCTGCAGGCCCCTGCCCCTCTGCCTGAAGACTTCTCCAGCTGCTTGGCCCCGGGGTGTGCCTGGTGAAGGCCAGAAGTACCCAGAAGCTAATGTCCTGGGAGCAACTACAACCAGTGACGAACAGCACTTGGCGGGTAAACGCGCCCGCTCTGGGTCCCTGGGGTGGGACGGTGCTTGTCTCTGTTCCCCACAGTCTCCACATGTCCAAGTAGGATGGAGCCCAGGTGCCCCGAGTGGGAACCTGCTCGTTAACACACCCACCTTGGCTCCCTTTCCCTCTCCTCCCCGGCTTGTGACTCCTGGGGTCACCTCCCAGTGTGTGTGCAAATCTATGTCTTGGGGGTCTTCTTCTGGGGACTCCAACCTAAAACTCCTGGTAGCTTCTGCTCTTGGCTCTAAAACCCCAAATCTATCAATACCTCCAGAGGCAAAAAAGCCTAGGGCCAATCTGCCCTTATCTGTTAGAAGAGGCAAGGGAAGAGAGAAAAATCACCCTTTCCTCCTTGGGAGAGTCTGCTGCCACAGAGAATATGAGAAACGAGCACTCCAATACATCTTCCTGCCAGAGACCAATCACATCCTGAACACCTACTGCATGTCCAGCCTGGCCCAGGGCCACAGAGCTGGGGGGATGGAGAAAAACAAGAAGATGCTGGGGCACCTGGGTGGCTCAGTCAGTTAAGTGTCTGACTTCGGCTCAGGTCATGATCTCACAGTTCGTGACTTCGGCTCAGGTCATGATCCCATGGTTTATGGCTTCTAGTCCTGCGTCGGGCTCTGTGCTGACAGCCCAGAGCCTGGAGCCTGCTTCAGATTCTGTGTCGTCCTCTCTCTTGGCCCCTCCCCCACTCGTGCGTGCGTGTGAGCTCTCTCTCTCTCTCAAAAATAAACATTAAAAAAAAGCTTTTTTCATGATGCAGCTCTCAGGAGAAGAAAATCAACATTCAGGGAGTGGGAATAAACATTTGCGAAGAACCGAGTTTCTGTCGTGTGTCTTAGCCTCATAGTCTCAGGTATTTATTGGGGAAATCGGGGCTCGGAGGGATGCAGGAACTTGGTCAAGCTGATGGTCATGTGGTCCAAACTTGGGGTGACTAGACATTGGCCGGTGGGGTCAGCTGCCCCGATACGGGGGATCTGGGCCGCTAGGAGGGGGCATTGTCCACAGCAGGCCCCACATTGGACGGGACCACAGCTAGGTTTCTCTGCTTTGACCCGGCCTTTTCAAACCACGTACCCCAACGCCACCTCCTCCTCCCAGGGATAGTGTGGTGCGGGGAAGGTAAAATGAACACTCACGAAATGTGTAAATGAGGGTATAGAGAACGCCTTCTTCGCTGCCCACCTGAGTGACCCGGAATTCCTAGGGGTCATACAGAGCAGAGAGAATTGGTGGACACCCTCTTTGTATTTAAGTCAACAGGGTCAAAGTCACTGCAGTTAGGGACCCAGAGTCCTCCCACAGCCATTATTGGTGGCCGTCACCCAAATCTGGCCTTCTCACCTGTTTCTTGTATGAGAGAGCCTGGCATGGTTGGAAGTCATCTCTGCGACAAAGTGCAGGCTGTGTTTGTTTGCACGGCGAGCACCGTCTCAAAGACACAGTCTGTTTGGAGCTCGGTTTCCCTGGCTTTCCTCTTCTGAAGGCCAAGAGCTTGCAAACACTGCAATGTGAACGATGCATTAAAGTTTTATACACTAATATATATTTTACTGAACTTTTTAATAACCCAGGGAGAAATGGCTTTAAATAATTCAATATGGTGTTGGCCCCGAGCTGAACCATGCTACAAGTAACCATGTATAAAATATGACACTAATATTGCATACCTTAATATAATAAATGTTTATCTTGATAATAAGCCATTTGAATTCTAGTAATGTGGGCGTTACGGTTGCCAGGGCCTGGTCTTGTTAAGTTTTTAAATGAGACGTCAACAGCAACAGCCACATAAATGCCTACGTTCACCTACTTGCTGTTTATAAATGAACCAACTGGACGGTGAATGGCTTATTCATCAATAAAAGTTTTAAATGCTATTTATGAAGCAATTGAATGACTGGAGGAAGTGTGTTGCCAATAACGTATGTTCCTTCTCAGAGCCAGCTTTGGGATTTCACAGAAAGCCCGGCATGAGGACCGAGGTCCTCAAGAAGGCCATTGTCGAAAGAAGGGATCACCGGCACACAGTAGGTGCTCCATAAATGCTTGTTGGACGAGTCTTTCAATGGCTGCCTCAGGAAAAAGAATTCAAGAATCTGAGTGGTTTCCAAACCTGGCGCTGTATCAAAACCACCTGGACACTGCATGAAAAATACAGACTCGTAAGCCCCACCCAGACGCCGAGTCAGAATCTCCAGATTTGCGGCCCACGCATCCCACCCCGAGTCTATGGTAAATTTGCCTTTCATTAAATTTCTACAGGATTTTTAGGCAGAGGATCTTAGAGTTGGAAGAACCCCTGGAGATGACCTCATTCGACCCTTAAAATCACATAGCAAGTTTGTGGGAACGCGTGGACCCAAATCCACTCTTCTGGCTCCTATGCCAAAGCTCTGCAATTCTTCCCAATAGGCCCGGCCTCCAAACTAGTTGGAGCAAGTCTCCACTAGTTGAATTAGTCAGAATGTTTTTAGTTACAAGTGAAAGAAACCTAATGCAAACCAGTTTGACCAAAAAATTGCCTGGCTTCCGGTATCGCTAGATCCAGGACTTCCGCGGCCCGTTGGGACTTTGCCTCTTTCTATGTATGTTTCGGCTCTGCTTTCCTTTGGGTTGGCTCATTCCCAGGCAGCTAGACTAGGTGGCCTCAAAGCTTCCGGGCGGTCTCCCAGCAATTTAGCCATCCCAGCGGAAATGGGCCTGCTCTGTCCCTCCGGCAGCAGCCACCTCCCCAGGGTGATAGTCACCGGTTCACCTTTGGCCACAGGTTCACTCCGGAAGCAATCACCATGCTCAGAGGAATGGCACCTGAGTCACGGGTCCACCCCTGTGACAGTGGGCGCTGTAGAGGGAGAACGAGGGGGATGGTTCCCTCAAAGGGAAACCGAGTCACCGGCACCAGAAAGGGATGGAGGCAGGGCAGGAAAAACCACAGGACAGATGTCTCTTCACCGAGACTGTACCGACAGAATGCAAAGTCACAGGGAAACTCAGGCATCTCTCTGCAGCTTCTATTTTACTCACAGAAAGTAATTTCACACACGATGTTACATTAAAACAAGCCCAGAAGTGGATTGCAAAATTCTCATGAATTTTTAAGATGAAACAGGTAATTTCAAAGAGCCCTCGAGCTTGTAGGCGGCTCAGGCTCGCCCCAGACTCCCAGGGGCCCCAGGCGGGAACTCAGTGGACACGAACACTGATGGAGTCTGGGAAGCTTGAACACAGGGTCTGGCCCTGAAATGATCTGCAGGTTTGAATTATTCATTATTTGTTCTCCGGATGGATCTAATATCGTCCCTCCCCCTCCCCACGCCAGCTAGAAGTCCCCGACGGTCATGCCTGTCCTTTATCCCTCCTTGGCTATGGGAGCAGATCCTCCTTTGGGTAGAAGGACCTAGAAGGCTCCACTCCCACCTCTGGCCTCAGATACGTGGGCAAGACTGGGTCCCATTGGAGGGCAGAAATGGCATAGGCAAGTTGCTCTGAGCCCAAGCAGAAGAGAGCTAGAGGCCAAAACGAGATTAGCCTTGCCCTGCCAGGCGGGCTATGCAGTACAAGTCCTGATTCTTTTTCCCTAACCCTGGAAGCTGAGCTGGAGAACATGAGTGTGAGGCCATCCGTTCATCCAGCTGAGTAGCAGACCCCGTTCTGGGCACTGGGGTGTCCGAGATGAGTATGATAATGTCTTTGCCCTAAAGGTAGCCCTAGTCTGAGCAGAGAACAGTGCGAGTCTTAACCATCAGGATCACCATGCATGGTTGTGCAGGTTGAGCACTGAGGGGTGAGTGGGGGCTGAAGGCCGGTCAGCACTCTGCTCATTCATCTGTGGCCTCTGGCACAGGGCTATAAAGAGGCACAAAACCGATACCTACGCTAGTGGCAAACGGGAGGGGTACTATGTTCCCAAGACCTGAGTCAGATCTGAGGAGGAAGCGGGCAAGCAGAATTGTGGGAGTCCGATGTGCTAGCCCCAAAACTGGGCCTCCAAACCCAGCGGTGGAGAGGAGTGAGCAATCGTGTGTCAGTGACAAAAGCAAAAGCCTTAGTCAGAAAAAGCCTGGAAGCCAAAGAGACAATAAGCCAGAGGAAGCAGGAGGTGGAGGAAGGCCTGGAGCATTCTGTCTGGGAGGGGCAGATAAACTGCCCCTTCGGCTCTGACCTGTGCCCTGGGGCTGTTCTGTGACTCAGGGACTGCCTTCCCCAGGCCCCTTGCCCTCCGGCTACTAGATGGTGTCGTGTGCTAACTGCCATTCCAGCCCAGACGGCATGCCGCTCCCTTCCTCTCCATTACCCTTCTCCACCAAGCCTGACACCTTCAGAACTCGAAGCAGGGGCTGCCTCTTCTAGGGACGCGTTTCCTTCTGCACGGAGGCGACGACGGCACTTCTCTCCTCTGGCTCCCAGAGCCCCCATGCCTCCCTGCAGTAACAGTCTTGCTGTATTGTTGCCAATCAGCTGAGCTCTATCAGTCCCCTGCCCCCACCCACGCGCCGGCCCCAGGACCCTGAACTCTCGGAGGGCAGGGTGTCATCTCCCAGTTTCTGCATCCCAGTGTCTGGTACTGGCCCCGATCTGAACGGAGGAACAAATAATGCCTGCTGCCCACTGTTTGTGAAAGGATTTGCATACCTTCTCACTGAATAATCAACTAACCCCTTGCGGCAGAAACTTTCATTCTCATTCTCAGTCCACAGGCTAAGTGACTCGCTCAAAGCCACCCTCTTCAACAGTGGTTCTTGAGTCCGAGTCCCCTCTCGCCCTGTCCTCAGCTCTTCCCGGCTCCGGGACAGCTTCTCCTGCTTGAATATCTTTTGAAGACCTTTTAGAATAAGCACAAGCCCTCCCCGGATGGATATCTTAATTGTCAATCTCAGTCTTGAGACCTAAGAACTTTCTGGAGTCCAGTTGCCTGACTTCAAATCCCAGGTTGGTTCCAGTAAGCTTAAAAAATTTTTTTTAAGTTTATTAACTTATTTCGAGAGAAATAGAGAGAGTGAGTGGAGAAGGGGCAGAGAGAGAAGGGGAGAGAGAAAGAGAATCTCAAGCAGGCTCCACACTGTCAGCCCCCAGGGTGGGGCCCAAACTCAAAAATCATGAGCTCATGACCTGAGCCAAAACCAAGAGTTGGGCGCTTAACAGACTGAGCCACCCAGGTGTCCCACCCCCTCACCGCCCTCCCCCCCCAAGTAATCTTAGACAAGATGCTTGATCTCTCTGAACTTTAGCCTCTTCTTCTGTAGAATGGGTTCAGTAGGGTCCCTACTTTGTCAAGTTGTGTGAAAGTAAAATAAGACAAGACATCCAAAGTCTGAGCACACAGCCTGGATGACATGAAGGATTTCTTAAATGTCACCTAGCAGTAATAGGGTCAGTGGATTTAACAGATGGCGTATTCTAACTCGCTGCTTCTCAATGTTAATGTGCACGTGAATCACTTGGGAGTTTTCTTAAAAAGGCAGAATCTGTTGCAGGAAGTTTGCAACAGATTCTGCATTTCCAGTAAGCTCCCTGGTGATGCCTGTGTTGCTGGCCCAAGGACCACACTTTGAGTAGCAAGGCTCTAGGTCAGGACAGAGCAGGACGTTGAAAGCTGGGGTTTCCCTGGGGAGTAGTGGTGTATTATTTTGGGACTCAGGGGCCCTGCTCAAGATGGGAGGAATCCGGGGATCTGTGTGGGGTTTGGGGTGGGCAGAAAGGGGAGCAGTAGAGCAGGCCAGAGGGTGCCCTGCAGACCAGCAAGCTCAGCTCTTCGGATTGGGACAGAGGCGAGGAGAAAAGGATCGGGCTTCCCTTCCTGGGGCCTGCCCTCCCCCTTTGGATGGACAGTCCTTGTCCTACCGTGTGTCTGCCTGCCAACTGCTACCTCCATCTGTCCTCAGGGAGGAATGCTGAGGCTGTGGAAGGGCCCAGGGGCTGGGGACAGCTGGCCCAGCAGGGCAAGTAGCTCTGGGTTCCTGTTCACTGGGTTCCCCCACCCTACGTCCAGCTAGGGCTGTGCAGGAGCCGTGGGACCCCTGGATTGCTGGGATCCCGCTGTCTGGGATGAGGTCTGGCCTCTCCCCGCCCCCCCCCCCCCCCCCCCGCCGCCGCAAACAGCACACTTGCGCCATCCAGGGAAGGGCTCTCAATCCCTTCTGACCTCCGCAGCCACCTTCCAGCTTTGGGTCCCCACCTGGTCACCCCTCTCAGACCTCACCTGATAAGATCTAACAGGGGAGAGAGGGAAGGTTGTTTAGAGAGTCGGAATCACAACAGATCTCTAAGCAAAGTGTGTCTGTCAATAAGTTTTAAATTTCCAGAGCCACTACCGAAGGAACAGCTTTTAAATAGTTCCCACCTCATGCGCTTTAATCATGAAAAAGCTCCTTCTGCTGGTTTTAAGTTTTTAGCAGATGCACATGGTTGATAAAGTGTCAAGGAGCACAGAAGAGCTTGGAAAGGGAGGCCCCGCCCCCCTCGCCACCTGCTCCCGGTGGGGCAGCTCTGAACTCTTCCAGGTACTTTTGCTGGGGGTTTGTTCCTTATCTCACAACAACAGGGTTTTCTTCTCTGCATTGACTTGTGGACTTTGTTCTGCCACAGGCTAGGATGGCTCTCCAGTTTATTTACTCAGATGTGAGTGATCTCTTGGTGTAAACATGGGACGGGGTGAGCCTACAGTTTTCCTACTTGGCCACCTTCCCAAGCCTCTTCGAGACAATATGACTTTAACATGCTTTCTAGGCTTAACAATTTCAATTTTTTTAAATGATTATTCATTTTTGAGAGAGATACAGAGAGATAGCAGGGGAGGGCAGGGAGAGAGGGAGACACAGAATCTGAAGCAGGCTCCAGGCTCTGAGCTGGCAGCACGGAACCCAACATGGGGCTCGAACTCACAGACTGTGAGATCATGACCTGAACCTAAGTCGGACGCTTAAGCAACTGAGCCACCCAGGCGCCCCTAGACTTATCAACAATTTTAGACATTATCTGTTAGCTTCCTGATTAACCTGAGTTTAGATAATCAGATGCATTCCTCATTTGGACGCCTTCGTGAGCATAACTACTATCTTTATATGTCTACTCTTAGGCCCATCGGCCTGCCACAGTGTATTTTGACTGTCCGTCCGTAGGTCAAATGAAGATATTAATTTCTCTCCTTATTCCTTCCTACCAACCTTGGTCAGCTTTACTTTTTGTTTTCCTTCAAAGTTTATTTACTTTGAAAGAGAGAGAGGGAGAATGTGCATGCACAAGCTAGGGTGCGGCAGAGAGAGAGAATCCCAAGCAGGCTTCATGCTGTCAGTGCAGAGCCCGATGAGAGGGGCTCAATCTTGTGAACGCTGTGAGATCATGACCTGAGCAAAAATAGTCTGACATCCAGCCGACTGAGGCACCCAGGCATCCCTGGTCAGTTTTACTTTACGTTTTCAAGACTGATGTGCTGTTATAAAACTACAAATAAGGTTTCTGTTCTTTGTTTACAGGCTGAATCTAAAAATTGAAAATCAGGAACCAGTGTTTACATGATTATGCCTAGGCAAATATTGATGGTGGCTCAATTATGGTAACAGACTATAAGCACACTATCTTTCTTGTAAGATTTTTGTTTGTTCAGGAGTTTCTATTTGCCTTTCTTTTCTTCATCCTATTTGCCTATATCACATCCTCGTTTTCTTTCAAACTTTCCATCATGTCAGATATTCTAACATGCAGAGAATTATACTAAATATATTGAATCACAAACCAACGTAATTTAATTCAATATATGGGAATGATTCATAGCAGAGAGCAATCAATGGACAAAGCATGAGCCATCAAAGTACAGGGCAGGTACTGGAAACCTCCTGCTGTGCCAAGCATGAACTCCTCAGCGCCTGGACCATGGTGAGCTCCAGGGGACCCAGTAAGAGACCAGGCAGTGGGGGAAGGGTGGCCCATGGTAACTGCTATTTAACAAGCAATTCGGAAGTACTTCAACTTGGCACATCTTAGCCAAATATCAGGCCTACTAACAAGTCGTTTTCCTCTGAGTCATTCAGCCATTGGCTTCATCTGAACTGGCTGCTTTCTGCTACTGCTGCCCATCAGATATTCTGGGCCTCCTCTGCCCGGCTGTGCCATGGACCCCCCGTGTCCGAGATCCCGTGTGTTCTTCCTTGTTTTACCCCTCATGTTTTAGCCCCTTGTTTTGCTAACTGTAACACCCAGTGTTGCCATTTGATATTAAATTCAGGGGATGATATTAAACGTACATAACCACCAACTCATTCAAAAATTTTAGTCACTTGACATCTTGTTACGAAGTCCCACAAAGACTCTGATATTTGAAAATCTCACTTTTTTAAAATGGGCATCAGCGACATGCTATAGTGGAAGTACCACATTCGCAATTGCCTGGAAGCCAGGAAACGGGGCGGGGCCCTCAGGAGTCCATCCTCAGCGTGGAACTCCCGACCTGCTCTCGGGAGGCTTCAGGTGCCACGAGCAACGCAGGACCGGCCAACACATCAGCTGCATCGTTAGCAATCTAGAGATAACAAGTTATGTTTTTACTGTTTAATTTAAAAATTTTTAAGTTTATTTTATTTTATTTTCTTAAAAAATTTTTTTATTGTTTATTTATTTTTGAGAGACATAGAGGCACAGCGTGAACAGGGGAAGGGCAGAGAGAGAGGGAGACACAGAATCTGAAGCAGGCTCCAGGCTCTGAGCCATCAGCACAGAGCCCAACGTGGGACTCGAACTCACAGACCGTGAGATCATGACCTGAGCTGAAGCCGGCCGCCCAACCGACTGAGCCACCCAGGCGCCCCAGTTTATTTTATTGTGCACAAGCCGGGCAGGCAGACAGAGAGGGGAGACAGAATCCCAGGCAGGCTCCCACCTGTCTGTGTGGAGCCCCACACAGGGCTCAAACCCACCAACTGTGAGATCATGACCTGAGCTGAAATCCAGGGTCAGTCCCTTAACTGAGCCACTCAGATGCCCCTTATTTAACTAAAAACTAAATGCAAATGGAAGTGCTAAAATTGTCCTCCTGCCAGTGGACTGTCTTACACAAATCTCGAGGTGCCCAGCTCTCACTTGGGTGCCACTGCTTTATTCAACAAGTATTTGCTGAGTGTCTCTACCACTCCAGTCTCCTGTTCCCAGGGAGCTCACCGTTTAGAAGGGAATGTAGGTAAGAGAAGAGAACGTTACAACCAGAGTGATAGGCGATGTCATAGAGGGAACACGCATGACCGCGGGGCACTAAGGAGGGACTTCGCCCAGAGGAAAGACTGTCTCAACAACTGCTTAGATGGATGTACAGGTAAGTGGGTGGATGGATGGGTGGATGATGGATGGATGGATGAATAGACGGTGGGGGGATGGATGAGGGGATGAAGAGGTGGGTTGAGAGGTGAGTGGATAGGTTGGTAGACGGATGGGTGGATAGATGAGTGGATGAATGGGGGAATTGGCAGGAGGGTCCGTGAGTGGATATACGGTGAGGCGACATCACAGAAGGCAGTGGGGAACACAGCACAGTCCGATTGGGGCAATCATCCTTTCCCTTGACTGTGTACATCTGAAAGATGGAGGAAATCTCTGAGTCATCCCTGTTTTTCTGTGCCTGGCGGAGGCCTAATATACAGTCAGTATCAATAAACGTTTGTCAAGTATGTGAGTCAATGAAAATTAATGAGCACCGGCCAGTTCAATGAGTTCATCTAAGCCTCTTCCGCTTTCTGGGCCTCAGTTTTTCCACGTAAAATACCTGCCACCCGAATTTATAATGCCCTCAGCACTGCAAAGGGAGACTGTGCTTGGGGACCTGCTTTAGACATCCCCATGTGACAGACCTCAGGTACCTGGCATCTTTTACTTCGCCCACTTTAGTGTTCACACTGTGCCACTTTATGTGCTTGCATGATCTCATTCAACACTGGCATAGGTATTGTTATAATTATGTCCATTTAGCCGATGAGGCTGTTGAGGCTCAGAGAGGCTAAGAAACTTTGAGGTCGGTTTGATTGGGATTTCAACCTTGCAAACTTGGGCAAGTCACTTCCCTTCTCGGAACCTCTCAAAGATGTAACGATCCAACGAGATAGAGCATGGGAAGCATCTGCACACGTGAGGTGATTAGTGGTGATTCTCTTTGCTGCTCAAGCCAGGTAGTCGCAGAGACGGGATTCTGTTCGTTCTAGCCATCATGCTGAGGACCTCAAGTTTATTAAAAAAAAAAAAAAAGATTAAAGGCCTGCTTAGGCTATGGTGCTCCAGTATACGTAAGGAAGAGTCCAATAACACATTTTGTAATTTGTAATGTTTAGCATAACTAAAATAATCATGGGGGTGGGCTGACTGGGTGATGGGCATTAAGGAGGGCAGTTGTTGGGATGAGCCCTGGGTGTTATAAATAAGTGATGAATCACTAAATTCTACCCCTGAAACCATTATTACACTATCTGTTAACTAACTTGGATTTAAATTAAAAAAATAATCCGTGAACAGCTGTGGCCTCCCCCAGCCCTGAGGTAACAGGGTTCCCTAGCCATTCAGAGTTCTGCCGCCTCTGTGGCCTTGGGTGCCATTTCTTTCCCCCGCCTGCCCCCTGGTGGGCAAGATGGGCACCACAGGCTCAGCCTCCCGCCAACATTCCATCCAGAGTAGTCGGGCTCACGGCTGCCTCCTGACGCCATCTAGTGACTGTTGTGAGCACTGCAGAACAAGAAAGGGATTCTAAGAGCTGGACCTCACTTACCTGTTCCAACACCCACTGCTCCGTCTTAAGCATATCGCTTAACTTCCTTGTTAGCTTCCACATTGGTAAAGTGAGGAAATGCACCTCAAAGAGTTTTTGTGATAAACAAGATAACTGGGGTAAAACGCTTAGCAAGAAACAATGATCCATGAAATTTAGCCCCTCTCTTAAAAACAATGAAAAATTAACTCACATGATTAGATTATTACAAGCTGGCTCATTGGTTTCATAAAAGAATAAAGGCTCATAAGGCAGGTCAGTTTTGAGGTCAGGGAGGAAAGGGCAAAGGGAATTGTTAGGACAATACGGGACTTGGGCCACCACTCAGGAGTGCAGATGTAGACTTAAGACATTCAAGACTCAGCAATGACTTTGAGAAGCAACCTGTGCTTGTGTCCTTGGGATACAGATATGTGGAAGTCATGCGACACAGCAGAGCTGAAGCCATGAACTACAGCAAATGTTCTAGTGGGGCCAGGCCAGTCAAGGAGGGCTCCCTGGAGGAGAGGATATTTAGTTAGGCTAGGATCTGGAGAATGAGGAAGGGCTGAGGGATGGGGGGGGGTGGTTCTAGATCAGGGAAGGGGAGAGAGGTGTGAGCAAAGTGTCCAGGGGCTGTGTGAAGGAGACCAGCCAGAGAGAAGCAGGAGCAGGAAGTCAGGCTAGACCACTCTAGGGCCAGGAGCCTCACCTGGACCCTCTGGAATGGGAGAAGCCCATGAAAATACTCGAACACAGACTGACATAAGGCAGATGCTGTGCACAAACTTGACATCTCTGTGCCAGGTGAGTGGCAAGAGCAATTAGATTGATCAAATGCACAAAGAATTCAAAGCAACAATCCCTAAAACCAGTACTGGGGTGGGAACAGCTGCCTCCCGGCACCAGCACTTTGCAGCAGGCTCTGCCGGGCCTACAGCTGGGTACGATTCTTTCATACTCGGCCAGAGCCCCCCTCAGGCTGTGGCTGCCCCCTCAGGGCCAACCGAGCGGCCCCTTCTCCCTGCCATCCTAGGGGAACCGGCAGCTCCTATCAGCCAGAGGCAGCAAGACTTGATCCGGGGCCAATCCTACACCTGCCGAGCGTCGGAATTACCCGGAGACCGGGGGTGCTTGTGAAAAAAACAAATTCCCAAGCTCCAGCCCAGAGCGGCCGGGGCAGAATCTCTGGGGTTTGTTCTAGAATTAGAATTTTTAATAGCTCAGCAGGCGATGGAGATATGTATCCAGGCTTAGGGTTACCGGTGAGCAGGGAAAGAGCAAGGATTTGGAGTCAGACAGACCCAGGGCAAATCCCAGCCCCATTCCTTTCCCGCTCTGCTACCCTGGGCCAATCACCTCACCTCCGTGAGTCCCGGCGTCCTGCCTACAACACAGGCATGAAGCCCTCCACCCCAAGGAGAGTGGAGGCTCCTAGCACAGTGCCAAACACTTAGCAGGTGCTTAGTAGATGGAAAACCAAGCTCAGAGATGCCTGGGGGCCCTGATTGTCCTTACCGGAGGTCCCCACACACAGCCTGCGAGTGGATATCTAAGTCTCCTCAAGAAGAGGATGGAAGTGGCTTTGGGGGAAAAAACAGAAGTCCCCGGGAAGGCACCGCTGCAGCTGGTCCAAAAAGCGAAAGCTGAGATTTGGACCAGATCTTCCCTTGCCCATGACACCATCCCAGGTGGCTGGCCCTGAAAAACCAATGGGGCAAACAGGGCTTGTCCCTGGGGCCTCGTGTCCCTTTAGGGCGCTCTTCCTCCATCCCTCCAGCCCCCAGGCGCCCTCCCCTCCTCCTGTCCCCTTTCATCTCAGGCAAGCCGGGCCTAGCTCCCAGGATCGCTGGGGGCAGCCAGCAGTTTCCGAGCCCCCTGGGACTCCCAGGTCTATGGGTAGCCATGTGTGATGGCTCACGGTGGCCTGAACCAGGGGTGAGAGGCAGAGCACGGATCCTGAGATGCATTGAGGGGGTGAAGACGACAGGATTTGATCCCTGGTTGTGTTTAAAGAGGTATTCCGGAATCAAAGGTGACTTCCTGGTTCCCCATCTGGATAAGATCCGGAGGGAGGAGCGCACCTTTTATGTGGTAGGACACGTAAGGGGAGCAGGCGGGTGGGAGGAGACCACCAGCTTCTTAACGGTCAGGAGGTCAAGAGATGTATCAGGGCTAAATCAAACATTGACAAGAATGGGTGGCACCTGGGTGATTCAGTCAGTTAGCGTCTGACTTCGGTTCAGGTCATGATCTCGCAGTTCCCATGGGTTCGAACCCCGTGTCAGGCCTGACAGCTCAGAGCCTGGAGCCTGCTTCAGGTTCTGTGTCTCCCTCTCTCTCTGCCCCACCCCTGCTCCCACTCTGTCTCTCTCTCTCTCCCTCAAAAATAAATATAACAAAAAGAAAGAGACATATCAGGGTTCATTTCAGCTCTCAGACTCAACAGATTCAACAGTGGCTTAAACACACAGCAGGGTTCTGTTTTGTGTGGTTTTCTTTCCCCAAAAGAAATCCAGGTGGGCACCCCGGGCAGGTGTTGAGGCTCTACCAGCTATCCAGCATCCACACTGCCCCCAGCGTTCTGCTCTGCCACGCTGACTACCATCCTCAAACCCGCTTCAAGGTCCAAGACGGCACTGGAGCTGGCGTTACCTCTCCTTCCAGCCAGTGGAAAGGACCAAGGGGCAAAAGGAAGAGGGATGTGACCCGGAGTTCGGGGAGCTTCCTTTAGTGGTCTTCTCAGGATTTCTCCATGACCTGTTCACCTCTACTGGCCAGAACCAAGTCACATGACCACAACTGCTTTGGAGCGAGGCTGGGAGATCCCTTCCTTATCGTGAACAGCCATGCACCCAGCTCCATATCAGGGATCTCCTACTAGTGAAAAGGGGAGGAGAGATGCAGGGAGGTGATTGGCAGGCCCTGCTATAATCACCACCCCAAAGATGACCAGAACTTTCCCGGGAGAGGTGCGGCTTAAGAAAAGATGGCTATTGACAGCAACCTTGCTCGGGGAGAGTCCACGGAGCGAGAAGGTGCCTGAAGACAGTCCTGCAGGGACGGGCGCCGAGGGGCCTGCGGAAGAGCCTGAGGAGGTACAGCTGGTGACGCGGGGGGACGTCCTTAGAGCGAGCTGGGTCTGGAGAGGAAGCGCATGTTCGCGGCGTGAAGCGCCACGCAGACCTAGAGAAGCAGGGGCTTCCGGATTCACTGCAGAGCCCGGGATGCAAACGGAGCGGGTCTCAGCGGCGCGGCCCCGGCGGAGGCCGGCTGGAAGAGCTGGAACCGAGAATGCCTACACTGTGGACGGGGCCGCTTCTCCAGATCCTGGCGGAGACCAGGAGGAGGAAGGTAGGGCAGCGAGTGGAGATGGAAGAGATTTAAAGAGGACTTGGGGGGGGGGGTTCCTCCCCCCAAGGACTGGAAGAGAATTAAGAGTATTTAAATGCCAGTGCGAACATGGGGCGCCCCAGGTGGCTCAGTGGGTTAAGGGTCAGGCTCTTGATTTCGGCTCAGGTCATGATCTCGCGGTTTCTGAGACAGAGCCCCTACCTCAGCTCTGCGCTGACAGCACAGGGATCCCCCCCTTTCTTCCTCACCCCCTACCTCTCTCAAAATAAATAAATAAACATTTTTAAAAATAATATACAGATGGGAAGAAACTAGTGGAGAAAACAGTTAAAACCTGGAGAAGAGAGAAGAAAGGTGGAAGTCTGGAATTCTCCCCTCCTGTCTTCTCCGTAGAATTCCAGACCCAAGTGGTTCACTTCTAGGAACAAGGGCGCCTCTCCACCGGGGACTGGGGGACAGAGGCAAGGGGACAGACCTGGGCAGGGGGACAGGAGACACAGATGTTATGGAGGAAAGCTGGCCAGATCAGGGGCTCAGAGAGGAGAGTGATTTTTCTACTCGCCTCCTCCTGACAGAGACTGGTGGATAAGAGGTTAAGGGAGACGAGAGGGGCTCCTGCATGTGCCCATTGTTTAGCTGAGTATGTCGGGTCTTTGGCCTGGGGCAAGAATGGGCTACATTGCTCTGAACAAGAAGGTGTGGGGATTGTGGTTGCTGGACTGTGAAAAAAGGCCAAACAGGGCAAGGAAGAGGTGAGACCTAACTGGCGAAAGCCACCGAGACAGGAAATTCTAGTGTTCAATTTTTGGCTGTTTGCCTTTCTGTGCTGCAAATTCCATTGGTCTCCAAAATGATGGGTAAAACCTGCCGTCCCTGCAAATCCTTTGTCTGAGTGGAGAGGCGACCCTCTGGGACTCCCAGAGTTGGTTTAAAGATTACTTTCAAGTAAAAGCGTTTGAGTTGCAGAAGATGCAGAAAGGAGTCTTATCTGACTAAAGCAGAGCCTCCTCCCAAAATGCAGGCGTCCTTAATCTTCTTTCAGGGGGTGTCTCCTCCAGATTCAGCTGCCAAGAAGACAGACTGCCCGTTCCCATTATCATCAATAACCTCCCAGACGCTCCCGTCGAAGTCCAAAAAACCCCTCTTTTGTTAAGCTCGTATATATAAACCTTTCCCGCAGGCTATTCCATGTTTTCCCCGTTACTGGGAGCTACCACTGGCGTGTGAGAAAATGAGCTTGTCTTTCCTCCGGTTAATTTGCAGGCCCCCAAGCACTGGACACGAGCTGGAAGAGGAAGGGTTTTCCTCCCAGTAGTGGTTTCATGTGGGCGGGCACGGAGCGGCGGGGATGGGGGTAATCTGGGAGGCCCACTGAGGCAGGCACTCAGGACCAGGGCAATGTGAGGCTCTGAGCACACACTGTTAGGGAGAATGTGGGGAGGGGGGCCTGGATCTCCCTTGGCCTCGAGAGGAGGTGCTGGCAGGATGCTTGGAAAAGAGCCCCCTCTGAGAAGTGTGACCTGCTAAGAGTGTGAGGGGGGCAGGGCTGGAGCCCGCTGAGCTGCTGTAGCACTTTGGGGCAAGAATTCCTGGTGGCGTTGCGGCTGAGTTGAAGTCACAAGGTTATATTCTGCCAGCCTGAGACCGTGAGATACTCTCCAGCAGCTCCAGGTCCCATGGAAGTGGCACAGAGGGGTGGACAATTGGAACTGGAGAGTTTGGGGGATGGAGAGGATGGCTCGACAGAGGGGCAGGGAGGTCGAAGTTACCACAAGAGGTGGACATCTTGGCCTAAAGAGCACTGGAGCCTGGAGGGGTTGACAGGGAAAGCTCGAGTCACATAAAAGGCCTCCAGATCTCACCCAGGAGGCGCGGTAAGAATGAGGGAGGGAGAGCCGGAGGGACAGGGACTGTGCGTAGAGGGGGCAACGCGTGGACTTAAGATGCTGGTGGCCAGGGACCTGCGGCTCTGTGATGGAGAGGTCAGGATTACAGTCGTGGGAACCAGTGGTTGAGGGAGAAGATGGGTGAAGACTCTGGGAAACGTGGCTGTCTAGAGTCTGAGAGGCTAGGGCACAGGACAGGTCAGCCCTGTAGGCACTGGGGGACCCCGGATGAGGAGGAAGGCGGTGAGAGGAGAGGCCTGGGAGGGTAAGTCAGCCCCAGGCAGGGGAAGAGGGCTGCATGGTTATATGGCGGAACCCTCAAGGGAGAGGAGGATATCTTGCCAGCGGGCTTGGGAATGGCGCTGAGAACAGGGAGGCCTGGGGTATCAGGCACGAAGGAGGGTGCGTCACCTGCATTGAGGGTTTCTGCAGGGGGGCAGCGTCCTGGGGGCCAGACAGGCAGAGGCGATGGTGCAGGAGGTCTTTGGTAAGAGGGTTAAGGACAATGGGTTTCTTTTCCTGATGACACGAGTTCACAAGGGCTCATTTTGAGGGACTGGCTACTCCTCACTACCATGTAACTGCCTGGCTGCTCGGTCTCTCTCTTAAGGCGGTCATAGCTCGGGGTCTTTACAGCTTTCCGTGGGGAAGTCTGAAGGGGCCCCAGAACCCTCAACACAGCTCTTCCGGGAAGTCACCACCAATGCATTAGATCAGGGGTTGACAAGTTACAGTCCACCAGGCCAACTCTGACCTGCCACCTGTTTGTAAATGAGGCTTTATTAAAACACAACCACCCCATTCATGTATGTATTATCTGTGACAGCTTTTGTGCCAAGGGGGCGTGGTACAGAGGTGGTACAGCCCAGAGAGCCTACAATATTTACTATCGGGCCCCTTAGGAAAATATAGCTCAATTAAAATCTAGGTGACACATTAAATACACTTGCTCTCCCTGGATCTTGCTTTCCCTGCTCAGGACTTACTGCATTTCTTAAATTAAAAAAAAAAAAAATCTCTTTTTTCTTCGTCAATGTTGAAAACTCGTGTCTTGTAATAAATTGCAAAAAAAGTGTACTACTTTTCGAAGTTCAGCAAATGAATTTTTACATAATAGTATATTCACGTAGCCACCACCCAGATCATGATAAATTATATATCCAGCCCCATGGAAGTTCCTTTGTGCTCCTTCTTAGTCAACATCTCCACCTCTACTGTGGAGGTCACGTCTTCTGTGACCTCTGTCACTGTTAGTGTTGCCTGTTCTTCAAGTTCACATGAACGGAATGATACGGCAGGTAGCCTTTTGCCTGACTTCTCTAGTTCAGTATATGTCTGCGAGATTCATATGTCCATACTTTATTCCTCATTACCGCTGCGTAGTGTGCTATTGCCTGGCCAGCCGCATGGAGTTGTGGGTTTTTGTTGTTGTTGTTGTTGTTGTTGTTGTTTATTCATTCTTCTATTGATGCACAATTGTTTTTTTTTCAGTTTGGGGCTATAATGGAAAAGGTTGTGATGAACAATCATATATGTGTCTTTTGTCAGATGTTTGCATTCATTTCACTAGAGTATATGCCTAGAAATGAAATTTCTGGATCGTGGAGTAGGTATTCATCTTTGAATTTAAATTTTTTTTAATATTTATTTCTTTTTGAGAGACAGAGAGACAGAGCATGAGCAGGGGAAGGGCAGAGAGAGAGGCAGACACAGAATCCGAAGCAGGCTCCAGGCTCCGAGCCATCAGCACAGAGCCCGATGCGGGGCTCGAACTCATAGACCACAAGATCATGATCTGAGCCGAAGTCAGCCGCTTAACCGACTGAGCCACCCAGGCACCCTGGTATCCATCTTTAAAATATTCCAGACTGTTTTCCAAAACTGAATCAGTTTATACCAATCTGTAGACTGCATTTAAGTATCATGAGAGCCTTAGCTATGAGAGCGATGGCTCCTAAGAGTGAATTCTCTGGTGTTAGTGAAGAAATAAGGGAAATGCCAGAACTAAATGTCCTGGAAATCACAGCACGAAGGTGGTGGTACTCAACTCATGCAGATAGGGATCAGCTGGATGTCATTGTTAAAATTTTTTTTAATGTTTATTTATTCTTGAGAGAGAGAGAGACAGAGCATGAGAGGGGGAGGGGCAGAGAGAGAGGGAGACACAGAATCTGAAGCAGGCTTCAGGCTCTGAGCTGTCAGCACAGAGTCCAACACGGGGCTCGAACTCATGAACCATGAGATCATGACCTGAGCCCAAGTCAGATGCCCAACCAATTGAGCTACTCAGGCATCTGTGGATGTCTTTCTTTATTTTTAAGTTTATTTATTTTGAGAGGCGGCAGAGAGACAAAATCCCAAGCAGGCTCCACAATGTCAGCACAGAGCCTGACACGGGGCTTGATTTCATGAACCAGGAGATCATGACCTGAGCCAAAATCAAGAGTCAGATATTCAACTGACTGAGCCACCCAGGCACCCCTGGATGTCATTAATGCCACACAAAATGGACGATGCCTCCCTGGGCTACCAGAACCTGGGGAATCCAGGCTTGGGCTGGGGCTCCACAGGCCACTCGGAATGATGTCTGTCAGCATTTGGCTTATGCTAACCATACTCACAGGAGACTGATGTACCCCCCTCTCCCAGAAGGGGGTGTATTCACACGCTGGGATCCTGATCTGGAGTCAGGAAAGTTCTGAATGTGTCAGTGTGCTAAGATGGTAAAGTCTTAATCCTTCGGCTGCTTAGGAACTGTGGACCCTGAACCAGAACGTCCTGAAACAATCTGTTACTCCAGGGCTGAGGTCCCTCTCTAGTGGCAGGACTCCCCCAAAGCCTCTCTATCCAGGGTCTCTCCTTCTTAGACAGTAACCTAGTTTTCTCTCGGAACTCCAGGTTTTCTCTACTGCATGCTTCTTGAGGTGGCTTCCTGCTCCCGAATCAGCTGTAGTCTTTCGGTGCTACTCCGCCTCTCCCACGAGACATCCCCTGCAGATTTCACTTATCAGATCTTACAATTCCAAGGCCTTGCTATTGCATTTGCCTTAAAGTTTGGCTTAGGACAGACAGAGTTTCTATGCTCTTTGGGACATATAAATCTAGCAGGAAGATAGACACACAAGTCGCGAGCTTAGGAGATCTTGTTGGACTAGATTCAGACTTGACAAAAGAAGTCGATGAGCTCACTCAGGGTACATAAAGCAGAAGGCTTAGAAGTTAACCTCAGGCGACACATCAAAATTCTAGGGCAGACAGAGCAGAGTACCGGGATCTAGAAAGAAACATATACTTCTTGAAAATAAAAATATCATCCTGCTAGCATGCAATACTATTCAACGGATTGGAATATTTGTTTCAGAAGGGCTTCGTGCTATCGGTATTGGTACCTACAAGAGCTTCCCCGTGGATTAAGCACCAGGAGGACTTTGGAGTAGATTGCGAGGTCTCTGACTACCTACTCTGAGCACGTCCATCTCAGAGAGTGCTTTGAGGGAATCCCTTGGACTCTGCCTCTGTGAGACGGGGGAGCAGCGTCTACCTGGACATCCCCCAGCCAGTGTGAGATGTGTGACTACAGAAATGAGAGCTCAAGCATAGTGGAAGAGATGGTGCTTTGGGATCATACCCAACTCTGTGTGGAGAACCAAGTTTAGTCTATATGAGGACAGTGGCCAAGTCTGCCTCATCTCCACTTTTCTACTACAATGTTTGGCTCTGTTGGGTGCTCAATAAATATTTGTTGAGTGGATGTATGGATAAATAGATAAATGAATGAGTGGGTGGATGAGTGGTTGGATGGATGGGAGGATGGAATGGATGGGTGGTGGGTGGATGGAGGGGAGGGTGAGGTTTCAGTCAATATTGGTTTTCTAATATTGTTAGGTTTGCTGCCCTCCCATTTCCCATGGCCCAAGCCAGCAGGACCCATCTAAAAAACATAGAGGTCCTTTACTTAACTTTCAAACTTCAGGGATAATAAAACAGATTTCTCTTTCAACCCTGAGGTTTACGTTTACTTTACAAAAATATTGTACATATGGACTCAAACCTTACCAGAAAATAAGATTGAGGGATTAATATATGTAGATTTATAAAACTTCTAATATATTTAAGTAGCCTCTACAAAAACACAATAGAGTATCACTCAAAAAAACAACTACCATCTTAATGGCATTTAAACTATTTTTTATTTTAAAAATTTTTAATGCTTATTTATTTTTTAGAGGGCAGGGAGGAGCAGAGAGAGAGGGAGACACAGAATCTGAAGCAGTTTCCAGGTTCTGAGATGGGGGGGTGGGGGGGCTCGAACTCACAAACCACAAGATCATGACCTCAGCTGAAGTCAGATGCTTAACCAACTGAGCCACCCAGGCACCCCTAAAACATTTTAGATTAGCACTAATGTGCCCAAATAATTAATTCAAAAAAATATTTTCAGGATCTTCCTTCTCTAAAATTTCAAAAAAATAAAAAGTGGAGGTGGAAGGATCCCTGTACATCCACTTGCCTTGCTACAAATACTGTGCATGTAAGAAGCACTACTTTTTATCTCCACGCAACTATTCAAAGCCTTTCTAACATTATGTTATGGCTCCCTAAATCATGACTGGAGTGACTGCCTTTGTCCTGCCTCCATTGTAATGGTCGTTGATGGTGAGAAAAAGGACCCAGAAGCCTAGGCACATAGTTCAGCATTTTGAACTAGAGGGATCCAAAGCTGGGGAGGAACTTCTGTACCTACCCCACCTATGTCACAAGGTTTCTGAAAGAATCCCCAAAGAAAAATAGGTGAGACGCTCTTTGTGACTTTCCAGACTCTGTGTAGCTTCATGTAATTCATGTTGTATGTATTAGAAGAGGATCATCCTTCCACAAAGACTCTCACAGGTTAGATCATGTCACTCACCTGCTCAGAAGGTTCTGGCACCTCCTCTCACATGGTGCATATAAGCAAGCCCTGCCCACAATCTGCAGGGCTACCTGTGATCCAACCACACCAACTATTGAGGTCAGGTCTTACAATAAACCTTCTACCAAGGGATTCGACTTGCCAAACTTGATCCCACCCCAGGACCTTGGGACTTGCCATTCCTTCTGCCTGGAATGCTCTTCCTCCTGATATTCCCATTTCTTCAGTTCTCTGATCAAATGCTTTCTCTGCATAAAGAACTTTCCTCACCAACTCTATCTACAAGTACCATCCATGGGGCTTCTGGCTGGTTCAGTTGGTGGAGCATGTGGCCCTTAATCTCTGGGTTGTGAGTTCAAGCTTCACATTGGGTATATAGATTACTTTAATAAAATTGTTTTAAATACCATCCACCTCCTATTCTACTCCCTCACCCTGATTTCTTTCTCCTCATGGCAATAACTTATGAGTTTATTTATTATGTATTTCCTCAACTAGGAGGGAACATCCACAAAGGCAGGGAATTATCTGTCTTTTTCACTGGTGTGTACATGGCACTTAGAACATCAGTAAGTGTTTGTATTATCTATTGCTGCATACACAAAGGTAGTGGCTTAAAACAACATATATCTATTATCTCAGAGTTTGTGTGAATCAAGAATCCAGGCGTGGCTTAGCTGAGTTCTCTGCCTTAGGATTTCTCGTGAGGCTGCAATTAAGGAATTGGTTAGGAGTTGGAGTCTTATCTGAAGATCTGATCGGGGAAGAATCTACCTCTAAGCCCATATGGTTGTTGGGAGGATTCAGTTCCTTGTGGGTTGTTTGACTTAGGGTCTCAGTTCCTTTCTGGCTATTGGCTGGAGTCTGCCCTCAGCTGCTTGCCAGAGGGTCTCTCCACAGCTTAGCTCACAATATGGCATCTTGCTTCATCAACGTGATCAAGGGAAAGAGTCAGTTAGCAAAACAGAAGTTATGCGTTATGTAATGTAATCACAGAAGTGTCATCTTGTCACCTTTGCCATATTGGTTAAAAGCAACTCATAGGTCCCGCTCACATTCACAGTGAGGGTGTTATACAAGGGTGTGAGTACTAGGAGGTGGAGATCATTGGGGGCTATTTTAGAGTCTATCTGCCACATTACTTGCTCAATAAACACTGAATATTTTTACTCCAATGTCCAAATTGACACTGGGGAAGGAAATCTGTAAGATTCAAGATTCTTGCAATTTATTTCTTGCACAATGCAGAGCTTCTGTGAAATTTACTTATTCTTTTCCCAACTTCCCTCTGATGGTCTGTGACCAGCCTGGTCTGCTTGCCTGCATGAGCTGCCCCAGGCTTTGAAGATTCACCCAAGAGAAGTGACCCACACACAACCCAGACCCTTCGAGAATCTACAATCTGAAACTCACCATTCACAGAACTTATTCCTTATCTACAAGGATCCCTAGAATTGGTGAGTCGCATCCTTACATGTTACAAACTGGAAGCGGCGTTCTTGAATGGTCACTTTGCATTTAGGAGGTCTTGCTGCTAGCCAAGTTAATAATGCATCTAATAAAAAGAAAGAAAGAAATACATTGTTCAGTGAGGTAGATATTATTAATATGATTCAATTTTAAAAGGGCCATTACTTCAGAGCCTTGATGTCTAGGATGCTGTTAAAGAAGTTTTTTTTAAGAGTCGCCATGACAACAGAGAGAGCCTTGCTTCCCCTGAGTCGATTACAGACTTGTCCATGTAGGCGATTGGAACACATCCAGCTTATTGGGAATTCTTTTCTGTCTCCTTTGGCAAAAGCCCTGAATTATCATCTAGAGTGAGCAGGAGTCTCAAATCCATCAATATGCACTGATGAAGTCGTCACCATTCATTAACAGAGACTTGATCAGCAGACATTTATTGATTGCCAGGCATGTGCAAGGCACTCTGGAGGATTCAGAGATGTTGCTGTCAGAAGGACTGACATGTCCACTGCACGACAAGTTCCAGCCCCCCCAGGCAGAAGGAGCCATGTGGGACTGAGCTCTGGGTGGTACAGACCCTGCTCAGGGACCCGAGACCCACACAAAGAACCCTGGTGAAGAATCGTGATGTCATGATGTGCACATTGGACAGTTCTGACCTGCGAGGGGGTTCTTGGTGTGTGAGGTTGGGCTGCATAGACTGAGAGGCCTAAGACAGTGGATGAAAACCTGCCCTGGCTCTTAATTTTTTATCAACTCAAACACCAAATTGCTGGGGCACCTTGGGCATGTCGCAGGACGTCTCTAGACATTACTTTCAGCCCTTACATGAAATAGGATTATGTTTCTTCCTGGTGAACCTGCAGTGGTCTTCGAACCTGCTCAGGCAGTGATGGTCCACGGTTGTCTTAGAGGTACTCAACCTCTAAGTGCTGGGTGTGCCCTAACACTCAACAAAGGAATGAATGAGAATAGAAGCCTTCCTGCAATCGCGCCTGGGTGGCTCAGTCGGTTAAGCATCTGACTTCAGCTCAGGTCATGATCTCATGGTCCATGAGTTCAAGCCCCATGTCAGGCTCTGTGCTGACAGCTCAGCCAGGAGCCTGCTTCAGATTCTGTCTCCCTCTCTCTCTGCCCCTCTCCTGCTCACACTCTGTCTCTCTCTCTTTCTCTCTCTTTCAAACATAAATAAACATTAAAAAAAAAGAAGAAGCCTTCCTGCAACCACTCCATTCTTTGCCAACCCCTCCACACTGCCATTATGCTGGCCTCTCACTCTTTCAAAGGAACTCCAGGACAGCAGAGAGCACCCCAGTTGTCCCAGGCCTGCTTCCCACCCCAACCTATGGCTCAACTCAACTTTTCTGCTTTGGATAATTTTGCAACCCAGGAAGGGTCCAAAGAAATGGGATAAGGCGTTGAAGCCAGGTATGATGGAGAAGGAGAAGGGAGCAGGGGAGAAAGAACAAGTCGGGGCTGTTTTACTTCCTGTAAGATGTGTGAGAGTATGTTGGGTGCCCTGTGCAGTGAGGGAGCAGCTCCATATTCAATTAGCAAAATGAAGAAACAAAACATGGAACGGTACAAAAAAAAAGCAAATAGTAAAATGGTAGCATTAAACCCAACTTCAAACAGAAGGCAAGTTGTTAGATTGAATAAAAAAAGAACATACGGTTTTATGATGCTTACCAAAAAACTACTTCAAATATAAAAACATCAATAGATTAAAGAAAAAAGGATAGAAAAGAATGTACCATACTAACTGAAAGAAAGCTGGAGTAGTTGTGTTAATATTAGATGAAGTAGATTTCAGATGAAAGAATATCTGAAGGGATAGAGAAAGTGTTTTCATAATGATAAATATCAATACAAAACACATATGCATCTAATAACAGCTTAAAAATACATGAAGTAAAAATTAATAGAACTGAAAGGAGAAATAAACAAGTATGTAATTTTGGTAAATGGCAACCCCTCATTCAGTAGGTGATAGAACGAATAGAAAATCAGTGAGGATTGGAAAAGTTGAAAAACACTATCAAACAGGTTGACTTAATTCATATTTATATGACACTCTATACAACAGCAGTAGGAACACTCCTTTCCAGAACATTATCAAATTAAATTATATTATGGGCCATAAATAAGTCCCAATATATTTTAAAAGAATCAAAGCCTACAGAGTAGGTCCTCTGATCAAAATGGAGTAAAATAGAATTCAATAACAGAAATATAGCTGGAAAATCCTCACATATTCAGAAATGAAACAGACTATTAAATAACCCATGGCTCAAAGAGCAATCAGAGTATTTTGAACTGAATGTAAATTAAAAAAAACACAGCAGAATTTGTGAGACACAGTTAAAGCAATGATTAAAAGGAAATTTGTGCCACTAAAAGCCTGTATCAGAGTATAAGGAAGGTCTTAAATCAAAGACCTAAAATTTTACCTTAAGTAATCAGGGGGAAAAGGAGCAAAGTAATTAAGAAAATAAATAATAAGTGTAAGAGTAGAAATGAATAAAACAGAAAACCAAGAGACAACCAATTAAATCAAAAGCTCATTTTTGAAATGCTCAATAATATTGATAAACTCTAGCAGAGAGAAGAGATAGATAAAATACAGAAACAAACTACCAATAACAGGAATGAGAGAGGAGAAATCATTACAAATCCTACAGATGTTAAAAAGATACAAAGGGAATATTGTGAACAGCTTTATGCTAATATTTTTGACAACTTAGATGAAATTGACAAATTACTTCAAAGACACAAACTGCTGAATCTCACTGGAAAATAAACAGATATTTTGGACAATCATATCTACTCATGAAATAAAATTCGTGGTTAAGAAAATCCCATAAAAGATACTCTAGATCTACATGGCTTTCAAGGTGATATCTACCAAATATTTAAGGAAGGAATAACACCTGTTTTACACCAAATTTTCCAGAAACCAAAATAGGAATAAACACTTCCCAACTCATTCTATGAATCCAGCATTGGCCTGACATCAGAAACAGAAAATTACTTTACAAGAAAATTTTTGATTAAAATCACTCATAAACATAGATGAAAACATTTAATCTTTTTTAATTTTTAAATATTTATTTATTTTTGAGAGAGAGAGAGAGAGAGAGAGAGAGAGAATGAGTGGGAGAGGGGCAGAGAGAGGGACAGAGGATCCAAAGCAGGCTCTGCACTGACAGCGGCAAGCCCGATGTGGGGCTTGAACTCACGAACTGTGAGATCATGACCTGAGCTGAAGTCGGACCAGCTGAGCCACCTAGGTGCCCCCAGATGCAAACATTCAAAACAAAAATTTAGCTAATCAAATACAGCAATGTATTAAAAGAATAATATATCATGATCAAGTGGAATTTATCCCAGGAACCAAGGTTGGTTTAACATTTAAAAATAACAAGTATAGGGGTGCCCCAGTGGCTCAGTTGGTTGAGCATCTGATTCTTGATTTCAGCTCAGGTCATGATTCTAGAGTTGTGGGACGGAACCCTACATCAGACTCCATGCTGACTGTGGAGCTTGCTTGAGATTCTCTCTCCCTCCCTCTTTCTCTCTCTCTCTCTCTCTCTGTCTGTCTCTCTTCCCCACTCTTGATCTCTCTCTTTAAAAAAAAACGAATATAATTCACCATATTAACAGAGAAGAGAGAAAAAATTATATGGTCATCTCAGTAGATGGATAAAAGGAATTTGACAGAATCCAACATCCATTATTGACAAAAACTCTCAGCAAATTAGAAATAGAAGGGAACATCTTCACCCTGATAAAAGAGAACTATGAAAAGCCCCCAACTAACATCATACGTAATGGTGAAAGACTCAAAGACCCTTTAAAGTCATAAATATTTTCACTCCTCTTGTTCAGCATTTCACTAAAAATTTAAACCAGTACAGTAAGAACAAGAGATTTAAAAAGCATCAAGTTGGAAAGCAAGAAGAAAAACTGTCTTTATTCACACATGACATAATCCTCTCCATAGAAAATCTTAAAGGGATCTACCAAAAAGCTGTTAGAACTAATCAACGAGATTAGCAAGTTTGCAGGATACAAGAGCAATATTTAAAAATCAAGTGTGTTTATATCAACAATGAACAATTGGACATTTTTTAAACAATACCATTTATAACAGCATCAAAAATATAGAACCATTGGGGATAAATTTAAAAAAATATGTGACACCTGGGGGATGATGGGTGGCTCAGTTGGTTTAGCATCTGACTCTTGATTTCGGCTCAGATTATGATCTCACAGTTCAAGGGTGTGATCCCCGCATGGGACTGTCAACCCAGAGCCTGCTTGGGATTCTCTCTCTCCCTCTCTCAAAATAAATAAATAAACTTTTTAAAAACGTGTAATACCTGTATAATGAAAACAATAACACATTGTAAGAGAAAGTAAAGAAGACCTAAATGAATAGAAATATATGCTGTACATATTTCAGAAGACTTAATATTATTAAGGTCTCTAACGTCCCCAAAGTGATCTACAGATTTGTTGCAACTCCAATCAAATTTCCCAGCAATTTCTTGTAGAAATTCACAAGCTGATCCTAAAATGTACGCGGAAATGCAAACAACCTAAAACAACACGATTCTGAAAAAGAAGAACAAAATCAGAGGATTGTGCTCCCTGGTATTAAGACTTCTTATAAAGCCACTATAATGAAGACCATGGTATTGCCATAAAGATAGACACATAGATTAATGGAACAGAGTAGAGAGGTCACAAATAGACAAGGACATATAAACCAATTGATTTGCAACAAAGGTGCCGAGGCAAAGCAACAGGGAAAGGATGATGTTTACACATGATGACAAAACAATTGGAAATCACATGCAAAAACTTGGACCTCCAATGACCTCACATTCTATACAAAAATTAACTTGAAACAGATCATAGACCTAAATATAAGAGCTAAAATTTCTGGAGAAGTCAGGAGCAAATCCTATTGGCACTGGGTTTGGCAAAGATTTCTTAGAGAGGCCACAAAAATCAAGAACTATAGAAGTCAAAAATCAACAAATTAAGCGTCATCAATATTAAACATTTGGCTCTTCAGAAAACATTGTGGGGTATCTGGCTCGGTTGGTTAAGTGTCCGACTCTGGATTTCAGCTCAAGTCATAATCTCAGAGTTCATGAGTCTGACCCCTGCATTGGGTTCTGCTCTGACAGTGGGGAGCCTACTTGGGATTCTCTCTCTGCCTCTCTCCACCTCCTGAAGTAAAACAAAACAACAACAACAACAAAAACCCCACAAACTTCAAAGAGACATTGTTATGAAAATAAAAATGCAAACAAGAGGCTGGGAGAAATTATTTGCACAGTGGATGTCTGACAAAGACTTGTGTCTAAAATATATAAAGAACACTCATGACTCAATAATAATAATACAGACAACCCAATTAAATAGTTAAAAGGTTTGAACAGACACTTCACCAAGGAGATATACAGATGGCAAGTAAGCACATGCAAAGATGCTCACCATCATTAAACAGGAGTGAAACGCGCATATAAAACACAGTGAGATACTGTTGCGCACCCACAGTGTGCTAAATTTTAAAGTACCGACCATACATATCAGGTGTAAGGATATGGAGCAACAGGAATTTTCATACACTGCTGGAGAGAAGTAAAATAGATATATTCACTCTAGAAAACAATTCGGCAGTTTCTTAAAATGTTAAAATAGGGGCGCCTGGCTGGCTCAGTCAGTAGAGCATGCAATTCTTGATCTCAGGGTTATAAATTTAAGTCCCATGTTGGGTGCAGACATTACTTAAAAATAAAATCTTTAAAAAAACATATGCCTACCATATGACCCAACCAGGCCACTCCTAAATAATTACCTAAAAGCAATGAAAGCATGTGCCCGCTAGGACAAGCGCCAATTCTTATACATAAATGTTCATAGCAGGTTTATTTGTAATAGCCTAAACTGGGAACAACCCAAATGTCCCATTAACGGGTGAACCAAAATGCAAATTGTGGTATATCTTTAAAATGGAATAATTTTCTTTTTCTTTTTAAAGATTTTTTTAATGTTTATTTATTTATTTTTGAGAGAGAGAGAGCAAGGGAAGGGCAGAGAGAGAGAGAGGGAGGTACAGAATCAGAAGCCAGCTCCAGGCTCTGAGCTATCAGCACAGAGCCCGATGTGGGGCTTGAACTCACAAACCATGAGATCATGACCTGAGCCGAAGTCAGACACCTAACCAACTGAGCCACTTAGGTGACCCTAAAATGAAATAATTTTCCAAAAAAATGGAATAATATTCAGCAAGAAAAAGAGCAAATTTTCGATCACACATCAGAAGGGATGAATGTCAAAATAGTTATGCTAAGTGAGTGAAAAAAGCCAGCAACAAAACAAAAAGCATGAATTCTGTGTGATTGCATTTAAATAAAATTCTGGAAAATGCAAACTACTCTATAGTGATAAAAAGCAGATCAGTTGTTTGGACTGTGGTGGTGATGGGGAGATCCAAAGTGGGCAAACCAGGGGGAATATTTACACAGCGTATGAGTAACGAGAGTTGGGAAAGGTAGATGTGGGGGTTGAGGGAAAGAGGGATGTCTCACAGTCTCTAGTTTCCAGACTAGAGAAGGTGGGTGATATGTATTCCCTAAGATAGGAAACACCAGGTTAAATGATGGAGTTTGTGATCAAGCAATTGGATGTTCTTGTCTGTTGCACAACTGGAGAGGTCTGGGCTGGAGGCAAAGAATCTCAGAACCCAAGTCATCTGAGTCCATGTTAAAAAATAAAAGTAACCTGGGGCACCTGGGCAGCTCAGTTGGTTGAGCATCCGACTTCGGCTCAGGTCATGATCTCGCAGTCCGTGAGTTCGAGCCCCGCGTCGGAATCTGTGCTGACAGCTCAGAGCCTGGAGCCTGCTTCAGATTCTGTGTCTCCCTCTCTCTCTGCCCCTCCCCACTCATGCTCTGTTTCAAAAATAAATAAACATTAAATATATATATATGTAACCTGAGTACGCTGAGAGTATGGGTGACCCCAACTGGCTTTGGAATGAAATTTCCAAAAAAGTTCAAACTCACTAGGAGATAAATTTGTTTAGCGCCTCTCTGGGTAATACTGGGTTTGTTTTCTTTTCATGCGGTGGCTTAAAAAATAGAAAAATAGTAAAGAAAACATCTTAGTTCCGTGAAAAGGGCCTTGAAATGTTGAAGAAGCCCAGATTCTAGTCCCGGATCTCCCCTTATCTCATCGTGAGCGATTTTGGACAAGCCAACTGTCCTCTGTCCCGTTTCCTCTGGACACAAAATTCTGCATTGGCAATGACTTCCTTTTGGCATTTTAAAGCTGTTTTCTAGCTTCCATCTTTTCTGTTTTGGGTCCTAACTAGAAGTCTGGGGTGTTAGGTGGATCCCACCTCACTCACGAACATGAACCCCACTTTTGGTCTCCCAAGTGGCCATGAAACTGCAGGAAGATCCACCAGGTTCCCAGTTTCTCTTGTCCCCTTTCAGACTGGTTTCTGACTGAGAGGGAGGGACTGTAGGTCCATGCCTCCATTCATCCAGTTTTGATAAAGTATGTGCCAGGTACTGTGGCAAATAAAATAGATGGCCAGAATATTTTGTTGTCCCTTTATGATTTCGAAAAGAGATTCATGTGAGTTCACCCCGTGCTTGCTTCTTTGTCCTAGAAACCTCTTTTAGTTGAGCTCAGAATTCAGAGGACGAAAATGAATATTTAGATCTATGATTCAACAAATTACTTCAGGTCTTTGTGATCTCTTCTGGCTCTAGGTCAGGTTCAGAGCCATCTCTTAGTTTCATTTCACGTGGTCATTTTGCGTTCTGTTCTTCCAGATTTGCCTAATTAAATTTTAACCAGAGAGATGGTAAAATGAATTTGCCCTCCCTAGTTGCTCTCAGGAGGGGAAGGGGGCTTACATAATAAAACTCTCGTGGGGAGGAGGGATCGCAGCTGGTAGTAAGTAAAATGAATCGTGCATACATAAATAATAGAGAACAGACCACCCTGAAGCTGAGAGGCTCCCGCTGCTGTGTTAGGGAGAGGACAACATTTTTGCAAGAACCCCTGAAATAACCTTCAGCCTTCTGTGAGATATTTATCTCCTGAGGCCCTCCGGGGTTGCCAGCAGTGAGGTGGAAACTTGCATGGGACAATCTTCTCTCTTTATAGCTTAGTTTGATATTCTGTACTGTATTGATGGACAGAAATCTATTACGGATAATTTTATCTTCATGCTGACTTTTGTCTACTGTGTGTTTTTCCAAGTTTCTACACTCAGCAGGCACTCCTTTGATATTCAGAGAACCAAAACCCATGGTCCATGGAATTTACAAACAATATTTATGACCCAGACATCACGGCGGGCACAAATGAAATCGTTTGTGTGGATGTATAATTCTGTTGTAAGGCAGGACTGCAGGCAGCACACCTGGGGAACTGGGAACCTGGGGCAAACACACCATCCCACCTCCTCCTATAGAGGACTCCCTGGCATTACGTCACCTCGGTTTCTGCTCTAGACAACTTGTCTTCCCCCGTCACGGAGTGCCACTGGGCGAGGCAGTGGCCCATTGTTTCTCTAGGTCTGCAGTACAAGACAAAGAAGGCTGGACAAATATTTGTTCAGTTTTTGCTTAATGAATTGAAACTGAATTGAAGATGGGCACCTGCTCCCAGCTGCTCCTGGTCTAGGCAGGGGTCGATGGTGTGAAATGGCAGCAAATGGCAGCAGAATATTCATTCAGCAAATGGCAGCTGCCTAGCAGAATATTCATAACTTGGGTGAGCCTGGGACTGTTTTCATGCGTCGGATGGGTTCAGCGTTCACTGAATTTTGATCATTTCCCTGGGGGCCAAGCGTGTGTGGAAAGGACAAAGGAACAGGCTGAGAAACTACTCTGTTTCACAGTCATCCGTGGGCATCACTTGTGCCTCCACCAGATGAATAATGACGGTGACTGTTCCTATTTTGTAGGAAGCAAGTTGCCAGGCACTGTGCTATGGGCTTGTACTACTCAGGACTCTCTTGCTTGCCAGTGACGGAGAAAAACAATTCTAATTTGTTTGGGGAAAGTACGGGATTTATTGAACAATGTCCTGGTTTCAGGCATGAGAGAAAGCCACCTAGCTCTCAATTCTGCTTCCCTCTGCGTCAGTCACAGTCTCTGGTACAGCCTCCCTAGGGGCTGGCTAGGTGACCACTGACAGCTTTAGGCTGATGACATCCTGCCTCGTCAACAACCATAGAAGACAGAGGTTTAATTGGGATAGAAGTCTTGAGATGGTTCCCCATATATATACATGCATATATATATATGCATGTGTGTATGTGTGTATATATACATGAATGTATATATTTCCCTCCATAGGAACCTTTTCTTTTTCTTTCCTTATAGCCCCTTCTTCCTTGGCTCAGCCATGAGGTGTTATTTTCATAGAAGCAGGGCAGCATGGATACCACTCAGAACCTAAAGTCCACAGAGGGGAGGAGGGGGATACTTCCTCCAGAACGAAGGTGGCATAGAAGCCCTCGGGGGAAAGGCAGTGTGAGCAAAGAAACTGGAGAGGATGAGTCTAGGGAGAGTATGATGCCTACTTCCCCAAGGGGCCTGAGGCCACCTCTGTGCCAGGTCTCGACCTAGGAAGGGGTATAGTACAATAATAGAAATCCCAGCAGGTTGAGAAGAAAGCTGGAAGCCGAGAGAACCAGGGCCCACTTCCTGTTTGGAACTCTGCCCCAGAATGCCCTGTGCCAACACGGGGGCTGCAACACAGTGAAGGGGTGGTGTGACATATTTAATGGGAAATGGCTCCAGAGGATGCCCCGGAGTCACCTTTAGGCCTCCTGTGCCAGAGAAAGGATCCAGAAGCACCCACATGTTCCCTGTGGGGAATGAGAAGGTAGCTGAGAGAGAGAGAGAGAGGAAACCGACCTATCCTGAGGTCACAGTGGCTGGGAGAACAGGATGGACAGCTGACCCAATCCTGGCAATCAAAGTCAGGCCCAGGGCTCGGTGGTATGGTCGGCAAAGACAAGCTGTTTCTCTGCTGGACTTGTCGCTGTGAGGTTATGAGCCTCCTCAGTCAGCCGGGGTCTCCTTGCGGAAAGAAGCAAAGCTGACTGATGGAGAGTTTCTGGAGTGTTTAGTCTCTGGAAATAAATCCAGACGTGAGGCAGAAGTGCCCTGGGCTTTTCATTTGCATAAGTCAACCAATTCTTTCTTTGTTTAAGCAAGTGAGAATTGCGTTATCTGTCATTTACAGCAGAAAGGGCTCTAACCCAAGTAAGGTGTAGAGAGACAGCGCCAGCAAAGGGGTGGAGCCTGGAATCAGCGGGAGGACCGTCAGAAGGAGCAGCCGGTAGGTGGAATGGGTGGGCTGAGAGCCAGATGAGACTGAAAAGGCACATGGAAAGGTTTTGTGGTGAGCAGTACACGCTCCCGGGGTTCATGACTGGGAGGGGTGTGTCGGGCAGGGCAGGAAGAAGCTCAGGACAGCAGGGCATCACGGGAATGGGGTGAGAAGGGCAGGTTAGCAGGGTTCGTAAACACCCACTGGACCTTGAGCCTTCGGGGGAGGAAGGCATGCTAAGCGGCCGGGGGAATGGAATGGTGAGACCATATCGTACATGGGGTTGAGAGCTGGGAACAGAAGACTTTGGTATGGGAAGCGCTGATCTGAGAGGAAGTTCTAAGCAGAAAACCAGAGGGCAGGCAGGAACATGGGTAAGATACCTGGGTGTACCGTGGACTTAGGAGCCCTCAATACACGAGGGAAAGAAGAGGCCAAGTGATGAGCTCCTCCAGAAACTGCATCTCGAAGGTAAATGGTTAAACAGCAGTGTCTAGTTTGCTCAAGGCCAGTTATGCTAGGGCACACAGGGGTCATTGACACCAAAAGCCTCTCTGACAGTCACAGTTGGGGAGGTCATCACCCACCGAGAAATCGTGTAGAAATTCCTACCAGCTGGAAGCCAACGTTGGAAAGAAATGACCCACGAATGCAGTATCACATCAAGTTCAACCGCATGCCTCGCGGCTAACAGCGCATTACAGATCAGTTTCAAGGGCTCTGCGAATCCTCAGTGGGCCGCTCCTAGGAAGCCGCGGGGCCGGGAAGGGGTGAGGGAGAGGCCTTGCGGGACGCCTGCAGGCCATCCCGAGACCCAGCAGCAGCAGGTCTAGAGTTGACCTACACGGCCGGATGTGGTCGCGGCCGGAAGAGAAATGCGAGGAAGGCTGAACGAGATGGGGGCACGGTGGCGAGAACCGTGACAGTTTGGGTCCACGCGCCAGTAGTGACCCGGCGGTGGAGGATCCCAAACACGCGTGTCCAACCCAGCATCGGGATCGGGGCGGTGGCGGGCCAGGCACACGCCCCAAAAGCACCCACACTAGGACCCGGGGCCGGTCTGTGTACCCCAGGCTAGGCGTGCGTCCGCGTAGTCTGATCCCAAGTCCGGCTTTGTGAAGCGCGCGGCGACTCCGCGTGCCTGTAGCCGCGGCTCCAGTACACTCAAGGGTGCCCGTGACCGTGGTTTATGCACCCCGGAAGCTCCGCGGACTGGCCTGTCTCTGACGACTCTTTGGCCTTCCCCGGGCAGCATCCCCTCCGCAACCCCTTCCGTGCCCTTCTCCCCGCCTGGGCCGCCCCGCAGCTGCGTCTCCGGGGCGGAGCTCGAGTGCGCCCGGCGCGGGGCGGGCCGAGCCCGGAGCGGGGCGGGGCCGGCAGGGGGCGCTGCGGCTTGCCGTGCTGCCCAGAGGTCGGTGCACGCAGCCCTCGCCTCCCCCCGAAACCGGCTGAGCAGGCGGCGAGCGCCGAACCGGGCGCGCAGCTGCGGAGCCGGGGCCGGGGCCGGGCCGGGAGCATGGACGGTGAGTGGGAGCGGCCCGGGGCCCGGCTGGTTGCCTTTTGGGCTGAGCGGCCCGGAGGCTCGAAGCCGACAGGCGTCCCGAGGCTGAGAGCCCGAGGGGGTCCTCGGGACGCGCCCAGGCCGGGACAACCGGACTGAGTCTCCGTTGGGAGAGTGGTGCTGGGGACTGGGGCGGGCTTCGGAGCGCCGAATCTGAACCCCGCGACTGAGCTCCCTCCTGCATTCCCGCACCTTCCCCAAACCGCAGCCCCCGACTCGCTCTTTCTCCGCAGGCCACCCCGGCCTCCGCCCCGCCACCCCCTGTCCCCAAACGTCAGCACCCTCTAACTCTGCCAAGGATTCCGGCGCCCTCTCCCGAGCCCTCGCCCCCACCTCCCCCAAACCCGCTGCCTCGGGCTTCTCCACCTCCAGCCCCGCGCCCCTTCGGCCCCGCCCTCCTCCACCGCGTCCCCGCCCCTCCAACCAGCTCCCGCCGGGCGCCCGCGCTCCTGCGCCTCATTCCAGCCCCAACTCGAGCTCCCAGGATCCTGGTTCCCGCGACACTTCCGAACCTGCTGGTCTCCAGGTGAGAAGGCGGCGGCAACTTCTCCGCGGCCTTTCTCGGGGGTGCGGCTGGCATCCCCGCCGCCGCCTGCGCCCGGCGCCTGCGGGAGTCCCGGGGCCTCGGCGAGGGGCCGCTCCGCGCGGGCTGGCGTCCCTGGGTGCGCAGGTTAGGACTGCGTGCTCCAGACCCCACGGCGTTGCTGTTGCTCGTCTGTAGCGATCGAATAGAGAAGCTGGCTTTGTCACACACCAGAAATGGAATTGGCTTAGAGCAGATTGCTTTCTTTGTGGCAGCAGCGGTCTTTCAAGTTGTACCTGTGGATGGTTCTAGGATTAGCGGTGCAGGAGGACGTGGAGCCATATTTTCCCGCTTCGCTGGGCGTCCAGAGGCTGCGAAGGGGCGCCCGGGCAGCGAGGCTTTAGCCGCCTGAGTGGCCGGTGCCTTCGTGGGAAGGCAAGGATACTTTGTAGGCTTTCAAAAAGTAAAATTAGGAGGGATGTGAAATTAGATCGGTGCGAATGGGAAAGCGTGGGGTGGATGGCCAAGGGAGGCCTCAAGAGGGCTTCGCAACTTGGGGGTATTTGTTGCTATTATGCGGAGGGTCCCCCCCGCCACGGGTGAACCCGAGTGTAGAGCAGACCGTGCCCAGCCCAGGCTTACGCACGTGACGTGACTGCAAACGGGGCTTGGCAGCAGCTCCTTCTCCTCGGAGGTGTTTGGTGCTCAGTGTGGACATCTGTGGGAAGAGAGTTCAAAGCAGATGGTTTGAAAAGCCTCGTGTTCCCCAGAGAGGGGTGGAGACGCACTGCTTACAGCCTGGAAAGCCAGTGCCTGAATCTGCCCCCATCCCTTCTCCTGGCTTTCAAGGCTGGGTTTAAATTAATTGCCTACTTCAGAGAAAGGACACGTAGGGGAAACTTCTCTTTCAGGGATTAGCTCCTGGCCAGCCCACCCTCACTAAGGCTTGGGAGGCTGCTGTGGGGCGCCAGGGAGAGGATGGGCCACCGGCCTCTGAAGCATAATGCTCCGAGCATTTGTGAAACTTGCAGTATCTGTAAGTTGGTTTTTTTTTCTTCTATTGATTGGCCTGAATAGTAATTAGCTCAATATTCTTTCAGCACCGAAGAGTGAATTAATAAGTAATTAGCCCAAGGTCACACCGGGACTCCGTGAGGGCACCTTCTCTGTCCTCGTCATGCTGCTCCGTAGTGAGTTGTTGACTGTCAGATGCTCCTCCAGCCAGGAGTGCCTTCAGGGTGGAACCATCTCGGTCAGCACCCAGCCTGGCACTCTCGAAGTGATAGCTACTCCATGTTTTATCTAGTAAAATGAATCCCTCTCTTGAATCTAGTCTGAGTCCATAACTCCTGTTTTTCCATCGTGCAGCACTGTTTTCAGAATAGTGTCCTTAAATTCATCAATTTTTTAAGAAACGCATAATGTCACTGGAGGGAAACTCCTCTTTGTGTTTCTTTGGGAACAGAGCGCTCAGTTTATGGGTCAGGCTCTGATCGCTGGGTCTCTAACATCAGGGGGGACGCCAGAATTTCCGTGAAGGAAATCAGCTGTCCTCAGCCTAGAATTGGGGTGAGGGGGTGGTGGGCACTCTGGGGAGCTCAGGCTGTTTGCCGAGGGGCGAGACCTCTGCAGCTTAACCTATAGGGCCCCAAGCTGTGGCCTCAGCCTCCCTGCCTCAGGCATCCCTCATCCCTTTCTGGGTGGGGAAGGAGCACTGCTTGCGGAGCCCTGCCGGCCGCTTCAGTTCGCACCAGCTTTGTCCAGTGGACACTGTCCATCCCAAATACCTTTCCCATGCAGAGCCGGGAGCACTGCGTCTTACACATTTCCGGCAACATGGTTCGCAGCTCCGCGGGGGCTGGTGGTTCGGGATGGGGTTTCTGTTTGTTGGAGGCGGCTGTGACCCGCTGACAGATCAGCAAAGCCCAGCTTTTCTTCCTCTGTCAGAGGCCGGTCCTGGAGACTACGACCAGAGGCTGAGGGGGTGGGAATGTGCCCGCCGTGCCACCTTTCTTCAGGAATCCGGGAAGGGCTGGCATTCAGAGTGTTACTTGGATGTGGGAACCTGCACGGCCCACAGGTCGAGGGTTGTCCTGGGCTTATCTTCCTTACCCAGACTGTCTCCGTCTCCAAGTCTGGCTCTTACCCAGAATTCCTGTAGCTGATGAAAAATCTGTTTTCTAGAAGAGGTTTAATTAATGCCTGCAGTTTGTGAGTGAGACAGAGAGGGAGGGAGGGAAGGAGGGAGGGAGAGAGGGAGTGGGCAGTGGGGCCTGCTGTCTCCAGGTGGATAGGGAAAAGGATGGGAGAGTATCCAGGATCCTGGAAAATCAGCAGGGGTAGACTTCAGCCCCAGGGCATTGTCTTGGGAACAGGGCTCTTGGGCTGGTGGATAAGGACATATGCCCACATCCTGGTATAGGGGTTACCATTAGGAGCAGAGTCACTGAGATAGGAAAAATAGCTCACAGTCACCTGAAATACGATTTGCCAGGCCCACTGTTCAGGTTTCTAGAAAGCCTTGAAGAACAGCTGAGAGCTGGGCTTAGCAAAGTGGGAGAGTGCAGAGCTATTTTAAGTTTTTGAATGAGGGTTGTGCCCCTTAGGAAATGGCTTGAGTGACATTAGGCTCGGGTCTGGCCCTGGGATGTCACCTCACACCCGAGATGCTGAGGGGGAGAGCCCAGGGGAGTGGAAAAGGAGAGACAGCTGGCAGAGTCTGTGAGCCTGCACTGAGGGGTGAAGAAGAGGCAACAGCTGCTTTCTGGCCGGATAGTGGGCCTTTTGACAGAAGCAGCCTTCCGGGGACCCTTCTTTTTTGTTTCTGTTTTTGAAAGAGAGTGTGTGCGTGCACGCAGGGAAGGGCAGAGAGAGAGGGGAACAGAGGATCCAAAGCGAACTCCATGCCGACAGCTTTGGCGCTGACTGCAGTGAGCCCAATGTGGGGCTCGAATTCACGAACCTCGAGATCATGACCTGAGCCAAAGATGGCTCCACCGACTGAGCCTCCCAGGCGCCCTCAGGGGACCCTTCTTGAACCTGCTGGGCAGCCTGGCAGACGGAATAGCACCTGCTGAAGCCCCCCCAAACTACAGATCCTGCAAAGCAGCCACGCACGAGGAGGCACCTGTGAACCAGGAATGAATTGCAGAGTCTGCTCTGAGTTCAGGAGGGTCAGGGTCGTCTTAACTGAGCCACAGACTCCAGCCTGCGAGCCTCCACCCCCAGCAGGCTGCTCTCAGTGTTCTTGGGCCTTGGTTGGGGAAACCTGGGCTTTTGGGACGTTACAGGTCAGTCACTAATGAAGAGAGGACCAGTCCCAGGAGCATGGAGGTAGATAAGTGATTGAAAAGGCGTTGAAAAATAAACTTGGAGGGGCCTCGAGGAGTAGTTGCTGCAGCCAGGGACAGCCCTCACTGTGTGCTCTTGGCTGGGTCGTCCATGCACCCACGGTCATGGACAGCCTCCCTTTGTTCGTCCCTCCTCCTCCCCTTCCCCCTGGTCTTATCCTTCTGGACCGCACACCTCAGGGAGCCGCCTCTGTGCTGGTACCCTGGGGTGGAAGAGAATGGAGGTCAGTCAAACATCTAGTAGCAGCAACTAGGAACCTGAAAATTGTGTTTATATTTGCCCACTCACCCCCCCCCCCACCTTATACATTCATGTTTCTGTGTTACGGGGCATGGTCACAGGCTTACCACTCTGGGCCTCTGTGTATAACCGACTTCCTTAGAGAGAGCCGTAATCAATAGCATGGACACCAGAGCTTTAAAAAACAAACGAAGATGAAAATTATTGCACCTGGTTTTGACACCCTGTCCCCTTCCCCTCCTCTGCTCATTTGTGGTTAGAGTCGTGATTTACACCAACTTTACAAATAGTTGGAATACTATTTGTCTACCACTCAATTAGAAGGAGACGTGTGTCTTTTCCACTAACAAAACCACAGCTTACTTTCCTAGAACGACCTCGTTCTTGGATCCAGTACCAAACGTTAGGCCTTCAGAGGTACAACCATGTCATTTTGAAGTAATAAACTATAAAATAAACTATAAAATAAAATGAGGCTCTTGCTTGCTATTTTTGTCATCTAATGTGGGAGAATCTGAAGTAAGAATAAAACATTTCACTGCCTTGTTAATTCTTTATGCTTCTAAAATGAACGAAGCAGTTGGATTAAGGCGAAAGAATGTTATTATGGTAGAAATGTCCAGAAGTTCAAAATAGTAAAGGAGGGACACAGTCTCACGGAAATAAATTATTAAATTTTAAACATTGTTATTAAAATGTGCAGAGATATAAATAGGAATTTCTATAGAAATATAAGCAAGTATAGAATTCTAATGAGTATAGATCGCTAAGTATAGAAATTTTAATCATTTGGTTGAAATATTTAATTAAATATTTAATGTTATGATCATGCTTTATTATGCTTATGCAGTACTTTACCATATAAATAAACTGAGCCCATGATCTTAAGTCCTTCCAGCAAGTCTGAGATCTTAGAGATGGGGACACAGGTCCACAGGGTGTTTCAAAAGGCTTCTCCTAGAATGTAGAACTCTTGAGAAGAGAAATACTCTGTAAACTTAGGTTTTCCTGCTACAGTTGCTTGATAACCAAATGTGGCTACATACTTGTTTGAAAATTACAGGTAGTCTCCTGCTCTGGGGTGAAAGTGAGTATTAGCTTTCTTTAAAATGTTCCGCAGGTCAAACAGACACAACCAGTGTGTGATTAGCACCACCAGAAGCCTCCTGGAAGGGTTTCTCAGAGTTTGTGGATGTAAAAGTTTCTCTGCTGATGACTTGCTAATACTAGAGTACCTCAGCACCTGTGTCTTCAGCATAGCACAGCAGTGAAGAGTGTGGACTCTGAAGCCATTCTGGCTTTGAATCCTGGATCTGTCATTACTAGTCTTGTACACTTGGGCAAGATACTTAACCACCCTGTGCCTCAGTTTCTTCATTTGTAAAATTGAGGTGACACTGATAAAAAGTGAGATGCTATTATTGTGAGGCTAAAATGAGATAGTTCAATGCAAGGATTTAGAACAGTGCCTAGCACGTATTATGCCTTAAACATGTTAACTGTTGGGGTACTTGGGTGGCTCGGTCGGTGAAGTGTTCAACTTAGGCTCAGGTCACGATCTTATGGTTTGTGAGTTAGAGCCTCGCATCAGGCTCTGTGCTGTCAGGATAAAGCCTGCTGCTTGGGATCCTCTGTCTCCACCTCCCCACATCTCCCCCCACCATGCCTCAAAAAGAAATAAACATTTAAAAATAAATAACATTTTTAAAAAGTAAAAAAAGTGTTAGCTGTTATTACTATTCATTCCTTAAAAATAAGTTTTTGGTGCCAGCCAGCCTCACGGAGTTGATGGCTATAGGAGAATGGACAAGACACACATAGTCTCTGTCGCAGAGGGACAGAGGACATTGTACTTAAGTCCACAGTAAAGGCCATGAATGGTAGTGCAGGCATTTCCCAGGCACTCACCTGCCTCTTGGCCGCCTGTTATGATCATGAGAGCCTAGGGCAGGCCTATAAAGGTTGACCATGGCAGGAGGTGGTGCTGACCAGCTTCAGCGGGTACACACAGGCACAATGTTGCCTGGCCAGCTCTTTAAATAGGCACTCGATTAACAACCACAGGCTGGTTGCTAATGTTTTAATGTTTTAACAACTTAGGTTGTTAGTGGGAAGTGTGATAAGAGACCGTAAACTCAGTATTTACTAACCTACTCGGCCAGCCCTGGTCTTAGAGGACAGCATCGTGCCCTGGCCACTGCTTTGGACTGGTATTGCGGCAGCCCTAAGAGCCCCACAGTCCTGTGAGAGACCCAGTTCTGAGCGAGGAACGGCCCAGCTGCTTAAGCGTGCCTAGGGGATTTGCACAGAGGCAGAAGGCCTGACCATCATGCTTCCTGTATCTGCCCTAGTCAGAACCTTCTGGACATGAAGATCGCTGAGAACCTGTATTGATAGGCTCGGATTTAATAACCGCTTCTGGAGAAGGGAGGTCCTCACTTGCTCTGTGTGTCCTACAAAGGAACTCCCACTTGGAAGCCTGCCCAACTAGCGTCTGCCATCACGGCCTGGTGTGGGCCTCTAGCCACGGGCCGTGGACTAGAGAGCCCATGATCGCTGCCTCAGGATCTTGAGTGCCTCTGCCTTGTGAGCGTGATTGCTGTAGCCTTGGCCCCGCACTGGAGCACTTCATGTTAACTGCCCACTGGAAACCTGATAGCTCTCTTGATGAGGTGCCTGCTTTCATTCGTTTAATTTAAACTGCTGGCATATGAAGTCAAGGAGATTTTGTCGTTTTCTTTTGTTTTGTTTTTAATACTTGCCCCGTGCTTGGAAGATAAAGAAATGGCAAATAACGTCATGGACTTTTAAAAACCATTTCTTTGTATGCAGGCAGACCTGAGTTAAACAGAGGGGAACCTTTCTTTAGTTTCCACGTGGTTCCCTAGGTGCTCTAACTTTTCTGGTCTTGCCTCGTGATTTCCCAGATGGGGTCATCTCTTGTCGCCAGTTTGTCTGTCTCCATCACAGTTCCTAATGGAAACAGACCTGAAAATCAAAGCTCAGATATTTATGGTCGGAGGTCATGGCGCCGACAGTTGATTTTTTTGTTGTCATTGGCTCTGGCTTCAAGGTGAAGAATGACGGTCTCTTTGAGAAAGGCGTATTTCAGGAGACGGCTCACGTCAGCGGGCAGCAAGATGCAGGCACGTCTGCCTCGTTCTTGGCTCATCTAATTCCCAGCATTTCCATGTTGGTAGCATATGATTTTTTATTTGTGCATCTTGCTCTAATGACTGCTGATTCTCTTGGAACAGCTGCATTAATTGATGGTGTTTAACACCCAACGTACAGTAAGTAATTGCAGTTGGCTTGGCTGAGTAGAACACGTTCTTTTTACTGGCTTTTTTAGCTTGAGGAGTGTTTTCTCTGTGTACTGAATGCCAGAGAGGGAGTTAGGAACTCCTTGCCCCAGCGCCTCCCCGTCACTTGATGCCGACACTCCCCGGGGACGCCGCATGCCACCATAACATCTGTTCCCACTGCGTGCGGATTGTCTGCTCACGGGCCTGTCTCCTCAGCCTGCCCGGGAGCTCCTGGAGGCCGGGGGCCGCATCCAGCTTCTCTCGGACTCTTCAGCCCTGAGCACGAGGACTTGCATCACATATGCCTAAGTAAGGGCTGGGTGAAAGAATGAATGGCTGCTTGCAAAGCTGTCAGGTTTGCTTTTGGCCGCAAGTAACGGAAAGTCCTACCTTAATGGCTTAAGGAAATAATGGTTTCTTTCTTTCCTGTAACAAGATGTCCCCATGTAGGCGATTGCTAGCATTAGTTTTGACAGCCGATGTCTATCTGAACCGACACTTCTGTTGTTTTCTTGGCCTGTCCTTCATGATGGCAGATGACTGCGGCCAGAAGGAGGCGCCAACCACGTTGGTACCTTTTATCAGGAAAGCAGATGTTTTTCCCAAAACACCTAGTGGCCTTCCCCTGACAGTTCATGTGTCACGTGACCCGTCCCAGTTTAAAGGGCCATGTGAGTATTTAGCAGGGCACACTGCTACCGAGGTTAGGTGGGCTCACTGCTACACAAATAACCCAAAGATGCTTGAAGACTTAAATATGGTAGACATTTATTTTTTGCTCGCACAAAATCCAAAATGGCTATTCCTAATTAGTGGGGAGGGGGTTCTCCTCCAACAGGTGATTGAGGGACCTAGGCTCTCATTTCTGCCATGCTTGTTTGCATCAAACAGAAGAGGAAGGAGCGTGGAGGATGGTATGTGGGATAATTTTATGGGCCGAGCTTGGAGGTGGTGAATTAATTCCAGTGACATTCCACTGGCGGGGGTTCAGATATATGGCCACATCTCCTGGAAGAGAGGCTGGGGAGCGTGGTCCAGTGCCTAGGAAGAGGGGGAGTCGGGTTTTATGATTAGCTGGCAATCTCTGCCGCTCCTTTCCCTCCCACCCCAGCCCAAATCAGAATTCTCCTAGCAAGGAAGAAGGAATGCATATTGAGGGACAACTAGGGCTGTCTGTCTTAGAAGGAGATATTGTGCTAAGAAGGCTCCAGCCAAAAATAGTCTTTATTTCTAGATCATCTGTCTTAAATCCCTGCTTCTGTTCCTGCCTTTAGGAACCAGACCAGAACAATAGAAGGTTTTCATTATCCCTGTTTCTTGACCCCAGGCCTGTTCTTAACAGCTTTATGGGAATGAGTCATAATTGATCCCCCTCAGCAGTTGATGATTGCCCCACAGGAAATGGGATTCAGCACCCCCGGGCCAGAGGAGCTCCTAGCCTGTGAGAGCTCCTTGCCAGGGAGCCCGTCGAGTGCCCCCACTCACCTGGCCTTCCGAAGTTTTTCTTCCTCTTCAGCCCCCGGCCTAGCACACCCACATCCGGAAGGGAGCAGAGGATGCAGCAGAGAGTGACCCCTGCTTCCCACTCAGATGATCTGAGAAATCTTTTCCCAACCACTTCCTGCTAGTTTTTCTCCGTAAACAGTAATGAATGATCCATTTATCTACCGGGTTTCAGTGTTTTGTTCTTGTTCAGTTTGTTGTAGGTTTCTGTGACAGGCGTTTCTCCATCCACAGCATCTTCCTTGGTGGTCTTCTTTCCTCCCTCCCTTCCTTTCTTCCCACGCACACCTACTGAGCACCCGCTGCTTCCTCAGCTCTGTGTTCACCTAGCCCTGCAAGTAGGTACGCAGGGAAGCCGACCCGAGCCTGCGTGTTGATACATATTATGGGAGGGCTGTCGTTGCCCAATACTGGGGGCCTCACCTAGCATTGGGGTCAGGGAAAGCTTCTAGGAGGAGCTGGCTTTTGAGCTGAATTAAGAAGGCACCAGGGCCAAGAGAGTGGGCCCAGACCCTGAATCATGAGAAGGGGCATGTGGGGGTTCAGGAAGAACGGTAAGTCCTGTGTGCCAGCGTGGGGGTCCGGCAGTGTGGTCATTTGCTCATTTACCAGAGCGGTGAACAAGGCAGATAAGGTTCCAGCCGCAAGGGAGCTCAGGGCTGGGCTGGAAGACGGAGGGTGCGCAGGAGTCTGAGGAGGGCTTGGCTGCTGCCCCAGCCGCTGCCCTGAAGGGTTTGCCGTTGGAGGCTGAGCAGGATGTGGGCCCACTACTCATACCGTTCACCTCTCCTGCCCCGTTCCTCGGTTTCCGATTCTTGTCTGGTCCTTTGCCTGGGCATTACTCAGGCTATGAAAATAGAGGCTGGCACCAAAATACCAGCATGACGTCGGTGAGGAAAGCTGAAACTGTCATCACATATCAAGGTATGCGCCAGCAGATTTTTGATGGGGTGCTTTCTCAGAGCCCCAGGGATGAGGTCCTGAAGTCGGCTTACAATTTTTTCCCCTCTCCTTTCAACTCCTACCAGTACTTCTGGCTACTTGGCGCAGAACATGGCCTGGTTGTGTCTGTTACGCACGCTGTGAGCACGTTGAAATGAACAAGTGGAATAACTTAATACCCACCCTGTGAACACGTTGACATCCGCTCAGTAAGGTTTGGCCTTGCCACGGGCTGGCCTGTTGGGAGAGGCCGGGTCGTCTCTATAGCCCCATTAGGTACTGCCACATGGTCCATGAGGGGTGTCTGTCCGGGCGAGGCGTATGTAAGCACTGCTTGAGAAAGGAACTGTTCTCACCAGCTCCCTAGGTCTGCTCAATTCCCCGAGGAAATGAGGGCTGTGCCAGCATTCCGCAGGGCTGTCAGCTGCCTTCATTGTGACGAATGGCCCCAGAGAGGTTTCCTTCTTTCTCTCTACCCAGCCCTGTTCGCTGTGGAGGAATTGACAGTGCTACGGAGTGGGGTGCAGAGAGGAACTTTCCTACTAGTGTAAGCCCAGGGCTGAATGTATGGCGTTGTGCTTCCAGGTAGGGAAATCTCAATCCGTAGAAAGAAACTCGGACCAGCCATGGTGTCTGCTGGGTCCCTTCTTGGTGCTAAGGGCGGTAGGGAAGATGCATAGTAATAAAATGAGAAAAGGAAGATTGTTACTACCTGTGATGTGATTTGTAATAAGAAATATATATTTGTTTGTCCCTGTTTCTGGTTAGACCCCCTAAACTGTGCTGGGACCTAGGAAGGTACTTTTGTGATGTTAATGAAATGGTGTTTTTTGAAAACCCCCAGGTAACTAAGAATGGGGGCTGGTTGCCAGGAGAGCCAGCCTGTGATTAGAAGGTTGGAACTTCCAGTCCCATCCCCAGACCTCCAGGGAGGGGAGAGGGGTTGGAGGTCAAATCAGTTGTCAGTGGCCAATGATTTAACCAGTCATGCCTATGTAATGAAGCCTCCATAAAAACACAAAAGGATGGGTTTGAAGAGCTTCCAGGGCGAGCACGCGGGGATGCCGGAGACTGGCACCCCGGGAGAGGGCATGAAAGCTATGTGACCTTTCCCACGTCCATGTCTTGCCCCGTGCGCCTCTTCCATCTGACTACTCCTGAAATCTGTCCTTTTATAGTAAACCCGTGATCTAGTAAGTAAAATGTGTCTCTGGGTTCTGTGAGCCACTCTAGCAAATGAATTGAACCAAAGAGGGAGTCAGACCTCCAGGCAGAAGCACAAGTGAAAACCTAGATTTGCAATTGGCCTCGGAAGTGGTGGGGGCCGGGAGGAAGTCTTGTGGGACTGAGCCCTTAACCTGTGGCCTCTGACGCTGTCTCCAGGCAGGTACGGTCAGACTTGAGTTGTAGGACACTCAGCTAGTGTCAGAGAACGGCCTCGTGATGTGGGGGGAAAACCCATACACACACTAGCTTCGGTGCAGAATCCTTAACACCCTAAGTGCCGTCCCTTCCACAACCCCAGAAGGTGGCTGATTTGACATTCCACCGGAATATAAGCTCGGTGAGGGAAGGGATTTGGGACTGATTTGGTCACTACTGGTCCCCAGCTTCTAGAACTGTGCTTGGCATATTGCAGAGGCTCAGTAAATATTTGTTGAAGGAGTAACTGAATCACCATGTCCAGGTGAGGAAACCAGCTCAGAGAGGTTAAGTAACTTGCCTGAGGTGCTGCAGCTGGTAAGTGGTGGAGTGAAAGGCCTGAATCTCAGTCCCAGGGAGGCACCTCGAGCTGGGACTTGGGGTCCCAGCCCCATTGCCCTTGGAATGTGGGCTCCTTCCAGAATAGCCCCGGAGGAAGGCCTGCAGCCTGTCTGGCTCATATTCTGACCAAACTGCGGCACAAGCTTGGCAAAAGCCAGCATTCGTATGGTGACGAGCCACCAGCCCCCAAATGACAAAGCCCGCCAGGTTGTCTGCCTCCTTGGCTGTCAGTGCCTTGCTGTAAACTCGAGGGTGGGAGGAACACGCAGGAGTGAATCTGTCAGCGGCTCCGGAGTGATGTTTCTGTGTTGCCGTCCTCCTCCTGTCAGGCATGTGTTCAGGAGCCTTCTGTGGCTCCCTCCTCCTTCAGGAGCCTAGTCTGGCCTCCCTCATTCTCCACCCTGTTCACTGAGGAGTGACTGCGTAAAACCTGTCATCAGGGAACAGCGTAGGGAGGGGTGGATTCTGCCTCCGCACGTGTGCCACTGTGCCCATTATTTGTCCTCCTTGAAATGCCTGCTCGCCTCAGGCATGCCCACCGGCATCCTGCCTGCCCTTGTGGCTTTAACAGTTTCCATCTCTTCCTTAAAGCCCCCTCTGACCCCTTCCCTCACCGCTGCCGCCTCAGTCTGTTTATACAGTGCGTTTCCTAACGGAGCTCCTGGAGCCCTGGTCTCTCTGGGCGTGATGGGGCATCTGCTGAGTGGGGCACCAGGCCCCTCCCAGTAAACTCTGATTTTATCTCTCTTACACAGCAGGTTTCATGTTGCATTCGTTTTGAAAGGAGGCACTCTTTCAAAACCACTAGTCTCTTTATAGCTTATGTACCCGCCTTGTGACTTCTTGCTTGATTAACATCGTTTAAAAAATAATTTAAATAGGGGCGCCTCGGTGGCTCAGTCAGTTAGGATGTCTGACTTCAGCTCAGGTCATGATCTTAGGGCTTGTTAGTTTGAGCCCTAAGCATCGGGCTCTGTGCTGACAGCTTGGAGCCTGGAGCCTGCTTCAGATTCTGTGTCCCCCTCTCTCTCTGCCTCTCCCCCACTCATGCTCTGTCTCTCTCTGAGAAATAAACATTAAAAAAATAATAATTTAAATTCTACAGCTTTTTTCTGACTTTAAAAGTCATAAATGTTTAAGAATATTTGGAAAATGCTAAAAACTATAAATGAGAAGTCTTCCAGGATCCCACCACCTGCTTCCAGAGTTGTAAACCAGTCCTTCACCCTTGCAGTTTGTTTCAAAGCGGAGTAAGATTACTTGTAGTCCCAACCATAACCACTCATAACATTAAGGGTCTATTTTCTCTTTCCAAGATTTCTTGCAAAATTGTCACTTTTATTGATTTAAAAAATAGAAATAGATTCAAAATTCTAAAGAATATAACTATATAAACTCTCACTCTCAGCCCTGTTCCACTCAGTCCAGTTTTGTAATGTATCTTCTTTATAACATAATTGAGCTCAAACTGTATATGCTGTATTATAGTTGGCTCTTTTGACTTAACGTAGCATTTTCTGCTATCATTACTGATCGTCAGTTATTTGTACCATAACACACTGTAAAAACAAAGCATTAAATATATGAGCAAATATTGAAAAGTTCACTGTAGAGATGACCATTCTTAATTTGGGGACCGTCTCTTTCCAGACCTTATTTTGTATGTTTGCATGTTTTCTTAAAATTTCCTGGTGTTTGTCGCGATGTGCAGATGTTTGTTTTACCTACAGAGACACCTATATAATAGATAAGCACTGCATCCATTATGCTGCTGAAATAGAGAACAGAGGCGAAAGAAAAAATCAAATTTCTTTACAACTTACAGCCCATTGACAAGTCCTTGAGACAGGCAGAGTGACCTTCCTCTAGAAACTCATCCACCTCGATGATGACACTCGGCTAAGGGCAAAGGTAACCTTAGCCTCATAGTAGCCTGACCTCCAGGATCCTGTAAGTCTATGTTAACATATAAAAATTTCTTTGGAAACTTCCTTTATCTCTGCTCCCCAAGATATACGTTAGCAATCATCCTCCAAGCATATGGCCCGCTGATACGCATCTGAAGGGTCTCATGACTAGGGTTTTACTAGACAGTAGTAAATGACCTTTTGCTAACAGCTAGCCCCTCAAGGTCCTAGAAACTTTGCTTCCAAAATTCCTTAGAGACTTATGCTATCCCTAACCCCCTTCCAACCCCAGTACAGCTCTTTCTACCCGTGGGTCCTATCCCCATGCTTTAATAAAACCTCCTGTTTGCTCCGAAGAGGACTCAAGAATTACTTCTATCTTGACCGTTCACTCCAAAGCCCACCATTTCCACATCACTGCCACTGACACACTCTCGTTCATTTTTCACTTGGCAGAATCTTGGAGGTTTGTCCACATCCACACCTAAGCCCATCTCTTTCTCTTCTTTTTTAAAAAGATTTTATTTTTAATTAATCTATATACCCAACATGGAGCTCAAATTCACAACTGATCCAGAGTCACATGTGCTACCAACTGAGCCCATCAGATGCCCCGCTCTTTCTTTTTAAAGGCTGAATCCTGTTCCATTATATGAATAAACGGTAATTTTCCAACCATTTCCCTTTGGGTGCATTTCAGTTTTCAGATTTTTATATTTATTCCTATTGCTTCTTTATACATGTGAATAAGCATTTTTGGGATATCTAGTCACCAAAGAATACAAATTCTTGGGGCAAAGGGTATGTGTGTTTACTGTTTTAATTAGACCACCAGTTCTTCTTCACAAATACTGTTCCAGTTAGCGCTCTTCCCAACAGTGTGTGAAAGGATTTGTCCCCCCCCCATTGGGACTAACATCCGCTAGAGACGAATGACCTTGTTATTTTTTTGGCAATCTGAAGGGTGAGACATACGATGTCATTTTTAAATTTGTATTTCTTTCCATCTAGCTTTTCCAAGCACATACATACACGCATTTAAAAAAAAATTGGGTCGTGCAGTGAGTGCATGGCTCTGTATCCTTTTTTAGTTTTTCACATTAAGTCACATTAAAATGTTCACATTTTCTGGGTCACTGCATGGTCTTCAAAAACTCAGTTTTTCAGAGGTGCCCTCTCACTGAACAGTGCAGATGACCTGGAATGTTCTTTATCTTAATGTATTTATGTCCTTAATCTCCAGCATCCTGGGGAATGACAAGTAATAAAAAAGAAGGGAAAGCAGAAGGTACACCTTCTGTGGGGGATTGACGCGGGATCTGCCCAGGAAACGAAGCAAATTAAAATCTGAACTAGATGTTTGCGCAGGGGCTCGTCCTTAGGTATTTGGCGGGGAGGTACCTAAAGTAAATATCACCATGAGCTCTTGTTTCATGGGGACATTGAATACTATCTGTTAAATATTAAGAAGCTTCACCTATTTCTTGTGCTCCATTATGAAAAGTGCACAGCTTTCTTTGTTGTCGTTGTTTTGGATGGGGGAGGTATGATGCTCCCAGAGCTTCTCACATCTGTGGAAACAACCGGGAGGCAGGGTGGTGCGATGGACATTGTGTTGAGCTGGCAGGTCTGAAGAGTTGGCTTCAGATTCTGGCTCTTCCCCTGACTGCTGTGTGTAAACCTGGAGAAGACACTCAGACCAGTTCCTGGGGGTCTGTGTGGTGTGAATGACCAGGGCGTGAGTGGGTTTGGACAACCTGGTGGAGGGTAGGCTAGTAGAAGCCAATTCTAGCTCAATATTATTGAGAACAGTAAAAATGAGCACGATTTAATAGCAGGATGGTATCATAGAAAATAAATATTTGCTCTTTGCCCCCCAGTTCAGGGCTTGCAGCTCCTGAAACAGGGGATCTCCAGAGTGCTAAGAGTATCTTTTATTGCTAATGACTGCTGGCCTGGGGGGCAGGAGTGGGGGGTCATGGGGGGACAGGAGGGGGCGCTAGATAGCCTCTGGTGGGAGCCGGTTGCCTGAAAGGCCAAAGCACCATTAGAGGACTCTAAGTCTAAGTTTGGACTTTGAGCCCCACCGATGGCCTGTGACTTGGTCAGTCACAGATACGGTTGGCATACACAGGTTGGCAACACATCAGCGTGCTAGGAGGGCAGCTTGCCTGGAGAGAGCGTTGAAGCCGTGCGCCCTGGCCCCATACCTTGCCCTATCCATTCCTTCCATTTGGCTGTTCCTGAGTTGTATCCTTTATATAATAAATCTGTGGTAACAGCAACTAAAATGTTCTCCGATTTTATGAGCTGCTGTAGCAAATTATTGAACCTGAAAGGAGGAGGGGTTGTGGGAGACCCCCCCCCCACCTTTGACTTTGTAGCTACATCAGACAAAAGTGAGTAATTTGGGGACGCGATGCTTGTAACTGGCGTCTGAAGTGGGGGCAGTCTTTGGAACTGAGCCCTTAAACCTGTGGAGTCTGACACTAATTTGGGGTAGTCAGTGTCAGGATTGAATTCCAGGACACCCAGCTGGTATCCACAGAGTTGGAGAATTGGTTGGTGTGAGAAAAATACAAAACACTGCACGTTTGGTGTCGGAAGTATTGTGAGTAAAAACAGCTGAGTCGTATGTTACCAGTCTCCAGAAATGTCCTGACACACAGTCATCCAGGTCTGTGCTACCTTTGTCCACACCAGGGGCATGCTTGTGAACAGACAGACACCATCGCTGCTGTCTGGTAGCTTGTAGTCCCATCACAGGAGGCAGCCAGCCAGCCAGCCAGCATTCCAGTGTTTGATTATGTAATGATAGTCCCATAAAGTGTCATGAAGGAGAGATACAGGGTGACTTGGGAGTGTCAGACAGGACACTGATCTAGACAGGGGAGTTCAAGGGCAGCTTCCCTGAGAAAATTACCTTTGAGCTGGAATCCTGAGGCTGATCATGAGTTAACTATGGGGGAAAGGTGGAGGGGCAGAGGAGAGAGAGCAGCCTGCTCAGGCTAGGGGAAGGCAGAAAGGATGGACCGCCAGTGGCTGTAGTGAGCCTCTCCTCTGTATGTTCATCTGTCCATTCCTTCAGCCATCCTGCAAACGTCGATTGATGACCAAGTACTGTGTTTGATACTGAGGGCAGAAGAGTAGGGAGCAAGACAGACAAAGTCTCTGGTCTCATCATTACTGCTGCGTAACAAATCATCCCCAAACTTGACTTAAAACAGCCATCGTTTCACTGTTACCCTCATGGCCTGGAGGTGGACGGGGCTAGCTCGTGTTTCTCACTCAGGTCTCTCACAGTTATGCAGGCAGTTGGTGGTCCACAGTCATCCGGATACCCCCTGGATGTATCACACTCCCTGGGTGCATCACACATCGGATGCCTGGGCTGGGGAGCCTCCGTTAGGGCTGCACGGGCGTCCCTGTCTCTGGGCGGCCTCTCACATCGTATCTCTGGTATGGTTGCTTCAGGGCTCTGAGCAAATGGCCCAAGAGAGAGCAAGCCTGATAAAATCTCATGGACTTTTCTGACCTGGGTTTGGAGGTCACACAGCATCGTTTCTGTCCCATTCTATTCTTTAAGGTAGTCCTGAAGCCTGCTCAGGGGAGCTAGAACCCCCTCTTGATGGGAGATGTGACAGAAAACTTGTAGTTGTGCTCCAGAACCACCACACTCTCATGCTCTGCTCCCCCTGGCTTTTGTCCTTGGCTTTACACCTACCTGCCTACCTCAGCTCACGAGAGTTCTCCAGAGAAGACAGTCTTATGGCCTGCGTCCTGGCTCCAGCATGCCCCTTGGGGGTCCCATCTTCCTCTCGTGCCCCAAGTAGCTCCAGAAAAGCAGAGTTTTCTTCATCTCCTTTCTTGGGGTGGGGGCGGAGGTTGGTACCCCTTGTGAACTCGAACTCCAGGCATCTGCCCAGCTGACCCACCTCCTAATTGGGTCATCAGAGGACATACATGGGCACAGGCACCAAGTCCCCAAGGATCATGGCTCTTTTGTGGGGCTAAGAGATGGCCAGGATGACTGGTAGTCACACCAGTGAGCCTGGACTGACAGGCCTTGTAGGCCTTGGGCAGGGTTTGATCAGCATCCTAAGAGCATTATGGGAAACTGCTAAGTGACCAGAGTTTTGATGACCACCTTCCAGGGGGATTATAGCAGACAGTCCTGTGATCTCACTTAGACATGGAATCTTGAAAAGTGAGGTCATAGATATAGATAATAGATTAATGGTCGCAAAGTGGGGGTGGGGGGTCCAAAGGTACAAACTTCCATTTATAAAATAATTAAGCCACAGAGATGTAATGTACAGCCTGGTGCCTGTAGTTAGTAATACTATATTGTATATTTGAAAGTTGCTAAGAGTAGATCTTAAAAGTTCTTATATAAGAACCAAATGGAACTAACTATGGTGAGGAATGTTAACTAGGCTTATGGTGGTGATCGTTTTGCAAAACATAACAAATAGCAAATCGTTATGTTGTGCATCTGACTCTAATATAATGTTATATGGAAATTATACCTCAGTGAAAAGAAGACAGACCTCTGGGAAGACAAGATTTTGCGTTATGTTTTTAAATTAATGTTAGAATGATTTATTTTTCTTACAAAAGAAGACTTTCAGGTATGTTCCTAGTTTCAGAAGAGGAAGCATAGAGGAGCACCTGGGTGGCTCAGTCGATTAAGCGTCCGACTTTGGCTCAAGTCATGATCTCAACAGTTCTTGATGGGTTTGAGCCCCACGTCGGGCTCTGTGCTGGTAGCTCTGTGCTGGCAGCTCGGGGCCTGGAGCCTGCTTTGGATTCTGTGTGTGTGTGTGTCTCTCCCCGCCCCCCCCCCCCCCCACAACTCACACTCTGTCTCTCTCTCTCTCTCTCAAAAATAAATAAATACAAAAAAAAAAAAAGGAGGAAGCACAGATCTCCATCCTGATTAAACAAATTACAGTAAAACTAATGGTATGGCAGTCTGTGGTCAGTTATCACAAGATTGGTGGGCAGAGCCCATCTTCTATCGCCAACAGAGTTCACAACGCCGTCAGCTGAACACAGTCTACGGCAAACATTCCTACCATCATGATGTCCTATGACACCCAACGAATAGTGCAACAGTCAACAATGGATAGTGTCCAAGTAACAACACAGCAAACCTTGGAAGATGACTATTAAAACAAATTTCTAAATTACAGGATAGCTCTTTGCTCTATTTCATTGACATACTCAGAACCTCAATTTAGAAACTCAATTTAATGATGATAATACAGAATAAGTATTTGTTCATTTAGCTTAAGTGTGTGGGAACTGGTATGTAAACAAAGGTCATGGTCACTCCAGAGCTTTGCATTCTCAAAAACACTTGTGTGAATAGCTACCTCCCCCATGGTTCTCATTAAGTACCATTGATTTTTTTTCTTTTTTATAGAAGCCCTAGTGATTTACAGGTAAGTATGGCCTGCTCTGGAAAACTTGAAAGGACCTACCATCCACCGAATGGCATCTTTCTTTCAAGACCTCTACTTCTCTCAGCTTCAAGTTAGGTTTCAAGGTAAGTACTGTATTCCAGATGAACAGAGTGATTTTAAGATGTAAATGGCCAGATCCCCACTCCCCACCCCCGCCCAAATGTTGCTAGATAATAAGTGCATTTAAATATTTCTAGAAAACTCTTGCTTCAAAGCCAAAAAAAAAATTTTATTGGTATGTTTTCAGATGGTAGCAGACCAGAAATGGAAAGGAACTAACCATTATTGAGCTATTATTGACAGGGTTTTGGAGTGGTGGTGGGGTCTAGAGCTGATGGGCAAGAAAGGATTCTTGAGAAGTCTTTGTCGTGGAAAGGTGATTTTATTAAAGCATGGGGACAGGACCTGTGGGAGAGAAGAGCTGCCTCGGGACTGTGAAGAGAGACTGATTATATACTTGGGAGTTGAGGAAGGTGAAGTCAAGGGGAAGTTTCCAAAGGGACTTTCATATGCTAAAGAAGCCTCAGGGATATTGGAGGCCTAGCTACTGTCAAATTAAGGTTGTTTTTCCCTCTAGCAAAGCATTATCAGGAGGACAGTAGGGAGTTCCTGGAGAAACGTTATACTCTGCCAGCCTCAAGTATTTGTCAGTGGGCTGCAGGTTATAAAGAAATTTAATTTTATCTTTTATTTCCTTGTGCCTTTGTTTCCCACATCCTTGTGACTCCGGTGTTTTATATATATAATAGTTTAATCTTAATTCAAAAGTCTATACATACAGGCAAGTATTAGAATTAGTGTTAAACTACTATAACAAAGTCCCAACTTTCAGTGGCTTAACACAATAGATTATTTTTCCTTTATAAAAACAGTGCAGTTTGGTTCCAAGATGGTGGTATCAAGGATGGGGGTTCATGAAAGAAGTGTGACCTCTGCACCACCCAGAGATCTGGGGACCCAGGCTAGCAGAACTCTGCCTTCTATAATATGTTGTTCCTAAGTGTGCTTTTTCCTCTTTTCTTTGCATTATTTTATTTTTTTAACACTGCACATTTCTATTTATTCAGTATCAAGTTATGTCCTATCTTCTTTCCTTTCTAGTTGTGTCGAGATATGATTGACATAGAACACTGTATTAAGGTGCGCAACATAATGATTTGATACATGTGTATACATATGTGAAATGATCACCACAAATTCGGTTAACATCCATCTCCTTACATACTTAAAATTTTTATTTTCTTGTGATGAGAACTTTCAAGATTTTCTCTTTCAGGGGTACCTGGGTGACTCAGTCAGATAAGCATCTGACTCTTGATTTCGGCTCAGGTCATGATCCCAGGGTCATGGGATCGAGCCCCACATGGGGCTCCACACTGAGCATGAAGTCTGTTTAAGATTCTCTCTCCCTCTCTTTCTGTGCCTCCCCCTCACTTGCATACTCTCTCTCTCTCAAATAAAGAAAAAAGAAAAAAAAGATTTACTCTTTCAGCAACTTTCAAATATACAATAAAGTATTGTTAACTATGGTCACCATGCTATCTATTACATCCCCAGGACTTATTTATCTTGTAATCAGGAGTTTGGACCTTTTGTCCACCTTCACCCATTTCCCCTACCCCATCCCTGCCTCTGATAACCACCAAACTGTTCTGTTTCTATGAGTTTGGTGTTTTTAGATTCCACATATAAGTGAGATCATACATTATTTATTTTTCTCTGTGTGACTTATTTCATTTAGCATAATGCCTTCAAGGTCCAACCATGTCGTTGCATATGATAGGATTTCCTTCTTTTTTAATAACTGAAAAATATACCATTTTATATATATATACATATATATATAATATATACACATATAATATATACACATATAATATGTGTATATATTGCACATTTTCACATATATATTATATATATACATATATATTATACATATACATTTTCACATAATGTGAAATGTGAATTACACATACTCATTTCATATAATATGTGTATATTTTGCACATATAATATATACACATATAATATGTGTATATATTGCACATTTTCTTTATTTATCTGTCAATAGACCCTTAAGTTGTCGCCATGTCTTAGCTATTGTAAATAATGCTGCTAGGAGCATGGGGTACAGATATCTCTTCAAGATGATGATTTGGTTCCTTCAGGTATATACCCAGAAGTGGGATTGCCGGATCATATGATAGGTCTATTTGTAGTTTTTGGAGAGACCTCTATACAGTTTTCTCCAGTGGCTGCACCAATTTGCATTCCCATCAACAGTGTGCCATAGTTTCATTTTCTCCACATCCTTGCCAGCGCTTAATATGTCTTGTGAAATAGCCATTGTTTTGATAATAGGTGTGAAGTGATATCTCATTATGATTTTGAATTGTATTCTGTATTTCTCTGTAGATTAGTAAGGTTGGGCATCTTTTCATGTACCTGTTTGGCCATTTGTACATCTTCCTTGAAAAAATATTCATTCAATTCCTCCGCACATTTGTTTAATTGAATTATTTTTTTGGCTATCAAGTTGTATGAGTTCTTTATGTATTTTGGATATTGATCCTTTATCTGATATATGATTAGCAAATGCTTTCTCCCATTCCATAGGCTGCCTTTTCTTTTTGTTGAATATTTCTTTTGCTGTGCAGAAGCTTTTTAGTTTGATGTAGTCCTGCTTGGTTATTTTTGCTTTTGTTGTCTTTGCTTTTAGTGTCAAATCCAAAAAGTCATTGCCAAGACCGATGTCAAGGAGCTTACCCCCTATGTTTTCTTCTAGGAGTTTTATGGTTTCAGGTCTTACATTCAAGTCTTTAATCCATTTTGACTTGACTTTTGTGGATAAGATGGGGGTTCCATTTCCTTCTTTTCCATGTGGCTGTCCAGTTTTTCCAACACCATTTATTGAAGACACTGTCTTTTCTCCATTGTATATCCTTGGTTCCTTTGTCATAAATTAATTGACCATATATGCATGGGTTTATTTCTGGGATCTCTGTTCTGTTCCATTGATCTATATATCTGCTTTTATGCTAATACCATACTGTTTTGATTACTGTAGTTTTTGATACAGTTTAAAGTCAGGAAGTGTGATGCTTCCAGCTTTGTTCTTTCTCAAGACTACTTTGTTTATTTGGGTGGTTTTTGTTGTTTGTTTTGTTTTTCGTGGTTACATACTAATTTTAGGATTGTTTTTTCTATTTTTGCGAAAAATGCTATTGGCACTTTGACTTTGTAAATTGCCTTGAATAGTATGGATATTTTAACAATATTCATTCAGCTGATCATCATAGAACATCTTTCCATTTATTTGTGTCTTTAGATTTTTCCATCTAAGTCATAGTTTGCAGTGTACAGGTCTTTCATCTTGTTAGTTGAATTTATTCCTAGATATTTTATTCTTTTTGATGCAATTGTAAATAGGATTGTTTTCTTAATTTCTCTTTCTGAGAGTTTGTTGTTAGTGTATAGAAATGCAACTAATTTTTGTGTATTGATTTGGTATCCTGCAACTTTACTGAATTCATTTCTTAGCTCTGATAGATTTTTGGTGGACTCCTTAGGTTGTTTTATATATATATTCCCTGCAAATAGAGACAGTGTTACTTCTTGTATTCGGATTTGGATGTCTTATTTCATCATGTTACCTAATTGCTCCATATAGGGCTTCCAGTACTATGATGAATAAAAACTTGAGAGTGGGTATCCTTTTCTTGTTCCTGATCTTAGAGGAAAAGCTCTCAGCCTTTCACCGTTGTATATGAGGAGTACCATTGACTTTGAGGCTTATGTTTAATTACAGCTTTAACCTAAGCCAAATCAAAGTTTTGGAGCTTATAACAGTGTTAGTCTCTACTTTATTGGAAGGGAGCTTTGACCAGATAGCAATTCAGCTTTCTTCCCAAGCTAAATGCCTGTGATTCTGTGTGACAGTGTTCTTAGCTCTGTTATTGTAGAGGTTATAAGTACAAAGGAACCACCTAAAAAAGTTGGAGAGCTTATTTTTGGGATCCGTACCAGAGAATCCTTGGGCCTCAGGTACACGAAGGGCTCCTGGAGGTCACCTACATCAGCCCCCCCATGGCATTGCCAGCAGGTGGCTGCCCACACTTGACCACCTCCTGGAACAGGAGGGCTCACTCTGTACCAACCCATGCTGCCAACCTCCCACTGAACCATCGGCAGTTTTCTAAAGCATATTTTAGGCATGGAGTTCCTGCCATTGGCAATGGCAGTGATTACCCGCAGGGGACCTGGCACCCCTTACCTCATCATGATCAAGTCATGGAATGAGTCTTCTGTGGGCCCAGGGTTTAGTCAAAGCTCTGTAGGTCAGTGTGCTTCTAGCCTGAAAAAAGGCCTCGTTGGGCAAAACCCCTTGATCTGTGGCATGCCTCAGTGCTCCCATTCGTGTGTCCGTCCAGAACAAAATCCTGTTTCTGTGGAGTATTGTTAACACAGACAACACAGCTTTCCGAAAGCGAAAGTGGCCGGCTGTGGCAACCCGCATTTCCAGGTGTGCCTGAGTCACACTGCACAGCCGTGATGCTCAGGCCCTCGTAAGCGCTTTTTGTTTTCCGCCTGTGAAATTTGGCTTTCATCACGCAAACCTTCATCGTACGCTTGTATTTCTAGTTTTACAGCCTTGCCTATTTAATGTTCTGTGCTTTCCTTGACATTTTAACAAACTTTTAATTGACACAGTTTGCTTGCAAAATAAAAAAGAATCAGCTGTATTTTTAACATGGCTTTGTGATGAGTAAATCATGCCAACTGCATGTTCTCCCTTTTTTTTTGTTGAGGTACTTATAGTTGCTCTTGACATTCTAAAGTAAGAATATGCCAATTTCAGATGTCGCTACTTCTGCAACTTGAGAAGGAGCAAAGCAGTGCAGTTGGATGGAACACAGGCTTCTCCCACAATGTCAGGAAGAGCTCACTGGGGAGTACATAGGATTGAAAATCGTGGCTCGACGAATTGGTTATTTCAGTCTGTTCTGGTCCCGAGAAATGATCAGACACCTCGACAAGTTTATCCTTTGTAGAGCTGGAAGGAACTTCAAAGGAGAGAGTGGCAGGAACGTGTAGTTCAGAAGTGGAGGCAGGGGTAGGGAGGAAGCCTTTAATATTTCAGGGATTCAAAAGACTAACTCTGCAGATTATCGCCTCACATCCTTTCTGGGAAGAAATAGTAGGTGAATAATTCATGTTACATATTGGAACACATGTAAAATAGGAAATAAAAGGTCTTGGTGCTAGAACATGCACCGCGGCCAGCGGGCTGAGGGACGCCGCCCTGCCGTGTGTCCCTGGCGAGTTACACCCGAGCAAGCCAGCGCTGATGTTTCTTAAACGTCTAATGATGACTGCCTGTGCTGTGATTGCTAGATCTGAAAAGTGCTGGTACCGTCAGTATTTTTTAGAATCATTGCGTGTATTGTCAAATCTTCTCCAGTTGTGGGTTGTCACAGACACCCCTTGCTCCCTCGTTCCTGACAGAACTCTGATTCTGTGCGGGCCTCCTCCCTCTCCCTTCCCCTATGGGCCTCTAGCAGGAGGTGAATCCCAGATGTTCTCACTTACTTGTCCTGGCCCATCGCTGGCACCCGTGATGGATTTGCGCGCGGGCTCGTGAGACTGTTCTGGCAGTGAGACACGAGGGGAAATCCATGGGAGGGCTTCTGGGAAAGCCTTGCTTGCTTCCAGTAGAAATGCACGAGATTGTCCCTTCTGCTTCTGCAGATTGCCGAGTGTGATGGTGATGGCTGCGGGTGTGGCCACCATCTTAACACCCTTGCGGGGTGTCTTCCTAGGGACAGGACAAAGAAGATGGCAGAGAGTCCAGACAGGGACGGATCCCGGCTTCCTGATGATGCTTTGGGGTTGCTGAATTAAGTAACCTTGGAGCCGCCATTCCTCAACCATGATTCATTATGTGAGAATCTGGATGAGTCCCTTTGTGTTACCTAGCGTTTTTTCTTACCTGCAGTCAAGCCATCTTCAAAGATGCATAAATAATTTATTTTTTTAAGTTTCTTTTTTTTTAAGTTTCTTTCTTTATTTTGAGAGCGAGAACAAGCAAGGGAGAGGCAGAGAGAGAGAATCCCAAGCAGGCTTTGCACTGTCAGTGCAGAGCCTGACCTGGGGCTCAGTCTCACAAACTGTGAGATCATGACCTGAGCTGAAATCAGGAGTCTGACACTTAACCGACTGAGCTACCCAGGTGGCCCCAAAGATGCAGAAATATTTTAAGATAAAATAAAAAAATAAAACTCAAAAAGAACAAAGCGTATCATAACCATGATTCATTTATATCATACCTAAGAGTGACATTCTTAAGGTTTGTTTATTTATTTTGAGAGAGAGAGAAAGCAAGGGAGGGACAGAGAGAGAGGGAGAGAGAGAATCCCAAGGAGGCTCTGTGCTGTCAGCACAGAGCCCAACGCAGGGCTCGAACCCACGAACCACGAGATCATGTAAGGGTGACATTCCTAAATATATGATGAGGTTTTTCTCTCTAATGCAATTTGTTATAAATGTGTGTGCATTTTCATCATTACTTACAAGAAGGAGCCCCCAAGAAGAGGACCAATGTCATTTAGTGCTGGTGGCAAGTTCTAGTTAGGATATTGGCTTGGCTGCTTTAACAGAGGTGAAACCACAATGATTTTAAAAGGTTGTGAGACTGTTTATTCTCTCTCTGTTTGGTCTGGCAGGCAGTCAAGGAAATGGGGTCAATCCAGGCTTCTTCTCTGTTGTCCACTAGGATGTTGTCTCCATGGGCATCAAGAAAGCTGGCTTGCTACCACGCCAGTGACTCAGAGCATGGGAAATCGTGGAAGAAGGAAGGTCAGAATGAGATAAGAGTGATAGCCTCCTTTTGACCCAGAATTGCACACAATACTTTTAGTCACAACTCATTGGCCAAGTCGATCATATGATAACAGCTGGTTGCAAGGGACTCTGGGAAATATTATCTCTAGCCGAGTGGCCATGTATCCGGCTGAAACCTAGAGGATTCCATTAGTAAGAAAAAAGAGCAAATAGACACCTGGGGACAGTTAGGAGTATCTGCCACATAGTGTGTCCTCTACAGTGGAGAGGACGAGTGGGCGAAGTGCTGGGTGCCACTCTCTGATTGTGAAGCGAGGATTTAAGTCACAGGTCCTGTCTCCCTGAGCAGCCCGGAGCCTTGTGCCAGGTCTGACCTGGCCTGGCCTGGCCTCTCTTCTGGCCAGCCAAAGGACTTGAATCAGTGATGTTTAAAACCTCCTCAAACTCTGCCCTTCTCTGGCGTGGTCCTGCAGGCATTCTGTTTATAGAGCTGGAGCAGAGACAAAGGGGAAGCAGAGTGAGTACTTCATATGTGGGTGGCAGGTATTAAAACCATGGTAAGTCACTGCTAACTTATTGAGCACTTACTGGGAGGCCAGGTACTGTGCTGGGTCCCTGACACCCGTTAACCTCATTAGCCCTCACACAGACTGTGAGATGGAGCCTATGGTTGTTCCCATTTCATAGATGGGGAACCTGTGGTTCAGTTAGCGTTTGAGAAAGGCTCTAGACCTGGCCAACCGATCCCTGGGCCCACATGCTTAACTATGCGTTGTGGGAAGGACTAGGACCCGAGGTGGGATTTGTGAGGTGTGGCCAAATTATAATGAATCCTGAAAGTAGGGTTAAAGAGCCTTGGGCCTGATGCTACCCTTTATCAGGGCTGGGTTTGGGGTTGACCTGCAGCATTGATTGGGATGCCCATTGTTACCCCATAGCCAGGAGATGGCTGTTGCCACTCGCGTCACAGCTGGGAATGACTTCTCACTACCCCAGGGTAAAAGGCCAGGAGGGAACGTGGTGAGAGAGGAGCCCCAGGAGGGTCAGCTTTGGGGCAGGGTGCAGGACGTTCAAGGAGAGGCACGCCACTTGCCTAACGGGCACCCTTGAAGGTGTTGCCCCTGTGAGCTCAGCCAAGCCCGTGGCCTGCGCCTGTCCTGTGTTCCCAAAGGAGGCTGGTACCGGGAAGGCACAGAACGCTGGCCCTGGAACGTGAGGGTCCGTCCACGAAGTTGGCCTGTCCTTGAAGCTGGCGCCGATTAGTGGCGGGATTCGCAGATCACACTCTTCCTGCTCTGGCCTGGAAATTTGTGGCTTTGTGCCCAAAGGGAGTTCCAGGGAGGGAGGGCATCAGTGCATGTATTGTCTTGGTGGGACTCCTTGGGGTCATCAGGCCGGCTGGGTAGGGGGAGCGAGACCCTTGCAGCCCACCTGCCGAGGGGTGCCAGGCCAGAGGGGAGGACTTCCTAGCCCGGCCCCGTGGGGCCTCTGGGCACCCAGCTTTCCCTGGGCCCAGCAGCCTCGCTGCATGTGCAGCCGTTGGGTGGTGCCTGGACTAAGCCACCTCCCTTCTCTGGCTCCCGACCCTCAGTACAAACAGTGCAAACCTTCCCGTTGCTCTCCAGCAGTCAGTACAGTTTTACTTAGTGCTGTTTCTCTGGTTTATTCTGTTTTCCTCACATGCAATTATAAATGCACCAGCTCCAATCTGATCTTTACGACTAAGCTGTAGGGGCGCCTGAGTGGCTCAGTTGGTTTGGCATCTGACTTCAGCTCAGGTCATGATCTCACAGTTAGTGAGTTCGGGCCCCACGTCAGGCTCTGCGCTGACAGCTCGGAGCCTGGAGCCTGCTTCAGATTCTGTGTCTCCCTCTCTGTCTGCCCCTCCCCTGCTCGCTCTCTCTCTCTCTCAAAAATAAATTAACATTAAAAAAAAAAAAAAAAAAAGACTGCGCTCTAGCCGAGCCTCTTCCAGAAGAATCCTGTCCACCCCCTCTAGGTCTATGTGGTTCTCCTCCTCTCCCCACTCCCACTTCCCCCTGATGGCCCTGGTTTCTTATGGTGTAATCGTCTTTTTACTCATTGCTCCACTGGCCAGTCTGTGAGCTTCCTTTCTCTTTTTTTTTTTTCTTTTTTTACTTTTAATTTCAAACATGTACAAAAGCAGAGAGGATCGTAGAAAACATCCTCCAGAATCCCTCAGCCAGCTCCAAGACTTGTCAGCATGTTGCCAATCTTGATTTATTAAGTCCTCCTCAACCTGCTCTCACTCTGAATATTTTAAAGCAGTTCCTAGCTCCTGTATCATTTGTTCCCATATAAACTTCCGAACATTTCAGCTGTGAGCTTCAGGATGGCAGCACTGTGTCCTGTATTCTGTGTCCTGTGCCCACAGCACGGTGGATGATGATTGACACATCCTGGCTCTTGAGAAATAATGTTATTTCGAATCAACTGTTGTACTGGGCGGATGAATTGGCTTCAGCCTTTAGAACCGACCATGCGTTCTAGCTGGAATTTGAATAACGGAATGTGACTAACTGCTGGGAGCCCATAGCTTCCTTGGTTCCTGTCCTGCAGCCTGGTGTTTCCAGGAAGTTCTGAAATCTGTCTCTTATTTATGAGACTTTAAGGTTGGTTTATTCTTAGCCAAGCAGCTTTGATTTTGCAGTGAAACTCTACATTGAGGTGCCATGGGGGTAGAGAGGACTATTAAGATGTAGCTTTTACCTTTGCTTGGTTCCTATTTAGTTCACAATTACAGCCTTGGGGTTTGATTTTTTTTTAATTATAATACCATATTTACTTGGGCCAAAGTGATTAAGACCAAAAAAATCAAAGTATAGAATACATCCAAAGCATTTTATTTAATAACATCCTTCTATTCCTGGTAATGGTATTTTAACTACGCAAATCAGAGATAATTGACTACACATTTTTCTTTCAAGCAGTTGCGGTCATGTTTAAAACCCTAAATTCTGTACACTTCGAAGGGGACCCTGAGACCAGAGTCACTAGATGTGGCATTTCCCACTCTTACGAGGTAGAAAACCAGACCAGGGTTTGGGTTTTTGAAAATCTCTGGTGGTGGAATGGTAGTTTGTAAAAATGTTCCTTTTTCCTTTTCACTGAGGAACGGTATTTACCACAGTGGGAAGTGCCTCTCGACCAGTCCTTTTCTCGAAATCATATTCTAAAATATTTTCTTTCACCCTTCAAATCTCTTGTAAAGTTAAATTAAAGTTGGCTGGGCTCTCTGTTCGTTTTAATTTTGCTGTTTCATCAGGAATACAGAGTAATAATTCTAATTCTGGATTTAAGATATTTTTACTATGTGGGTTTAGCACAGGGAATAAGGCTGAGCCCAGTAGACAGCTGATGACTGTGTAACTTATGTGTTCAGCCTGGAACATAAAACAGTTGTTTCTACAGAAGTATTTATAGGAGTTGGATTTGGCCACGATGCCATATCGAGTCTAGAGCGTCTTTTCCTTGGAAGGTAGGGGACGGGACTTGAGGATGTCTGGGGACAAGGAGGTGTGGATGCCGTGAAGGAGGTCAGAAGCCAGCATCTCGTCCTGCTGCTGTAGCAGTGACTCTTCCCATGCACTTTGTTTCCTGGGCTGCCAGTGAGCAGGCTGTGGGGTTTCTGCCGTGGACCCAGAAAGACCTGGCTTTCACTTGGCATGACTTGGACAAGTCTGATGGAGTGTCCGGGGGAGCCATAGTACACCCCAGGAGTGTGCACACACAGCCGCCATGGAAGGAATACGCAAGATCATGCCTGGAGGGAACCACGGATTGCGTGACTTCCTGAGCGGCTATGTGAGCCTCCTCCCTGCAGATGGAAAAGAGAATGGGCTCTCTGGAGAATGGGCCAGAGCTCAGGCCTCAGAGACAGAGCCCATTGGGCGGTAATCCTCGACTTCTTAGGATGGGGCCCAACAGGAGCTGACAGAGATGTTCCAGGCTGGAAAACCTGTGGCGGGGGGCGGGGGGGACACCACAGATGAGTCAGCCGAGGGAAGGCGCGTCGTGGTGGAGGAGTCAGGAACGGGGCTGCAGACGTGGCTGACTGCTCTGATGGCTGAGGCTGGCGAGTCGAGAAGTGGCCAGTGGCCAGGATTTGGAAGAGGAACCACAGCATGGGAAGGAACGGCAGCTCAGGGGAAAAGGCAAGTCTTTGTGTTTAGATAATGATGCAAGGATTCCTCCAGGGCTGGGCAGTCAAACACAGCCTGTGCCTCCTGCTACCGCTGCTGTGCGCAGGCTTGCTCCCCACTGCCTTCCTGCCCTGACTCTTATTCCCTATCTTATTTAAACATCGGGTTCCTTGACTGGCGAGACGAAGTTAGTTGTCAGAGGGACACACAGAAAATCAGCAGCAGAGCAGGGAACAGACCCAGATCTGCAGGTCACTGGAGCCTCCTCTGCCTCTGCATCATGACTCCTCTCAGTCTCTTGTACTGAGGAAGTGCCCCCCCAAAGGCAACTTTTCTCCTAACCATGTGCCCAGGGTCCCACATGGGACCTGCACTTGGGTACACACACACACACACACACACACACACACATTGGGGTCCTAGCTCTAGCTGCAAAACACAAATGTCTTCAAATCCATGTGAATTTTAGATACCATCTTTATTTAACCATTTTAAAAAATTAAGAAAAGGGCGCCTGGACGGCTCAGTCAGTTAAGTGTCCAACATTGGCCCAGGTCATGATCTTATGGTTCATGGGTTCGAGTCCCACGTCGGGCTCTATGCTGACAGCTCAGAGCCTGGAGCCTGCTTCAGATTCTGTGTCTCCCTTTCTCTCTGCCCCTCCCTTGCTCATGCTCCTTGTCTGTCTCTCTCAAAACTAAACACTTAAAAAAATCTAATAAAATATCAAAAAGAATAAAAAATTAAGAACAAAGCATGACCTTACTCTCCAAGTTTTCTAGGAAAATAGGCCCCAGAAGAAGGCATGTGTTTTTCCTGGGACTTGATGTTGCCACCCCCTCCCTCCAGGCTGTGTGCACAATCCCTGGGGCCATGGTCGCTGTCCCCAGCACAAGTGGAAGTAATGAGGCTCTGACTGCATCCCTGGCATTTGGCATTTGGTGGCAGTGCCAAAGGAGAGTCAGAGGGGGAGGGTGCAGAAATCCCGAGGGTATTAAGGGGGAAAGGGTGGGTGTTCCCAGATTGAGGCCCGTGTCATCAAATGGAAAAGCTCCAGACATGTGGAGGTGTCAGTAGCCTAAAAACCAGAAGCAGTAGGCAATCACATCGCACAATCCCCGCCATCTGGTTAATGCAACACATCCTCAGTATTTTAAATCTGGAACTAAATATAGCCCCTTTCTGAAAAAGCACTCTGCATATTGAGGGATGTAGGCAAGAGGATCTTTGCATGTGCTTCCTGCAGACTACGCTATGGCGCTCCTAACCCTGGCCTGGACATCCCTAGTAAGGGTGCGAGGCCTTTCTTCTTTGTCGTATCAGTTAGCTTTCGTTTTGTATCAAGTTCCCAAAATTTAGCGGCTTAAAACGGCAACCGTAAATTTGCTTTTGATCTGTGGGTTGGCCACGCACTTCTTTTAGCCTGTGCTGACTTCCCTAATACCCTTCCGCTGGTGCCATGGCCAGGCCGGAATGGTCTGCGATGGCCTTGCTCACATGTGTGGTGACAGGCAGGCCGGTTGTTTGAAGAGGGCCTCCGTGGGGACCCCTTGCTTTGGCTCCCTGTGGTCTCTCACAGCCTCCAGCGGGTAGCCGGGTGTCTTCCCATGGTGGCCTCAGTGTTCCAGAAGCAGCAAAGGAGGACAGGCCCCAGTGCATAAGCTCAACTACTGGTGTCCCCATTGGCCGAAGTAAATACCTTGTTCAAGCTTAGAGTCCATGTGGGAGGAAATGACACGGCCGTGGTTACAGAAAAGCATGAACATATTGGAGACTATATCACTGCTACAGATCCACCATGCTCTGCTCCAAGCCTGAGCTTTAACTCCGTGAGTAGCCCTTGTTTCCACCTAATGCCCACCGGAAGACAGCTCTGAACGGTATTGGGGTTCATCCTCATGCGAAAAAGGCAGTGTTAGGTAAAACCGTAGGCAAAGTAACTTAGTGGTAGTTCTGGTGACCTCACCCTGCCAGGAAGTGTGGGAGAGAGGCTGGAGGCAGGAAGTAGTTGGAGGGACAGACCTGGCCCAGCATGGGAAGAAAGACCCTGAGCTCCCACAGCCAAATGCAGAGCAACCAAGTGGCAGGTCTGGTCTCTGAAGTCGGAGGTGGGTGATATCCCAGAGCAGCAAGGTGGTTTCCCAGGGCCAGAGTGAGCAAGAGGCTGAAGATAGCGTTTGAGCCAGAGCTACGGAAGGAGGGATGTGGACGAGAACGTATGAACTTTGAGCACTCACGCACCTGGAGGAACCAACAAAACGGGTGAAGAAACTACTCCTGTCACCCAGGAGGAGGGAAGGAGTGGCAAAGTGAACTGAGAGAAAGATGAGGTAGTAATGCTAATAACAGTCATTGTCCTTTGAATGTCACATCCTGGGGATTGTGCTAGTCTTTCCTGAGGTAATTAGTCCCGAGTCACAGATGAGGAAACTGAGTCTCAGAGGGTTAAGGAACTTGGCCTATGTCACCGAGATCAGTGTTCTGGCCCAGGTCTGTCTGACTCCATGGGGCTGTGCCTGTTTTTCAGCACCATGCTGCTGGTGGGGTACACAAGAAAGAACGTCTTTAGGGGGCCTTCACTGGCTCAGTCAGTTGGGCATCCGACTCTTGATTTCAGCTCAGGTTATGATCTCGCAAATTCATGGGTTCGAGCCCCGCATCAGCTCTGCGCTGACAGCACAGAGCCCGCTTGGGACTCTCTCTCTCCCCTGTCTCTGCCCCTCCCTCCATCCCCCCCTAAACAAACAAATAAACAAACTTAAGAAGATATAAAAAGAAAGAACATCTTTAGGCAGCAAGGACCGCAGAGCCGTCTTAACAGCAGAGCTCTGAAACGCCCTCCCAGGCAGGAAGACCGGAAGACGTTCATGTAAAGGAAAACATGGTGGCCTCAGCAGAAGGTGGCATGGGTAACAGAAGGGTGAGGGGGGGCATAAAGAAAAGCTCCAGCGTATTCATTGTCAGGGCTGCAGAGATACCCCAAAGGAGACATTCGCTCTGAACCTCCTCCTCATTTTGTGATCCAGTCTCCATCCACACACCCCACTCACCTTCCCCAAATCAAAAGGATCACCTTATAAGAAGGTCCTTGGTGAAGGGGAGTAAGTTCAATCAGAAGTGACCGAGATAATGAGAGGGCTCTGAAACCCACAGGCTATGTAGCGAGGAGCTGCCAGCCGTCTTCGAGTGTCTGAGAAGCCAGCACGTGCCAAGAGTCAGCTTATTCTGTGTCGATCCACAGCCTGCAGCCAGAATCAGTGTGCGGACCTGCCGGGGAGACACTACAGTGCATGAAAACGAACTGTAGAGGCACAGAGACCTTGTTCTGTGTCTTGTCGCCATGATTTCATGACCTGTACCCTCGCTTTGGTGTTCTACCTGCGTGTCAGAAGCACACATATCTGCCCTGCAGAGAGCAGAGGAGGTTATGTCAAGCGCCCCACGTGGTGGCTGGTTCACATTGTGCTCTGTGAATGGAAACCTAGGGAACAATGGTTTTGAGCAGTTACAAGTTCCTGGTCCTGGCACGCCTGGATGGCTCAGTCGGTTAAGCATCTGGCTTCAGCTCAGGTCATGATCTCAAGGCTTGTAAGTTCGAGCCCCATGTTGGGCTCACTGCTGCCAGTGCAGAGCCTGCCTCAGATCCTCTGTCTACCTCTCTCTCTGCCCCCGCCCCCTCACATGCTCCATCTCTCTCTCAAAAATAAAAACTTTTTCTTTTAAAGAAGAAGTTCCTAGTCCCTAGAGAAGCAGAGCAAAGTTAGAAGGCTGCCAAGGGGATCGTACCCAGGTTGCAACGGTGGCTGAGGGAGCGTTGTTACTCTGCCCATTTAGGGTCTGTTTTGAAAACACTGTGGCCAGTGTTTGCAGGTGAATGTTGTCACCTTCCATGCTCATCCCGGGGGGAGCTGGGCCAGACAATAGAGGCTATCTGGGGTGGAGGGCAGAAACTGTGACTTGGATTGTCCTTAGATTGTTTTCCTATGGGAAGGTGTACTGTTGAACCATCAGATGAGCTTTACCAAAGACAGCCCCAAGGTCAAGGTAGCCCAGAGCCCCCCAGGCTTAACACTTTGTATCTGGGATTGGGGTTTATCAGCATCAAGGGTTCACCCTCCTTGTTGCCACAGAAAGGAATACCTGCAGTGCCACAGTCCGGTGGACCCAGATTCTGTCTCCTACTGTGACCTCCGCCTCTTTGTGGGGGGGGGGGGTTCATTGCAGAAGTCATTGCCCCTGGCCATTGCCCTTCATCAAGCACAGATTCCACTGAGCTGCTTTCAGATCTGTATATGTCTTTTCAGACACCCTCAGGGGGAATTTATGAGGAGTTTGAATTTTGGAAACAGAAAACATTTATTTGGGGTCCCAAATCCATTAAATCTGGGGTGGGATCAGCCAGGGTGGTAAGCTGTTTTAGCTGGGATGCTAGACTTGTGAGTCTAGTGAGTCCCCTCCAAGGCAGGGAAGGGGGGGGTGTCCCGAGGAGGAGTCGCAGGTCATCTTGGGACCCTAGGCACTGGCCCTCGTTTAGGGGTGGTGACCAAAGGGACAGAAGCAGTGCTTATTTGAAGGTCTAAAATGGGGATCTGTTTGTTAACAGAGTTGCTGGTTGCCAATGTACAGGCTCAAACGTGAGGAGCAAGTGTATTTTTTGTTAGTCTTTTAGCAAATGTCCTCTTTTTGTAGAAAGTCAGACAAAGCCCTTTAAAGGAGTGGTTCTCAAACTCCCCTGCAGGGCCCTTGCTGGGATTAGGGACTGGGAGACACGGGACTCCAGGGCTCGGGACCATAGTTCGTTCCCTACTGATAGCTTTTTTAAAAAAAATAGATGAGGTGAGATGGAATTCACATACCATCCATTTCACCCAAAGTGCACAATTCAATAGCTGTTCATAAATGTATTTGCAAAGGCATGCAACACTCCCCGCAGCAGCAAATGAATTTTGTCTGATTGTGTCTCTGGGGCTCTGAAGGAGATTGTATCTGAAAGAGGAAAAGATACCACCATGAAGAGACGGTTTAAATCACTGTTGCCCTCTTACTCTACCAGGTTGAGTCTTTTCTGAAGAGAGCGTGGTTTTCAAGTTCTATTTTGAACCCCAGAGAGAATCAGGAGATAAATGTGATGTCTAAGACTGATGGGTTACAACCTAGAGCAACCGTTCACTTTTCTCACCAGCACCCCCATCATTCACCATTTTTTTAAAGTCCTTTTGCACCGTTCTGACATGGTTAGAGGAAATAACCATGGGTGGAGTGGGTGGAGTGGGGCTGCGGGAAGACGGTGGACGCAGCCGAAATAGGGTCACTGGCCCAGATGCGGGGAGTTCTTTGATTAGCAGATGGAGCTACTGAGTGTAGGGATGAATCCTCTGGTACACTCCAGCCATCCCCAAAGGCATTACTGTGGTAGTGACTGGTGTTCAGGTTAATGATTAAAATTTTAAAAGACCTGAGTTGTATTAGCCAAATATTCACCAAAAAAGGTTGAAGATGTAGAAGCTGGTTGTCAGCACTGCGCGAGTGCGAGCTGGTCTGTAAAGACTTGTCCGTCTGGCACATTATACGTGCTCGACACACTTCCTTACCTTTTTCTTTGGAAAGATCATGCTGGAAAGCATCTCATTCTCTTTTGATGTCAGATCAACGAAGCGTTCATGAACTGGTTTCCTCTTCTTAATTCGAAGGGATCATTCTCGGCTGCTCTTATTTGGGGGCAAAGACGTAGCCAACAGTGGGCTATTGTTCTCCAACTAGGATTCACGCTTCCCTGCTGGAGGACTGGGCTAATTGGATTATTTTCAGTTGACAAACTTGGTTTTCCACCTCGGAACACATGTTTATTGCCTCTGTTTTATTCACAGGATGTGTTCCCGATTGGAGGTGAAACCATGAAAGGAAAATAGAACGAATAATAATGCTTTTCCGCAATCGCTTCTTGCTGCTGCTGGCCCTGGCTGCACTGCTGGCCTTTGTGAGCCTCAGCCTGCAGTTCTGTGAGTATCGCCTGGTGTCGCTGGGTCGTGGTAGGGGAGGGGGCTTCATTCTGAAATAGAGGGCCCTTGTGGGGAGCAAACAAGTAGGCCCCAAAGCCTTTGTTTCTCAAATGAACAATGCAGTTTAAAACAACTGAGTCTTTTTATGTTGGTACTGATGGTGGATGGTTGTGAGTACAAATCCCAAACTGCCGAGCGTTGTCCTGAGTGTCTTTTTTGGCCATAAGGAACTAGAGTGCTCACTAGGCCTTGTGATCTGTTTTTGGCTTTTGCACAGATTCCTAGACTGCACAGTTATTCTCCGATTCTTAGATTCCCAAGGCAGAGACACTGAGTGGCCCGACTTGAGCAGAGGTGTTGGGCTGCCGGTTGGTTCTTTGAGCGTTGGGTGTCTGTTTTATGTTCGGTGAGCTGTGGGGCTGCAGTTGGGGAGGGTGGGGGAATTAGGTACCAAACTCCGTTTCCTGGGCAGCAGGGACCCTGCATGGGAAGTCTCGTGTGATGAGGCAAGAGCATGGCCAAAAAAGTCAGTCCACGGACCTCACCGCCCAACACTTCGTCCTTCACTGGGAGCCTGTGCTCAGGCAGGGCCCTAAATCTGCATACCCCACTGCTCCCCAAGAGCGGCCATCCTCTAACAGAGATCCAGCCCTGGCACCTCCTTGGTTGGAACCCTTCAGCTGTAGCCCATGGTGTCTGGAAGGCTCTTTGCCCTCTAGTGCCCACCCCCCCCCCCGCCCATCACCTTGAACTCTGTACCATAGCAATGCTAAGTTTCTTGGCATTCTCTACATGTTTACCCTGTTCTCTGTGCCCAGATCCCACCAGCCCCTCTGCCTGGAGTGCCATCCTCCTCACCGCCCTTCCTTCCTTTCCTCCACACGGTTCACTCAGTCCTCTTTTCCTCCAGGAACCTTCCATAACCTCCTCACCCCAAACTTGGTCTGGTGCTTCTTGGATGTACATCCAGGATGCCCTAAACCTGTTCCCCTTCTTACGCTAACCATGTAGTATTCTAATGTTCACTTCTTATGTCTCTTCCTTCAACAAGACGGGGTGGCTCAGTCGGTTAAGGGTCCAACTCTTGGTTTTGGCTCAGGTCATGATCCCACGGTTTGTGAGTTCGAGCCCCAAGTTGGGCTCTCCGCTGACAGCTCAGAGCCTGCTTGGGATTCTCCCTCTCCCTCTCTCTCCACCCCGTCCCCACCAGGGTCTGCCCTGAGAGGAGGCCAGCTCCTACTTCAGGGCTTCCGGCTGGTCCAGGGTTTCACCTGCATGAGGGTTGGTCTAGGTGCGAGAGAAGACGCAAAGTCAGTCTCTTGGAGTCAGCCTCATATCAGGACTGGTCCAGGGCTCCCTAAGTAAGGGCTGAAACATAAAGACAAAACAAGACAAAGACACACAAACGACATGAAGACAGCCTCTTTTCCAGACTGCTCAGTTTATTTTTCTTTCTGGGTTTTATGAAGTTTTTGAAGCAGTACAGATGTATATTTCATAATGATTAACAAAATGATCTCGGCCCCCCTTGATTGTTCCCATGATTTACAGTAGAAATGTTCAAAGACAATTTCAGTTGAAAGGTTAAAAATTCACATGTAAGCAAGGTATAACAAATGGGCACATTCTAATAAGTGGTATAGGTTGAAAGAGGAAGTACAGAGTACAAAGGTTTTAATCATAGATTACCGGTTACAGTTGAAAGGTTACATGAAAAACATCATAATTTTCTTAAAACATTATTCTAACTTCTATTCCCTATTACAATTTTGTTTCGAGACTCACAGCAATAATCACATTCCTGAGGGTCTGACATCAGTCTAAATAGATCAAAATACATTCTAAACTCTATTGATTTCTTAGAGATTTTATTTCCATGATTCTCAACATTATTTTACTATTAATAAAGTGTGGCAGCATATGCTGGTTTAATAGGGGAGGAAGCTATGGAGCCACTCCTATTTTTCTATGGCCCATCTTCTTCAGGAGGAAATTAGGATGAATCACAGATCAACACAGAGGCCCAGTGACCCTATAGCCAGGTGTCGTGGTGACTCTTACTGCGGCTGTGCCTGTCTTAGCTTGTTCCTCCCTGAGGAATCTCACCCGTCTCTGGCTACCCAGCCCTCCTTCAGAGTCAAACCAGCCATAATTCTGTTTTTGTTGTATTACAACCTGGCATTTGCTTCAAGGCACCCCCATCCACCAATGAGGGCCCTGGTCTAGGGCACTGCGTTATGGGCCTGAATCTTCTCCTTAGGTAATGTCACCAGGACCAAGGTCTTCTGGTCTCCAACAGTCCCTGCTTGTGTATGTGCTTGCCTGCTCTCTCTCTCTCTCTCTCTCTGAAAAATAAACTTAAAAAATATATTTAAAAAAAGACTCTGTTCTCTGAGAGCAGGGACCATGTTCCGTTTCCCTCTGTACCCTAGGAACTGCACTGCCAACCACACAGTAGGTGTTTCATGACTGTTTATTAAATGAACAAATGAGCTACACCTGCTCCAAAAAGCAGGCTGATCCTAATTACCTCTCCTTCTGGTGCTGTGTGCTTGAAGCTGAGACTGTCTGTACGATGCCGGGAATTGTTTTTTTGCTGTCACCTGCCTTCCCTCCATTGTACCACCTCACCTGATGGATGGGAGACAAGCGGTTGGCACCCATCACTGCTTAGGATGGCTCTGTGAGGAGGTGGCATTTCTGTTGCAGTTTGAATGATGGAAAGAAGAGCAGGTGGCTCAGCAAGTGGGTTGTTCTGAGTGCACTGGGGAATTTGGGACAGACTTGGCATTTGGAATTAGTGGTTTGAAGAGAGGCGGCTTCAAGCAAGTTTCCCTGATACACCTCCAATTTGTGAACTACTCCATGCACACGTCTGGTACATATGACAGGCTATTTCTAACACTAAAGACAATTAAAAATACTCATTTTATCCTTCCAGAATAGGAAACGAGGTCAAGAGAGGGTGGGCATGGGAAGTTTAAAGATCCCCCAGATGGTTAATGAACCATAAAATACAAACCCTTTCTAAAAAGACATGTGTTAGGATTCTCCGTAGTTTAATTGTTCATAACTTTTCATTAAAATTTTTCCATCCTTTGGTTGGGGAGGTAGGAGGTTACAATCAACTTTGAGTTTTATTCTGAGACGCTGACAGGTTCTGAGACATGAATGTGGGTTACTTGTGTTTGCTGCATTTCTTTTGCATGAGGTGGTTTCCACGTCACTGAATTGGCCAGTGTGTTTTGCTTATATAACTCTTCTGAAAGTACCTTCTGTTTTAGGAGAGCCAATTTTCAGCCATACTTTTTTAAGGAAAATTTTGCAGAGTAAATTAGCCTGCCTGGGTTTGAGCTCTTTATTCTTGGATACGTCAGAGTTCGGGAAGATATTAAGATATGGATGTTCTTACTGCTGTTCTACTTCTAGGTAAACTGTAACTTTGGAATTTACCCATTTCTGTAAAAACGGGGTTTAATTGCTTTATTTCTTTAATTGCGTTGTGGGTTGCTGTTTTTATGGTGTAAGGAACGGTACTAATTGATAATAGAAAGGTATATGTTTAACGTTTTCATTCCTACCCTAAATTATACGGACTTTTTTTCATCATTTCTTTTAACTAATTTTTGAATGCCAAATTACCACATGTAATTATTTTAGGTAATATTTTTGAGGCAATCAAATATAAAATAGTTTTTCTCATGCATTAAATGAACACTGTAGTTTTGTTTGTTTTCTGCAATGATCATGAATTTTGTCTTGTTGATAGTTTTCTTTTTCTGATGTTTTGAATATGGGAAAGTTATGACTCGGGTTACAATTTAAAAATCATGTTGTTTAAATAAGCATTTCTTCCTCTTGGTACAGAAAGTGGGTCTATGAACCCAGATAACATTTATTAAGTGCTTATGTATGTTGGGCATTTTTCTACAGTGTCGGCGTGGAGGTGGTATGGAAAGGATATAGAAAAGGTTAAGATACAGTCCATAGTTTCTCAAAATATGTTTCTTTTAAGTGGCACTAATGCTAACAGCCTCTAATGAAAATCATTCATTTTGTATTTTCAAGTCCTTGATGCTTTTGAATTTGGAAATAGGGAAATTCTGAAATTCCTGATGTTTGAATTGTAGAAGGGAACAAGGAAAGCATACCTATCCGTTGTTGCTTTGGTTAAAATGTTTACAAGTGGAAAAATTACTTCTCAAATTAAGGGACTCCGTTCGTGCAACTGGGCAAGACGGCCAGGACATGAGGACTTGGGAATGATTAGTTATGTTTCTGCTTTTTGTGCTCTTTTGTAATCGTCCATTTTCTTGCTTCGGCTCAGCCTTCCCTTAATTCTTATTTTATGCTCATTTCACCGTAGTCCACCCAGTGTTCCCAAAATGGCAGTGTGACAGGAATGCGCAGGCTCTGGAATGACAGCCTAGGATTTGAATGCTGCTCTGCCACTTGGCAGCCGTGTGCCCTCAGGCAAGTTCGACCTCCCAGAGCCTCTGTTTCTTCTGTTAAGTGGGATTAGTTGCTGCTTTGCAATGCTGGTGTGAGAACAGAGACCTTGCAGGGAACCCCTTGGCTTGTGGAAGCACAAGTCTTGTGGAAGACTTTTAAGCAGCAGCACAAGGTCTCGTTACCAGGTACCATCTTCAGAAACCAGGGCTCTTGGTGTCCCAAAGGCTGCCAAGCCTTGTGGTCCTTCAGCCACCTGTCAGGGAGGAGGCTTTTGAAATATATCTTACATTTATTTGGTTTTGATTACAGTTCATTGGCTGAGATAGCAACCAGTCTACACTGGGCACATGGCACCTATATCTGGGGGCAGTTTTCCTGGGCAGAGCCCCAGGTGACCAGAGCAGATCCTGAGGGAAATTCCGAAGACAGATAAGAGGTTTAGATCCCCAGTCAGAAGAGGGAAAGGTTACCCAGCAGTCGTGAAAGGTAGGGTTGTCTTCAGTATCTGAAGAACCTTTTCTGCAGGACTCAGACCTGTTCTCTGTTGGCCCAGGTGACCATGGAGACACATTCCAGTTAGGCAGAAGGCGGAACCTCCTAAAAGTCAGTGTCATGCAGAGGTGGAATGCATAGTGTGCAAATTCTGGAGCATGGCTCCGCGAAGAAGAGAATATTAGATGGGTCATTGGGCCTTATTCCATTTAAAGTCTCTTCAAACTTCGAAGTTTTATGAGTTTTATCTTTTCCGGTTGATCCAGCGCCATGAGTAGTATAACTTTGTCCTTCAGCAAATGTTCCTTGAGTTTCTACCACAGGTTAGATCCTAGGCTGGTAGCTTAGTCCCTCAAAGGCCACAGGAGCCATTTGTCTGTTGGAGGAGAACCACGAGCAGACACTTGGAATAGAGCTGCGTTGTGCTAGGACAGGTAAGAGGTGATAGCAGGTGAGGTGAGGGGGGGGGGGTAAGAACACAGCTAAAGAGTTAGACTGCCTGGATCGAACCCCTGTCCTGCCTCTTACCAGCTAGGTGACCTCAGCCATGTCATTTACCCTCTCTGTAGCCCAGTTTCCTCATCTGTAGAATGGGGATAATGATGGTTCCTATTTCATAGGGTTAGTAAAAGATTAAGTGAGGTCAGGGGCGCCTGGGTGGCTCAGTTTGTTGAGTGTCTGACTTCAGCTCAGGTCATGATCTCACAGTTTGTGAGTTGGAGCCCCACATCCAGCTCTGTGCTGACAGCTCAGAGCCTGGAGCCTGCTTCAGATTCTGTGTCTCCCTCTGTCTCTCTGCCGCTCCCTTGCTCGAGCTCTGTCTCTCAAAAATAAATAAATGTAAAAAAAATAAATAAATAAAGATTAAGTGAGGTCATGTTTATAAAACACCTAGGACAGTGGCTGGTGCATAGTGATCACCGTATGTATGTTTGTTAAATAAAAGGAACTAGAGATCGTTTATGGCAGGGTGATGCGGGAGGATAGAGGACGAGGAGCTAGCTAGCCTGGGAGTTCAGGGAAGACTCCCCAGCAGAGGTGACCTCCTTGAGAGATGAGTAGAAGTTGGCCACGAAGGAAGGTGAGAAGGACATTCCTGCAGATGGAGATGGGTGTGCGGAGGCGGAGTGAGGGAGAGCAGGACCAGGTTAGTCACCTGTGTGTAGCTATGAAGTTGGACAAAGGCTGGGGCCACCTCCATCACCACATGACATCCCAAAGGCTGTGGGGAGCCACCGAAGCAGGGAACACACCCGCAGATGTACATCTTGGAAGGGCCACAGTCCAGGATAGTGTTTGCCGAGTGTGGTCTCCTGAGCACCTTAAGCAGAGTGCCCCTGGGACCTTGTAAAGAGTACATATTCCAAAAACAAAAAAGAGCACATTTTGTGCCTCTTCCTAAGGAATCCAAATTTTGGCAGGAATGGGACCCAGAAACCTACATTTTTGACAAGCTCCCTGCGTGAGTCTAGTGAGCACAAATTTTGGACACTCCGCATTTGGAGGCTGATGGGAGCATGAAGCTGGGAGGCAACTCAGGCCATTTTGCCTCCATGAAAGGCTGAGGGTGGCGCCCTGAAGGCAATGGCCCAGGGAAGACACAGAAAAGCCAGCGGGTGATGGGTGAAGAGGGAAGACCCCAGCGGCACACTCCGAGTCTGCCGCGGGTAGTTCAGTAAATGCCTCATTCACTAGTCCATTCATGCGTTTGTTCACGTCAACATCTCGTCTCCACATGGGTTACGTGCGCTGAAGGCCAAAGGGCCAGCCCACAACATGGACTTGGATGTAACCATGTGGGGCTGATGGCTCCGTGGGACTGGAAAGGCCCAGGCAAGTGGACAAGCTGGGACGGGGAGTTGGGGGGTGTGGATGAGGTGCATGGAGGTCGTTGGAGGTCCCCAAAGGCCGACTGGCTACTGTGTGGCACTGGAAAACGGATTTCAGGATCTGAGCCCAAGGGAGACTCTGTCTAGAACCCTTGCTGGGGAACTCTGTGTTCACTGTTCTGAAGCCAGACTTGGGGAGACCAGGTCTCCTGGGGGTATGTAGAAGCCACTCCAGACTGACAGTTTTCTTTGGCCCAATCAATGTTTTCACATTCTTACATTTATTTACCGGTGCTTTAGAACTTAGGCAGTTTCACGTAGACTTCCAGCCCTTCTTTAAAAAAAAAAACAAAACTGTCCAGCAAGCTGAGACCCATGGTCCTTTGCAGCGAGAGTAGCTGGAGCAAGCAGCGGGGTAGTGGCCGCCTCCCGTAGGGGGTGTGCGAGCTCTCCTTTTTCCACAGTCTCCACTTGAGTTGTGTGTATGAGAGGCGCTGTCTGTGTGGTATGCGTGTGTGCAGTGTGTGTGAGTGGTGGTGTGTGTATGTGGTGTGAGTGATGTGTGTGTGTTCAGTAGGCACCCCACCTGAACCAACTTAGTGTGTGTGAGCTGTGTGTATATAGCGTGTGTGGTGTGTATGAGCGGTGGTGCGTCTGTGTGTGTGTTGTGAGTGGTATATGTGTGGTGTGTGTGTTTGTGTGTTCAGTAGGCACCCCACCTGAACCAGCTTAGTGTGTGGGTCATTGTGTGTGTGTGTAGTGTGAGTGGTGGTGTGTTTGTGGTATGTGCGTGTGTTCAGTAGGTTCCCCAGCTGAACCAGTTTAGTGTGTGTGACATGTGTGTGTGTGTGTGGTGCGAGTGGTGTGTGGTGTGTATGAGCGGCACTGTGTACATGTGGTGCGTGTATGTGGCATGTGTGAGCTGTGTGTGGTACGTGTGAGTGCTGTGTATGTGTGTCTTTAGTAGTTTCCCAGGTACCTCTCTTCCCACAGAGTCACCATTTTCCCACAACCTGCAGCCCCCACCCCCCCTCCTTTTATACGCTACTTTGGATCGGTTGTCCTTCAGGAACGGGAATAACCAAGGTTGCTAGAACTGTGTGTAAATTAAAAGAAAATTACCTCCGAGAAGGAGAGCGAGGAGCCCCTGACAGGCGCCTGGGTGTTCCGACATTCTGCTTGGCTGTTCGCACCCGGCCCTCAGCCTGCTCTGTCCTTGACCGTTGACATTCACAGCTCCCACTCTTTGCACGCACCCTCGAAGGTCTGAGGTAGATGGTGGTAGGGATTTTGCTGAGGGGCAAATTTGGCTCATGATAGCTGGGAGTGAGCTCCTGGCTGCCGAGCAGGCCCGGCCCTCCCGGCCAGCCGGGGGCCTTGTTGTTCCCTGCTCTTTGTCCCGAGTCTGTTTTGTGGAGAAAAGCTTGTGCCCCGGTGGTGTGTGTGAACTGGGGATTCGTGAAAGATTTTAATGTTTTCATGGCAAAGGTTTGAGGATGCAACCCTTAGAAGGCCAAGGGTCCGATGTCCTATGTACTCTATTTTAAAAGCCATAGTAAGGTTCCTCCTAGGATTTTATGTTGGTGAATTGGAGTCAAAAAGAATGAAGAATTAAATATGAGGGTTTGCACTTTTGTCCTAAGAAGTTCTGTTCATAATATCCCAATCTCAACATTCTCGCAAAAGTTTTACATGTAGTATTTTTTAAATTTCAATCCTTTTCATGGAGATTTATTTTTTGTTTGATTTCTGAGAGGTTTAACTGTGCTTTTTCTCTGAATGCTTCATATCCAACTACTACATAGAATGGGTTTCCCTTCCTGTCAGTACAGTTGAGTTTACACACACATGTATTCCCATATAAAATGCCATATGTGCTTTTAGTTAATATATTATGGACAGCCTTCCACGTGGTTACAGACGGGCATGTGTAATCACGGTGTAATGACCATGAGAGTATTTACTATTGGACACTTCGGCCGTCTTCCCCCTTTTGCCTATTATAAGCAATGCGGCAATACACATCTTGGAATGCACATTTCCATCCTCTCACCTAATTATTCCTTTTCTTTTAATTTTTTTAAAGTTTACTTATTTATTTTGAGAGAGAGACAGAGAGAGCAAGCAGGAGAGGGGCAGAGAGGGAGAGAGAGAATCCCAAGCAGACTCCATGCTTCCAGCACAGAGCCCTACGCAGGGCTCAAACCCAAGAACCATGAGATCATGACCTGAACCAAAACCAAGAGTCGGACGCTTAACTGACTGAGCCGCCCAGGTGCCCCTTGCCTAATTATTTTTAAGGGAAATTCTCTAAGATCAGAAACTAGGAAGGGAAGAAGAAATGAAAGAGGGAAGGAGGGAGAGACAGAGGAAGGGTAAGAAAGAGAAAGAATGCCCCCACTCTGGAAGAAAACTGGAAATGTGCCCCCCACCACGTAAATATGTCTGTTTTTAGCTCATGGAAGTCCTGCCATGTGTCACTCGCAGCCCTCCTCCGGCGTAACTACACCGTGAACATGTTCACAGAAGACGCGACGAAAGCGGATTTGGCACACTTAGTTTTGACACTTATCTATAGGATTTTTTTCACCCACAGGAAGGGAATCTCATTTTAGAGAAGAGAAGACTATCAGGACTGGTTAGTAAAACTAGAAAATGTCAGTCAAAGGAGCTGGTGAGCTCAGGAGCAGATCTGCCTGTGCCGAGACCGACCGTGCGAGGAGAGGGACAAAATAGGAGAGGAAAGCTGCAGGATGTTTACGTTGGAATAACCGCTGAACGGAGGGGAGCCAAGGACATAGCGCGAGTTTTCCCAGGTGGAGTTTGCTCCAGCTGCGCTGATGAACTTGGGCCCCCGCTCCCTGGTGTCTTGGCAACAGGACACCTGCCCCAAGTTGATGATCTTAAAAAAAACCCAAAACACAAGAAAGGCCACGTTGGCCTGAGATACATGATCATCAGAGGTGGAGCCCTGCCATCCTGATGGCAGCTCTGCCCCAGGGAAAGGGCAGGCGGGGCGGTTCCTGAAGCCATCAGGAATGAGGTCTCGACGGCAGACTCCGAATCTGGCATGTGAGGGTGAAGTCCGGTCGCATCCAGGAAGGGCTCCGTGATGGTCTCCCTGCCAGCGCACAGTCCCTCACCCGCATGGCAGAGCCAGGCTGCCCCTCCGGGTGGGAGGGACGGGGAGTCGGCCCTGATGTGTGGCCCCTCTCTGATATGTCTGGCTTGGGCTGCTGCATCACGTCTTGCCCCTCCCCGCCTCCCTCCCTTTCTTTGCTGGACCCCATTGCCCAGGGGTCTGGCTCTCGGGGAACCTGGGACCCAGCCGGAGCTCTGCCTCTCCACAGCCCCAGGTTTCCAGCAGAGGGGGGCCTGGCTGGTCGCCCCAGGCACCTGAGGGCACAAGCCCCTCCCTCAGCATTGTCTCTCCATGAGGAGGCTTCCCCAAGGCTCTCCCTCACCCCTGGCCATCTCTTCCTAGTGACCCTTCCCACAGACAGCAGACAACCAACTGCCTTCCTGGGCAGCTTGTTTGGTGACCTCGGTGGGGTTTAGTTTCCCTCAAAAGGTAGACCTTTGAGACACAGAAAACTTACTTGTTCCTCTTGAGGGAAGGAGGAAACAATGTCCTTGGACCTTAGTGTGTTCTTGGGCCAGAGCAGGGACAGAAGCAGGGATTTAACCTTTGGCAGGACATCCAGCCACACATATGCGCTAAGATATAGACTATGGGTTGTTCTAGGTGATGAGCTTCTGGGTGATTTTCGCTTCTTTTTATACCTTCGTGTCGAATGGCTATTTTAGGATGAACACATGTTTATGTGAGTTGCACAGCTCCTTCTTCATTTTGAAAAAGAAACCTCTCCTGTCAAGGGTGTTGAAATCAGAAACCAATTTCCAGGCGTATTGGGTGGTTAGCCTGAGTCTACAGATGTCCACATGGTCTCGTGTGGTTTCAGGGGTCCCGTGAACCCTGTGAACTGTCAGACCCAGAAGCTTGTGTATGCGGTCCTTTTTCAGGGTACAGGAGCAGTAACTTTTATCAGATTCTCAAAGGTGAGGCAGAGTGGATTCAGGCTTCGAGATGGTTAAGGATGGCTGATGGCTGTTTTCACAGTTCTTTCTGGAGGCCTGTCCATGGATGACTCTCCGACTTCTAGCTTCTGCCATGATTTGCCATCCTTGGTGCTTCCGTCATCTAATCCAAAGGACCCTATTTGGGCCAAGCCAGTTATCAGTTGCCTCAGAGGAGAGTGAGGTTTTCTGGCCCCTCTGGGAGGCCACAACCGGGCTCACACTCGAGCCATAGTGGGAACCCAGTCTCTGCTCTGACAGCCCATGGACTTAGGGTTCGGTTACCCATGTCAGAGGGAGGTCAGGCAAGGAGGAATTAAGAGCTTGCAAACAGCCTAGGGCACAAGCTTCAGCCTGATCTGATGTGCTGAGTCCCAATCCCATGAGCCACCTGCTGTGGTTTACTGGCTCCCCGAATGGGACCAGGCGTCTCACTGGCACAGAAGCACTTACTAGATTCTAATCTAACAGTGGTTCACCATGAGCAACAAGAATGAGCAAGGAAGAATGGTTAAGAATGAGAACAGGAAATGTTAGTTATGTTGCAGTCCAAAGTGGATAGGTCACAAAGGATAGATTTCAGCTATTTGATCAGTCTTGTCCTTGTAAAACCCAGTCTGTCTACGTATGTAAATGTGGACTTGATTTTCACTTGCTTGATTTCTACTCCTGCCTTTAAAGCAAATGGCCAAAGGCAGATAGCAGAACTGGTCTCTGGTTGTGGTTCTGGTTTATATTTATATTTATATTACACACAGACATTTATATATTCGGTGCAGGGTAGAGGCACAATGGGCCCTAGGACAACTTAGTGGATTAGGGAGCATTGAGGGAATTGTGGGAATTGCCGGTGGAGCAGATCATTATTATTTGGCAGGCCAGTGAAGTAGAGAGAATTCAAGAGCCTTTGGACTATTGAGGAGTACTAGGACCATGGGTATTTTAGCTTATAAGAAGGTGCCATCTTGCGGGCACGTGGCTTGGTCAGTTGGTAGAGCATGCAACTCTTGATGTTGGGATCGTGAGTTCGAGCCTCACTTTGGTCATGGAGCTTACTTAAAAAAAGGTGCCATCTTGGATATGCCGGATGTATTTAAAAGAGTCAGAAAAGCTGACTGGGTAGTCGAGAGGAGAAGGGAGACTGGTTCGTTGTGCTTCTGTAAAAGGTGTGGATGCAGAGGGTCAGCATAACTTCCAGATCCTGAGTTAAAGGGAGCACCTTTTAAGAGCCTGGAAGTAGCCAGAATAGTCATATCAAGGGGACAGATATGCAAATAACACTTCTTGTCCCTTACCACACTGCAGGCACTCTAGGGTGTTCCACAGGTGACGTGTCCGGTCATCTATGCCACCGCTCTGGTAGGGATGCCATTATCTTCCCAGTTGAAGGGAATGAAGCATAGTGCAGGCAGGAATGTTTGCCCAAGGTCAGGCAGCTAGGAAGTAACAAAGTCGGGACTTGAACCCAGGTGTGTGACTCAGTGGCTCCCCCAGCCCCATACCACCTCCCTGCATTCAGAACCATGGGCAGCCATGGCAGAGGGGGTGACTGAGGACAGACTTCCGTGTCCTGGAAAGGAGGAGTCCCAAGAAAGAGGTGACTACAGTCCCCTAGGGAGATGACCAGCCCAGGGCTGATGGTGAGGCAGGTGCTGGAGCTAGAAAGGTAAAAAGTAGATGGAGGGGTCACTCCTTTGGCCCGATGAAGTTTCTCTGCTGGTGCAGTCAGTGGTGTAACTCAGGCAGCTGAGCCAGTGATGGAGACGTGAGCCAGCACTTCAGCCCCGCTGTGTTTGCCGTCCACCCGGACGCCTCTGTATCCATGACACCTGACTTGGATCTGCCAGGGTGTCGGTGTAAGGAGAGGAAGAGCTGACAAATAAAGACACAAGCGCAGGGACGGTAGGGGGCAGCCTACAGCCTAGGGCCCAAGGTGGGGATGGTAGGAGGCCACCTGAGTCCTTGTAAAACTGCTCCTTTCATGTAAGGAAGGCTTTCTCTCCTGGGAAGGGCCCTCATTAGCACAGTTGGCTAGACTCAGGTCCCTCTCCCTGGACCCCAGTCAGCACGGGAAGGACAGGGCCCTGGAGGAGCAGCATGACAGGCCCCCACCAGGCCACAGGGTTGATATGGGGGGAGGTGCCACCCCACAGCAGGCAGGGAGGAGTGGTGATCTGGCCCAAGTACACGGGCGCGAAGGGGAGGCACAATACTCAGTCAAGTCAGATTTGAAGCACCTGAAGGGCTTGCATACAGGGGATTCTTAAGGCCAGACCTTGTGGGAAAAGGCCAAGTGTGCAGGTAGATTTTTGTTCTCTGCCCTGGGCCAGAGCCCTGATATGGGGAGATGAGCTAGAGACCGTGGGCATTCGCTTGGTGCCCCCAAGGAAGGACACTCGCCTGTCCGTATGGAAGTCAGAGCGACTCCCAGGTAATGAGCCGGCAGCAGACCCCTGACTGTGAGATTACCTCCTGATCCTGTGAGTCACTGAATTTGTCACATAACTGAAGTGGCCTGAGGCCCAAGGCCAGACAGGGACTTATAGCCTAGGGGCCTGTGCTGGTAAGTGATGAGCTGATCCTGACCCTGCCCTTATACCTCTTCATCAAAAGCATAGAGCACAGTCCCTGGCTCAGAGCAGTCCTCCAGTTCAGCTAGCATTTATGGAGGGCCTGCCCCATGCTGGTCAGATGGGGAATATTATAAACATGAAAAAGACATGGCCGTAACCCTCAAATGTTTGGGGTGGTGGGTTGATAAACTGTGGACATCCCTGCTTATGGGGGCTGCGGTGTGAGCCTAGAAGCCAGCAAGAACCAGGTGGGCCCATGGAAGAGGGATGTTGGGGTGGGATTCCTGGAGGGGTGACCCTGGGATCATTATGGAGTTGGCCAGATTTGGGAAATAGCGGTGGGATGAGGGTAATTAGATGTAAGGAGTGTGGGTGAGAAACTCCTGTGGTAGTGAGGACAGCTCTGAGCAGTTCAGGACAGTGATAACCAAGTTAGGGGTGACCCTAACCCCAGGAGGGTGGATCTGGGGAGAGGTCTCACCCCAGGCTTCTATGCATCAGAACCTCCCCAACATGTCTAGTGTGTGGAAGACCCATCAAAGGGCCCCATGTGGCCTGACCCTGCTTTCTGGTGACTCAGGAAGGTGTAAACAGCACAGTAGCTAGTGAGTGAGGTCGACAGGCCCAGACGCCAGAGGAAGCAGCAGATACAGTCTTTCTGAACGGAAAGTCTCCAATTTTCACCCAGTCTTTATCTGTGACTTTCAAACCACTGTTTCCTGGGGTCATGAATGGGTCATTTAAACCCAACCACTATGGTGCCTTCTTATTCCGTGGGCTGCTTAGTAAAAATACCACAAACACGGTAGCTTATAAAAACAGAAATTGATGACTTTCAGTTCTGGTGACTGGGAAGTCCAAGATCAAAGTACCAGCAGATTCGGTGTCTGTCAAGACCTGCTTCTTAGAAGGCATCTTTCTTTTCTCTGCAACCTCACATGGTAGAGGGACAGGGTGGGGGTTACTCTGTGGGGTGTCATTTATAAGGATGCTAACCCCATTTGACCTAATCATCTCTCAAAAGGCCTCACCTGCAAATATTATCACATTGGGGGTTAGGATTTCAACATGCAAATTTCTTTTTTTTTTAAATAGTTTATTTTCAAATTGGTTTACATATAACACCCAGTGTTCATCCCAACAAGTGCCGTCTTTAATGCCCGTCACCCCCTCTCCCCCCTCCATCACCCCCCTCACCCTCACTTTGTTCTTAGTCTTTGAGAGTCTCTTATGTTTTGTCTCCCTCCCTCTCTGTGTCTTTTTTCCTTTCCCCTCTTCCCCTCCCCCATGGTTTTTGCTAAGTCTCTCAAAATCCACCTATGCATGGAAACATATGGTGTCTGTCTTTTTCTAACTGACTTATTTCACTTAGCGTAATACCCTCCAGTTCCATCCATGTTGCTACACATGGCCAGATTTCATTTTTCTCATTGCCGCGTAGTAGCCCATTGTATATATGTACCACATCTTCTTTATCCATTCGTCAGTTGATGGACACTTGGTCTCTTTCCATGATTTGGCTATTGTCGAAAGTGCTGCTATGAACATCGGGGTACACGTGCCCCTATGCATCATAACTCCTGTGTCTCTTGGGTAGATTCCTAGCAGTGCTATTAATAGCTGGGTCATAGGGTAGCTCTATTTTCATTTTTTTTTAGGAACCTCCGCACGGTTTTCCAGAGTGGCTGCACCAGTTTGCATTCCCACCAACAGTGTAGGAGGGTGCCTGCTTCTCCACGTCCTCGCCAGCATCTATAGTTTCCTGATTTGTTCATTTTAGCCATTCTAACTGGTGTGAGGTGGGATCTCAGTGTGGTTTTGATTTGTATTTCCCTGATGATGAGTGACACTGAGCATCGTTTCATGTGTCTGTTGGCCATCTGGATGTCCTCTTTGGAGAAGTGTCTATTCGTATCTTCCACCCATTTCTTCACTGGATTATTTGTTTTTCTGGTGTGGAGTTTGGTAAGCTCTTTATAGATTTTAGATACTAGTCCTTTATCTGATATGTCATTTGCAATTATCCTTTCCCATTCCATTGGTTGTCTGTTAGTTTTGTTGGTCGTTTCCTTTGCCGTGCAGAAGCTTTATATCTTGATGAGGTCCCCGTAATTCATTTTTGCTTTAAATTCCCTCGCCTTTGGAGATGTGTCGCGTAGGAAATTGCTGCGGCTCAGGTCAAAGAGGTTTTTTCCTGCTTTCTCCTCTAGGATTTTGATGGTTTCCTGTCTCACATTCAGGTCCTTCATCCATTTAGAGTTTATTTTTGTGAGTGGTGTAAGGAAGTGGTCTAGTTTCATTCTTCTGCAACAACATGCAAATTTCAAGGGGACACAAATATTCAGTATATAGCAGTTCCCAAGTGGCAACCCTCATAGGCCTTACCCCATGTGCTTACAGATAAAGTAGCAAACCGTGGGGACTCTGGGATGCCCAGGGACCATTGGCCCTCAGTCCCTGTGTCACTTTTACCATCATGTGTCCTTAGCTTCACCTATCTCTGACCCAGACTCCAAGGGAGTGTGCCCACAGACAAGGTTAAGAAGCCAGAATCTGGCACCATTTCATACAAGATCAGAGTTAAGGATTGAGGGCTGCCACACAGCCAGACTTGCTGGGTCATTAAGATGATGCCTTCAGACATATACTTTTCTCATTCGCTTGCTCTGGCACAAATTCCCCCATAGTAAATTACTTCCAGACACCTGAGCTGTGTGTTAGCAGTTCTGGCCCCTTCCAGGTGCTGGGAAGAACACGGCTGTAAGACCAACTGAAGGGCTAATTTTGCATTGGTGAAGCGCCAACTCTGTAGCTCTGTGATTGTTGTTTTAATACAAGTAAAACAAGTAATGAATGAAAATATGCTAATACTATTGTGCTAATAGTATATCTAGACACTGTAGAAAGATACATATGTGTCTATGCATATTGGATACATGTAACGTGCTTACTGTAAATATGTGTGTAATATATAAAACAAGGTAGACATTTATGGAAAAACAAGTAGAAATACTTCTTCACATCCCATTTCCCCTGTTCCCCAGAAGAAACCACTGCTGCGTTGTCATGAATGTCCTTGTAGACATTTTTTGTGCACTTAACGTAGTATATAAATGCTTGTAGATTTGTGCATTTATAGTTTGTTTTTTCTTATCCAGTGGCTTGATTTATTTACTTCACTTCATTTATCTTTGATTCTTTTCCATTCTGTTTCATTATGGCAGAATATTCCTCAATATGGATGTAGCATTCTGTTCTGTTAATGATGGATATTTAGTTGATTTCCCTTTTTTGTTATTACAAACAGCACTGCGGTGAATTTACTTGCCCATACATCTTTGTGATTAGAATTGATGCCTCTGTTGAATAGACTCCAAGTTGTAGAATAATGGGATCAGGGATAAAGCATATGGAACATTCTGGTGAATGCCACCAAAGGGTCTAGTTTCCACTCTCACCTGCAGCACGTGGAAGGGAGTTTCACACCCCTGCCAGTACTGACATGATTGTTAAAACATGACATTCTAGTCTGATGACGGGTATCCTATCCTGTTGTTTTATTTTGTATTTAAGTGTGAATAATGTTGAACATCTTTTCATATGTTTATTGCCATTGGTATTTATTTTTCTGTACTTAGCCTACTTATATCCCTTACTGATTTTATAGTTGTAGGAGCTCATGTGCATTTTTGGATATTAATCATTTGTCTATTATGTATGTTGCAAATATTTTCCTTTTGTTTGTAACATCAGTTTGCCAAAGGGAAGTCTAAAGTATTTATTTAGAAAAATTTGTAGGGGTGCCTGGGTGGCTCAGTTGATTACGCATCTGACTTCAGCTCAGGTCATGACCTCACATTTCATAAGTTTATGAGTTCATGAGTTTGAGCCTCACATTGGGCTCTGTGCTGACAGCTCAGAGCCTGGAGCCTGCTTCGGATTCTGTGACTCACCCTCTCTCTCTCCCCCTCCTTTCCGCCCCCCCTTCTCTCTCTCTCAAACATAAATAAATATTAAAAAAGAAAAAGGAAAAGAATTTGTAGAATAATTTAGGGATTTTAAATGGATTCAGACCGGTGATTGGGTCCTGTTTTATCTATTGTTCAAATGTGTGTATGTATAGTTTGGTGATTAATAAACCTTTTAGAAATGGTGCATGGGCACCATTTTCTGTGCGTTTTCTCAGTGGGTGGATGCTAAAAATACCACTATCACTGTATAGAGAGTTCCAGAAAATCTGCGATGCTGCAGAGAGGTTCCCCATACATGGAAAGGTTGGGGACCATTGACCCAGAAGACGGACTTACGTCTGCTTATACGTAATTGATAAAGTCTATTAATCAGGACTCATTTGATTGAAAGTATCTAAAACCCAACTCACACTAGCTTAAGCAAGAAGGGTTCTATAAGATGTATATAACTGGGACCTCTCAGAGAGGTTCTGCCTTCGTCCACATCACCCGGGGTCTCAAAGGATGGATCTCAAGTCTCTGTCTCTCTCTGATTAAGTCTCTGCATTTGTCGGTCTGCCTTGTCTGTACTTAGCATCATTCTCTTCCACAGCAGACAGAGGCTGTCTGAGGAGGGAGAGGTGGCTGGGGCAGCCCCGGGTTTCCATTCTTAGAGATCATCATACAGAAGAGCCCCTTTTCTAGTGTGCGCACAGCACCTCTGCCAAGGAGGAGGAGACTAGTTGCCCCGTCACTGTCCTCGTTGACTCAGTCACATGTCCACCCCCAGCCAGCGGTCAGGGACACTGTGATTGACCACTGAACCACAACAGGAGAGGAAGGAGCAGTTCATCAACAGAAACAGACTGCAGGACCCACGCGTGACATACAGAAGACCGGTAGGGAGAACCTGACCTGGGAGCAGAGGAATGAGCTCGAGATGGGGTTCCATCCGCCACATACGCCACATACGCCTTGGGCAGCTGCCTCACTTTCTCCCTGGGCTCTAGGCTCTCTTGTCCGTAAAGTGGGCTTGTGAGGATTAATGAGCGATGCCTCGATCAGGCTCTTGGGAACCCCTAAGTGCAAAGCAGGTGATATCAAATGAGGTCTGCTCAGACAACACTTCTAGCACTTCATACGTACTCCATAGGTGATGGTTGCATGAGGTTCTTCCTTTACTCTTTGAGTGAGACCCCTTTCTCTGAGGTGGCCCACCTGCAGTTGCACAGGTAATTATTGGTCAGAAGAAGATAATGGCATTAGCAAAGAGGCAGGGCACAGTTCTTGATGAGAAGCTGACGTCTTGCTGGACTGCAGTCCACCCTGCCGCTGAGGGAGAGAATAGTGGCACAGTGAAAATCCAGCCACACTCTGAGCCCCTGTGACTGCCCGTGTCATGACCTGCCTTGCCTTCCTTGCAGTCCACCTGACCCCGGTGTCCACAGCGAAGGATGGAGTGAGTAGCAAGAGTCGAAAGAGAATCATGCCTGACCCAGTGACTGAGCCTCCCGTGATGGACCCCGTTTACGAAGCTCTCTTGTACTGCAACATTCCCAGTGTGGCCGAGCGCAGCATGGAAGGTAGGCCTGCCTCTGCCCCCTAACTCGGTACCCAGGTAGACACCCCTCTGGGAACTAGCTCTTCAAGCAGCACAGTGCCGTGGTAAGGAGCCAGATAGCCTGGGCTCAAATCCGGCAATTGCCACTAGGCTGTGTCCTTGAATGAGCTCCCAGGTTAGCTTCCTCCTCTGCTGAAACGGGGGTAACCAGTGGTACCTACTCACAGGGCTGCCCAGAGGCTTCAGTAACTGCTTTGAACAGCACGCAGCTCACGGTAAGCCCTCTGCAGATGTTCGTCGTCACCGTTTTCGGTGAGATCCCGGAGATGGAAAGGCGGGCTTGGCGGGCTCTAGGGCATCACCCCCAGCCCCCCTCGTTTCTAGTAAGCTCTCGGGGCTTGGGAAATCCACAGGGTGCTGGATGCTCTGTTGGTATATTGTGGTAAACGTACAAGAAAGTATGATTTCTGTTTTGAGTTTTGCTTTTTTGAAAGTGTATCGACGAATGATATTGGGTATTTTTTTTCAATTTGCACCCTGATTTGTTTTGAGGAGGTTGAAAGCAGAAGTTGTTGTGTCCAGTACCTCGGTGGACCTCCCCCTAGTCTGTGGATGTGAGGGCGGCTACATGAATAAACGTGCCCCCATTTCACTGGCCTCCAGCCCCCAGCCGCACCCCCAGTACTTCTGGGGATCCAAGACGTACATAACCAGCCCTGTCACGTTCCTCCGCCTGCCTCGCGAGCCACCCCCCAACCCCCGGCCTGGCGCCCTCCAGTCCTGGTCCTCCCTCCCCGCTGCTGCAAAGTGGAAAGGACCCACACTTCCCGCGCGCTCACCAGGGTACGTGCTCCTCTCCCACAGGTCACGCCCCGCATCATTTTAAGCTCGTCTCAGTGCAAGTGTTCATTCGACACGGGGACAGGTACCCGCTGTATGTCATTCCCAAAACGAAGCGACCAGAAATTGACTGCACTCTGGTGGCTAACAGGTAAATTGCACTTTTCCTTAAAGTCGTTTTCAAGAAGCTGTTCTCTCTGTCCCAGTCACAATGCTGACTGGAGAATGACAGAGGCCGGGAGTAACCTACCCTTGCTGAGCATGGACGGTTCGCCAGGAGCCTGATCTTTAGAACAATCCTGAGTGTTAATGGCCATTTCACAGTTGTGAAGGAGGAGGCCCAGAGAAGCAAGGACACCTGCGTAAGGCCACACAGCAGATAAACTGAGATTCTGGTCCAGGCCTGTGTGAGGCCTGCTCTCCTCACCTGTGCTCTTCAGTTTGAGGAAAAGCTGGGACGCAGTGCAGTGAACACTGGGCTGGATGCCCTCAGGCTCCGCTGTTCTGTTTGGGGGCAGCGGGGAAGTCCCTTAGTCTCTGGCCTCACCCTCCTGTCTCTGCAATGAGGATGACCGTGGTGACCGTGCAGGGTCTGGGTGAGGAGTGAAGGGGAAAGTGCACTTCCAGCTGCAGAGCCACAGACGTGTAAGATGTTACTTTTAGGTTTTCATGGGAATAGCGACAGCACGTTCTTGGTGGAGAGCCCTAAGGATGAAAAATAATTCAACAGAGAGTAGAAATGTTGCATATGAAAATGGCATGGCTCTAGGGGCGTCTGGGTGGCTCAGTCAGTTAAGCGTCCAACTTCAGCTCAGGTCACGATCTCACGGCTTGTGGGTTCGAGCCCTGCGTCAGGCTCTGTGCTGACAGCTCAGAGCCTGGAGCCTGCTTTGGATTCTGTCTCCCTCTCTCTGTCTCTCTGCCCCTCCCCCAACCATGCTCAGTCTCTTTCTGTCTCTCAAAAATAAACATTAAAAAAATTTTTTTTAAATGTCAGAACTCTAAAATGAAATGACAAGGGACACCTGAGTGGCTCAGTCGATTGAGCATCCGACTTCAGCTCAGGTCATAACTTTATGGTTCATGAGTTGGAGCCCCACATCGGGCTCACTGATGTCAGCACGGAGCCTGCTTCGGATCCTCTGTCCCCGTCTCTCTCTGCCTTTCCGCTGCTTGCACTCTCTCTCTCTCAAATAAAACATTAAAAAAAATTTTTTTTAATGAAATGACAGGCCAGGGCTCCGCATATGTGTCTGGGGGCACATAACATGGCTCACGGTTTACTGAACGAGCCGAGGAGTGCTCAGTGGGGAAGACGTTATTTGGATGGAATGCTCCCGGGTGCCAGCCTGCCTCGGGCAGGGCCGCTCTGACAGAACCACAGCTTGCCTCTCTGCAGCCAGGCCTGTTCCCTCTAGTGGATGGTGGTGTGAAGCCAGGGGTTTCGGGCTAACTCTTTGCACCTCCAGGCTTCTCACTGTCCAGGATTATGAGGAGGAGGGAGTGAACCATTTCATGTAAACACACCATGAAACCGTGCATGACCGTAGACTCTCATGCACTTTCTCCTTTCCTGCTGGGGGTCTCGAAGCTCGCAGCCTGGGCACTTGTGTCTTCCGTTATGTGTTCAGCAAGCATGGGTGCGTGTCCCAGTGTCCCATGAGTCTAGCGCCCAGGGTTGAGGCTGGCCCTGGCAGAGGGCCTTGCAGACACTAGCTTTCCTCCCCCAGTCTCTAGCCTTCCGTGCCAGCCCTTCCCCTGGGGTTTTCTGCCCCTGCCACACCCACCTTTTGCCAGCCCCCCGCCCCTTCAGGCTCGTGCACCTGCTGCTTAGCTTGCTTGCCCCGCCCCTGTGGGGGACCCACTGCTACAGCTCCTCAGAAGCTCCCCTGAGAAGCTGCCCCCTCCTCTGGGAAACCTCTCCTGGTGTGTGAGGATGGGTTTCTGGTTGTTTTGGGCACTGCCACCGCCTCACTCAAACTGAAAAGGGGAATGTACAGGAAGGGTCTCAGAACAGAGTATTTAATGACCAGGCCTGAACTAGCCTTAAGACTAGGGCAAGGGTAGAGGCCCCTTGCCGTGCTGGGTATTAACCCTTTGGCTTCCAGAATGAGAGATTGGCTGGAGGACGTGGGGTGGGGTGCAGGGAGGGCGCTTGGAGAAGTGGCTTTGCTCCACCGGCACGGACTTTGGATATCTGTCCTGTGAACTGCCGAAGAATGGACAGTTCCTGTCTGAATCGGTCAGCCTCGGGACATCCTCAGAGACCTCATGGACGGTTCCATGCTTCCTTCCTGGTGACTCCCAGCTTCTGCTTCTCTTTCTCTACCATCACATTCCCAGACGTGAGAATTTCAGTGGCTCAGCTCGGACCAGGAGTCTGTCCCCAGACCAGTCAGCCATTGCCGCAGGGTCCCTGAGTACCTCAAGGCTCTGGAGGCTACCCTGGCTGTTCCTCGAGAAGGTGCCCATTGGGCACGGCCCCCTGGCAGTGGGCAGGGCCTCCCCTCTGCACCTACATCTTTGCAGCTTGTCTTCCCGCATGACTGTCTGTGCCCTTCCCCCATCACTGGCTTCTTAAGGGCGTTGCGTCTTGCTCCTTCCTGTATCGTGGGTGCCCAGGCGGAGCCTGGCATAAAATCATTGGACTGGGTTGGTGGCCGAATGAATTCAGGACCTTAGTGAGAATCATAAGTCATAATTGCTAATCAAGTGCCTCATAATTGATTTCAGCCTCTGCCACGGAATCCTCTGAGGCCTTCGTGACCTTCTGGGTGTAGGGAAAATCACTTCGCGTTTGTGAGCCTCAGTACTCTGTCGCGGAACGTGGGGACAGTAGTCCATCCCCTGTCACATCCTCATGAAGTCTGACTAAGGGGACGGACTAGGCGCTGAGCCAGTCATACTGAGAGGTTTACGGACGATGGTGTTTCAGGTACTGCAGCAGCCTGCAGGCCTTCTGGGGCCCGGCCTCTTTCCCACTCAGAGTGGTCGTGGCCATGAGGCCAGGCCAGTCCCAGGGCCCTCATTCCGTCACAGCCAGGGCAGGGCCATTTCTGGAGCTCCCGGTGGAGAGACGCTGTTCCTGGGGACCAGCGGCCCTGGCTGCTGCTGCCCTCATTTTCTCTGGCCTTGATCTTTTAACCTACTTTTATTGAATATTCTGTATCTTTAAGAGCTGCTTTAAGTCCTTTGTGGAAAGAGGGTAGAGTATGCTTCTTGAATTAAGTAATGTCATTTCATTAATTCTGTCTTTAAAAACAGGAAGTTGACTTGTCATTACAAATACCCACTTGGGGCGCCTGGGTGGCTCAGTTAGTTGAGCGCCTGACTTCGGCTCAGGTCATGATCTCACGGGTTGTGAATTCAAGCCCCGCATTGGGCTGGCTGCTGTCAGCCTGTCAGCATAGAGTCTGCTTTGGATCCTCTGCCTTCCTCTCTGTTTGCTCCTCCCCTGCTCGCACCTGCGTGCACGCAGTTTCTCTCTCAAAAAATAAATACAACATTGAAAAAATTACAAATACCCACTTAGAGCAAAGGTGGGCAAGACTCCCAGTGACACGGACCTACTTTGGATCTGAATCCCCTGGGACTGTGGGGTCAGGGTCGTGCCTGTTACCTTCCCAGGTGCTAGTTCAGCTTCAGGAATCATTCATTTTTATGGCATCTTAACGGCGGCGGGTCCTGGAATGTGCCTGCTACTCCAGTCTAGGGACCAAGTATCTGGGCCGGCAGGCAGGCTTGCAGCGAGCTGAGTAAGTAGACATTGTCGGTGCAAGTGAGCGACCCCGTGTTTCCCTTCACAGCGACACATTCCATGACTCTCCCAGGTCTTTGTAGTGGAAGCTGCTTCTTCACGGATGCCCTGTGCCTCATGACGAAGGTACTTTTTTAACCCTCATAGGACAGGATTTAGCCAGCAGTAGGGTTATTAGCCATACATATGCCATGTTTATTAAATACTTTTTTGGGGATTTATGAATATGAATCACATACTGTTTTCTGTATTCGAGGAAGAAAAGAATATTCACTTCCATCAGTATTTATTCAATGTGTTTTATTTCTTTAAATGTTTTTTATTTATTTATTTTGAAAGAGAGAGAGTGTATGCAGAAGAGGGGCAGGGAAAGAGAGGGAGAGAGAATCCCAAGCAGGCTACGCACTGTCAGTGCAGAGTCTGACGCGGGACTTTATCCCCAAAACCATGAGACCATGACCTGAGTTGAAACCAAGGGTCAGAGGCTGAACGTATGGAGCCACCCAGGTGCCCCAATCCATTTTATGTTTAAACACCTATTATGTGTCAGGTACTATGACATGTGACAGGAGGTGGCATGTGGGCAGGCACCTAAATAAAGTGAAGGAGCCAGCCCTGTGCAGATCCGGGGGAAGAGTGTTCCAGACAGATGGAGCAGCAAGTGCAAAGAGCCTGAGGCTGGACGGCCGCACGTGTAGGAGAACGGTGAGCCCCGCGTGTGGCTGGACGGGACGAGTAAGGGGAGAGCGGGCTTCCGAAGATCCGTAGAAGAACGACTGCTCCTGCCCCAGGGGGCCCACTCCCCTGAGAGACAGATCGGGTGCCTAGCACATGGCGAGCCCTCAGGGAATGGCGGCCAGCACCGATGGTGGCAGCAACGGCGACCGTACTAGAGAAGAAGAGTAAAAGTAGAAGTGGAAGTAGTTTTGCAACCATATTTAGGGGCACAAACCACAAGAGGGCAGCCCGAGTCAGCTGGGGCAGAGGGAGAGGTGGGATGCCAGGTGAGGGAAGGCCACCAAGAGAAAGGGACCTAAAGGGTGCCAGGAACAAGTCAGGTGGCAGCTGATGATAAATGGTACCTGGGGCGGTGCAGCCTACCTGTGTGAGGGCGTGCGGAGGTGGACGGCGCCGCCCACGGGCTGGAGCACGGAGTGGAGAGGTGGGGGAGGACTAGGTCATCTGACACTTCGAATGCCTGGCTAAGGAGTGTGGACGCCAGACAAGAAGGCGGCGAGGGAGCTGGGAAACGGAGGGATGAACTTATGAAGATCTCTGGCCGCCATGATGTGGATGGGTTAGAGGCTGGCAGTGGTGTTTACGTTCCTCTGGGGACAGTGATCAGAAGACAGATTGCCTGCAGAGTCTGAGCCGAATCCTTAAGATTACCTACAGGCCTCTTGTGCTCTTCCTCCTCCCCTCGCGCCCGCCGTGGCTCTCCTCAGCCTCACTCCCTCGGCCTCAGCCACCCTGTCCCTAGCTCTCTCTCCCACTGACAGTGTCCTCTCTGCAGACAGCCCTTCCCCGGTAGCTGTAGGGCCGGCCACTTCTCCCACCTCCTGCAAGCCTGAGCGTAAATGTCACCTTCTCAGTAAGACCGCTCAGAACGCTTCAGTTACAATTACAGTGCACTTCTTCCACCCAAGTCTCCTGAGCCCCCTTTTCCCTGCTCAGCGCGTCAGTGCTTCGTAGCATCTGTTACCTTCTAATGTGCACACATGCGTATGTGCATGCACGCGTACACACACTCTCTTTCTCTAGGGTTCATTGTATGTTGTCTGTTTCTCCAGGCTACTAAGCTCCTCAAGGGCAGTGTTCAACGCCACTGTATCCCAAGTGCCCAAGACAGTGCCTGGCACATGGGAGGAGCACGATTTAAATATTTGTCGAATGAAGAAATGATAGAGGCTGAAACTCAGGGAGTGGCAGCAGAGTTGGAGAGAAGGCTTGGATCTGAGAGAAGGTTACCAGGTGGGGTCGGTAGGACTTAGTGACAGATCGAGTGGGGGTAAGACAGAGACAGAGAGGATGGTGCCCAGATTTCTGATTGGGAGTCTGGCTGTTGGTGTACCCCTCCCCTGAACAGGAAATGCAGAAGAATGGGAATGGCAGGGAAGTTATGAGGACAGGTCTCAGTGCCAAGTTCGAGCTGTCGTCAGACATCCAAGTGATAATTTCTAGAAGGTAGTATAGGTGTGTAGGTGTGGGGCAAGGGGACATTGTCTTGCTGGGAGGTAGAGGTTCATTTGAGAGTTCACGTGTTGATGGCAGCTGAAGCTGTGAGCTTGACTGGCATCACAGAGCCTGTGGTGTAAGGGAAAGCCAAAACCAGCCCGGGAAACGCCAGCCTCTAGTGTAGCATAGAGAGAAAGGAGGACCCAGGAGGAGGTGGAAACACAGTGGTGATGTTAGGAGAGCTAAGAAAGGAGAAAGTTTTGGGAAAGAGCAAGGGGTAATTAATCACCTCAGTTAACGCACAAAATTCCAGAAAGCCAAAGAGTGAGAAAAGCATATTGAGTTTACCCTTTTAGAATTCCATTTTATTAACAGTATAAAATAAATTCCTTTGCATAAATTGTAAAAATTTGTAGAACTCATTCCAGTTTCTAGTCATGTAAGCATTCTTGAATTGTTTTCTGATAACAGTATCACTGGTATTGTATTTCTTCTCTGTTTGTCTTACTGTTCTGTGCAGGATTCAGAAATTGCTCAGATTATAGCTAAAGCACAATACATTTTCCCATGGGTGTGTAGATTAGCCTCAGGGTTCTGTCTCGAGCTTTGTGGCATAGAGAGACATAGAAAAATGTGAACAATAATTCTGGCAGTGAATAGCTTGAAGCCTTAAGATCGTAGCACTTTTAATTCTTTGAGTTTTCAATATGAAAGCAGATTTCCAGTGAGGCTACAATGACATGACTTTTTCCTGAAGAAAAATTCATTGTCACAAATATAATCATTTCCATGTTAGTCAGAGTAAGGCTAGCCTTTTGTAACAAAGAGACTGAGGAATGCATTGCCTCAAGTAACAAGTTTATCTTTTCCTTGGGTGAAAGTCTGAGATGAGTGATCCGGGTCATAGGACGGGACTCCACTTGGCCATTTAGGGCCCAGGTTCCTTCCAGGTCATTGCTCCCATCGTGCCCTAGGGATGTCTACGTAATTGAACTAGGATTGCTGCCATGGTTAAATAGTGGTCAGTGGGAAGGAAAAGAGTGTGAAGGGGCACCCCATGATCTGAAAACCTAACCCCAGAAGTGGGATATGTCCTTCCATTCCGTTGGTGAATGCCATGTGTCTCTACCTGACCACTAGGGCCTCAGAAATGGGATCTAACCAAGTTCCCAAGAAGAGGAGAACAGATTTTAGTGTACAACTGTTAAAAGAAAAAAACAGAGCCAGACAGTAGTAGTAGTAAAAACAGGTTTTATCCAGGAACTAATGCGGTAGGAGAAAAGAGACCTTAGCGTAGAACTGGGCTCAAATCCGAATACGACATGGGCAGTGGAAACTTCTAGCCAAGGACCAGGGTGGGGGTCAGTGGATGGAAACTGACTAAAGGGAGACATCAGGGGTCAGGAGATCGCTGAAGGCAGGCCAGGGTGAGCAGATACCCCCTGGAAGATGAGGAATTTGATCAGATATCGGGAGCGGGAGACTCTGGCTAAATCAACTTAGCAGGAGTTTTGCTAAACCTGGGTGATGCAAAGACGGACGTAAGTCCAAAAAGAACATGGAAGTCCAAAGGTTGAGACCTGGTTGGGAAGACGATTCAGAGGAGCCTACCAGTAGTTTGCTCAAAGAGAATCTTTACCACAATTAGCAGTTTCACTCACAGTATTTCCGTTAAAATCTGAATATTTTAATAAACCATTATAGGAACTTGCCATGTTCGTTGCTACAGAGTATGGGAGGCTTGTCCTTTTCATAAAAGCACCTAAGGTTGGGGCACTCCCCAGCTGAATTCATTCACATGTACTAGATACCCTCCCGGCACAGGGCTGGGGCCTTGGACTCTGCAGGCAGGACCTGGTCATTCAGACCCAGGACAGGCCTGGGACTCAGGTTACCTGGTCCTCTTCCTGTTAAAAAGATCCAGCCATTTGTCATCTCTTCTGTTAGTGAAGTTTTTCTTCCATGAATCACCGTCTTTCCAGACCCAAAACAAGTTTTCATATGTATAGTTAGATATTAACATATCATTAAGTAGTCAGCCGCCCTGAAAACTTGCACCAGCTCAGCAAATAGTTCCTGAAATTTCATTCCTGAAATTGGCAGCAAAGCCTTCTCAGATCCTCAGAAATCACCAACCCATAATAATGACCTGGAACAGAATGTTTGACTCCTGCTGAGTCAAAGGAGAGCCTTTGTTTGCGTGGATTCATATTGGCAGCCTCATTGTCAGTCGGGAAATCTTATTCCCCAGTTTGCAAATGTTTATCTGTTTTAGCCTTGGGAGTAATAACATACCCTGTGTTTTTATGAAAAGACACAATGCCCTGCAGCAGTCCAGGATAATTAGACTATGCTCTATTAGGATCCGTGGGGGAGGGGGAGAGAGAGGGAGAGAAAGAGAATCCCAAGCAGGCTCCAGACCCAGCGCAGAGCCCGATTCGGGGCTCCATCCTTGGACCATGACGTCATGACCTAAGCCAAAACCAGGAGTCGGACGGAAGCCTAACAGACTGAGCTACCCAGGCACCCCAGGGCTCTCTAATTTTAAAACATTTTTTTAAAGAAGGACTTTTTTTTAGCTTTATGTTTTTGAAAGATAATAAAAGCATTTTAGCAGTTATTTTAAAAGCATTGCCAAAGTTAACTGGGCTTTCAGACAAGAGAGGTCTGCCATTGGACCAATTTATCCTTGTTTCCTTTTATGGTGATTTAGCTTAGCTGGGAACTAGTCTATCTGTTCCCTTCTGTTCGGCTGGAGAATGGATACACATGCATGGGTCAGTTCAGTATTCATGGAAATTGTATATCAGCAACTAGAAAGATAAATCTTAATTTACCCCTCGTACTTCGTGTCAAAAATATAAATAATGTCAGATATTATAAAAAAGAGATGTTTTTTAGCTATTCAGTGCCACTCCCCATGACATGAAATACTGTACGTGCAAAATGCATAGTGAACTGTAGACAGCTGTAGAGATCTTGAAGTAAGTCAGTTAATTTACTTCAAAGGAGATTTTCCTGAGGTCAGTTAAGGCTGACTGAGGTGCAGGTTGAGGTAGGTTTGCTAGGAGGACGGGGCAGCATGTGGAAAGTCTTGGAAGCATGAAAGAAGAAGGTATGTCGGGGGTTCAGAAGGCAGTTGGTTGCGTGTGACCAGAGCCCAGCATTTGAATGGACAGGGTGGGGAGCCCTGAGCCTCAAGTGAGGTGGGGCCAGAGCAGGCAGATGGGCCATGCATGCCTTCTGTGGGAAGGTGGCAGTGAACAAGAGAAGGGACGCTCGGCCTTGCCTTTAAGTCGATCTCTGGCTGTGGAGAAGGCAAGATCAGAGGAGCAAGATTAGGCTATAGGTAGACGGAGGAAGAGCCCGTGCCATACAGACAAAAGCTGCCTGAGCTGGAACCCGGGTGGTGGCTGCAGGGATGCAGGAGAAGCGGCGGGGGAGAAGCCCCAGGAGGACATGTCTGCAGGGTTGGATGGCAGATGGCATGTGAAGGAGCAGGGGAGGAAGAAATGAAGAAGGGCTCCTGGCCTGGGCATGACTACTCGATGGGATTTGGTGGCCTCCTGGGGAGGGTGACAGGAGGGGCGTGGGTTGGGGATCTGGGTGGTGGAGGCTAAGCTGACCCCCATAGTGCCGGGCGTGATGGGTGCTTCAGCAGAGGTTAGGGGCTAGGCCGGCCTCACGAGGCATCAGTGGTCGAGTAATAATGATACTGGAATTTAGACGTGACAAAGCCAGTACCTATTACCGTGGGTGCGCGGGGCATGCCACGCCTGAGATTTTGCTGGCTGAGGTGGAAACCCTCGTGGACCGTTTTGGAGCGTGGTGACCACTAATTCTCTGTGTTGTCTCTTTAGGAAACCGTATCACCCTAAACTGGAAGCTTTCGTTAGTCACATGTCAAAAGGATCCGGAGCCTCTTTCGAAAGCCCCCTCCACTCCCTGCCTCTCTACCCCAATCACCCGCTGTGTGAGATGGGAGAGCTCACGCAGACAGGTATGTGCGACGGCCGTTTGCTCTCTCCTTCTCTTGCCCGCTCTCCGTTTGGCATACGCTGGAGCACGTGCACCTGGGCATGGCTCTGTGGGCTCACGGGGGTGAATAAGGACTAGTACCTCAAGCAGCTCCGAGTCCACCAAGGTCTCTAAGTACACATGTGGTTTCTAAAAATTAAAAATAGCCCTTTTTCTAATTGCAAAAGCAGTATAGTCCATGGAAGAGAAATTAGGAAAGACAGTCAAGCAAAAGGAAGAAAAATTTAAAGTACCCATAATCCCAGTCCACCCGAGAAATTAGTATTTTGTTTTCTTTTGTTCGTGTGCACGCACACGTGCACACAGTGGTACCTTACTCAACGCAGTGTTTGGTAACCCACTTCTCCACTTGACAGTACATTGTGTTAGTCTTTCCCTATCAATAAACATTTGTCAACAGCATCGTTTCTTTTTTTTTTTTTTATTTAAATCCAGGTTAGTTAATATATGGTGTAATAATGATTTCGGGAAGAGAATTTAGTGATTCATCACTTACTTATAACACCCAGTACTCATCCCAACAAGTGAGCTCCTTAATGCCCCTTGTCCATTTAGCCCATCCCCCCACTCACAACCCCTCCAACACCCTCAGTTTGTTCTCGGCGTTTGACAGTCTCTTATGGTTTGTCTCCCTCTCTGTTTTTATCTTATTTTTAACAGCATCATTTCTGATGTCTACATATTGTCCCACTATTTCTGGGCCATAATTTCTGTAGCCAATCCCATGTTCTTCGATACTTCAAAGAGAATAGCCTGATTAAGTTTGGATGGGAGAGATCTCAGGAACAGACACAAATGGCAGATCCCCGTGAGCACAGAGCCTGTTTGGCTGAGAGTGTTCCTCACAGAAGCCCATCTTTCTGTCTCTAGCCCTGTTCTTACCATTACACAGCCAACTTACTGTCAGGGTAGGTTGGCGAGTTACCTGTGGGGTCACCTCTGTTGGGAAGAGAAGGGACTGGGAGTCCCCCAGTAGATTCTAGTTTCTTCCTACTTCAGTCTGGGATCTCAAAGGACCTTCTGCATGGTCATCAGTCTTTTTGGAAGAATCGGGAGAACGTATTGGCCATGTTGTTTCCTTGTCCTACCAGTACTGTACCCTGAGTTTTGCCTTGTTTTAAAAGCCATTATTATTGGGGGAAATGGTAGAGACAGTAGGCCACGCTGAAGGCTGTGAAAGACTAGCCTTGAATAAGGAGTTTTGATAGGGGTGCCTAGGTGGCTCAATTGATTTAAGCATCAGACTCTTGATATCGGCTCAGGTCTCATGGTTCACGAGATCAAGCTCTGTGTTGGGCTCTACACTGACAGCACAGAGCCTGCTTGGGATTCTCTCTCTCCTTCTCTCTCTCTCTGTCTCTCAAGATAAATATTTTTTGAAAAAGGCTTTTGATAATTCGTTCCACATTCACAAGATCTGCAGTAGTTTAATTTCTTTTTAATTTTAATTTTTTTTCTGTAGTATTTAAAGTCTTTAATTATAATTTTTTAAAACTTACATCTAAGTTAGCATAGAGTGAAATAATGATTTCAGGAATTAATTTTTTAAAGCATTTTTTTTCAATGTTTATTTTTGAGAGACAGAGACAGAGCAGAAAGGAGGAGGGGCAGAGAGAGAGGGAGACACAGAATCCAAAGCAGGCTCCAGCTCCAAGCTGTCAGCACAGAGTCTGACACGGGGCTTGAACTCACAAACCGTGAGATCATGACCTGAGCTAAAGTCAGATGCTTAACTGACTGAGCCACCCAGGTGCCCCAGGAATTAATATCTTTTAATGTTTATTTATTTTTGAGAGAGAGATACAGAGTGTGAGTCGGGGAGGGGCAGAGAGAGAGGGAGACACAGAATCTGAAGCAGGCAGGCCCCAGGCTCCAACTGTCAGCACAAAGCCCAGGGCTGGGCTCGAACTCACAAACCGTGAGATCATGACCTGAGCCGAATTTGGACGCTTAACCAACTGAGCCACCCAGGCACCCCAGGTCTGCAGTAGTTTAAAACAGGAGTTCTCAGCCTACCACACCAAGCACCCCTTTTTGTTAACAAGTATTTTGTGGTGCTCCTTTAACTATCCTGAAGTGAAATTCAAATATAATATGACCTTTCTATATACAAAATTTTAAAGAAGGGCTGTTATATCAGATACCTTAACTATAATATAAAGGAGAAACAAAAGGAAATGAATTTGTTATATAATTTTATGTGTCTCAGTATAAAAGCTTGAGCACACCTACACTAGCAAATAGAATGACATAATCGGTTGTTTACACCTACATGTGAATTGACAACTGTGACAGTTGTAAATGCAGCCTGACCGAGGGATAGTATACTGGGGACTCTAACTCCATGTTTTGGGACATGATTTTTTTGACAAGTTCTGATCAAAGTAAAATACAGATGTCCCTTAATTTATATTGCATATCTGGAAAGATCAGTGGATGTTAATGGTACGTAAAAATGGTTTTATATTTATGACACAAAGAAACAGGTCGTAGGCTAAAGTATTTAAACAGGCTTTTCATGTGTGGAAATATTTTGTGGTACACAAAAGTTATGCAGGACAGAAAACAGTTCCTTGTAGAGACTTGTCTAGCTCCGTGGCCCCTACCCACTAAGTAACCAGAATGTTCATCCCCATGTTGCTGTGAAAGCTCAACCCCCAAACCCTCCCTGAGAGCAGAGTCATGCTTGCTGAGAACCATTGGTCAAACTCTCTGGTTGTTTGCAACAGAAACCAACTCAGCAAAAGAGGGACGTTTATTGTAAGGATTCAGGGGTGACTCACAAACTCTAAAGGCATGAATATGACCAGCCTCCAGAGACTGAAAGCAGGGATAAAAAAAGCTGTCTGTCCCAGTCTTTGTGGTTTTGCTCTGTGTCTGTCCACAGAGTGACAATCGTAGCCACACCCAGAGATGAATTGCAAGTCCAAATTCTTTTTTCCCTATAGGTGTCCTCTTTTTTTTTTTTTTTTTTTTAATTTTAGAGAGCACAAGAAGGGGAGAGGGGCAGAGGGGAGAGAAGGAGAATCTCCAGCAGGCTCCATGTTCAGCATAGAGGCAGACACAGGGCTCAATCCCACAACCCTGGGACCATGACCTGACCCGAAATCAAGATTCAAGAGTCAACGGACTGAGCCACCCAAGTGCCCCAAGTCCAGATTCTTGAGAGAGAGAAAGAGAAAGAGAGTCTGACGGGGTCCTTCAGGGTCAGTGCTCCTCGGCTGGCTAGGAAGTCAGGGTGACCGTGCATTGAGCAGTGGGGGTCCAGCCGCTAGATTCAGGGGCTGTTCCCTGAGAAGAGGTGGGGGGAGGTGGCCCTCACATACTTGGAGACAGTCGTTCGTTCTGATCTCTCTTCTCAATTGGTCTATTATCTACATCGTTTTCGAAATCAACATTACTCTAGAAATCATTTTCGCAGTACCGTTTGATCCTGTTCCCTTATTCTCTTTTAATGCTCACTTTCACCTTCTATTTTAAATTTTGTTAAAAGTGCATAGCTGTTAGAATAACCATTTATAACTGAAACGCTTTGGGCACCCCCACTGTAACTATATAAGATTGATCATTAGTGCCTACTCTATTCCAGACACTTTGGCAGCTGCCGAGTGTAGGAGAGGGGGGTGGCTGGATGCGTAGATGCTCCCCGGCTTGTCCTAAAAGAGCCCGCAGCTGCCACGGGACAGCGCCCCGGAAGGCAACTCATGGTGCTGCAAGCTGCATGGTCTTACAGAGTAAACCCAGGCCTGTGAGACGGGACTGTTGATGTCCCCCCGACAGGGCTGGTGAAGCGGTGAGTGAGACGAGCGAGTGTAAATTGCCTAGCACGGTGCCAGCCTACACTAGGCTCAGCAATTACAGCTCAAGTCCTGGAGATCCAGTGGCAAATTGGAACAGGAAGGAATTTTTGTTTTAAGCTTATTTATTTTGAGAGAGAGGGAGAGAGAGCATGGGAGTGGCAGAAAGAAAGGGAGAGAGAGAATCCCAAACAGGCTCTGCGCTGTTAGCACAGAGCTAGATGCGGGGCTCAAACTCACGAACCATGAGATCATGACCTGAACTGAAACCAAGAGTCAGACGCTCAACTGACTGAGCCACCCAGGTGTCCCAGGAAGGAACTCTTGATCTGACCTGGGGGAGGAAGAAGGAAGACTACAGAGAAGGCAGTATTGGAGGTAGGCACTGGATGAGGATTCTTCTAGGCAGAGAAAGGGAAGGGCATGACCAAAGTCATGAAGAGACATGCGTTAGGAGACAGTAAGAGACCCTAAGTGGCTAGAACTTAGTATTTCTGCATGAAAATAGAGGAAGAACGTGCTATGAGCAGGGACTAGGAGGGCAAGGTTGGACCTCCGGGGGTAGATGGAGGGTCTGGAGTTCCAGCTCTGCCACTTCTTAACAGTGATTGGCTCAGGGCCTCAGTTTCCTCAGCTGTAAAATCAGGAAAATGGGGGAGATAATAATGTGCCTTCTCTCTATCAGGTTGTTGTGAGGATGAAAGGAGAAAGATCTGGCAGGTGGGAGGCACTCAACCCTAATATATGCAGCCTAGGAATATAAGGTAGACCCAGAGGGGAATTGGGGCCAGACACACAGATTCTGAACGTTTGTCACTCATGCTTTGCCACTTTTTGCAAATCACTGTGGAAATGCCTAAGACCCGTGTCAGCGCCGATCTCTGAGGGAATTCTCTTGATATTCCTCCTTCAGAACGGGCCCCAGACACCCTTCACGATGTTTTCCCGAGCTGTTCCCCTTCCCAGGCCAGTGCGTTTCCCTCTGTCTCACGCATCTCAGCCTTGAGTCGTCTCGGGGTTTCACACCATCTGGGCGTCTGAATAAGTGGCATCGGTCATGAACTGACCGGGGGCCTGCGTGTGGCTGACCCTCTCAGGGAACTCCTCTCTGTTGCTGCGATTCCACCCCCCCTTCATCCTACCGCCTGGAGGGCGAGCTTGCAGATCGTTTTCTGCTTGAAGACGAGGCTTTCCTTTCTTTCTTTCTTTTTTCTTTCCCAAGATAATTTGTTACCATACTGTGGCAGTTCAAAAATAAAACTTTTTAAACTTTTACTTAATAGGTAAATTTAAAATTTTTGTTTCAGTGTTCCATTTATCCCATTTCTGTGCCCCCCATCATCCCCAGGTAACCATCGATACTAGTTTCTTGTGCGTCCTTCCAAAGGTTCTTTATGCAAAACACAGACAAACTACAAATACACATTCTTATTTTTCCCTTATTTTTATTCAAAAGGGCTATAAATAAATGTACTGTTCTGCACTTTTGCTTTTTTTCACATATTCTATCTGGGTGTCTGAGAGATCACTCCATATCTGTGCAGACAAAATATCCTTGATGAGCTGGTGGATTAGGTGGAATGCCCCTAGAAGGTTAGCCGAGAGCCTTTGCTTGGGAGAGTAGGGAGAATGAGGGACAGGAGAGAACTCCCCAGCAGTGAGGGGACTAGGGAGCCAGCCAGCAACTTTTTCTCCTTACCGGACTGGTTCCCATGGGCCCTCACTGCATACGGAAGAATGCTGTGTCCTTGGGCAGGGTGGAGCCCTCCTTAGGCCCATGCCAGTTACAGCCTTGACATCTACCAGCAGGGCGATTCCTGCCTTCTGAGGCCGCCAGTCACCACGCCCCCTCCCAGGGAAGCGGCTGGGCAAGAGGGGAGGGATTGAGCAAATGGTCCTGGTGCTCCCCAACTCTGCCCATCCCTTCGTGGATGATAACCCCGAGGGGCTCCCTTTGTGAGCGGATGCGAACCCACTCTTGTAGCTTCCACGGGCTGGGGAATGGTTTTGATTATATTCTCAGGCACTGATCTAAAGCACTGTAGAGTTGGCCATGGACTTGACTTCCCTTTGCCACTCCTTTTGCTGAGCCGGTAGTGAGGACAGCTCGTGTCCCTGTGTTTCAGGGGTCGTGCAGCATTTGCAGAATGGCCAGCTGCTGAGGGACATCTATCTAAAGAAACACAGACTCCTGCCGCATAACTGGTCCACAGACCAACTTTACTTGGAGACCACTGGGAAAAGCCGGACGCTCCAGAGCGGGCTGGCCTTGCTTTATGGCTTTCTCCCCGATTTTGACTGGAAGAAGATTCATTTTAGGCACCAGCCAAGCGCTCTCTTCTGCTCCGGAAACTGCTATTGCCCCCTGAGAAACCAGTATCTGGAAAAGGAACAGCGTCGGCAGTACCTCTTACGTTTGAAAAACAGCCAGCTGGAGAGGACCTACGAGGACATGGCCAGGATCGTGGACGTGCCCACCAAACAGCTCCGCGCGGCCAACCCCATAGACTCCATGCTCTGCCACTTCTGCCACAACGTCAGCTTCCCGTGCACCAGAAACGGCTGTATCGACATGGAGCACTTCAGGGTGATCAAGACACATCAGCTGGAGGACGAGAGAGAGAGGCGGGAGAAGAAGCTGTATCTGGGCTATGCGCTCCTGGGCGCCCACCCCATCCTCAACCAGACCGTCAGCCGCATGCAGCGTGCCGCAGAGGGCAGGAAGGAGGAGGTCTTTGCCCTCTACTCTGCTCACGATGTCACTCTGTCGCCGGTTCTCAGTGCCTTGGGCCTCATGGAAGCCAGGTTCCCAAGGTTTGCAGCCAGGTTGATCTTCGAGCTCTGGCAAGACAGAGAAAAGCCCAGCGAGCATTCCGTCCGGATTCTTTATAATGGTGTGGACGTCACGTTCCACACCTCTTTTTGCCAGGACCACCACAAGCATTCGTCCAAGCCCATGTGCCCCCTCGAAAACTTAGTCCGCTTTGTCAGAAGGGACATGTTTGTGGCCCTGGGGAGTAGTCCTAGTACTAATTATTATGATGCATGTCACAGAGAAGGACTCTAAAAGGTGAGCAGTGCGGTGTTTATAGAATCTATGCCAATACAGAGGGACAGGAAGGGTCCGCTTCTAGTTCTGTCTGTTGCCAAGGGTGTAAGATTATTGACTTATAAAGGCTAGAAATTGTGTTTGAGAGCCACATAGGTGGTTGGGTTGACCAGTAAGCACGTTGCCATAAGTGGGTACACGCATTAGTTACTTGGTACGTAATGGCCGGTTCACAGAGAAAGGGAAGGTACTTTTATCAGAGCCAGACTCTGCTTACAATGCCAGAATAATAATCCAATGCTCAGAGTTGCCGATCCACACGTGTATTATTTTGATCCTCCGTGGTACTATATGATGGAACCAGCAAACCTCAGCCCAAATTTCCTTCATCCAGGACAATTTTACCTTGTCCTACTTCAGCGAAACCTTTCCTGAAGTGATTTATCTAAAATAGGGGCCGGCAGATTTTTTCTGTACAGGGCCAGATAGTAAAGATTTTAGACTTTGAGGACCCAAAGGCCACCTACAGTCATAACTATTCAACTCTGCTCTTGTAACGTGAAAGCAACCGCGGATAGCATGTCTGTGTGGCTGTGTCCATGGGCCGCAGCGCGCTGACCCCTGATCTCAGAAACCAGGCTGTTCTACAAATTGCACTTTCAACGCTTTAGGAACCAATGGAACGCAAAGAATTATTCAGTGGTACCTCCAGTAACTTCCACTAGAAACACCGAATTTGGTCTGTATCTGGTGTTATAACAAAACTTGAGGGGAAATAAACATCGAATCCGAATGAATCCTAGAAAAATTATTAGAATAATACTTGATGTTCATGATGATTGCGGTAGAAGATAGTTTTAGGTATGTTTTAAATATTTGTCTGCTGTAGTCTATTTGCTGTGTATGCTGAGATTTTTGTATTCCATTTAGTATTTTTATAGTCTGGGAAGATATTTTCTAAGGCCAGTTTTAGACGTGCTCTTATTCCTATGTAATATTCAGTTTACTGTAACCTGCTTGGTGGTTAGAAGGAAGCCAGAAGCCGAATTCAGGCACTTTCTTCCAATAAAACTAATTATGGCCCATTCCATTTGACAAGCCCTAGAATTAGACCAGTTTTTAAACCATTTTCATGAATTTCAAATGGTAAATTCGAATGGATTTTTAAATAAGTTTTTGGAAGAACTTTGTTACTAGATAGTTAAATAATCTTTATAAGGTATTTTATATATTAGAAGCAATTATAATGAAATTCGTGTTTTCTGAAAAATGGTGCTAGTTCCTTGTGAAGAAATGTTAAGTGCAGGTGAGACTTCCCTGTGTCGTTGGCATTCCAAACTTTTCTCTTTGTTTTTGTCTAATGTTGCCTTTGGATACGTCCATTTCTATAAATAAATTTTTGAAGAATACTCGTACCTACAAGTCATGGTTTGTACCTATGGGTCTTTTCAAGTAAGTTCTAGTATTTTAGAAATGTATCTTTTTTTTTTTTTTTTGTATAAGTAAAAACGTTTTAAATTGGAAAGCTCTCCAGTACATGTGGCGAAGAGAGGCCAGGCCCTCTGGCCCAGTGTGGGCAGCTGCAGGCTGTGCTCGGCTCAGCAACGATGGTGGAAAGAGACAGCAGTCCTGGTGGGGGGGAGGGGAGGCCGGGGCTTCCTGCTCTGATGGCAGCATGGGGGCTCCATGGGCCGGAGGACATGCACAGCTCGTGGCCTTGGACGGGTTTGAAATCCATCAACACTGCTCCTTTCGTTGCCAAGAATCCTGTGTTGTCTCTTGGGTATTTAAAGCCTAATCAGGTGGTTTTCGCTCCCACTCACGATATATCCGAATTAGGACTGCTAAACACAGCTTGAGGATTTAAAACCAAAAGTGAATCAGAAGATGTTTTCCAAATCAGTTGGAAACGTCTGTTGATAAAGGTAAATGTTTTGGAGAAGAGCCAACGTTAAAAGCACAGGTGGGATGTTTTTGCCTCCCTAGATATCGGGTATGTACGTCATTACCATAGCTTCCTCAGCATCAGGTTCTGAGACATCTCGCTCCATAAACAAGCACTGCGCACTGAGCCGAGATTAATGCTTTTAGTTCTTGGTTTCTGGGCAGTGGTCTTCATGGCTTAGTTCATGGCAAGCTTTCTTTTTTTTATGATTAAAGTTAATACATGCACAGTGGAAAACAAGCAAACTGTGCTGAAAGCGGCTTCAGAAGTGAAGTTCTCCTCTATTCCCACCTCCAGAGAGAACACTGTGAGCTGTTTGACAGATATGCTTCTAGAAATTTTCCATGCAGATGTAGAAATATATGTAATTTTTAAATAAGATCACTTTGTATATGTTGTTCTGTGATTTGCTTCTCTTAAAATATATTTCTTGTTAACTTACTTCCCTTAACAGTATGTCTTGGAGATATTTCCACATTGAGATAGATGGTAGGTAGGTAGGTAGCTCTTTTTATAGCCATTGCATAATATTTAATGATGTAGATGAGACATCTTCAAAGTTTTTTTCTTTTTAAAAAAATTTTTAAATGTTTATTTTTGAGAGAGAGAGCATGAGCAGGGGATGGGCAGAGAGAGGGAGACACAGAACTGGAAGCAGACTCCAGGCTCCGCGCTGTCAGCACAGTCTGACGTGGGGCTCAGAGTCATGAAGTGTGAGATCATGACCTGAGCCAAAGTCAGAGGCTCAACCGACTGAGCCACCCAGGCGCCCCTAAAATTTTTTAAATATTTATTTTTGAGAGAGCGAGAGAGAGCACAAGTGGGGGAGTGGCAGAGAGAGAGCGAGACACAGAATCTGAAGCAGGCCCCAGGCTCTGAGCTGTCAGCACAGAGCCCGACACGGGGCCCGAACCCACTGACCTCGAGATCATGACCTGAGCCAAAGTCGGACCTTTAACCGCCTGAGCCACTCAGGTACCCCTAAAGACATATTTTTAAAATATCATTAAAAAATGAATGAAATTGACTTAAAACCAAGGTACTAAAATAAGACTATAGGCTTTTGAGGTACACAGGACAAGCAGAAGCCAGCAATTGTACACGTTAATTTTGTAGCCCAACTGAACAGTTAACCCTTTTTCAGTACAGCTGCAGATATTAATATGACTAGAGTATTATTTCTCCAATTTCATTGATAAACAGAATTGAAGAACTTAATACTGCTATTAAGCCTGTTGGAGGATCTTTGAGGCGATCGCAGAATTAGGCTTTTGAAAGATGTGAGTGATTCCTTTGTCCAGGACTCCTAAAAACTGATACAGGAGAGGCAGGGATGCATGTTTCCATTTCTCTGAGCCTTCAGGAAGCCATCTGAACAGATTTAGCAGCCCAGGCTAGTGCGGGTGTACCCAAGTGTGTTTGAACACAACCACAAGTACAGAGCAGAAAACAGGGTTTACATTGCAGTTCTGGCTTTGATAGTGGCCAGAGTTCTGGCCTGGGCCCCAGTTAACACCCATTGCTCAAGACCACTGAACTAAATGTTAGAAGTGTCCCCCTGTGTGGTGCCTGCCCTGTAGCCATCTCATGAGTAATAATACTTCTGCTTGAGAGGAACCAGCTGAATTCACAGTGCCCAGTCAGGCCGTCCTGGCCTCTGAAGCCCATCTGCCAGCTGAGACTGGCCTTGATGTGAGGAGCAGGTCCACTGAAGGGCCAGCCTGGCTCTCCCCAGAGCTGCAGAGCCCTTCAGCGGGAGGTGGCCTGAGGCCTGGCTTCTGGATGACTGTGAGTAGTAAAGGCACCATTTTGAGGTCACACTTTCCTTGAGAAATGCCCCACAAGCACTTCTTTATCCATCTAAACGCTCTCAAGAAGTTCCTATTACCCATAATACAAATGAGGAAGCAGGCTGGAGTGGGGTAGGGGGGTGAGGTCACTTTTCAGAAGGAAGAGTCAAAGCCTAGAGTCTGACGGGTGTGACACCCATCAACTTTACAATACATGTACTGTGTAACACGCCATGGAAAAGTCTTTTCCTAGACTAATTTAATCCTCCCAATAGCCTTACAAGATACCATATTTGCTGGTGAATATCAATGAGTACTAAAACGTAGTGGGGTTACAACTGTTAAAAATTTAAATCTAAATGATCAGGAAAATATTCCAACCGTGCCTCTGACCATCTGTGGTTGCTGTTTTTCTTATGAAATAACTACTTATATAAGACTAATCTTTGCAGTGATGTTATATTATACTCAGCCATTAGCGGATAGCATCAAACATATAATGTTTAGCCTTCAGGGCCCAGTCTTCCATCTGTAAAGGAGATAGGGTAGTTTGGGGGACATGCTTTAACAGGGAGACCAGCTGTCCGGTTTGCCTGGAACTAAGGAGTTTCCCAGGATGAGGGACTTTCGTTGCTAAAATTGAGCACATTCCAGGCAAACTGGGACAGGTTGGTTACATGAGACATGTATTAGGTAGTACTATCATTCCCCCTTCATAGAAACAGGTCTGATGGAGTGACTCATCTGAGGTTTCACAGAGTATGCAGCAGAGGCGGCACTCAGAGCTCTTGTCGGTTTAACTCGAAGGACCATGTTCTCAAGCAGGATATGACAATGCCTCTCCAAACCATTTAGGACTGTTCGGTTACTGAATACAATGGTTAAGCAAAGAAGGCCTTTCATTTTCCCCAGTGGGCCCAGCATGTCATCAGAAACCCAGACTGCTGTTTACATCTTACTGTCTAGAACAGGGTCCCTTCGCCCACCTCCATTGCAAAGGAATCTAGGAAAGTATTTTTGTTGGTCACATTGCTGTCTCAAACCAGGCACCTCTTTTTTTTTTTTTTAATGTTTATTTTTGAGAGAAATGGAGCATGAGTGGGGGAGGGGCACAGAGAGAAGGAGACACAGAATCCAAAACAGGCTCCAGACTCTGAGCTGTCAGCACAGAGCCCGACGTGGGGCTTGAACTCATGAACCGCGAGATCATGACCTGAGCTGAAGTCTGATGCTTAACCGACTGAGCCACCCAGGTGCCCCCAGGTGCCTCTTAATAAGGAAGAACGGGGAGTTGATATTTGCTAGAGGACTCACAGCTATTACCACAGGGACCAAAAGTGTGGGTGCTCCACCACGCAGACCCCCCTCCCCCCGCCCCGCTTCAGGACTCTTCCCCAGCAGCTGGCAGTGTACAAGCTGGCCACGTCTCCTTTCTGGGACAGCCACATCCAATGACTAGGCAGGGCAGGGATTGAAAACCCTGGGACAACCCTGAAGGGCCATCCCTGTTTCAGCGCTCCCCACGGCATCAGCTGAGGCCTTGTGACTGCATCACAGCCCACTCCGCCTCATCTGCTGCCGTCCTTTCCTCTGCAGCATTGGCCCCAAGAACATTCCTCAGGAAACTCCCCACAGGCGTATCTCTCAGAGTCTGCTCCTGGGAACTGAACTCAACAGAAGGCAAGCCAAGCCTAGGGCCTAAGGCCTCTGCTAGTCTGGGCGGTGAAAGTGGGGTCATTTGCTTGAAAGGGATAATCTATCTATTGATCACAGATTTCTTCCATCACTGCCTGCGAGGGGCTTACTTTAGTGTGGAAGTTAAGTAAGCGCCCAAGAAGCAATAGGAGAAACTTGATCTTGAACAGCCCAAAGCCGATTACAGAGAGCTGTTCTGCCAAGACTTCCCATTTACTGAACACGTACCAGGGGCTGGACTCTGACATAGCCATCATGCCCCGTGGGATGTGTAAGCATTTACTCTCTTCATTTCACAGGTAAGGACACTGAGGCCCCGAGGTCCACCTCAGTGGCCCAGGATCCCACAGCCAGTGGCAGGTGGCAGATTCAGGACGGGAGCATGGGCTTTCCCAGACGACAGAGCTCTTCCAGCTCCCTTGGCTCCCCGCTTCCCCTGCCCCCTTCCTCCACCACCCTCCTGCAAGGGAATAAGCAAAACCCGAAACCGGTCCTACAGCTGAGTCGACGGGAATGATCCCTGTTCCATTCGCGATTCTAGCTCCCTCCATTTCTCTTCCCGTTTTTTCCTAATGCGGCATTTCTAAGAAAGTAGGATCACATTCTGAGGGGTTGTTTTAGCCTGAGTTCTGAGAGCAGTCTGAGGGAGGAAAAAAAAAAGCCGTTAAGTGTAGGTGTTTGCGAGAGAATGTTGTCCCAAGGACAGGAGCGAAGGACAGGGCAGGTGACCAAGGAGAGAGGGAAAGCTGCAGGGGGGATGCAGGCGAGCTGACACAGCCACTGGTGGCTCCAGCCCACACGACCTCCTAACAAACCTGAGACGCGTCTGAACTGTTCACCTGGAGGAAGACCAGAGGGCCGTGGATCCCTTGCTCCCATCCTCGGCTGTCTGCCCTGCGCTGCTGGGTCGGACACGCAGGGGTGCAGAGGGTTCGCCTGGGCACCGTGGCATCCGCGAAGCCCTGGGGCAGGAAGCAAGAGAGGGAGACGCTGTCAGGTCAAGGCCTGCGTGGACTCGGTCGCCACGACAGTGAGTGTACGAGAGGTAAGGCCGAGAGAGGATTGGGAGGGCGGCAGATGTGTCGGATGTGAAGCGGAGCCAGCCGTCACTGAGCGCTTCGGTGTCCCAGGCACCGTGCTGCGCTTTGTAAGCAAAGCTTCGTTTCTGCCTCATGGCACTCCTGTGGCTCCGAAATCACCCTTATTCTCTCCCATTTTTAAGCTGGAGAAAGAAACTGAGAGGAGAGGTCACCCTCCGAGGCCTCCCACGGGGAGTGGCAGACCTGGGAGTCCAAGCAGTTGACTCCGTCATCACTCCACCATCACAGTGAACATTCCTCACGGGCCCCGCGGGAGTGTGTGAGGGCTTACCTCTACACGCTAAATCCACACTCCATATTTCTCTCTGCCATATGGACTGTACACCTGGGTCAGCACAAATCAAACCATGCCCCTCCTTGTTAAAACCCCTCGGTCCTCCTCTACCTTCTAGAGACAATCCAAGCTCCCTGAGGTGACTCACAAGGCCAAAGGGGTCGTGCACAGACTGCTGCTGTTGACACATTTCTTGCATGCCTGGGATGCCTGGGAGAGAGAAAAAGGGTCAACGTCACCAAGTGGGTTGCCGGGTTTGCAGAATCTCTGAAGAGGACAGTCCTGTCCAGAGCCCCCCAGCAAATCTTCCTCAGGACCTGGTAACCTCCCAGTCTTTTGCTTTCTTCTGCTTCCCCATTTGTGTCTGAAGTAGGCTATCCCAGAAAAGGAAGGAGCTTTGGAACCACACAGAGCGAGTTCAAAACCAGTTCTACATCACTTCCTGTTGTGAGCTGTGAGACCTCAGATGCCCCAGCTGTAAACTGGGGGTGATACCTCCTGTGAGAGTGTACGTAAAGCACCAGGCACATGGACCCTGCTATAATCACTACTGTCCTCAAGTTATTCTTTCTTTTAACTACTCTGACACAACGAAACCAGCTGGAGCTGGAATGTGCTCCTGCCCATTAAGCCAGCAAGCCCATCTGGAGGCATAACATCATGCTCTAGGCCTAACTGGGTGATACAACTACTGGGGCTCCTGCACTTCCCTTTGGTGGTGAAAAGAACTCGAATCTTCTGAGCCTGCCTTTGTGCCCAATGCTGTATTGGACACCTTACGTAAACATCTCAGCTATTCCCAAAGGGAAATTAAGCTCATAGTTATCCTTTCCCCTGTTTCCTTTGTTACCTATATCTAACCTCCCTTTTCGTGCATTAGGGTTCCTGCCCGTTGCAGAAGGAGCAGCTGATCAGAGTCCAGCAAAGGAATCGGAGTCATCAGCCTTAGGTCAATTGGTCTAGTCCCTCCTTGGCCCCTAGAGACACAGCTGCTGAAGAAGCAGCCCAGGAAGTGGCATTCACCTCGACAGAAGACAGATCCTGCCCTCAGTGCTTCAGCTTTAGGGAGTTGCTACCGTCCGTGCCCTGGGAGAGACAGCTAAGATGCTCCTCCGTTCTCCCTCCTCCGCCATGGCTGGTGTGCTCCTGGCAGTGGTGCCTGGGTGTGGCAAGTCCTTCTGGTTGGTAGCTGCTGGCTTCCTCCTAGCTCGGGAGAAAAGCATGTCTTGGTTAAGGACTTCCTAGGTGAGAAATCCTTTCTGGAGCCTTTCCTCAAGCTGGCCGAGACAGGGCTGCCACAGGCCTGAAGTTTCCCTCTGGAGTGTGCAGGGCGCGGTTGTGAAGGGGCGCCACACTGCCGTCTAGTGTCAACTCTGCCTGGCCCTTGTTCTACAGCTTCTCCTCTTTCCCAGCAAACTGAAGCTCCCTCTGGTGGCCTAGGAGGCACCTCTTCTCTCCACTCGCCTATGCAGTAGTCCACGCCGATCCTGGAGGGATACATTCCGAGGCCCCCAGTGGACGCCTAAAACCTCAGATTCTGAACCCTATATATACGACGTTTTTTCCTATACATACATGCATATAATAAAGTTTAATTTATAAATTAGGCACGATAAGACACACTATTAATAATAAAATAGAAAAATTATAACAATATATTGTAATAAAAGTTCTGTGAATGTGGTCTCTCTCTCTCTCCCTCCCTAAAAATTTACTGCACTCACCCTCCTTTCTATGATGACGTGAGATGATCAAATGCCTACATGAGGAGACGAAGCGAGGTGAACACTGTAGGCACTGTGATGTAGCATTAGGCTACTCCTGATCTGAGGATCATCTGCTTCGGGACCACATTTGACCCGTGGCTGAAACCATGGAAAGCAAAACCGCAAATAAGGAGGGGAGAGCGCTACTGTATTGTCTTCAGGATGTAGCAAGTAGAAACACACTCTGTATCCAGATGGTTTCACCCCAGCTGCCCTTTTGGCCCGCTGGTGACCCAGCTGTTCAGCATCCTCAACAGCCGGCTCCCTGATGAATGGACCGATCATTATATCGACCTTCGACTGATGAATCCTGACGGACTACTGTCCATCTGAAAAGTTAACACTAAGTGACTAGCCAACTGGCTCATTAAGTTCCTGAACCACAAATCATTTGATTGACCTACTGGCTTTTTAACTGACCTTCTAACACTAAGTAACTAAATATCTGATAAGCTTGAACTGCCTGCCGACTCTTCCACCAACCAGCTGAATGACTGACTGCCCAGCAAGAGGACCTGCAGACTGACAGTCTGGCTCCATAACTGTTAAGGGTAACAGAAGGATGAAAAGAGAGCCTGCCCCCATCTTCATGGCCTGAGGCTTGATGAGGCCCCATGCTTCAAACTATGGGGACTTGGGGCCCTACTCTTCCCCCTCTAGCACCACTTGAAAACTACGGAAAGTCAAAAAAATGAAAATAGAGCTACCCTATGACCCAGCAATAGCACTGCTAGGAATCTACCCAAGAGACACAGGAATGCTGATGCACAGGGGCACGTGTACCCCAATATTCATAGCAGCACTTTCGACAATAGCCAAATCATGGAAAGAGACCAAGTTCCCATCAACTGATGAACAGATAAAGAAGATGTGGTACATATATACAATGGACTACTACGTGGCAATGAGAAAAAATGAAATCTGGCCATGTGTAGCACCATGGATGGAACTGGAGGGTGTTATGTTAAGTGAAATAAGTCAGTCAGAAAAAGACAGATACCATATGTTTCCACGAATAGGTGGACTTTGTGAGACTAAGCAAAAACCAGGGGGAGGGGAAGAGGGGAAAGAAAAAAAAGACACAGAGAGGGAGGGAGATAAAACATAAGAGACTCTAAAAGACTAAGAACAAATTGAGGGTGAGGGGGGTGAGGGAGGGGGGAGAGGGGGTGATGGGCATTAAAGAGGGCACATGTTGGGATGAACACTGGGTGTTATATGTAAACCAATTTGAAAATAAACTATTATAAATAAAATAAATAAAATAAAATAAAATAAAATATAGTTAAACCAAAAAAAAAAAAAAAAGAAAACTATGGAGAGGGTAACCAGGAAACCAATCTTCTGATCTGCTTGTAGCGAAGTTCTTAAGCAGGGACCAAAATATGGGTTCTGGTTTTGTTTTCAAAATCGTGTGGTTATAGAGCTATGTCTTTTTGGGAAAAGTCTTCAGAGCTTTCAATGGATCCTTAAAAGAGTTCAGCAGACACATACTCAGAACTACTTCTCCGGAAAAGCCCTCAGCAAACATTCAGATAAGTAAAACCCTTACCTGAATTTAAACCCCCTTTATCCCTCCCATTAGGCCAGTGATAGGACGGTAACTAGGAAGAGCCAGAGTCATAATGGACATGGATGTAGTGGGAAGGATAAAAGGCTGAGCTGTGTGTGAAGTTTCCAGAAGAGGCCCAAAGAAATCGACATGGGTTCTTTCGGCCTGGAGGCCACACTTAGCCCAAGATAACAGGACAACCTCAGCTCTGGGAGAGGCTCTTTGAACTGAGATGGATACATTACCAGGGGCCTTGTCTGGAGCATGGAGTATGTAGAAGTATATGATCATGACTAGCTATATGGCTGTATGTATTTACACAGCAGGGTGCTCACAAGGGTGGCTGTAACAGAGCTGTATGGCTATGGGAATGAATGTCCTTTGGGTCAAAGCGTGCATCTCAATAGTTTTGTAAATAGATTTACACGTGTCCTCACTCGAGGACCCCTCCAGTGTTTTTGGAGTTGAGACGGATTAGGAGCAAGAATTTCATAAGGGGAGATCATCTGCATACGAGCCCGCAGCCCACATCAGAAATCTGGGAATCCTCAACTCTTTCCTCTCCCTGAGCCTTTATCATCCACTCAGTTCACACACTGTCACCATTGGTTATTATCACATCTCCCTGGACTACAGCTCGGTCCTCAATGCCCTCCCCTGGGGACGCTTCTCAACCACAACCACGGTGACTTTAATAAAATGAAATTAGGGTCACACTGCACCCCTGTCTGAGAGAACAGCTTTAAATTGTCAGGGGATATCGTCATCTCCTCAGTAACTCGAAGGCCCTTTTAAGGTCGTTGCCCTGCTTGTTGGGGACTCTGAGCTCTCCAGGCCCCAGAATTTGGACGCATGGCCCCTCAGCCTCGTCCTAAGCCACACCCCCAAGGTTTTAGCTCTGATGCCTCTTCCTCCAGGCGGTGAGGCGCTGTCCCTCCATCTAACATCTCCTAGATATCACAAGTCGCTGTAATTGCCTGATTGCAATTTGCAATTATAATTGACAGGGGACCCCCGTCCGTTCTAACCCGGGACCCCTCCCCATGGTACAATGAGCCAGAGCGGCACAGCCGTACACGACGTTCCGGTGTTGCAGAACCAGCGGCCGCAAAGTGAAAACGGAAATGTGCGTGCGCAAAGGAACAGTAGGCACTACGACTCCCAGAATCCTCCTGACCAAGATTCCACTTCCCAGAAAGGCCCTCGGGTCCCCACCCCGGAAATGCGCTCTTCTGCGAAAGCAAAATGTGGGACCAGCCTGGCAGTAGAGAAGGTTTCTGAATGGGTAGAACGGAGCGAAGTTGGTAGAGTGCTTGCCTCCAGAGGTCGTTCGTGAGTCAGAGAAACCCGGAGTTTGGAGGGAAAAGACTTGGCCATAGTCCTTCCGCGCTTCTCGGTGCAGTGTTCCGGTTCCTCTGCCGGATCTTCTCGGCTCTGCACTCCCTCTGTGTGCTCTGACTTTGCCTGCCTGCGGCTGCTACAGACTCTCTGCCCACCCCCGGGCGTCTCTGAAGATAGAGGCCTATAGCGAGGCAGTCCCGGGTACCCTTGTTCCCTGCATTGCCTGGCTTCCGCTGGGAATTCATACTGGACGGAATTCTTTTCACAACTTTTGAACATTTCTGCAAAATCTTAGTTGGTCAGTATCCCATTACATCTGCATAACAGCATTTTAAGGAATGTGCAGTCCGGCTCAGCCTAGTTAGAAGGGACATCGAGGAGAAAATATTCGTGAATTGTATAAAATACCAATAATCCAAATATAAGTCAATAAGGAAAAGGCAACCCAATCGAAAAACGGACAAAGAATATGAACAGGCACTTCACAGAACCAGAAATAGTTAACAACAAAAAAAAATCACGTTAAGATTTCCAACATTACTAGGAATCGAGAAAAAGACAATATAAAACAACAAGATGTTTATTTTCACAAAAAAAAATGCTATCAGATAGTTAAAAAGAGTAATAGGGTTGGTGACGAGGTTTCCGACATCAAGCCTGTTCATCGAATTCGGTGTTGATGGGAGTGTAAATCGGTACAGTGCTTTTGGTAGGCAATTGGCTGTGTTTAGCACCATTAAAATGCCTGCGTTCTCTTTGAGGTGGGGAGGGGCTGACGCAGAGTGGGCGGAGCTACGGTAATAGACGTAGTGGGAGGATCCGGAGGAATGGGCGTTAGGGGGAGGGGATAAAGGACTGGAATGTAAAGGGAGGGATCTGTAGGACCGGGGGTGATTAGGGAGGACTGGGATTGACGGAGAGGGAAAGGGACAAAGACTTGGGGGAACCAAGAGGTACTTGAAAGGATAGGGGGAAGTGAGAATAAATAGCAGTGGGAGGATTAAAGGGGATTAGAAACAATCGAAGAAAGTCGATGGGGACAGGCAAGGATTAGGACGGTAGAATAGAAACACCTGGCTTTCAGTGACTTGACCTAGAGCCACTGGCGTTACAAGACCTGCTACCATTGAGCAAGGCCGCTGTGGAAGAATGAGGTTTGTTAGCAAACAGGAAATACTGACTTTCAGAGTGCTACTAACCGTACCTTGCCGAGTTCTTTTACTTCCTCTCGTCTTGGCTCTGTTACCACATTGTAGTTTGTTTCTAAAAGCAACCTGAGATCTTTAAAGACTGCTTGGTCTGAAACTTCTGACGGTGAATGGCTTGTATCTTTCCCGTGTGATCCTCAGGTGCAAAATAGACATTTCAGCTGCTTCAAGTCGAAACTTTGTCACTTTTAAAACTCAGAAATGCCCCAAATCCTGGGAATGCATCAACAATGGCTCTTTCTGTAATAGAGTGCAAGAAGTAAGAGTAAGGGGGTACAAGTCCCAAGACTCTTCCACTTCTCTCTTGGTTTGAGGCAAGCGTTCTTTTAGGAAGTAGAAGGCCCCGTGGTCCTGGCTTTCTTTGTGGTTCATGCTGTTTTCCACGCAGTGAATCACAGGGCAACTCAATAACAAGAACTGGCAAAGGGAGAGGGCTATAAAGGGCTGAATTGTGTCCCTAAAAATTTAGATGTTGAGGCCCTAACACCCAGTACTTTAGAATGTGACTGTATTTGCAGATAGGGCCTTTCAAGAGGTATTTTAGTTAGAACGAGGCCATTGTAGGTGGGCCCTAATCCGGTCTGACTGGTCTCCTTATAAGAATAGGAAATTTGGACGCAGAAAAGACACCCTAGAGATTTGCACGCGCAGAGAAAAGGCCAGAAGGGCAGCCATCTGCACACCAACCAGAGAGGCCTAGGAGGACACGAGTCCTTGCTGACATCTTGACCTTAGGCTAACATCCTCCAGAAGTGTGGGAGAATTAATTTATGTTGTTTAGACAACCTAGTCTATGATGTTGTGCGATGCCATCCCTAGAAAACTAATACAGGGGCCTTCACAGGCCTGGGAAAGTAAAAATTAATGCAAGTCCTCCCAGTTAACTGTTAGTGGGAAGTATTTGGAAGTGCTTATCTTTGAGCGTGGAAGAAGTGCCCGCTGCACTTCCCTACGCATATTCATTTTTTGTTCAGGAAATGTGGAGTCTGCCATTACAAGGCCTGAAGAGTCCCCAGGTGTGTTGCGGGGTCATCGAGTGCAAGGGTCAAGAAAGAATTCGTGAAATGTTGTGTGGTGCAACTACTAAGTTTATTTAAGCAGCACGGCAGGACCTGCGGACAGAAAGGAGGGCCCTTTTTGCTGTATGAAGCTGGTGGTTATACGCTTAGTGCTCAAGGGAGAGGGGACGTGCAGGGAGTATTGATCATAAATGTTTTCTTTGAATTTCTACTCATAAAACTGCTTTTGTAACATTTCTCAAGTGCTTATCATTTAGTTTGGTATTAACTATGAGTGAGATGTACAGACAGTCATGAGGCCCTTAAAGAGTGCAGCAACCTGCACATGTTTGGTCCTTCCTGGAACTGGGCAGGCTGTAGATCAGCCAAAAGTAAACATTTTTCTGCTTCTGTCCTTCATCATTTCCCCCCTGACCAACGTTCGGTCCTTAAATCTTTAAGGTTGTTGAAGGGCGAAGGCCTCATCTTCTGTAACTTCTTCAGGCCGACAGGGGTCCTAGAGATGTCCCAACCTGTGGACCAAAATTAGTCACTCTCTGTCCCTACAAGTCACTGTTATGGAAGACTGTTGCTCTAGAGGCCAGAGTGGACATCTGGATGAATTTGTTTTGAGTAGGAAAGCTCATGTGTTGGCTGGGCGAAGGAGTCAGGAACCGCGTGTGTGTATCTCAACAATAGAGAACAAAGCAAAAGAGACAACTCATTAGAATTACTATTATAATGAAAATGAGAAGACCCTTTAGTGTGGATCAGAGTCTGCCTCCTGACCAGGCACACGATCAGCCAGCAGTGACAATGTAGGGTCTTTAAGAGCACCAATTTGATTATTCATATCAGTAAGTAATCTTGTTATATCTTTGTCAGAATCTTGAGTGTAGATGCAACATTCCACTTTAATCATGGCACATGTTCCTCCTTGTGCTGCTAAGACACCTAATGCCATTCTGTTTTGTAGAACTGCTTTATACACTTGAGTGTTTAATATGCAATGTTATTTTAGAAGTCATTTAAGGCCTTAATTGTGTATTTATCAAAGGCCTCAACGTGCCTTATGACATTTTTGAAACCTACCGATAGAAGAAAAATAGATGTCAGATGATCATACCAATGGAACACAGATCTTGTTCGTTTTTGCTTCAGATGTGGAAGATTAGCTGGACTTGTGATAGTCTCAGTGCTATGGCCATGCATCTAGTCATAACCTATAGTATACCTTCCAGTCCAGCCTGGTGGACCCATGGCCGCATATTTGTCCCACATAACCGTTGTGTTCCATTGAGTGCTCACCATCTGATGCCTGGACGCTTTGTCCAGTCAGTAGCAAACCAATCAATTGTCTATAAAGTAATGGTATGGTCACAGGCTTCTGGGGGTGCCATCCCATTTGGTGAGTATATTGGGCCATGAATCAAGGGTATGGCGTTTTCTGTTCCCAGCCTAAAATGGCCTTCTGGCTTAGTTGTCCTGTTGTGGGAATAAGCTGCATACATTCATCCCATATTTGATACCATCCTTCCCAGGTGTATTGACAGGAAGGATCATGTAGTTGGGGAAATCGTTGTTGTGAGCCTACCTGTAGGTTGGCACATTCAGTTAAAATTTTAATAGTTGGAGGATGAGAGAAAGGCATCTTGTGGCCTGGAGAGTCACATGTAACATTTACCATAGGCCAGCAAGAAACATTCTTTCCAGTAATAGGAATATCCCTCTATGTGCCGGTGTCGAGGTGATGTATCGTATCAGCTATGTATTGATGTAAATAATGCCAATCTGTACCTTGTAAAGGAGAAGTCCACCAAGGAAGACCTGAAGTGCTTGATATGGGCAGTAAGCCACAAGTCCAGCGTGAATACTGGTTTTGTAGCTTCGCGTAATGTTATACCGACTGTAGAAAAGAGTTACCACTTAGGTATAGTGTGTAGATGGCAGGTAAAAGAAAAGAGACCTTCATGTTTTCTTATCTCATTGTTGAAACGGAATTTGAGCTCTTCCGCTGGTTCACAGGAATAACAGGGCACACTGACCAGTTCATTGTCATCCTCTGGCGAAGAGGTCTGAGTTTAATTCTAGAAACGTGATTCCATGTCGAGTGACTTTCTAGTTTTATCGCAGTGGAATGCTTAAAATGACCCTGTAAGGTCCTTTCCATTTAGGAATTAATTCTCCTGAGTTGTTTGCCTGCCAGTCTTTTAAATAGACTAGTTCTCTGGGGTTTACTTGCAAAGAGTTCTGACTTTCCTTAGGGTCCGGTTTTGGCAGTACTGTATTAGCATATTTGTTAAGAGTTTTATGGATTAATCTAGTGTCTAATGAAAAGTATAACATTATTTTAAGCTGGGACTGTCGATAAGTCAATGGTAAGGGTCTACCATGTATTAATTCAAAAGGGCTTAACCCTATTCTTTCCTGTGGAGTGGTTCTTATTCCTAAGAGACCTGTTTGTAAAAGAGTTATCCAGTTTTCTTGTGTTTCTATGCTCATCTTAGTGGGGTATCTTTTAAAATTATGGTTGGCCTTTTCAGCTGTGCCTGGTGATTGAGGATGTCAGGCTGTATGTAAAAAATATTTAATTTTATGGGCTTGGGCTACCTGTTGAGTAATTTGGGCTGTAAAGGATGGGGCATTGTCACTTTGGAGAGATCACAGGAGCCCAAACCAGGGACCAATTTCCCTTAATAAAGTCTTTGTTACTTTAATAGCCTTCTCTGTCTCACATGGGAAGGCCTCCATTCTTCCAGTAAAGGTATCTATATAGACTAATAAATATTTATATCCCTTATAAGGTGGCAATTGTGTAAAATCAATTTGCCAATCTTCCCCAGGGTATTTTCCACATCTTTGGGCAAGTGTTAAAAAGAGAAAGTGGTCGTAGTGCACCTTCAAGGTTAACCTGGACACACATTACACAAGGTTTACATGCCTTTAAAAAATTTTTTTAATGCGTATTTATTTTGAGAGAGAGAGAGACAAGCCATAGAGGGAGAGAGGGAAACACAGAATCCAAAGCAGGCTCCAGGCTCTGAGCTGTCAGCACAGAGCCCGACACGAGGCTCGAACTCATGAGCCATGAGATCATGACCTGAGCCAAAGTCGGAGGCTCAACCGACCGAGCCACGCAGGCGCCCCACATGCCTTTTATAAAATGACTCTTAATCCTATTCCATCAAACAAGGGTTTGGTGAAATTCCATAAAGCTTCAATTCCCATATGAGTAGCCTGGTACAAGCCTGTTGCTAATTTGCATTGTTTTTCCTTAGGGACAAAGATTTTTCCTTTATCATTTTTATACCATCCCTCGGCAGTTTAGTATATCCTTCCCCAAGTGCTCTGTGGTTCCCTTCCATAGTATAAGTGGGAACCACAGTGCTTAAGGGATTAGAGACTAGTATAAGACTAGTTTAGTTCAAACTGCCACTTTGGCTCTCCAATCGTCTAAATTATTTCCTTTAGAGTCTAAATTTGCTCCCTTTGGATGTCCTCCAAGATGCTTCACAGCACCTTCTTTAGGGAGATGAACTGTCGCTAAAAGAGTTACAATTTCAAGTCCATATTTAATAGGGGAATTATGATAGTTAATAATCCCTTTTACTTCCAGATGGCACCATATGCATGAAGTGCAAGGAAGGCATATTTTGAATCCGTATATATATATACACATGAACTCTTAGGCCTTTTTAAAAGAATGTTTATTTATTTATTTTTGAGAGTGTGCACATGAGTGTGGGAGGGGCAGAGAGAGAGAGGGAGAGACAGAATCACAAGCAGACTCTGTGTTGACAGCAGCGAGCACGACGTGGGACTCAAACTCACGAACTGTGAGATCCTGACCTGAGCCAAGACCAAGAGTCAGATGCTTAACCAGCTGCCACCCAAGCTCCCTGACTCTTAGGCCTTTAGCTAACTGAAGAACTTGCATGAGAACTATCAGTTCTGCCTTTTGAGCTGAAGCATTGGTTGGTAATGGGTTGGCTTCAGTAGCTTTCATGACACTAACAATTACATACCCAGCTTTACTTTGTCCTTCTCATGTAAAACTACTGTTGTCTATAAACCAACTCTCTGTGACTTGATCTTTTAGATCCAGACGCAGCTGGAATAGACTAATTCTTTTACCTCTTTAGAGTCATGTTCAGACACAGTAGTAGTATGGTCTGGTCCAGGCATCAAGGATGCCGGGTTTAGGGTTTGGCAGGTTTTGAGAACGGTACTGAGGGAGTCTAAAGTATAGTTTGATCTTGAGTTATCCCCCTGTCATTCACTGATGTCTTTAGTTTCTAAAACTCCTTGAACCCGACGAGAAGGCATCACTGTCAATAGCTGTCCCATTGGAAGTTTAGATGCTTCTTCTACTAGCAGTGTAGTAGCTGCTACTGCTCAGAGCAGTACTGGCCATCCTTGGGCTGTACTGTCAATGGCTTGGAAAAACATCCTGCAGGTCTCAATTCATGCCGTAGTTTTTGTGTTAGTATTTCTAGGGGTTGGCCCTGTTTTTCAGCAATGAACAGAGTAAATGGCTTTTCTAAGTTTGGTAGAGTGAGAGCCTGGCCTAAGATAGTTTAGTTTTTAGTTGTTGAAAGGCCCCCTGTTGTTCTTTGTCCCATTTTAAAGGCTCTCATTTGGCCCCTTAGTGGCCTTATATTGATGGTTGGCAAAGACTCCAAACCCTGGAATCCATAGGTGGCAAAACCCAGCCATTCCTAAAAAGGTTTGGAGTTGTTTTTTTGTGGCAGGAGGTCCCAGTTCTATTATAGCTCTTTTTCTCTCAGTTGACAGGGAATGCTCTCCAGGAGTTAATTCATATCCTAAGTATTGTACCTTCTGTTTAGAAATTTCAGTCTTTTAGGTGATACTCAGTATCCTCTCTCCAAGGTTTAGTACACAGTAGAATTATAGCCCAAGGCCCCTTTTGTGGGGCTACATATTAAAATTTCATCAACATGTTGTGATATTGCTTCCTGAGGCAATGTAAGGTATCTAAGTTCTCTACTGAAAGCCTTGTCAAACAAATGGGGAGTAAGCTGCCATGCTTGTTCTCCTAATGGAGTCCATTCAAAGGCAAATAGTCTGGGCCTCTTCTCTTAAGGGGATACAAAAGAAGGCATCCTTTAAATCAAGCACTGAAAACCATTCTGTATTGCCCAGAATTTGAGTCAATATAGTACAAGAGTTTGGCACTGTAGGGTGAAAAGGGACTCTACGGCTTCATTTATTGCCCTGAGGTCTTGTACCATTCTGTACTCTCCATTAGGCTTCTTAACAGGCGAAATGGGAGGATTCAAAGGGGATAAACAAGGTTTAAGAATTCCATATTTAAGAAATTTATCTGTAAGTGGTTGGACACTGTAGTCCAAGTGTTGGACACAGGAGTCCAGCCCTGGCTTCTCTCTTAGGAGGATACTGTTTTTCGTGTGAATAGTAGAAAGATCCTTTAGGCTTTGATGGGATGGACCCATATTACCTTCCCTGGGATATCACAATTCTGTGCTTGTGGGTCTACTTGCTCCCCAAAATTAGGGGAAATTCCAAAATGAATGCCTGGTTTTTCATCAGCCTTCAGGGAAAAGAGACCACCCTCCTACCCAGTTTGAACTGGCTTCCCAACATAAACATGAAGTCTCTTTCGGTAGAGAAGTGGGATAGGGAGAGAGAACCAGAAAAGAGTGGGTAATTAATTGGTCTTCATATTTATAGGTTAAAGGAAAAGTTACTAAGCATGATTTATGTTCTGCTTCTATTCCAGTAATTTGATGTCTAGAAAGACAGGACAGAGTAAGTGTCTCCAGTATCAATAAGAAAATCAATGAACTTACCTCCCACATCCAGGGTAACCCAGGGCTTGGCCATCTTGATGTTCAGGGCAGCCAGACCAGACTCAGCCCCATCATGCCATCTCTTCAGGTTGTTGCTCTCAGGCTGGGAAATGAGTTCCTGTCTTCCTCTCTCTCTGGAGATAAGGACAGTCCCTTTTCCAGTGTCCCTCTGATTTGCCGGTGGGAATGGCCCCTGCAGAGAGCATTTATTCAGACATTCTTTACTCCAGTGTCCGGTTTGGCCACACCTATAGCATGAGGTCTTACCTGAACTTCTGTCTGATACCGATTTCCTCTGATGTCCTTGGTTAGCCTGACATTGTGGAGGATCCACAATGGTGGCGGCCAAGATTTGAACCTGCATTCTGCTCTGTTATTTTAGCACTGTGGTCCTTCTCCTGTTTTAAAGCCATATCTCTGTTTTTAAAGACTCTGATGGCCACTTCCAGCAGCCGCTGGGTTGGAGTTTGAGGGCCTAGGGCCATCTTTGCCAGTTTACGGTGAATGTCTGGTGCTGACTGGTTCATAAAATGAATATTTAGGATAGCCATCCCTTCTGGTGTGTTTGGGTCTGAATTTGCCTATTTACAAATTGCTTCTATTAAACATCCCTGAAATAAGGCTGGATTTTCAAAATTTGCCTTGGTTACTTCCTTAATTTTATCAGAATTGATAGATGTAGAAAATCCTCTTTACAGTCCCTCCAGTAAACTGGTGACCGTATAATCTCGTCGTTCCCTGCCAGGTCTGTCCTCTTGGTAGTTCCAGTAAGACTTGGCATTAGGAACAACATCTTCTCCTACTGGGTAATGATTTCTACCCCTAGTTGCCAACTCATCTGCAAACTTTTTTTTTAATGTTTATTTATTTTTGAGAGAGAGACAGAGAGTGAGCATGAGTGGGGAAAGAGCAGAGATAGAGAGGGACAGAGGATCTGAAGCAGGCTGTGTACGGACAGCAGAGATCCCATTATGGGGCTCAGACTCAGGAAGCATGAGATCATGATCTGAGCAGAAGTTGGATGCTTAACCAACTGAGCCACCCAGATGCCCCTCATCTACAAATTCTTGTGCCCCAGTCCAAGTCCAGGCCTTTACTTCTGGGGTACAGCAGTGTGTTAGAATAATAATAGATATCCTGCTAGGTTAAATCAAATATTAGAGACACCTGGTGAAATCCATCTATAAATTTGGATGGATCCTCTGAGGATCATCCTAGCTTTTGTTTTATTTGAGCCAGATCTGACATAGAAAATGGGACATCTACCTTGATTGTGCCCATTTCCCCATCTGCTACCTTCTGAAGTGGCTACAATCCTTCCTTAGTCTGTATTTGGTAGGTATGATATTCTCTTTCTAGTTTATGTCCCGCTGGGCTAGGAGCGGAAGGCTCCAAAGGTTTATGTGGAGTGGGAATTACTAAGGGGCCGAGGTTCGCTTGCAGGCTTATTTTCACTTTTTCTTCTGCTCATTGATTTTCCTGTTTGTCTGACTGAGTTGGTTTCTTTGATTAGGGTGGTCTATTTAAACAATCATTGTCTGAAATATCTAAAGGTGGGGAGCCTAGATGCCAGACACATCCTACGAGCCTCTCTTAGATTAAGATCCTGACTCGGTGCTATAAAGACCTAGATGTAGGGCACTTTGGTTCATTTTCCCTGTCGCCTGCAAAAAAAGGCAAATTGATAAATAGTATTGAAACTTAAGGACCTGTTAATGGGCCATTTTTCATCATCATCCAAAGAATATTGAAGCCAGGCATTATTATAGAAAAAAGATGAACCACTTCTTTTTTAAATCCTGTTGTCCAAATTGACTCCAGGGTGCTATGAGATGGCCCAAAGGGGAATCCTTTGGGACTGAGGAAGCTAATTCCATAGTTAATCCCTACAAAATGAGGAGACTGCATTAACTAAAATCATTGCCAAAATCCCCCTCTACTTCAACATGGCATCCCACCAGGAATATTGCTGAAAGTATCTGGGGTTCAGAGTGATGGGAGGTGTCCCTCATTCCTAACCCTCTGACACCTTCGTACTACCTGAGAGAGGATGTCAACCTCCCTTCACTTTCCAATTGCATTTTAGACTACAGTGGGTGCTGGTGAATGGACTGAGATGCCGCAGAGACTGGAGCTGTCTCTTTCCATTTTGAAGGAGTCAATATATTTGGTGATCAATAATAATACCTTTTGTAAGCCTCTAGGTCTAGTATTAATGGATGGGGGTTTTGTATTGTATTAAGCATCATATATCTAGTCTACTATTAATGGATGGGGTTTTGTTTTATATTAAGCATCATATATCTAAGCTGGAAGTATTTTCAATCTGAGAGCAGGACCGAGCATGCCAAATAGCCCTTGAGTAAGGACAAATGAGAGACATGAAAAAAATAAAAGTATGGAGCTCCTATCTAATCCAGACAATTTTCTCAGGAGCTTTGTCTACAATCCAGCCCCAAGGAAGTGGTCCCCCATTAGATAGCTCTGACTGGTCCTTTTGAGAAGCACATGGTCAGACATATCTTGGATTTTATGCTAATCAAGGGATCACACTGGGGTTTTTAGGTAGAAACCTTACATGGGAGTCTTGAGAGTGATGGCCATCCTAACAACCTATGTGGCTGTCCTAAACCTGATAGTAATATATGCATTAAAATAACAGGAAAAATAAGGAGAGTCTGATTTCTGAGCCCAAAACCATTATGGCTAAAGCAATAATGTCTAGCTGGGCAGAAGGAGTTCATCCCTTTCCATAGTGTGGCCATGGCAAGACGTTTAACTGAGCACTGGGGCAAGACTGATTCCCAAGGGTTATACTATTCAGTACATTTCCAGAAAATCACAAGTAAGAAGTAGAGTCTGGAGAAATAAAAGAGACTTACCAGGTTGTGCAGAAGCTCTTGGATTCACTCCTAATCCCTATACAGATGACCAAAAAGGTTATGGGGTTGTTGAGTGCAATGATCTAGGAAGAATTCTTGAGATGTTGTATGGTGCCGCTTAGTAAGTTTATTTAAGTAGGACAGGGGCAGGACCGATGGGCAGCTGGTGGTTACATGCTTAGGAGATGTGCAGGGAGTATTAGCTCATAAAATGTTTTCTTTGAATTTCTACTCATAGAGCTACTTTCATAGGACTTCTCTGGTACTTATCTTTCAGTTGGGTATTAACTGTCAGTGAGATATACAGGCAGTCATGAGACCTGTTAAGAATGTAGCAACCAGCACATATTTGACACTTATTGGAACTACACAGTCTATAGGTTGCCTTCTGAGTTAAAGGTGGACATTTTTCTGCTTCTGTCCCTCATCAGGTGGAGCCAGCTACCAATCATAAATTGGTAAGGAAAAGTAGGGGTGTCTGGTCAGTCGGACTATATCTCTCAGCTAGCATGTCTTCTAACTGCTCAAAGATTTAGTCCTTAGCTTTGTAGATTCAAAAAATTCTTCAGTTCAGGTCCAAGTAAATGATTCCCACACTGGCTCTAAAAATCAACTGAAATTTTAGCTTAATAATGAGCGCTATATTTTCCAAAAAACCAGAAATATTCATGATAGATTAGTCCTAAACAATCTTTTCCCATGAAGAAGAGCTAAGTGGGGGAGGGGGATGGAAAGAAGAAGAGCTAAGTGGAGACAAAAAATTCTTCTGAAGTGACCCCTGTTCTTCAGAACTCAACTGAAAGGTCACTTCCTTGGGAGAATTTTCCTTGACCTTCCTAGGAAGCATTGGAGCCCCTGCTCTGAGGTCCTAAGGAAACTTGTATTAGAAAATCCAACTTGTGGCATTTTTAATTAGTTGTTTATAAGCCTGCATTTCCTATTAGACATTGAGCTCTGAGAGGAAAGAGATTGTGTCTTATCATTGATTTATCTTCAGTAGTTTTTGGACTACAGTATGTTTTCAGAACAACAAACAAGCAAAAAAAACCTAGAGAATGAATGTAGTAATTAAATTATGCTATTACATGTTTCTTCTATGGGATCTGCCTTCCAAATGGACCATGAGACTAGTCAGTCATCTCCCTATCTGCACAGTTTTGGAGACACAATGATAACACCTTCCTCCTTGGCTTTTCCTTTTCTAGCCTTTTTAAGGCTAGTCACCCTTCTAACCAAACCCTTCTCTTTCATTTGATTTTATAAATGGTATTTTTCCTGGTTTTATTTGTAATGACACCCCTTGTTCTTACCACTAAACTATCTCCAAACCACAACATAGGATGAATAACTTCTGGAAGAGTCTTCTAGAAGCAACATGTCCCCTGTACACTGTGATCCTTGTGGACTACATCTCCTGATTTGGTCTCCGGACATTTAACCTATCTCACTTTTGGGTTTACTCACCCCTGTCCACTGACTCTTCTCCCTAGGCACTATGACCAGGCTGTCACACTCCACACTCCCAATTATTCATGGCTAGATTAGGGATTTGAGTAGCATCATGTAAATCGATGGGTGTCAATTAAACAGAGGACATTAGATAAATACTGAGTCTTTGAATTCCAGGAACTTATGTTCAATTTTTAGAGGTCTAAAACAACAAGTAAATTAGAAATTCAAGAAGCTGATTCTTAGCCAAGTGCAGAACACTCAAGGGTCTCATGTTTCCAATTAGGACAGGACTAGGACTAGATGGGTCTGAGCCTAAAGATGTGGATGGTGACATGGTCCTGCTAAGCTAAGAGAATGAAAAGAGGGGGAGATAACCTCAGATTTAGAGAAAGGGTAAGGCAATAGATGACAGCTTTTTCCAGTGGAAGGTTATTTGGGCCCTGGTACTCCAAAGAAACTAGCCAAACTCAGCAGACTCAAGTTTTAACATTGCCTTTTCTTTATATAATCCCTACCTAAATTCCATTTTCTTTATATAAATCCCTATGTTGTTCAATGTACCTCCTGCATGCTGCTGAATGTTAGGATCCATGAAGGCATGCACGCTACTATGTCCTCAGTACTGTCCCTAGAACAGTGGCACTCAACAAGCGGTCTCTGAATGGATCAGTAGATGTATGTACAGGTAGATAGATGCATATACGAATCTGTATTGGTCCACTGTGCAGTGCCTGCTCCTTCTTCCCACAGCAATTTGTGACTCTGTGATGGGTCTATTTCTCCATCCACCTGCCCCCTTATAGCTCTAAAGGCCTTAGTCCTTTGGCTCAAATGCCCTAGCTTTGGAGACTAGCTACTTATTAACTAAACCGTTGCACCACTTGTTCTTACAGTCTTAAATTAATTTTGGTTAATTCTTAACTGTTTCCTTTCTGTACATATGTCATTTAATGGTTTGCCTTTATCTGATTTTCCCCAATTTCCTGTGCATTTGTGGTTTCCTACAGGAGCTCTCTACCAGAGGCCTCAGGCAGCCACACCAAATGAGCGTGGGCATCTAAGTTTTCTAGGAGGACTCTCCGGCTGCTCTGGGCCTCATTCAACTGGTGTCCATCCCAACATTCCCATCCAAGGCTATTTGTGCTAGAGGAGGAAGAATGCCCTCTCCAGAGCCAGTTCTTGGGGAAAAGAAGGATTGTTGACATAGCCAGAGCCCACAAGGAAGAAAGATTACTCTGCAGCAGCTAAAGGTGGGTAACGTGCTTTTTCTCCAGTTCCGTGAGAGTGGCCCATGTTTGCTTTCTTTCCCATGAATTTCATTAGTGTGGTTTTTTTTCCCAAGTGATCTTTGGAATAAGCAAGAAGGAAAGATTTTAAATCTATAAAATAAGCTTCCTGGGGAACCAAGAGTTTATCCACCATTGATTCTAGCAACATGTAGCACAGCGCCTGACATGTAGATATTCAATAAATGTTTGATGCAGGAAGGAAAGAACAGAAGGAGGGAAGGAGAGAAAGAGAAGAAGGGATTGGAGAATGGACACGACTGGAAAGAACGTTCATGTATTTTTCAGAAATAATGTGATGATTACATAGTTGTGTTTTCAAAGCTAATTAAGTGCACTATCACTGATACCTGCAATCAATAAAACAAATTAAGTCACTTTGCAGAAGGAAGCATGTATATGTAAATATAAAGTATTAGTATAAACCAGAATAACAACAAAGGTACTCTTTGGAACTTATGCATAAAATAACATCAGTGATTATAGTTTAAGGTAAATTCAAAACTGTCTATGCCAATCCTCAAAACAAATAAAAACCAACAAGAACTTTATTTATGAATAAATGTGAGCTGATCATGGAGTGATAGAATTGGCTGCAGCCGGTTGGTTTGGTATTTAGAAAAGGTCAACTAATCAGAAACGGTGCACCGAGGAAATTTACAAATACCTGAGCTTCCTGCCGTTGAGAGGGATTAACCACGCAGCAATTCAGCAAACGCTCAAAAGCATTTAGTTGTGTGTCAAGGAGAAACATCTCAGTGCAAGGGGAGAAAGGTTAAGGAAATTCACATTTTTTTAAAGGATCAGTCTTTCATTTATTGAGATCATACTGGCCACACAGTCAGGTCCAGCAAGCCAACTCTAGATGACACATACCTTGCCGAAGAACACACCAGCATGGTGGAGCTAGCGGGGATAATTAAGACATAAAATTTTTATGAAATCAAAATCTCATAACTAAGAGATTGTGTCTTCAGCATGTCAAATAGCAACATATATGAAGGTCCTCAATGTTAGGAAAAGCCCCAATAATTTTATATTATTTTAACTTGGGGAAAATAAAATATAACCTAGGAGAAAATCCAAAAACATCCCTAGAACAAATTAGAGAAGCTTTATTTTGACCAGCTTTGCAAAGATTGTGTCAATGAAGTGTCTAATTTGGTTTGAAAGTTTTGTCAGAGTAATTTAGACCATCGTGATCGGCACGATTGTATTATAAAAGAAAACTGTTGGTAATGTGACCAGCAGAAACAAGAAACAAACAAATTTAAAAAAAACCACAGATCTTATGCTGTGAGCTGTTCCCAAAGCTATAATAATATGATTCCAGTTTTACGTGTACAATACATTTCACCTTTGAAATGATTATTTCAAGAGTTGAATAAGTCCCAAACTTTAGCCAGTGATAATTTTTGCCCTACCTTTTACAAGTTGTACTGCCACTGAATGTTTTTTCTTTAAATCAAGTTAGGTGGGTTTTTTTGTTTGCTTTTTAAGTAATCTCTATACCCAACATGGGGCTTTGAACTCACAATCCCAAGACTAAAAGTCACATACTCTGTTGACTGAGTCAGCCAGGCACCTGAAGTCAAATTAGTTTTTTAACTTAAATATATTTAAAAGGAAACTTAGTGGATGTTACCACCTAAAATCATCTCAGGCATTCTTTGGAAAATACTTCCATCATGTAATGATGAGGAGGAGGGAGAGGAGGAGGAGGAAGAGGATGATGATGATGATAATAATAATAATAATAATAATAACGTTAAAGACTATTTCTAAACTAATTCTATGAAATAGAGACATATTGGAAGAGAAGAAATCAGAATCCTCAGAGCTCATGGGAAAATGTCAGGGTAAATCATATGCTCAGATTACAGTTTGTTCTTTGAGGCTTTGTGTAAGAAGCAAGTTAATATTTACATGGCACTGAACTTCAAAGTCCATGCAATAATAAGGAGGAAAAGAGAGTGAGAGAAAAACAGTTTGTGTCACTTCCTTGCTCCTCCTTACCCTGTGGCGAGGCCCCAAGGGGGCAGCAGGACATAGCCGCTGGAGGGAACCAAAACAGTGGGGTTGGGTCTTATCTTACCAGAGTTCAGTAACTTTTTATCAAGTTATAAAAATTTATTATGCTGAGATACACTGCTATGTTTCCCAGCTCACATGGTGATTATTCTTGATGGAGTTTCACGATGTCTTTTAAATAATAATCTTTCCTTGGTGTGAAATTCCTTCCCTTACTTTTTTGTAGGGACGTGATCTCTAATCATGTTGTGTGTCTTTGCCATGATACTCTTGGTTTATAGAAGAGAGTGCTGTTATTGTAATATAGTAGGGCTTTATTTATGTGTACAATACAATGAACCTCATCAATCTTTTCAAGTACTTCCTTTCTGGATCTTCCCTCTTGTTGAGGGGTTTTCACTTATTCCTTACTTTTAAGTTAGACCAGCCTCAGACATAAGACCAGCAGCGTGGACAAGGGATGGGCCCTGTGTAAGGCATCGTTCTGGGCTTGCTTAAAAGGGAACCATCGTGCCTGATGCAGTAGTGAACCAGTGCCCACCTGGAGGGGAGCCACTTCTTGCATTTTAACATCCGGTCGTGTGGTATATTGAGATTGCATGTATTGAGATACATTTAGAAATCTTAAGTCCCACAAAGGATCCTTTAAAGTCAGGCTCCATCGTTTGACAGCTCTATGTGTTCTTAAAAGAGTATCTGAAAGACAGAAAAGGAAACTGGAGAGAAATTTCCTTCAAATGAAAAGACAGGATAAGAATTTTTAAAGTTAACTGCCTACCCCTTCAAGGAGGGGGACCGTACTTCTCCATCCCTTAAGTGTGGGATGTACACATTGACGTCCTTCGAAAGAGTACAGTATGGACGAGAGGCGAGGAGTAACTTCACCGAGGAGAAACCTGACAAACATGACTTTAGCCCGCTGAGCAAGTCACTGTCAACAGTGTTAGCTCATGTTGAGTATGTACCTTGATATGGTATGAGTGAAAATAGCACTTTACCTCTGCGGTCTTCCTCCCCAAAACCTATAACTCCGGTTTAATCATGAGAAAAACATCAGACAAACCCGAATTGAAGGAGATGCTATAAATAATTGATCAGTATTCCTCAAAACTGTCAAAGTCCTCAAAAACAAGAAAAGCATGAGAAGCTCTCACAGCCCAGGGGAGCCTAAGGAGACATTACAACTAAGTGTAATGTGTTATCCTGGATGCTTTCCTAGAACAAAAACCAAAAAAAGACATTACTTAAATACCAAGGAAGTCTGAGTATGGACTTTAGTTAAAAATGGTGTAATAGTATTGATTCACTGGTTATGACAAGCGCACCATACCATGTAAGGCATTACCAATAGGGGAGACTTGGTATTGGGTATATGAAAATTTACTATCTTCTCAACTTTCCTCTAAACCTAAAAGTAAAATAAAAAGTTTATTTAAAAAAAAAAAAAGCTCACTTCCAGAGAAACCACTCTTTGGAAAACTACTGAGAGTCTTCATGACTTCCAATATTTCCTAAATATCCTAGGGAAAGCTTCCGGTGGTTCTTGCCCTAAGATTAATGGAGACAGGTTCTAGTTGTAAAGTCCAGTGCTTGAAGGTACTTCAAGAGGGAAATCCAGAAGGAAAGGCAGGGATAAATAATTTAGGATACACATTCATTCATTCATTCATTCACCCATACCCCTGCACTGAAAGAGTGATACTCTTCCCCTTGGTTCTGCTCTTCCTGGTCTCCTTCATGGCTTCTTTGTATCTGTCCATCCTTTTTTTTTTAATGTTTTATTTTCTATTTGAGAGAAAGAGAGAGCAAGAGAGGGGCAGAGAGACAGAGACGGAATCCGAAGCAGGCTCCAGGCTCCGAGCTGTCAGTGTAGAGCCCGATGCGGGGCTTGAACCCATGAGCAGTGAGCTCATGACATGAGCTGAGGTTGGATGCTCAACCGACTGAGCCACCCAGGTGCTCAGTCCATCTCTTACACATTCATGTACCTATTATCGTACATTTCTCCGTCCTTGGCTATATATACCATTTACTTGCCAATAATTCTCTGATGTATAAACAGGTCCACCTGTCCAAAGATGTCCCCACCTAGACGTCCCACATGCTCAACATGCAGGAGTGCATAGTACTCCTGGAAGCTTGCCGAACCCGTTGTTCTTCTTTTAATCGTCTGTTTTTTTAAATTTTTTTAAATGTTTGGTTTTTTTTTTATTTTTTTAAAGGTTTTTATTTATTATTGAGAGACAGAGAGAGACAGAGCATGAGCTTGGGAGGGGCAGAAAGAGGGGGAGACACAGAATCTGAAAGAGGCTCCAAGCTCGGAGCTGTCAGCACAGAGCCCAACATGGGGCTCGAACTCACAAACTGTGAGATCATGACCTGAGCTGAAGTCGGATGCTTAACTGACTGAGCCACTCAGATGCCCCAAATGTTTATTTATTTTAGAGAGAGAGAGAGCGAGCACATGAGCGGGGATGGGGGGGGGCAGAGAGAGAGGGAGACAGAATGGGAAGCAGGCTCCAGGCTCTGAGCTGTCAGCACAGAGCCCGACACGGAGCGCGAACTCACGAGCCATGAGATTGTGACCTGAGATGGTGAAGTCAGATGCTTAACTGACTGAGCCACCCAGGTGCCCCTCTTTTAATCCTTCCCTTTGTGAATGATTCCCCACCCTGTCAGCCACTCAGATCAGGAGCTCACCCTGTGTGAGCTATCCCACAAAGTCCCTTGGTTACTGAATTGTCCAGATTCTACCTCCTAATTTTTTCTCAAAGCTGAGCCTTTCTCTCCAACCTAGAGCCTCAGTCCAGCTTCTCGTCATGCCTCCTCCCAGAGACAGCTTATTCCCTAGCTGAACTCCCATCTCCAGCTCCATCCACCCCTGCCCCTGCCCACAGAGCTGACCACCCTGTGGACAACCCTCCGCGGTTCCCTAGCACCCTGAAATAAAGGCCAGGCCATCAGCCCAGCATACAAGTCTTCACAGATTGCCTCCTCCTGTCATTTCACCTCATCTGCCACTTCCCAAACTCACTTCCTGCTTCTACCATACTACCGGGGATCCCCTCTTCCGGTTTCTTCCCACGTCCTCCTCCTACTTTACTAGTCAACCCAAACTCTCTTTGAAAATGTTCTCTGAGCCTTCAAGCCCAAGGCACCCTCTAAGGCTCCTCCTTCATGTTCCAGGTTCCCCTCCCACTCCAACCCCCTTCCCCAACCCACACCACCTCCACTGGGCATAACTCAGCATCACACTCAGTCATTCATTCAGTAATTGGCTTGTCTAAATACTAAAACTAAAACAGAATTTTAAAAACCCTGCCTTGGAGCTTTTAGTCTTTCTGTCTTTGATTTCCTGTCTCTCCCTTGGAACTCTATGAAGGTGGGAAATGCTTTTATTCCCCATCTTAAGTGCTTAGCATAGTATCTAACACATAATGGGTGTTCAAAAACTATAGGTGAGTATGAGAACGAAGGCCCCAAATTTTGTTCCTCCCCCTCTTCAAGCCCCAACTACAGAAGTCCCAGAAATGCCTTTAACATGCTAAGGAGAAAGAACTTTAACACCTAACTCCATCCCCTCTCCAAGTCCTCCTCTCAACTTAATTTCATTTCACTTTGAGCAGCACAAGTGTAGTGCCATGTCCACTGTTCTTCTCTGAGGGTCCGCGCTTGCCTCAGGAGAGAATAATAATTACACAATCAGTATATCATAAATGCTGGTTGTTCATTTTTCATTTTAAGAACCAAGCTCTAGGGGCACTTGGGTGAGTCAATCAGTTAGGCATCAGACTTTGGCTCAGGTCATGATCTCGCGGTTTCTGAGTTAGAGCCCTGCATTGGGCTCTGTGCTGACGTCTCAGAGCCTGGAGCCTGCTTCGGATTCTGTGTCTCCTTTTTGCTCTGCCTCTCCTCTGCTCATGCTCTGTCTCTCTCTCAAAATAAAAAATAAACACTGAAAAAAAAAAAAAAAAAGAACAAAGCTCTAGATGAAGCACCAACAATTCTATTTCTGGAACAAAATATAAAAGTTGTAAACCTTGGTGCCATGTAACAGTGATAGTAAGGGGGGGCAGGCATTAGGGACAGGGGCAGCAGAGAGCAGAAGTGGAAGGACACACAAAGCGGGTTAATTTCCTTGTTTACAAAAATCGAAGTCGCACAAAACTGCTTCACACCAATGGGTCAAGAACTAGAAAATTATACTTAAACCTCTGTTGTTGTTTTTTTTATTGGACAGCTTTTGGTACTGTTTGAATTTTTAAAAATCAGGTACATATTATTATATTTATACATTTTGGAAACCTAGTCGGAATAGAAAATCAGTGAAGGAGGGGCGCCTGGGTGGCTCAGTCGGTTAAGCGTCCAGCTCTTGGTTTCAGCTCAGGTCATTATCTCACAGTTTGTGGGTTCGAGCCCCACGTCGGGCTCCTCATTGACAGTGTGGGGCCCGCTGGGAATTGTCTCTTTCCCTCTCTCACTCTCTCCTTCTCCGCCTCCTCCCCTGCTCACTTGCTTGCTCTCTCTCGCTCTCTCTCTCAAAACTCAAAAAATAAAAAGTAAATCAATGAAGGGGAGATAGGCTATTTCATGTGGGGGGAGGTGGAGCAGTCACTGGGAAGTTAGTTTGAGTTCCTTATGTGCGGGGTCGTGTCGAGAGGTGGATGTGTCCAGGGTTGACTGCAGCTGGTGACCTCAGGGAGGTCTGGCCTTCCCGTCAGTGCTGAGTCACTGGCTGAACTGCAGCTGACACGCTATCCTGACTGTAAGGCCACCACAGGTGCCTCCTTCCGCTCAGTCCCCAAAGCCTCAGGACAGACCCCTGGGAATTCAGCAGAGGTGCTGGCAAGTCCAGCACAACCTCCCGGAAAGCCTTCCTCCACCAACAGGGAATGTGCAGGCCTGTCCTCTTCTCTCTTTGTTCCCTTTTCTGATGATGTCATTCTCATCAGTCCCATGGAGCTGTTGGCAGAACACAGCCTCTGGAACTGGAAGACCTGGGCGAGAGGGTGACCACACACCACCTTGTCCAGGGATCCTGTGCAGGACACTCAGACTTTTTATGTCCTATTTCCCTCCCACCCTCCTATAACATGCCCTTCCTATGTCTCTGGGTTATGTAGGAGACAGAGACAGGCAGAGACACAGAAACCTGGCCAGCCCAGAAGTGTCACCATCAATTGGCGTCTGATGAGGGACCACCTTATACCGCCTTCCCCTTGGAAGTTGGTAGCGTTGGGCCTTCCTTGAGGGCAGACCAAATGCGGTACTCACATTCACCCAGTTCAGCTCTGATGTTCACGCCTTCTGTGCGAATGGCTTGTGCGCGTATGCATGGGCGTGTGTTGCCCAGTAAGGATCTGGGGGAGGTTTCACTAGAAGGTCATTCTTCTCTGCATTCTCTTGGTAAGCGTGTCGTGGTAAGCTGAGGCTGGGGCTGGGGCTGGGTTTGGGTTTTCCCTTTCCCTGGATTTGAGCAGAGGGAGAATGATCTAAGAAGTACTGAGCTAGTTGGAGACTGCTCTCACCAGCCACTGGGCCAGTGTCTTGTGATCATGTGTTCTTGCTGGAGAGGGTTCTTCTGGGAAGGCCTGTGAGTCAGGAGCCCCAGGTTCTCGCCTAGATGACTTCAAAGGAGTGACGCGCTTCTCGATGCCTGATGAATAAGTGGAAGATAATACAGCTTGCCTTCGCCAGTCTCAGAGCCTTCTGACCCTTTTGGGGAGAGGATCAGCAGTGGGGAAATGTGTCATCAACGTTTCCCTTTGCTGACTCTCTGTCTTTCCTGCCCTCCCATGTTAAATACCACATCCAAGCAGCTTGACGTCCGACTTCTGCTCTTATCTTGTTTCGCTTTTTTCCAATGTTTTTCTAAACTCTAAATAGAATCATTCAGGGCTCTTGATGGTCTCCAAAATGAGTTGATTTTTCCTAGACTGTTACTCAAAGTCTGGCCCTTTCACATTTTCCCATTTGCAACGCCCTGTCATCCAACCAAACTCATCAG